>CM077524.1:2677997-5077997 GCA_039654895.1 Mongoloraphidia duomilia
ATTTGTCTCAAACACATGACGATCAATTGACTCTAGTGCCTTGATCATCTAGATTTTAGGATGCAATGAATTTAAATTAATTATATTATCTTATCCTGTCTTATCCTGTTGTGTATAGTTGGAACCAATTATTTCTCTCAAACAGATGGCGATCGATTGACTCTAATCCCCTGGTCATCTAGATTTAGGATACATAAATTTCCTGCCTTCTAAATTCATACACGGTCACCTTATTGCATTGTCTGAACTTTAGGTAGGTGCTCTTTCAGGGCACAATGTTCGGAGGCTTACTTACTTCTAGGCGCAGAGATAGTTCCTACTAATTTGAAGTAGTTCTTCAATCATCTTTCGGGGTGGATTTTTAATGTAAGCTTTGTCATGTTGCTCTCTGGTAACCTGATTTCAGTAATGACTTAAATTTAATATCTTCTTACTGATTTTTAGACTGTCATTTGTCAATTCTGTCATACTGATTGTCAATAATCTCAAGGTGATGACGAACCAAATTATTAACATAGTATCCGAGTGTGCCAGCTTTCACGGCCGGCATTGTTCCAAGTCTTCATGGTTTCCGGGGTTGTAGGCCGTGGTCCGGTGGTATTACAGAGAGACGGACTACGACCGAACAGAGAACACACTGATACTAGGCATAAAAGAAGGGAGAACACCAGTCACTGACACATTGACCTGTGAGCCGCCAAGGCTAGGACACTTCGACCGCTGCCACATCGCCTTTGAGAATGTCTACCGCAGTTGTAGACGAAACGTCAGGTAGAAATACCACCGGACCACGGCCTATACAAGCCCGGAAACCATGAAGACTTGGATTAACATAGTAATTTACGTAGGTACATAAATACGCACATTGCAGAGATAACTTTTTAGGCGCGATCTTAGCGAAGCTAGAAGCGCCTATATACACTCGCTTTGTCTGTGAATCTGTCAATCTGTGAATCTGTAACGGATTTTTTGTATCAGTCGTACAGCCCAAACGGATTAACCGATTTTAAAAAACTTTTTTTTGTTCGATTCCTCTCGGGGTCTATTTGATCCTAACGTCGCCCGATTTTTGAATTTTGGCCCCAGAGGGGAGCAAATTAGAAAAAACGGTGTTTTTTGCTTATAGTTTGCACAATTTAAGTCAGATTGATTCGAAACCTATCTTAAACGAAAGAGCAGAAAATTTTAGATAGATTTCATGTATAATATTGTGTCAAAACAGTTTTTTTATACAGATTTATATGATTATTAAACTAAATAAATGCGACTTTATCTAATAAATCGCGAACTTGTTTCGGTTGTCCTTGTCTGTTGCACAGTGTGATATGGATATTGGAAGATAGCGTATGCTCTGTCTTATATTGCATTATTTTAATATAGTTATTCAATTTTTTGACTGCTGATGTTTGAATTTAAGTTTAAAAACCCTGGCCTACTGAGTTAAAATGACGTATAACTAATTATTGACGTCGATCGGATGGCGAGACTTAGGGATCGGACCAAAATTTCTCGACGTTCATACCTTCCCGAACAATTTGACTTTCTCTGTCTGTATGTCCCTTTGTACGCTTATAACTCGAGAACCACTGATCCGATTTACATGATTTTTATTCAAGTAAATAACTTCTTATGCGACTGCGAGTTTTAAAATATTCTGGCATCACGCAAAAGCAATCGAACTGATTTTCAAATAAAAACGTATGTTCTGGCATCACGCAAAAATAAGTAGGTAGTAGATGCTTTGTTTTTTAAACGGTGGTTTTATTTAACTTGATCCCGTATATTTGTTACAAATCTTGCGACCGACTGAGTTGAAATTTTGCACACATGTGTAGCTCCGGTGACAATACAATTTATGGTAACTAGCTGACCGGCCCGGCTTTCGTCCGGGTGTAAATCGTACTTTTGAATTTTCACCCACTTCCCGTGACCCGATTGAGTTGAAATTTTGCACACATGTGTAGCTCCGGTGACAATACAATATTATGGTAACTAGCTGACCGGCCCGGCTTTCGTCCGGGTGCAAATCGTACTTTTGGATTTTCACAGGCAAAAGGTCTTTCTCCGGTAACGTTTCAGTGGATCGGATAAATGTTATAAAATCAGACTAAGGAAATAAAGCACACTAAAAAATTAAAAATAAAAATAGATAAAAAACTTTTAAGTTAAACGGTTTTATAAATGTACTAAAAAGAAAAAAATAAAATTTAATTTAGGTTCATAAGTATAAAAGCGTGGGTCGTGACTGTAATAAATTATCATAGAGTGTACGACCCACGCTTTTATACTTATGAACCTAAATTAAATATTATTTTTTTCTTTTTAAAACATTTATAAAACCGTTTAACTTAAAAGTTTTTTACCTATTTTTATTTGAAGCTATGCTTCTTAACGCACGTTTCAGATGGGGACCTAAATAATAAAAAGTGAAACGTCACGTCACGAAGTAGTGTAACGTCACTTTTGTAAAAATTATCCAATCCTTTTGAAAATTAATATTTGAGAGTTTTATAGGACACAAAAAAAATGACGTCAGATTTCAAAATGGCGGCCATATGTACTTTTTTGTAAAAATTATCCGATTCTTTTGAAAATTAATATTTGAGTGTTTTATAGGACACAAAAAAATAAAATGACGTCAGATTTTTCAAAATGGCGGCCAAATGAACTGTTTTGTAAAAATTATCCGATCCTTTTGAAAATTGATATTTGAGAGTTTCATAGGTCACCAAAAAATAAAATGACGTCAGATTTTTCAAAATGGCGGCCACATGTACTCAAAAAAAAAATAAAATAACGTCAGATTTCAAAATGACGGAAATATGTAGTAGGTACTCTTTTCTAAAAATTATACGATCCTTTTGAAAATTGATATTTGAGAGTTTCATAAGACACAAAAAAATAAAATGACGTCAGATTTCAAAATGGCGGCCGTATGTACATTTTTGTAAAAATTATCCGATCCTTTTGAAAATTGATATTTGAGGGTTTCATAGAACACAAAAAAATAAAATGACGTCAGATTTAAAAATGGCGGCCAAATGTACTTTTTTGTAAAAATTATCCGATTCTTTTGAAAATCAGTATTTGAGAGTTTCATAGGACACAAAAAAATAAAATGACATCAGATTTCAAAATGGCGGCCGTATGTACTTTTTTGTAAAAATTATCCGATCCTTTTGAAAATTGATATTTGAGAGTTTCATAGGACACAAAAAAATAAAATGACGTCAGATTTCAAAATGGCGGAAATATATTTACTCCTTTCTAAAAATTATACGATCCTTTTGAAAATTAATATTTGAAAGTTTCAGACGCAAAAAAATAAAATGACGTCAGATTTCAAATTGGCGGCCGTATGTACATTTTTGTAAAAATTATCCGATCCTTTCGAAAATTGATATTTGTGAGTTTCATAGATCACAAAACAATAAAATGACGTCAGATTTAAAAATGGCGGCCATATGTACTTTTTTGTAAAAATTATCCGATTCTTTTGAAAATCGGTATTTGAGAGTTTCATAGGACACAAAAAAATAAAATGACGTCAGATTTCAAAACGGCGGCAATATGTACTTTTTGTGTAAAAATTATCCGATCTTTTTGAAAATAGATATTGACGAGTTTTATAGAACGCAAAAAAATAAAATGACGTCATATTTTAAAATGGCGGTCATAGGTATATACTTCTTTGTAAAAATTATCCGATCCTTTTGAAAATTGATATTTGAGAGTTTAATAAGACACAAAAAAATAAAATGGCGTCAGATTTCAAAATGGCGGTCAAATAATAACTTTTTAATTGTATTGTTTATATCTTTGATAAATTCGGTTTTATATACCTACAATGCGTAAGAAACATAGCTTCTGTCGGGTATCTTACGACACCTCATGACTTTTTTTATTTAGCAGGTTCCGAGTTTCGCTTAATAGTCAATCGTTGCTATGGAAAATTGTTTAAAAAATTCACTGCACTATTTTTTCTATGGAATCCAATACATATTTTACATTAGGTCTTATGGCCATAGCCTACTACAAAATTGATCTTCTTAGTGTTATTTTCCCTATGTTCGGTAAAACCGTTTACACACAATACCTACATGAATATCGCGCCTTGTAATTCTTGAATTACTTGTATGCTCCAAAATTTTTCTGTTTAAAACTGATATTTATCAAATGGCCTTTAAATTGATAAGATTCGAAGTTTTTATTTAATTTTTGTGATAATTACAAGGATCGCGATTTTTTTATCTTACATATTGCGATCCAAGTAAATGACATCGCATGTTCGACAATCTACTGGTCAGTTGCATGAACACAAGGATAGTTGATAACAGTTATCATCTAACTGAAAGAGCAGTGACCTTCAACACTTAATTATAATGCGCAGTCGTTTTTGAAGGTCGTTCGCTGAAAAATGCATACGTGTCAACAATTGTTTGTCAAACCACTTCCTAATTTTCAGGTTCTATTGCCCTCTGTCATTGCGTTGCTTTCTTAGCCTCCCTATTTTTCTTCCACAGTAAAGCACAAGCGACTGGGCACTGCAGACAGGGTCCATTTTGATTGGTCGAATACCCCACCTTGATGTCGTTTGACACACACACCTAAAAGACTATTGGCACTATATACAGCGTGTCCACGAAAGTTCTTTACAAATGGAATTTTTACTTCCCACCTCTACTATGGTAGGGAAGTAATGGATTTAGTCCGAAAAAAATATTTCGAGATTTTAACAGATCTTCACGTTTTGAGACCCTAGCAATTGTTTAAGATCATTTTCTGACTGATGTCTGTATGTGTGTGTGTATGTGTGTGTGTGTGTGGTCAATTTTTCGCCTTCGATATCTTAAGAACGGAACAACATACGGGCATGCCGATTGTTCTATTGTGTTTATCAGCCTTTAACTTAGATCTGATTAGATTTTGAGTCAAATCGGTTCAGTGGATCCTGAGATATTCAAAAAAACGTTCTCAATGTCACGTATTAACATAGGTAAAAAAAAATATAAATGAATTCTAGATGTTATAATATGAAAAAAATGTAAATATATTTTTTTTCTCTAAAATGTATAGTTTTCGAGAAAAAAAATATTTTACTAAAAAAAATAAAAATTGTACGTTAATCAAGGTAACCATGATTTTTGCTATATTAAGCTAGCCATCAGTAAATCACCAAACAAAAAAGAGAGCCATGTTTTTTTCAAAGAACAAAAATTAAATTGTGTTTTAAAGACCACCAACAGCTAAGGTTACTTGGGCCTAGTCAAAGAATAATAAAAAAAGAGTGTTTATTTTTTGCAAATATTTACTAGGTGGGAAGTATAGGACTGGTCATCAGTCGAATTTTTTTTTATTAATTATTGGAGCAAAAATTTTTTTCTGTGGAAAAGTTCTGCTTCGTCCAAAACCTCTAAAACACCAAAGAAAATTTTTTTCGGCCTATAGGTATACGAGGGAAATCAAGAAGTTTTATTTTACTAAAAATAAAAATTATAATCTGTGATATTCAAGATTTTCGCAAAATTAGTTACATAATCAAATTTAATTCAAAATTATAACATAACTAGCTTCTAAGTAATTATTTATTCAGAATTATAAATCAGAATTCAACATGTCCTCCATCTCTCTCCATATAAAGAACAGAATTCTCCTTCCAAAATCCGTCACTGAAAAAAATTTTCTTTGGTGTTTTAGAGGTTTTGTACGAAGCAGAACTTTTTCACAGAAAAAAAATTTTGCTCCAATAATTAATAAAAAAAAATTCCATTTATAAAGAACTTTCGTGGACACGCTGTAGATGAAATTTTGAAGGTATGTGTCTTCTATGAAATGCTATACAATGGTGAAGTGAAATTACGAAAAAAATAGGGGTGGCCCTCCATACATGTAAATGAAGGATGAAAAAAAAATTCCAGTGCACATAAGCGTGTGCGGTATCGTTAGATAGGTCTTCGAAAATGATGAAGAAGTTTCAAAATGACTTTTTTATTTAAGTCAATACTTGATGAGATATGCGCTTCTAAAATCGTAAAAATTGTGTCCCCCCCTCTAACTTTTCAAATATGGGGTGGACAATTCTGAAAAAATTTAAAGAAGTAGAACTTATAAAATACTTTCAACAGAAATTGGTTTGAATAAGATGTACTACGGAACCCTTCACTGTGCGTGGTTCGACACGCTCTTGGTCGCCTTTTTATTTTGTTAGAAATACAAGTACTTATAAGTTCCCATAATAATACATTTAAAATCATGTATATTAATAATAATATAATAATAGATTTATTCTCTACAGCAGGGGTGTCAAACACGCGGCCCGCCGCCTCTGCAGTTGCGGCCCTCGGTAAAATATATATGCGGACCATGTTTAAATAAAGCTCAAGCGCAGCCTGGGCGCATGTCATTAGATGCGCATTATGCAGGACTATACTTACTTGTTGAAGTATAAAATTTACTCAAAACAAGAAGTTTCGTTATACGTGGAGAATTTAAATTTTATTTCTTTATAAAAATATATATGAGCACTGTGGTTGGAATAAAAACAAAATAAAATATAGTTACTTCTTACCACAACAGTTTTATTGAGGGATGTACATTTCGAAAGCTAAGCTTTCATCTTCAGCGAACACTACATGTAGTGTTCGCTGAAGATGAAAGCTAAATTTGTAAAATAAAGAAATAAAAACAAAATAAAATATAGTTACTTCTTACCACAACAGTTTTATTGATGGATGTACATTTCGAAAGCTAAGCTTTCATCTTCAGCGAACACTACATGTAGTGTTCGCTGAAGATGAAAGCTAAATTTGTAAAATAAAGAAATAAAAACAAAATAAAATATAGTTACTTCTTACCACAACAGTTTTATTGATGGATGTAAGCTTTCGAAATGTACATCCATCAATAAAACTGTTGTGGTAAGAAGTAACTATATTTTATTTTGTTTTTATTTCTTTATTTTACAAATTTATAATGATAGTTTACAATTACATTACTTACATAAAAAATTAAATAAACGTTTTCTTTTTTATGTTTGTTATTATTATTTCTACTTACTGTTGTTTATGTTAACAGATGCTATCAACGGCATCTAGTATTATAATTAAATGATTAAGGTATGAAAAACATTATTGGTATTGTAGCAAACCCCAAGATGTTACGCCACTGCCTCCAATAGAAACGACGAGAAAGAAAGGTCACAGTAGTAACACGTGGAATGGTATCGAAGATACGAGTACCTACCGGAATGTTCTAGAGAACGCGAGAACGTACTAGGCTGGGTTGCGCGACCTATATAAGCGAAGTACGAGTGAGTACGAGTAAGTCAGGGGGTCAGTCAACAGTGTGACGGCATGATATAAATATTAGTCAATCAACGGTCGAATCAGTCAGTACTGCAGTAGAGTGGATATAAATAAATAGTACTGAAGTAACTGAGTAAATGACCGACATAAATAAACGTTAGAAATAAATCTGATATAAATACAGTGATGTAAATAGTCCTTGTATATAGTTAATTGTTACGAATTATTATATAATATAGTTGTTGCGTTCATGAAAAATTCTATACACACTTATTAATCTCAACGATTGTTTCGGGTTTCTATAGTCCATCATCAGGAGAGTTCAAACTAGTATTTCTAAAATGATTTCTTTTAGTTTATTGAAATTGGACAATAAATAACGGACTTATGGCTTGAGGCGTTTTTTTGGGAAATACTATGTAATTATACAACACTTAATTTATGAAAATCCCCAAAATAAATTTTTGAAATTCATTCGTTAAATATGGTTTTGCTGACTTTTAATTTTTGCGTTTTGACGATAATATGGCGTCTAGCGTCCGCCATACTGCGTTTTACGTGACGTTGTATCACTCGTGAGACTATGACAAATCTATCGACACTTCATTTGCGAAAATCCGTCCAGCCGCTTGAGTTGTACAGTAGCACAAACTGACCCACAAATTTGATGAACAATTAGATCTCTAGTCAGGCAAAAGTTGACTTGGGAACATGGGCGTACGCAAGGGGGGCAAGGAAGGGCAACAGTCCCCCTCCTGAGATCTGGAATAATGGAATAAAATGTGAAAATAAACTATTCGCTGTGAGCAGATGCATGGAGATGATTTCAGAGTGACTGTTAGCGCGCAACAGCGGATAAATAGAGAAACATGCGGTAGTACCTAATTCCTTTCTCTATGAAAACTGATAGACATAAATACGTAATAGTAAATAATAAAATATAAAATGAGACGTGAAAGTGACACTTTTTGTCAAAATAAAGTTTGAATTTTTATGCAGAAAAAATGTAATATGCAATATTATGTTCTTTTGCTTTTAATTAATTTAATATAATTTATTATTTTTTTAAAATTATTTAATAATTATAAAATAATTTTTTGTATGCAATTTAACTACATATACAGGGTGAGTTCGACCACCCGTATCAGTCGTTTTTTTCGAAAACGGTTAGTCGTAGAGAGTTGTGTCAAATATTTGTATTATAAAAGTCCTAATAAAGAATCGAATGGTGATAATTTTTTTTCCGGGAAGGTCGGCTTCCCTATTAGTTTGCTCCACAATGTCCAGAACTCCGGAATTATAAATGTAACGATAGGTCGAAAGTGGTATTCTTGAAAAGATCTTTAAAAAATAAGCAAGTTTTGTAGGAAATTTTTACTTCCCACCTCTACTATGGTAGGGAAGTAATGGATTCAGTCCGAAAACAATATTTCGAGATTTTAACAGATTTTCACGTTTTGAGACCCTAGCAATCGTTTAAGATCATTTTCTGACTGATGTCTGTATGTGTGTGTGTATGTGTGTGTGTATGTGGTCAATTTTTCGCCTTCGATATCTTAAGAACGGAACAACATACGGGCATGCCGATTGTTCTATTGTGTTTATCAGCCTTTAACTTAGATCTGATTAGATTTTGAGTCAAATCGGTTCAGTGGATCCTGAGATATTCAAAAAAACGTCCTCAATGTCACGTATTAACATAGGTAAAAAAAAATATAAATGAATTCTAGATGTTATAATATGAAAAAAATGTAAATATTTTTTTTCTCTAAAATGTATAGTTTTCGAGAAAAAAAATATTTTACTAAAAAAAATAAAAATTGTACGTAAATCAAGGTAACCATGATTTTTGCTATATTAAGCTAGCCATCAATAGATCACCAAACAAAAAAGAGGGCCATGCTTTTTTCAAAGAATAAAAATTAAATTGTGTTTTAAAGACCACCAACAGCTAAGGTTATTTGGGCCTAGTCAAAGAATAAAAAAAAAGAGTGTTTATTTTTTGCAAATATTTACTAGGTGGGAAGTATAGGACTGGTCATCAGTCGAATTTTTTTTTATTACTGCCACCCCTGTAAATTTCTATAAGTATAAATATAAATTATTATATGTTCAAAACTCCGGAATTTTAGAAAGCACGATAGGTTGAAAGTGGTGCTGTTGAAAAGCTCTTTAAAAAATAGGCAAGTTTTGTAGGAAAAATTATTTAATTACTGCCACCCCTGTTAAGTAACAATCGTTTGAAATTATTAAATCAAAATTTCATAATAACGATCGAAGTCGGCATTAAAAATCTAGCAACCTTAGACATTGTCACAAGTGTTCAAACTGTCTTCCATTTACTCTTTAATACATACTACTGAGCTCTTCTGGTTATACTGTGAGTGTACTTCTTCAGTGTTTAATGATCGATAGATAGGTAACTAGATTTTAAATGCGGACTTTTAAAAAGTTCGTTATTATGACATTTTAATTTAGTAATTTCAAACAAATATTACTTAACAGGGGTGGCAGTAATAAAAAAAAAAATTCATACAAAACTTGCTATT
This sequence comes from Mongoloraphidia duomilia, assembly GCA_039654895.1. Lineage (NCBI taxonomy): Eukaryota > Metazoa > Arthropoda > Insecta > Raphidioptera > Raphidiidae > Mongoloraphidia > Mongoloraphidia duomilia. The sequence continues at coordinate 2,687,851 of CM077524.1, forward strand.
TTTTTAAAGATCTTTTCAACAATACCACTTTCGACCTATCGTTACATTTATAATTCCGGAGTTCTGGACATTCTGGAGCAAACTAAAAGGGAAGCTGACCTTCCCGGAAAAAAAAACTATCACCATTCGATTCTTTATTAGGGCTTTTATAATACAAATTTTTGACACAACTCTCTACGACTTACCGTTTTCGAAAAAAACGACTGATACGGGTGGTCGAACTCACCCTGTATACAGGGTGTCCCAAAAAGAATGGGACATAAACTTAACAGCTGATTCCGTACAAAAAAATATTGCGATAGACCCCACTTGTCTATTCCGAAAGTTGATATTAAATGAGATACAGTGTGTCAAAGTTTAATTTTTATTTTTAATTTTCTTAAATCACCTTTTCACTCATTCAAATAGTCATAACTAAATAAACTAATTTGACGTTTATTGAGATGTTATTATTTTTACACTGTTTAGATGCGTGCTATGAACACGTAAAACTCATAAATTGTTATTTTCCCATACAACTTGTAACAAAACAAATAAATACGGTCCTGTACAAGTGCAAAATTTGAAATTCTTCCAACCGACCAATCGCAACTCAAGAAACAAAAGGACACTTGCTAATCACGCACATATTATGTTACTCTATCTTGAAAATGAATAGACTATAGTAAGTTATTAATTGTTGCTGATAATCGGATGTCATTGTTTTCTCTCATAACTCTTACTTCCCCTGAAAAAAATTCTGTCTACGCCTTTACCTAGCTAGATACCTACCTTTCTTTATCTGTGAGTACACACCGAAGAGGTAACAAAGTATTAAAATTTGATCTATAATAATTTATTAATGTTAACCCTTTGAAAGTCTATGGGTTAAAATTGACGGGCTTAAATTCCTCTATATGCGTCAGCTCTATTAAAGATAAGAAAATATTTATTTTAAGAAGTTTGCTTTCCTCAGTTCAGTTTGACAAACTGAAGAGAAACATTTTCTCCGGTTCTTTGAATTTTAAAATCGTTACAAATGTTCGGAAAAGTTAATTTCATTGTTGGTAAAAGTGCAGTGAAAAATAATTTTACATCGAATGAAATATTTTTTTTTACTTATTGGAAACTAAAAATATTTAGAAAATTAACCAGGACGTTGATTTGGATTAATAATTAATTTTCAATCAAACACGTGCTAAAATTAAATTTGAAAAAGTGGTGATAAAAAATAATCAAGAATTTTTACTAATTTTTCAAAATTAATTGTTGGGTATAGACACTTAGTGTGCGGCCTAGTGTTTTGATTCAAATTGGAAATTCAAAATTTGTTAGATTAGTGCCTGTGCTTTTGAAAACTATTTGAATTAGAATTAAAATTTTACGTTAAAAGGTAAGTTTTTAAAAACGATATATAAATAAATGAATCGTTCATTGTTGAAACGTACTACCTAAGTAACATTTTTACCGAAAACGAGTTTATGATGGATTCCTTTATATTTAAATGTAGACCGATCGTTTGGTGTTGACTGTTGAAAGGAACTATGTACATTATATAAAACTAGCTGCCCCGTCCGGCTTCGCCCAGACTGCATTACACTACTCACTCGCTTCGCTCGTTCGCTTGAATATTATAAATACACTACTCACTCCCTTCGCTCGTTCGCTTGAATATTATAATTACATTACCACTCGCTTCGCTCGTTCGTTTGAATTTTATTAATACACTACTCACTCGCTTCGCTCGTTCGCCATATATGTATTTTTTAAAGCTTAATATAAAAATCGCGATTAAAAATCAGGAGTTGATCGTATAAGGGTGAAAATTTAGAATTGTATGTATTTTTCAATGCTGAATCATGACAAATAAAAACAAAAAATGTTCAAAAAATAAAAAAAAAATTTTTGGGGTGGACCACCCTTAACATTTAGGGGTATGAAAAATAGATGTTGGTCGATTCTCAGACCTACCCGATAAGCACACAAAATTTCATCAAAATCGGTCCAGCCGTTTCGGAGGAGTTTGGCAACAAACACCGCAACACGAGAATTTTATATAAATATACTAGCGGACCCGGTCCGGCTTCGCTCGGATGGTATGAAATTATGATTTAATAGCGGTCACCCATTACTCCGCTCACGTATATTTAGTATAGCTGACCCGGCAAACGTTGTTTAGCCATATACGTTATTTCCAGGAATAATTACATTACTCACTCGCTTCGCTCGTTCGTTTGAATTTTATTGATATACTACTCACTCGCTTCGCTCGTTCGTTTGAATATAATAAATACACTACTCACTCGCTTCGCTCGTTCGCTTGAATATAATAAATACACTACTCACTCGCTTCGCTCGTTCGCTTGAATATTATAAATACACTACTCACTCGCTTCGCTCGTTTGCTTGAATATTATAATTACATTACTCACTCGCTTCGCTCGTTCGCTTGAATATTATAATTACATTACTCACTCGCTTCTCTCGTTCGTTTGAATTTTATTAATACACTACTCACTCGCTTCGCTCGTTCGCTTGAATATTTTCGCCTACTCACTCGCTTCGCTCGTTCGCCATATATGTATTTTTTAAAGCTTAATATAAAAATCGCGATTAAAAATCAGGGGTTGATCGTATAAGGGTGAAAATTTAGAGTTGTATGTATTTTTCAATGCTGAATCATGAAAAAATTAAAACAAAAAATTTTGTCCAAAAAATAAAAAAAAAAAGTTTGGGGTGGACCACCCTTAACATTTAGAGGGATGAAAAATAGATGTTGTCCGTGTCTCCACCCTACCCGATAAGCACACAAAATTTCATCAAAATCGGTCCAGTCGTTTCGGAGGAGTTCAATAACATACACCGCGACATGAGAATTTTATATATCGCTCGTTCGCTTGAATATTATAAATACACTACTCACTCGCTTCGCTCGTTCGCTTGAATATTATGAATACACTACTCACTCGCTTCGCTCGTTCGCTTGAATATTGTAAATGCACTACTCACTCGCTTCGCTCGTTCGCCATATATGTATTTTTTAAAGCTTAATATAAAAATCGCGATTAAAAATCAGGGGTTGATCGTATAAGGGTGAAAATTTAGAGTTGTATGTATTTTTCAATGCTGAATCATGAAAAAATTAAAACAAAAAATTTTGTCCAAAAAAATTAAAAAAAAAACTTTGGGGTTGACCACCCTTAACATTTAGGGGGATGAAAAATAGATGTTGTCCGTGTCTCCACCCTACCCGATAAGCACACAAAATTTCATCAAAATCGGTCCAGCCGTTTCGGAGGAGTTCAGTAACGTACACCGTGACAAAAATAGGGGTTGATCGTAGAGGGGTGAAAATTTAGGCTTGTATGTATTTGTGTATGCTGTATCATAAAAAATTAAAAACAAAAAATTTTGTCTAAAAACTTAAAAAAAAAATGTTGGGGTGGACCGCCCTTAACATTTAGGAGGATGAAAAATAGATGTTGTCCGATTCTCCACCCTACCCGATAAGCACACAAAATTTCATCAAAATCGGTTCAGCCGTTTCGGAGGAGTTCAATAACGTACACCGTGACATGAGAATTTTATATATTAGGCAGGGGTTGATCGTATAAGGGTGAAAATTTAGAGTTGTATGTATTTTTCAATGCTGAATCATGAAAAAATTAAAACAAAAAATTTTGTCCAAAAAATAAAAAAAAAAAATTTGGGGTGGACCACCCTTAACATTTAGAGGGATGAAAAATAGATGTTGTCCGATTCTCCACCCTACCCGATAAGCACACAAAATTTCATCAAAATCGGTCCAGCCGTTTCGGAGGAATTCAATAACGTACACCGCGACATGAGAATTTTATAGATATGACTAGCGGACCCGGTCCGGCTTCGCTCGGATGGTATGAAATTATGATTTAATAGCGGTCACCCATTACTCCGCTCACGTATATTTAGTATAGCTGATCCGGCAAACGTTGTTTAGCCATATACGTTATTTCCAGGAATAATTACATTACTCACTCGCTTCGCTCGTTCGTTTGAATTTTATTGATGTACTACTCACTCGCTTCGCTCGTTCGCTTGAATATAATAAATACACTACTCACTCGCTTCTCTCGTTCGCTTGAATATAATAAATACACTACTCACTCGCTTCGCTCGTTCGCTTGAATATTATAATTACATTACTCACTCGCTTCGCTCGTTCGTTTGAATTTTATTAATACACTACTCACTCGCCTCGCTCGTTCGCTTGAATATTTTCGCCTACTCACTCGCTTCGCTCGTTCGCCATATATGTATTTTTTAAAGCTTAATATAAAAATCGCGATCGTATAAGGGTGAAAATTTAGAGTTGTATGTATTTTTCAATGCTGAATCATGAAAAAATTAAAACAAAAAATTTTGTCCAAAAAATAAAAAAAAAAATTTGGGGTGGACCACCCTTAACATTTAGGGGGATGAAAAATAGATGTTGTCCGATTCTCCACCCTACCCGATAAGCACACAAAATTTCATCAAAATCGGTCCAGCCGTTTCGGAGGAGTTTGGCAACAAACACCGCGACACGAGAATTTTATATAAGTATTAGATGTAATAGTAAAATATGTCTGGGAATCCTAAAGAACTGATGGAACATTAGGGGAGCACAATAGACCTTATTGGTCGCAGTGTTATACCTTCTGGCCCCTACCCATTGACGAAAATGGACCGATGAAAAATACTGTTATTTTACATACATACAAATATTTAAGGTCATGTAAGCCGCTAGATCCTATTTTTCCCGGGTCTGTCAGATCATCCCTATCCGCCCCTACTCTGGATATATTTGTGATGTGTGTCTCTAAAAACGATTGAGAACGTTTTACAGTAAACTCATGGAACACACTTTATTATTTAGAGGGCAGTATAGCCTAGTGGGTAGCGTACTTTATACCGCAGCCTCTAGACTAGACTGTCGTGGGTTCGAATCCCACCTGTGCTCATGGATGTTTTGTGATGTTATTTAGTTTTAAGAAAGTTGTTATTTAGTGTAGTTGAAAGACGTTGATGACCTGAGATGTCGACGCGTCTATAATCTACAATAAATAAATAGACACTATATTAGACCGATTGAACCCAATTTATCTATAGATAATAATATAATAGAGAAATGTTTATTGTTGAAGATAGAGCCCTTTATTATAGTCGCGAATTTCAAAATTTATTTTTTTTATATTTGGAGAACTGTTTTCGATAGGACGTTCAATTTTTGAATTTATTTGTCACTCATGAAAAGCTATCCTACGGAATTTAAAGAAAAAACAACACACTAAAAATAGGCTAATCATGCCACTAATAATTGCTTAATCCTAAAATTGAACATACATTCTATTATATTCAAAATTTAAAAATCAATAGATCTTGTCTCTTATAGTTTTTAAGTTGGGTTTTTGGTTTTACTGAAAATCGATAAAAACTAAAAACCAAATCTCAAAACGCGTTAACTATAATTTATCCGTATAGTAAATTATAACGAATAATTTTTGGAAATCTTAAATTCAAAGGGCTATATTTTTGTTCTTATAGGGAGATAAATTGGGTTCCATCGGTCAAATATTGAACCAACGTATTAAAGTTTAGTCCACAGTATTTCTCAATATGTTTCAAATGGGGAAAAATGTTCTCGTATAACGAGGAAGAGATTGCCCTGTTTATTTATATTTTTTATTATTTTCTATCAATTGCTAGTGTCAAATTCGTGCTTGAATTTTGCCTCCCCCACAATTCTGCTCCCCTGGATTATAGCCCCTACGTTAATATATTATACCCATTATAATATTTGCAGATCGAATGGTCGGTATGAAAAGGGTGGCAGATCACCCTAAACGTGTCATGTACCCAACGAATTTTATATTACTAGTTCAAGGTTTAAAATTTTAATATGTTGTTACGGCGAATGTTTTAAGCATATATTTCAATTTGCAGAACAATATGTCGGTATTAACCAGTGGCGTATCTACCACAGGTGTTCCAGGTGGCAATCACCGGGGCCCCCTAACCTCGAGGGGCCCCCAATTTTTGGGTCAACTACTGATTGATTAATCCTTACACTCGATTTTTTTCTCAGTCCAATTATATATGATCTAAGCGCAGATTGCATTTACTTTCTAGATTCAAATACTATTGTTTCAATTTATTATTTATTTATCCTTAAATATAAAAGAGCGCAATATTATTATCTGAAGAATACCAGTAGAACTTCTTTTAATTAGAGTCGTTTATATATGACGTAGAACATTTTGAGGATACAATCAAATGTTGATGGGATGATGATGTCATGAATAATTGGAAGTGTTTCTTAGTTGGGTAAAGTGGGGGAGGGGGGGCCCCAAAAAAAATTTTACACCTGGGCCCCGCGAAGTAAAGTTACGCCACTGGTATTAACCCCCTCTCTTAGAGGGAAACTTGCTCGCCTAGGTGTTTATATCGTTCTGCAAGGGGGTTAATACCGACATTTTGTTCTGCAAATTGAAATATATTCTTAAAACAGTCGCCGTAACAACATATTAAAATTTGAACCTTGAACTAATAATATAAAATTCGTCGGGTAGGTACATGACACGTTTAGAGTGATCTGTCACCCTTTTAATACCAACCATTCGATCTGCAAATATTATAATGGCATACAAACAATTTCAGCCTTGAAGTAATAATAACTGTGACAATTTTTTTGTTACATGTTGGGGCGGTCTGCATCCCTCCCATATCGCTATCAAGCGAAATGCCTTTCTCAGGGCACTTTAATATGCCTCCCTCAACATCTTCACAAAAATAAGGCTTTGAATAAATAGCACCAAAAAATTGTCACTAGCTCTCGGCCTATAGGACCTGATGGGTATACTATAAAACGACCGACAACATTGTCCCCCATTTGTGGGGAGCGGCACTAAATTAAATACGTCGGGGTCAATATTTGACCCATGGAATCCAATTTATCTACCTATGTAAATACAAAAATACACCCTTTCGAAGATAGAGCCTTTGATGTTAAGATTTTCAAAATTAATACATTATAGTTAATAAATACGATTAGTTAACGCGTTTTTAGGTTTGGTTTTTAGTTTTTATCTTTTTTCAAAACCAAAAACACTACTAAAAACTATGAGACAAGATCTATTGATTTTTAAATTTCCTTCACTAGTGCGTTCAATTTTAGAATTAAAAAATTCACAGATTTCGCAATCCTTGCAACCATCGAGGACATTGGAAATGATAACAGCATATATGAAACATAATTAACTGTTTATTATACACACAATATTTATCAATGCACTGTTTAGTTTTGTCAGGAATAACCCTATTATTCTTCTGTTATATATACGCGTTCACTTTTGCTTGATCACTTAACTTTTAAATGGATTTTTCTATAGTATTTATGAACATTTGCTCAAAAATAACACCGCAGATCGTCGCAAATACCTCTCAATTAACTAGACATGATATAAAACACATTTCGAAAAAATTGCACTTTCTCATTTTTGCATGATTGCTCCTCACTTGATCGCGACACCGTTGTCTTTTGGCCTTGAACGAAAACTCGTAACTCTGCCCCCATATACGAACATAAACATTTCCAATGTTAAAATTGTTTAGATTCATTTAGTTGTAAATCAATGAATTGACTTGTTTTTTCATTGCATGTACTAAATTTTTTTTCTTATGAACTTCTTTTTATGTACACTTTTCCAAAAAATATCGACGAGACTCTCGGGTCGAATCTCAGTATAACACAGACATCGTCTATTGTTTTTCAATTTAGTTGAATGAATTTCTGTAAATTAACAATCAATTGTTTTTTTAGGTCGATCAAAAGAAAAATTGTTTGTCTTATTCTTCGTCACGTGCAACAGCGAAAAACTTGCCAACCAACGATATCTTGAAGAAAAGTCTTCGCTTTAACTCATTTATATTGAAGAGAAGTTTACATCAAACAAATATGGGATACTTTATAAACGACCATTTTCCTGACCCGCATTTTCAACCAGAAATTCAAGTTTATGAAAATCTCTATAAATTTGTCAGTTCACCCAACGAATTGATGATTCACGGCTATCCAATCGAGATATTATGTCATCCAGGTGCAGCTATGGTGTACAAAAAATCTTACAATCCGGAGACAGAATCTGATCAGAAACTAAATTTTTATGAACGATCTACGGTGAGATTAATGAAGAATCACTCGAATATGGACTATATAAAATTTGTTTATAGCAACGCAAGTGATTCGATGATCATATTACCTTCGAGTTTATCGCTAAAAAAAAGCAAAAATGTGATCATGCCCGATAATTTGGAATGTTTAGATTTTCGGTGTGAATTTAGTGACAAAGACGCAATGAATATGAATTTAAAATTTGACGACGATAGTGCAAACTGTAACAACAATAAAATTGAAGTAAGTGAACAATTGAAATGTGTAAGATGCAAACGTGGCTTTTTCGTCAGCAAAAATGGCGATTATTTGACGAAAGAGAATTGCTTTTATCATCCTGGAAAATTGTACGGAGAAAAGTATAAATGTTGTAACGGTGATAGTACTTCAAAAGGTTGTAGCGTAAATGTTGTACATGTTTGGAACGGTACTGAACCCGGTTTCAATCCAATGAAGGGGTTTGTGAAAACCCAACCGAGACCCTCTCATATGGAAGATGCCGTCAAAAAAGTGTTTGCACTCGACACCGAAATGTGTTATACATCGAACGGTTTGGACGCAACGAAAATTTCAGTCGTCAATATTGATGGCCTAGTCATTTACGATTATATGATTCAACCGACGACAAAAATTGTGGATTACAATACCAAATTTTCGGGAGTCACGGCAAGCGATTTTGAAAACGCTAATCGAGTCAAAACATTGCAAGAAGTACAGGAAGATTTGTTGTCGTTCATTTTTTCAGATACCATTTTGATCGGCCATGGACTCGAAAACGATCTGAGAGCTTTGAAAATCATTCATTATGAAGTAATCGACACGGCTCTCCTGTTTCCGAATCCGAGAGGTTTTCCTTACAGGACGCCGTTAAAAAAGTTAACAGAATTTTATTTGAAGCGCAGGATTCAGGGTTCGATTAATGGACACAATTGTTTGGAAGATGCCAGAGCAACTATGGACCTAGTGCTATATAAATTGGGAGTGCCAAACCAATTACGTCCGATTTCGAATCCTAAATATTCGTTACCCTGGTTTTATTCGCACAATAATTTACATCGTTTACACGGTAAAGATACGTTTTATTATGGATAATATTTAATACCTATGTTATAGTATAATTTTTTTTAAATTATAATTTATTCATAAAACATATACCGCTTTTTATTATTTTACTTTTTAGTGTATTTGCCATATGGCACATACACTATTGGCGTCGGTCGGATGGCGAGACCTAGGGGTCGGACGAAAATTTCTCGACGTTTCATAGCCTCCTGAACAATTTAGCACCATTTTTGGAAATGTTTATATATAAATGTGTGTGTGTTCGCGGCATAACTCTCGAAAGACTTATTTGATTTGAACGAAATTTGGTAGACACGTTGGAATCCATCACCGCACGAAACCTATTTAAAATGGGCCCAATCGGATTATTTTAAGGGTGGTTTTTAGGGGTTGATAAAAGTTTTTGGGCCCAAAAATACCGAAAAAATTTTCAGAATTGTTTCAAAATTGAGATTTAACCTTTTAGTAAAGATCAAAATGTGCTACTAAAATTTTAATGAAATCGACCTGACAGGACCGGACTTACAAATTTTATGAAAACACTAGTTTGGCGGATAGTGATTTGCTTACTGAAGGGTGTATTTAATTTGGTACAGAGGTTGCATTGATAATAATATTGAAATAAAAAAAAAATATTATTTTAAGGGATGTATTAAGGGGTTAAATTTTTCATTTGGTTCAAAAACAAACTTAAGTTCACGTATTAAAGCCACAATGCCTGTATTAGCAAATACACTATATTGTCGGCAGGGTTTGGCACTGCGACCCGAGTTTTTTTTAATCTTTGAAATAACAACAGATTTTATCCATTAAGATTAACAGATGGAATTTGGACTATTTGTCACCGCTCCCAATTCTTCCGTTCAAATATTTTCCATTTCGATTTTTGAATAACACATTTGCAAAAAAGTAAATAGTACATTGTATTACTCGGGCAGAGAGCTGCCATTTGCGACGAGTTTGCCACCGAGCGAGGCGAGAGTGTCAACCATACGAGTCGCAATCGCCAACTTTCTACCCGAGTAACACACAGTACTTTTTGCTAATAAGTGCATTCAGACGCTAATGACCTCTGTTGTCGAGCGTCTATAATCCACAATTCATTCATTCAATAAGTGCATTTGACTTTTCTGTTGAACAACTATCATCGGCAGCTTATGTCCACAGCAGTGTATTGACATTTGACGCTAGCATACGCTCGACTAAATAGTTGTTCGGCGACCCATTAGTTTAATAGTGAAATTATAGCACAACTGATTGATTGTATGCACACCTCTAACAACTAAAGGCAGTTTAGTGGAATTGAAATCGCAACACGTACACAACTCGACTACAACTGTTTATTCGCGGAAACAATTGTGTGTATGCGCCCGGCCTTAAGGTACGTGCAGTACGCAGCTGGGATTCTAGATGGTAGCATGTATGGTAGATGGTGGCTGAAATTATAAGCGCTTATAGGTTTGCATAACGAAGCTTTGATACTAGCATTGATACAAGCTTAAATCGCGTTTGAAATGTCAGATAGCGAAGATGAATATTTTGTGTTCTTCTGCTACAAAGTGGTATATTTTAAATATAAATTTGGGTATAAGCTATCGTATCCACCCTATTAATAGAAAACGATCTAAACATGGTGAATTTCATCACTTATATCAAGAATTAAAATTTTACCCAAACCGGTTTTTTGAATATTTACGTATGGAACCTAACACTTTTAAATACGTCTTAGAAAAAACTCAAAACAAATTAAATAAAAACTGGCAAAATTTCACATATTAAACTAGTCACATCCATTGCGAAACTTGTAACGGCCATTTGACAGTTGTCACACGTTGATTGTAGTAGTCAGCGCGCTGAAAGAATGATGAGATACATTCTTGAATCTAGCAGCTCTTGTAACAGCGCTTATATCTGCTACACTCACTGCTTCGTTGTGTACGCTCGCATATATAACAATGCATTAATTTAAGCAAGCCCTGCTATGATCTACGCTACCATTTAGAATCCCAGCTGCGTACTGCATGTACCTTAAGTCTGATGTACTTAGTATATTGTTTAATGTATCAGTTAACCTAAATATACAGTAGATATATCTAAATGGACGTGTCGTCATATTTCTAGCATTACTAATAAGTTGATAAACAACGAATTTATATACCTGCATTCACCGTAACATGAGTAATCGGTGAGTTTTTTGTTACAAAAAAGTGATATCATTAGCATATTGTACAGGAACATGTGTGAGTCTATGATTTCATTTATAGCTATACGTGGTTTATTTTGGTCAGTTTCAACTGATAGTAACTTGCAGTGCAGTAACGTACTTTCAAACGTGCTCGAAATACTCACCGGTCAAATGACACGTAAAGCAGGATCTTTGCAAATTTGATTAATTGTTGTACATCGATTAAAAACACATACCGATAAAATAATGTATTTGCTAATATGTTTTTGTTCAGTGGATGTTGAATTTTTAAGTGAAACAATTTTCTCTAACTCTAAATTGACTTTATATTTTTATTTCTAAGGCACTTTGATTACATTGTATAAGAAAACGAGCATTAAATTTTTAAATATGTATCAAAATTATGCATGTATTATAGACCGAGAGCTAGTGAGAATTTTTTGGTGTTATTTATTCAAGGTCTTATTTTTGTAAAGATGTTGAGGGAGGCATATTAAAGTGCCCTGAGTAAGGGATATTTCTAGATAGCGGTATGGGAGAGATGCAGACCGCCCCCAACATATAACAAAAAAATGGTCACAATTATTATTGCATCAAAGCTGAAATTGTTTGGATAGCGTGTCGGTGACCCAATAATGCCATTATAATATTTTCAGATCGATTGGTCGGTATTAAAAGGGTGGCACATCACCCTAAACGTGTCATGTACCCGACGAAAATTATATTATTAGTTCAAGGTTCAAATTATAATATGTTGTTACGGCGACTGTTTTATGCATATATTTCAATTTGCAGAACAAAATGTCGGTATTAACCCCCTCTCTTAGAGGGAAACTTGCTCGCCTAGGTATATATATCATTCTGCAAGGGGGTTAATACCGACATTTTGTTCTGCAAATTGAAATATATGCTTAAAACAGTCGCCGTAACAACATATTAAAATTTGAACCTTGAACTAATAATATAATTTTCGTCGGGTACATGACACGTTTGGGGTGATCTGCTACCCCTTTAATACTGACCAATCGATCTGTAAATATTATAATGGCATTATTGGGTCACCGACAAGCTATACAAACAATTTCAGCCTTGAAGCAATAATAATAGTGACCATTTTTTTTGTTATGTGTTGGGGGCGGTCTGCATCCCTCCCATACCGCTATCTAACAAAATCCCTTACTCAGGGCACTTTAATATGCCTCCATCAACATCTTCACAAAAATAAGGCCTTGAATAAATATTACCAAAAAATTGTCACTAGCTCTCGGCCTATAATACATGCATAATTTTGATACATAATATTTAAAAATTTAATGCTCGTTTTCTTATACAATGTAATCAAAGTGCCTTAGAAATAAAAATATAAAGTCAATTTAGAGTTAGAGAAAATTGTTTCATTTAAAAATTCAACATCCACTGAACAAAAACATACATCGCACTGACAATAATGACTAACATTATTTTAATTTAAAAAAACATGAAATACAGCAAATTTTTTAAAATTAAAATATTGTTAAACATTACTTTTATGATTAAATGAATGCATAATGACTGCAATCGGTAAATATGAAGCACCTGTTGAAAGGATAATGACGTAACATAATGCTGGAATCAGGAAAAATTCATTAATTCAAACCTATGTCACCGTAGGGATTCTAACCCTAAACTTTCCACAATCGCGGCGGACTGAGTTGACAATTACTCACACAGTGACACATTTTCAATCGATCGACATCTTCCCTTTAAAGCATTCTATCACAGAAAAACCACTACATGCGAGAGTTGATACTCAACACCACTGCTATAGTACAGAACCAACTCACATCCAGAGAAAGCACAATAGGTGAAACAAGGATGAAGTATCCATATTTAATAATAACTTTTATGGCCGGTTTATGGTAGGTACATTTTAATCACGATGTTTTTTTTAATCATACTGTTAAATTTTGATTGTTACGTGTTCATTGGTTCATTTCGTTACTATAGCAACCCGTCATTTAACAGTGTGATTAAAAAAAGGGTGTGGGTCTCGGGACCCCCGACAGATGTGAAACATCAAAGAAAACGTTATTGAACTCGGTGGTATTCTCTATGTAGTAGTATATATTTTTTCAAAAGCAGCAACTAACTGTTATGCTGACGTAATCCTATATACTGCACTGTAACACCGCGTGTGTTACAGTGCACGCCTGAGCCAAGAGAGAGAGAGAGAGTGCCGCAGTGGAGCGGACCAAACATTTCGTTGCATATTTCCCCTCACGCGGCTGTTCACAGCCCGACATAAGATGTTTCACATCAAAAAACATCGTGATTAAAATGTACGAATATCCGGCCATTAGTTATGTATGTTTTTGTTCAGTTTATGTTGCATTTTAAGTGAAACGATTTTCTCTAATCGGAATATGGTAACTAATCCACAAATAGATAATTCTGTTAATAAACGAATCTTTGATGAAAAAAAAACAGAAAGCCGCCACTGACTCGCATGTCAATTGTTCAAAAACATCTGAGCATTTATTCCTTAGGTAATTTAAAATAAAAAAGGTGTAATAATGATTACATCCAAACGTGACCCCAGTCATGACTCATGACGTCAGAGTAATGTGGTTAGTCATATGTTTTTAGTTATAGTGTTTAAAATACGGGTTATAAATCAATGCTAAATTATTTTACACTCTTTGTTTGCCTTTTTTACTTTAATTTACATAAATTTCCTTAAAATATTGAACAAAAACAAAATCTACAATAAGAATGCAAAATAGTTCTTGACGTCAATGTCATAAGCTGAAGACGATGAAGGCCAATGGGATCGTCCCACATTTTTTGAAGTGAAAACTTCCTTAGGCGCACTTTGCCTGAGTAGTGAACGAAAGTGAACCGTCACGCTTCGGGTCGGTGACGCTGAATTGGGTTTACTCGGCTCAAACACGAAAAGGTATTTGCATGTAGTTCATAGGTGCGCTAATAGATGACACTAAAACTTAATTTAAAAGGTATTTGTGCTATGTTCGTAATAAGTTATTTGTAGTTCACAAGTGCGCTAAAAGACGACACTAAAACTTAATTGAAAAGGTATTTGTAGTACACTGTAAAAAATGGATGTAAAAATACTTTGAAAATTAAGGTAGAATTCGCTCGATTTTCTAAGTGATTTTACATTATTATTCATTTTTACACAGAAAACTTCATAAAAACTTGAACTTTTACTGTAAAGTTAAACAAATTTGTGATTTTACATAAAGTAAATTAAAATTACTTAATTTGTGTAATATTCCAATAAAGTGTGTAAAAATTACAAAATAAAATGTATAGTTACATATATAAAATGGATGAATACAAAACAAATTAATGTACAATTAGTAACCACGCATGCGCAATGTGTTTTTATGGAATCTACGCGATGTGCAGGCGATACCTGTTTGCGACGCCATTGTCTCTTTGTGTGTCTATTACCAGATTAATCGCTGGCTACAAATGGACCATCGATAATCTATGCAATCGGCCTTCTCATTTCTTACAGTGTATGTATATAAGTTATTTGTAGTTCACAAGTGCGCTAATAGATGATACTAAAACTTAGATGAAAAGGTATTTGTAGTATGTTGGTAATAAGTTATTTGTGGTTCATAAGTGCGCTAATAGATGGCACTAAAACTTATGAGAGTAGTTTATTACAATACGCTAAAATATATGTCGTGTGGTCATAACTCATAAGCACACACCCACTTTTTTTCAATACGTTGCGAATTGTTCGCGCAGTAGGACGATTAATTTGACCATAATCTTCCCGTAAATTTCAATACACAGTTCGTACGGAATTGTTATTTCTGTAAAATTGACAGCTGCTTAATTTACACTGCTGTTAACATAGGAAACTCAAATTGGATCACCTTTTATCATGTATTGATTTATTGGCTGTGAATCATTTCACAAGAAATCATCTGACGATGATATTATTTATGTGACAACCGATACGTTATTTAATAGATATTGATTGATGTATTGATGAATAGTTCGGTCACAGCGTAGATTGATCATTATTGATTGATTATTAAGTGCAGTAATCCTTCGTCAATGCGAAAGAATCACTCCTGAAAAAACCGCAGACAATATATTTGCCAAGTCTTCATGGTTTCCGGGCTTGTAGGCCGTGGTCCGGTGGTATTTATATCTGACGTTTCGTCTACAACTGCGGTAGACATTCTCAAAGGCGATGTGGCAGCGGTCGAAGTGTCCTCCTTGGCGGCTCACAATGACCAATCGTACAAGGACGGAATACGACCGAGTAGAGAACTCACCCCCACCACTACACACTGCGCAGTTGACCAATTACAGAGAGACGGACTACGACCGAACAGAGAACACACTGGTACTAGGCATAAAAGAAGGGAGAACACCAGTAACTGACACACTGACCTGTGAGCCGCCAAGGAGGACACTTCGACCGCTGCCACATCGCCTTTGAGAATGTCTACCTCAGTTGTAGACGAAACGTCAAGTAGAAATACCACCGGACCACGGCCTACAAGCCCGGAAACCATGAAGACTTGGAACAATGCCGGCCGTGAAAGCTTACACACCTGGATAAAATAAAACCGTTTAACTTAAAAGTTTTTTTACCTATTTTTATTAACTATTGTACTCGATGACGTAGCAATGTACAAGTACAACACTATTTAATATTAGGTCGGTCGTGTATTAATGTATTCGAAGACGTAGCTTAATTTACTACATTGTACAACACTATAATAATGCTTATGTGTATTCTAAGAACCAGTTTACTCGATCTAGGAAATTCATTAGAGCGCAATGACGACTCGCCTCGTGGCGGCAAAAACGCGTACGATTCGATGCAGTTTGGCTTTCTATAATATTATCTATTTATAATCTGCGTACAACTTGCGGAATTCCCGCCAGTTGATTTTTCTAGTCACCCGATCGATTTACGTATATTTGCAAATGTAGGTATATTTTTTGTGTTTTAAGTAATTTTCAAGTTTCTTTGAAAGTGCTCTTTTTATAATAATTCAATAGATTATTTTTTTAACAACTACTTCATCTTATTTCCGTAGAATAATCTATAGTTTCCAGGGCCGGGGCCGTCCATATAGGCGAATAAGGCGACGGCCTAGGGCGCTCAAATTTAAGGGGCGGCCAGCCCACGGTTGCAGCGAGTCAAGTGCGATGCAACCGAAAAACAAGCTCACCCAAATATGTCTATACACGCTTAATCATGGCCGAACTGTGCCGGCCCGAATATGTGTAAAGCCATCCCTTATGGTTAGTGATGTAAATGCGTATAATACTCTGGTATAAAACGTTTGTATAAAACGGTATTATACGGTATGTAAAAAAAATAATATACCCCAGTTTTATACTAGGTATGAATACTACCTATTTTACTATTTTATACAGCACGTATAAAACGTTTAACACCGTTTAAAACGGTTTAATACCGTTTAAAACGCTTTTTATACCAAAATGAGAACAGGAACTTTTCCTATTATGCAGTTGGCAATACTGAATAATGCACCGAACCGTATAGTGTGAAACGTTTTATACTGAAAAAATACTGTATTATACCATGGCTTTAATACACAAAAAAGTTTAATACCGTATTTTTACATCACTACTTATGGTATATGTGACGCGGCGCTTTATTTTATTTTGTTGCGAAAATTTTGATTTAAAGGGGCGCCATCAAAATCATTCGCCTAGGACGCCAAATTTGCTCGGGCCGGTGCTGATAGTTTCTCTAGTAAAGCTAAGACATTGCTTCGTTCGATCCGCCATGTTTTTCAGCCAAAATTTAATTTGACGTCATTCAAAGCGTAATTCACATGATTGTTTTCTAGGTAACGTAATTGTCTCAACTGCTATCAGTGCAAAAAAGTGAGACGCGCAATATTTTTTGTTACGTTTCCAAAGTTTTCAAAAGTACGCGTGTATTTTCACTTCACTCCCTTCCATTGTTTTGGATAAATATGGCGTCTTTGTCCTAATTACATACCGAGCATGTAGTGACGCCGTTTTTTATTTGGCGTTTCCATAATTTCTCTATTACAAACTCCCAGTTCTCATGTCCTAATCCGAGAACAGGTAAAAGTATTGGATTTTCAATTTATGATAATAAATCAAAAATATTAATTGCTACTAGGCCCAATAATGCCCAGGAAATGAATGGAAAAAAACACCCGATGTCGCAAATAATTCCAAAGGAGCTGGATTTTTCACAGATGGTAGAACACCTTTAGACATGTATTTTTACAAAAGTCCCCGGTTATCCCCCTTGTGCTTCCCACGCCATCCCCTTTTGAATATAATTTTGCAAGCCTTACGGAAAACGCTAATATCTCCTTAACCAATGTCTGAAATGAGACGACTTTTTTTTTGTTTTGTTCCTAATTAGTTACTCTAAAAAATTTCCCCTCTTCAATTTTGCGATAAAATCAATATATGCTTTGCAATTTGTTAATAAAGAGAAAATATCAGTTTTTAAAAGAATATTTCACAAAATATTTCCATATAACTTTTTGCTAAGCCTGTTAGGGTAAAAGTTGTTCAAGTAAAATTTGTAGACAATATTTGTAGCTTTAAAATGATGTATATGTTGCAGTCAAAACTCTTAACCAGTCGAAAGTACTATTGACTAGTAAAATCAGTCAAAAGTACTTTTGACCGTATGCTTTAGTCAATAATACTTTTGACTAAAATAACAGTTAAAAGTACTTTTGCCCAATGGAGCTGGTTAAAAGTACTTTTGACTAAGTGATTCCGTCAAAAGTGGTTTTGACTGGTTGTATCAGTCAAAACTCTTAAAAAGTTAAGGTGGTCGATAAAAATAACGACAAACGCACATATAAACTTTTATATAACTCATTATTAGTGGAGAACGTGCTGATATTAGAACAAAAATGAGTGACTACGAAAAGAAAGAACGCTTTTTGCAAAGAATTTTAGCGATAGAAGATATGAAAGATAGTCATTTCAATGTGATGACAAAAGAAAAATTTGAAAAGTTTGCAATGGATGTGGAAGACGCGAAATTTGATGAAAAGAAAACACCATTACAGTACAGTAGACTAAAGAATCTTTTTTGTTCACATCTAACGAGTTAATAATGCTTTTGACTGATGCTTTATTGCAGTTAAAACTACTTTTGACGATGAGCGTCAGTCAAAAGTACTTTTAACCGCAAATTTGCAGTCAAAAGTACTAATAACCAATAATTTTCAGTTAAAACCACTTTTGACCAACCTGTTCAGTCAAAAGTACTTTTGACTGATTTTGCTAGTCAATAGTACTTTTGACTGGTTAAGAGTTTTGACTGCAACATATATATTGATAGACTTTAGTTAATTATAGGGCAAGTGGACTGTTAATAATGAGCGCAGCGGTCGGACGCATAGCGATAAAAATAAAAAAACTTATGGATTGTATTTATTTATTTGTAATAAAATTATTTATCTAACATTGAAGCGTTTTTAGGGTTCCGTAACCAAATGGCAAAAAGGGAACCCTTATAATTTCATCCTGTCCGTCTGTCCGTCCGTATGTCACAGTCATTTTACTCTGAAACTATTGGCACACTATAGATGAAATTTGGAAGGTAGGTGTTTTCTATGAACTGCTATACAATGGTTAAGTGAAATTACGAAAAAAATAGTGGTGGCACACCATACATGTAACAAATGAGGGATAAAAAAAGTTCCAGTGCACATAAGCGTGTGGGGTATCATTAGATAGGCCTTCAAAAATGATGTAGAAGTTTCAAAATGACTTTTTTATTTAAGTCAACCGTATGTAAATGAAGTAGAATTTATAAAATACTTCCAACAAAAATCGGTTTGAATAAGAAATGTTGTGTAGTTTTTGAGATACATTGTACCTTGCAAAAGGTGGGGTATAAGATATTTTTTGCCATATCCACTACAAAATAGCTACTTACGATGTATGTATAGCGGCCTTTAATGAGTCATTTCACAGGTAGGTGTACGGAAAGTGTTTTACTTTCCGCACTAGTGCGGGATGTAAACGGTTGCCATAGGAACTTCTGTTTATTCGCTCTAAAGGCCTGCGTGCGTCTGCCATTACTTTCTCACGACCTTCACGGCATACTGTAGAAGTAAAGATGGCAACGCAAATGAACTGTCAAAATTTTTTTGAAAATGAAGTGAACAGTAGGTATTTTGTAGTGGGTATGGCAAAAAATTCCATATATATTATATCTCGTGCGTAATGGTATTACGGCTCGTGTGACTGTAAAAACTCGCTATCGCTCGTTCTTACATACTGTCATCACTGGCCGTAATAGTCCATTACACATCTAGATATACAATCTACTATTTGTTTGCATATATTCGTGCCAACATGACACCGGGACAACTTTTGGCAGCCAAAAACCACGAAATTTTAACATTGTTTTTGTTTTTTCGAAATATCTCAGAAACGGTCGACTTAAGCGATTCTTTCGTTATATAATGTTTTAAATAGGATTACATTTCCTACAATTTTCATCCCCACAAATTTTCCGTGGTAAGAATAGTAAGCGCGCTACAGCTTCTTGAAAATCACGCGCTTTTTGTAGCCTTAGAAACCAATTGTTAAGATATAAGGTCCTTTTCAAAAGCTTTATTTATTGTGTTCTTCATCGAATTTTAAGTTGAAAATATACATGTCCATAAAGCAAAGAACACTCTAAATTATGATTTTTATCCCATATCGATATCTTCAAAAATTTAGAAACTATAGCCTGTCAAAGCTGAAATCATCATAGAGCCTTACATTTTTTTTTGACACGCGTTACGAGTACTTTCTATACCGAATAAAAAAATGTCCGTCTAGGAACCTATAGAAAATTTAATGCCATAAACAATTATTTACGTCCAATCTCACTAACTTGCGAAATTTTCAAGTTATAAGCATTTATGTACATGTTTTTGCCTTTTGACATAAAATTGAAACACTTGTTGCGAAGTGCTCTGCAGAGTGACCACTTTCAAATTTTTTAAATTTTTTTACTCACTTAGATAACCCATGAATAGGTCTACAGCTTCTATATGTAAACTTAATATTTCTCGAACACTCTTCTTAGTAGAGCACTTCGCGTCAAGTGTTTTAATTTTATGTCAAAAAGTAAAAACATGAACATTAATGCTTATAACTTGAAAATTTTTCAAGTTAGTGAGATTGGACCTTAAATTTTTTATAGGCTACTAGACGGAAATTTTTTTATTCGGTATGGAAAGTACTCGTAACACGTGTCCAAAAAAAAAGTAAGGCTCTATGATGACTTCAACTTTGACTGGGTATAGCTTCTAAATTTTTAACGATATCGATATGGGACAAAAATCACGATTTAGAGCGTTCTTTGCTTTATGAACATGTGTATTTTCAATTTAAAATTCGATGAAGAACACAATAAATAAAGCTATTGAAAAGGACATTACGTTTTAACAATTGGTTTCCAAGGCTACAAAAAGCGCGTGCGATATTCGAGAAGCTGTAGCGCGCTTACTATTTGTACCACAGAAAATTTGTAAGGATGAAAATTGTAGGAAATGTAATCCTATTTAAAATGAAAGAATCGTTTTTGAGATATTTCGAAACAGGCTCATCAAAAAGTTATATGCAAATATTTTGTGAAATATTCTTTTAAAAACTGATATTTTCTCTTTATTAATAAATTGCAAAGCATATATTGATTTTATCGCAAAATTGAAGAGGGTAAATTTTTTAGAGTAACTAATTAGGAACAAAACAAAAAAAAAGTCGTCTGATTTCAGACATTGGTTAAGGAGATATTAGCGTTTTCCGTAAGGCTTGCAAAATTATATTCAAAAGGGTGTGGCGGGGGAAGCACAAGGGGGATAACCGGGGACTTTTGTAAAAATACATGTCTAAGGGTGTTCTATCATCTGTGAAAAATCCAGCAACTTTGGAATTATTTGCGACCTGAAACCTTTATTTCCCGGGCTAAATCCTAGCTATTTAATCCAAGCGGCAGGTAATAAATGAAGGGAGGTACCTGGAAAGTATTCCGAACTTCCGAAGTTATTATAATATTTTGGTATGTTGTTTGTGGATACTCTGCGGAGTAGAATTTGAGTTTTCGACCTCAAGGACTCTGTGCTAACGTGGGGGGAGCCGAAAAACCACGAAATTTTACCACCTTTTTTGCTTTTTTTGAAATCTCTCAGAAACGGTCGACTTAAGCAATTCTTTCATTATGTAATGTTTTAAAGAGGATTACATTTCCTACAATTCTCACTCCTACAACTTTTCTGTGGTACTAATGGTAAGCGCGCTACAGCTTCTTGAAAATCACGCGCTTTTTGTAACCTTGGTAACCTATGATTCAAATGTAATGTCCTTTTCAATAGCTTTATTTATTGCGTTCTTCATCGATGTAAAACAACAAGGTTCAGTAATTTTTGAATTAACCCGGAATAGACAAACAGACAAAAATTATGAAAATGACTTCTCCTCTGCACCATTGACGTATACGTGTGTGTGTTTACAGCCGACGCGACTAGAAGTTTATTTTCTGTAGTGTGTAGTTTTTTTTATTTTTAACCGACTTTAAAAAAGGAACAGGTTCTATATTCGGGACCTATGTTTTTTTTATGTATGAATGTTCACCGATTTCTCCTGTATTTGTGAATCGATTTTTAAATAAAGAAATTTATGTATGTATGTATGTATGTATGTATGATTATTGTTTTATTTAATAGGACATATCTTTGGGGTGATCCCGTATAAATTTTACTTAAATCAGTTCAGTAGTTCGACTGATTTTAATAAAAATTGAGCAAGGGAGAGTCATACCGTTAAGGTAAATGTCAGTTTTATAGTTATTTAGTAATCAAATATCAAGACAGAAGTTAATAACGTACAAACTACGTATTGTAAAGCCACTAAAAAGTAAAAAATAAAAAAATCTTTTTAACAAAAAAAGTCGGGGTCGCAACCCCAAGCGGGGGCTGATTTTTTAGAGTCATAGGGTCATGATCAAAAAAGTTTGGGAGCCCCTGGTATATAGTAATTAATATCTACTTTTTAACCGACTTCATATGTCATTAAATTGGCGCCAACCTCAAAATTTTATTATTTTCCTCTTTTTAGTGGCTTTTTTATGGTTTGTAGTCGTTGTCAAAATATTTATGTATAAGTATTTAATCTTTATATTTCTTGCTTTCGAGTATATTACAATTAATTTCCTTAATAAAAATATCTGGATCGAGGTCTTTGAACATCGTTGAATAATATAATAATGCCATCTGCTTTAAATTTATTGGCGCTACTTTATATTTTTAAAAATAGACTAACTTTATGCGCACTTTTTTAAAGAACGACAGGTTTTGAAACATTTTGTTGAGGGCCGACAGCAGTAGCGGACTAAAGAGGGGGGACGAAGGGGGCGGCTCGCCTCGGGCCTCTGAATCTCGAGAAGTTCTTAATCAAATCCCAAACAAGGCCAAAATATGTTTAGTAAGTAAGAGGCAGTTTGGAGTTGGAGGCCCCGTAAGTATACAAAATATAAATTTATGTAGGTTGCCTACCCATAACCTATGTTTATTATAAATATTTGATTTTTTTGTCAGCCATTACATCTATATTATTCATTTGTTACGAAATTTACAGTACAGATATAATAGTAAGGTCTATCAAAAGCCTTCTACGCAGTGGCGTAGCTTCATTTCGCGGGGCCCAGGTGTAAAATTTTTTTTGGGCCCCCCCCCCCCACTTTACCCAACTAAGAAAAATTTCCAATTATTCATGACATCATCGCGCTTAGATCATATATAATTGGACTGAGAAAAAAATCGAGTGTAAGGATTAATCAATCAGTAGTTGACCTAAAAATTGGGGGCTCCTCGAGGTTAGGGGGCCCCGGTGATTGCCACCTGGAACACCTGTGGTAGATACGCCACTGCTTCTACGTCCTATCCGACTGGGAATAAATACTATAGTCGGGCCGCTTAATAGATGGGGCAATGAAAACGCATGCAAAGTACCTGATTGGTTGCTTAAACGTTCGGGAACGAAACTATATGCGAAGGCCACGCCTGCGGCGCAAGCTATTCGTGTACTTTTCACGTGATCACTCCATCTGTTAAGCGGCCCGACAAAGGAGATTCACAAAAGAACTTTTAGGTAAAAATTCTGCCCATCGCCCTATGTAAAATCTAATCTAATCTCATCGGAACCTTATTCTGAAACACCTGTAGATTTGTTTGTATTTATTATATTGTTACGGAAATTATTTATACCGTTTTATTATGTCCGTAAAAATACACTTTTATTAGCTACGTAGTTATACACGCGTGGAACGCGCGTCGCCGTTCGCCGGGATGCCCCCAATCCAATTCCCTCCATTTCCGCCTGGAGACCATTCACCGTGTGCCGTGTTGGCACAATTAGATCTCGCCAGTGCCGCTAGGCTAATACATACGCCTTGTTGTTATTGTCTATGGTTGTGGTAATTGTCTATGGTTATACGCCAGTGAACCTAAATCGGTAGTACAATAGTCATCAGACGAACTGAAGCGCCACTGCTCTTGATGCGTGTAACAATATTATATCCAACTTTTTTGACATGTAAAAATTACCGAGATTAAAAAATATTGTCTGATAACCCTAAACGAGAACTTTTGTTGCCGGTTTCTTTATAAAGAAATTGAAAACGGATATATTAGTCATGTCCTTATACCGTTTAATCTTAAAGGTATTTCCCAGAAGAGCGGAAACTAATGACTGGGAAACATTATAACGATGATTGGGTGTTTGAAATGATTGCATCTTTTCCTGGTAAAAGATTTAAAAAAGTGTGATATAATAAATTGGAAAATTCGTCTTTACGATTAATTGTAACAACGTATATAAATAATTAATTAGTAAACAAATAATATAACAATACGTATTATCAAAAACCAAGGACGCTTGTATTTGAAAATATCTCTAAATATTTAAAGTGGGGATTATAGTCAAATATTATATCAAAACATCCTTATAGTTACAGTGATTTTGCCTGTTTCATAATTTTTACTTAAAAAATCTAATTATTATTATCTTTTAAACCTTTGTATGTGACACAGTGACTTGCAACAAACAAAAGTGAAATTTCCGGATTTTGAAAAAAAAAACGAAATAAGACAGGGTGTTTTGGTTCCACTATATTAAATGTTCATTTGTTAAGTACATATTTTGTTTTTAATAAGTAATATTTTTGTTGCTACTGAGAGAAATATTTTAATAAAAAATACGGTAAATGTCAGTTTCGCACATTGAATTTTATTAGAACTGTTTTACCGTTCTCGTGTATTTAGAGAGACTCACGAATTCGTAAAATTAAATAATTCAAGTGAATTCCCACTACTTCCCCGCAACAATCATTGATAAAGTGGGGGGTTAACAAACGCTACGTGTACAACGTCGAACAGCGCGCGCCAAACTTCTTACAAGTGACGGGTTTCTGTTGTAGAGTTTCATAGCTTGATCGACTTTCGAAGAAGCAACTTGAAATAATATACTCTTCGAGAATTCAGTTAGTGTAAATGTATTCAAGAAGAAGGTGCGGTAGAATGTATTCAGAAAATAGTTTATGCAATAATAGAATGCAACCTTTCATATTAATGCAACTTGAAGATTCGCGCCGTTTATTGAAGTTTCGCTACTCGCCGTAAGAGAATAAAATCAAGCGTTGGAGATTTTTGTTTTGCGGGAGCGCAATATTCTTCAGTCATCGTGGTCAACGTGGTTAGTGCCGGTGAATTTCTGACAGCGTACGGTTGTGAATTGTGAAAAGTAACGTCGCGTGGTGTAGTTTCGTCAGAAATTATTTATTATGACTAATAAAAACATGAGTACGAATGAATCATTAATAGAAAATGTAGAAGTGTTATTAGCCCTGATATTGGGTACTTTTTTGATAATTATGTTCTATGTTATGAAATGGTCAAATAAAACGCATGAAAAACAGCAGACAAAAAATAAAAGTAAGCTTCAAATACCTAATTTAATAAAGTCGGGGTAACAAGTCGGGTGCAATTTGTTAGCTTGTGAATTTGAATAAATTGTTTCTAACTAATTTTTTTCTTTTGCAGTGCAAGAAGTAAAACAGCAACAACACACTGTAAAGAAGGATACCGTTTCTGCGACTGCGAAAAGTAAAAAGAAGACATCGGAAGGACGTTGGACCGGACGTTCAGAAAAAAATACGTATTCACACTCGTGGTGTTTGACTTCATTGAAAGGACATACCGGACAGATCCTCGATGTAGACATATCGAACAACGAGAAATATTTGGCTTCGTGTGCCGATGGTGAGTATTTTATTTTAATTTCCTCTATTCTTTAATTTGAAGACAAAAAATAAAAGCACAAATATTTGGAAAGCGAAAAGTGATTTGTAAATTTATTAAAGACAAAATTTATCATTTTTGGCAAGTTCTAAAATTTGGTTGAGTGATTGTTTGATTATTGACCGTGTGGTGTTTATTTTTGGAAGAACTTGGAGAGTCAACATCGACCAGTAGCGGTAGTGAATTCAGCAAGGAGAACTCACCGTGTCCTTCACCGCACGCCCCAGCAAAAACCTTAAGCAGAAGGCAGCGCAAAAATCGAAAACGTGAAGAAAAGCCACCGCCCTCAGAACCTATCGATTTAAAAGAGAAAAGTGCATCGAAACGAACAAATATGTCTTCGTATTCGTTCGGTACTGCACCACCTAGACTATTGTCGCCTCTACGTTTTCATACAAAACTGAACATGAAAGAATTAAATCTTTATAAAAGCCTCAGTGAATTTGTCGTATCGGATCCGACAACACTATTGAACTACGGTTATCCGATTGAAATAAATAATTATCCGGGCTCGGCTATGGTGTTCACAATGTGTTTCAAATTGCTTAAATCTCTACCGACATTAAATCATTACGGACGATCTAAACTAAAATTGGTAAGCAATAAATCTTTGTTGAACCGTCGAATGTGTGATAATATAGTGCTACTTTGTAAAAGTGAAAATGGACTAATTCAACCGTCAATCATGTTGCCGGCGTCCTTACTGAGTAGCTGTGCTACTTCAGCGGTACCCAATCAGTGTATAAGTGCGTTGTATCCTTGTGAATTTACTGTGAAAGACTCGGTGGACGTATCGACCGGAATCGACTACAACGATATCAAAGCCGAATGGAAAGCGAATCACGACGATGAGCTTTCAGCGGACAGCGGTCAAGGTTCAGGGAATTCGTCTCCCGCTTCCGAAGAAGACTATCATTTGAAAGACATTGATAATAAAACAGTTGAACACATCGGTGAAGAATTGAAGTGTGTGAGATGCGACCGTGGCTTTTTTGTCACCAGCACCGGTGATTATTTGACGGAAGAGAAATGTTTTTATCATTGGGGCAAAGTGCGTGCAGCGAAATACACGTGTTGTTTTAGCAGTAGTACTTCGAAAGGTTGTACCATAAATAACGTGCACGTTTGGAAAGGTACTGAATCCGGTTTCAATGGACCGTTAGAAGGATACGTAAAAACAAAATCGAGATTTCCGCATCAGATCGAAGAAGATTGCGACGAAAGAATTTTTGCACTCGACACCGAAATGTGTTATACGTCGAATGGTTTAGACGCAACTAAAATCACAATCGTTGCGACCGATGGACGTATCGTTTACGATTATATGATAAAACCGACAACGAAAATTGTCGATTATAACACTAAATTTTCGGGAGTCACGTCTGGTGATTTTAAAAGAAAACACCGAGTCAAAACGTTACAAGAAGTCCAAGAAGATTTGTTGTCGTTTATTTTTGCCGATACGATTTTGGTCGGACACGGTTTGGAAAACGATTTGAGAGCGCTAAGAATAATTCATTACAGAATTATAGACACGTCTTTGCTGTTTCCGGACGCGAGAGGTTTTCCTTATAGGATGTCGTTAAAGAGTTTGATAGCATTGCATTTAAAACGTAAGATTCAAACGTCAGCTAACGGACACGACTGTTTAGAAGATGCGAGAGCCAGCATGGAACTAGTGTTATATAAACTGTATAAACAATTCGAACGACCCGTTTTGATAAATAATCAGTTCATGACCTTCAGTGTAATGACATCGCCATTGTGCTATTTGAATAGTTCACAAATTGTACGATTTTGAATACGAAACAAATGAATGTTGAATAAAAAACAAATGATTCGAAATTCTGTTAAAATATTTATAGGCATTGTGCGATTCTGAATGCGGAACAATTGAACATTCAATAAAAAACAAGTGAGTCGAAATTCTGTTACGTACAAATTTTCTTACAAACATTTTTTTAATCAAATGAAATGTTGTGATCTCGTTTATGTATAAATTTGTGAAGTTTATTTTTTTTTTACATTTTTATAACTGTATAGCGTTTAAAAAAAACATTTTCATCGTGCTTTTTATTTATTGGCTTGTAAATAAATTTCATGTGTTTTATCACCGTTTTAAATTTACTTGGATCATATAATTTGCTATGAAATTTTTGCATCATTGAAATATTGCTTAATTTTTTATGGACGGTTTTAAATTTCTTTTTGATTTAGTGCGTAGTTAATGAATGTATTTTTGGAGGAATATGAATCTGTGCACAAATTTTAAATACTTAATCAAACGCTGCAACTATTTTTTTAATTTTATGTTATATTTTTTATATCCTGAAATGAGTAACCCTGTGAGTCAGAATGTACACAAAATTGGAAATTTTCTACAGAAACTGTACTTGATATTTCTAGTTTCCCCGATGAATTTTAGTACTTAGGTATTCTTACTTACGGAAAAGTATCAACTCAAATTCTTGTTATTTTTTTGATAACTTAAGATTCTTTTTTATGATTGTTTTAGAGACACAATGTGCATTTTTTTATCCAAATTAAAAACCGGTAAAAATAAAATTTAAAAATCACTTGCTAAAAATTTCACGTGAGTGCCTACGAAATATTTTATGAACTGCTAAAAGTTTGATAGCTGAACCAGCTGTGTTTTTAGGATATTTTTATTAATTTCGGGTATTTCTGGTGATTTTTTGATGCGACTGATCTAGAATAATGATGCGTGCAAGATCTAGAATAAGATTTTTTTTTATTAAACCCCCCCATGGATTCAGCATAAGGCTAGAATGAGACTTACAGGCTGTAAATCTCATTCTGATCTTATTCTATTTTTATTTATTGTAAATTATAGACGCGTCGACAACTTAAGGTCATTAGCGTCTTGATTACATAACAACACACTTAAAACTAAATGACATCACAAAACATCCATGAGCGGAGGCGTGATTCGAACCCACGACAGTCTATTCCAGAGGTCACGGCGCTAACCACTGGATCACACTGTCCTCAACCTTATTCCAGATCTTGCACGTGGGGAATAGATGATTTTTTCCTTCTTCTTTTTTTCAACTTTTCGCCACCATGCTGTAACTGAAAAGCTGAAAATTTTGTAGGACTGAAAGAATTGATATGTTTTATTGTATATGCGAAAGCATGAAAAAACGCGCAAGAGAAATTTAAATTCTGTGCAAAGTTGTAAAAATACAAAAGTTACTCTTTTATATTTTTTTGAAAGCAGCTATTTTTATTTAGTTGACATAGCAGTTTTGTTTGAACTAGAAATACAATACGGATGATAAAAATAATTCAAAATAGAATCAAACATTCGACTTTTATTAAATACTAAATGGCCGGCCCGGATTCGCACGGGTGCAATTCGAATTGAATCCAAGTTTGATTCAAATCAAATTTATGTTCATTGCAATGTAAAAAGCGTTATAAAAATGATATAGGTATCTGAATATTGAATAGCCTATGACAATCCTGATTAACCAAGAAATACGCTAGTGAAAGTTTCATTCAAATCGGTTCAGTAATTTTGGACATCAGTTTATACAAACAAATGACTAATAATACAGGTAGTCGAAATTAGTTGTGTTTTTGATTCTATTTAAAATTATTTTTATTATTTTCCAACATTCTGTATGGAGGTGATTCATCTTATTAAAGTCGCCAGTCGACATGCGTCCTACAAAAAATGCAACATTTCGCCGATACGCCCCGCCACTTGTACCCACATAATGAATAGAAATGGACAGTTGATTCGTCAAAAAAATTTACAAAAGAAAAAAAAACCCAGGTGTCATACTTTTTATACCAGAATGTATTCGTGACTCATAGGGACGATTATTATATTCATTTCATTTTTTTTTTAAGGCAAGAATAGCTGCCACATCCTACTTTTATGGCTGTAAAATATTAGTTTGCTTGACTTCTTTTAAATTGTAAATAGTTGAAAATCGCAACAATTTATTGTAATTTTTTTATGAGATTTGTACTTTTAAATGTAAATTGTTAAAACGTTTTATATTAAAAGAAATACACGTAATACTGCCCTTTTGTTTTTATAAACATTTATATTATAATAATAATTAGGGCATGGTATTTTTATAGTGAGATTTTTTAATAAAATTATAACTTTTTTAATTAATTTTTTGTTGTTTATTTTACATTGTTTTTCAGGTCAACAATCTTTAAATTATAATTTGTAGAAAACTTTATTTACGAACAAATTTTAAACTATATTCTATAGTGTGTCTTATTTTAAATTTTGCAGGGTAACTATCCGTTATAATACAAGGTGATTCTGTAATGAGTACCATAAATGATACAGGATGTACCTACTGTCAAAATAATACGAAAACCAAGAATAACTTTTTTTCCAAAAGTGCTTCCCTAACAAGATACAGGATGTTAAAGGGTCGATTTGGAGAACACTTATTTGCTCGTATCTTTTAACTGGGTTGAACAATTTAATTAATTTTTGGTAGACATCTACTACATAATAAGGACAGTAAACGGACAAAATTTTGTTGCATTTGAACAACCCAGTGGCGTAGAATTGGGGGTCATGTGACACTTTTTCCCCCCAAAAAAAGTTGCTGTTGGGTTTTTTCCATTTTTCTTTGTTCTTTTAGTATTATTGGTTCAAATACAACAAAAAAGGTACACTTGTTTCATTTGCCCAGAAGCGTCCGTTTCCGAGATATTCTGACTTGCGTGTCACTATGTGAAATACCAGGCTGCAAAGTTATCACAGAAAAAGTTTTATTAACAAACAAATAAAATACTTAAAGTCGAATAAATCTAGGTAATAAAGTTTAATTAACAAAAAAATAAAAATTAGTAAAAATAAAATTAAAGTAAGTTTGCAAAGTGTCCTCCATTGGAACATGACCCCCAATTCTACGCCACTGGGTTGTTCAAATGCAACAAAATTTTGTCCGTTTATGGTCCTTATTATATAGTAGATATCTACCAAAAATGAATTAAATTGTTCAACCCAGTTAAAAGATACGATCAAATAAGTGTTCTCCAAATCGACCCTTTAACACCCTGTATCTTGTTAGGGAAGCACTTTTGGAAAAAAAGTTATTCTTGGTTTTCGTATTATTGTGACAGTAGGTACATCCTGTATCATTTATGGTACTCATTACAGAATCACCTTGTATAGGGGGTCTTATCTCTTCTTCTGTAATCTCTAAATAGTATAAAACAAAGTCGCTGTCTGCCTTTGTCTGTTTCTCCGCTTACTTCTTCTAAACCACGCAACGGATTTTGAAACGGTTTTCACTAATAGAAAGAGCGATAAACGAGGGAGGTGTGTGTATATCATAATTTCATACCACCCGGGCGTAGCCGGGACGGTCCGCTAGTTTTAAATAGAACGTGGCGTATCTCCATTTTTTGAGGCCACACAGCTAAGGTTATTTGGGCCTAGCACCAATTCATATTTTCAAATAATAATTTTTGATAAATTGAAAATCCAATTGACATTTTTACAATCAGGCCGCCTAAGACCGATTGCACCGTTGCTATCTATAAACTATCAATATGAGACATGTATTAAATATATGGGCTGTAAAAGTAGGCCGTGATATTCGAGGCATGTGACGTCAGCCGCTCGAAAGGAAAAATAAAGGTGTGGTCTATTTTTAACCAAATTCAAAAATGTATTGGGAAGCCGTTTTAAGTGCTGAACAAAAAAATCCAACGGCATTACGTAAGTTAAACGGGACTCTTTCTATGTAATAAAAAAATGGTGGCAAATTGTTCAGGAGGGTATGAAACGTCGAGAAATTTTGGTCCGATCCCTAGGTCCCGCCATCCGACCGACATTAATTATAGTGTATGTGCCATATATGGCAAATACACCAAAAATGTTGACAGGCTCATTACCGAGCGAAAAATTGCGAGATGATAAAGATACTATTATTTGGTTGATTAATCAACTATGTCGGAGACTGGGAGGATCCGCGAGTGAAAAAGTAAGCATCAGTAAACACAATAATATAAATCAGCTAAAACAAAAGACTGCAACCAGTTTTAAAGAAAAAAGTAAGCATCAGTAAACATTAAAGCAGAACAAAAGACTACAACCAGAAAAACCATAGAAAAAGTGTGCACCAGTCAACAATAATGTTAACCAGTGAAAAAACGACATGCAAGCGAATCCCTATATTATTAAACGAGCAAATCTTGTATATATGTACCTATATATAAATATTTTTCGAAAACGGCCCAAACGATTGGGAAAAGGGGTTTTGGGGGGCAAAAAATCGATCTAGCTAGGTCTCATCCCTGGAAAAATTCGTTTTCTTATCGATTTTATCATTTTAAAAAACAGTTTTTTTAACGTTATAAAACAGTGTCGTATGGTGAATAGGCTTTGGAAAAAACAAACTATTTTCATTATTTATGTCACATTACTCTGACAGTCAATCTTTATCTACTTATAGGTATGTAATTTTTTTTCTTAAAAACGACTAACGATTTTGATGAAATGGGAACTTTAAGTACTATTTTTTTTGAACTCATCCGAGCAAAGCTCGGTCATCCAGATATTTTATTAACTAACTGAAGAACTATGCAATAGATAATAGTGCAATTTTCTTAATTCTCAATTAAGGTCGCAGGACGGAGATCTAAGTTAATTATTATTACTCTAATTTGCGCCATTATTAAAATGTTACTGCATCATTAATAAACAAATTTAGTAAGTTTTAATTGAAACTGCATGAAACATATTGCATCATTTTTCCGTGTCAAGAATGACTGTGTCAATGTTTTATTTTTTTTGTTGGTTTTAAAAAAGCATCGAAAATATTTGTTAGATAAAATATTCAGATTATAAGAACATGATCGCGTTCTGACAACCTTTTTAGGATTCCATAGCCAAATGGCAAAAACGGAACCCTCATAATTTCGTCCTGTGCGTCCGTATGTCACAGCCATTTTACTCAGAGACTATTGGCACTATATAGATGAAATTTGGAAGGTAGGTGTATTCTAAGAACCGCTATACAATGATGAAGTGAAATTACGGAAAAAAATTAGGGGTGGCACTCCATACATGCAACTGAGGGATGAAAAAAAAATCCAGTGCACATAAGCGTGTGTATTGTTAGATAGGTCTTGAAAAATGATATAGAAGTTTCAAAATGACTTTTTTAGTCAATAGTTGATAAGATATGCGCTTCAAAAGTCGTAAAAAGTGTGTCCCCCCTCAAACTTTTCAACTAAGGTGTGGAAAATTCTGAAAAAAATTTAAGGTAGATAGTAGAAAAAAACCTCCTTTAAAAAAGCCACTAAAAAGAAGAAAATAATACAATTTTGAGGTCGACGCCAATTTAATAAAATCTGAAATCGGTTAAAAAATAGATATTATATTAATTTAAATTGACACTTTTTAACCAACTTCATATTTTATTAAATTGACGCCGTGCTCGAAATTTTATTATTTTCCTCTTTTTAGTGGCTTTTTTGAAGGTTTTTTTTTGTTAAAAAGTTTTTTATTAAAGTTCTGTTAAAGCTACGTATTTCTGAGGTAACCGGTGCGGTGATTGCAGATCCCGCGAATATCAAGACCTTTGTGTTTTAAAGACCATCAACAGCTAAGGTTATTTGGGTCTAGCACCAATTCATATTTTCAATTCATTATTTTTTTTAATAATAAATTGAAAATCCAATTGACACTTTTACCAGCTCTCGGGCTAGAACCCGGGACCTGGGAACTTGTAATAAAGGAACCATAGCAACGCCATGTAAACAACAGCATTGCTACGCGCTCGGCTATTTTCAAGCCCAATATCAAGACCTGACTGTACTATAATTTTATTGTTATTTTTTAGAAAATATAATATTGATTTGTGCTGCTGGTAACTTGTCTCATTTGAAAGTACAAAAAAGTAGTTTGTAATAAATATGAAGACAGAAACCCTGCTAAACCTGAGTTATAAATAAACACACATGATGTGATTGTATGTGACAAAACAAGTGAAAGTAGAAAGTGAAATTTGATAACAGCTCACGGTCACTTACTTATTATATTATTATAATATATGCTTCGTATAATCTACGTCATTATGCATCGATGGCGCGCGTCGTTCTGCTGTTTTTCTTCATTTGATTGACATTTGTCATTTTTATTATTATTGGTATTGACCTGTCACTTTTTTTTACTTTTATGGTAATTTGCATAAAAACATTGAAAAGAGAATTGCGACGTTATTATTGTTACAAAACTGTTTTCTAAGTTGGCGGAATAAATATTTATTTACAATAATTAAAAACACAATGATAATGAACGCAGCAACGAAAAGTCAATTCTAACAATCAACAATAACTAAACAGTAATTACAAAGCAAAGCAAAACATTGCTTTCCACTCAATTAACCTTATTACGAACTAAGTATGACTCACTATCTTAAATTTTGTAGGTAGAAGTTTGAAACTTCTACTGGCTGCTGACTAGGTCGGTTCTATCAAAATTAGGTCTGCCTGTTTTTTCATAAATTATATTCACTAAATTAACACCAGCTGTATCAGTTTAAGCTTTTACAAATCGCTATAGATTTTTTTACATCTTTTAAAGTGTCCCGACGCCAGGTGTCTTAACCGCTTACTTGCTGACTGGAAATTAAAAATTGTGTTTTAAAGACCACCAACAGCTAAGATTATTTGGGCCTAGCACAATTTCATATTTTCAATTCATTACTTTTTTTTAATAATAAATTGAAAATCCAATTGACACTTTTACTAGCTCTCGGGCTAGAACCCAGGAACTGGGGACTTGTAATAGAGGAACTATAGCAACGCCATGTAAACAACAACAGCATGGCTACACGCTCGGCTATTCTCAAGCCCAGGTGTCCTAACAGCTAACTTGCTGATTGGAGTGTATTTATTTAGGTACCCAAATACTAGCTAATCGCAAAATTTTAGCCTTTACAAAATTCTTATAATTTTTGACCACGGCATCTTGAGCTATATAGGTACTACCTAATGGGCACACGAGAAGCGTAATATAGATGGCAGCAGGTATACAGCCACCTAAGTTATCAATGGTTTTTATAGAACACGGTAGTTATGGCGCCCCTAGCGGTCAAGTTTAGCAGTTTCCATCTCCATTCAATTTTTTTGCCATACCCACTACAAGATTGCTATTTTTCATGTATGTATACCGGCATGTAATGGGTCATTTAACAGTCAGGCGTGCCGCAAGTATTTTACTTACCGCACTGGTACGTAGTGCGTAATATTATGTCTGTACTTAATAATATTGAATTGAATACATTATAATTTTATTATTATGAGTGTCGTTGAAGTACCTGCTGTTACAAAATAGTTCAAATAGAAAGTTTGTCACTGCAGACTGCAGATATATATTATTTAAATCATAATCTTTGTTTTTTTCTTTTATTTATTATTGCACATGTTTTATGTACACAAAATATGTTCTTTACGAATGATCTAACAACACTATATTTTAATGTTTCCAGATGAACAAAAAATGTTTAATTATTTTGTTAAAGTTCAGAAAAATTAAGATGTAAAAGTTTTATTTTGAAGGTAAAATTAAGTAATTCTAGTGTATGTTGCTTCAAATGAAATTATTGTGTTTATACCTTGATTGTTAATTAGTTTCAATTTAATAAAATTTAGTTTTGAAATATCAAAATGAAAATTGTTTTATCGATTATGTTTAAACAATGTAGGTACGATTTATTTATATTTAAATAATTATGGATAAAAAATGAAAAAGAAGTTGCAGCTACCCATATAGGGTTAAACAATCGGGTGTGTGCTTATGACCACACGACAGAAGTGAAAACTTGATTATATGCAAAACATACATAATTTTATACTAGCGGTACCCGTCCGGCTTCGCCCGGGTGCTAAGAAAGCCCGGGTGCAATACACAACTCGCTTCGCTCGTATGCTTGAATATTATAAATACACTACTCACTCGCTTCGCTCGTTCGCTTGAATATTATAATTACATTACTCACTCGCTTCGCTCATCCGCTTAAATATTATAAATACACTACTCACTCGCTTCACTCGTTCGCTTGAATATTATAATTACGAACAAATTTGATTACCATAAAAAAGTTATAGTGAGTCAATCTTAAAAGATAGACGTATGCTGTCTTGGACTTTTTTTAGAATTTTTAAAGGGGAACAATTGCGTCATACATGATTTTTGCGTAACTTTAATCGTTTACGCAGCGGACGCAACGGAAGCTCTTAAAAGGAATAATTTTTCCCGTTTTTGCAAACATTTTTCATTGATGCTCCGCTCCTATTGGTCGTAGCGTGATATTATATAGCCTATAGTTTTTCTCAAAAAATGGGCTATCTAACAAAAAAATTTTTTTCAAATCGGACTGGTAGTTCTTGAGATTAGCGCGTTCAACCAAATAAACAAACAAACAAACTCTTCAGCTTTATAATATTAGTATAGATTATTTTATTATTATAATATGTAATAATAAAAACGTAATTATTGAAACGATGCACTCCTTGTTAGACAGTAAACGTGGTCACCGACCTGAGCGCGCTTGATGTCGAGTGGAGCCGAGTAAACCCGATTCAGCGTCACCGACCCGACCGTGACGGTTCACTTTCGTTCACTATTCAGAAAGAACGCAAAGTGCGCCTAAAGAATATTTCACTTCAAAAATATAGTTTTATATCGCCATTCTTGGCAAGGCAATATCAGTACAAGATTAAGATTTAAAAGTTAGGGGCCCGAAGGAAGCCACCGCGACCTAAAAGATCTATTGTGTTCCCCTAGTTTCTTATCAGTTTTTTAGGATTTCTAGGCTATGATATCAGTACAATAATAAACATATTTTCTTTGTCGACAGATCGGACTGTGTTACTCTGGTGTACGAAAGATCTTACTCAAAAAGAGCACAAATCGCTACGAATAAACATAGATTTTGATTACGCGACGCACGTGAAATGGAGCCCCGATTCGAAAGCATTCATAATCCACAAGGCCACCGAAAACTGTGCCGAAGTGTACAAAGTTGACAAACGCAAAGACGGATGGTTCGGGGCGGCGACAAAAGCCATCACATTTCCTAAAGCGTTTGACGATGATACCGTTGGAATAGGGATCGCTTGTACCGGCAAATATATGATGACCTGTAGCGCCAAAACCGATTTGATCTTATGGGACCTCAAAGGACAACAACTAGCTAAACTCGATACATATTTGATGTCAACATATTGCGCCAAGATATCGCCATGCGGTCGATTCGTAGTTGCGTCGGGATTTGCACCGGATGTTCGGGTATGGGAAGTCGTGTTCAGCAAATCGGGCGAATTCCAAAGTGCGAAAAGGGCTTTCGAATTGACCGGACATACTTCGGGGATCTACGACGTAGCGTTCACACCTGACACTTCCAATATGGCTACCGTTTCTAAAGATGGCACTTGGAAAGTTTATAATACTAAAGGTATGTACACTGAATTTTATTTTTACAAGCTTTTATTTAACTTGCAATGTATGTAAGTTAGTTTGTGTGTTTGTTGGTTTGTGTGTTTGTTTAGGTCAAATTTTGCAAGTCAATTTTGAACAACTTTCACGTATCCGATCGATTTGAAATTTTGTACACATATGTATTCCCGATGACAATACATGAATAAATCGTTTTTAGAAATAAATTCAACCCCTAAGGGGTTCAAACGGGGATGTAGGGTTTTTTTTTGACTAATCAATGCCCAAGCCAAATCGCTGAAGCTAGAAACTTGAAATTTGGACAGTTGGTTCCTTTTCTGACGTAAGTATCCACTAAGAAAGGATTTTTCGAAATTCAACCCCTACGGGTGGTAAAATTTTGAAAGACTAAAATTAACAAAATAAA
The DNA here is from genome assembly GCA_039654895.1 of Mongoloraphidia duomilia. Lineage (NCBI taxonomy): Eukaryota > Metazoa > Arthropoda > Insecta > Raphidioptera > Raphidiidae > Mongoloraphidia > Mongoloraphidia duomilia. The sequence continues at coordinate 2,725,510 of CM077524.1, forward strand.
TATTAGTAAAAAAAACTTTTTCGAGACAAGCTTTTATTTATTTAAAATAATTTTTAATAAATTAGGTTCATAATTATAAAAGCGTGGGTCGTGAACTCTATGCTAGTTTATTAGTGACGACCCACGCTTTTATAATTAGGTTCATAATTTATTATAAAAGCGTGGGTCGTAAACTCTATGCTAGTTTATTAGTGACGACCCACGCTTTTACAATTATGAACCTAATTTATTAAAAATTTTAAATAAAAGCTTGTCTGTAAAAAGTTTTTTTTACTAATATTTGTAAAACTATGTAGGTAAAATTCTCGAGAATGAACACACGATTTTTGGTGATTTTTTAGCCGAGTTCTCGAGGGGTGCTGAATTCCTCGCAGGGGGGAGTTTCTCGTGATGGGTGTTGGTGCATTGGCGTTTTTCTGGCGGGTGAAAAGGGGGAGGTTCAGGGGGGGAGTTCCCCAAAAAAACCCGGAGGGATTTAGATGTTGTAAATTATAGACGCATGACAACAGAGATCATAAGCTTGACTTCCCTTTATATTATATTATAACTTATAAAATGTTAACTCTCGCATGTATAGTGATTCGATTGTTTAATAGCTGTACTATGCTTTGCAGCTTGTTTGAATAATTGACTCTCGCATGTAGTGTTTTCAACGTGAAATTGCTATATATAAGAAAGGATCGGTTTCCATTCTCGGGCACTGTGGAGAAATCGGTAACTCACCTAGCCGGAAACTGGGAGTTTCGGGTTCAAGTCCCGACAATGGTTATTTGATTTTTTCTTAGATATAGCTTACAAATCATGCCTGAGATATTTAGTATTTTCACCTCTAATTGTTATGTGAATAATATTGTGTGGATAAAAGGGGGTTTTAAAAATCGATTGATTTTATCATATACCAATATTATGTATTGTTTTCAGTTGAGTATCATAAAGGAGAAGATCCACATTTGGTTATGAACGGCAAATATGAACAGTGTGCAATACCGCCAAAAATTGCCATTACCCCGAACGCAGAAGTAGTCGTAATCGCGATCGGTAATGGCGTGTGTTTTTTTTCGGTTTTGACTGGAGAACTTGATAAAACTATCGAAGGTATTTTTACTGGTATGTATAGAAAACGATTTTAGAAGTTATACTTCTTTTCTGTATTAAAAAAAAGGGTGTGGGTCTTGGGACCCCCGACAGATGTGAAACATCAAAGAAAACGTTATTGAACTCGGTGGTATTCTCTATGTAGTAGTATATATTTTTTCAAAAGCAACAACTAACTGTTATGCTGACGTAATCCTATATACTGCACTGTAACACACGCGGTTGCGGCGTTTGAACACGCCTGAGCCAGAAACGCAACTAAATACACAGCGAAGTATCTATATTACATACCTACACGTGTATACATATACTTTTGCTTTACAGTACGTTCGTATGTATACTCTCTCTCTCTCTCTTCCCGTGCCCGATCGCGCGGAAGCCGCGAGAGAGAGAGAGAGAGTGCCGCAGTGGTGGAGAGAACAGCAGCGAAGGAGCGGACCATAAATTTCGTTGCATATTTCCCCTCACGCGGCTGTTCACAGCCCGACATAAGATGTTTCACATCAAAAACATTTGACAGTTCATTTGCGTCACTTATTTTACATTTATAGCAGGCCATGAGTATATAATAGCGGGCGAATCAGAACGAATAAACATAAATCACTATGAAAACTGTTTATTTTCCACACTAGTGTGTTTTGAGAACACTTTCAACACACCTGCCTGTTAACTGACTCGTTCCATACATATATACACGCATGCAAAGTAACTATTTTATAGTGGGTATGGCAAAAACAGATTTTTGATTTGAAACATCTTATGTCGGGCAGTGAACAGCCGCGTGAGGGGAAATATGCAACGAAATTTCTGGTCAGCTCCTTCGCTGCTGTTCTCCCCACCACTGCGGCACTCTCTCTCTCTCTCTCGGCTTCCGCGCGATTGGGCACGGGAAGAGAGAGAGAGTATACATACGAACGTACTGTAAAGCAAAAGTATATGTATACACGTGTAGGTATGTAATATAGATACTTCGCTGTGTATTTAGTTGCGTTTCTGGCTCAAGCGTGCTCAAACGCCGCAACCGCGTGTGTTACAGTGCAGTATATAGGATTACGTCAGCATAACAGTTAGTTGCTGCTTTTGAAAAAATATATACTGCTACATAGAGAATACCACCGAGTTCAATAACGTTTTCTTTGATGTTTCACATCTGTCGGGGGTCCCGAGACCCACACCTTTTTTTTTTTTACACTATATTAACTTACAGGGCCTATAACATTCCTTGCCTTTGATTCGCTTGGCAAATATTTATTTGTCGCTGGAGACAGGCACATCCGTGTTTTCCATAATGTAACCGGATATCGTACATCGATCCAATCGGCTCGGTCAAAATTGGCGCAGTCGCAAACGTCGGCGATGAAGGAACGCTTGGAAACAATCGTGAGAGAAAGTCAACAATTCCTCAAAAGCCTTAATGAAAATGAATAAGACTGACAGTAACAATTTTTTTATTATTGTATAATTGAAATTACAGTTTAAACAATAAAAATGTCTTTCTTTAAAACATTTTTTGTTAATGTGTGTGTTGTCCTCCTTAACTTTTTTTTTCAGATCTAACTTTATTGCAGATTCTGTTAGCGGGAGTGTGCTCTATTATCGCTTTGCGGGTCAGAGGTTCAGAGCTGAGTTTCGTTCATACAAGCAGTTAATAGGTAATTTCAAAAGGAATTCAGTCAAACTGTAGTTTTTCAAAAAGGGGAGATTCTGTTCTATAAAATGGAACCATTTTTAAATTGATTCGAGTTCATACTAAGACTACTCTGTACGTACGTCCGAGCTCTGCAGGTCACAATTATTGACAGATCACTGGTTTATCACCTTCCCATTGGTTATGGAATATGGGTCCGATTTTGCGAATGAAAAATTTGGACATATCTGCACGTTTTGAGGTCCCTAGTCTGAATCTACTGTTTTTAGAAATGTTTGTGTGTGTGTACGTTTGTTTGTGAGTTGATAAACTATTTTTCGGCTCGCATATCTCAAGAACAAATAATGATATCGACTTTGGACCAATTTCATTCGACACATAATTACACATTTAATACCTGATTAGTTTTGCAGGAAATTTCAATTAGCGGTTTTTTGTTTATAACAAAAAACTTTTAAAAAATCATATGTAGATATGTGAACTCCTTTCGTCTCGCATATCTCAACGACTAATGTCGATATCGACTCCAGACCAATTTCATACAACGCATAATTACATATGAACACCTGGTAAGGTTCGCAAAAAATTTGAATCGGCGGTTTTTTTATAACAAAAAAACTACTTTAAAATGTTAACCTGTATTGCAAATAGTTGTCTCTAATCTCTAAGGGCACCCAATGGGAAGTTAGCAGTGTGATTTTACCCACACACCAAACCTCTTTTTTTTTCGCTTTTACTATCAGAATAGCCATACTGGAATTCATTGAAACGCGCTATCAGAGGGTCAACTTAGCAAGGCGCGCACTTTTGGCTTTGCCAGTGATCTAGTTTTTCTAATGACCGACAGATGTCTCTGTTTTGGCAATCATGAACCGCCGTATTATCACAAAATGTGTTAATACTTTATTAATTTTTTCCGTTTCTGTGCTTTTCTAATAGGTTAAACGGAAGCATAGCTATGCTGAACGCACTTCTTAAATTATATTATTCCACCGAGTACGCTCAGTTATTCTCGAGTATAAAAATCCCAGACTCATTTAGTTAAACAAAAAAAAAAAAATCAAGTGCTTGGGAGAAAAAAGGGAAGTAACGTAGGTTATTATGACCTACAAAAAAAGACAAAAGTATCTGTTTCCAACATCGATGCTATTTATTTATTATTAACAAAACATTTTAAGCATCTGTTGTTGTACGAGGTCCCGCGATAGGACGATGATTCTTGCTCAAATATTCAGCAAACTCAGAATAGGGAGCCTTTCCTAGTGGCATATCTTTCCATAAGTCGGGCGTCAAATATGCATACGTCTTTGCAATGGCGGCGTAAGTTGCTTTGGCGAAGTTACCCAAAGTTCCGGTCGATCCACGAGCTGACGTGTAGCAATCTTCAATACCGGCCATCTGAAGCAATTTCTTTGGAACTGGTGCCGATACAATACCGGTACCACGGGGCGCCGGAATCAAACGTACAGCCACAGAACCACATTTGCCAGTTACCTAAAATTATTGCAAAAAAAAAAGAAATGTTAGGGCGAATTCAAGGTCTTGAGCTAGTGAAAACTGTTAGATAATAAAAAGTTTTGTTTTAAATTCAGACATTTCAAAGCCATCATTAAGCGACACGCTTTATGGTGAAAACCACGAAAGAATTAAATGTTCGTCATCATGAAATATTTTTGGAAATTATAACGAAGTAGAACGCCTGCATTTTTAAAATAGTGGCCATTACCTTGCATGGTACTGTGTGAGGTTTACCGATTTTGTTACCCCAATAGCCTCGACGTACTGGGACAACAGACAATTTGGCTAGGATGATGGCACCACGGATCGCAGTTGCTACTTCCTTGCTGCACTTAACGCCCAAACCGATGTGTCCATTGCTGTCTCCAATAGCTACGAAAGCCTTGAAACGCGTGCGCTGTCCAGCACGTGTTTGTTTTTGGACTGGCATAATTTTCAATACCTAAAAACAAAATTGAGTTTAAAACGTTTTGTCGTTTAAATAAAAAAATAAATTATGTTAACTTTGAGATCAGACGCCTTGAGCCATCATTAGTGTAAAACTTCTGGTGGAAACCACGAAAGAATTAAAAGGTCTTCATCATTTTAATTTATCTTTTTTTTGAAAATAAAGATTCTGAAAATAGCTTACCTCATCTTTAAGTTGTGGTCCAATAAAGAAATCGATAATTTCGAATTCTTTAATTGGAAGAGAGTATAGATAAATGTCTTCCAAAGTTCGGATTTTTCCATCGCGAACCAAACGGCCCAATTTTGTAACAGGGATCCATTCTTTTTGATCTTCTTTACCACGTCCGCGCCCACGTCCACGACCGCGTCCTCTACCTCTGGGACCTCCACGAGAACCACCACGTGATCCAAAACCACCACGGAAACCTCCTCGGCCACCGGCTGGTGCTGCTGCATCCGCCATACTGTAAAATTATTTTTCCATTTTTTAAAAATGTCTTATGATATTCATTGCATTTTGAATATTATTTAGAAATAATCAGACGCTTCCAGCCATCACTAGTAAAAACCTTCTGGTAGAAACCGCGAAAGTAACAAAATTCATTCATCATACTGATGTAAAAACACGTGGTTCACAATATATTTTTTTATAAATATGTATAGTGCCGGATTAATTGTTAAATAGAATAAATCTAACAAGTGTTTAATACAATAAAAATTACACCAATGCACTGTTCATAAAAATTATTGATAAAATATGATCGAAACTTACTTGTGGAAATATTCGATGCTTCTCGTCGAAAACACGGAAACAGAATGAATGTAAAATGGGCGTCATGATGTCATCTAACTTCCGAAAGGTGTTACAGGAATAAGTACTACTCTGACTACTCATAACAACTACGAGGTAATAATATGTTCAAGTATAATAGAGTCTATGGTTGTAAGTTGTAACGGCAGCAGAATTTTAAAAATATAAATATGGGTTGAAAAAAATTTGAATTTTTACGCACATACAAATTGAACAATAAAGATTAATTATTGTGCTTACGAAACTCAGTTTCTGACAATACAGACAGATCTTATATAAACCTGCGACATTCCTGCGATACAATACAAATTTATATTTTTCTTGAAGTTCAATTTTCTCCACTAGATGTCAACCTCATAATGTTTCAGACGTCAAAACTCAAAATGCGTCAAATGGCTTCAAATAAACAAACGAGAAGATGGGTTTCTTTCGATTTGTCAAAAATTAGTTATATTTGGAATTTCTCATAAGTCTTATCATGGAATATCAGTATGATGGAGCAATGGAACACATTTCTGTTGAACACATTGATGAAGCCTCGAATATCTTATGTAATTCTTCACAATTTTAACAAAATTTATGGTTATGTCATTTTTTATATTATTTTTAATTTTTAGTATACGGCCAAATAGATCCAAACGCTGAATATTTAGAAACACAATGTATATTAGCCGATGGAGGAGATCGGTTTGGAGTTTCAGCTCTTGCGTTTGATCCCCAAGAAGAATTGTTATGGATGGGAAATCAGGGAGTAAGCATAATTTAAAAATTCAAATTATAACAAAACCTTATTCTTGCTCGCAGTTAACGCATTAAAGTTTGTCATTTGCTTGAAAATATTTGGAAGTGGCAGTAAACATTTATGTATCTTACAGATCAGTTGTTTTACCTTTTTTTTTTCTTCCTTTTTTAAGGGCCATGTTACATCATACTATGGTGCTGCAATTCACAAGCACACGTCATTTCAAGTTCACGCAACAGAAGAAATACGTCACATAAGCGTAATCGATGCTGGAATTTTAGCGTTAAGTATCTCGACTTTAAGATGTCAAATGAGGAGAGGGATTCCCATATTTACTCACACGTAAGTTCCAAAGAAAACTCCCAGTGCCAGTCATATTCAGTTTTATTAATGCTCTCTCGGCGGACGTAACATAAATCTAAACCCCAAAATTTCCATAACTTGAAATATAAACTTCCTCCAATACAATTGATTGGAACGAAAAAAACGCATATACACATATTTCGTGATGCCATCTGTAAGCGAGTAAACTATTAGCTGCTAATGACCTCAACCGGGCTCAACTGTCAAGCGTTTATAATCTACAATCTTTATACTAGTACCTTTGTTCTATTCCTTTTTCCTTATCTCCACCACTACTTCCATCATGCTTTTTAGGGTTCCGTTTCTCAATAAGAAAAAACGGAACCATTATAGAATCAGTTTGTTCGGCTGGCTGGCTGGGTGTCCGTCAGTCAAGACCCATTTTCTCAGGAACGGATAGAGATATCAAGTTGAAATTTATACGAAATACTAAGCTCTACAGTCTCTTAAAGTTGTAAGGAATTTAAGCTTCTAGGTCAACGCAATCATAAGATAAGGGCCATTTTGTCATCTCATCAAAAATCTATAGGGTACTTCCCGTTGACCTAGAATCATGAAATTTGGCGAAAAGCAAGGTCTCGCAGCAAAAGTAAAGGAAAAAATCCGAAAATCACAAAAAGTAAAAATTAAAGGGGGTTCCCACACATAAAACGGAAAAACCTTTTAAAGGCTGTATCTTTGGAACCGTAACATGTAGCCGGTTGAGATTTTCACAGAATATGTCCACCTAATATAATTGCTGTAACGGTACGGAACCCTCGTAGCGCGAGTTCCACACGCACTTGACCGCTTTTTTTTATACTGTCGCTCAAAATCACTTCTACCTATCGCGCCTGAAGTTTCACTACAAAAAATACGAGATATTCAGGTGTGCAAGCTTTCACGGCGCATTGTTCCAAGTCTTCATGGTTTCCGGGCTTGTAGGCCGTGGTCCGGTGGTATTTCTACCACCGGACCACGGGCTACAAGCCTGGAAACCATGAAGACTTGGAAATACGAGATAATTCAATTTTTTGAGTTCGAGAATTCCACAAAAAGATAATGATAAACTCACTACGCACAAAAAGACATGTTTTTTTTGTATAAAAATGTCCTTTTTACATCTTGAATGAATTTTAGTACGCTTCTGATTTGTTTTTTTTTCTTTTGTTTTATAGATCGTCAAATATGATTGACATGCAGTGCATGCTTCAGTTGTCGGAAACGCGTTTGTTGTTGGGCGGCCATCAAGATAAGTTAATTGACTTTGATTTAAATACTGGAAAGGAAACGAGCTTGGTAAGTGTTTTCATTTTTCACAAAAAAAATGACAAGAGAACAGGCACTGTAATGGGGAATCCGAACGCGTGTGACGTCACTATGTTATCTATGGTCTTTGTATCCATGGTTACCAAGTTAAAAATTTATTATTTTTGATAGTAAAATTAAGAAAAATCGCAGGATAGTGGACAAAATATTTGATTTATTAAATTAAATGTACGACGTTTCGTCTATAGATTTAGACTTTTTCAAGTACATACATAAAAAAAATATATATATTTTTTTTAATTTTATTATAATCACGATGGACACGATATCTAATATAAATTTTTGATAGTATGTATAATACACATACACAAATACCAACAAATGCACACAAATTTTAACATAACGACGTCACTTGCGCGTTTTAAAGTCACGTGATATTTTTTAAATTTTTATACATTTTAATTAATTTTTAGTAATTTATCTATGGCTTAAAAAATTTTTTTTCGTTTTTCAATATTATTTAAGTATGTTAAATTTATAGAAAAAATTAAAAAATTTATTTTTTTTTTAATTTAAATACCTAATTGTGTAACAAACTTCACTTCTAATAGTAGAAATAGTAGCACTCGGGCGCACACTAGTATAGGGAAAGTTTCGTTCTCGCACACTGGCCTGTAAAAAGTCACTACATGTATGTAAAGCAGGTATTTTATAGGGGGTAGGACAAAAACACTTTTAATCTGTCAGATCTGATCCCAAAAAAATTAAGGAAAGAGATAACTATTGTAGACGACTATCTCTTTCTAGAATTGTGATTGGTTCCTAGCCCTAACATGTATAGTTGCTATGAATATGAATATTCAGTTTTAAAATAACATGACAACATAAAAAGCATAAGATATAGACATGGAGACGAAGAACCAATCACAATTCTAGAAAGAGTTAATGATAGGCGTCTACAATAGCTATCTCTTTCTCTCATTTTCGTGTCAATAGTAACCATTGGTAGGATAGAGAACGCACTATCCACTCTCCATGTCTATGATTGCGCGCGCACCCAAATTAATTTTAGTTATCGACCCAAAATTGTGGGGCGCTAGCTACCACATCAATTGGTTTCATGTTTTTATTTTTGTTCCGTATCCAGTTAGTAAGTATAGAAATCGGTGATCGTAGCACACAGCAAACAAAAGCTAGTTACGATTTCATTTGTTTATCAGATAGTGTTTTGTTACAGGCAGAAGCAGGTCAGTCAGGTTGCGCGCTGTTGCGTACCCACAATCGTTTTATATGTGCCGGCGATCCGATCGGCAAAATAACACTACGTGATCCTAACTCGTTATCCGTGGAGCACACGCTCGAATCTCACACTGGATCGTTGAGCGATTTCGACGTTCAGGGCAACTTGTTGGTGACCTGCGGTTTTAGCGGTCGTCAAGGCAACATCACAGTCGATAGATTCTTAATGGTTTACGATTTGAGAATGTTGCGCGCCGTTTCTCCGATACAAGTGGTGGTCGACCCGTTGTACTTACGGTTCTTGCCGTCGGTTTCGTCGCGACTGGCCGTCGTAACGCATTACGGACAGATACAGTTGGCCGATACGGTTACGCTTTCGGAACCTAAATTGTGTTTGTATCAAATGAATTCGGCAGGCCCTTGTTTAGCTTTCGATGTGGCGTCTACGTCGCAAGCTTTTGCGCTAGGTAATCCACGTATCTTCTTTACCTGGATGCGCGTGCATACAGTGTTCACAGATGATCCAGTAACTAGGCAATAGTTCTGTTTAACCTTTTCACTGCGCATTTATTTTACGAGAGTGCATGCTGTGTACGCAATTTTTTCTGCCGTTCCGTAAAGATACGTCTGGAGCAGTCCACTGTTGTTATCAATGGGGTAAAATAATGAAGCTAAATCCCGTCAAATCATATCAAATTGCTTTTTTTGCCTTTTTTTGTTTTAAACATATATTTTTATCAAAAACAGAACAGTCAGTGTATGTATACACGTGTAAAACACGTGTACATACGCATTGACTTTAAAAGAAAAATCAACAACAAAGTTCAGAATTGGTGTTCTAATAAACGTTGTACGTATATATACGGCGGTAGCAGTTTATCGCTGTAAAAAATTCTGCGGTAAATCGCAAAAAACTTCCGGATTGGCCAATATGATCTGGTAGGCGTTGCTCGTATATATACGACCGTAGCAGTTTATCGCTGTAAGTATTTTTTCCAGCCCGAACGCAAATATACGGCTGGAGCAGTAACCCAGGTAATCGTATATATACGTCTGGAGCAGTCAAAGGGTTAAATCGTTTGTTAGTGACTGCTGCTGGCTAAGTGACTGAACACGGTATGCGTGCGCAACCATATTTTTTCTCTCTTTTTCTATAGCAAACTCTCGGCTCTTGCTTTTATTATGAGAGATAGATACATCATTTTGCTGTAACGATGTCCTTGAAGTTGATAGTGACAGTGTTTTGTTAACAGGTGATGGGACTGGATCTATACATTTATTCACGAGTGCCGTTTCGGGTCACGACACTGTATTTAATACATATTCGCGACCGACTGAAACTGCCGATCCGGTCGACACGTCCGCACCGCCGATTGGTTACGACGATCATCTCACACCGCTTTCGGTTATACCGTTGCCGTTAAACGATGGTCCGTTAGCGTCTGATTGGCCACCTCAGTTTATGCAAAAAATTTTCAGGTATTTGTATAATAGAAAACTACACTGACCGGCAAAAAAAACCGGCCACCCTAAAAAGTCCTAACCGCATATATTATTTCCACAAAGCAGTATGCGCAAGAACGCTCCACACACACACTTGCGCAGTCACATCAACGAGACTTACGATATGACGCTCGTAGTCTCACGCAGCCCCTACCGTGTACCGAGAGCTAAGATGTTTACATATCAATAAATTATAATTTAAAAAAACTAAAAAACACGCTTTAACGGTAAACTGAACTAAAAAGTGAAAAATAATTTTTATTGTAAAAGAGCGTGGAGTGCTCGATATCAGTTGTTATAAAGTATGAAAATATGGTACAAAACACCCCACGCTTTTTTACAATAAAAATTATTTTTTACTTTTCAGTTCAGTTTACCATTAAAGCGAGTTTTTTTAAATAATTTATTTTTGCTTTTTAGTCCTGGAGATCCTGGTCAGGATAATGGGACAAACTTATTGAATTATTGTATTGTCATCGGTCCTTGATAAGTGTGCAAAGTTTCAGTTCAAACTGAAGTTTTTTACTTTTTTTTTTTTTAGTCCTGAAAATCCAGGATCTCCAGGACTAAAAAAACTTATTGAATTATTGTATTGTCATCGGTCCTTGATAAGTGTGCAAAGTTTCAGTTCAATCTGAAGTTTTGAAGTGGGTGAAAATCGCGTTCAAAGAATCCGTTACTTACATACATACAGGTGGAACTAATATAAGCGTGTTAAAAAGAAGTGTTTTTTTATCCGATGCGTGTTTTTTTTTCAGACGCACTCCGCCGATTGATCCGGAAATTCTGAAAAACATGAAAACAAACGGACCTTATTTTTATGCTCCGAATCCTAAATCAGTTCGTCGAAATCAAGTGAGATCAAATCTTTTGTCTTCTATATATTACCTTTAAAGTAGGGCGTTTTCGAAACTTCCGTGATATTACTTAGTCGTGCCCCTATTAACGTTTTAAACTGGTATTCACTTTTTGACACTAGTGGCGTGTAGTTTTGCACTAGTGTAACACTAGCACCGTGTCAGTGCTGAGTAGTGTACACGCTCTTCGTGTAGGCCATTACTCTGTCATTACCGCTGTCATGTTGCATTTTATTTACACGACCTCCATGCGACGGTGCTAAAAGTGTAATACTGAAGGTTACACTAGCATCCCACCGTCGCCCTCGCTAATGACCTAAGTTGTCAACGCGTCTATAATTTACAATTACCCACCGCAGCCCAACCGAACATAATACGCTGTATTTAATTTAATTTATTGTAGATTATAGACGCATCGACAACTCAGGTCATTAGCGTCTTCAACACAACAAATAATCCATTTGTGTATTAGAATCCGCCAGCCGGCATACACAAACCGACTGGTACGAGCTCGGGTCTCTGGGAGCGCTAATTCCCACAAAACATTGGAATGCAAACTACATTCCAATGTTTTCCCATGAGGGAGATACACTGTAGCATTGCGCTCTACACTGACCAGTCAAACACGGTTCTTGGTGAAAGTTTACACTAGTACCGCCTAGTGTAACAAAGTGTAACCAGCTGTAAACGCTATATGTTAGTTTAATATTGTTCCTTTAATTTTATAAGAATATTCTTATAATAGTTTCTTACGTTTTTTTTAATGGACTGACTACTGTTTAGTTTTATATATAGGCTGGTCCCGAAGTACATCGGTAAAATTCAGGGTGTAATTCCTTGGACTATTTAAACAATATAAACGTAGCCAAAAACAAAATGCCAGTAGCGTACGTGGGGTCTTCGTATCATACTCAATGGACGCCCCTGGTATTTCGAAAAACTTTTCACAGTTTTATTCCATACATCACGTTCGTGAAATTTGGCCAAGCATCTTAGATACACTCTGTATACGTATGCCAAATTTCAATCCAAAATTTTTTGAAATTTTAATAAAATTGTTTTATAAAAATATGTATCTCAAAAACTGACCGTTTTTGACTACATGTTTATATTATGAACTTTTATTTTTAGAACGGTCCAAGGAATTACACCCTGAATTTTGTCGACGTACTTAGGGATCACTCTGTATTTTGTAATACGCGCGTGTACTGAAAGTGCATCATTACATACTAGTTTTCGGGGACGAAAGTTCGCTTTTACATGCCAATGACATAAAATAAAAGTTGCGCGTGCGCAGATCAAAAGTAAAATGTTTTCGTCCCTCGGGAAATTCATTTCGCGATTGAAAGTAAACAAAAGTGACGCCATCCTACGCGATGATCGTAAACTATATCTGACAGGTCGCCTAACCTACAACATTCTTTTAAGCGCGTATCACACTACCGGCTGCCAGCCGTAGTCGTAGCCGTCGACGGCTGCGCCTAGGAACCTTCTGTAGCTTCTCGACCAATCAGCGCACAGCCGTCAACAATCACGGCTACGGCTGGAAAATAGAACTGTTTCTATTTCATTGGCTACGGCTCCCAGCCAATCAGAGCACGATAAGATGACAGCTGATGTTTTAAGACGCATTCACGTCAAAAAGTTAGGTTACGTTTGATTTATTTTATTATTTTTTGCGGCATTCGCGTGTTGTTGGGATGTAAATTATAATCATACACGCACTCGGAATATCGCGTCGACATTTTGACATTTATCTCGTCAATGTTTGTAAACAACTCCTTCGGTGGGTGGTAAGCAGTCGTTCTGCATCAAACTACTATGTGATTGAGAATCGTACGGCTGGCAGCCAGTAGTGTGATTCCTGCTTTACGGTGTTTTTGTAAGTATTTAATGCTGCTCTTTTAGTGCACTTATTACAAAAAGTGCTGTGTGTTACTCGGGCAGAAGGTTTGCGAGTTGTGATGAGTTGTGAAGTTTGCCACCGAGCGAAGCGAGGGTGGCACTCACACGAGTCCCAAACTCCAACTATCTGCCCGAGTAACACAATGTACTATTATATTTTCGCTTTTAAATATGTGACTGATTCACATTTTGTTATACGTTAATAACGATCCCTTCCTGTGATAATTATAAATTTGCTGAGATATTTTGCTAATTATTATTGTAAAACAATTGCATGTTTGTTCGCTAAATGAATAAACAATTAGTTACAATGTTAACTTTTGTTTTATTTCTATTGACACGAGAAAAATCCTTTTTTTTTCTATCGAATAATGTCAAATAATAATAATAATAATACATTCATGTATTCATCTAGAAAGTAGACTTCAGTTATTAAGTAGTTCAGTTGTTTTTTTGTAATACGTGCATTGAAATTGCGTCGTTTTATACTAATAAAAGTCGCGCATGCGCAGATCAAAAATATCGTTTTTTAAATCAGTCACTTGTCTTTTTACCAGTTAACACACGTAATACTGCCACCTATAGTTCGATTTAATTGTCAATAGACGCTGATGACCTCAGCTTTTGAGCGTCTATCTACAACGTTCTTCTTCATTTACTGTGTTTTGTATAGCTGATTGCCAAATAACGCGTATAATGTAATGTTGCACTTCCAATGCACTTTAGAGGGCAGTATAGCCTAGTGGTTAGCATGCTTGGTGCCGCAACCTCTAGACTGGACTGCCGTGGGTTCGAATCCCCCCTGCGCTCATGGATGTTTTGTGATGTTATTTAGTTTTAAGTTAGTTGTTATTTAGTGTAGTTGAAAGACGCTAATGACCTTAGATGTCGACGCGTCTATAATCTACAATAAATAAAATAAATCCAATGCACTTATTACAAAAAGCACCGAGTGTGACTCGGGCGAAATTGCCGAATGCGACTCGCCACCCTCGCATCGATCGGGCGCAAACTTCACACTCGTCGCAATCGCTAACTTTCCGCCCTTGTAACACAATGTACTGTTGTGACTTGTGAAAAGGGGCTTGAGAATGGCCGAGAGTGTAGCAATGCTATTGTTTACATGGCGTCGCTATGGTTCCTCTATTACAAGTCCCCGGGTTCTAGCTCGAGAGCTGGTAAAAGTGTCAATTGGATTTTCAATTTATTATTAAAAAAAAAAATAACGTATTGAAAATATGAATTGGTGCTAGGCCCAAATAACGTTAGCTGTTGGTGGTCTTTAAAATACAATTCAATTTTTGTTGTGAAAAAATATTGAGATTGTTTTCCTAGGTACCGTATGTTTTGGACAAACGAACGCAAACAAAATTGTTTACGCCCGAAGCGCGAAATCAAAAAGGGAACTCGGAAGATGCTGGATTCATAGCGATACCGAAAAGGTATCGTAAAGTCGACGTCAAATATACCAAGCTGGCTGAGAACGATTACGAACAATACAATAGAACAGGATTGCCTGGACTCGAAGCCATTTTGCCGAATTCTTACTGCAATCCAATGATACAGGTAAATTTTGAAAACAAAAGAATACATAATTTGTAATTAGTAAAAACAATTAATGGGAAATAAGAACACAAAACTGTGCAAAAATATTTTTTATTTTATTGCCAACGTTTCGTCGACATTGTCGACTTTTCCAGGGCTCTAGAATAAATAAAATTATATAAAAGACATATACTACAAAATAGCTACTTTCGATGTATGTATAGCGGTTTTTAATGAGTCATTTAACAGGCAGGTGTGCGGAAAGTGTTTTACTTACCGCACTATAGGGCGATAAGTAAACGGTTGCCATAGCAACGCCTGCCGTTACTTACTCACGAACTTCACGGCATACTGTAGAAGTAAAGATGGCGATGCAAATGAACTGTCAACATTTTTTGAAAATGAAGTGAAAAGTAGGTATTTTGTAGTGGGTATGGCAAAAAATACCATATATATCTCATGCATAATGGTATTACGACTCGTGTCACCGTGTGACCAAAAACGCCGGTTTTTACATACTGTCATCACTCGTTGTAATATAGTCCAATACACATCTAGATTTACAATCTACTATAATTTGTAACCCAGTGTATTTTCTGGGAAATATATTACATAGTACCTATTATTATTATTAAATTCGGGGAGACAAAAGTTTCACAACCTAAGAATTTTGTTATTTTGTTTTTTTTGTTTTTTTCAGGTTTTGTATTATATTGAACCTGTACGCGTCGCTTTGCTGTCACACACTTGCATCAAAGAGTTTTGTTTATCGTGTGAACTGGGCTTCCTGTTCCATATGCTCGACAAATCGAACGGTCTGCCTTGTCAACCGGGAAACTTCTTGCGGGCGTTTAGAACGATACCCGAAGCGTCGGCACTTGGCTTAATATTAAGCGATATGCAGCCGCAAGCGAAATTGAGAATAGAATTCGTCAGATTAATTCAGGTATTTCATTATTCTATTATTGTGAAACCACTGAGTTAAGGTACGTGCAGAGGACAGTATGGCTCAGTTGGTAGCGTCGCGGCCTCTGAATCAGACTGTTGTGGGTTCGAATCCCACCTCTGCTCATGGATGTTTTGTGATGTTATTTAGTTTTTAAGTGATATATTATAATATTTGTTGTATTTAAGACGCTAATGACCTAAGTTGTCGACGCGTCTATAATCCACAATAAATAAATAAATAAGGTACGTTAATAGAAAACGATCTAAACATGGCGAATTTCATCATTTATGCCAAGAATTAAAATTTTACTCAAACCGGTTTTTTGAATATTTACGTATGGAACCTAACACTTTTAAATACGTCTTAGAAAAAAATCAAAACAAATTAAATAAAAACTGGCAAAATTTCATTTATTAAACTAGTCACATCCATTGTGAAACTTGTAACGGCCATTTGACAGTTGTTACACGTTGATTGTAGTAGTCAGCGCGCTGAAAGAATGGTGAGATACATTCTTGTATCTACAAGCTCTTGTAACAGCGCTTATACCTGCTACACTCACTGCTTCGTTGTGTACGCTCGCATATATGACAATGCATTAATTTAAGCAAGCCCTGCTATGATCTACGCTACCATCTAGAATCCCAGCTGCGTACTGCACGTACCTTAAGTCCTACAAAAATGCAATTTTTACTCCCATAGGCGCGTCATTAGATGTTTCACATCAAAATCCAATTTAGTATGTTGTCCTTTGCGTTCGAATCAGGGGGAGCCAACTACTCTCTGCTACCCGACTGCGCATTATAGTTCTCGTTTGTTTTTCGGTACTTAGAGCTGGAACCGTTTCATTCTACATCAAATGCATTATGACATAATGGAGAACCGGAAACGGAAATTAGAAGAACAACAAAAATTAGCTGCGACCGAAACGAAACCGTTCGTGTATAGAGAAACCGATTTTCCTAGTATTTTGGTAGCGAACAGACTGCGCCGCGGTAACAACAACGCAAATAGCGGACCGGCGAACAGCGGCGCAGGCGCAGCGACGAGCGGTCAGGAAGATTTTGGTAAATATATGTGGATCTCGAGAGTCAAAGGTAACGCCGCAATTGTTACAATTTTGCTGTGTGAGCGCTCGACAATGCACGTTGCCTGGCTTCGTAAATTTTTTACAATTATTTTTTTTGTATACTCTAATGTTAATGACAAGACTGAACTCTGAATGTTTAAAGTAGATTGTATATCTAGTGGCGTAATGAGGTCATACTACTGACGAGTAATGACAGTCACACGAGTCGTGATATCATTACGTACCAGATATTATACTACATACAGTAGAATCCGGATAGAACGACTTTCAAGGGACCGGCGACATACAAAGCGGACGTATAATATATATTAGGGTGGGTCAAAAAAATCAATTATTTTTTTTTTACAAGTGACACGGAAAAATAGGTTGCTAGACACCTTAAAAAAAATCTCACCAAATATGAGCTCTTAATTTTAATAGGGAGATCCTCCGCATCACAGTTTTTTATTTTTTTCTCAGTCCAATTGACAAAAATTCATACCTCATCATTAATTGATTGTACAGAACAATGTTTTAAGAGAATTTTGTAGGAAATTTAATGCTCTACAAAAAAGGTATCTTATATTTTTTCCGCAAATCTCACCATTTGAAAGATATTGAAGATTTAAGTTTGATTATTTTAAGACAAATTTCATTTTTGTTTATGAATTTTATAACTCTACAGTAAATGACTATTATAAATATTCAATATCTTTCAAATGGCGAGGTTTGCGGAAAAAATGTAAGAAACCTTTTTTGTAGAGCAATAAATTTCCTACAAAATTCTCATAAAACATTTTTCTGTACAATCAATTAATGATGAGGTATGAATTTTTTTCTATTGGACTGAGAAAAAAATAAAAAACTGTGATGCGGAGGATCTTCCTATTAAAATTAAGAGCTCATATTTGGTGAGAATTTTTTTAAGGTGTCTAGCAACCCATTTTTCCGTGTCACTTGTAATATATATATATAATATATATATGAAACCTAACTTGTGTTTGCATTTACGTCGCTAAAAACGGTTAGTCATTATAAACGAAGTCGTAATAGACGAACTCTACTGTATATGGTATTTTTTGCCATGCCCACTATAAAACTGTTTTTTACTTTATTTTCAGTGTTTTCAAAAAAATTTGACAGTTCATTTTGTGTTAGTACTGTTTATATAAACAGTACTGACATTTAACCCTTTGACTGCTCCAGACGTATATATACGATTACCTGGGTTACTGCTCCAGCCGTATATTTACGTTCGGGCTGGAAAAAATACTTGCAGCGATAAACTGCTACCGTCGTATATATACGAGCAACGCCTACCAGATCATACTGGCCAATCCGGAAGTTTTTTGCGATTTACCGCAGAATTTTTTACAGCGATAAACTGCTACCACCGTATATATACGCACAACGCCTATTAGAATACCAATTCTGAACTTTGTTGTTGTTTTTTTCTTTTAAAGTCAATGCGTATGTACACGTGTTTTACACGTGTATACATGCACTGACTGTTATGTTTTTGATAAAAATATATGTTTTAAACAAAAAAGGCATAAAAAACAATTTGATATGATTTGACGAGATTTAGCTTCATTATTTTACCCCACTGATAACAACAGTGGACTGCTCCAGACGTATCTATACGGAACGGCCGAAAAAATTGCGCACACAGCACGCACTCTCGTAAAATAAATGCGCAGTGAAAAGGTTAAATGTCATAAGTGACATATATCTTACTGAAGTTACTAAATCTAGTAACTTTATACCTCACTAGCCAGTGGCGCTATCAGGTGACAGAAAAAAGCCTGGTAGCCCCCATTGACGTAAGCTGTAAGATTTCTTTTGTTTGAAATATTAGTATTTATGTTGTCAGCACTGTATACATCACTGCTTCAAAAATACATGTTTATTCTTCACAATGTTGCCAACCGTATCATAATTCGCATCGACTTATACTACTAGACGTGGCCCAGCAGTTAAAAAATGTCCCTCCGAATGAAAAAGATAGAACGATCCAAAAGAAAAAGATTAAATGAATGTGTGGCCAATCTCTATATCTCTCGATCGCGAGGGCAGAATAGCCTAGTGGTTAGCGTGCTTAGTGCCGCAACCTTTGGACTGGACTGCCGTGGGTTCGAATCCCACCTGCGCTCATGGTTGTTTTGTGATGTTATTTAGTTTTAAGATAGTTGTTATTTACTGTAGTTGAAAGACGCTAATGACCTGAGATGTCGACGCGTCTATAATCTACAATAAATAAAAAAATAAATGTCTTGATCGCTTGTACAGTAAAGGATAGAGATAGGCCACGACTATACTCTGTCCTCCTCACTCTTGTGAATTCGGAAAATAACTACAATATACTGCTAGATCACGTCCAGCAGTATAGCCGGACGCATACACGTAATTTGTTTCCGCGACTGAACAGTTTAGTCGAGTTGTGTACGTCTCGCGATTTCAACTCGACTAAAACTGGTTAGTTGTTAGAGATGCGCATAAAATCAATCAGTTGTGCCACAATTTCACTATTAAACTAATTGGTCGTCGAACAACTATTTAGTCGAGCGTATGCTAGCGTCAATACACAGCTGTGGATATAAGCTGCCGACGATAGTTGTTCGACAGAAAAGTCCAAAGACGATCGATGCGGTTTTATGATTTTTTTGTTGTACAACTACAGTGTCGATAGTATGCGCAGTCCCTTCTGATCGCATAGTCTTTTGACAAACAACTAAACAGTTGTGCGATAAAAAATGAGCCATTTTCCTGAGAGTAGTTCCTTCAATTATACACGAGAGGCAGCACTCGTGGTAGGTACAAATATTATTTATTCCCTATTAGTGTCGTATCATTTTTAGTGGTATAACTTGATTATTTAATTAATTTAATAATAATAAAATTTAATAATTAAATTATACCACTAAAATGACATGACACTAATGGGGAATAAATAATGTTTGTATCTACCTCAAGTGCTGCCTCTCGTGGATAATTGAAAGAACTACTCTCAGGAAAATGGCTCATTTTTAATCGAACAACTGTTTAGTTGTTTGTCAAAAGGCTATGGGCTCAGAAGGGACTGCGCATACTATCGACACTGTAGTTGTACAACAAAAAAATCATAAAACCGCATCGATCGTCTTTGGACTTTTCTGTCGAACAACTATCGTCGACAGCTTATGGCTCATTGATTGTATGCGCCGGCCCTTAGTCGATGATAATTCGCATGTGCATGTATTACGATAGGACATAGCTAATTTACGTAAACATGTTCTCGATCACGAAATCAATTTTATTGACTTTTTTTTAAGTTTACCGAGTACTTTGAAATGTCACCTTGAACATTATAGATTAATGACTACAAAGTTTTTAGGGTTCCATATTAAAATGTTAACCCTTATGGTGATACTTTGTTGTCTGTATGTCACAGTCAATTTTGGGTGCGTTCCACTTGGCGACCGCAACGTCCACAACGACCGTACGTCGTTCCACTTGGCGACCGCAGTCGCTTTAGTCGCGATAAAAACGTCATGCATGACGTCACGGATAGCGCTCGCATCGAGCCCACGACTTCCACATTTGTGTGTGTAGGGTTGCCACCTGCTGCTAGTTGATTAAAGGGTTACCAGTATAAAAAATACGGGTTTTAGATATTTTTACGGGAGACAATTAAAACAGCAGTTTAATGAAGATAATCTATTTTTTAAATTTATATTTATGATTAGAAGAAACAGCTTTTAAAAGCGCCTCATTTTGAGAAGCAAATATATAAAAATCTTTGCAAGATAATTTAAAATTACATTTGACTTGTAATTTGGAGCTTTATTTACCACGTATTTTATTTTCGAAATTATGGGTTTTTGTATTATCTTAGCCTGAAAAACGGGGTAACCCGTAAAATACGGGGCATCTGGCAACCCTAGTGTGGGTCAACGCGGTCGTTAACACAGAAATGACAGCAGAATATGTTATATTTTACAATAGTGAAATGGATGAATATATTGAACTCATTTGAGTTCTACGTGTCTGTGGAGGATGCAAAACATATATCTGTCATAACGTTTGATTGATTTAGCTTTTCTGAGAAAATATAACCTTACTTTGATGCAAAATATTCCGTTTTTTAACCGACTTCAAAAAAAACAGGTTACTCAATTCGACCATATATATTTTTTATGTTTTATGTATGTTCGCGGATAACTTCGTCGTTTATGAACCGATTTTGAATTTTTTTTTTTATTTGAAAGGGTATACTTTCAGATTGGTCCCATAGAAATTTCATCAAAATCGGTTCAGTAGTTCGGCTGATTTTAATATAAAAGTAAGTAACGGCGTGTGATTCCTTAAGGTAAATGTCACTTTTTGACACATCAGACAGCGTAAGAAAGTCGGTTTAATAAAAGTGAGTAACGGCGTGTGATTCCTTTAAGGTAAATGTCACTTTTTGACACTAAAAAGTAAAATATAAAAAACTTTTTAACAAAAAAAAACCTCATTCAAAAAGCCACTAAAAAGAGAAAAATAATGAAATTTTGAGATCTGCGCCAATTTAATAAAATATGATGTCGGTTAAAAATAAGATCACTATACTATACTTTTTAACCGACTTCATATTTTATTAAATTGGCGCAGATCTCAAAATTTCATTATTTTTCTCTTTTTAGTGGCTTTTTGAAGGAGGTTTTTTTTTGACGGAATAATGGTATACATGTTTGTTGTTGCCCACAAGTCCTTCCACTATAGTTTTCGTCCGCTACGTTTGTAAGCTAATGAAACGGCTAAATGTGCGCTCGTGGGTTCGGGCGTTGCGGGCGTCAAGAGGAACACACTCCCTTGAAATTTGGCTTTTTTCCAGACATCACGATCATATTTCCTTCTCAAAATCGTAGTTCATACAAAAATAAGAATTGGTAGAGCCATTTCATTCGTAATTTTGTTTTTTAATTTTAGAATCGGGCGATGGATCAAAAGGCAAAGACTCGAACAACGATTCGAAACGCGAAGAAGATACCGAAATTAGTCAATTGTTTGGAATGAAACAATTGCACGTAAATAAATGCCTCAAATGTAATCAAGTAGTAATGAAAGATTCGATATTATTAGTCTGTAATCTAATTTATCCGAATCCCAACAGTTCCGAGAACGAAGCATCCTTTACGGATCTTCTGTTAAGATCGTTAAAACCGGAACAGACAACGCAGGCATGGTGCGACGAATGCGGTCGGTTTACGCCCACTTCTCAGTTAAGACACTTACAAAGCTTACCCCAGGTTTTGTCGATTAACTGCGGTTTAGAAAATCCAATCGATAAGCAGTTTTGGAAAAAACAGATCGATCAAGTTGTCGCTAAAGTCGTAGCAAGTTCGAATGATCGTGTCGCTTCATCGGCGAGTAAGTCTAAACCGTGTAGGTTCGGTGGGCTCTGCAACAAGCCTAGCTGTAAATTTAGTCATCCGACTCCCACACCGAAGACTAACACGACGTCACCGATCGGTGTTGTGAGCCATCTTTATTATTCGAACGCTTGGCTGCCGCATTATATGGAAATGAAAATTGATCATGATAAGAAATTGTCTATCCGAAAATTGGATTCGGCTAATGATAAGGTAACAAAGAAATGAATAACTTTTAGACCGCAATAATTTAAATTCACCTAGTGAATTAAACATAATATATCGGACGACCTGTCGTATGATATTTTTATTTTAGAAGCTTATATTGAAAGGAAAAATGTAAATGCCATTGCCAGGACTTGAACTCGGGACACCCAATTTCGCGTTGTATGAGTTGCCTTACTCCACAGTGCCTGCAGTAATCATTTAAAATGTCTCTTATATATTATATAACACAATGTACCGCTAAAAAAAAAAATTGTGTTTAAAGTCTGAAGAGAGATAAACTTTTTTGTATGTATGTCTCAATCAAAGAATAATAATAATAATAATGTATCGCTAAAATCACTTCATAAGTTCATGCGAGAGTTGATATTATTTTAATTTAATTTAAATTTTGTATAGAGTCTAATCATATTGATTATTAATTTTTGCCATACCCACTACAAAATAGTTACTTTCCATGCATGTATACCTGCCTGTATCGGGTCATTTAACAGGCAAGCAGAATGTGTTTTCATAATATAACTAGTGCGGAAAGTAGACAGTTGCCATAGTAACTTATGTTTATCCGCTTGCTATTACATACCATGGCCTGCTGTTAATGTAAAGATATCGACGCAAATGAACTGTCAAAATTTTTTGAAAATACTGAAACAAGTTTAAAGTAGGTATTTTGTAGTGGGTATGGCAAAAAATACCATGTATTTCTCGTGCGTAATGGTATTACAACTCGTGTGCCTAAAAACTCACTATCGCTCGTTTTTACATACTGTCACTACTCGTCAGTAATATATCCCATTACGCATCTAGATATACAATCTTACTATTCCTTGTTAATATAAAAATGCCGCAGACAAATTCTGTGACATCGGGAAGCCTTTTATTTTAACGTTCAGGTGTCACCGTTTCATCGATTTAAGTCGCTAATGACCTCTGTTGTCGAGCGTCTATAATCCACAATTCCCACCGATTTACGTAAATTATATATAGGCTTCATGTCTTCATGGTTTCCAGGCTTGTAGGCCGTGGTCCGGTGGTATTTCTACCTGACGTTTCGTCTACAACTGCGGTAGACATTCTCAAAGGCGATGTGGCAGCGGTCGAAGTATCCTCCTTGGCGGCTCACAGGTCAGTGTGTCAGTGACTGGTGTCCTCCCTTCTTTTATGCCTAGTACCAGTGTGTTCTCTGTTCGGAGACGGACTACGACCGAACAGAGAACACACTGGTACTAGGCATAAAAGAAGGGAGGACACCAGTCACAGGTCACACTGATCTGTGAGCCGCCACGGAGGACACTTCGACCGCTGCCACATCGCCTTTGAGAATGTCTACCGCAGTTGTAGACGAAACGTCAGGTAGAAATACCACCGGACCACGGCCTACAAGCCCGGAAACCATGAAGACTTTGAACAATGCCGGCCGTGAAAGCTTGCACACTTGGATATATATAGGCTTGTTTTGCAGAGTGAAAACAGTGAAAATAATTCAAAAAGTGAACAACCGACGGGGAAAGATGATGTAAAAAAAAGAAACGATTTGGAACTTAAACGATACACTTTAAAAGCAGTTGTTTGTTACGTGCACGACGACAAACGAAATCTGGTCGCTTTGATTCGAGTTCCACCGAACTATAGAAATGCAAATTGCAAGGGGGATGCCGGACAGTGGTATTTGTTTAACGATATCAGTGTCACGCAGGTAAAAACATTATATTAATTTAATAATAAAATAATTTCACGCTTTTCACGGTAACCAGTAAGAAACGTTAATTTTTAAGTGCACACGTTTGAATGTATTCGAACTTTCGCGCGAATTTATAAGGAAATTGAGGTTAGCTTTATCAAACTGTCATAATATGAGGTTATGTTTAACTTTAACATCGCTTTATTATTAATAATAAAATACATTTTTATTTCTGTGTTACGCTATTCGTGATAACCAATAAGACGCTTTTCTTTTTAAGGTTTTAAGTTTGAAAATAATCGAGCTTTTGCGCTAATTTGTACGGAAATTGAGGTTAGGTTCAACGAACTGTAAAATTTAAAATAAGAAATATGAGGTTATATATGTTTATAATTATTAAACTAGACTTTGGAGATGGGGAAATACAATAAAATGAACATCCGAAATAAGAATAAAACAAAAACACGCTGATGACCTAAGTTGTCGACGCGTCTATAATCTACAATAAATAAATAAACAAAAACGTGTTTTGTTTGAAGGTTACAGCTCAAGAAGCGACTTGGTTCAGTCTCGATTGGAAAATACCGTGTGTTTTATACTATGCGTGCAACGATGTCGATATGACACGGACGATGGTCGTGAATCCATTGACGCAAGACGTATTCGGACAAGACAAATGCTTAGCGAGAAGCGGAGGCACTGCGGGGATAACGTTCACGCCTCTTTCAGCTTCGGAAATGCCACAACCGGGTAAATAAAATAGTCAGTTTTTTTTTTGTTAAGACCGCCAACTTCAGATTGCATTGAGTGAGGAATACGAAGGTGGCGACATTCGAAAGTTAACGAACTACGCTTCAAATAACGTCCACTTCATTCATTGAAAACCAATCATAACTAAAGGTACGTGCAGTATGGAGCTGGGATTCTAGATGGTAGCGTAGATCATAGCAGGGCTTGCTTAAATTAATGCATTGTTATATATGCGAGCGTACACAACGAAGCAGTGAGTGTGGTATAAGAACTGGTAGATTCAAGAATGTATCTCACCATTCTTTCAGCGCGCTGACTACTACAATCAACGTGTGACAACTGTCAAATGGCCGTTACAAGTTTCACAATGGATGTGACTAGTTTAATAAATGAAATTTTGCCAGTTTTTATTTAATTTGTTTTGAGTTTTTTCTAAGACGTATTTAAAAGTGTTAGGTTCCATACGTAAATATTCAAAAAACCGGTTTGGGTAAAATTTTAATTCTTGGTATAAATGATGAAATTCGCCATGTTTAGATCGTTTTCTATTAATAGGGTGGACATGATAGCTCCTACCCAAATATGTATTTAAAATATACCACTTTGTAGTAGAAGAACACAAATATTCGTCTTCGCTATCTGACATTTCAAACGCGATTTAAGCTTGTATCAATGCTAGTATCAAAGCTTCGTTGTGCAAACCTATAAGCGCTTATAATTTCAGCCACCATCTACCATACATGCTACCATCTAGAATCCCAGCTGCGTACTGCACGTATCTTTAGGTGGTGCTGGCATCTATATTACGTTTCTCATGTTCCATTTCCATTAACAGTCGCTAAATTAGATTCCGTATGCTATTTATGCTTAAAATTTTTGTTTGTCGTTTTAGGCGAACTGGTTGCGATGGATGCTGAGTTTGTTACGCTTAATCAAGAGGAAGCCGAGCTGCGAAGCGACGGAAAAGTATCAACTATTAAACCATCGCATATGTCTGTTGCAAGAATAACTTGCATTCGCGGGTAAGTTTAATAACTTTTACCAGCTCTCGGGTTAGAACCCGGGAACTGGGGACTTGTAATTGAGCAACCATAGCAACGCCATGTAAACAACAGCATTGCTACACAGTACACGCTCGGCCATTCTCAAGCCCTACTGCCACTAGCGCTGTCTGATGAATAATATAATAATAATAATAATAAAAATATATGGGAGCCCTCATTATGTGAATATTTTTGTTGTCAGGCAAGGACCGCTGGAAGGAACGCCGTTCATCGATGATTATATTTCAACACAGGAACAAGTCGTCGATTATTTAACAAAGTTCTCAGGCATTCAGCCGGGCGATTTAGATGCAAATTTCAGCTCGAAACATTTAACAACTTTAAAATCTACATATCAAAAAATCCGTTTTCTTTTAGATAAAGGAGTTGTTTTTGTTGGGCACGGACTCCAAAATGATTTTAGGTAAGTGTGTTTTTAAGAGAAACTTCTTTACGTTAAGCGTCAACGTAAAGACTCAACCCTCACTCCTCTGCGTTGTTGAGCAACGTGGCAAATTAATTAATTTGTTTTAAATGCTTAAACTTCCTCTATAGCTTTAACCTCAATAATGACAATCTTATTTTTTGTAGGGTAATCAATCTTGTAGTTCCTCAAGAGCAAGTATTAGATACCGTACAATTATTTCACTTACCTCATCAAAGAATGGTTTCGTTACGCTTCTTGGCTTGGCATTTCTTAGGTAAGATTTCGTTGTTTTTTTTTGCATTTCTAAAAACTTTGTGCATCATTTATTATATACAGCAACAATCGGACCACCCAGTTTTTTTTTTTCAAAAACGGTTAGTCGTAGAGAGTTTAGTCAAAAAATTTTATTTTAAAAGCCGTAATAAAGAATCGAATGGTGATATTATTATTTCCCGGAAAGGTCGGTATCCTGAATAGTTTGCTCCAGAATGTCCAGAACTCCAGAATTTTAAATAGCACGATAGGTTGAAAGTGGTATTGTTGTAAAGATCTTTTAAAAATAAGCAAGTTTTGTAGGAAAAATTTTATTACTGCCACCCCTGTTAAGTAATTATTTGTACTTCAAAATAATGTATCGCGACACGTCTGATGTAGGCCGCGCATAGGCAATAGGTGACGGACCTTCGGCTTCGACGAAATCTCTGGTTTGTTTTTAGTCGGGGCCGATTATTCAGTCGGACTCTAGAGACAAAAAACTTGTTAGTAAATGGTTGTTTATGAAATAAAATAATGAATTCGAAAGGTACGAAAATCCAGTCGGTGACACACGATTCAACGGAGGACGCTCGAACTGCTTTGCAGTTGTATCATCGTTACGAAGAATTGCAGAGCGCAAACAAACTACAAGAAGCGCTGATAGAGCTGTACGAGGCCGGTAAACAGTACCAGTGGCGCGTTCCGGACGATTGAACGCTCGAAATGAAAGATGGGTTTAAATCGGAGTAAAAATGCAAGTTACGGTGAAATTTTAAAATTGTTATTTGGTGTATTTTAGTGATGGAAATTGTCTATTTGAAGCCCGTTTTTTATCTTTGGCACTGAATATTGAAAAAATCTATTCGATTGATTTATTTTTCAACTGAAATAATTCTAACATAAAAATTCAGATGCCATTTTTAACTTGTGTTGTGTTTTGTCGTAGCGTAACGTTCGGTTACTGATATGACTTTCGAGCTTTAAATCTAGATTTAAGAATGTCATTTGTTTTCAGCTGAAGTCCTAATTTTATTTAAAACAAATGACATTCTCAAAACCTAGATTTAAAGCTGAAAAGTCATTAGAAATCGAGCATAAGAGCTGGTGAAGTTGCTATCGATTGAAATTTTGTAGAAACCCGTGCGTGAAAATATTCAACAGCTCTTAGCCTATTATAGTGTTTTGTTTCATGATCAACGAAAACAAAAGTAACCGTAACCTGTGTTTTTTTTCTGTAAATAATTATAAAACTTTTCTATTTTAAAATTGAATCGTATTTTTATAGATGTTTAGATGATTTGTAGAAATATGATTATCGTATAATATAAAAGAATATTTTTTTAAAATCAACTGTGGCACAAATGTTAAATTTTAATATTATATATTTTTTAAATTATTTTTTACAGTTCGTATAATAAAATCATTCCATAATTAAAGTACTTACATTAGTTAAGGTAAAAATTGTAAAATAGATATTTTCATTTACGGTCAATATTTTTTAATATAATAAAAACATTTCAAAACAATAAATATATAAATATCTTGTACACACACAGTATAATATTTTAATGAGAGCTATACCATTTTTTTATTCGTCAGATAGTGCTACCTAGTAGCGAGTAAGGTATGTGTCAAACGTTTATATTTTTTTCATCAGATAGCGCTAGTGGAAACTGGCAAGGTAGGTATGCGCCAAACGTTCATATTTTTTATTCGTCAGATAGTGCTAGTGACAAGTAAGATATGCGCCAAACGCTAATATTTTTTATTCGTCAGATAGCGCAAGTGGCAAGTAAGGTATGCGTCAAACGTTTATATTTTTTCTTCGTTAGATAGCGCTACCTAGTGGCGAGTAAGGTATGTGTCAAACGTTTATATTTTTTCATCAGATAGCGCTAGTGGCAACTGGCAAGTTAGGTATGCGCCAAACGTTCATATTTTTTATTCGTCAGATAGTGCTAGTGACAAGTAAGATATGCGCCAAACGCTAATATTTTTTATTCGTCAGATAGCGCAAGTGGCAAGTAAGGTATGCGTCAAACGTTTATATTTTTTCTTCGTTAGATAGCGCTAGTAGCAAGTAAGATATGTGCCAAACGTTTATATTTTTATTCGTCAGATAGCGCTAGTGGCATGTAAGGTATGTGTCAAACGTTTATATTTTCTATTCGTCAGCTGTGGCGGGAACCGCAGTTTTGAAAAAGCTTTTTTAATAGACAATTTTTTAGTGTCAAGAATAACTGCTTGTATTTTTCAACGTATTTGGCTTGTAAAGTGACTTTTTGATTTTTGAAAAGTTGTACATTTATTTAATCATGAAGATAGCTCAACGAAACGCTTTAAAGGTATGCGTCAAACGTTTAGAGATTAGCGCTTTGTATTTAGTCATTCTTCATGTATCTATTTTTTAGGACTAAATAAATACAAAACTACGTTTTAACCGTTAAATGTTTGAACGACAGATACTTCACTTGCTAGTGGTGCCATCAGGTGGCGGAAAATATAAACAGTAGGTAGGTACTGACATTTGAATGACATGTACTTCATTTGTTAGTGACGCTGTTAGGTGGCAGAAAATAGTCTGGTAGCTCTCATTGTACGCGAGCTTAGTGTGAGACGTCACAAAATAAAAAAACACACGTGATACATAACCTCAACTAGTTCAACTGACGTTTAAAGAAGTGACGTAGCCACTAAACTAGCGCAATGATTGGTCCACACAAATTATCGGAGTTTGTATATTTTTAATTAAAATCGTTGGAATAATTTGCAGTGACACACTGATTCAAAAAAAGAAGAAAAAACAACAAATAGACTTGACAACTATTATGAAACAATCAGTATATTTTCCACAATTTCACACACGTATTTCAATTGTCATTATATTAGTTTCGTAGTGAAATTTTGTGCAGAATATAGTAATAAATAATTTTCTATATTTTTCTAAAACAAAACACTCGTATAATATAATTTTTAACAATAAAGGAAGAAATTTTCAGTCATTTCAAACATTTTATAAATATATATTTAATATATTTTTTTACTTTTATATTTAATATTATAATATCATAATATTAAAGATGGAACGACGAGAATAATTGCCTTGAGAGAAAGTTATCGGAGAACAGTAAATAGCTAAAAATCAGAAATTATGGTATTTTTTTATTCAGTGCCAATAGGTAAGTGAATTGTATAAATTCTTTAATTCTCTGAGTACTTTTCTGAATCAAAAAATTCTCCCAATAAGAAAGATGTTGCCAAGTTTTACCGCTAGAGGCGTCACAGAGAAAGTCGCCTTACAAAGTGGGTGATTGCATTGAAAGGATTGAATTTCATTCCAACAAATCGATCGGTTGTATTCAGAGAACTTTAGGAACGTTCAATAATATTTTTTTCGCTATTTTTGGGGCTCCCTACCACCTTGTAATAGACCGCGAGAGCTAGTGACAATTTTTTGGTGTTATTTATTCAAGGCCTTATTTTTGTGAAGATGTTGTGGGAGGCATATTGAAGTGCCCTGAGTAAGGGATTTTGCTAGATAGAGGTATGGGAGGGATGCAGATCGCCCCCAGCATTATTGCTTGAAGGCTGAAATTGTTTGTATAGCTTGTCACTATAATATTTTCAGATCGATTGGTCTGTATTAAAAAGGTGGCAGATCACCCTAAACGTGTCATATACCCGACAAAATTTATATTATTAGTTCAAGGTTCAAATTTTAATATGTTGTTACGGCGACTGTTTTAAGCATATATTTCAATTTGCAGAACAAAATGTCGGTATTAACCCTTATCGTAGTTATCCGAGAACTTTTTCGAATCATAAAATTCTCTTTAATTCTCCGAGAACTTCTCTCAGACATAAATTCTCGAGGAATTCCCATCTCATAAATATTTCATTAGGTAATACTGTTTGACATATTATTATAAGTACGCACATTTTAAAATTGACCAGAGTACTTAAAAGGCTTTTAAATTTTATTTAAATTCAGTACAAATTGTGTAATGAATTTCCCAACTAAAACTTTTGATTATATTTATTAGGGTGGGTCAAAAATATCAATTATTTTTTTTTACAAATGACACGGAAAAATAGGTTGCTAGACACCTTAAAAAATTCTCACCAAATATGAGCTCTTAATTTTAATAGGAAGATCCTCCGCATCACAGTTTTTTATTTTTTTCTCAGTCCAATAGAAAAAAATTCATACCTCATCATTAATTGATTGTACAGAAAAATGTTTTATGAGAATTTTGTAGGAAATTTAATGCTCTACAAAAAAGGTATCTTATATTTTTTCCGCAAACCTCACCATTTGAAAGATATTGAAGAATTTAAGTTTGATTATTTTAAGACACATTTCATTTTTGTTTATGAATTTTATAACTCGACAATAAATGACTATTATAAATCTTCAATATCTTTCAAATGGTGAGGTTTGCGGAAAAAATATAAGACACCTTTTTTGTAAAGCATTAAATTTCCTACAAAATTCTCTTAAAACATTTTTCTGTACAATCAATTAATGATGAGGTATGAATTTTTTTCTATTGGACTGAGAAAAAAATAAAAAACTGTGATGCGGAGGATCTTTCTATTAAAATTAAGAGCTCATATTTGGTGAGAATTTTTTTAAGGTGTCTAGCAACCCATTTTTCCGTGTCACTTGTAAAAAAAATAATTGATTTTTTTGACTTACCCTAATATTTATACATTACTTAAATAAGTAAAATTATGAATCGTAGATAAAAAATGTTTATACAAAATTTGTAGAGAATTTTCTTCTCTACAAGATTAATAATAATAATTTTTTACTAAAAATGGAACGGAACCGAGAAAATCACAAAAAAAATGTTTTTCGTGAACTTGGACCTTGTATAATTGCGAAAAGGAGAGAGTGGTGCCATCAGGTGGTAAAAAATAAGTTTGGTAGACGTCATTGATTTAAAATTGATCAAATTCATAAAACAGAAAATTTATTTTTCGTTTCTGTCTTTGATTATTACAATATTATTAATTTTTAATAGCGAAATATACAGATTGAAACAAAATTAGTTTTAGTTTGATTGTCTGTATTTGAATTTTTCTTAGCGTTTGTAAATAACTTACGTATAAAAATAGAGAAACTTCTGAAATCAACACACAAGAGATAAATTATTTACTGTGTTGGTGTTTTGGGGATAAAATATTATTGTTTATGTTTAAATTACCTAAACTCGAGTAGTTTTGATAACTATGCGCAGTTCGGTGTGAAGAGTCAATAACGTAAAGAATTTGGCTTAACAGATGGAGTGGTCACGTGAAAAGCACATGAATAGCTCTACACGCCATGTTAATTTTGATGTCACTTGAGCTTGATTAGGTAAATATTTTAATTTGTAAAAAATATCAAAACACTAATATTTCAGCTGTACAAGTTTAAAGTTTTTGAAGTTATACTTCTTTTGGCGCGTTATGGAAAAATGATGAGAGTGAATTTTTAGGATGCGCGCGCATCGCGTCACGAAAATTTATCACCATGAAGTTAGTCGTTAGTAATAACTAGTCGTTACACCAGTCTTAATGTGACAAGAGCGTTTTCAGTTTTGAATAACATTAATAAAAGCTTTTGCCATACAAATGCTCGTTTGTGCCGATTTCGTTAAATATGAGTTCGTACTCCAAACCGTACTGATTTCACATTATTATTTTTCTTCATTATAATATGCTTTTGTCTAGAATTGCTATAAGACATACTGTGGTCTAACGGTAACGTCGCGGCGTCGTACGCAATAGGTCCCGGGTTCGAATCTCAACACAAACATGCATTTTTTTTTAATAAATAATTAGATATAAATATATTTAATAAATTAATAATCTATCAAATTAAATTAATTTATTTTATATCTTTATTTTATTATTTTATCGTCTTTTTTACAAACGTTTAGTACTAGCACGCGGTATAAAATTTTTGGAGTTATTTTTGTTTTGTTACGTAAAAGAAGTATAACTTCTGACGTGCGTACACAGTGTACACACACTCTTTTTTTTCATAAGTGGGAGTTGTAAGTTAGAATAGACTTTGCGTATTTTGAAAGAAACAAATGAAACACGCATCTGCAGACAGTAATTTAGAATCTGCGTATGATGCGTATTCGTCTTCTTAACCGATCGGGGGACGACGAGTCATCTTCGCTGTCTCCGTGGGGTACAATCAGGCTGTCCCTTCTTGAACTGGGACTCGAATCACCGATGAACGGTGATGAGCTGCGTCTCCATTGGATTGGAGGCCGACCTGATTATACAGTACACTGCAATGAACTTAGCAACAATAAAAAAACTGTTTTGAAATGTTTACTAAGAAAAAGTTATTTTTAGAATTTAAGTCTTAATTATGCAATATGCAATTTTTTGTTCCTGACTTTACGAGTTCAATCATTATGATCTTAGATTGTGATTGTATAATTTGTTTTTTTACGTGTAGGAACAGTCGTCGTCGGGGGTGGATAGGCATGATCTGACCGGCCCGGGAAAAATGTAATCTAACGGCCCACATGACCATATTTGTATGTATGTATAATAGCAGTATTTTTCATCGACCCATTTTCGTCGATATAAGTATCGGCCCACCGGAAAAATCCCGGTGTCCCGGTGGGCCTATCCGCCCCTGAATGTCGTCAAATTATCTGTCATGTAGAACAAGTAGATTGTACTCACACAAAAACAAATGATTGATTTATATTGAAAAAGATCGTTTTTCAAGCTAAATTTTGATCCAAATGCGTATAAAAATGTTGTTTCGAAGTGGAAATTGTACAAAAAGCTTTGTTAAATATATGTATACACAGTTTCTATCGATCAATTATTTTTCGTGCAGGATCGATTTAAAATTCTACAATGCTTTTCTTATCGAGAAATATGTGTGGTCACAATCTAAGGTCTTTGTCAAATCAAATTTTCTGCAACCGAGCATTAGACTATAAAGCGAAAATTCGTAAAGCAGGTACTGCCTGTATAAAGAAAACAATATTAATTGTTGGTATATAAGAACCTCTGCATTATCGGTAAGATTTCGTTTCATTTTCAAAACGTTTAATTTTCTACAAGAAACAGCAAGTTTTGAAAATTATTTTTGCGTTCAATAATTTCACAAATCGTTTTTTTAAATAAATATGATGTGCAAAAACGTTAACTTTAAAAATTAAAATCATGCTCTTTGAAAAGGCCTAAATTCAAATTTTCCAAATTGAAAACATGCTCAAAGTTATAAGCAACTTAACGATATAGAAGCTTGAAAATAAACTTTTGCAAAAAGATTTCATGCACAAATAACCGGCATCTCAAAAGAAAAATAATAATACGCCAAAACAGTTAATAAATTTTGAAAATATTGCTTTGTGACTACTACCTATAAGTTCAAAAATAGTATATTGTGTAGCTACCTAGTGTACTAAATACATCTTTATGCGTCAGGCGCGATGTTTTCACTCGTGCTGAAAATATCGCGCCTGACGCCTAAAGATTTAGCACACGCGTTGCACACTACTTTATTCAACACATGCATGGTTTTAGACTTTAATTGAATTAGTGTCAATTTAGACGCTAATGACCTCAGTTGTCGGGCGTCTATAATTTACAATTCATTCATTCAATTAGTGTCAAACACTTTAGATTCACTGACAGCAGTACAACATTGGCCTTGATACAATATTTATTTACTTGCTTCGTTCCCATAGTAACCATGTTTATAGCATTCAAAAGAGGCACATTATGTAACGGGTTTTTCAAATGTTTTTAATTATACCATTGAAAAACGTTTCATAATGCATCATGACGTCACAAGTCAATAAACGGTCATTTAAGATTTGTATCAGACACGGAAAAACACTAAAAGCGTGCATGTGTTGAATAAATATAATTATATTTTCAATTTATTATTATCTATGGACGGCCCCTTACGTAAATAAATAATTGGAACAAAACTAAAATGCCTATTTATCTGATATTTTTTTAAGAGTAAGGTAAAATGAAAATTACAAAGTCTATTCTAATATTTATTTCATAACTATTTATTATTTAGCCGCCAACAGTTATAGACCGAGAGGTAGTGAAAATGTTTTGGTGTTATTTACTCAAGGCCTTAGTTTTGTGAAGATGTTGAGGGAGGCATATTAAAGTGTCCTGAGTAAGGGATTTTGCTAGATAGCGGTATGGGAGGGTTGCAGACCGTCCCAAACATGAAACAAAAAAATGGTTACAATTATTATTGCTTCAAGGCTGAAATTGTTTGTATAGCTTGTCGGTGACCCAATAATGCCATTATAATATTTGCAGATCGATTGGTCAATATTAAAGGGGTGGCAGATCACCCTAAACGTGTCATGTATCCGACGAAATTGATATTATTAGTTCAAGGTTCAAATTTTAATATGTTGTTACAGTGACTGTTTTAAACATATATTTCAATTTGCAGAACAAAATATCGGTATTAGCCCCCTCTCTTAGAGGGAAACTTGCTTGCCTAGGTGTTTATATCGTTCTGCAAGGGGGTTAATACCGACATTTTGTTTTGCAAATTGAAATATATGCTTAAAACAGTCGCCGTAACAACATATTACAATTTGAACTATGAACTAATAACATAAATTTCGTCGGGTACATGACACGTTTAGAGTGATCTGCTACCCCTTTAATACTGACCAATCGATCTGCAAATATTATAATAGCATTATTGGGTCACCGACAAGTTATACAACCAATTTCATGAAGCAATAATAATTGTGACCATTTTTTTTTTGTTACATGTTGGGGGCGGTCTGCATCTCTCCCATAACGATGTCTAGCAAAATCCCTTACTCAGGGCACTTTAATATGCCTCCCTCAACATCTTCACAAAAATAAGGCCTTGAATAAATAACACCAAAAAATTGTCATTAGCTCTCGGTCTGTTATCGTTACATAAGATTTCAAATAGATACGTTGCTAAAAAAGTTTTCACTTCAAAAATATTTTAAAAAATCTTACCTTCACGTAAAACATTAACGAGAATCGAATTTTTAAAAGCAGAGAAATTAGCACAGGCGTTTAATGCATAATAAATATATACCAGGCACAACACAACATTTGGCTTCTTTAGAGTGCTATAAAATAGTAAATATAATATAAATATATATAAACATTTAAAGTACATTAATTACATGAATTATTTAAACGAGTTTCGCACGAAGTGTCCCTGGATCTTTGTTGGACATACCGGGACTTTCGGTCACGCTTGCCGGTCGTCTCGAGCCGTACGCTTGACGTCTGATGTGCCGGGATACGGTCAGAGCTGCGAGCGAACAACGTCGATTTGCGTAGGCTGCCGGATTACCGGGGATGTCCATGCTGTTCGTCTAGTGCATAGAAATACATTGAAGTTGTTTTAAGAAAATGAAAAATTAGACTGAGAAATACATATAAAATGTAATAATTATTAATTAATTCAACAATGAATTCAATCCACAAAGCATTCACTTAACCCGTAGGTAGTAAATAGTATTTCTTAAGGTACGTGCAGTATGGAGCTGGGATTCTAGATGGTAGCGTAGATCATAGCAGGGCTTGTTTAAATTAATGCATTGTTATATATGCGAGCGTACACAACGAAGCAGTGAGTGTAGCAGGTATAAGCGCTGTTACAAGAGCTGCTAGATTCAAGAATGTATCTCACCATTCTTTCAGCGCGCTGACTACTACAATCAACGTGTGACAACTGT
This sequence comes from Mongoloraphidia duomilia, assembly GCA_039654895.1. Lineage (NCBI taxonomy): Eukaryota > Metazoa > Arthropoda > Insecta > Raphidioptera > Raphidiidae > Mongoloraphidia > Mongoloraphidia duomilia. The sequence continues at coordinate 2,761,960 of CM077524.1, forward strand.
CAAATGGCCGTTAGTTTCGCAATGGATGTGATTAGTTTAATAAGTGAAATTTTGCCAGTTTTTATTTAATTTGTTTTGAGTTTTTTCTAAGACGTATTTAAAAGTGTTAGGTTCCATACGTAAATATTCAAAAAAACCGGTTTGGGTAAAATTTTAATTTTTGGTATAAATGATGAAATTCGCCATGTTTAGATCGTTTTCTATTAATGGGGTGGACATGATAGCTCCTACCCAAATTTGTATTTAAAATAAACCACTTTGTAGCAGAAGAACACAAATATTCGTCTTCGCTATCTGACATTTCAAACGCGACTTAAGCGTGTATCAGTGCTAGTATCAAAGCTTCGTTGTGCAAACTTATAAGCGCTTATAATTTCAGCCACTATCTACCATTCATGCTACCATCTAGAATCCCAACTGCGTACTGCACGTACCTTTAACATTACCAATCAGCAAATTATGCCATCATGATTGTTAAAAGTCAAACGATTTTTATAAGATATACAAGGAATAAATCAGAAGCCACTGTCGGGACTTGAACCCGAAATTCCCAGTTTCCGGCTGGTTGAGTTACCACTAATTACTCACACAGTGCCCCGAAAGTGAAATCTGTTCCCTATATATACTTATTTCCATACAAAATCACATCTCATGCGAGAGCCGATTTATTTTTAAGTTATATTGTTGTCCACAATTACCTAACTCATATATTGTTAATTACATAATATAAAATGTATTTAAAAACAGATGCATTGGCGTAACTAGAATTTTTTGACCTGGTCGCAAAATATTGCATTGAAATCGAGTAGTGATTTAAGAGTTAGGAACAGGCAGACGGGCATACAACCTCGTTTTACAGATTTATTAGTTTGAAATGCGGCTGTCTGATAAGAGGTTTACTGTATTGAAGAGTTTACTGTACTTCAATAATGAATAGTTTTAATTATGAGATGGCAAATATGAAATAAGGTATTAGTTATTACAGATTACGTAAGTGACTGACTTTGAAAACCGACTATTATGTAATTAAAAATTATGATAGGACGCAGTCGCTAAAACACATTTTAAGAAGAAAAAAGTGTAAGATCAGGCGTGCGCCTTTATTCTAGTGGAGTCCTTGTGCATTTTAATAGTATGTTTCGCCTCCAATTTTTATAAAGCTGATACATGGTATGTACTGACAGGTAAAGTTAGCTATATTTTTTACTTTTGCACCAAGCGAGCCTGCGTTTGTGTATAATACTCTAAAAACTTTTAAAACTATAAATAAAGACAAATAAACAGTGATTAATTTGACAATATATGCATTTTGTGGTTTGAAATGTTTTAATTAAATTGTTTTTCGTAAATTTGCATCGTGCTATCACAGTGTAGAACCATTTTAACCAACTGTACAGTTTTGTGAATCGGTAATAGATGACGCTAGTGTGTAACAATTGAGAACGTTGAAAAAACGGCTTGTGATAAGTGGTTGCAACAAATTTTCGTTGTTTTATGAGAATAAAAACTGAAAATGCGTTAATGTCTTTATAAAAGTGTTTTGAAAATGTGTCTTAAACTGAATAAAAAGGAAAAACTGACCGTGAATTTCAAAAGGCCACCTGAAAATGATGGGCAAAATGATAAGGTAACTGGTAAGTTCTATTTATTTGCAATTTATCCAATATTAATAATAGTAGTATTTACTAATAACTTGTAAATCAAATATCTACGAGTTTTAAGTATTATTTTCGAAAATTTGTCGACAATTATGTAATGTATTTGTTAGTATTATGATCAATGAATCTCTTTAAGAGGGCTAGAACTTTGATGTATAGACACAAATATGTCAAAAAGTGACATTTACATTAAAGAATCACACGCCGTTACTCACTTTTATTAAAATTAGCCGAACTATTGAACCGATTTTGATGAAATTTCTATGGGACCAATCTGAAAGTATATCCTTTCAAAATCGGTTTATAAATGACTGAGTTATGAGGTAACAAACATAAAAAAAATACAACCGAATTGAGACCACCTCCTTTTTTTGAAGTCGGTTAAAAATCTGAATGCTAGAATAGTACTTAACCACAAAATACCAAAACACCTTTTTTGTCGACGCACGCTTCGCTAACCATGTTAGCATCATGAGGAGATGATAGAATATCGATGATGCTAACATGGTAAGCGAAACGTACGTCGAGAAAAAAGTTCGTGTTTTGTGGTTACTTTTTTAGTAGACATTCAATGCATTATGGTGCAGTGGGGTTACGGTAATTGAGCCCCCGTTTAAGCGCCTGGGGCTTGAGATTGGCCGAGTGTGTAGCAGTGCTGTTGTTTACATGGCGTTGCTATGGTTCGTCTATTACAAGTTCCCGGGTTCTAGCCCAAGAGCTGGTAAAAGTGTCAATTGGATTACTAAAAAAAAAAATAATGAATTGAAAATATGAATTGGTGCTAGGCCCAAATAACCTTAGCTGTTGGTGGTCTTTAAAACACAATTTAAGCGCCTGTTCTCATTGGACATCGACGGTGCAGATATCAGACGCAGGGCCGAATTTACATTAAGTGCTGCTCTGGGACCACCAATGGAATGTTCTATCCACCTTCCGAATTAATTAAAAAAAATCCGTGACTGGTAATTTTGAGAACATTTCAACACAAAAAATTTTAATGGTCGCCTAAAAATCTGTAAAAATTTATCGTGCATACATTACCACAACCACTGAGTTAAAAGGTAATAGAGGCGCTATATACCGTATATAAATGCTTATACAAAGTTGAAACCAGCCCCCTCCAGGGGGGACATTGGAATGTGGTTGCTATCGCAAATTGCATTCCAATGTTCTTTAGGAATTAGCGTTCCCAGGGACCCGAGCTCGTACCAATCGGTTTGTGTATGCCGGCTGGCGGATTCTAATACACAAATGGATTATTTGTTGTGTTGAAGACGCTAATGACCTGAGTTGTCGACGCGTCTATAATCTACAATTAATTAATTGAAACCAGGTTTGACGTCACAAGTCATAACAAACATGGCGGCCAAACAGGGGACCGATATAAATATTTTTCTCTTCTTCTTACATATAAAATGAACAAGTCTCAATAAATATGGCGACTGGCTTCACTTTTAAATGCTTGTAGCGCCTCTATAATCTCTTAACTCAGTGACCACAACATACGCTAGGTACAATTTTCCGAACTAAGCATGACTATATTAAATTTTGGAACTTGAATATGATTGGTTTTTCATCGCCATGATCATACCGTAATCGTTAAATATTTAACGCAAACTTTGAACGACCCCTAAGAAGTTACACTTCAAAAAGTAATTACCTTTTCCAGTTTCATGGTCCTAGCGTTGCAAACATCAACAATGGCCGCTATAACGGAAATAAACAAAAGCCCAACGACGCACCACACAACACCGATGCCGCGCTCTTCACTGTCAACTTTTTCGCGCCATTTACTGTTGTTGTTCATTTGTTTGTCGTTCAACTGTCTTTCAAGTGTGACGTAATAATTTTTCTCACTCGGCAAACATGTTGTTTTTCTTGTTTCGAGTTCCTGAAGTTCTTCGATTAATTTGTATAACACTTTGAAATAATAATTGTCGATACAGTAGAGATTGTTTTTTCCATTGCTTGGTCTTTTGATTGCTTTAGTTTTTATCGAAGTGGAAGCATTTTTTGGAGAAGTTTCGTTCAGATTTTGAGCTTCGTGGTTGTTTATCGGTGTTTTGTCTTCGTTGCGAATTTTAAACGAATAAATTATCAATACAGCTGTGAGTGATAAAACACTAATTGTTACGCTCAACTTCCAATTGGTTGGAATGCTCGCCATTTTTTTTTTCACTTCGTAAAAATCGACGTTTCGTTTTGTTAATTTAAAGCTGGCTGTACTTATTTTTTTTAATAATTAAGAATATTTCTGTCACTTTTTGTTTTCAAAAATTCAGCTCAATATTTTTTAATCTAGAATAAATACTCGCTATTTTTATATCGACGTACCTATCGTTTTGTTAATTTTTGAAGTTATACTTCTTTTGGCGCGATATGGAAAAATGATGAGAGTGAATTTTTACGTTTAACACAATGAAGTTAGTCGAAAGTAACACCATGAAGTTAGTCGGAAGTTCATGATTATAATAGGTACCCTATTATCACCAGTCACAATGTGACAAGAGCGTTTTCAATTTTGAATAACATTAATAAAAGCTATTGCTATACTAACGCTCGTTTATGCCGCTTTCGTTAAATATGAGTTCGTACTCCATCACCCGTACTGTTAACATTATTATTTTTCATGATTATAATATCTACCCTATTATATAGCACTGCTATAAGACGTATCCGTGGTGTAACGGTAACGTCGTGGCTTCATACGCAATAGGTCTCGGGTTCGAATCTCAACACAAACATGCTTTTTTTTAAATAAATAATCAGATATAAATATAATAAATAAATATATTTAATAAATTAATAATTTATTAAATTAAATTAATTTATTTAATATCTTTATTTTATCGTCTTTTTTACAAACGTTTAGTGTACTGGCGCATGCGGGATAAAATTTTTGAAGTTATTTTTGTTTTTTTACGCCAAAGAAGTATAACTTCTGACGTGCGTACATAAGTACACACACACTCTTTTTTAATAATTATTTAATTAGGAATATTTTTGTCACTTTTTGTTTTCCAAAATTGTGCTCAATTTTTATTAAAAAATCTAGAATTTTTCAATTAGTAAAAATCTACACACCTATCGTTCTGTGAAATTTTTTAATAATTAAATAGGTATTTAAATCTGATTGTAAATTTTTTATAGTTAATAGGCATTACCTAAGCTCTTCTCACAAACGGTTTATAAGAGGTAACTATTTAATAGATTATCGAAAAAAACGTCAGCACTAAAATAAAATTTCACCGATTTATTGTAAAAGTATTTTTTTAATTATGTTAAATTTGTTTTGGCGCACTTATAGTCATGCAAAAACGTTTACCTGTAAAATTACTTTAATGCATGAATAAAATACCTACTCAAAAATATTCTTCAAAATTTCAACACGAAATATTTTTTTTAAATAATATAACAATAATTACAAAACACTTGAAACAATCAAATTTATTGGTCAAAACGTTCGTTTTTTTCACAGAACAATTTTACAATCACTAAAAAAAATTATACAAAATCACAAAACAAGTGAACTTAGATAATTGCGCAGCTTTAATCACTGTCATTATTTTTTGGGCCTGTTTTGATTGCGCATTTAGTTTTTTAACAACACGCAATAGGTGAATCTTCTTGCTACTGCGCTGTTTTGTTTTACCCTTACATGTAGACTACATCCCATTTATTACCAAAATCGGAGAATCCCTGTAAGAAACGAGGGCTACCAAGCCTACCGCTAGATAGCGCCGCCAGTGTTGCCGCAGCCCACAATAGAGGCGCTACAAGCATTTAAAAGTGAAGCCAATCGCCATATTGATTCAGTTCATTCATTTTATATGCAAGGAGAAGAAGAGAATAATATTCCCTAATCCATCCCGTGTTTGGCCGCCATGTTTGTTGTCCCCTGTGACGTCAGACCTGGCTTCAACTTTATATAAGTAGTTGTAAAAGGTATGTGTGCTCTATTACTTTTACCTTAGTAAACCATATAGAGTTTTCTAAGTGCACGCCGCTCTCGCCTCGTCCCGCACGCATCGGTTGCATATTCGTAAACACCTGACACGTTATACACTTGGGAAGTTTCGGCTGTCGCTCGTGACGACTCGTCTGGTATTTACAACACGTCAATAAGCATTGCTTGCAACTTCATTTATGACCTGGGTGGCACGAAAACAATTTTTTTGACAAAACACCGTCATAGTTTAGCCATTTTGTACAAAATATTTACAAACTATATACACAATCCTTCCTCGTTTATCGCTCTTTCTATTAGTGAAAACCGTTTCAAAATCCGTTGCGTGGTTTAGAAGAAGTAAGCGGAGAAACAGACAGCGACTTTGTTTTATACTATTTAGAGACAGAACACCGTCATAGTTCAGCCATTTTGTACAAATTATATACACAAACCTTCCTCGTTTATCGTTCTTTCCATTAGTGAAAACCATTTCAAAATCCGTTGCGTGGTTTAGAAGAAGTAAGCGGAGAAACAGACAGAGGCAGACATCGACTTTGTTTTATACTATTTAGAGATTTGTATTGATATGGTACGAATGGGATACAGTATACGTCGGCGTCTCAACAATCAATAACCTTGCACAGACGCCGTACAGTGTTTGCATTAACGTCATTATTAGCAACAGGGTTGATGAGATAACGTGTGATAAGCGTGATAATTGTACTTGCGATACCATCACACATAATTATTGACACCTTTACAGTGTACATGTATTCTTATATACACCTGTAACGTAATCAATATAGGTACTGTGAATTTCTCTTAATTAAGACGCAGTATGGCGAGTTTTGTCTACCTGGAATGCAATTTTTTATTTATTGTAGATTATAGACGCGCCGACATCTCAGGTCATTATCGTCTTTCAACTACGGCCCGTATTCACCAAACACTGTTAAAGATAGAAGTTACTAATCTTAGAATAAATTTATTCCTTAGAATAACTTTCAATTCACCAAGCAATTCATTCGATAGAATAGTAACTTCAGGTACAAATTTACTTAATACCATACACCTTGGACATTTTGTCAAATATTTTGATTCTAAAGCACGTTTACCAAAGATCCGACCGATGGCGCATCGATCGAAAATGTAAATTTATTTTATTTTACTACAAAAGCCTTTACTTGAAAGATATAAAATTAATAATTAGCTGAAAAGGTCGCCAAGTCATAAAGTAATTTATGCATTTCGTGCCCATCCTATTTTACTAGGCGAATAAATATTTATACCCTTGAAATTGAACAGAATAGTTATTCTTACGATTTATAACTGCAGTAAACTTAGCTACGTTTGGTGAATTGAATTATCGCTATTTATTCCGAGTAATAGTTACCAGGGGAATAAATCAATGGAATAAATAACTAGGCTCGGTGAATACGGGCCGTAATCAAATAAAAAAACATCAATGAGCGCAGGTGGGATTCGAACCAACGACTGTCTGATCTAGAGACCGACACGCTAACCACTAGACTACACGGCCCCCACATGGAATGCAACATCCACTGAACAAAAAAATACATCACTAACAATAGTAGTCTAGGGTCTAGGCGAATTAGAAAATATAAGAGGAAAATCGTATTAACAAAGGAGATTTTGCGGAAAATTGTCCAGGGTGGCCCCCTTACTAACATACTAAAAATCCTACCCTTTACCTCCTTTGTGCCAAATTTTTTTTATGGGGGTGAAACTGCCACCAAAAATGTATTTTTGCAAAAATCTCGAGAACTACAGCCGAACTCTAATTCTTGATAACTCGAGCAAAATTGGTTGGCTGTAGAGTCAAGAGTGAAAATTAATATTATTTGATAACTCGAAGTCTTGATAATTCGATTTTTTTGTGGCAAGTCATGGTTCGAGTTATCGAAGTTCGACTATCTATTTTTTGGACTTAGGATTTTCGTTTAAATTTTGCTGTTTACGAGAAAAAAATTTTGCTGTTTACGAGAAGGTTCTGATGGACGGACGGACGATAGGGTTCCCTTTGAGTCCTTTGGGTACGGAACCCTAAAAAGGGTCTCGACCGAAAAAGTTTGCGAACCACCTTTACATTTTGCGAGCCACTGTTTTGTTGCGTAGGTCGTAGACCGATCCACCTGCCTCGTGTGCGGATTATAAAGGTGATTGAATAGAGATCATACAGGCCATGCCTCGCCCAATAGGTGCATGTCATTTATTTACTGTATGTCATTTGTTCGCCGTGTCGTGTCGCGCGCTTCGCGTTATCATCGAACGCAACAGGTAATATTTTTACCTGCTTGCATGGTCACGTGTTATTGTTAATTAATTAAAACAGGTAACTTAAATAGATATTGGTTTAAGTTAGTTTATAAACATTTATCTGTTGACAATGTTTGACTTCTGCGCCGATTAAAGAAGGTTATTCAAGTTTTATTATTGCTGAGAACACGTGCCTGAATAAACATAAAAACTCGAATCGTTATTCTTTTGTCAATAAAAATTGAAGAACGTTATGCGTTTGTTTCAAAGTGATGATTAAGCGAAAAGTGATTTTCCGCGAAGGTATGCAATAATTTTAACATCTGCTAAATTAATTTAGTTTTTATTAGACTGCGGAGTTTTCCAAACGCAGGTTCGGCTTTAAAATATTTTTTGCTATACCCACTATAAATAAAACATAAATAAAAAATTAACCACACCTGAAGATAGCAACTCGTTGCTGAAACGCGTCGTGTTAACAACACATGAAGTCACAAGACGGACACCAAAATACAAGGTATTTCTAATACTTCTTATTATTAATAACTAGCGGCCCGGTCCGGCTTCGCCCGAAGTGCAATACACTACTCACTCGCTTCGCTCGTTCGCTTGAATATTATAATTACATTCCTCGCACTCGCTTCGCTCGTTCGCTCCCGGGTGGTACATTCCGCACTCGATTCGCTCGTTCGCTCCCGGGTGATACATTACTCACTCGCTTCGCTTGTTCGCTCTTGGGTGAATTTTTCCAATGTTTTAATAGTTATTCTGTTAACCAGGGCGCGGAGACAAATCCAAAAAATCAAAGATCGTGAAAATCGAAAAATAAGTCGACATGCATAATTTTATTTTTTTCCAAAACGCTTCCTAAGGGAGATACAGCCCTTCAAAGTTCAGTTTTAAAATTCTTTTTTTTGTCCTAACTCTCAGGTCATTAATGCGTTTTTGACCAAATTTGGTATAAGTATTTATGCAATAGATACTCATTATTTGACGTAAGTAACTTTTGTCAAAATTGTCAAGTGGCGTAGATACAGGGGGGTTGTTTCACTTTTCCCGCCCTATTTTCTGCGCCATTGGATATGTTTAAAGAATTCCCTGTTCAATTTAGAAAAAAAGAGTCACTCTTGCAAAATTTCGATTTTAGGCTTCGTTTACGAGATAATTAGAGTTGAAAGTTTTGAACACTTCTAAAATAGCCACCTATGAAAATAATAGGTCTGGAATCTTGTACAACAATTGTAAACTTTTTACTGTTTGACGAATTTAAATAAATAATTCATTAATTAAATTAAAAACAACAAATAAATAACTTATGAAAATAACCAACAAAATAGGCGATACTTGGTTTTGAGATAATTTATGACACTTGTCAGTATTGATTTTTAATACTGGACTTTGAAGGGCTGTATCTCCCTTAGGAAGCGTTTTGGAAAAAAAATAAAATTATGCATGTCTACTTATTTTTCGATGGACCATCGAATGGTGAATTATTGCTACTATAACTTGGTCCACCCTGTATATAGATATTATTTGAATGATAATCAAATTTTTTCAAAAGTCTAATATATTTTTAATTATTTCGATTGTGTACCTCAATGGTGTGTCGACAATGTTCCGTCGTGTGCCACCTATTTCGCCATCTTTGCCGTAGGCAAAGAAGTATATAATTTCAAAAATGTCTCGAGCGTCTATAATCTACAATTCATTCATTCAAAAATGTCTGTGTTTACGTGCCGTCTCTGGTAAGTTGGGTAGGTGTTACACAGGTACACACAGTGTTATAGGCGTTCTCATGTAGGTCAAATGAGTTAATCAGTTATCACCATGGCTTGTTGGCACAAACAATTAAACACAAACGCTGATAACAACGATAGCGTTCCTATATATTCTATATAATATCAGACGTGACCACTTATTTTATCACCGGACTCGAATACAGTCTGTAAACAGTTGTTTGACCCGCCGAAATCGTCAAAACTTTGTTTAAGTTTTTAAACGGTTTTATTTAGCTTGATGTTGATCCCGTATATTTGTTTGTTTGTTACTATCCTTGTTTCAAATCTTGCAACAGCTTTTTCAACTACTTCTACTTAACCGATTCTTTTGAAACTTTGCACACACATTGAGTTCCCGTGACAATACAATATTATGATAATTTCAACGTGGTAACGAGGGGTCTGATGATGGAATCAGGAGATGGACAGTTGAAAGGACGAAGAGTTTGCATAATGATACGGGCCAGAAATCAAACTAGAAACTATAGAAAATAAAAATTAGGTAAAAAACTTTTAACTTGAACGGTTTTATTTTAAATCATCAGCTGTACCAAAAACTAGAAAATAATTAGGACACAAACCAAGGGGAATTTTGTGTCGCTGCATCAGCGGAATAAGTAATAAAAACGTGAGGCGCATAAAAATCTGTATAAGGACTGTATAATTAAACTGTGTAAGGCTTTCGCGACCGTCGTTTAATATTGACAAGTTTTTTGGGCTATTATAGGCCGTCGTTTGTTCAAGGTTTTGGTTCTTGACGTTTCGCCAACACGCGCGTGCTTGGCATTTTCAAAAGATGTTCTCCTTTCCGATGTACAATACATCGGAAAGGAGAACATCTTTTTAAAATGCCATCCACGCGTGTGTTGGCGAAACGTCAAGAACCAAAACCTTGAACAAACGACGGCCTAATAGCCCAAAAAACTTGTCGACTGTATAAATATTAAATAAGAACGGCTTGTCTAGAAAAATGTGTTTCCAAGCCCACCAACAGAAATATTTCAAATGCGTCCCACGTTTATATTACTTATTCCGCTGACGCAGCGACACAAAGTTTAACTTAAAAGTTTTTATACCTATTTTTATTTAATATAATTTTTTTATCATTGTACATTAATTTCGTTTCGGCTAAAAAACTATTTGATGATTAACATAGAGCGTTTTTACGAACACACTGTATGTTAACAGTTGATACGATACCTTACTAACATGTACAAACAAAAGCAGCACAAAGGTACATATTGCCCAACTGTTGTTGACAATGTTGTTATTACATTTTATACAAAAGTGTTAAAGTAAAGGTCGATAACCATACTTATATTGAATTTGTAATTTATGACACCTCAATAAAATAATTATTGTATTATTACTGCAATTTTTTTATTCAGTGATAAAAGTCTGTATTTTTGAAGTGAAAACTTCCTTAGGCGCGCTTTGCCTGGGCTGTTAAGAACAGTGATGTGAAACGCACCCGACGGTGACAATCGGGGCTACTCGGCTCAAACACGAACACGTATTTTCAAAATGCTGGTAATAGTGTGTAGTTCATAAGTGTGCTAATAGATGACACTAAAAACTTAATACGAGTAACAAGTCGTTTGTAGTTCACAACTGCGCTAACAGATGACACTAAAACATATATTTTGTAGTTCACAAGTGCGCTAGCAAATGACCTAAAACATAATATTATCGTTAAGGTATTATATTTATTAAATTTAATTGTATAGGCCGATTTTATTATATTTATGATTTATCTGTGTGATTAAAAAATTATATATTTATGTACCTATTTTAAAATTAGAAAATCTGAAGTTTTCACTTCTGTCGTGTGGTCATAAGCACACACCCATTTTTTATTCAGAGATAAAAGTCTGTATTTTTTTATCCGGGTCGTACGCAGTGGCAGCCTAACAGGGGGGGGGGGGGTACGCCCCGGATCTCCTCCGCAAAGGGGGCCTTCTCCATGGCATAATATCGGTTGCCATGTCATTTTCACCTCAAACAAATACTATGTAAATTTCCAAAAAATTTAGAAGAAATATGCCTACAGGTGACAAGATTTTTTTAATCCCACGACACACATCAATATTTACTCCAGGCAATATTTAGACCAAAAATATCAGACAATGTCCATATAGATGCCATTCACCAAATATTACAAAGTTAAAATCAAATATCTAGATCGGGTTATCATGTGACTTGCCACGCACCGCTTTTTCCGCTCTCTTAAGCTGCAGACACATAGAATGCAAACATGATACGCAACAAACGCAAATACATTTAACAGTACCACACAGCGCACACATACGTGATCGCTATAAGAGCGGTACATCAAAGATATTTATGACTACTATTGGACGGGGTTTTTCATGTTTTTATTGTTTGACGCGATGGAGATACTGAAAATAAAATTATTTCTTTAATCTATCTCTTAGTTGTCAGTTTGTCAGTGGACATAGTGGTGTTGCTTTTTTAAGTAAAATAATTATTTTCAAAATGGACTTCACAGACGATCAAATTTTTTAATTTTTAAAAATTTCGCTGACCCAAAATCGGCGATTATGTTTTAATTTTTGTTTTTAGGGTTCCGTATCTCAGTAAGAAAAAACGGAACCCTTATAGGATCACTCGTTTGTCCGGCTGGCTGGCTGGGTGTCAGTCAAGACCCATTTTCTCAGGAACGGATAGAGATATCAAGTTGAAATTTATACGAAATACTAAGGTCTACGGTCCCTTAAAGGTGTAAAGAATTTAAGCTTCTTGGTCAACGCAATCAAAAGATACTAAGTTTATATTCATTTGTCTTTATGTTGTTTTGTTTTTTTCTTTCGTTGTTTCAAAATAAAACAAGCCGTGAAGTGGGTCGTTTCTTAGGACTAAAGTGCGACCCTTGAGTTCCACACGACGAACTTCCCAGTTTGATAAATATTTAATAATAATAATTAAATTAGATATTACACAGAAAAGTAATCATTTTAATCATTAAAACATAATTATTATTTATTCTTAACAATAATAAAAAAAATAACGGCTGGACCGATTTTTATAAAATTTATATCGGATCAAAATGACGTTAACACGCCTCGATTGACACCCTTACGAAGTCGATATAATTTTTTATTCCCGAAATATTGTGTAAAATCTACTTTTTTGGAGTCTATTTGGTTAAGAAAGAAGAACGGCTGAACCGATTTTGAAAAAATTTCTTTCAGATCATATTTACGTTAATATACGCGTCGATTGGCACGCTAACGTAGTCGATATCATGTTTCATTCTCAAGATTTCGTCTTAGAAAGAAATTGACACATACGTACGTACATACGTACACACACACATACACACAGACATCTTTCTAAAAATAGTGTAAAAATAGTGTAGTGACCTTGAAAAATAAAAATTTGTTATACATTTTGATTTCGATTTTCGGACCCATTACAATAACTTCCAATGGGAAGTTTAAAAAAAAAACTAAATTCAATGTGGACGGTGGTTGTATGTTCCATGTGTAATGTTTGAAAACTGCTACAGTGTGTTTACATACTACCTATGTGTCCGCGCCTTTACAATCAGATCAGCAGCATGCTCCGTCTATATTCGCGACGCTGTAACCTTGCTGCCTCCCCTCACCTCTCCCTGCGTGGTCAGGTCAAAAACTAGAGCACTTATACATAATATAGTAAACGCAAATTATGCAGTTCACTGTACGCCTACTTCGCCGCATACCTCTGATGGTGGTGACTGGTTCTTCGCTTGTATAGCAATAATCTGTCTTTTTAATATAATGCGTTTCTCGACATTATATTATACTAAACGACACTCACACAATTACAATTTTCTCGTTTTGTACACTTTTAGGGCAAAGACATACACGGCAGTTTTAACCGAAGCGTTTACCGAGTCGGTTCCCAAGTAGATAGGTCGTTTAATATAGCATAATAATGTAAAACTCACACAGCTGTTTAAAAATCGCCGCACGAATCGCACAGCTGTGTGTGTATTTAACACTATTATACTATATTAAACGACCTATCGACTTGTATCCCCCAAAGGGAACATTGGAATGTAGTTGTTCTCGCAATTGCATTCCAATGTTCTTTGGGAATTGGCGTTCCCAGTCGGTTTGTGTATGCCGGCTGGCAGATTCTAATACACAAATGGGTTATTAATTGTTGTGTTGAAGAAAAGACTTGCTTTATCTAAATCAAGACCCTTGCCAAAAATCTAAACAATTTTCAAGAGTCTAAATAAACTAAGTAGTAGTAGGTAAAGGAAATCACTCGGTTAATCTAGACTCTTGAAAATAATCTAGAGTCTTGATATTAGACAAGACAGGAGTTTTTCAATCTAGATTAGACTTGGTAAAGTCTTGATATTTCAAGACAAGACTTAAGTGAAGTCTTGTCTTGATATTTCAAGACAAGACAAGACTTTGAAAGTCTTGTCTTGTCTAGACGGCAACATTAATTTCAATAAAATCCTGTCTCTAAAAAAATTTTTTTACTAATATTTTATTTTACCCACGACGGTACGGAGATGGTATTTGCGTTTATAGGTGAATGGTTGTATGAATTTGGTTTTATCTAACCACTCGACAAAGCTGAAAACAAGCGACCAAGCATGTTAAAAAGGAGCGTCCAGAATATTTTCTTTATAACAATTTAAACAAATACAATAATCGGTTTTATTATTTCTAAAATACATTTTTCCAATAAATAACCTCACTTCGCCGAAAATCGACTGGGTCGGTTTTCTTTACAAATTATTGTAGCAAAACCCCAGATGTTACGTCGCTGGCGACAATAGAGTCATCGAGAACAAGTAACAATGGTGAGGCGTGGCATGATATCGAAGACACAGGTAATCACCAGAATGTTCTGGAAAGCGCGCGAGCGTGGAGGGTCAAGCTGCTAGCTTTATATAAGCAGGAGCAGTCACCGGAAACAAAAGAGAGTCGTGTGACAGTGTCGATTTGAAATAAATACAGCATATAAATTGTTCAGTGTTATTAAAGCGCTTCAGTTCGTTTAAGAAATACTGTTCGTGTTATTATTATATAAACAGTGTTGACTGTTAGAATTGAGATATAATTGTTACATTTTATTGTTATCCATTTTTGTTACATTTTTAATTATTGTGAATAAATAATTTATTCCACCCACGTAAGAAAACAGTTTTGTTACATTATTATACAGACGCTTATGACCTCTGTTGTCGAGCGTCTATAATCTACAGTATCTATAGTATCTATTTACAATTAATAATAACTCAATGGCATAAAACGACGCTCTTACTGTATTTAGATGAACGGACCGTGGCGCGCGGCTTATTTATATTTGAATCTCGCGGACGCATTTAGATGCCGTCTCACAAACACACGCGAGGTCGGGGGCCGGGTCACGCACTGTGCCCCCTGCGCTCCGCCCTCCACACAGTTAACTTTAACCTGAACGTCGACTGCCGTCCGTTCGTCCCCCCGGCGCGTCGCGACGTCGTCGTCTCCGATACATATACACGACCGTTCGGAAGCTGACTGCGATCATGTCGAGATTTTCTAGTTGTAGAACAAGTGTTGTGTGTTTTCGGTTCTGAGATATTAAATATTTAACACTGATTTACTACCTATTTTTAGTTGTTTGCGCAATTATATTGGTGCTATATAATTTTGTTAGTGATCTCATTTAACGCAAATATAAAATTATGGAACGACTAACTGTAAACTAAACGTCCGTCAATACTTTGCTTTTGAGAAATGAAAATTTTAAAATCAAAGACATTTTAACGATTTTCATGTTTTGAAAATTTATTAAAGGTAAAAGTTCGCTGTATAACTGCACATCGTGCGTACCGGATTCTTTTAAGGTCACCAACAGCCAGGGTTATTTGGGCCTGACACCAATTCATATTTTCAATTATTTATTATTATTTTTACTTCCCACCTCTACTATGGTAGAGAAGTAATGGATTTAGTCCGAAAAAAATATTTCGAGATTTTAACAGATTTTCACGTTTTGAGACCCTAGCAATCGTTTAAGATCATTTTCTGACTGATGTCTGTGTGTGTGTGTGTGGTCAATTTTTCGCCTTCGTTATCTTAAGAACGGAACAACATACGGGCATGCCGATTGTTCTATTGTGTTTATCAGCCTTTAACTTAGATCTGATTAGATTTTGAGTCAAATCGGTTCAGTGGATCCTGAGATATTCAAAAAAACGTCCTCAATGTCACGTATTAACATAGGTAAAAAAAAAATATAAATGAATTCTAGATGTTATAATATGAAAAAAATGTAAATATTTTTTTTCTCTAAAATGTATAGTTTTCGAGAAAAAAAATATTTTACTAAAAAAAATAAAAATTGTACGTAAATCAAGGTAACCATGATTTTTGCTATATTAAGTTAGCCATCAGTAGATCACCAAACAAAAAAGAGGGCCATGCTTTTTTCAAAGAATAAAAATTAAATTGTGTTTTAAAGACCACCAACAGCTAAGGTTATTTGGGCCTAGTCAAAGAATAAAAAAAAAAAAAGTGTTTATTTTTTGCAAATATTTACTAGGTGGGAAGTAGGACTGGTCATCAGTTGAATTTTTAATTATCTATATCAGAGGTTCCCTAACTTATTGATGGGCTATCTAACTGCGTCAAAAAATTAGAAAAATCCAAAGAGACCACCCTACAGAATTTTATCAAAATAGTATTTTTTGACGCGAAGTTCTTTTTGTCAAATTTGTTTATAATCATTTAATGCCCTGGGGCGTCGCGGAGCTATCCTAGGGAAGTCGCAATTTCAGAACTTCTTCAGTCCCGATTTGAGAAGTTCTGCTCAGAAAAGCAAACTCATCCTGCTCATTAGTTGTATTGTTTGTAGTTTTTTATATTTTCTGAATTGGAATCTATTAAATAACAGCAACCTCCCCACTCGCTTGTACTACGTCCCTATAGATTGTTATGTCTATATGCAGTACATATGTACTTGGAGTAACTAAAATTGTACTTATTAACCGCATGCAGTCCAAACAAAGTTCCGAAGTCGGTTTTTGCACTTATTGACTTTCCGGTAGTGATGAGCAAAATTGGTCTTGCAGTCTTGCAGTCTTGGTCTTGCGAAAAAGCAAGACCAAGACCAAGACTATCATTAGACTAGCAAGACCAAGACCAAGACCGAATATGCAAGACCAAGACCAAATACACAAGACTAAACTAAAAATTCTTACTTCAGAGCCAGTGGCGTTAATAATAATAATAATAATAAT
This sequence comes from Mongoloraphidia duomilia, assembly GCA_039654895.1. Classification (NCBI taxonomy): domain Eukaryota; kingdom Metazoa; phylum Arthropoda; class Insecta; order Raphidioptera; family Raphidiidae; genus Mongoloraphidia; species Mongoloraphidia duomilia. Next base: position 2,778,877 of record CM077524.1, read on the forward strand.
AATAATAATAATAATAATAATAATAATAATAATAATAAAAACTCGGGTCGCAGTGCCAAAACCCTGCCGACAATATAGTGTATTTGCTAATACTGGCATTGTGGCTTTATTATGTGAACTTAAGTTTGTTTTTGAACAAAATAAAAAATTTAACCCCTTAATACATCCCTTAAAATAATATTTTTTTTCTTAATTTCAATATTTTTATCAATGCAACCTCGGTACCAAATTAAATACACCCTTCAGTAAGTAAAGCACTATCCGCAAACTAGTGTTTTCATAAAATTTGTAAGTCCGGTCCTGTCGGGCCGATTTTATTAAAATTTTGGCAGCACATTTTAATCGTTACTAAAAGGTTAAATTTTAATTTTGAAACGATTCTGAAAATTTTTTCGGCATTTTCGGGCCCAAAAACATTTTTCAACCCCTAAAAAACACCCTTAAAATGGTCCGATTGGGCCCATTTTAAATAGGCTTCGTGCGGTGATGGATTTCAACGTGCCTACCAAATTTCGTCAAAATCAATTAACTCTTTCGAAAGTTATTGCCCGCACATATATATATGTATATATATGTATATATATATATATATATATATATATATATATATATATATATTATATATATATATACACATATATAAATAGACATTTCCAAAATTGGTGCCAAAATGTTCAGGAGGCTATGAAACGTCGAGAAATTTTGGTCCGACCCCTAGGTCCCGCCATCCGACCGACGCCAATAGTGTATGTGCCATATGGCAAATACACTAATAATAATAATAATAAAATTCTTTATTCAAAAAATGTCATGGTGACAAAGAAGAGCGTCAGTAAATGACAAAGTCATTTGGTACAAATAATTAAGTACAAAGTTCGTACGGGCATTTTATAATTAAATATTCTTTAACTTTTACTTTAAACAGTCTGTAGCTTTTTACAGTCGTAATCTCTGGTGGAAGACTTTCATAAAGTTTCACAGCAGAGTATCGAGGTCCTTTGGTAAACAGGGTGAGACGATGCTCCGGTACACCGTGATTGAAACGTCCCCGCGTAGAATGATCATGATCCGGCAAATGTTGGTAGAATAAATGTTTGTTTTTAAAAAGAAAGCAAACAGACTGTAGCATGTAAATCGCATATATTGTCAAGATTCTGTTCCTAATGAAAGCTGGTTTACAAGACTCAGCAAACCTGAGATGAAATATTATTCTTATAATTTTTTTTTGCATTATAAACGCGCTTGCAATAGCAGTAGATTTACCCCAGCACAGAATGCCGTAGTTGAACAGTGGATAAACGTACGCATAGTATGCCGTTACACAGATTGTGAATTATTAGTGTATTTGCCATATGGCACATACACTATTGGCGTCGGTCGGATGGTGGGACCTAGGGGTCGGACCAAAATTTCTCGACGTTTCATAGCCTCCTGAACACTTTGGCACCATTTTTAAAAATGTTTATATATATATGTATGTATATATATATATTTATATATATATATATTTATATATTTATATATATATGTGTGTACACGATAACTCTCGACAGACTTAATCGATTGAAACGAAATTTGGTACACACATTGGAACCCATCACCGCAAGAAGCCTATTTAAAATGGGCCCGATCGGACCATTTTCAGGGTTGTATTTAGGGGTTCCAAAAAGTTTTTGGGCCCAAAAATATCGAAAAATTTGTCAGAATCGTTTCAAAATTGAAATTTAACTCTTTAGTAAAGATTAAAATGTGCTGCTAAAATTTTAATAAAATCGGCCCGACAGGACCGGACTTTCAAATTTTATGAAAACACTAGTTTGTTGATACGGATTTACTTATGAAAGGGTGTATTTAATTGGGTGTACTGATAAAATCCATGTCTAATATTGAAATTTAGAAAAATTTAATTATTTTAAGGGATGTATTAAGGGGTTAAATTTTTTATTTTGTCAAAAAACAAACTTAAGTTCACATAATAATGCCACAATGCCTGTATTAGCAAATACACTATATTGTCGGCAGGGTTTGGCACTGCGACCCGAGTTTTTTTTTAATTTATAACTATGATGATCTTCAGAAGTAAAAAGCTAAAAAAAAGACAGATAAAATGAGCAAGGCCAAGACTTGATACGCAAGACCAAGACCAAAACCGGACGTATTAATTCAAAATCTACCTCAGTGGTTTGACATTGTATAGTCTAGAAGAGTTTTTCGCTTCTTAAATATTATAAATGTTTCTTGTATATGACGTGTTCTATACCTCTATGTAAGGTCATCAGAATAAAATTTATTATTATTATTATTATTTGAACAAGACCAAAACTGAATCAGCAAGACCAAGACTGTCCAAGTCTTGGTCTTGATCTTGCTTTGCTCATCACTACTTTCCGGCTAGGATCATTCGTTGACTAAACTAGGATGTTATAATAACGTTTTCATGATGTGATTTTGTTTCAGGAACCGTCCGAGCTTGTCGTTTTGATCCTAGGAACATGCGCTCTTCGATTGAGTGGTCCATTCGGAAATTTTCTGCTGTACACCTAATTCGTAGAGTGGTGATGTAGTGCATTTTTAGTGTACGGGTAGTGACTTAAATAGTGCGTTAGTGACGTTGATAACGACGGAGGACCCTGAGGCCTCGGAACGACCTCGAACTGTTGTGCGCGAACATCGGGTGACCTTGAAATCTATAATCGAGCAGTTGCGGGCGACCCGGACAGCCAAACGCACCAATCAATGTGAGTTATTAATTTATTATTATATCTCTTTCTAAATTGAATTGCTATTTTCTATCTCAAATTGTTCAACTTACAGATAATGAAAATATATAGGTATTTTATAATAATACTAGCGGTCCGGTCCGGCTTCGCCCGGGTGCTGTGAATTTATGATTTGTTAATACATTACTCGGGTGCTATATTCCTCACTCGCTTCACTCGCGATATTCCCATACAAAATTACTAATTTTGAATTTTTCGATTTTTCAGTTGTTCTTTTGGGTTTCCCTTTTTTTTTAAACCACTCCTGTATTAGAGCGAACAAAACAAAAAAAATTATTCAAATCGGTCAAGCCATTTTTGAGTTTTAGCGAGACTAATTACCAATCATTATGGTTAAAAATTATAATATAAATAATGGAGAACTAAAAATAGTCACTCGGAGCCCCCCTTCAACAGCAAACACCCCTCTCGCTTGTACTACATCCCCAGATTTCTATATCTATGGCCTGAACTAACTCTGAGACACGTTACCTGTATGACGTAGGCATGCTTCAATTTGATAGTCTGTCGTATGTGGGTATGTATTTACCGGAGTCATAATTCACATTTCCGGCCGTCGTGGTGTAGTTTTTCGGTTCCGGTGTATAGTTTTCGTGACCCATAACGTGCCGCAGTCATCATATACAAGTCGTTACATATTATAATAATAGTCTATATACAGTGTGTAAACGGTAGTACCGAACGTAGGGAAAATACAACTGGGTTTTTTAACTTCCCGCTAAGAAAATAGAAAATTTTCAAAAATAGGGAAGTTATTGATTTCACCTTGATTTTCGAAAATCGAGTTTTCATTAGATCTCGACGTTTTGTGATCCTAGGAAGCTATTCTGACTATTTTTACGATGATGTCGGTATATGTCTCTCTGTGTGTGTGTACTGTGTATGTGTATGTAAACCTCTCATAACTTTTGAATGGCTTGACCGATCGAATCGCGTTTTCAAAGATACAGCTTCTGAGAGATTTTTGAGTTTTCTTAAAAATTCCAAAAGTATGAAGACCCCCCTCTTTGTACAAATTTGCCAAATTTTTGAAAAATAAATTCGACCCGATTCGTTTGATATTAAGTCTATTTATAGAAAAAATAACGCTGAATCGACTCCAACACTCCACACTTTTATTTTCAAAGATATAAACAGCATCTGAGAGATTTTTTAGTTTTCTTAAAAATGCCAAAAGTAAGAAGACCCCCCTCTTTGTACAAATTTGCGAGATTTTTGAAAAATTAATTCGACCCGATTCGTTTGATATTAAGTCTATTTATAGAAAAAATAACGCTGAATCGACTCCAACACCCCGCACTTTTATTTTCAAAGATATATAAACAGCATCTGAGAGATTTTTTAGTTTTCTTAAAAATGCCAAAAGTAAGAAGACCTCCCTCTTTGTACAAATTTGCGAAATTTTTGAAAAATAAATTCGACCCGATTCGTTTGATATTAAGTCTATTTATAGAAAAAATAACGCTGAATCGACTCCAACACCCCGCACTTTTAGTTTCAAAGATATAAACAGTATCTGCAGAGAGATTTTTGAGTTTTCTTAAAAATGCCAAAAGTAAGAAGACCCCCCTCTTTGTACAAATTTGCGAAATTTTTGAAAAATAAATTCGACCCGATTCGTTTGATATTAAGTCTATTTATAGAAAAAATAACGCTGAATCGACTCCAACACTCCACACTTTTAGTTTCAAAGATATAAACAGCATCTGAGAGATTTTTTAGTTTTCTTAAAAATGCCAAAAGTAAGAAGACCCCCCTCTTTGTACAAATTTGCGAAATTTTTGAAAAATAAATTCGACCCGATTCGTTTGATATTAAGTCTATTTATAGAAAAAATAATGCTGAATCGACTCCAACACTCCGCACTTTTAGTTTCAAAGATATAAACAGCATCTGAGAGATTTTTTTGAGTTTTCTTAAAAATGCCAAAAGTAAGAAGACCCCCCTCTTTGTACAAATTTGCGAAATTTTTGAAAAATAAATTCGACCCGATTCGTTTGATATTAAGTCTATTTATAGAAAAAATAACGCTGAATCGACTCCAACACCCCGCACTTTTAGTTTCAAAGATATAAACAGTATCTGCAGAGAGATTTTTGAGTTTTCTTAAAAATGCCAAAAGTAAGAAGACCCCCCTCTTTGTACAAATTTGCGAAATTTTTGAAAAATAAATTCGACCCGATTCGTTTGATATTAAGTCTATATTTATAGAAAAAATAACGCTGAATCGACTCCAACACTCCGCACTTTTAGTTTCAAAGATATAAACAGCATCTGAGAGATTGTTTTGAGTTTTCTTAAAAATGCCAAAAGTAAGAAGACCCCCCTCTTTGTACAAATTTGGGAAATTTTCGAAAAATAAATTCGACCCGATTCGTTTGATATTAAGGCTATTTATAGAAAAAATAACGCTGAATCGACTCCAACACTCCGCACTTTTAGTTTCAAAGATATAAACAGCATCTGAGAGATTTTTTTGAGTTTTCTTAAAAATGCCAAAAGTAAGAAGACCCCCCTCTTTGTACAAATTTGGGAAATTTTTGAAAAATAAATTCGACCCGATTCGTTTGATATTAAGTCTATTTATAGAAAAAATAACGCTGCACTTTTATCTTCAAAGATATAAACAGCATCTGAGAGATTTTTTAGTTTTCTTAAAAATGCCAAAAGTAAGAAGACCCCCCTCTTTGTACATATTTGCGAAATTTTTGAAAAATAAATTCGACCCGATTCGTTTGATATTTAGACTGTATACAGACACAGTAAGTATATTGCCTATATACCTATACACATAAATAAACCATTGCATGTCCGTAATTAGTAGGTACCTATATGTGCTATGTCACATGTAATATTATTGTAGGTAATTATTTTTTACGCTCCTTAGTTTTGCTACTTAGATAAGAATAATTGAACTCATATATCATTTTCATGTAATATTAGGTATAATATTGTAGCAAAATCCCAGATGCTAGGCTACTGTCTCGAACAGAACATTCCAGACTGAAACGATTGTCTGTTTGTTATAACACAGTAGTGGAATAGTATCGAAGATTCCAGACGTTTCTATAGACAACGAGAACACAGGCAATGCGTGTATATAAGGCGGTGCGCGCGACTATGTGGGGATCAGTCATTCAGCGTCGTGTTGAGTCAGTCAATCGGTGATTTGTGAAAATAAATGAGAAATAAATAAAATAGTATTCTGTGAATATACCTGTTAAAATAAATATCCTTGTATTGTTAAGTGTTATAATTACCGTTTAAGTGTTTCATTGTTTAGAAATGACATTTTCGTTATTATTATTATTGTGTTTATAATTATTATAATTAATTATTGTAAATAGACATTGTACATAAATCCTAATAAATAAATAATTTAATTCCGCCAACATAAAAACAGTTTTGTTACAATATGTATAAGAGCTATATTATAATCATTCAGATCGAGTTTTTGTTTGTTTGTTTGTACAGTACTTACCTAATTTATTTCGCCAATCAAATCCACGTTGTGTTCATATCTCCTGCATTTGTGAACTGATTTGGATGATTCTTGTTCTATTTAATATGGCATACCATCAGGGTGGTGGGAGAGAGCAGTGTATATTTATTTATTTATTGTAGATTACAGACGCGTCGACAACTTAGGTCATTAGCGTCTTAAATACGTTAAATAACAATTCTCTTAAAACTAAATGACATCACACAGCGGATTTTACTTCTAACTTATTTGGAAATTATTACTAAATCTGATAAATTTGACACTTTTAAACCCGGTTCGCAAGATTACAGGCGCCATGGTTTGAGGTTATGCTGTCGTCTGTCAATATATAAACCATAGACATACATGTAGGTATACACCTCCATGTCTGATATAAATTTATTATACGTCAAAATTGAAGAAGAAAAAAACTTAAAATAAATAATTTTCACGTACCTTTTATGCTATGCTATTTATACTAAATTCACGCAGCGAAATTAAATGGTATTCGTTTATTAAAAAATTCGACTGATAAACCAGTCCTATACTTCCCACCTAGTAAATATTTGCAAAAAATAAACACTCTCTTTTTAGTCTTTGAAAAAAAGCATGGCCATCTTTTTTGTTTGCTGATCTACTGATGGCTAGTAATATAGCAAAAATCATGGTTACTTTGATTTACGTACAATATTTTTATTTTTTTTAGCAAAATATTTTTTTTCTCGAAAACTGTACATTTTAGAGAAAAAAAATATTTAGATATTTTTCATATTACTTATAACATCTAGAATTCATTTATATTTTTTTTACCTATGTTAATACGTGCCATTGAGAACGTTTTTTTTTAATATCTCAGGATCCACTGAACCGATTTAACTCAAAATCTAATCAGATCTAAGTTAAAGGCTGATAAACACAATAGAACAATCGGCATGGCCGTATGTTGTTCCGTTTTTACGATATCGAAGGCGAAAAATTGACCACATACACACACACACACACACACACACATACAGACATCAGTCAGAAAATGATCTTAAACGATTGCTAGGGTCTCAAAACGTGAAGATCTATTAAAATCTCGAAATATTTTTTTCGGACTAAATCCATTACTTCCTTACCATAGTAGAGGTGGGAAGTAAAAATGAGTTCAATCGTGCACTATTGCCCGCTAGCGGCGCTAGTAGGCTTCGTGCACATAACCTATATACAGGGTCCGGCCCTGTATATAAATAGTCATACTATTGAAATTTTAGACCCAGACTGTATGTGCCCGACGGCCGTACCTATTAGGTATAAACTATATTGAAAAACGCTTTTGTTTCACAGTTTTTGTTTTCTGTTACGTGACCGTCGCTTCCTCCGTGATTAACATGTCACTGTAAACATTTTTATTTTCGACTGGCGAACATAAAGCACCCCAAAACAAGCGAGAGAAACATTTTTAACCGCGGCTATCTTGATCTTTTTTCGACTATATTTATGAGTTTTGAATGAATCGTAGTAAACATAGTACGTATTATAATATAAGATTTCATAAACGAAATAGAATACAAGCTACGTGATTATTTTAGAATCATAAAAAAAGTCAAGAGGTGTCATGGGACACCCGACAGAAGATATGCTTTTTACGCATTGTATATAAAACCGAATTTATCAAAACTATAGAGTATAGACAATACAATTGAAAAGTTACTATTTGACCGCCATTTTGAAATCTCTTCAATATCAATTTTCAAAAAGATCGAATAATTTTTACAAAAGTACATATGGTCGCCATTTTGAAATCTGACGCCATTTTTTTTTTGTGTCCTATTAAAGCTCTGACAATAACGTGAAAAAGTGAATCAATATTACCCCAGTCATAGGCATGGAGGGTGGACAGAGCGCTTCCCTGTAATTTTGGCACAGAAATGAGAGAAAGAAATAACTATGGTAGACGACTATCATTCTCTCTTTCTAGAATTGTGATTGGTTCTTCGCCCTAACATGTATATGGTCGCTATGAATATGAATATTCAATTTTCAAATAAAGTGACAACATAAAAAAAACTTTTTATCAAAAAAAAACCTCCTTCAAAAGGCACTAAAAAAAGGAAAATAATGAAATTTTGAGATCTGCGACAATTTAATAAAATATGAAGTCGGTTAAAAACTATAGCATAGTGATTAATATCTTTTTTTAACCGACTTCATATTTTATTTAATTGGGCAGATCTCAAAATTTCATTATTTTTCTCTTTTTAGTGCTTTTTTGATAGACGTGTTTTTTTTTTTGTTAAAAAGTTTTTTATTTTTTACTTTTTAGTGGCTTTAGAATACGTAGTTTAGTCGCTTGCCAAAAGATTCACTTTTACAAACTCTTTAACTGACTTACGCTGTGTAATATTGTGTCAAAATATGACATTTACCTTAAAGGAATCACACGCCGCTACTCACTTTTATTAAAATCAGCCGAACTACTGAACCGATTTATGTAAAATTTATATGGGACCAACTTCGAGGTATACCCTATCCAATAAAAAAAGAATTTTCCAAATCGGTTTATAAATGACGGAGTTCTGAGGTAACAAACATAAAAAAAATACAACCGAATTGAGAACCACCTCCTTGTTTTGAAGTCGGTTAAAAAGTATAAAATATAGACATGGAGAGGAAGAACCAATCACAATTATAGAAAGAGATAATTATGTTCGTCTACAGTAGCCTATATCTCTTTCTCTCATTTTTGTGCCAATAATATAAGCAATAGTAGGATAGCTGGAACGCTCCATGTCTATATGACCCCAGTGAATGGTGGTAAGAGTTTCGAGATCCCATTGATATGAATACCAAAATCAAATGTGCAAAAATACGGTTTATTGGAATCTATTTTAAAGGCGTGCACTTGGAATATTTGGGAACACTTTTTTTTTCGTCTAATTAGATGACATATAGTTGGGTTTGCTGACGAATCATACATATCCTGGTTAGATAAGAAAATTTCTCAGCGCACCTTGATCTTTATAAATTAAACGGTTACCCGTCGCTCCGCTCACATACCTATATTGAGATTTTTTACGCCTTTCTATTTACAAATTTCAACACCCCATTGCACCCATCCTTAAGGATTGTCTTAAAAAATTCTAAAATACGTGTTTTATTATTTATTTTTACCAGTTGATGCACGCAGGGAATACGATTTTCTGTACAAATATTTTCACCCCCTTAGAGGTTCCCAATCTTTTTTTACTGCGACTCTCTTTACGGGTTGCAATTTTTTTGCGACGCCTTTCAAAAAGAAGATACCTGTTTGTAGCTCTAGCAGACAATAAAATTACTTTATTATTCAAAGAAAACTCCAAAGAAAAAGAATACCTATAGAATCTTAATTATTATTTATTAGATTCTAATAATTAGAAAACATAAAAAACTACAAAGTCAATACAATAGACTACAGAAGTAGGCGGTCCTATTTTGAGCGCGAAATTTAAAGTGGAGTCGATTGGCGTTAAAAAATGTATGGGGTTTAACGGAATATTCGTTACTATTCTCTTAAAACACATTTCTTACCAAAACAAAGACTGTTTCATAAAAATAATTAATAAATCCCGTCATTATTCGCTACAAAACTTTATTATTTCGTGTGAAATAATTTTTTATTTGCAATTAAACCCAGCGATGTAGCTTAGTGGTACAGCACTAGACTCGCATTGGGAAGATACTGGGTTCGAATCCCGGCGGGGGCAGATGTGGCTGGGACTTTTTCCTACTGCCTCACGCCGAGAAACGGTAATTCCTGTACCGGCCATCTTGTTTGAGGTTTTCCATGGTTTTCCTCAATAATTCCAGATGAATATCGAGATGGCACCTTATTCAAGGCCATGGCCGATTACCTGTCAAACTCCTATGCTCCCAAAGTTGCCTACCTTATCCTAATGTCCTATAATTCCTCCATTCGCACATTGCTATTAATTAAGTTGAAGTATAAAAATGTATAAAACGGGAAGTGGTAAAAATGGAAAATAGTAATGGTGCGAATGCCGTCTGTTATGACATAATGTCGAGAAACGGACGTTAAACGCATTATTATTATTATTATTATTATTATTTGCAATTAAAAATTTATGAAAAATGAATGTCCTAACTTGGTTCAGCCAGTGACGTTTAATCTAACCTAACTTACCCTCGTTGACGTTTGTCGAGGTATAATTTAAGCAATTATAATTAGAAATTGAGTTTGTTCTTTCCATTTGGAGTTGAAAAAGTGTTCTGAAGTCGTCTGAGCTACGCTAGATCAAGGGAGGCCAAGCTAAAAGGATAAAAAAATGTTTTCATCAATTAGGTGTATTCATGGATATCTAGGTATTATTTTAGCTTTTGAAACTTTTTGCAGTCATAATTTTCATTATACCTGCAGTCAATCGTAATCGTATTTTAAAGACCACCAACAGCTAAGGTTATTTGGGCCTAGCACCAATTCATATTTTCAATTCATTATTTTTTTTTTTTTAATAATAAATTGAAAATCCAGTTGACACTTTTACCAGCTCTCGGGCTAGAACTCGGGAACTGGGGACTTGTAATAGAGGAACCATAGCAACGCCATGTAAACAACAGCGCCGCTACACTCTCGGCTATTCTCAAGCCCACCTGCAGTCAAGTACAAGACACCATCCCATAACAAATTTCTTTAATTAAAAACGACGACGTGTTTAAAACAAACGAGGTTATGTCTGTAGAATGAATGAAATTTGACAGTTGTGTCGTGTCAATGGGTGAAGGGGAAGGAAAAGATTGATTCAATTCACAACGTACGTTTAACGCAGATTCTAGTTAGAAGGAGACAGTTGCGACTCCGTCACGCCTTCCTTCCTTAATCTATTAATGAGAAGGATGAGTTTCCTTTTCTGAGCATAACTTCTCAAATCGGGGCTGAAGTTTTGAAATTTCTACTCTCATTTCTTTTTTTCTAAATGTATTTGTGACCTGTACTTCGATTTGATCTCGATTTGACCTGTGCGTATCGTCTCGCGACTCACCTGGGCTTGAGAATAGCCGAGAGTGTAGCGACGCTGTTGTTTACATGGCGTTGCTATGGTTCCTCTATTACAAGTCCCCAGTTTCCGGGTTCTAGCCCGAGAGCTGGTAACAGTGTCAATTGGATTTTCAATTTATTATTAAAAAAAAAAATAATGAATTGAAAATATGAATTGGTGCTAGGCCCAAATAATTTAGCTGTTGGTGGTCTTTAAAAAACAATTCAATTCGCGACTCACCTAGGATAGCGTCACGACGCCCCAGGACGTCGCGACGCACAGTTAGAGAACCTCTGGTCTAGTGGATTTCGTTTGAGGTTGGCAACAGTGTCTTCCGATAATGGCGGCATATCCGTGATATATGAGAACGCATTTGTTATTTCTGTGTCAGTCATTTGTCCTACGTATATAATAATACGTATACATAATATTACATTTGTGGCAAAAGACAAAAACGCTTATCACGAATTTGTGGTGCAATAATAATAAAGACGTTTGAATCATCCATTTATTTATTTATTTTTTTTTTTTTTTAAGACCACCAACAGCTAGAGGGCAGTATAGCCTAGATGGTAGCGTGCTTGGCGCCGCAACCTCTAGACTGGACTGCCGTGGGTTCGAATCCCACCTGCGCTCATGGGTGTTTTGTGATGTTATTTAGTTTTAAGTTAGTTGTTATTTAGTGTAGTTCGAGGTGTAGTTGAAAGACGCTAATGACCTTAGATGTCGACGCGTCTATAATCTACAATAATAATAATAACCAACAGCTATAGGGTTTTTTGGACCTAGTATTAACTCTCCTCCAGGGGGAACATTGGAATGTATAATTGTTCTCGCAATTGCATTCCAATGTTCTTTGGGAATTGGCGTTCCCAGGAGCCCGAGCTCGTACCAGTCGGTTTGTGTATGCCGGCTGGCGGATTCCAATATACAAATGGATTATTAATTGTTGTGTTGAAGACGCTAATGACCTGAGTTGTCGACGCGTCTATAATCTACAATAATAATAATAGTATCAACTCATAATATAGCCATTTTATTATTTTTAGGGTTCCCTACCTCATTGGATCACTTTGTTGTCCGTCTGTCTGTGTCTGTTCGTCAAGACTCTTTTTCTCAGGAACGGCTAGAGGTATCAAGTTGAAACTCATATCAAATACTAGGGTCTTCAACGCCATAGTCCTGTAAAAAATTTAAGCTTCTAACTTAATGCAATAAAAAGATTATTAACTTCCCATTGGAAGTTATTGTAATGGGTCCGAAAATCGAAATCAAAATGTATAACAAATTTTTATGATTCAAGGTCACTACACTATTTTTACACTATTTTTAGAAAGATGTATGTGTGTGTGTACGTATGTGACTATTTCTTTCTAAGACGAAATCTCGAGAATGAAAAATGATATCGACTATGTTAGGATGCCAATCGACGCGTATTAACGTAAATATGATCTGAAAGAAATTTTTTCAAAATTGGTTCAGCCGTTCTTTTTTCTTAACCAAATAGACTCCAAAAAAGTAGATTTTACACAATATCTCGCGAATAAATAATTATATCGACTTCGTAAGGGTGTCAATCGAGGCGTGTTAACATCATTTTGATCCGACATAAATTTTATAAAAATCGGTCCAGCCGTTTTTTTTTTAATTATTGTTAAAAATAAATAATAATTATGTTTTAATGATTAAATTAATGATTAAAATGATTACTTTTCTGTGTAATATCTAATTTAATTATTATTATTAAATATTTATCAAACTGGGAAGTTCGTCGTGTGGACCTCAAGGGTCGTACTTAGTCCTAATAAACGACCCACCTTACGGATTGTTTGTAATTCGTGTGCGAGTCCATGTTTTAATACGGGATACGTATCCCATCGCCGACAAATGTGTCGATGAGATGGCGATGAAAAAATAGAATATGCTGCATATTTTTTGTCGCTCAAACAGTTTAATCGGTCCTGTGCGCTGCGCCGCTGCTCCATAAGAATTAACGACGAATATTCTTAAGGCCGGTTCTCACGGGGCGATTTTAATTGATCAACTTTAGTTGATCAACTAAAATCGAATGAAAATGAGCGTGAGAACCTATATTTCAACTTTTGTTGATCAATTTTAGTCGGTTCCACAAAAGTTGGACTGAGTCTAACTTTATCGTTCAAGTATGAGTCATATTCAACTTCAAACTAGTTGAAACTGCTATTGAAACATGATTGAAGCGTGGGAACTGCGAACTATTGTATTGTCAGTCAACTTCAGTTCATTCGTCTGTCAGTACTGTCAATCCGACCAAATTGTCTGTCGTGTGCGATAGGTCCTTATACCGTACAGAATATTTTTAATGGACATAAGTCGTTTTGCATTTTGACGCAGATATAATATGCAATAAAATACATGCATATTAAGTATTTACGTAATTATCAAGTAGGCATATACGCTTTTTTTATATTTGACTGCTTGAGAATTGAACAACCCACGTCCACAAGCCGTGGTTCCGAGATGTTCGGAGCATCCTCTCTGTCAGCAGACCATGGAAAATGGTGAGCTGGAACTCGCTCTCCTATTTAAAGCACGATGTACACTAAACACTGTAAAAAATTGATGTAAAAATACTTTGAAAGTTTCCTCTTTTTAGTGGCTTTTTGAAGGTTTTTTATTTTTTACTTTTTAACCGACTTCAAAAAAAGGAGGAGGTACTCAATTTGGTTGTATTTTTTTTATGTTTGTTACCTCATAACTCAGTCATTTATAAACCGATTTTGAAAATTTTTTTTTATTTAAAAGGATATACTTTCAGATTGGTCCCATAGAAATTTCGTCAAAATCGGTTCAGTAGTTCGGCTGATTTTAATAAAAGTGAGTAACGGCGTGCGATTCTTTAAGGTAAATGTCACTTTTTGACATATCAGACAGCGTAAGAAAGTCGGTTTATTAAAAGTGAGTAACGGCGTGTGATTCTTTTAAGGTAAATGTCACTTTTTGACATTAAAAAGTAAAAAATAAAAAACTTTTTAACAAAAAAAAAACCTCCTTCAAAAAACCACTAAAAAGAGGAAAATAATGAAATTTTGAGGTCTGTGCCAATTTAATAAAATATGAAGTTGGTTAAAAAGAAGATATTAATCACTATACTATACTTTTTAACCGACTTCATATTTTATTAAATTGGCACAGACCTCAAAATTTCATTATTTTCCTCTTTTTAGTGGTTTTTTGAAGGAAGTTTTTTTTTGTTAAAAAGTTTTTTTTTTGTTAAAAAGTTTTTTTTTTTATTAGTGTCAAAAAGTGACATTTACCTTAAAGGCTTAAAAGAATCACACGCCGTTACTCACTTTTATTAAAATCAGCCGAACTACTGAACCGAATTTGATGAAATTTCTATGGGACCAATCTGAAAGTATATCCTTTCAAATAAAAAAAGAATTTTCCAAATCGGTCTATAAATGACGGAGTTCTGAGGTAACAAACATTAAAAAGAAATACAACCGAATTGAGAACCTCCTCCTTTTTTTTAATTCTGTTAAAAAATAAAGTCTGGTAACTCACAAGACGGGCGGCACCCTAAATTAGGGCCTTAGGAGCCAGACATTTAAATTCGTCTCTGCAGCTACGGGACCTGTACATAATACTGATGTCTTTTTCAGTGGTACCGATGTTTTATGACGTTTCATAAATGGTTTTTTTCGCAATGGTCGAATGAATTAACCGGTAACAGAGTGTACTACGACCTGCCATTCATAATATTATTTACATCCATAAAGCACTGACCACGATAATGACTCTAATGACAGTATGACATAATTATTATTGTTATGATGGACCTTCATTTTATACATAATGCTGTCATATAGAGAGACATCATTACAATGTACTATGAATCCGGTGTCATAAGACAAAATTGCTTAAGTCAAATTTTTGGTCTCATTATTTTTTAGGGTTTTTTAGGCTTGCCAACCGTAGAAAACTATTTATCTATATATTTAAAACACAAGCCCTATTTCTCTAGACAATCCGCCAGCAACCCCTGCTCAACCGACTGACATAGTTTTTTTTTTAAACTAAGGCCTTTAGTCCACAGATATGTTATCGCTATTTTTTTTTTGGTGAAATTTCTTTAAAAGGGGTGATTTCAAGTGATAATAGTAAAAATGACGAGGGGGGCAGTGGGGTGAAGAGAAACGTAAACAGAGAAAATCCATCGGCGTTCACGATACATGAGTGTGAGAGAAATGCAAATATGTACGCATGTCGTGGATAGACTATGCAAACAATAAACAATGAAACAACTTGACAGTTGTACATTTTAATTTTTAGAGCCCAGATTTTAATATTGACAAAATTTCCAAAAGTATTTAAAATTAAACAATAAAGATGTATATGTATGTGCAAATTTTTTTTCTCTTTTAAATATAGTACTTAGTTTAGATACATTATTAATGGTTTTTTATATTGACAAAACCTCCATTGACAATGACATTATAATGAAAAACCGATGTTTCTCAAATACCGACAAACTCATCGATTTTTTTCTGAAGATCATTCGTACGTAAGTATTACACTGATAGATATGTTCTATAGCTTCTAAAAAACTACTATTTTACGTACACTTTAAAGTTATGTTTGAATCAAAAATATTTCTCAAAAATTATATTAAAAACATATCGTTAAAAGCTAGGTTATGTGTTTTACTCACGCGTTCGTATACACAATGATATTGAGAAAGCTTGAAATATATATTTCTTATTGTTTTCTTAATCATGTGATTAATATTTTATATATACATATATATATATATATATTCATTTACAGAGAAAAAAGGTTTGTGTTGGCAAACATTTTTGGCGATAGCCTTTACTAAACCATTGTTCTTTGAAGACAGTGTTAAGTCGTCGCAAAAAAGTTTTGCTCGGGTACACTAGTAATAGTTATTTTCGATACGTGTGCGTATAGTGAGGTATTATAGTAGGCTCAAATTGAGACACGAGCTAAGGGACTGACGCATACACAACCAGATCGAGTGCGCTGTATACCCCACGACTCCACGAGCCGTTAGGCGAGTGGGGGTAAGCGCACGAGAAATCTAATTCTAATTCTAAAAAAAAAATTCTAATCATCCTGTGAAATTTTCCCCCGACGTCATGAATCAATAGTTCAGTTCCAAAATAATTGACAATCCTCTTCGAAGAAACCCGTACCATAGACAGAACGTTGCGTTTTACCCACGAATATCCAGAGAGGCCATAGAAATACAAAAACACACACAGAATTTCAACCGAAAAGATGAAGGCCTCAATCTCAGTAAAACCTGGACACCAGCACTCCGACATATAAAACCAATGACCAATCGTACAAGGACGGAATACGACCGAGTAGAGAACTCACCCCCACCACTACACACTGCGCAGTTGACCAATTACAGAGAGACGGACTACGATCGAACAGAGAACACACTGGTACTAGGCATAAAAGAAGGGAGGACACCAGTCACTGACACACTGACCTGTGAGCCGCCAAGGAGGACACTTCGACCGCTGCCACATCGCCTTTGAGAATGTTTACCGCAGTTGTAGACGAAACGTCAGATAGAAATACCACCGGACCACAGCCTACAAGCCCGGAAACCATGAAGACTTGGAGTAATAGATAGTTACTCACAAGTTTAATGGAGCGGAAAATCATTGAAACAATATAAAACTTACGCGTCCCATACATAAAAACTGTGCCGCTTATATTATATTGTGAAGTATAAGTATATTAGTCACTGCCAATTAACATTTTGATATCGACTTGAAATTTGGCAGTTATAAAGCTTGTGTGCACCTAATCCAAAGAGTCAGATTTACAAAAATAATTGTTTTGTTTATTTTTCGGGGGCTAAAGTTAAAGGTAATTTTTTTTTCAATCGAGCCAAGCTGAACGAGGCAACTAGTTTAAAAATTACCAGAAATTTGACATAAACGATTTTGCTTTAAGGGCATAGGTATGCAATCGAGACATACGCCGTATTTTTTGTCGTTAAAGTCTGGATTCGAAACGATGTTTTGTTGTTGCAGTTCGCTGGTTTAAAAGTAAAAAAAATTAAACTGGATTAAAAAATTTATTAAAAAAAAAACATAGTATTACAATATCTAGATATATGTTTTTATTACAAACATCACAATGGTATGGTTTCTCCCCAGTATGTCTAAGCTTGTGAGTATTCAAGTCAGCTAATCGAATAAAATTATTTTTACAAACGTTACACTGATATGGTTTCTCACCAGTGTGTGTGCGTTTGTGAATATTTAAACTGGTTGATTGTCTGAAATACTTATTACAAACATTGCACTGGTATGGTTTCTCAGCAGTATGTATAAGCTTGTGATCATTCAAGGACAAAATTCTTTTTACAAACGTCACACTGATATGGTTTCTCACCAGTATGTGTGCGTTTGTGCCTAATTAAATTGCTTGGATGTCTGAAACACTTATTACAAACATCACACTGATATGGTTTCTCACCAGTGTGTGTGCGTTTGTGAGAATTTAAATTGGTTGATTGTCTGAAATACTTATTACAAACATTACACTGGTATGGTTTCTCACCAGTATGTATAAGCTTGTGATTATTCAAGTGAGCTAATAGGATAAAATTCTTTTTACAAACGTCACACTGATATGGTTTCTCACCAGTATGTGTGCGTTTGTGCCTAATTAAATTGCTTGGATGACTGAAACACTTATTACAAACATTACACTGGTATGGTTTTTCCCCAGTATGTATAAGCTTGTGAATATTCAAGTCAGTTAATCGTCTAAAATTATTTTTACAAACGTCACACTGATATGGTTTCTCACCAGTGTGTGTGCGTTTGTGAATATTTAAACTGGTTGATTGTCTGAAACACTTATTACAAACATTACACTGGTATGGTTTCTCACCAGTATGTATAAGCTTGTGATCATTCAAGTGAGCCAATTGGACAAAATTCTTTTTACAAACGTCACACTGATATGGTTTCTCACCAGTATGGGTGCGTTTGTGCCTAATTAAATTGCTTGGATGTCTGAAACACTTATTACAAACTTTACACTGGTATGGTTTCTCACCAGTATGTATAAGCTTGTGAATATTCAAGTCAGCTAATCGTCTAAAATTCTTTTTACAAACGTCACACGGATATGGTTTCTCACCAGTATGCATACGAATGTGAGATTTCAAATTACAAGCTAGGGTAAATGTCTTATTACAAATGTCACAGTGATACTTCTTTGGAGATGTGTTCTTATGTTTGTCATTATTTACCGAAATATTTTTCTTCTCCTCTTTATTTTTAATATCAAGACATTCTGCTACATTGTTTCCTGATATGTGGCCAGTATCAATCTTTGAGTTTTCGTAGCAAATTTCGCTACCGTCAGTCCTACGTAAAATTTCTCCGGTATCATCAGCGCATTTTGTTAGATTTATTGAATTATCATCGGTTGGTTCGTATTTAATGTTCGCTGATTTAAACATTTTCTCTTTCTCGCTAATATTAACGTTTTCGAACAATTTAATGTCGCTAAAACCGACCTTTGTGTCCTCGCAGACGATTTCATTGCCATCACCCTCGAATGAAGTTTCTCCGGTATCATCACCACATTCCGTTAAATTTAATGAATTATCATCGGTTGGTTCGTATTTAATGTTCGCTGATTTAAACATTTTCTCTTTTTCGCTAATATCAATGTTTTCGCTTAATTTAGTGTCGCTAATACCGACCTTTGTGTCCTCGCAGACGATTTCACTATCATCACCCTTGAATGAAGTTTCATCGGTATCATCACCGCATTTCGTTAAATTTATTGAATTATCATCGGTTGGTTCGTATTTAATGTTCGCTGATTTAAACATTTTCTCTTTCTCGCTAATATCAATGTTTTCGCTCAATTTAGTGTCGCTAAAACCGACCTTTGTGTCCTCGCAGACGATTTCACTACCATCACCCTTGAATGAAGTTTCTCCGGTACCATCACCACATTCCGTTAGATTTAATGAACTATAAATCCATGGTTCGTCTTTGATTTCGAATTTTGAAGGCATTTCTTCATTAATTTTGTCTGCAGAATCATCATTTATAGGCGCAATTTCTTCCTTATCGAGGTCCCCGTTGAATATATCATGCATTTCTATAGATTCACATTTCACAGTGACATCACTGGAATTGGTCTTATTGATTAAATGTTCCTCCGAAGACTTCTGAGTGGAACATTCAGCCTTGATTTGTTTGGCAGAAGCAAGTTGCTGTAGATAGCGTCGCAGTGTTTTGTCAGACTGTAAAATTTGCGTCTGGAACTGGTGAAATTTCTTGAGTTGAGTGTAACAAGAGCGACATATGAAATTGGGCATGTCATCAAATCTTTTTATCTGAAAATCGAGATTGTTTATTTTCAAATACTAAATAAAAAGGTTTCATGCTCTTAGATGATACTAACTGTACTTATTATACTAATATGATTTTTTATTATTCACTTAATTATTTCTAGATATTGAAAATCTTGTCGAAATATTAAAATAAAAATCTTGTATTATTTATGTCACTAACAATAACATATTTTTTAACGATCCAGTTTTAGCTTATGATATTTTATTTTTACATCTACTTTTGTACATAAAACTCAGGTTTATCTGTATAATGAAGTCCCTATTTTAGTGAACCGTTATTTATAATATTAACTATTTTGCTATTTAAAATTAATTTTAATTACATTTATATATACTATAACATTAGTCCTTGAATGGAAGCGAACTTACGTGAACGGGAGCACACTTCATTATTATGTTCGAAAGATGATTCTCCATTTCGGCCGAAAAATAAAATATGTCTAAAAACGTAACGCTGTTTGATAAGCACAATCGACACATTGCACTTAAGCCGTGTCCTTTTATTGATATTTCGTTCATTATTTACCACTTTGTCAAAAAATTATTCTAATTTACCTACTCCTACCGTTACGTTATGACTGGTTTTTTTGAACGATGTACCAATTACCATCGAAATATTCTGTACGGTATAATAATTTTATGTTTTTTGCAAGTTCTATATTAAGCGCCCCTAAACGCAGTGGATTGTTTGTATGTTTTGTTTGTGCTGACATGTTTGATGTTAGTAGGTACTTTTAAATAATCTAGTGATGACTAATTATTGCGCCCCACAATTTGTGACGCGCTTTGCCCACAGAATTTACATACCCTGTAATAGATCGAGAGCTATAGTGACAATTTTTTGGTGTGATTTATTCAAGACCTTATTTTTTGTGAAGATGTTGAGGGAGGCATATTAAAGTGCCCTGAATAAAGGATTTTGCTAGATAGCTGTATGGGAGGGATGCATACCGCCGCCAACGTGTGACAAAAAAAAATGGTCACAATTATTATTGCTTCAAGGCTGAAATTGTTTGTATAGCTTATCGGTGACCCAATAATGCCATTATAATATTTGCAGATCGATTAAGGTCAGTATTAAAGGGGTGGCAGATCACCCTAAAAGTATCATGTACCCGACGACATTTATATTATTAGTTCAAGGTTCAAATTTTAATATATTGTTACGGCGACTGTTTTAAGCATATACAGTCGACTCTTGTTAATTCAAACCTGCGATAATTCGAACCTCTCTATATAATTCAAAGTTAACACGAGTTCCCTACAAAATCTCTTTATATTTCGAACTAAATCAATACATTTTTATGCACTTGGTAATTCGTACGAAAAAATCATTGCTATATAACAAAACGACGCGTTAATTCGAACTCATCGGCGTCCAACACTCGACAATTCAAAGTTGTAGAGAGAAAGAGGCGGAAAGATTGTAAGTATATACATACATTTTGCGACAAGTTCAAACTTGTATCAACGTTTGTTTGTTGAGCCTTTGTTTCGAACCATTTGATATTTCAAACACTCGATAATTCGTAATATTTTAAGAGTCCCTCGAGTTTCGAATTAACGAGAGTCGACTATATTTCAATTTGCAGAACAAAATGTCGGTATAAACAAATTTTTTTTCAAATCGGACTGGTAGTTCCTGAGATTAGCGCGTTCAAACATACAAACTCTTCAACTTTATTATATCAATATAGATGTACTTCGGTCAGCTTTGTCGGGCTTCATAAGGAACCTCTTTGCCAATTTTTATCGAAATCAGTTAAGTGGTTAAGCCGTGAAGAGGTCACTAACAAACAGACAGACAAACACACTTCGGCATTAATAATATTAGTAAGGATTTCATTATCCCACATCGCAGGAGGGGGGGCAGCTGCCCCCCTTGCGTACGCCGATGATCATATCCGTTGCAAAATAAAATAATAATTATTAATATAAATGAATGTATATATTACAGAAGAAGGTAGAGGTTTGTGGTAGCGTAACGGGGCACTCGTGATAAGCGACCCTCGGCCGGGGCGGGTCACCCGAGACCGTCATGCCGACTGGCATCTTCATTTATTATCACACATAGTTCATCATCAACATTCATATTATAAAAAAAATATGTAAGCATAACACAACACACGCGCTGATTATCCGCGCACCTGTCTCTCGACTTGTTCCGTCTAAGAATTCGCACTGCGCAGCTGGCAGATTACACACAATGTCACATCGGAAATATTCGACAGTTTAAAAAAAAGGGTGTGGGTCTCGGGACCCCCGAAACATCAAAGAAAACGTTATTGAACTCGGTGGTATTCTCTATGTAGTAGTATATATTTTTTCAAAAGCAGCAACTAACTGTTATGCTGACGTAATCGTATATACTGCACTGTAACACACGCGATTGCCCGAGCGCGCGGAAGCCGAGAGAGAGAGAGAGAGAATGCCGCAGTGGTGGGGAGAACAGAAGCGAAGGAGCGGACCATAAATTTCGTTGCATATTTCCCCTCACAGCCCTTCATAAGATGTTTCACATCAAAAATGTAAATCGGTTGAGTGTTTTACATTTTTTTTTATTGAAACTTTTTGTGCACGCGGATGTGCCATCACTATTTTTACAGGGATTGAGAATGGTCGAGCGTCTAACAGTGCTGTTGTTTAAATGGCGTCGCTTTGGTTCCTCTATTACAAGTCCGTAGTTCCCGGGTTCTAGCCCGAGAGCTGGTAAAAGTGTCAATTGGATTTTCAATTTATTATTAAATGAATTGAAAATATGTAACTCTGAGTTTTGACTTTTTTGTATCCCGTCTGGGCTAAACAAATATATATTATTTCTATTTCTATAACCGCTCGGGGAATCCGAAAGCAAGCAATGAGGCATGTTAAAAAGGATCGTTCTGAATTGTTTCTTTACTATGATAATATAAACAACAATTTACAATTATTTCCTAGATACTTTTCAAAATTTATTTATATTATATTTATATCTATATTTTATATAAGCGACTGCCTATGCTTACAATGTTTCATTGCTTTTCCATTTCATTAACCTTGTTAGCAACTATGCATAAGTCACTCTCTATTATTTCCGAAACCACGACTTTAGGTTGCATGGTTATTGTGTTTTAAAGACCACCAACAGCTAAGGTTATTTGGGCCTAGCACCAATTAATATTTTCAATTCATTATTTTTTTTACTTCCCACCTCTACTATGGTAGGGAAGTAATGGATTTAGTCCGAAAAAAACATTTCGAGATTTTAACAGATTTTCACGTTTTGAGACCCTAGCAATCGTTTAAGATCATTTTCTGACTGATGTCTGTATGTGTGTGTGTGTGTGTGTGTATGTGTGTGTGTGTGTGGTCAATTTTTCGCCTTCGATATCTTAAGAACGGAACAACATACGGGCATGCCGATTATTCTATTGTGTTTATCAGCCTTTAACTTAGATCTGATTAGATTTTGAGTCAAATTGGTTCAGTGGATCCTGAGATATTCAAAAAAACGTCCTCAATGTCACGTATTAACATAGGTAAAAAAAAATATAAATGAATTCTAGATGTTATAATATGAAAAAAATGTAAATATTTTTTTTCTCTAAAATGTATAGTTTTCGAGAAAAAAAATATTTTACTAAAAAAAATAAAAATTGTACGTAAATCAAGGTAACCATGATTTTTGCTATATTATGTTAGCCATCAGTAGATCACCAAACAAAAAAGAGGGCCATGCTTTTTTCAAAGAATAAAAATTAAATTGTGTTTTAAAGACCACCAACAGCTAAGGTTATTTGGGCCTAGTCAAAGAATAATAAAAAAAAGAGTGTTTATTTTTTGCAAATATTTACTAGGTGGGAAGTATAGGACTGGTCATCAGTCGAATTTTTTTTAATAATAAATTGAAAATCTAATTGACACTTTTACCAGCTCTCGGGCTATAGAACCCGGAAATTGGGGCCTTGTAATAGAGAAACCACTGTAGGTTGGGTTTCTGGGTTTGAGCTCACTGATGATGCCACATTCTTAGCTGAAATAACGTCTCATAACAGAACAATAATAATAATTATTATTATTAAAGTCTAGAGCAGCGATTCTCAACCGCCGTGTTACCACACTTTAATTGTGACGACCAATGTTGAGATTCAAGCAATTACCATGCCGTGTGTAACGCTAATGGGCTCAGTTATCGAGCGTCTATAATTTACCATGCCGTGTGGATGGTTTTCATATAGCCAATATTTAACAATGTACACTAAACAGTCACCAACGTTGGCATTGGAAGACATTCGCTTTGAAAGCGGTTTTTAAACGGTTTTATTTAGCTTGACCCCGTATATTTGTTTGTTTGTTTGTTACTATCTTTGTTTCAAATCTTGCGACAGCTTTTTCAACTACTTCTACTTAACCGATTCTTATGAAACTTTGCACACACATTGAGTTCCCGTGACAATAAAATATTATGATAATTTCAACTTGGTAATGAGGGTCTGATGATGGAATCAGGAGGTAGACAGTTGAAAGGATGAGGAGTTTGCATATAATGACACGGGCCAGAAATCAAACTAAAAACTACAAAATAAAAGTAGGTAAAAAAACTTTTAAGTTAAACGGTTTTATTTTAAATCACCAGCTGTACCAAAAACTAGAAAATAATTAGAACACAAACCAAGGGGCACTTTGTGTCGCTGCGTCAGCGGAATAAGTAATAAAAACATGGAGCGCATAAAATCTGTATAACGACTGTATAATTATTAAATAAGAACGGCTTGTTTAGAAAAATGTGTTTCCAAGCCCACCAACAGAAATATTTCAAATGCGCCCTCGTTTTTATTACTTAACGTATAGGAATCCAGATTCTATCGCTGGTGGTCAATGGGTATTTGATGTGCTGATCGACTGAATATTCGTACGATATTAGATACGTAGACGTTCAACATAGTTGTGAACATAACGTCGCTGCTTTTCGATGAGTACTGATCTGGTCGACTATCATCACACTTGTATGCAGTCGTACAAACTGATCTGGTCGATCGCTTCGATTGAACGTAACATAACGTGACCTCGACATGCGGAACCGAACGGGGAAAAAACGAGACGGGCTTGAGAATAGCCGAGCGTGTAACAATGCTGTTATTTACATGCAGGCGTCGCTATGGTTCCTCTATTACAAGTCCCCAGTTCCCGGATTCTTACCCGAGAGCTGGTAAAAGTTTCAATTGGATTTTCAATTTATTATTAAAAAAAATAATGAATTGAAAATATGAATTGGTGCTAGGCCCAAATAACCTTAGCTGTCGGTGATCTTTAGAACACAATTTTCTAGAATTGTGATTCGTTCTTCGTCTCTATGTCTATATCTTATACTTTTTATGTTTATTTGAAAATTGAATATTCATATTTATAGCAACCATACATGGTAGGGCGAAAAACCAATCACAATTCTAGAAACCCCCAAAAGTCGACTAGAAATCCCCAAATGTTAATAAGAAACCCCCAAAAGTCGACCAGAAACCCCCAAAAGTCGACCAGAAA
The DNA here is from genome assembly GCA_039654895.1 of Mongoloraphidia duomilia. Classification (NCBI taxonomy): domain Eukaryota; kingdom Metazoa; phylum Arthropoda; class Insecta; order Raphidioptera; family Raphidiidae; genus Mongoloraphidia; species Mongoloraphidia duomilia. The sequence continues at coordinate 2,804,080 of CM077524.1, forward strand.
CCTCCAAAAGTCGACCAGAAACCCCCAAAAGTCGACCAGAAACCTCCAAAAGTCGACCAGAAACCCCCAAAAGTCGACCAGAAACCCCCAAAAGTCGATCAGAAACCCCCAAAAGTCGATCAGAAACCCCCCAAAGTCGACCAGAAACCCCCCAAAGTCGACCAGAAACCCCCAAAAGTCGATCAGAAACCCCCAAAAGTCGACCAGAAACCCCAAAAAGTCGACCAGAAACCTCCAAAAGTCGACCAGAAACCCCCAAAAGTCGACCAGAAACCCCCAAAAGTCGACCAGAAACCCCCAAAATTAGATCAGAAACCCCCAAAAGTCGACCAGAAACCCCCAAAAGTAGATCAGAAACCCCCAAAAGTCGACCAGAAACCCCCAAAAGTCGACCATAAACCCCCAAAAGTCGACCAGAAAACGAGGCTAAAAATTGTTACTTAAAAGGTTGAGAGCCCCTGGTTTAGAGAACATATTCGCTACGTAAGTAACAAGTATTATACTATAGTACTATTGTAGAATTATATAATTATTATGATCGTCAGGTTCGATTCGCGTTTTAATTGGCGCATTTAATAACAGAGATTGTGGCGCATGACAGTGGCTTCGCACATCTGGCATTGCGCAGGTACAGCTGGCCGACAAGTGCACCTCGTCTAAAATACAAGCTGCGTTGTACATTGACTCGGAGCTGCAGGGGTCGGCAACGCGCCGATTTCAGTCGGCAGTCGTTTGCGGAAAGATTTTTAGAGTTCCGTAGCCAAATGGCAAAAACGGAACCCTTATAATTTCGTCCTGTCCGTCCGTCCGTATCTTACAAGTCACAACCATTTTGCTCGGAGACTATTGGCACTATATAGATGAAATTTGGAAAAAAAAATCGATCTTAAAAGATGGAAACAAGATCAAATGATAACATGCAGTCGGAGGCATAGTAGTAACAAGTAAAATAATAACACTTTTATTAAGGGTTGTCCATACCTAAACTAAATATTTTAATACAAAAATATTAGGTTTAGGTATGGACAACCCTTAATAAAAGTGTTAGTAAATATCCTAAAGAATACAATCCCAGCAAAAAAATAACCTCGTTGTATTTAAAAATCAAAAGTTACACGTGATTGAAGTTATGTAAAAGAAGTACATTATTTTGAACACCCTGTATAATAAATTCATTTTTTTACGACAGACATTGATTTGTCCGTCTATTATTTAGTGATCCTTAAAATTTCAGTTTGATAAAGGTTTCTGTTTTGGCTATGTCGAATTTTAGGTAAAGGTCTGCATGTGTCAAAAATTTCTGAAAAACTTGAATAACTCAAAAATTACTGAATTTTCGAGCATGGCTTTCCTTACAATTTCTATTCACATTTAGGTGCAGAATTGAAAAAACAAATAAAAACGGTGCTAGGTTAAAAAAAACATATCTTTGATCTGCCACGTTTAAATGGGACAGGCTGTATAATTGAAAAAATTTTTAGGTTATACAACATTAAAATTTATACAACTTTTGTATTTAAACTTTTATTCTATCTTCACCCAAAATCAATATATCGACCGACAACGCAAGTCCTGGACACCTTGTATATCTGAATTTAAATTTATGCAGGAGTACTATTTGTAACTTTTTATTGTAACTTTCATGAGTTTATACATTTCTTTAGGAATGATATCTATGTTTGACAATGGCATTATAATTTTTGCAAATATTTACTAGGTGGGAAGTATAGGACTGGTCATCAGTCGAATTTTTTATTACGTATAGCCAAATAAAATTATTATTATTATCCTAATACGTTTTTTTTATTTTGTTTTAGGTAAGTTTCAACTTTTTTGGCTACAAATTGTTAACTTGTTGAAGAATTTTCGCGACGGTATGTACAAGTTTAATTTTATCCTTTTTGCCATGACATATATTTATAGTTCACACCCGGATGATTATGAAGCGCATCTTTGACCGTACGTGAACCATGGCATATGCGAATCGTATATTTCACATACGTTCATTTTATATGTAAACTGCTAATATGATGACCAATTAGACATAGCCAATTGCTTCGCGTAACCAACTTTCAATAATTGAACACGATGATGTTAGCCTTATACATTTATTGCATTAAGGTTGGCATCCCGTTGTTTTAAAACCACTAAAGTTTTTAATTAATTTATATGTCTTTATTTTGCGATGTCTATTTTCAGATATTCTCTTCACTAAAGAATCATAATAAAATTCCTCTAACTCCTAAGTGGAGCATATAAATCGAAAGCTAGTGACAATTTTTGGTGTTATTTTTTCAAGGCCTTATTTTTGTGAAGATGTTGAGGGAGGCATTTTAAAGTGCCCTGAGTAAGGGATTTTGCTAGATAGCGGTATGGGAGGGATGCAGACCGCCCCCAACATGTAACAAATAAAATGGTTCAAGGCTGAAATAGTTTGTATAGCTTGTCGGTGAACCCAATAATGCAATTATAATATTTGCAGATCGATTGGTCAGATTGGTCGCAGATCACCCTAAACGTGTCATGTATCCGACGAAATTTATATTATTAGTTCAAGGTTCAAATTTTAATATGTTGTTCCGGCGACTGTTTTAAGCATATATTTCAATTTGCAGAACAAAATGTCGATATTAACCCCCTCTCTTAGAGGGAAACTTGCTCGCCTAAGTGTTTATATCGTTCTGCAAGGGGGTTAATACCGACATTTTGTTCTGCAAATTTAAAGATATGCTTAAAATAGTCGCCGGAACAACATATTAAAATTTGAACCTTGAACTAATAATATAAATTTCTTCGAGCACATGACACGTTTAGGGTGATCCGCAATCCCTTTAATACTGGCCAATCGATCTGCAAATATTATTATGGCATTATTGGGTCACCGACAAGCTATACAAACAATTTCAGCCTTGAAGCAATAATAATTGTGGCCATTTTTTTTTGTTACATATTGGAGGCGGTCTGCATCCCTCCCATATCGCTATCTAGCAAAATCTCTTACACAGGGCACTTCAATATGCCTCCCTCAACCTCTTCACAAGTGTTTATATCGTTCTGCAAAGGTGTTAATACTTAATACCGACATTTTGTTCTGCAAATTGAAATATCCAATTCCATTTCCTGCGCTTTATGGTCTTTCAAATGTCTTTGTGATGATTTGCACGCCTCCAAAGCTCTTGCACTTGCAATAATTACGACGTCTTCACTCTTAGCTATCAATCTTGTTTAACGTTGGTGTATGTTCGATATACATTAGCCGCCTCTACACGTTGGGCCAAAGTACCAACGTGTGAACACTGCGCGCCAAGATCCTTTGATTTGTGTACGAAAACCGACACTATTCGGTTGGCCGGCCAGTGTTGGTCGTCAACAACCAAAATGCGCCAATTGGGTATACGTTGGACCAACAAGCTGGCCCAACACGTTGGTCCAACGTGTAGAGGCGGCTGGTGTACTATAGGCTTGGCCAACGTTGGTCAAACAGAATCCTGTCGTGTAGATACTGGACATGCTCAAATGATTACAAATGTCCAACATTGGTCGCCAATACAGTCGCCAACATTGGCATACGTTGGCCATGTCGAGTACATGTAGGTGAACCAGCTATGCTGTGGTCGCACGTAAAAACGAGATCACAGCCTTAATTGAAGACTCGGTAAATAATTTGTAACGAGTGCAAATCAGAAAACGGTTCTAAATCATATCTTAGAGCGGTTCATTTAATAACATATCTAATCTACATATAGTTACAGCTACTATGGTAATTATATCGGCCATAACTGCAACATGTTAAGTACGGCAATAATTATTGTATGTTATTATGAATTAAATTTCCTTACTTTTTTTAAATTTCGGCACAATTAAGCAGGACGCGCACTGAATGAGCCATTTTCCTGAGAGTAGTCAATTCAATTATCCACTAGAGGCAGCACTTGTGGTGGGTACCGACTTTATTTATTCTCCATTTGCGTCATGTCTGATTTTGGATTGAGCCGCTTGGTTAATGTAAGTTTGACGCTCCAATTCGTCTTCTTTTCGCAAAAAAAAAACAACTCTTGTAAGTATACAAAACTTTAATTAATAAACATCAAAATTTACACCCGGACGAAAGCCGGACCGGTCAGCTAGTTACCAAATTTAATTGTCGTCGGAACTACGCATGTGTGCAAATTTTTAACGCCATCAGATAAAGGGAAGTGGGGCAGCTATTCATATCGAATAATTTCATTACTTATAAATGATTATTTTGATTAAAAAGCATATTTTTTGACAGTCGTCAATCAGTAATTCCAGATTTTGAATTTTTATTGGTTTTAACCTAGCAAATCTAAATTATATTATTAGAAAATGTTACAAAATCAAAAACATTGAAACACCCTACATAATAAAATTAAGAAAAATCGCAGGATAGTGGGCAAAATATTTGATTTATTAAATGTACAACGTTTCGTCTATAGATTTAGACTTTTTCAAGTACATACATAAAAATAACAATATTTATGAAAATTTTGTCCACTATCCTGCGATTTTTCTTAATTTTATTATAATCACGATAGACACGATTTCTAATATAAACCCTACATAATATTTGTTTGATCACGAAATTTTGCATAATATAGAATAGAATACTTGATACATTGAGCTTGTTGTTACACGTACAGTTACAGGCTATTTAGATTATTATTGGTTAAAAAAAATAGTGACAGTATGAATGAAATATCTGTAAAAGGACACGGCTTAAGTCCAATGTGTCGATTGTGCTTATCAAAAGGCGTTGTTCTACTAGACATCTTTTATTTTTCGGCAAAAATGATGAATCAAGTATCCAATATTATAATGGGATGTTCTCCCGTTCAGGTAAGTTTGGTTCTCAATGATTACTATTGCGATACATCATTACATGTCACATCTTAATTTTAAATAACAATGTCTGTCAATTATCATTAGTAACATAAATAATACAGGATTTTTATTTTATTATTTTGCCAACATTTTTAAATTCCCGAAATAATAGAACAAGTGACCTGATAACTATTATCATCAAGAGCATAATTATTTACTTGAAAATAAACGATCTCTCGATTTTCAGATAAGGAAATGTGATGACATGCCCAATTTAATATGCCGCTCATGCTACACTCAAGTCGAAAAATTTCACCAGTTCCAGACGCAAATTGTACAGTCTGATAAAACACTGCGACGCTATCTACAGCAACTGCTTGCTTCGGACAAACAAATCAAGCCTGAATGTTCCATTCAGAAGTCTTCTGAGAAACATTCAAGCGATAAAACTAATCACTGTGATGTCACTGTGAAGTATGAATCAATATTATTTCATGATATATTTGGCACGGATTTCAACAGGAAAAAAATGGCGCCTATGAATTATAATTCAGCAGACAAAATTAACGAAGATATGCCTTTAAAATTCGAAGTTAAAGACGAACCAACCGATGATAATACGTCATTAACAGAATGTGCTTTATCCAAGGGTGATGGTAATAAAATCGACTCAAATGTCGATGGTGGCCACAATGTAACAAAATGTCTGGACAAAAGTGCAGAGGAGAAGAAAAATATTTCGATAAATTATGGGAAACATAAAAAAGCAACTGAAAAATACTATCACTGTGACATTTGTAATAAGACTTTTACCAACTTAAGTCATTTAATTAGTCACAAACGCACACATAACGGTGATAAACCGTATAAGTGTGACGTTTGTAATAGATGTTTCAGCCTATTAAGCAGTTTTGATAATCATAAACGCACACATACTGGTGAGAAACCATATCAGTGTGACGTTTGTAATAAGTGTTTCAGCCATTCAAATGATTTAATTAAGCACAAACGTATACATACTGGTGAGAAACCATATCAGTGTGACGTTTGTAATAAGTGTTTCAGTCAATCAATTAATTTAATTAGTCACAAACGCACACATACTGGTGAGAAACCATATCAGTGTGACGTTTGTAATAAGTGTTTCAGACATTCAAATGATTTAATTAAGCACAAACGTATACATACTGGTGAGAAACCATATCAGTGTGACGTTTGTAACAAGTGTTTCAGCCAGTCATGCAATTTAATTATCCACAAACGCATACATACTGGCGAGAAACCATATCAGTGTGATGTTTGTAATAAATGTTTCGGGCACTTAATCACTTTAAAAATGCACAAACACACACATACTGGTGAGAAACCATATCAGTGTGACGTTTGTAACAAGTGTTTCAGCCAGTCATGCAATTTAATTAACCACAAACGCACACATACTGGCGAGAAACCATATCAGTGTGACGTTTGTAAGAGATGTTTCAGCCAACTAAGCACTTTTAATAGTCACAAACGGATCCATACTGATGAGAAACCATATCAGTGTGACGATTAATCAATTTAAATGTTCACAAACGCATAGTACATGGTACAAAAAACAATGTTTGTAATAAATGAATTATACGTAAGTTACATTAATCGTTAAAAATAAAAAAAAATCTTAACAGTGTAATTCTAAGTTTATATGATACCTAGACCGACAAACGACTAGGCTTTGCAGTCAGGGTCTATTCTGATTGGTTGAATACCATGGGGTACTCGATTGATCACACCTAAACGAACGTAACAACTAACTAGTGAACTCTGTACTAATAATGGATAGTTGATAGCGATTAAAAAATGAGAAAATTTGTGGAGAATGTTCAAACACATATTCTTCAAGACAGACATTAATGTTCACAAAATTAAAATGAAAACTTACATACAGTGTATATAACATAGATAAAATTATGACGCATGTAGGTACTAGAATATTTTACAATTGGTGACAGGAACAATTATATATAAGCAAATTGTAAATAAAAATTGTAAATAATTTAAATCAATAAATATTTTTATAAAAAAAAAAAAAAAAAAAAATGAAAACTTCAGGTAAGGATTGTAATCTAATTCTTTTATAAAAGCCGATCAATTTTTTGACATTTCAAAATAAAACCTAATTTAATATTATTATTTGATATAGTAGGATGTCCAAAATTTATACAATAACAGTGTTCTTGAGAAATTGGAATAGAAAAATAAATTTTAATTAAGTTTTATTTTGAAATGTCAGAAAATTGATCGACTTTTATAGAGAGAATTAGATTACAAGCCTTACCTGAAGTTTTCATTCTACTTTTGTGAACATTAATGCCTGTCTTGAAGAATTTGTGTTTGAACATTCTCCACATACAAAACCCATTTTTTAATCGCTATCAACTATCCATATTATTATACAGAGTTCACTAGTTTAGGTGTGTGTGTGTCAAACGACATCAAGATAGGGTATTCGACCAATCAGAATGGACCCTGACAGTACGGCCTAGTCGCTTGTCATCCAGACAGACAGACACCTATCGAGACTTCCTTTTATGTTTAGAAAAACAAACGCGCGTCGCAAGGCGCGATGTTTGAACTTTTAAATTAAATAAAAAAAATTCGACTGATGACCAGTCCTATACTTCCCACCTAGTAAATATTTGCAAAAAATAAACACTCTTTTTTTTATTCTTTGACTAGGCCCAAATAACCTTAGCTGTTGGTGGTCTTTAAAACACAATTTAATTTTTATTCTTTGAAAAAAGCATGGCCCTCTTTTTTGTTTGGTGATCTATTGATGGCTAGCTTGATATAGCAAAAATCATGGTTACCTTGATTTACGTACAATTTTTATTTTTTTTAGTAAAATATTTTTTTTCTCGAAAACTATACATTTTAGAGAAAAAAAATATTTACATTTTTTTCATATTATAACATCTAGAATTCATTTATATTTTTTTTTACCTATGTTAATACGTGACTTTGAGGACGTTTTTTTGAATATCTCAGGATCCACTGAACCGATTTGACTCAAAATCTAATCAGATCTAAGTTAAAGGCTGATAAACACAATAGAACAATCGGCATGCCCGTATGTTGTTCCGTTCTTAAGATATCGAAGGCGAAAAATTGACCACATACACACACACACACATACACACATACACACATACACACACACATACAGACATCAGTCAGAAAATGATCTTAAACGATTGCTAGGGTCTCAAAACGTGAAAATCTGTTAAAATCTCGAAATATTGTTTTCGGACTGAATCCATTACTTCCCTACCATAGTAGAGGTGGGAAGTAAAAACGTTTCAAGATCTAATTTACATTCTAAAATCGCACCCATTGTACAACATGTAGATATGATAGCACGGTCAGTTTTAATTATTATAAACCATTTAAAAACATCTCTCTCTCTCTCTGTCTCTCTCTCTTGGTGTATGTTTTGATTAGCAAATCGCAATTAGTCATTCCCGTTAAGTGCTAATGACTGTCTAACAGTTCGTAACATCCAAATATTAATGGTTTTTGTGTTATTAACTTATTAACCATTGGAAGTTATTGTAATGGGTCCGAAAATCGAAATCAAAATGTATAACAAATTTTTATGTTTCAAGGTCACTAGATACACTATTTTTACACTATTTTTAGAAAGATGTCTGTGTGTGTATGTGTGTGTGTGTGTGTTCGTACGTACGTATGTGTCCTTTTCTTTCTAAGACGAAATCTCGAGAATGAAAAATGATATCGACTACGTTATAGGATGCCAATCGACGCGTATTAACGTAAATATGATCTGAAAGAAATTTTTTCAAAATCGGTTCAGCCGTTCTTTTTTCTTAACCAAATAACCTCCAAAAAAGTAGATTTTACACAATATCTCGCGAATAAAAAATTATATCGACTTCGTAAGGGTGTCAATCGAGGCGTGTTAACGTCATTTTGATCCGACATAAATTTTATAAAAATCGGTTCAGCCGTTTTTTTTTCTTTTTTTTTTTTAATTATTGATGTTTTAATGATTAAAATGATTACTTTTCTGTGTAATATCTAATTTAATTATTATTATAAAATATTTATCAAACTGGGAAGTTCGTCGTGTGGACCTCAAGGGTCGCACTTTAGTCCTAATAAACGACCCACCTCACGGCTTGTTAGAAAGATGTATCTGTGTGTGTGTGTGTGTGTATACGTACGTATGTGTCCTTTTCTTTCTAAGACGAAATCTCGAGAATGAAAAATGATATCGACTACGTTATAGGGTGCCAATCGACGCGTATTAACGTAAATATGATCTGAAAGAAATTTTTTCAAAATCGGTTCAGCCGTTCTTTTTTCTTAACCAAATAACCTCCAAAAAAGTAGATTTTACACAAGATCTCGCGAATAAAAAATTATATCGACTTCGTAAGGATGTCAATCGAGGCGTGTTAACATCATTTTGATCCGACATAAATTTTATAAAAATCGGTTCAGCCGTTTTTTTTTTTAATTATTGTTAAAAATAAATAATAATTATGTTTTAATGATTAAAATGATTACTTTTCTGTGTAATATCTAATTTAATTAATATTATTATTAAATATTTATCAAACTGGAAAGTTCGTCGTATAGACCTCAAGGGTCGCACTTTAGTCCTAATAAACGACCCACCTCACGGCTTGTTATATTTTACTAACTGTAATCATTACCTATATATGTTATCCAAGATCTGAGTCCCTAGTTTGTCTGGAATCCTAATGCTGCGAGGGCCTGTGGGCTGTGACGAGAAAAGGTGTTAGTATCCTTAACTCCAGTTTTTGTTATTCCTTATCTTTGGTACATGGGAGACTCCCCTGAAGCCATATGGTGATTGAAAAGAAAAAATTCACAGATTTCGCAATCCTTGCAACCATCGAGGACATTGGAAATGATAACAGCATATTATATGAAACATAATTAACTGTTTATTATACACACAATATTTATCAATGCACTGTTTAGTTTTGTCAGAAATAACCCTATTATTCTTCTGTTATATACGCGTTCACTTTTGCTTGATTACTTAACTTTTAAATGGATTTTTCTACAGTATTTATTAACATTTGCTCAAAAATAGCACCGCAGATCGTCGCAAATACCTGTCAATTAACTAGACATGATATAAAACACATTTCGAAAAAATTGCACTTGTTCAATTTTGCATGATTGCTCCTCACTTGATCGCGACACCGTTGTCTTTTGGCCTTGAACGAAAACTCGTAACTCTGCCCCCGCATATACGAACATAAACATTTCCAATGTTAAAAGCTGCCAAAATAGTCATTAAATTGATAGCACCCGGGCGAAGCCGGACCGGGCAGTTAGTTGTATCATAAATTTGAAACATTAAGTTGAAGGTCATAGGTAGGTATATTTATAAATGTGTGTACGATTATAATTTATACTCATTAAAAGCAAATTACTTTACGTTACGTGTGCCAATAAGTCTGTGTTGATATGATAGTCGATGCAAACTTTTTATTTTAAATGTTATATATATCTGCGGACAAATGCCGAGACCGCTTAAGTCGACTTTACGACAAAATTAGATTAATCACGATTGAATCGTCTTGCGTATCAAAATTTAATAATTTTGAACAGTGTATGTTATTCCTCATACATAAACAAACAAGCCGTGAGATGGGTCGTTTATTTGGACTAAAGTGCGACCCTTGAGGTCCACACGACGAACTTCCCAGTTTGATAAATATTTAATAATAATAATTAAATTAGATATTACACAGAAAAGTAATCATTTTAATCGTTAAAACATAATTATTATTTATTTTTAACAATAATTTAAAAAAAAACGGCTGAACCGATTTTTATAAAATTTATGTCGGATCAAAATGACGTTAACACGCCTCGATTGACACTCTTACGAAGTCGATATAATTTTTTATTCGCGAGATATTGTGTAAAATCTACTTTTTTGGAGTCTATTTGGTTAAGAAAAAAGAACGGCTGAACCGATTTTGAAAAAATTACTTTCAGATCATATTTACGTTAATACGCGTCGATTGGCACCCTAACGTAGTCGATATCATTTTTCATTCTCGAGATTTCGTCTTAGAAAAAAATGGACACATACGTACGTACGTACACACACACACAGACATCTTTTCAAAAATAGTTTAAAAATAGTGTAGTGACCTTGAAACATAAAAATTTGTTAAAAAATTTGATTTTGATTTTCGGACTCATTACAACAACTTCCAATGGGGTTAAAAATTCCTTGCAAGAACTCTATTAAAATAATAATTTGAAGAAATAGAAAGAAATTATTTGACTTAAACGGTGTTGCCGTTTTGGCCACAAATAAAAAATATAACTTTTTCATGTGTTGACCTTAAAATGGTGTATTAATAAACGTACTTAAGTAAAAGGCGAATGGCGGCGGCAAACGGCTAATAGTTCATATAAGGATGTACTTTAGTTTTTATTGGATCATTTCAAATCACCATTGGTGTACGTTCCTACACTTAAAAATGAATGTAAAAATACTTTGAAAGTTAAGGTAGAATTTGCTCGATTTTCTAAGTGAATTTACATTATTATTTATTTTTACACAGAAAACTTCATAAAAACTTGGACTTTTACTGTAAAGTTAAACAAATTTGTGATTTTTACATAAAGTAAATTAAAATTACATAATTTGTATAATATTCCAATAAAGCGTGTAAAAATTACAAAATAAAATGTATAGTTACATATATAAGATGAATGAATACAAAACAAATTAATGTAAAATTAGTAACCACGCATGCTCAATGTGTTTTTATGGAATCTACGCGATGTGCAGGCGATACCTGTTTGTGACGCCATTGTCTCTTTGTGTGCCTATTACCAGATTAATTGCTGGCTACAAATGGACCAACGATAATCTATGTAATCGGCCTTCTCAATTCTTACAGTGTACTGTAACTAATAAAATGTTCAAGGGTTAAACTTTAAATTTTATTCAAATATTTTAAATTTTTTTGACGTGAAACTTCTTAAGCAGCGCCACTGCTACGATTTGAAGGGTAAAAAAAGAATTAATCACAGAAAAACATAGAAAAAATCATTTTTCAAGCTAAGTTTTCGAAATGTACATCCATCAATAAAACTGTTGTGGTAAGAAGTAACTATATTTTATTTTGTTTCCATCTTTTAAGTTTTATTTTTGCGCAGTCGGGTTTTTTGTTTTTTTTTTAAAATGTATTTTTTTCAATGCGCTCTGCAACCCAGTACTTAATGTTTTAATTTATTATGGTACCAGACTCTAGACCAAACTGTCGTGTGTTCGTATCTCAGTTGCACTCATGGATGTTTTGTGATGTTATTTAGTTAAGGGAGTTGTTATTTAATGTAATTTAAGACGCTAATGACCTAAGTTGTCGACGCGTCTATAAGCTAAAATAAATAAATAAATTAATTTATTATGCGATATACGTACGCCACTGTGTAGAATATAGATGCGCGGTGCAATGAAATGCTCTAATTATTTCTCGTCAGAATGTTAGGTACGTACATGAGTTGCTGATAATAATTATTGGTAGCGCAAGCTACGCTTGTTATAACCAAGGATGTCCAAAACGTGTCTGAAATATGGACATTGTCCATATTTCAGACACCTTTCGACGGGGTGAGGACATTGCTGGCGGTTAAGGACTTTTAATGTGAAACATCTAATGTCGCGCTTGGATAGGAGTGAAAACGTTTTGATGGCAAGACGCGTGGTGCCATTCGGCCAACCTCGCGTTTCATCGGCTCTTTCCGACGCGCTTCCCACTCTACTATACTACACACTTGCTACTTTATTAGACGCTAATGACCTCTGTTGTCGAGCGTCTATAATCTACAATTCAATTCAATTCTCGCTACTTTACGTGTGTGTAAGTGTGTCGGCACTCCCACTCGTGAGTATTGGACGAATTTAAACAAGCGGAGCGTCGTTCCAAGCTGTTTTAATATCTTCGCGGAGGGGGGTAATAAATCGTAAATTCTTATCTCTGGAACTACTGAACCGATTCTAAAAATTCTTTCACTAATAGAAAGCTACACTATCCTTGAGTGATATAAGCTATATTTTATTTTGATAAATTACTGGCGAGGTGGGGGGGGGTAATTCCTGTGGGATAGTAACAGAACGTATGAACATTGTTTCAAGCTATGACATTGTTTCATATCTGCCAGGCGTCCCACGACAGCTCACATTTTTTTATAGAGGGGCCACAGTCATTGTAAAGAGTAAAAATAAATGCTTTTTGAAGTGAAAACTTCTTTAGGCGCACTTTGCGTTCTTCCTGAATAGTGAACGAAAGTGAACCGTCACGCTCGGGTCGGTGACGCTGAATCGGGTTTACTCGGCTCCACTCGACATCAAGCGCGCTCGGGTCGGTGACCACGTTTACTGTCTAACAAGGAGTGCATCGTTTCAGGAATTACGTTACTAGCAAGGTTAATAGAGCGGAAAACAAACTGGTTACTGACTAATTCAGATGCCAAAGTTGTATTTCAGATTCTAGCGTAAAATTATGACAATGTGCACACTTCACTCACATACACACACACCCACACACCCACCCACACACACACACACACACATATTTGACAAACTTACTTGTTAATAATAAGGAGAAAAAAATATATAGGTACACGTTCTTTATATTTTTGGACTCCTGCCCTAGCACTGGTTTCCCAAGTTGGGCAGGAAATCCTCATTCTCAATTATTATAAAAATTGTTATACCTATTTTTTTTTGAGGAATAAATAAATTGAAATTGAAAGCAATGAATCAATGTAAGCATTCGCGTCCGCCCATCAAGTTAGATTGACCACATAAAAATGCCGATAACTTTGACATTTTTCTAAGCACTAACGAAAAAATTTTGGGGTTGAGCAGTAACTATTGGCATACAAAAAATTCAAAAAATCTGTCATAGGTTATCTAACTTGACATACGTTAAATTTTGGAACTTGATTGTAGCTCATAATATACTTCTGAAAGTAATGGTTTGGTTAAATCTAAAACTGGACACCCTGATTATAGCTACTCCGTATAACTATATAGCCATAGCAAAGGTCAAATATTTATTGCTGTGAAGTCTTGCCTACCTTGTGTTGTGAAAAACATTCATACACTGTATAATATTAAATACAGGGGCCGCCAAAATTTTACCTTTATTCGATACCTTCTCTTACATCAATAATTTAATCTATATATACAGGTGTCTCAAAATTGACGCCTGTGCGTTTGGGATTTGATTCAGGGAACTAATGCAAATCGAAAATTAGAAGTGGAAAATTTTCCGATTGTCTTTCGTTATCGAGTTATTAATGTCTTGTCATTTTAGTGGTACCTATAACTTAATTATTTAGTTAATTTAATAATAATAATAATTTATTAATTAAGTTATACAATTAAAATGACACGACACTAATGGGGAATAAATAATGCTTGTACCTACCACAAGTGCTGCCTCTCGTGGTTAATTGAAAGAACTATACTCTCAGGAAAATGGCTCATTGCGTGGATCAGGACGCATACGGCTAAATTAAAACAAAACTGATTATAGTAGATTTGAAACGGGTGTCAAAGAGGGGTAAAATTTTGAAAGACTAAAATGAACAAAATAAAATATTAGTAAAAAAAACTTTTCAGAGACAAGCTTTTATTTAAATGCACTAAAAAGGAAAAAATATTTTTTAATAATTTAGGTTCATAATTAATAAAAGCGTGGGTCGTGACTAATAATAATCGAGTTCACGACCCAGGCTTTTATTAATTATGAACCGAAATTATTAAAAATTATTTTTTCCTTTTTAGTGCATTTAAATAAGAGCTTGTCTTTAAAAAGTTTTTTTACTAATATTTTTTTCAATATTGGCTATCGATTCCCCATTGTTGTGCGATTCGATAGCCGTGACAAAGTATCGATGACGAGATTTTATTGATCGACTTTCATTTTGCATCGAGTGTCGATATGATGGAACGTGTCGGCGGATGATTTATTCAAGGCGTGATCTAATTTCAGATTCGTTAAATTTAGAAGGTAAATCATATTATATAGATACCGACACGTAGATACAAACAAAACTAAACTGTTTAAGAGTTCTCTGGTTAACTAACAAAAGCGCTCATGGTGAATTTTTTATCATCACAATTCACACTTTTATATCACAATCACCAGTCAAAACTCTCTATAAAGCAAACATTACTAGGACCTGGTTGGTTTTCTATAAAGCTAGAAACACATTTCTCTGTTGTGCTGTGCTGTGTTGGGGTGTTGTGTTGTGTTGTGTTTGTGTTGTGTTTGTCTTTGTTTGTGTTGTGTTGTGTTTGTGTGTGTTTGTGTTGTGTTTGCGTTGTGTTTGTGTTGTGTTTGTGTTGTGTTGTATTTGTGTTGTATTGTATTTGTGTTGTGTTGTATTTGTGTTGTGTTTGTGTTGTGTTTGTTTGTGTTGTGTTTGTGTTGTGTTTGTGTTCTGTTGTATTTGTGTTGTGTTGTATTTGTGTTGTGTTGTATTTGTGTTGTGTTTATGTTGTGTTGTGTTGTATTTGTGTTGTGTTTGTGTTGTGTTTATGTTGTGTTTGTGTTGTGTTTGTGTTGTGTTGTATTTGTGTTGTGTTTGTGTTGTGTTGTGACGAAAATTTGGAAGCGAGGGATTACGAGACGACACAATACATAGCATCAGACACATGTGCACACGGCCCATTTGATGACATGGAAAAATGGTGTCTGATGCATACAACGTTGCGTCACAACACAACACATCAGAGAAATGTGATTCCAGCTTAACTATAACGAAAGAAATAATTGCTCAGTCCACTTGCTCATAGTTGTTTTGTGATGTTATTTAATTTAATTTGATGTAATTATAGACACTAATGACTTTATTTGTCGACCGTCTATAATCTACAATAAAAATCATGCACTTGTAAATCTGTGTGCAATACTGCCCGTTTATTGAGGACGTTTATAGGCTATTCGAGTTTTTTTTTTAAATTCAACCCCAAAGGGGGTAAAACAGGGATGTGGGTTTTTTTTTACTATCTATACTAATATTATAAACTGTAGGCAAATACGCACGGCGAAAACAACGACAGGCGATTTCGCTTCGTAGGGGGAGAATTTCTCACGGGGGGAGGGGTAATAAATCATAAATTATTAAATATAATAAATTAAAAGTGAAATTGATTCTTTTACCAGTTCTCAGATTAGAACTTAGAAACTGAGGGCTTGTAATAGAGGAGTCTTTGAAAGACCAAATAAAACACGGCTTCACTGTAAGAAATGAGAAGGCCGATTACATAGATTATCGATGGTCCATTTGTAGCCAGCGATTAATCTGGTAATAGGCACACAAAGAGACAATGGCGTCGCAGACAGGTATCGCGTGCACATCGCGTAGATTTCATAAAAACACATTGCGCATGCGTGGTTACTAATTTTACATTAATTTGTTTTGTATTTATCCATTTTATGTATGTAACTATACATTTTATTTTGTAATTTTTACACACTTTATTGGAATATTACACAAATTATGTAATTTTAATTTACTTTATGTAAAAATCACAAATTTGTTTAACTTTACAGTAAAAGTCCAAGTTTTTATGAAGTTTTCTGTATAAAAATGAATAATAAAGTAAAATCACTTAGGAAATCGAGCGAATTCTACCTTAATTTTCAAAGTATTTTTACATCCATTTTTTACAGTGTTCAGTACGAGCTCGGTTATTTTCATAAAAAAATCGAGTTTTAGAAAATCGATTGAAATACAGCAAAATTTTTACATAAACGTTTTTGTCTTTTGCCCATAGATATAATGACGGCTTAAACATAAAAAATACCGTTGATGTTTCTTGTGAAAACGAACGTATTACATGAAAGTTTATGTTAAAACTGGTTGGTGATTTTTTGATACGTGACTGATTTGAATATGTCAGTTAAAAATATTGAATCACTTTTTACAAAATATTTAGTTCAAAAGCGAAAAGTAAACAGGAAAAACGAATCTCGTTGAAATTAAAAATCAACGCTGCATCTTCTAACATGAAATGATTTTTAAAAGTAAATGATGAAAAGTTTGACTGCATTAAAAAAAACCCGGACAAATGCGAGCTAGGCCAAGAGCATACACACCATTTTTTTCCGCGACTAAACAGTTTAGTCGAGTTGTGTACGTGTCGCGAATTCAACTCGACTAAACTGGGGGGCAGTATAACCTAGTGGTTAGCATGCTTGGCGTCGCAACCTCTAGACTGGACTGCCGTGGGTTCGAATCCCACCTGCGCTCATGGATGTTTTGTGATGTTACTTAGTTTTAAGCTAGTTGTTATTTAATGTAGTTGAAAGACGCTAATGACCTTAGATGTCGACGCGTCTATAATCTACAATAAATTAAATCGACTAAACTGTTTAGTTGTTATCTATAGGTGCGCATACAATCAATCAGTTGGGCGGCACTATCGGCAAGTTGTACGCTGCCGTCATCTCGGATAGAATTGCACGATGGGCTAAGAGGCATGAATCCCTTTCTCCGGCGCAGAAGGGATTCATGGAGGGTGAAGGGTGCTTCGAGCACAACTTCATCGTGCAATCTGCGCTGGACGATGCGAGGCGCGGTCGGGGGGAAGTCGTGGTGTGTTGGCTGGATCTAGCCAATGCATTCGGCTCTCTTCCGCACGCGACCATTCGCACCGTATTCGAGATGCTCGGTGTGCCAGACCATCTGCTCAGCGTAGTCCTAGAGCTTTATTCCCGAGCGACAACCACGGTCCGTACCACCGAAGGTGAGACGGACCCAATTCCGGTGCGTTCGGGAGTGAAGCAGGGATGCCCGCTGAGTCCGATGGTTTTCAACTTGGCGATAGAGCCGCTCATCCGTGTGGCCTCTGGGATGGCGAATGATCACGGTTACACTCTTTGTGGTCAGCACATCTCGGCTCTAGCGTACGCGGACGACATCGTCTTACTGGCCAAGAATCCACAGTCACTCCAGCATATGCTGGACACTGTGTGTGTTGTCGCGGCCTGGCTGGGTCTCAGATTCAGGCCGGAAAAGTGCGCTACTTTACATGTGCACTGTCGGGAAAGGAGAGAAGTGAGACCGACGGTCTTCACAATGCAGGGAGACCGGCCGGAGGTATTAGGCGATGGTGATGTTTATAGTCATCTGGGCGTGCCTACGGGGTTCCGGGTTGACCAGACCCCGTATGAAACTGTCCAGCAAGTAATTGCTGACGCCAACTCTATAGATGCATCACTATTGGCACCCTGGCAGAAGCTCGAGGCGCTGAACATGTTCGTCCTGTCGCGTCTTGATTTCATTATCCGTGGCGCCAAGGTAGCGAAGGGCACCTTGGCGGAGGCGGATAAGGTAATCAAGAAGCTGGCTAAAAAGTGGATGAGCTTGCCTCAGCGTGCTTCAGCTGAGCTAATTTATATGCCATCCTGGCAGGGTGGCGCAAACCTCTTTCCTCTGGCCGAGCTCGGTGATGTGTTGACTGTTGCTCATGCCTTTCGGCTTCTCACCTGCCCTGACGGTGTGGTTAGGCACGTTGCGTGGGAAACCCTGCGCAAGGTGATAACCAAGCGTACTAGGACACCTCCAACTGGTGCGGATGTAGCCGCGTATTTGAGTGGCTCCTTAGAGGGTCCAATGGCTCGAGACGGGGGCGACATTTCGAGCCTGTGGACGCAGGCCCGGAATGCTTGTGGTCGTCTCGGGTCAAAGTTCGGTATCGAGTTCGACTGGTGCGAGGAACGCGGGGAACTGTCCGTGGCGGTGAGGCATCCAGGTCGTGCTATAGAACGTGTGCTTGTCCCAGGCGCTGCGAGGGCGGCGATTATTCGCCAACTTAAGTCGTCGGTAAGGTCGTCATACGCCGCCAGACTCATTCGGAAACCTGACCAGGGCAAGGTCTATGCCTCGGTCGCACAGAGAGGAGCTAGTAACCACTTCCTTCTGAGTGGACGCTATACCCGCTTCTGTGACTACCGGTTTATCCACCGGGCACGACTCGACTGTGTGCCTTTAAATGGCACACGTCGGTTCGTCCGCGGTGGGAACCAAAGGTGTCGCAGGTGTGGGTATGCGCGGGAGACCCTCCCCCATGTGGTGAACCACTGCAGGGTCCACTCAGACGCGTGGCAGCGGCGTCACAACGCCGTGTTAACACGACTAGCTAACTCGGTGCGACCCAGGACTGGGGTCTCGGTCTCCATCAACAAGGCTGTTGGTGGTGTCCGGGACAACCTGCGCCCTGACCTTGTGTTCCGTAATGAGGCTGAACGGCGGATTTCGATTGTGGACGTCACAATTCCGTTTGAGGGTGCCGCGGGAGCCTTGGAGGCAGCTCGGCAACAGAAGCTCGACAAGTACGGGCCTATGGCTGCCGAGCTGCAAGCTCAGGGCTACGAGGTATTCCTCGACGCATTTGTGGTCGGCTCACTAGGCGGCTGGTTGTCGAATAACGACGCCGTTCTTGCGCGACTGGGAGTGGCGCGACGCTATAGCAACGTAATGGCTCGCCTCATGGTCTCGGACACGATCCGCTGGACCAGAGATATATACATCGAGCATCTCTCCGGCGTCCGGCAGTACCAACAATAGCGCCGTCCTCCATCATCGAAGCCACCGAATTCTCCCCCCCCCCGACTATCTTTTCTCTTTCTTTTGATATATTTATTTACTTACTTATTTTATTACATATTTTGTTATTATTCTGTTTATATTTTGTTATTATTTTGTTGATATATACTTTGTTATTATTTAATTTGTTACTACCTTTTTTTATTAAAAATTCTTTTATTTCGCTGTTTTATTATTTATTTCATATTATGTATTACATATACTTCATTAATTATTATGAATATTTAAGATTGTATGGCTCCGGACCCCTGCGATGTGCACAATCCGTTGTGCACTTTGCAGGGGCCACGCAGCGGTGCCATCCCCTTGGCCGCCCTCTGGGAAAAATGGTGACCAACGGGATGGCACTTAGTTTGGAATTTACTATTGTCAAATGAAGTTATATTATATTACAACCTACAATGATGCTACACTTTGTATGTTATATGTAATATTATTATGTATTATTTTGGCTATAAAAATAAAGCTTCGGTACTTAAACAACTATTTAGTCGAGCGTATGCTAGCGTCAATAGACATAAACTGCCGACGATAGTTGTCCAACAGAAAAGTCAAAAAACGATCTATGCGGTCTTTTGATTATTTTGTCGTACGACTATAGTGTCGATAGTATGCGTAAGCCCTTCTGATCCCATAGTAGATAGAGAACTAGTGACAATTTTTTGGTGTTATTTATTCAAGGCCTTATTTTTGTGAAGATGTTGAGGGAGGCATATTAAAGTGTCCTGAGTAAGGGATTTTGCTAAATAGCGGTATGGGAGGGATGCAGACCGCCCCCAACATGTAAAAAAAAAATTGTCACAATTAAAAATTGTTTGTATAGCTTGTCGGTGACCCAATAATCCCCCTATATTATTAAACGAGTAAATCTTGTATATATGTTTCTATGTATCTATATAAATATTTTCTCGAAAACGGCTCTAACGATTTTGATCAAATTTACCGAAAAGGGGTTTCGGGGGGCAAAAAATCGATTTAGCTAGGTCTCATCCCTGGAAAAATTCGTTTTCTTATAAAAACAGTTTTTTTAACGTCATAAAACAGTGTCGTATTGTGAGTAGGCTTTGGAAAAAACAAACTATTTTCATTATTTATGTCAAAATTACTCTGACAGTCAATCTTTAACTTATTAAAATAATCAGTAATTATTTGAAAAGTAAAAAAATAGCAACAATAAAATCTAAACATAATTATGTAAGTAGTTTTAGATAAAATTTAAATAAATAGGTATGTTATTTTTATATTACCTATATAAAATATGTATAGGTAAGTACGTTAAATGTAGTATGACGTATAATCTTACCTAGACCTTTTTTTCTCAAAAACGACTAACGATTCTGATGAAATTTACAGAATGGGGATTTTTCGGGGCGAGAAATCGATCTAGGTAGGAATTTTGGTTCCAGAGGGGAGCAATTAAAAAAAAGGTGTTTTTTATTTATTATAACTCGCTCAATTAAAGTCAGATTGATTCGAAGTCTATTTCTACATAGATTTTATATAATATATCACAAGTGTTAAAATTGTAATTGAACACTAATATAAGACGTGTCTTGCACAATATGTAAATAATAACAAAACGGCGCCGCGGGTCTGTGTAAAACACATCGATTTTTAAAAACTATGGTGAAGATACATGCAAAAAAAGTTTTGCGCAGGTTATAGTCTGACGTTTGTTATTAAAAGAATCGATTTTTGTGAGTTTTTCAGTAGGTATACACCTATGCAAAAAAAAATATTTGAAATTTACTGGAAGTTGTTAAGATGACATCACAGAGAAAAAGTACTTCGATAAAGTTGATATTTGGTATCAATGCTTAAAATTGGATTGTTAAAATGGTAACGGGCGAGCAAAATTTCATCTGATTCGAACATTTTTACAAGATATTCAATCTATGAAAATCGGTTTTTGCGAGTTCTTCAGTCAACAAAACAATAACGGCGGTAGATTTGAAAATGGCGACCTAAATAATATTTACAGGAATGATTCAAGTTGATACTTAGTTTTTACGCTTAAAAATACACATAGGTAGTTAAAATATTTAACAGAAACAATTATTTTAAATTATGTTTCAGAAATAAATTCGTTTCGGAATAATATTCTGAGAAAATAATATCTCACAGCATACAAGTACTATTTTTATTGAACTCATCCGAGCAAAGCTCGGCACCCAGATATTGTCATTATAATATTTGCAGATCGATTGGTCAGTATTAAACGGGTGGCAGATCACCCTAAACGTGTCATGTACCCGACGAAATTTATATTGTTAGTTCAAGGTTCAAATTTTAATATGTTGTTACAGCGACTGTTTTAAGCATATATTTCAATTTGCCGAACAAAATGTCGGTATTAACCCGCTTGCAGAACGATATAAACATCTAGGCGAGCAAGTTTCCCTCTAAGAGAGGGGGTTAATACCGACATTTTGTTCTGCAAATTGAAAACAGTCGCCGTAACAACATATTAAAATTTGAACCTTGAACTAATAAGTGATATAAATTTCGTACATGACACGTTTAGGGTGATCTGCCACCCTTTTCATACCGACCAATCGATCTGCAAATATTATAATGGCATTATTGGGTCACCGACAAGCTATACAAACAATTTCAGTCTTGAAGCAATAATAATTGTGACCATTTTTTTTGTTACATGTTGGGGGCGGTCTGCATCCCTCCCATACCGCTATCCAGCAAAATCCCTTACTTAAGGCACATTAATATGCCTCTCTCAACATCTTCACAAAAATAAATTCTTGAATAAATAACACCAAAAAATTGTCACTAGCTCTCGGTCTAATAGATTTAGATCTCAAGAACATGTCGATGAATCGGGCTTCACTTCTGCAGTGTATGCTATGCCCTAACCGGATTATGATAGAGATGAGTGGATTAACTGTATTATATTTGCCTTTGAATTTCAATCGATTTATTTATTTATAATTATTTATTTATTTATTTACTTACTTACTTAAGTAATAAGATTTATACATTTAAGATTTTTACATTTCTTTTTGAACAACCATTTGGACGTACCGGCGCCAAAGACGTCAGTTGTCGAACGTCTATAATCTACAATTTGACGCACCCTGTACATGTCAGACACAAAGAGATTGTGTGTATGAATGCGTTACGTAATAATATAACGAGAGAGAAATTATAAAGGGAAACATTTGTGTTGATCTATCTCATTATCACAAATGATTCGGCATTATCCGCGCCGGTAGCGCGGCCAGTTACCTGCCCGGTATCCTCCAACATCAGTTAGCTATCGTGGCTATGATACAGTGCAGGCTGTTGACGCCATACTGAGATCTAAGGGGACTTTGGAGCTTATATACAGGGTGGCACATCTTAAACAATGCAGTGAAATATCTCGTAAACGGTACAAACCATAAAAAAATGTTTCATACAAAAGTTATAAGAGTGTCAAGGGGGACAGAAGACTGTGATATCAAATTTAACATAGGTGGTGCTGTGAAGGTCAGGCGAAGGTCAGCTTCGATTTTTTAATTGTAACAGTGCATTTTTATTCCAGAATTCGATACAGTATTTAACAGTGAACAGTAAATTATTAAGGTACATATGCGCTAAAGTTAATAAATATTGAGATATTTATAAATAAAATGGTAAATTTAATTTCTCAATTTGGTTCTTTTATGAATTAAATTCAAGCCAAGAAGGCCGGTGCGTAATATGATGGCTATCTGATATGCCATAATTTATCTAATTGTCTTTCATTTTGGTCGTTATTTAATTTCTAAATATTTCAATATTTATTAACTTTAGCTGATATGTACCTTAATAATTTACTGTTCACTACTAAATACTCCATCGTATTCTGGAATAAAAATGCACTGTTGCAATTAAAAAATCGAAGCTGACCTTCGTCTGACCTTCACCGCACCACCTATGTTAAATCTGATATCACAGTCTTCTGTCCCTCTTGACACTATAACTTTTGTATAAAACATTTTTTTATGGTTTGTACCGTTTAAGATGTGCCACCCTGTAGAGTGTACACCACTAAACACTGATATCTATCCCTTAGTCAGCCACTGGGTACAACACCCTAGAAAAATATTTAAGTAGGTACTTTTGATGATAAACTTTTTACGATAAACGATTTATGACTGGTAGGATTCTAACCTTTCAACCAATTTACGTTTACCTCCACCAGTTTCCGGCTGTGGCACTTTCTTCCTTTTTTTTGAAATCGGTTAAAAATTGCATGCTTCATGCATTCCGCATTTGTAAGCATGTTGTTTATAGCCTATATATAGGACACCTGTATAATTATATATGAATTATTTGCGTATAGTGGTGAATGGAGGTCTTAACGATATCGGGCATTAATTATCTGTTTGTTCTCGCATTGTTTTGTCAAACAGCATGGCGCATAGTCTGCCAGATTGTGATATGCGCGTTGACCCCCCTTGGATTCGCGGCTTAATTGAGTCTTTATAATTGCTTAGTTTTGTTTACTACCATCGATACAGCGCGGATTGAGTCGACATACTACCATAGTACATACTAGTGATGCGCGATACGAGATGTTTTACGACTATTCAAACATCTCGATGATTCTCGATGGTTGTCACTTGGACTCGATTGTTGTTGTTTCATAGTTCACCGAGGCCGAGTCGCATAGTACTGAATCGTACACTTTTAGTTTCAAAGATATAAACAGTATCTAAGAGATTTTTGAGTTTTCTTAAAAATGCCAAAAGTAAGAAGACCCCCCTCTTTGTACAAATTTGCGAAATTTTTGAAAAATAAATTCGACCTGATTCGTTTGATATTAAGTCTATTTATAGAAAAAATAACGCTGAATCGACTCCAACACCCCGCACTTTTAGTTTCAAAGATATAAACAGAATCTGAGAGATTTTTGAGTTTTCTTGAAAATGCCAAAAGTAAGAAGACCCCCCTCTTTGTACAAATTTGCGAAATTTTTGAAAAATAAATTCAACCCGAATCGTTTGATATTAAGTCTATTTATAGAAAAAATAACGCTGAATCGACTTCAACACACCGCACTGTTAGTTTCTAAGATATAAACAGTATCTGAGAGATTTTTTGAGTTTTCTTAAAAATGCCAAAAGTAAGAAGACCCCCCTTTGTACAAATTTGCGAAATTTTTTGAAAATAAATTCGACCCAAATCGTTTGATATTAAGTCTATTTATAGAAAAAATAACGCTGAATCGACTCCAACACCCCGCACTTTTAGTTTCAAAGATATAAACAGTATCTGAGAGATTTTTGAGCTTTCTTAAAAATGCCAAAAGTAAGAAGACCACCTCTTTGTACAAATTTGCGAAATTTTTGAAAAATAAATTCAACCCGAATCGTTTGATATTAAGTCTATTTATACAAAAAATAACGCTGAATCGACTTCAACACACCGCACTATTAGTTTCTAAGATATAAACAGCATCTGAGAGATTTTTGAGTTTTCTTAAAAATGCCAAAAGTAAGAAGACCCCCCTCTTTGTACAAATTTGCGAAATTTTTGAAAAATAAATTCGACCCGAATCGTTTGATATTAAGTCTATTTATAGAAAAAATAACGCTGAATCGACTCCAACACCCCGCACTTTTAGTTTCAAAGATATAAACAGTATCTGAGAGATTTTTGAGTTTTCTAAAAAATGCCAGAAGTAAGAAGACCCCCCTCTTTGTACAAATTTGCGAAATTTTTGAAAAATAAATTCGACCTGATTCGTTTGATATTAAGTCTATTTATAGAAAAAATAACGCTGAATCGACTCCAACACCCCGCACTTTTAGTTTCAAAGATATAAACAGTATCTGAGAGATTTTTGAGTTTTCTTAAAAATGCCAAAAGTAAGAAGACCCCCCTCTTTGTACAAATTTGCGAAATTTTTGAAAAATAAATTCAACCCGAATCGTTTGATATTGTCTATTTATAGAAAAAATAACGCTGAATCCACTTCAACACCCCGCACTTTTAGTTTCAAAGATATAAACAGTATCTAAGAGATTTTTGAGTTTTCTTAAAAATGCCAAAAGTAAGAAGCCCCCCCCCTCTTTATACTTACAAATTTGCGAAATTCGACATAGCCAAAACAGAATCCTTTATCAAACTGAAATTTTAAGGATCACTAGATAGTAGACGGACAAATCAATGTCTGTCCTAAAAAAATGAATTTATTATACAGGGTGTTCAAAATAATGTATTTCTTTTACCTAACTTCAATCACGTGTAACTTTTGATTGTTAAATACAACGAGCTTATTTTTCTGATGGAATTATATTCTTTAGGATATTTACTAAGGATTGTCCATACCTAAACCTAATATTTTCGTATTAAATGGGACAGGCTGTATAATTGAAAATATATTTAGGTTATAGGTACAACTTTTGTATTTAAACTTCTTTTCTATCTTCACCCAAAATCAATATATCGGCCGACAACGCAAGTCTTGGACACCCTTTATAAGTGTAATAGCTGACCCGATTGTGGTAGTTCCTTAAGGTCTAAGCTGTACGGTGGCGCTCTCAGTTACCTTACCAGTAGTTGTCATAATAATTGTGATGATGAATTGTCAGCGGCGGTGAAACGTGCAAATATTTGTATAAACAGTAATTATAATGTAAGTATTATATACAAGTAATCAAGATTCATAAAGGCACATCCTGTCAATTAATCATACTGCAGTAAGTGATTACAAAAGAAAACATTGACCGTTAACCCTTCAAATTTTTGACAGACCTTAACGAGACAGTGGAAATAAAATAATATGAACGCTGCGTACAATTATTACAATAATATTTCCAGTGGCGAACGGGCGCAGTTGAAACGGTGCCTCAGTAGCTAACATTAAAAGGAATTATTCTATCACCATCTGTAAAATTGCAAATTAAATAATTATTCGTACCTACACTTTAAAAAATGGATGTAAAAATACTTTGAAAGAAGTAGAATTCGCTCGGTTCTCTAAGTGATTTTACATTATTATTTATTTTTACACAGAAAACTTCATAAAAACTTGAACTTTTACTGTAAAGTTAAACAAATTTGTGATTTTTACATAAAGTAAATTAAAATTACATAATTTGTGTAATATTCCAATAAAGTGCGTAAAAATTACAAAATAAAATGTATAGTTACATATATAAAATGGATGAATACAAAACAAATTAATGTAAAATTAGTAACCACGCATGCGCAATGTGTTTTTATGGAATCTACGCGATGTGCAGGCGATACCTGTTTGCGACGCCATTGTCTCTTTGTGTGCCTATTACCAGATTAATCGCTGGCTACAAATGGACCATCGATAATCTATGCAATCGGCCTTCTGATCCTTTCTTACAGTGTACTATCTCGTGCGTAATTATATTATGACTCGTATGATAGTTAAAACTTGCTGGCGCTCGTTTTAACGTACTGTCACTACTTGCCAGTAATATACCTCATTACGCATCTAGACATACAATCTACTATTTTTTTTAGAACAACATTAACAATTACATCTTTGGGTTTAAAAAAATCTTTAAGTTCAAAAAAATTGTCGCGCGACACTGGTAATTTAGTAACTAATTAATACAAATTAAAATGAATTTTTACGTGTAACAATGCAATTATTATTTATAAATACGAGTAAAATATGCAAAGTGCGCTTCGGTTAATGTAACGAAACATAGATGAACAGGTGCTTGGCATGGTTTCCCGCGTTATGACGAGAAGATTATAGACTAGCTATATCTATGCTTGTTTTTCCGTCAACTTTATACGCGGACTCTTCGTCCGTCCGTCCGTCTGTCTGTCTTTCCGTAAGATCTTTTTTTTCAAGAACGGCTAAAGACATCAAGTTGAAGTTAATATCAAATACTACGGTCTACAACCCAACAGTCCTGTAAAAAATTCAAACTTCAAACTCAATGCAAAAAAAGTACTGCCTTTCAAAAATCACGTAGATATTTTGATACTGATTCAGTAATCAAAATCTATAGACCAAGAGCTAGTAACAATTTTTAGGTGTTATTTATTCAAGGCCTTATTTTTGTGAAGATGTTGAGGGAGGCATATTAAAGAGCTGCGTCTAAACGCCATCACAAAATATGCATAAGCAGAGATGGGATTCGAACCCACGACAGTCTGATCCAAAGGCTAGTACGTTGACCATTACACCAAGCTGTCCTCATACTAAACGTTATTTCTGTTAATGCTCTTCTGTGATAGAGCAGTAAAGGTCAATGGGGTTGAGAACGCCATAACATAACCTGCAAGTACGATGGTTACGGCGAAGCGGAGAGAGGTTCAAATGTCGACCGCTGAGGAAGGCGCAAGGTCACCAGCATCAATGTGCTGATCAATCTACTGGTTCCATAGCCGTTCACTGCCCGGATACGAACTGCGGCCTACCGAAACCTAATCTAATTTAATTTACAGCCACACCATGCGCCGTTGAACTTTCGAGCAGCGATGCGTCAAATTTTAAAAAGAAATGTCTTTGCAGAAATATTAAACAGGTTATTGATGCCAAAAAAATTAAAATTTTACAGATTTCAAGGCTACTATACTTATTCCTAAAAAGTGTTTTTACTTTCGAGCGACTATAGTACGCCGAGAGCTAGTGACAATTTTTAGGTGTTATTTATTCAAGGCCTTATTTTTTTGAAGATGTTGAGGGAGGCATATTAAAGTGCCTTGAGTAAGGGATTTTGCTAGATAGCGGTATGGGAGGGATGCAGACCGCCCCCAACATGTAACAAAAAAAATGGTCACAATTATTATTGCTTCAAGGCTGAAATTGTTTCTATAGCTTGTCGGTGACCCAATAATGCCATTATAATATTTGCAGATCGATTGGTCAGTACTAAAGGGGTGGCAGATCACCCTAAACGTGTCATGTATCCGACGAAATTTATATTATTAGTTCAAGGTTCAAATTTTAAAATGTTGTTACTGCGACTGTTTTAAGTATATATTTCAATTTGCAAAACAAAATGTCGGTATTAATATAGACACCTAGGCGAGTAAGTTTCCCTCTAATAGACGGGGTTAATACCAACATTTTGTTTTGCAAATTGAAAGATATGATAACTCTTTTTAAAAAAACTGCCCTTGATTTCCCTATGTGCCCAAACTATTTTACATTCCGTATAACAATAAAACGACATGCATTTTTGTACACCTTGTATAGAAAAACGAACTGCACACATCTGAGTAGGTACGTCGTGTTTCATATGTTTTTGTGTATGCGCGCGCAGTTAGCCATGACCCGTGTACAGCACTTGGTGTGTACCTCTAAGGTCAGAGGTTAGGTCCGTGACCCGGCCGTGACCCCGGCCGACCAGGTCTGTCAGTGCCCTCCGCCCCAATAGCGTTTCCAGACGTAGCCTCAACACCACCGATCTATCTTTCTCAGTTGTGTGTCACATCGCGTACTGCGCTGATTTCAACGGTCGGTTTGAATTTATGGCGCGAAATAATTTGCCGAATTAATTATCAGTAAGGCTACTAAAAAATAGTGATTGCTGATTGGTGGTTTAATATAATGTGACAAATGAATGTGAGGGATGTGTAAACGTCTGTGTAAACGGGAACGTTATCATAAACTGAGAGTATATAGTTGGATAAAAAATTACGATATACATGAAAGATATAAGGGTGTGTAAAAGTGTGAAATGTTCGATTTGTGAATTATATTACTAGCTTTTAATGCCACTGTCGGGGATAAAGTTCGAAAATAATAGTCAGTAACTAATACATTTATACGAAACTCTTTTTATGCATAGAACGGGTATGCTTTACATTGTTTCGTAGCTTTTCCGCTCTATTAAGCTTGTTAGTAACTATATATGACTCACTGACAATTATTTTCGAACCGTACTATAGTTATATAATATACTTAATTGAAAACTGGTAGTTTCGGGTTTGAATCCCAACAGTGACATATGTTTGTGTATAAAAAAATTTCCTGTATAACTTACGACAACAATAAATGTGTTATGGTACCTAATTAACTATTTTATTTTATTGTAAATTATAGACGCGTCGACAACTTAGGTTGGGTATCGGCCTTCTGACGATCGGACAGTCCCATTTGAAATTATGAAAGTCCAACTCTGTACCTATATTTTAGGACATTGTCTATAGTAAAAAAATCAATACAATTTCATAATATTGTGACGGATGAGTAATTTAATTGTTTCAAATAAGTGACTCGGCATTTCGAAAACAAAAACACTATTTTCTCACAATTGTTGAAACAGTCTGTGCGGCCAGCCTTGCTTCACAACGACGCTGTTTGCACGCCAACAATTACTCAGGCTCGATCACGTCATCTGTGGACCGAGCTTTTATCTCATCTTATTTATTTACTAGCCTGAACCCGCGCCTTTGCTCGCGTTAGATTTTTCCGTACCTCCGTTGACCGTATGGAACGCTATTACTCTGGCTACGATGCTTGTCCGTCCGTCCGTCTGACAAAGGGCTCTAACT
Source organism: Mongoloraphidia duomilia (assembly GCA_039654895.1). Classification (NCBI taxonomy): domain Eukaryota; kingdom Metazoa; phylum Arthropoda; class Insecta; order Raphidioptera; family Raphidiidae; genus Mongoloraphidia; species Mongoloraphidia duomilia. The sequence continues at coordinate 2,834,092 of CM077524.1, forward strand.
CACAAACGGTAAGAGGTAGCTAGTTGAAATTTTTACAGATTGTGTGTTGTTGTGGCATGAATCATGGCAAATAATAATTAATAATTTGAATTAAATAATCAATTAATTTAAAAAAATTAATGTTTTTATTTTACTATATTTCTATATACTGTACATAAATAATAATATCGTACTTCTATACAGGGTGTTTCATAATATATGCGCTGGACTTCAGAATGTGATAGCTCGTCCAAAAATATGAAAAAAAGTTTCTATTAACTTACCCTCTAAAATGCACCATTTTAGAGATACAGGGTGTTGAAATTGAAAAAAAAATTTCGTTTTTTGCGAATATCTCCGGAACCGTTTATCGTACAGAAAACAGCTTTTGTAAGCATTTTCTACTCATATATAATAAGCTATGTTTTGTGCGGAATTTTTTTTTTAAGTCATAATTGGTGAAGGTTTTGAAGGGGTAGTGGGTGTTTTTATGGTGCATTTTAGAGGGTAAGTCAAAAGAAACTTTTTTTCATATTTTTGGACGAGCTATCACATCCTGAAGTCCTGTGCATATATTATGAAACATCCTGTATAGTACTATTATAATTATAGAGCTGTACCTCTGGCAGCAAACTTTACACTGGTTGTAAACGCCAAGTTTCTTACCTTGTAATGCAATATACTATTTTGCCATACCCAGTATACAAAATAGCTATTTCGATGTATGTATAGCGGCCATTAATGACCCATTTAACAGGCAGATGTGCAGAAAATGGTTTACTTTCTGCACTAGCGCATAAAATAACGGTTGCCATAGCAACTTCTGTGTATTCGCTCTATGCGTTGTCGTGAACCGAAGCTACGTGCTATTTTCCCTTTCTTTTCAACATTGTAAGTAGTTCTCGCTCTTACAGGTCTTTCAACAAGCATACGAGGTGTGGGTCGTGATCTTTGTCTGGTTCGTGGAAGGTCTAAGGTCACAAGTTCCTTCTCTGAAAATAATATTTATAAAACGAATATTTAAACATGCCTACAGTTCAAGTTGGGAAATTTAATTTTGCATAAATAATATTATTTTGTTTTTGATCAGTTTGTTGCTTTTTGGCACAAACGAAACATTGGACCGTTGTGATTATGAGGCAGTGACCAGGGTTTAATTCAATAGGGTCGCCCCACATTTATGTTTTTAGAGTTACAAATAGATAATAAAACAAGCCGTGAGGTGGGTCGTTTATTAGGACTAATATCTAATTTAATTATTATTATTAAATATTTATTATTAATATTTAGTCCTTATAAACCGACATTTTGTTATGCAAATTGAAATATATGCTTAAAACAGTCGCCGTAACAACATATTAAAATTTAAACCTTGAACTACTTATTAATATAAATTTCGTTGGGTAGGTACATGACACGTTTAGGGTGATCTGCCACCCCTTTAATACTGACCAATCGATCTGCAAATATTATAATGGCATTATTGTTACTATTATTAATTATTATTAATATGCCTCCCTCAACATCTTTACAAAAATAAGGCCTTGAATAAATAACACCAAAAAATTGTCACTAGCTCTCCGGTTGTTAGACATTTTCATATTACAGAAAAAGGCTATTAGAATAATCACAAAATCTAGTTATAATGAGCACTGTAGGCCATTTTTTATAAAATTAAAAATATCATTTCCATCTTTGGTGGTATATAAAAATCTAGTCTATGTGAAAGAACACATAAGAGAATTTTCTATCCTAAATAGCTATCATTCATACAGTACACGTAATAACAATATAATTTCCATACCTAATCATAGATTAGCAGTATCGGATAAATATCTAAACGCAACGAGGTGGTACAACAAACTACCAGATCATATAAAAAATCTCAATATTGACACTTTCAAGAAGGCCATAAAAGGAATTCTCGTAAAAGAATGTTTGTATAAAACAGACGATTTTTTTAAAATTGATTTTAAAAAGTAAAATTAAAACCTGAAATGTCTTATTCAAAATAAGTTTTATAAATTTTTAATGTGTATTTTTCTGACGCCATTTAAACTGTAGTCCAGTGTTACAAATAAAGAATGTATTATTATTATTATACAAAAACTAAAAAACAAACTGTTGAAAAATACTGTTTTGTACCTATGTAAACATGTTTCTATGACAACGGGAATTCGACATATACTTTGACGTCACAAACTATTTTTGATTTATAGAAATGTATTCATATTTACCTTATATTTTATTCAATGATATCTAGAACCTCTGTGCAAACTAATTATTTAACATTCATTGAATGATTATTTAACTATCTTAATAATAAAATCATTTTTTGCGACCTTGCTAAGGTCAGAATATTAAAATTGAACCTTTTATTAAATGATGGTCAGTTTTCTGTCAACTTTGAAATTGCTGAACACATGTTTGACTGCGTAATATTGAATATTATTTTTTTATTCTGAAATAAAATAAAACATTGTGACTTAATTCTAGTTGGTTTAAACCGTACTCGTTAGTAATTTTGTGACTTCTGGCACCTGGAAATAAAATACAGATATAGGTATTACCTAACAATCGTATAAACGGTATTATTTAATATATAATTTTATTTAAATTAAAACAATTTAATACTTACCTCAATATATAAATAAAACAAGCCGTGAGGTGGGTCGTTTATTAGGACTAAAGTGCGACCCTTGAGGTCCACACGACGAATTTCCCAGTTTGATAAATATTTAATAATAATAATAATTAAATTAGATATTACACAGAAAAGTTATCAATTTAACCATTAAAATATAATTATTATTTATTTTTAACAATAATTTAAAAAAAAAACGGCTGAACCGATTTTTATAAAATTTATGTCGGATGAAAATGACGTTAACACGCCTCGATTGACACCCTTACGAAAAAAGAACGGCTGAACCGATTTTGAAAAAATCTCTTTCAGATCATATTTACGTTAATACGCGTCGATTGGCACCCTAACGTAGTCGATATCATTTTTCATTCTCTAGATTTCGTCTTAGAAAGAAATGGACACATACGTACGTACGTACGTACACATACACACAGAGACAGACAGACAGACATCTTTCTGAAAATAATGTAAAAATAGTGTAGTGACCTTGAAACGTAAAAATTTGTTATACATTTTGATTTCGATTTTCGGACCCATTACAATAACTTCCAATGGGAAGTTAAAAATTGCGAGATATCTACATAAAATCAAACATGAGGAGGATACTTAATTGTTATAGTTTTGACAGACCTGGTGTAGACATCCTTCTAATAACCACTGCATCAAATTATTTATCGTGAGAGAAAAATGCTAATAATTTGTTCACTTTTAAAGTTTTTTTTATTCTAATAGCGGGATTTTTGAAATTGCCAATTAATTATTGTCGCTATTTTCGTTAATTTAAACAAAAATATTTGGAATTATATTAATTCATTTTTAAAAGTAAATAGTTGAAATTTTATTATTGGTCAACCAACTGGTGTTACTGGATTTATTATTATTATTATTATTGTAGATTATAGACGCGTCGACAACTCAGATCATTAACGTCTTCAACACAACAATTAATAATAGTTATTTAATTTAATATATCCCGCCTCCGCTCATGGATGTTTTGTGATGTTATTTAGTTTTAAGTGAGTTGTTATTTGATGTAAACAAGACGCTAATAACCTAAGTTGTCGACGCGTCTATAATTTACAATAAATAAATTTAATTTAATATAGTTTAATATATAGCTATTTAAACTTATTTTTTTGTCGGGGGTTATTTAAATGGTGTTACAATTTACAAGAAAAGATATATTTTAGACTTGATTTTTACTTCCCACCTCTACTATGGTAGGGAAAATGGATTTAGTCCGAAAAAAATATTTCGAGATTTTAATAGATCTTCACGTTTTGAGACCCTAGCAATCGTTTAATATCATTTTTTGATGTTTGTATGTATGTGTGTGTGTATGTGGTCAATTTTTCGCTTTCGATATCGTAAAAACGGAACAACATACGGCCATGCCGATTGTGTTTATCAGCCTTTAACATAGATCCATGATTAGATTTTGAGTCAAATCGGTTCAGTGGATTCTGAGATATTAAAAAAAACGTTCTCAATATCACGTATTAACATAGGTAAAAAAAATATAAATGAATTCTAGATGTTATAATATGAAAAAAATGTAAATATTTTTTTCTCTAAAATGTACAGTTTTCGAGAAAAAAAATATTTTACTAAAAAAAATAAAAATTGTACGTAAATCAAGGTAACCATGATTTTTGCTATATTAAGCTAGCCATCAGTAGATCAGTAAACAAAAAAAAGGGCCATGCTTTTTTTCAAAGAATAAAAAAAGAGTGTTTATTTTTTGCAAATATTTACTAGGTGGGAAGTATAGGACTGGTCATCAGTCGAATTTTTTAAAATAAAATGTGGCTGGTTCTAAAATAGTGCGCGAATCGTAAAAATTAAAATGTTTGAACTTTTCAAGAACAACCTCAACATTTGCAACACTGGAAATATTTCTCTTTGCGATTCTAGTAAGTTTCAGTGGTGGCAGCATTATACAGCTTCGCTAACAATTAATACATTTTTTGTACATTAAAAGAGCAACATTGCATACAGTTGAACTTCGATAACTCGAACCATGACTTTCCACAAAAAAAAATCGAGTTATCAAGACTTCGACTTATCAAATAATATTAATTTTTTTACAAGTATGTAGGTTTTGATGGGGTAATTTTCAAAAATTGTCGAGTACAGGCCTGGGGAGTGACGGGAGTCATTTCTGGAACACCCTATATATACTTTAATTACCACAAAATATATAGGTAGACAAAATTTTTTTCTGAAATTTTAATATCGTCATTGTATGAAGCAATTTTTAACACGCTTATATTAGCTTCACCTGTATGTTTGCGTGCTTGCTTGCTTGTTTGTCAGTTTGTAACCGACTTCTTTGAACTTGATTTTGACCAACTTTGAACGGTCAGATTTAGTTTAAACTTTGTCGACTTATCAAGCACCGACGACAATACAATAATTCCATAAGTTTGTCCCATTATCCTGACCAGGATCTCCAGGACTAAAAAGCAAAAATAAATTATATATTTAAAAAAACTAAAAAACACGCTTAAATGAACTAAAAAGTTAAAAAAATATTTAATTTTATTGTAAAAAAGCGTGGGGTGGTATGAAAATATGATACAAAGCACCCCACGCTTTTTTACAATAAAATTAATTATTTTTTACTTTTTAGTTCATTAAAGCGTGTTTTTTAGTTTTTTTAAATTATAATTTATTTTTTATTAAACAGAAATACTAATTTTGAATTTTGAATTTGTTCCAGCAACCAGCAGCGATATACCCGTTAAGGACGAGCCATTTGAGCCCAATTCTAGTCAAAATGGTATGAGAAATATTTTCATTTATTAATTAATTCTTATTGTTATACTTACGTATTTTTTTCTGACCTACGACTATTTTTTGGATCAACAAAACGCGACAGATTATGTATGCATAAAATAATGTCAATAAAATACATTGGATTAAGTCAGAGGTTCCCAATCTTTTCTTTACTGCGACTCCCTTTACAAGTTGCAAGTCTTAAGGTACGTGCAGTATGGAGCTGGGATTCTAGATGGTAGCGTAGATCATAGCAGGGCTTGCTTAAATTAATGCATTGTTATATATGCGAGTGTACACAACGAAGCAGTGAGTGTAGCAGGTATAAGCGCTGTTACAAGAGCTGCTAGATTCAAGAATGTATCTCAGCATCCTTTCAGCGCGCTGACTACTACTATCAACGTGTGACAACTGTCAAATGGCCGTTACAAGTTTCGCAATGAATGTGACTAGTTTAATAAGTGAAATTTTGCCAGTTTTTATTTAATTTGTTTTGAGTTTTTTCTCAGACGTATTTAAAAGTGTTAGGTTCGTAAATATTCAAAAAACCGGTTTGGGTAAATTTTTAATTCTTGATATAAGTGATGAAATTCACCATGTTTAGATCGTTTTCTATGTGGACATGATAGCTCCTACCCAAATTTGTATTTAAAATATACCACTTTGTAGCAGAAGAACACAAATATTCGTCTTCGCTATCTGACATTTCAAACGCGATTTAAGCTTGTATCAAAGCTTCGTTGTGCAAACCTATAAGCTCTTATAATTTCAGCCACCATCTACCATACATGCTACCATCTAGAATCCCAGCTGCGTACTGCACGTACCTTTAGGAAAAAAGTGCCAGGGGCTTTCGTATATCGCGCTGCCACCAATGACCTATCACGTGCGCAATGACGAGCTTTGGTAAGCGTCCCAATACCGTGGTGTAATAAAGCTCACTGGTCACTGCTCTATAGCTACGTTTGAATGTACGACATGCCGCACCTGCGATTACATCTACTCGCGTTCAAATAACTATTATAATACAAAAAGCTGCGCGTAGACAACATCGATTTTAACCGTGACTTCGCTCCCGTGAGATTTTATCCGGCGGCTTCGCTCGGTACAATTTTAGATGGCTGTGTACCGTTTGAAAAGTGATTTGTTTATGATGCGTTCGAACGGTCAGTAATTTTTAACGCACGTCGTGCTATAAAGTAATGCTGTTTTGTTTCACTTTAAAACACACGTGCGTAATAAAGTACTTTATAGATTACTTTGTTTTAATGTCACTAATAAAATATTTATCCAAATTGTGTTTTTTATTTGCTTAAAATTGAACTTTTGAAGCAGTTGTTGCAAAAAATATTGTACCTATGTAACGCGTCGCTAAAGTGACGAATCTGACAGTCGCGATTTTACAATACTCTCTTAAGGTTATGTTGCATTTATACCAGAACGAGTGTGATTACCGCACTCGCCTTCGGCACGCGCGGTAAACACACATTCGTTCTGGAATAAATGCAATATAACCTTAGGCTCGTATCGCAAAATCGCGACTGTCATATAATCCGTTACTTTTATGCCACTAGTTGCATAATAGTAATTTATGCAACTAGTGGCAAAAGTGACGGATTATAAGACAGTCGCGATTTTGCGATACGATTCTAAGGTTATATTGCATTTATTCCAGAATGAGTGTGTGTTTACCGCGCGAGCCGAAGGCGAGTGCGGTAATCACACTCGTTCTGATATAAATGCAACATAACCTTAAGAGAGTATTGTAAAATCACGACTGTCAGATTCGTCACTTCAGCCATGCGTTACATACCTACAATATTTTTTGCAACAATTGCTTCAAAAGTCCAAATTTTAAGCAAATAAAACACAATTTTGATAATTATTTTATTAGTGACATTAAAGCAAAGTAATCTATAAAGTACTTTATTACGCATGTGTGTTATAAAGTAGAACTAAACAGTATTACTTTATAGAACGGAGTGCGTTAAAATTTACTTTAAACACTACCGTTCGAAGGCAGTAGAAGCTTCCATAAAGAATCACTTTTCAAACGGTACACAGCCATCTAAAATTGTACTTTTGATGCAAGTGTTGCAAAAATTAATTTACATTTTTTGTTTACGTATGATGAATAATTATGTTCCAAATCATCAAATTTTGACGTGGGACGCCTCAATAATTGAATTGGAAGTAACTCTAAAGCCGAACGCAGACAAAGTAATATTTCATTACAAATAATTTTTAATTATTAAAAATTGTTTGTAATCAAATATTACTTTGTCTGCGTTCAGCTTTAGAGTTACTTCCAATCCATGTAGGTACGTGGCATCCTTTATCCAGGCAGGGGTTTTTATTTGTAAGCAATCATGTTGGCACTATCTGCACCGGTTATCTTTTCCTGTTAGAATGGTAGCAATGCGGTTGCCCGCGCTTTGTCCTCGGACTCCTACGGACACAGGTATAGGTAACAATAGCTACAGACACTGGACATCTTATCTTAACTGCTATCTGTTTCATAATTATAATTTTAGTTATGCTGTAATATTGTAGTAGAGGTCTAGGAGGTGTTCGTACTTGCTCTTTATATAAGCGAAATTTAAAATAGAACATCTACAGTGAATTTCATTGTGTTTTAAAGGCCACCAACAGCTAAGGTTATTTGGACCTAGCACCAATTCATATTTTCAATTCATTATTTTTTTTAATAATAAATAGAAAATACAATTGACACTTTTACCAGCTCTCGGGCTAGAACCCGGGAACTGGAGACTTGTAATAGAGGAACCATAGTAACGCCATGTAAACAACAGCATTGCTACACGCTCGGTCATTCACAAGCCCTATATACAGTGAATTTCACTTAAAGCGCAACATAGGCGAGATTTGTTTATTTGCTAGTTATAGAAATTATTAATTAACTTTAAAATTTAAATTTTTGATGTCACGGGTGTAAAATTGTTTGAATGGAACGTCGTTCTAATGTTACGTCGTTCAGAACGCACGTCGTTACGTCGCGTCTTTCCCGCACTATACCTACTGTTACACAGTCGCTATGTTACGTGTGTGTGTAAAAATCTGCGTATTGGAAAATTCCTATTTTATTGGCTAGGGTATACCTCGAAGTTGGTCCCATATAAATTTTACTTAAATCGGTTCTGTAGTTCGGCTGATTTTAATAAAAGTGAGTAGCGGCGTGTGATTCCTTTAAGGTAAATGTCACTTTTTGACACATCACACAGCGTAAGAAATCGGTTTAATGAAAGTGAGTACCGGCGTGTGATTTTTTTAACTAAAAAGTGAAAAATAAAAAACTTTTAACAAAAAAAACTCCTTCAAAAAAGCCACTAAAAAGAGGAAAATAAAAAAATTATGAGGACGGCGCCAATTTAATAAAATATGAAGTCGGTTAAAAAGTACATATTAATTAAATCGGCACTTTTTTAATTGACTTCATATTTTATTAAATTGGCGCCCTCTTCAAAATTTTATTATTTTCCTCTTATAGTGGCTTTTTTGAAGGAGGTTTTTTTTTGTTAATTTTTTTTTATTTTCTCACTTTTTAAATGTTTGCTTTTTGCGTTGAGGGTTTTTTAAATTTTAAATTTTATTTTTTTTAGTCCTTTAAAATGAACTCATTATAATTTTTGCTTAATTTTTATACTAAACATTTGCCAATATAATGTTTATTGTGCTTTCGTATACGTAATTGGCGGTCAGCGAATACCGTAGGCTGATTGGTCAACGCGGTGATTTGAACGATGGGTAACAAACAAAGTATAGCCCGTAAATACCGGATGCTTTACGGCCGACACAGACTTCAATGCCAGATAAGTGTTGTAACCTGTAGGTAATACCAATAATTATACATTTTTGTAACATTATGTTTGCTGGAACTACAAATCATATTTTTCGAATAATATTGTCAGTGGCGTAGACATGAACTATACATAAAGTGACCAAATCCTGAATATCAAAAAGTGGGACAAGGTCTATAAAAACCCGGCGCAGGCAACCGTTGGGTTCCACGCCCAAAAAAGCCTTAAACGCGCTATAAACCCTCAAAAACTCGCTAGAAACCACCAAAAACTCGCTAAAAACCCCCAAAAACTAGCTAAAAACCCTCATAAAACTCGCCAGAAACCCCAAAAAAACGCTAGAAACCCCCAAAAACTCGCTAAAAACCCCCATAAACTCGCTAGTTTTTGGGGGTTTCTTGCGAGTTTTTGGGGGTTTTTAGCGATTTTTTGGGGGTAAATATTTCTAGACAAGATTTTTGCAAGTCTTATCCTGAAAATCTAGACAAGACAAGAATCTAGAAAGTCTAGATCTAGACGGCAACACTATTTAAATCAAGTTGTATAGGAAATTGTTAATTTATATTGATTAGTAATTAGACATTAGTGATAGTAATTAATTATAATAAATTATAATTATTATGGTCATAAATAGAGAATTGCAAATGAAAATACTATAAATACATCTTTATTCTTTACGAGCTTTCGAATAACAAACACTTACTTGTCCTACCACGAGATTATTATTATTATTATATTACGTTTTTTAAGTTAATCTTGTGTGATTGATCAGTTACAAAATCTTTATCGTCAGCTTTATCTGACACTCACCGTCAAGTAAGTGGCGCCACTGTCTCTCATTATTTATCATCGCCGGTAGAGCGTTTAGTAGATGACCGTTGTCGCGGTGTTGCCAACATCACAGTAAAAAATGTAAACATTTTCCAGTCGAATTTTTTAGTACTTACCTATAATTTATGTAACACTCGCTTAAAAAGTACACTTTTCGAGCGTTGTGTGATCTTCGCCAAATTGCTGTTTTTGGAACACCTTGTGACTTCTTGTGAATTTACACTACGCGTTTCAGCAACGAGTTGCCATCTTCAGATGTGGTTAATTATTTTTAAAAAACACACATTGAGTATTCGTAACTATATAATATTATGATGCTAAGCACTGTGTATTATGTCGTGGTTTGTGAAGTACTGATTTAAATTTCGAGATTTTATGATTTATATAGTAGGTAAATGAAATGGAAATGTATGTGTGTGTATTTGTGTAGACGATTATTGAGTATTGGGTGTTTGTGTGTTGTTAATTATTGTATCGTATATTATGTTCGATTTTAGTGTACCAACATTCTTAATGACAAACTAACACTAAAATCGAACATAATATACGATACAATAATTAATAACACACAAACACCCAATACTCAATAATCGTCTACACAAATACACACACATACATTTCCATTCCGTCTACCTACTATATAAATCATAAAATCTCGAAATTTAAATCAGTACTTCACAAACCACGACATAATGCACAGTGCTTAGCATCATAATATTATATAGTGTTAAGAATACTCAATGTGTGTTTTTTTTTAAATAATTAACCACACTATTTTGCGGAATAAGATTCTGGTTCGTCCGCAACTTCACGCGTATCCACAATCCGTAACTTTCTTAACTTGTTACACAATGTCAAAGGCGGATCCAGGTGCAGGGGGCGTGGAGAAAAAACACACATTTAGTTTTTAAATCGGCCATTTTCAGCGTCATGATGTGCAAAATTCGAGTGCGAAACCTCCCTACGGATCGCGGTGTACATTATGTAACGCTAATATCACTGATTTTAGGTATGTTTCTTGCTTTTTGAGGTTAGACTAGGTAGTGGGTATTTACAAATATATGTTATTTGAATTTCCCGCAAAAAAGCTGAAAAATGCAATCGTTTTACATTGCTAATATGGGAAAAGGAGGTCCATTTCTATTAAGTCTATGGAATCAATATATTTTAAGGAAAATAAAAAAACGTAAGGTGGCAACACTGGCGCTTATTCACAGAACTGAAGATAATGGACGTGTTTCCGGTGACCTATCACATGCCGGTGCCACCGCGCAACTGAACCGCACCTATCGCGGACCGGAATTGTGCAGTTTCGTCTCTCTCACACTAACGTTCATGATCCTCGTACGTTCGTCGTTGATGTGTTCAGTTTGCGTCGCTGAGGGTCAAACTGTGCTTCAGATTTACGGTCAACCACATTTGCTGTACCTACAGTGTTTAATATTTTCTTAGGGAATTTTTTTGCCAAATGAATTTTACATCTCGTTTGTTGACCAGTGCTGGATTTAGGACTAGGCTTGCCAACAGTAAAAAATTATTTTCCGGGATTTCTTGGATGTAGAAGCGTGACGCATGTAAAAATGTTTGTATAATATTTTTATACAAACAATTATGCGCCGACAAGTAAGATTCAAAATGGACACTAAATTTCCCACTCGATTCCTAACAGGGGAAATATTTTAAGGAATATGTCTATGAAGTACTTACTATGATATTATTGAGTGTAATAAATTAAAAAAAAAGAAATTGTAAGAAAAACTTTTATTTAAAAATTGTACTAAAACGTAAAAAATAATTTTCATACATTTTTTAATTTTTAACATTTACGTTTGCCTATCATACTGTTCCTAAGCCACTGACTTTTTGTGAATTACACTCAAGTAAACTCAAGAGTAAACTTCAAGTCCGCGATTGTCAGGACAGTGTGGTGTAACGGTTAGCGTAGCGGCCTTTGGACACACTGTCGTGGGTTCGAATCCCATCTCCACTCATGGATGTTTTGTGATGTCATTTTAGTTTTAAGAGAATTGTTATTTGCCCTAAGTTGTCGACACGTCTATAATCTACAATAAATAAACCCGCGACTGTAGCTGTTTAACATAGTTTTTGTACAACATTTTTCCACGCATTTTGATCAAAATTTAACTTAAAAAGCGATCTTTTTCTATGTAGAATGTAGATCAATCATTAGTTTTTGAATCTAATCTAATCTCGACATGAGTTGGACAACTACATTACACTGTTCTTGCTTGTATAAAAACTGTGGTTTATTATTTTATCACAATCTAAGGTTATTGTCAAATCAGATTTTCTGACAAAGCTTTCTGCAACTCAGTAAAAATGTATAGATAAGTTAACCAGAAACAAACTGAAAAAAAATATGAAAATGGCAAATTCTGTCGAGGCATCTCATAAACTATGCCTACAATAAATGACAGACTTTTATGATTTTATTACTTACAATCAATATTGTTTCTTACCATGTATGCGTTTGTGAATATTTAAACCACCTATTTGGATGAAACACGTATTACAAACGTCACACTGGTATGGTTTCTCACCAGTATGTGTTCGTTTATGAATTATTAAATAACTTGATTGACTGAAACGCTTATTACAAACGTACCTATAGATCAAACTGACAAAAGAAACGATGAAAATGGCAAATTCGGTCTAGGTATCTATAAACTGTACAAATTGCGATTTTTTTTATTTTTATTGATTGATTTAACTTCTGTACAATTATTTATTATTGTTTTTTACCATGTATGTGTTTGTGAATATTTAAATTGCTTAATTGGCTGAAACACTTATTACAAACGTCACACTGATATGGTTTCTCACCAGTATGTATGTGTTTGTGAATATTTAAATTGCTTAATTGGCCGAAACATTTATTACAAACGTCACACTGGTATGGTTTCTCACCAGTATGTATGTGTTTGTGAATATTTAAATTGCTTAATTGGCTGAAACACTTATTACAAACGTCACACTGATATGGTTTCTCACCAGTATGTATGCGTTTGTGATAATATAAATTGTTTGATTGTCTGAAACGCTTATTACAAACGTCACACTGATATGGTTTCTCCCCAGTGTGTGTGCGTTTGTGAATTATTAAATAATTTGAATGGCTGAAATACTTATTACACACCTCACACTGATATGGTTTCTCACCAGTATGTGCGCGTTTGTGAATTATTAAATAATTTGAATGGCTGAAACACTTATTACAAACGTCACACTGATATAGTTTCTCACCAGTATGTGTTCGTTTGTGAATTGTTAAATAACTATATTGGCTGAAACGCTTATTACAAACGTCACACTGATATGGTTTCTCACCAATATGTGTGCGTTTGTGATAATTTAAACCGTTTAATTGTCTGAAACGCTTATCACAAACGTCACACTGATGGGGTTTCTCACCAGTATGTATGCGTTTGTGCAATTTTAAAGCGTTTGAATAGCTGAAACACCTATTACAAACGTCACACTGATATGGTTTCTCACCAATATGTGTGCGTTTGTGATTATTTAAACCGTTTAATTGTCTGAAACGCTTATCACAAACGTCACACTGATGGGGTTTCTCACCAGTATGTATGCGTTTGTGCAATTTTAAAGCGTTTGAATAGCTGAAACACCTATTACAAACGTCACACTGATATGGTTTCTCACCAGTATGTGTTCGTTTGTGAATTGTTAAATAACTTGATTGGCTGAAACGCTTATTACAAACGTCACACTGATATGGTTTCTCACCAATATGTGTGCGTTTGTGATATTTTAAAGAATTATAATGGTTGAAACACTTATTACAAATGTCACACTGATATAGTTTCTCACCAGTATGTGTTCGTTTGTGAATTGTTAAATAACTTGATTGGCTGAAACGCTTATTACAAACGTCACACTGATATGGTTTCCCACCAGTATGTTTGCGATTGTGACTAATTAAATTACTTGATCTGGTAAAAGTCTTATTACAAATGTCACAGTGATACTTGTTTTCAGTTAATTTTTTATGTTTCTTATTATTAACCGAAATATTTTTTTTCTCCTCTTCTTTTTTGTCCGGACATTCTGCTACATTGGCCCACGATATTTGGCCACCGTCGATCTTTGAGTCTTCGAAGACGATTTCACTACCATCACCCTTGAATGAAGTTTCTATGGTACCATCATCACATTCTGTTAATGTATTATCATTGGTTGGTTCGTCTTTAATTTCGAATTTTAAAGGCAAAACTTCATTAATTTTGTCTCCTGAATTACAATTTATGGGCGCCATTTCTTTCCTGTTAAAGTCCGTACCAAATAACATGGATTCGTATTTCACAGTGACATCACAGTGATTAGATTTATCGGTTAATTGTTCCTCAGAAGACTTCTGAATGGAACATTCAGACTTGATTCGTTTGTCCGAAGTAAGTAATTGTTGTAGATAGCGTCGCAATGTTTTATCAGACTGTACAATTTGCGTTTGAAACTGGTGAAATTTCTCGAGTTGAATGTAACATGAGCGGCAGATGAAATTGGGCATCTCATCACGTTTTCTTATCTGAAAATCGAGAAAGTGTTTGTTTTCAAATAAATAAAAAGATTTTATGCTCTTAATAATGATAATAGCTGTGATAATGAGATTTATATTCACCTATGTTCAGTTATTTCTAATCTTGGCAAAATAATAATTCAACACTCGGAGGAAGGCTACCAAATACAGGGCCCACGCATGCAGTAATGGTTTTTGGGGAAAAAAATTACAATATTTTTTATACGCATCTAGGTATTTTAAATATTAAATAAAAATTATTATTTGAAAAAAAATTTAAATCATTTAGGTACACAAAAAATTCTGAGCAAATCCGTAGTATCTACAACAGAGGTCACAGCCTACAATTTATGGGCCAACCCTTTCTGGAGGGGTGGGGATCACCAGTTGTCGGTGTGTACGGCATCAAAATAGCTAAATCTGGCCCTGCATATATTATACCACATTATTCGTTAGTGATACATAAAAGAAGCAAACTTACTTGAACGGGAGCACACCTCATGATTATATCCGATAGTCGATCTCTCATTCCGGCCGAAAAATAAAATATATCTAATAGAATAACGCCTTTTGATAAGCACAATCGACACATTGCATTTAAGCCGTGTCCATTTACCGATAATTCCTTCATTTTGCCACTATTTTTTTTTTTTTGACGAATA
Organism: Mongoloraphidia duomilia; assembly: GCA_039654895.1. Lineage (NCBI taxonomy): Eukaryota > Metazoa > Arthropoda > Insecta > Raphidioptera > Raphidiidae > Mongoloraphidia > Mongoloraphidia duomilia. The sequence goes on from CM077524.1 coordinate 2,849,365, forward strand.
ATGATATAAGTATCTACGTTAATTGAGAGTTCAATTTGATTTCTTTAAATTTGATTAATTTATTCCGGATTTTTACATTTGGTAGGTTAAACGAAATTAAAACTCAAAAACTGATATTTATTCACCAAAATCGCACTTTTGCTTCTAATAAAACTTTAGAATAGGCTAAATTACGAGATGTAAACTGCTTTTATAGAGCGTAGGTAAAAACTTATGGTAAAAGTCTCAGACCATTGATATTTTCGAGCATGGTCAGTAAGGTTTTTCGAGAGGGTTTTTAGTTTTTGTGAATCAGGTAATAAAACAATTATAAACAGATAAATAATAAAACTTTCAATAGCTCTTTGGTTAAAATAAGATAAAGGAACAAAAATTCTAAAAAACATGTGCATTTTTAATACTTCTTTAACTTAAAAGTTAAAATATTATGTCAAATTTAGCATTAAAAATGTCAAGTTGGCATCACTGAACTGATCTGACTTTTATTCTGTAGATCCCAATGGTCTTTGTCTCATGACCCTTGAAGGTATTTGTCCTTCGAAAAATTTAGCCTGTGTGACCACCGCAGTAAATATACCTATCTCTCTTTATTTATGGTTCATAGACTCATTATTTGTAACCGCTTTACACAAATATAAAAAAAATTATGAGGACAGTGTGGTCCAGTGGTTAGCGTCGCGGCCTCTGAATCAGACTGTCGTGGATTCGAATCCCGCCTTCGCTCATGGTTGTTTTGTGTTGTCATTTAGTTTTAAGTTAAATGTTATTAATTAATGTTATCAAGACGCTAATGTCCTAAGCTGTCGACGCGTTTATAATTTGCAATAAATTAAAAAAAAATTATTACTCATCATAATGACATATTTATTCATCGAGTAACAATTTGTTAATAATGGGATCGACCCACATTTTTTTTAGAATCTATATTTTAGGCACCTACAAATAGATTACTTATGAAACAATTTTTTTCAGAATTTTTCGGAAGCTTTTTCTAAAGGGTGTCTCGGCAAGAACTTGAATTTTTAATCGCGCGCCATTTTCGACTGTTAATTGTTGAGTCAGCCATATTTGGTATTTGTTTAATTAAAACATTGACATTTACGAAAATGGTGCGTTACAGGTTAGAAGAACGTTTGTTAAGAGTGAAAACCGATTACAAAGAAATTGCACGCCAAATTCGTGAAATCCAGCAGGAGGTAGTAAAGACATTTACACATGAAACAAAATATCGGTTAAATGGCCACCGTTGCTCTGTTGGCAGGTATGCACTCTTTTGACAAAATTTTGCAGTAAGGGCTGCTGGATTTGACGAATTTGACGTGAAATTTCTTCTTTGAGTTCCTCAGTTGTCTCAGGGTGGTTCGCATAGATCTTACTCTTCAAAGAACCCCAGAGAAAATAGTCCAAACAAGTTAAATCGCAACTTCTTGACGGCAAGTTTGGTCTCCAAAACGAGAGATGACACGACCTAAAAACTTGGTTTGTAACTATTCACTATTAACAAACGTTTTTCCAAGCTATAACACACCATTTTCGTAAATGTCAATGTTTTAATTAAACAATTGACAGCCGAAAATGGCGCGCAATTCGAAATTCAAGTTCTTGCTGAGACACCCTTTATAATAACGCAAATGTGTGTATTTTTAACTTCTCGTTAAGAAAATTATAAATTTACCAAAATTCGGGAAATTTTTGATTTCAGTCCGATTTTCGAAAATCGAGTGAGATGAGACCTAGCTAGATCGATTTTTTGCTCTCCAAAACACCAATTAAGTAAATTTCATCCAAACCGTTAGAGCCATTTTATCCCTTGTCAGCGTTACATTCCAATTCACCGCTCTTACATGTAATCATCAACTTGCAAGTATTTTATTTCTATCAACGGGTAATTTTTTCCACTCGTGATGACAGGTTAATTTTAACCTTTGAGTATTATTATTATATCAAGACGAATCGCGTTTGTTGTCGAATTGATATAAAATGGTGGTATTATTTCATTAAAAAAATTAAAACTACAAGATACTTCATTTTACGATAAAATGTGAAATTTCGTAGCTATTTACAAATATAAGTTATTTAAATTTCCCGCAAAAAAGTTGAAAGATGAAATCGTTTTACATCGCTACCATGGGAAAAGGAGGTGTAACTATCTGTCCATTTCTGTTAAGTCTATGGGTTCAACATATTTTATGGTAAATAGAAACATGTTTAAGCTTTAAAAAACGTAAGGTGGCAACACTGGCGCCCATCTATAGAACTGAAGATAATGGACGTGTTTCCGGTGACCTATCACATGCCGGTGCCACTGCGCTACTGCACCGCACCTATCACGGACCGGAATTGTGCAGTTTCGTCTCTCTCACACTAACGTTCATGATCCTCGTACGTACGTCGTTGATGTGTTCAGTTTGCGTCGCTGAGAGGTCAAACTGTGCTTCAGATTTGCGGTCAACCACATTTGCTGTACCCTTGGATGTTTAATATTTTCTTAGGGAATTTTTTTGCCAAATTAATTTTATATCTCGTTTGTTGACCAGTGCTGGATTTAGGACTAGGGCAGTAGGCTTGCCAACAGAAGAAAAAATATTTTCCGGGATTTCTTGGATGTAGAAGCGGGACTCATATGGGACGCATGTAAAAATGTTTGTACAATATTTTTATACAAACAATGATGCGCCGACAAGTGAAGATTCCAAATGGACACTAAATTTCCCACTCGATTCCTAACAGGGGAAATATTTTAAGGAATATGTCTATGAAGTACTTACTATGATATTATTGAGTGTAATAAATTAAAAAAAAAGAAATTGTAAGAAAAACTTTTATTTAAAAATTGTACTAAAACGTAAAAAATAATTTTCATACATTTTTTAATTTTTAACATTTACGTTTGCCTATCATACTGTTCCTAAGCCACTGATTTTTTGGGAACTCAAGTAAACTCAAGTGTAAACTTCAAGTCCGCGACTGTCAGGATAGTGTGGTGTAACGGTTAGCGTAGCGGCCTTTGGACACACTGTCGTGGGTTCGAATCCCACCTCCGCTCATGGATGTTTTGTGATGTCATTTTAGTTTTAAGAGAATTGCTATTTGCCCTAAGTTGTCGACACGTCTATAATCTACAATAAATAAATCCGCGACTGTAGCTGTTTAACATAGTTTTTGTACAACATTTTTCCACGCATTTTGGTCAAAATTTAGCTTAAAAAGCGATCTTTTTCTATGTAGAATGTAGATCAATCATTAGTTTTTGAATCTAATCTAATCTCGACATGAGTTGGACAACTACATTAGACTGTTCTTGCTTGTATAAAAACTGTGTTTATTATTTATCACAATCTAAGGTTATTGTAAATCAGATTTTGTGACAAAGCTTTCTGCAACTCAGTAAAAATGTATAGATAAGTTAACCAGAAACAAACTGGCAAAAAAAATATGAAAATGGCAAATTCGGTCGAGGCATCTCATAAACTATGCCTACAATAAATTACAGACTGTTATGATTTTATTACTTACAATCAATATTGTTTCTTACCATGTATGCGTTTGTGATTATTTAAACCACCTATTTGGATGAAACACTTATTACAAACGTCACACTGGTATGGTTTCTCACCAGTATGTGTTCGTTTATGAATTGTTAAATAACTTGATTGGCTGAAACGCTTATTATAATCGTACCTATAGATCTTTCTGACAAAAGAAACGATGAAAATGGAAAATTCGGTCTAGGTGTCTATAAACTGTACAAATTGCGTTTTTTTTTTATTTTTATTGATTGATTTAACTTCTGTACAATTATTTATTATTGTTTTTTACCATGTATGTGTTTGTGAATATTTAAATTGCTTAATTGGCTGAAACACTTATTACAAACGTCACACTGATATGGTTTCTCACCAGTATGTATGTGTTTGTGAATATTTAAATTGCTTAATTGGCCGAAACATTTATTACAAACGTCACACTGGTATGGTTTCTCACCAGTATGTATGTGTTTGTGAATATTTAAATTGCTTAATTGGCTGAAACACTTATTACAAACGTCACACTGATATGGTTTCTCACCAGTATGTATGCGTTTGTGATAATTTAAACTGTTTAATTGTATGAAACGCTTATTACAAACGTCACACTGATATGGTTTCTCGCCAGTGTGTGTGCGTTTGTGATTTGTTAAATAACTTGATTGGCTGAAACGCTTATTACAAACGTCACACTGATATAGTTTCTCACCAGTATGTGTTCGTTTGTGAACTGTTAAGTAACTATATTGGCTGAAACGCTTATTACAAACGTCACACTGATATGGTTTCTCACCAATATGTGTGAGTTTGTGATATTTTAAAGAATTATAATGGTTGAAATACTTATTACAAATGTCACATTGATATAGTTTCTCACCAGTATGTGTTCGTTTGTGAATTGTTAAATAACTTGATTGGCTGAAACGCTTATTACAAACGTCACACTGATATGGTTTCCCACCAGTATGTTTGCGTTTGTGACTAATTAAATTACTTGATCTGGTAAAAGTCTTATTACAAATGTCACAGTGATACTTGTTTTCAGTTGATTTTTTATGTTTCCCATAATTAACCGAAATATTTTTTTTCTCCTCTTCTTTTTTGTCCGGACATTCTGCTACATTGGCCCACGATATTTGGCCACAGTCGATCTTTGAGTCTTCGAAGACGATTTCACTACCATCACCCTTGAATGAAGTTTCTATGGTACCATCAGCACATTCTGTTAATGTATTATCATTGGTTGGTTCGTCTTTAATTTCGAATTTTAAAGGCAAAACTTCGTTAATTTTGTCTCCTGAATTACAATTTATGGGCGCCATTTCTTTCCTGTTAAAGTCCGTACCAAATAACATGGATTCATATTTCACAGTGACATCACAGTGATTAGATTTATCGGTTAATTGTTCCTCAGAAGACTTCTGAATGGAACATTCAGACTTGATTCGTATGTCCGAAGTAAGCAATTGTTGTAGATAGCGTCGCAATGTTTTATCAGACTGTACAATTTGCGTTTGAAACTGGTGAAATTTCTCGAGTTGAATGTAACATGAGCGGCAGATGAAATTGGGCATCTCATCACGTTTTCTTATCTGAAAATCGAGAAAGTGTTTGTTTTCAAATAAATAAAAAGATTTTATGCTCTTAATAATGATAATAGCTGTGATAATGAGATTTATATTCACTTATGTTCAGTTATTTCTAATCTTGGCAAAATGATAATTCAACACTTGGAGGAAGGCTACCAAATACGGGGCCCACGCATGCAGTAATGGTCTTTGGGGAAAAAAGTTACAATATTTTTTATACGCATCTAGGTATTAAATAAAAATTATTATTTGAAAAAAAAATTTAAATCATTTAGGTATACAAAAAATTCTGAGCATCTCCGTAGTATCTACAACAGAGGTCGTTTATGCCACAACCTACAATTTATGGGCCAACCTTTTCTGGAGGGGTGGGGATCACCAGCCGTCAGTGTCTAGGGCATCAAAATAGCTAAATCTGGCCCTGCATATATTATACCGCATTACTTGGAAGCAAACTTACCTGAACGGGAGCACACCTCATGATGATATTCGATAGTCGATTTCTCATTCCGGCCGAAAAATAAAATAAGTCTAATAGAATAACGCCTTTTGATAAGCACAATCGACACATTGCACTTAAACCGTATCCTTTCACCGATATTTCTTTCATTTTGTCACTATTTTTTTTTGACGAATAACGATGTAAGTATGTATGTTATCTGAAAGTTCAATTTGACTATTTTAAATTTAGTGAATTTATTCAGGATTTAAATTAAAACTCAAAATCTGGTATTTATTCACTAAAATCACACTCTTGCTTCTATAAATAAAATTTTAGAATAGGCCAAACTACGAAATGTTAACTGCTTTTATAGAGCGTAGGTAAAAACTTATATGGTAAAAGTCTCAGACCATTGACATTTTCGAGAACGGTCAGTACGGTTTTTCAAGAGGGTTTTTAGTTTTTGTGAATCAGGTCATAAAACTATCCTAAACAGAGAACACTATCTAAATAATAAAACTTTCAATAGCTCTTTGGTTAAAATAAGATAAAGGAACAAAAATTCTAAAAAACATGTGCATTTTTAATACTTCTTTAACTTAAAAGTTAAAATATTATGTCAAATTTAGCATTAAAAATGTCAAGTTGGCATCACTGAACTGATCTGACTTTTATTCTGTTATAGATCCCAATGGTTAAAATTTCTATGTCTCATGATCCTTGAAGAGATTTGTCCTTCGAAAAATTTAGCCTGTGTGACCACCGCTATAAATATACCTATCTCTCTTTATTTATGGTTCATAGACTCATTATTTGTAATCGCTTTACACAAATATAAAAAAAATTATGAAGACAGTGTGGTCCAGTGGTTAGCGTCATGGCCTTTGAATCAGACTGTCGTGGGTTCGAATCCTGCCTTCGCTCATGGATGTTTTGTGTTGTCATCTAGTTTTAAGTTAATTGTTATTAATTAATGTTATCAAGACGCTAATGTCCTAAGCTGTCGACGCGTTTATAATTTGCAATAAATTAAAAAAAAATTATTACTCATCATAATGACATATTTATTCATCGAGTAACAATTTGTTAATAATGGGATCGACCCACATTTTTTTTAGAATCTATATTTTAGGCACCTACAAATAGATTACTTTTGAAACAATTTTTTTCAGAATTTTTCGGAAGCTTTTTCTAAAGGGTGTCTCGGCAAGAACTTGAATTTTGAATCGTGCGCCATTTTCGACTGTTAATTGTTGAGTCAGCCATATTTGGTATTTGTTTAATTAAAACATTGACATTTACGAAAATGGTGCGTTACAGGTTAGAAGAACGTTTGTTAAGAGTGAAAACCGATTACAAAGAAATTGCACGCCAAATTCGTGAAATCCAGCAGGAGGTAGTGATGACATTTACACATGAAACAAAATATCGGTTAAATGGCCACCGTTGCTCTGTTGGCAGGTATGCACTCTTTTGACAAAATTTTGCAGTAAGGGCTGCTGGATTTGACGAATTTGACGTGAAATTTCTTCTTTGAGTTCCTCAGTTGTCTCAGGGTGGTTCGCATAGATCTTACTCTTCAAAGAACCCCAGAGAAAATAGTCCAAACAAGTTAAATCGCAACTTCTTGACGGCCAGTTTGGTCTCCAAAACGAGAGATGACACGACCTAAAAACTTGGTTTGTAACTATTCACTATTAACAAACGTTTTTCCAAGCTATAACACACCATTTTCGTAAATGTCAATGTTTTAATTAAACAATTGACAGTCGAAAATGGCGCGCAATTCGAAATTCAAGTTCTTGCTGAGACACCCTTTATAATAACGCAAATGTGTGTATTTTTAACTTCTCGTTAAGAAAATTATAAATTTTCCAAAATTCGGGAAGTTATTGATTTCAGTCCGATTTTCGAAAATCGAGTGAGATGAGACCTAGCTAGATCGATTTTTTGCTCTCCAAAACACCAATTAAGTAAATTTCATCCAAACCGTTAGAGCCATTTTATCCCCTGTCAGCGTTACATTCCAATTCACCGCTCTTACATGTAATCATCAACTTGCAAGTATTTTATTTCTATCAACGGGTAATTTTTTCCACTCGTGATGACAGGTTAATTTTAACCTTTGAGTATTATTATTATTATATCAAGACGAATCGCGTTTGTTGTCGAATTGATATAAAATGGTGGTATTAGTTCATTAAAAAAATTAAAACTACAAGATACTTCATTTTACGATAAAATGTGAAATTTCATAGCTATTTACAAATATAAGTTATTTAAATTTCCCGCAAAAAAGTTGAAAGATGAAATCGTTTTACATCGCTCCCATGGGAAAAGGAGGTGTAACTACCTGTCCATTTCTGTTAAGTCTATGGGTTCAACATATTTTATAGTAAATAGAAACATGTTTAAGCTTTAAAAAACGTAAGGTGGCAACACTGGCGCCCATCTATAGAACTGAAGATAATGGACGTGTTTCCGGTGACCTATCACATGCCGGTGCCACTGCGCTACTGCACAGCACCTATCACGGACCGGAATTGTGCAGTTTCGTCTCTCTCACACTAACGTTCATGATCCGCGTACGTACGTCGTTGATGTGTTCAGTTTGCGTCGCTGAGAGGTCAAACTGTGCTTCAGATTTGCGGTCAACCACATTTGCATTTGTTTAATATTTTCTTAGGGAATTTTTTTGCCAAATTAATTTTATATCTCGTTTGTTGACCAGTGCTGGATTTAGGACTAGGGCAGTAGGCTTGCCAACAGAAAAAAAATATTTTCCGGGATTTCTTGGATGTAGAAGGGGGACTTATGTAAAAATGTTTGTATAATATTTTTATACAAACAATGATGCGCCGACAAGTGAAGATTCCAAATGGACACTAAATTTCCCACTCGATTCCTAACAGGGGAAATATTTTAAGGAATATGTCTATGAAGTACTTACTATGATATTATTGAGTGTAATAAATTAAAAAAAAAGAAATTGTAAGAAAAACTTTTATTTAAAAATTGTACTAAAACGTAAAAAATAATTTTCATACATTTTTTAATTTTTAACATTTACGTTTACCTATCATACTGTTCCTAAGCCGCTGACTTTTTGTGAACTCAAGTAAACTCAAGTGTAAACTTCAAGTCCGCGACTGTCAGGACAGTGTGGTGTAACGGTTAGCGTAGCGGCCTTTGGACACACTGTCGTGGGTTCGAATCCCACCTCCGCTCATGGATGTTTTGTGATGTTATTTTAGTTTTAAGAGAATTGTTATTTAATGTATTTAAGACGCTAATGACCTAAGTTGTCGACACGTCTATAATCTACAATAAATAAATCCGCGACTGTACCTGCACTGTAAGAAATGAGAAGGCCGATTACATAGATTATCGATGGTCCATTTGTAGCTAGTGATTAATCTGGTAATAGACACACAAAGAGACAATGGCGTTCCATAAAAACACATTGCGCATGCGTGGTTACTAATTTTACATTACATTTTATATATTATGTAACTATACATTTTATTTTGTAATTTTTACATACTTTATTGGAATATTACACAAATTATGTAATTTTAATTTACTTTATGTAAAAATCACAAATTTCTTTAACTTTACAGTAAAAGTCCAAGTTTTTATGAAGTTTTCTGTGTAAAAATGAATAATAATGTAAAATCACTTAGAAAATCGAGCGAATTCTACCTTAACTTTCAAAGTATTTTTACATCCATTTTTTACAGTGTGTTTAACATAGTTTTTGTACAATATTTTTCCACGCACTTTGATCAAAATTTAGCTTAAAAAGCGATCTTTTTCTATGTAGAATGTAGATCAATCATTAGTTTTTGTTTAAGTACATTCTAATCTAATCTCGACATGAGAGAGTTGGTAAACGACATTAGACTGTTCTTGCTTGTATAAAAACTGTGATTTATTATATTATCACAATCTAAGGTTATTGTTAAATCAGATTTTTTGACAAAGCTTTTTGCAAGTCAGTAAAAATGTGTAGATAAGTTAACCAGAAACAAACTGGCAAAAAAAAAAATGAAAATGGCAAATTCGGTCGAGGCATCTTCTAAACTATGATTTTATTACTTACAATCAATATTGTTTCTTACCATGTATGCGTTTGTGCCTACTTAAACTACCTATTTGGATGAAACACTTATTACAAACGTCACACTGGTATGGTTTCTCACCAGTATGTGTGCGTTTGTGATAATTTAAACCGTGTAATTGTCTGAAACGCTTATTACAAACATCACACTGATATGGTTTCTCGCCAGTGTGTGTGCGTTTGTGATAATTTAAACTGTTTAATTGTCTGAAACGCTTATTACAAACGTCACACTGATATGGTTTCTCGCCAGTGTGTGTGCGTTTGTGAATTATTAAATAATTTGAATGGCTGAAACACTTATTACAAACGTCACACTGATATGGTTTCTCACCAGTATGTGTGCGTTTGTGACTAATTAAATTACTTGATTTGATAAAAGCCTTATTACAAACGTCACACTGATATGGTTTCTCACCAGTATGTGTGCGTTGGTGATTATTTAAAGTGTTTGAATGTCTGAAGCATTTATTACAAACGACACACTGATATGGTTTCTCATCAGTATGCGTGCGTTTGTGACTTATTAAATAATCTGAACAGCTGAAACACTTATTACAAACGTCACACTGATATGATTTCTCACCAGTATGTGTGCGTTTGTGACTAATTAAATTACTTGATTTGATAAAAGCCTTATTACAAACGTCACACTGATATGGTTTCTCACCAGTATGTGTGCGTTTGTGAATTATTAAATACTTTGAATAGCTGAAACACTTATTACAAACGTCACACTGATATAGTTTCTCACCAGTATGTGTGCGTTTGTGCTCTTTTAAAGTGTTTGAATACCCGAAATACTTATTACAAACGTCACACTGATATGGTTTCTCACCAGTATGTGTGCGTTGGTGCCTAATTAAATTACAAAAAGTCTTCTTACAAATGTCACAGTGAAACTTCTTTCCAGCTGCTTTTTTATGTTTATCATAATTTACTGAAATATTTTTCTTCTCCTTTTCACTTTTGTACTGACATTCTGAAACATTGTTCTTTGGTATGTAACCACCACCGACCTTTGTGTCTTCGAAGACGATTTTACTACCATCACTCATGGATAAAGTGTCTATGGTACCATCAGCATATTCTGTTAATGTATTATCATCGGTTGGATCGTCTTTAATTTCGAATTTTAAAGGCATATCTTCGTTAATTTTGTTTGTTGAATTATAATTTATAGGCGCCATTTCTTTTATTGTGTGGTCTGTGCCAAATAATCCATGAAATAATATAGATTCATATTTTACAGTGACATCACAGTGATCAGCTTTATCGATTAAATGTTCCTCAGAAGACTTCTCAATGGAACATTCAGCCTTGATTGGTTTGTCCGAAGCAAGCAGTTGCTGTAGATAGCGTCGCAGTGTTTTATCAGACTGTACAATTTGCGTTTGAAACTGGTGAAATTTCTCGAGTTGAGTGTAACATGAGCGGCAGATGAAATTGGGCATGTCATCACGTTTTGTTATCTGAAAATCGAGAGGTTGTTTTCAATTGAATAAAAAGGTTTTATGCTCTTAATACTAATAGCTGTGATAATGAGATTTATTATTCACATATTATGTTCAATTATTTATGTATTTTATAAATTTAATTACTTCTAGGTACTGGCCTAGGGCATCACAGCTAGGAGAGGGCCACCAAATACGGGGCCCGCGCATGCTGTGAAGGTCTTTACAATTAATTTAAAATATTTTTTTATATAGTTAAATGTTTACACGATCAAAGTATGTTTAAATGTACTTATTTTGAAATGTATTTTTATTAAATAAATTTCTAGACGTTTTGTAAAATAAGAATTATTATTTGAAAAAAAAAATTAAATCATTTTACACAAAACATGAGTCCCGCCGTAATATCTACAACCGTGATCTTTTGTGCCACAGTTCACAAATTACGAGTCAACTCTTTCCAGAGGAGAGACCACACGCCGTCGGTGCCTAGGGCATCAGAATAGGTATATAAATATAGTCCTGAATATATAACATTAGTAATTCTTGAAAATAAGCAAACTAACCTGAACGGGAGCACACTTCATGATTATATCCGATAGTCGATCTCTCATTCCGGCCGAAAAATAAAATATATCTAATAGAATAACGCCTTTTGATAAGCACAACCGGCACATTGCATTTAGGCCGTGTCCATTTACCGATAATTCCTTCATTTTAACTATTTTTTTAACGAATAATGATACAAATATTCTGTAGGTAGGTACGCGATTATTATAGTTCGTTATTTGAAAGTTCAATTTGATTTTTTAAAATTTAGTGATAATTCATTCCGAATTTTTACATTCAGTAGGTTAATAAAAATAAAAAATCAAAATCTGGTTTTACTGATTGTCAAAAAATATGCTTCTAAAAAAATCTCTTATCGAGAGCGGACTGTAGGCAATCCTTAGTTCCGTATCGTTTTTTTTTACCGACGGAGAGCTATTGAACGTTACGCACGTTTCCGAAAAAGGAATGAACAGTCAAAATTGTTGATAAAAAAGCATCTAAATTTAATTTTATATCGCTTGAAATTTTGACGACTTTTTTACACCTTATTAAATTAAAAAAAAATTATCAGAAACACACGTGATAGCAAAAGTCTGTAAAAACTTCACAAATTCGAAGAAAATAAGATAAAACAGTCGACGCTCGACTTACTTCCGTATGAATTCACAGCTTCTCAATAACTGACCTGTCCTGTATTGTGTAAGAATTCCAATGGTTAAAATATCGAACGGTTTTTGTCTTATGACCCTTGAAGGGATTTGTCCTTCGAAAAATTTGACCTGTGTGTCACCACCGCAGTAAATATAGGTACCTCTCTTTATTTTGTTGTGTTTTTAGTGCGGACTGAAGGTTCTTTTATTTTATGAAAAAACTAGCCGTTACCCGTGACTTCGCCCACGTATATTTCGATTTATGATTTATTGTCCCCCTCGCGAGAAATTCTCCTCCTGCAAAGCGATGCCTGGCTAGTGGTGTTTATACGCTCGAATTTTACTAATACATTACTCACTTGCTTCGCTCGTTCGCTCGAATTTTATTGATACATTATTGCTCACCTACGTTATATAAGTAACTCCTGTGCAAAATTGCATGCTTCTAACTTCAAAAATGACAAATTTCTATACAAACTTTCATCCCCGATTTAACCCCCTTACGGGTTGTATGTCGAAAAATCCTTTTTAGTGGGTGCTTACGTCACAAAAGGAACCTATTGTCCAAATTTGAAGTTTATATCTTCAGCGGTTTGACCTGGGCGTTGTCTGTCAGTCAGTCAGTCAGTCAGTAACGGAACTGTGTGTATATATGTGTGTGTGTGTGTATGTGGTCAATTTTTCGCCTTCGATATCGTAAAAACGGAACAACATACGGCCATGCTGATTATTCTATTGTGTTTATCAGCCTCTAACTTAGATCTGATTAGATTTTGAGTAAAATCGGTTCAGTGGATCCTGAGATATAAAAAAAACGTTCTCAATGTCAGGTATTAACATAGGTAAAAAAAAATATAAATGAATTCTAGATGTTATAATATGAAAAAAATGTAAATATTTTTTTCTCTAAAATGTATGGTTTTCGAGAAAAAAAATATTTTACTTAAAAAAGAAAATTGTACGTAAATCAAGGTAACCATGATTTTTGCTATATTAAGCTAGCCATCAGTAGATCACCAAACAAAAAAGAGGGCCATGCTTTTTTTCGAAGAATAAAAAAGAGTGTTTATTTTTTGCAAATATTTACTAGGTGGGAAGTATAGGACTGGTCATTAGTCGAATTTTTTAGTTTTTAAGCGACAAACGCCATTTTGTGAAGTTTTAACGCTTAATTGTAGCCAATAAAAACATAGTAAAAGGTCTTTTGCGACCGCAGTTCGAAATTTGCAGACAGTATTTTTGACAATCTGACTGAACAATCATCTTAAACGGTTAAAGACGAACGTCGTATCTCGTATTCGATAATCGTAAATACGATTTATCGCCTCAAAAGATCGAGAAAATATCTTCGTCTACATAGGTCTTAAACTCGGACGAAGCCGGACCCGAAAGCTATAGTAAGCAAATAAAATCAGTGGCAAAAATATTCAATAACGAAATAAACTGTATGTATTTCATAGTACCTACTAAGCAAGAATATTAATATAACGCTTTTATAAGAATCACTTTTAGATCTGGTATCGTTTAAAAGGTCCATGTATGGTAAGTTGTATCTTGCATGATAACTGCCATAACTATACCGGGTGTTCTATACGCGACGTTCGGGTCGACCGTGCCAAAATGTTGCCGGTAGCTACATTGGAGTTGGGGTCAACAAATAATAGGCTGAGAGCTATAGTGACATTTTTTTGGTGTTATTTATTCAAAGCCTTATTTTTTTGAAGACGTTGAGGGAGGCATATTAAAGTGCCCTGTGTAAGGGATTTTGCTAGATAGCGGTATGGGAGGGATGCAGACCGCCCCCAACATGTAACAAAACAAGCCGTGAGGTGGGTCGTTTATTAGGACTAAAGTGCGACCCTTGAGGTCCACACGACGAACTTCCCAGTTTTATAAATATTTAATAATAATAATTAAATTAGATATTACACAGAAAAGTAATCATTTCAATCATTAAAACATCAATAATTTAAAAAAAAAAAAAAAAAAAAAACGGCTGAACCGATTTTTATAAAATTTATGTCGGATCAAAATGACGTTAACACGCCTCGATTGACACCCTTACGAAGTCGATATAATTTTTTATTCGCGAGATATTGTGTAAAATCTACTTTTTTGGAGGTTATTTGGTTAAGAAAAAAGAACGGCTGAACCGATTTTGAAAAAATTTCTTTCAGATCATATTTACGTTAATACGCGTCGATTGGCACCCTAACGTAGTCGATATCATTTTTCGTTCTCGAGATTTCGTCTTTGAAAGAAATGTACACATACGTACGTACGTACGTACACACACACACACACACACACACACAGACATCTTTCTAAAAGTAGTGTAAAAATAGTGTAGTGACCTTGAAACATAAAAATGTTTTTTCCTTTTTGATTTCGATTTTCGGACCCATTACAATAACTTCCAGTGGGAAGTTAAAAAATGGTCATAATTATTATTGCTTCAAGGCTGAAATTGTTTAGCTTGTCGGTGACCCAATAATGCCATTATAAAATTTCAGATCGATTGGTCAGTATTGAAGGGGTGGCAGATAACCCCAAACGTGTGCCTATAGTGCATATAACGCGTCTAAGGAAGTTTTCACTTCAAAAATGTATAAGCACTGGGTTTCAGCATTTCGGGGCTTCCAGCAGACCCAGGGCCTTATGGTAAAGACGCCACTGGTTAGCTGTTATACAACGTACTATTATTTTTACTGGGCGCCAGAATAGGTTTATGAGCAACATAATCGGATCACTTGATTCGGAATGCGGGAGGTTTTACGAAAAAAACAGAAAGCAATGACAAAGACTTTTAACAAATGAAACTTATTTACGCAATTATCTGTCTTTTATACGTTTATTACGAATCACCCCGTATATGCTTGATGCATCGGTTCGATACAAAATAAATCAATAGCTTGTACCAATGTATATGTATAACAACACATGTATAATGTAATGCATTCGGCTTTGGTGCACAAATTGAAGGAGCGTGTCATAGTATACCCTCGATTATACACTGTTTCTGTTCTAAGTGCATAGTGAAACCTCTCTTAAATAAAGGCGCGACCGTTAGACGCCTCAACCGTTTTTGAAAAAATTTGAAGCGTTCATTGAATAATAATAGACCGAGAGCTAGTGACAATTTTTTGGTGTTATTTATTCAAGGCCTTACTTTTGTGAAGATGTTGAGGGAGGCATATTAAAGTGCCCTGAGTAAGGGATTTTGCTAGATAGCGGTATGGGAGGGATGCAGACCGCCCCCAACATGTAACAAAAAAACGGTCACAATTACTTCAAGACTGAAATTGTTTGTATAGCTTGACGGTGACCCAATAATCCCATTATAATATTTGGAGATCGAATGGTCAGTATTAAAGGGGTGGCAGATCACCCTAAACGTGTCATGTACCCGACGAAATTTATATTATTAGTTTAAGGTTCAAATTTTAATATGTTGTTACGGCGACTGTTTTAAGCATATATTTCAATTTGCAGAACAAAATGTCGGTATTGGGTATGCCGCAAGACTAACTATCCGGATGACGCCATTCCCCCACTACTATCCAACGGAACGAGACAACCTATACTCTACTAACCTCGGGCATCACTATACGAATTTTGCTATTTTTAACCGATTTCAAAAAAATTAGGTTTTTCAATTCGACCGTATATATTTTTTATGTTTTATGTATGTTCGCGGATAACTTCGTCGTTTATGAACCGATTTTGAAATTTTTTTTTTATTTGAAAGGATATACTTTCAGATTGGTCCCATAGAAATTTCATCAAAATCGGTTCAGTAGTTCGGCTGATTTTAATAAAAGTAAGTAACGGCGTGTGATTCTTTAAGGTATAAATGTTACTTTTTGACACTAAAAAGTAAAAAATAAAAAACTTTTTAACAAAAAAAAAACCTCCTTCAAAAAGGCACTAAAAAGAGGAAAATAATGAAATTTTGAGGTCTGTGCCAATTAAAATATGAAGTCGTTTAAAAAGTATAGTATAGTGATTAATATCTTCTTTTTAACCAACTTCATATTTTAATTGGCACAGACCTCAAAATTTCATTATTAGTGTATTTGCCATAATATGGCACATACACTATTGGCGTCGGTCGGATGGCGGGACCTAGGGGTCGGACCAAAATTTCTCGACGTTTCATATAGCCTCCTGAACACTTTGGCACCATTTTTAAAAATGTTTATTTATATATATATGTGTGTGTGTGTGTACACGATAACTCTCGACAGACTTAATCGATTGAAACGAAATTTGGTACACACATTGGAACCCATCACCACAAGAAACCTATTTAAAATGGGCCCGATCGGACCAAAAAGTTTTTGGGCCCAAAAATACCGAAAAATTTATCAGAATCGTTTCAAAATTGAAATTTAACTCTTTAGTAAAGATTAAAATGTGGTGCTAAAATTTAAAAAAAATCGGCCCGACAGGACCGGTCTTTCAAATTTTATGAAAACACTAGTTTGTTGATACGGATTTACTTATGGAAGGGTGTATTTAATTGGGTGTACTGATAAAATCCATGTCTAATATTGAAATTTAGAAAAATTTAATTATTTTAAGGGATGTATTAAGGGGTTAAATTTTTTATTTTGTCAAAAAAAAACTTAAGTTCACATAATAATGCCACAGTGCCTGTATTAGCAAATACACTAATTGTCGGCAGGGTTTGGCACTGCGATCCGAGTTTTTTTCCTCTTTTTAGTGCCTTTTTGAAGGAGATATTTTTTTTTTATAAAGTTTTTAAAAGTAGATTTAAGATAGTAGAGTCCGACCGAAGCTTCGGCAACATTCGTCATTCAGTTTCGGCTAAAATCGGGCCGTAGTCGAATTTATTGATTAATCTAGTGTTTTCATTTGATATTATCCGTTCGTGGGAGATTTCACTGTACCTATTACGAGTACGTCGGTAGGACTGTTTTGTTCCATGGCCTGTCCGATCACTGGCTCTGTGCAGCGTTGTCTGTGACCCGGGGACATCGTTTAATTGGCTTCGAAGGTACCTGTGCATTGCGTGGTACATTGACTGTCACTAAAATAATGGATCACTTTTTACCTGATTGGCGACTATGAGCCATCTACTCTTTCAAAGAGAGCAGTATAGCCTAGTGGATAGCGTACTTGGTACCACACTGTAAGAAATGAGAAGGCCGATTACATAGATTATCGATGGTCCATTTGTAGCCAGCGATTAATCTGGTAATAGGCACACAGAGACAATGACGTCGCAAACAGGTATCGCCTGCACATCGCGTAGATTCCATAAAAACACATTGCGCATGCGTGGTTACTAATTTTACATTAATTTGTTTTGTATTCATCCATTTTATACCTATATGTAACTATACATTTTATTTTGTAATTTTTACACACTTTATTGGAATATTACACAAATTATGTAATTTTAATTTATTTTATGTAGACATCACAAATTTGTTTAACTTTACAGTAAAAGTCCAATTTTTTATGAAGTTTTCTGTGTAAAAATAAATAATAATGTAAAATCACTTAGAAAATCGAACGAATTCTACCTTAACTTTCAAAGTATTTTTACAACCATTTTTTACAGTGCAGCCTCTAGACTAGACTGTCATGGGTTCGAATCCCACCTGCGCTTATGGATGTTTTGTGATGTGATTTAGTTTTAAGTTAGTTGTTATTTAATGTAATTTAAGACGCTGATGACCTAAGTTGTCGACGCGTCTATAATTTACAATAAATAAAATAAATTCAACCATTCGAGAGGGCAGTGTAGCCTAGTGGATAGCGTACTTTGTACCAGCCTCTAGACTAGACTGTCGTGGTTCGAATCCCACCTGCGCTCATTGATGTTTTGTGATTTTATTTAGTTTTAGGTTAGCTGTTATTTAATGTAATTTAAGACGTTAATGACCTAAGTTGTCGACGCGTCTATAATCTACAATAAAATCGACCATTCGAGGACTGACCTGTAGGTACGAACGAAGTTATTCTGAACCTGCTGTCAGGACAAACAAACGCACGCATATGCGAGCAAGGGTCGGTCGTCGGCTGATCAAACGTGTCGTGCAACGACCAGATTCCTTACCAAAGTAGAACAGGTTGGACTCTGGGGCTCTCTGAGCATTTATACTTATACCACCGCACTGTAGTTGTCTGTTTGCGCGCACTTGTGCGTACCGAATGGAACAAAAAATTACATGAACGGGAGCACTATTGACCATAAATGTGCCCCCGTTCATGTAATTTTTTTAATATCAAACTATGGCTAAGTAATAATACGCAGTAACTAATACTAGTTTGCAGAACGCATTGTAAGCAAATCTGATTTATTTATTTATTGTGGATTATAGACGCGTCGACAACTTAGGTCATTAGCGTCTTAAATACAACAAATATTATAATATATCACTTAAAAACTAAATTACATCACAAAACATCCATGAGCAGAGGTGGGATTCGAACCCACGACAGTCTGATTCAGAGGCCGCGACGCTACCAACTGAGCCATACTGTCCTCAAGCAAATCTGATCTGACATATGATCACTTTTATATTCCTACAGGAACAGGCTAATGTTGTCAAACGCTTTATTATGCAGGACCGGCGTTAGGATTTACGGGCCCCGGGTAAACGTTCTCAGGCCCCTGTGTCCTCAAAAAAAAATTTTTTTCCAAAATTTGATTTAAATAAAAAAGTGATTTTGAAACTTTTGTATCATTTTTCAAGACCTATCTAACGATACCCCACACCCTTATGTGCACTGGATTTTTTTTCATCTCTGTTACATGTATGGAGTGCCACGCCTAATTTTTTTTTCGTAATTTCACTACACTATTGTATACAGGGTGTCCACGGCGACGTTGGCTAACGTGGGTATCTTTGTTATTAGTGGAGATAGAAAGTCGGTTAAATGGGCAAAGTAGTGCAGAATTATGTGCTCATTAACGTCCCGTCGAAAAAACAATTGAATTTTGACACACTATGGATTTATTTAGAAAATAGTGAAAATTGCCGTTTTTGAAAACTGGACATAACTTTTTTATTTATGAAGATATCTGAAAATTTCTTTAACCATTTTTTGATAACTTTTTAAGATCTTTCCAACGGCGTAGGTTTAATTTTTTTATATTCACTACATAATCAGATATTGACATGAACTTTGGTTTTTCTTATAGGCGCCATTTTGGATTTTTAGATATTCGAATTCTGCTTATTTTTCTGATTAATTTGGTGTATCACGTGCTACATTTAAAAAATTTGCAATTAACGTCCCATATTAGAGACACATTATAAACAACTGATAGTCAAATTATAATTCAGTTCTGCTAAAGTACGATTTATTTTTAATTTTACACTTCAAAATTTCGCACTACTTAATTGTTATTTGACTGTCAGTTGTTTTTAATGTTTCTAATATGGGACGTTAATTGCAAATTTTTTAAATGTAGCATGTGATACACCAAATTAATCAGAAAAATAAGCAGAATTCGAATATATAAAAATCCAAAATGGCGTCCATAAGAGAAACCAAAGTTCATGTCAATAGCTCATTATGTAGTGGATATAAAAAAATTAAACCTACGCCACTGGAAAGATCTTAAAAAGTTATCAAAAAATGGTTAAAGAAATTTTCAGATATCGTCATAAATAAAAAAGTTATGACCAGTTTTCAAAAACGGCAATTTTCACTATTTTCTAAATAAATCCATAGTGTGTCAAAATTCAATTGTTTTTTCGACGGGACGTTAATGAGCACATAATTCTGCACTACTTTGCCCATTTAACCAACTTTCTATCTTCACTAATAACAAAGATACCCATGTTAGCCAACGTCGCCGTGGACACCCTGTATAGCGGTTCATAGAAAACACCTACCTTCCAAATTTCATCTATATAGTGCCAATAGTCTCCGCGTAAAATGGCTGTGACATATTATGGACAAACGGACAGGACGATATTTTAAGGGTTCCGTTTTTGCCATTTGGCTACGGAACCTTAATTAGTTGACACCCCGCTGCATAGTTTGGACACGCCCAGTTTAGGTAAGTACTGTGTGTTGGTAATGAAGAACCCCTACCTAGTATTATAATGGTTTGTTTTATGGGTTGAACAGCATCTCACATTATGAGTTCAATATTTCAACACGTTAGATCTAATGGCATAGCCAATAAACGACATTGATATTGCCAATATTTCTCTGCGGACGATTGGTTTTGCAGTCTATACCGGGTGACATATAAAAACTTTTTATAAAATAAACCTCCTTCAAAAAAGCCACTAAAAAGAAGAAAAAAATATAATTTTGAGATAAATTAATAGATTTATACGGCTGAATTACAATTGAAAATTTTTCGTTGGAAAGCAGCCAATTATATAATTGATTCGAAACATATTGAAAAAATCATTTTACTAACCATAGTCACAGTCAGGACTCTAACCTGAACCTTTCCACTTTCGCGGCGGAATGAGCTTACATTTACTCAACCGTGACAAGATTACTAATCTAACATTCCCCCAGAGATGTACAAAATGGTTTTAAAAAAGCATTTAAATACAAAATGCAAAATACTTTTCAGATTTACTATTTCAAATGCAAAATACCAAATAGTTTTGCGTTTTGTATTTCAAATGCTAAATGCAAAATAGGTATTTTCAAAATACTTTTTCAAAATAAAATACCTTTTTACCAAATTTCAGATATTTTTATTTATTTTAGGTATTTATTATGAGAAATAGAGACACAATGCCGAGCCGAACAAAAACGTCTAATAACATGGTACCTTATGCATAACATTTTGGTCATATTTATCAGTACGCGTATCAATAAATAAATGTTCGTCGTTTTCGTTTAACATTGACACTAGTCAGACATAAGGCGCGCACTCTGACCAAAGAAAAAAAAGGGCGCGCATGGCTAGCAGGCGCCTCTATCGGTCAAATTCGGCAATACAAGCGTCATTCGTTCATTTCATTTTGTTTGACTGGTGATGTTGGCTAAACTTAATCACAAAGTATTTTGCATTTTGAAATGAATATTAAAAATGCAAAATACATCTCGAAAGGTATTTCAAATAAAATACAAAATGTTTTTTACTAAAAGGCATTTAAATGCAAAATACAAAATAGGTATTTTGCATTTTGTATTTGCATTTTAAATAGAAGTATTTCAAATAAATCGCATCTCTGCATTCCCCTTATATGCTTCGGAATCAATTGATTTTCACTACATGCGAGAGTTAATCCATTATAGCTAGGTAGTAGGTGTGAATCTTCGTTCTAGCGAGAGCTCATCATGAAAGTGAAAATTATTTCAAATATCCTTAAATGGGATAGTTAGACTTTAAGCTAACAATTAACAATAATTTTTATCGAAATTGATGCAGTAATTCTCAAGTTATTAGCAAGCATAGAGACAATAATTATTATAAAGTTTACCCATAAATTTAGTCGAAAATTCGAAAATTGCAGACAAACTTTCCTTTAACCTAAAACAAACTGACAAAAACTCATGACAATAGCAAAGTCGGTCTAGGTTTCCTATAAACTATACAATTCCAGACTGTTACGATTTTTTTTATTTTTATTGATTGATATAACTTCTGTATAATTCATTTATTACAAATATTGTTTCTTAGCATGTATAAGTTTGTGCTTATTTAAATTACTTGGATGGCTGAAACACTTATTACAAACGTCACACTGATGTGGTTTCTCACCAGTATGTATGCGTTTGTGATTTATTAAATTTATTAATTGAGTGAAATACTTCTTACAAACATTACACTGATATGGTTTCTCGCCAGTATGTGTGCGTTTGTGATTAATAAAAGTGCTTACTTGGCTGAAACACATATTACAAACGTCACATTGATATGGTTTCTCTCCAGTATGTATGCGTTTGTGATTTATTAAATTTATTAATTGAGTGAAACACTTATTACAGTCGTCACACTGATATGGTTTCTCGCCAGTATGCGTGCGTTTGTGATTAATAAAAGTGCTTAATTGGCTGAAACACATATTACAAACGTCACACTGATATGGTTTCTCTCCAGTATGTACGCGTTTGTGCGCTTTTAAAGTGATTAACTGGTTGAAACATTTATTACAAACATCACACTGATATGGTTTCTCACCAGTATGTGTGCGTTTGTGTCTATTTAAATTGCTTGGATAGCTGAAACACTTATTACAAACGTCACACTGATATGGTTTTTCGCCAGCATGAATACGAATGTGAGTTTTGAGGTGACAAATTTGAGTAAAAGTCTTGGTACAAAGTTCACAGTGATACTTCTTTGCCGTTGCTTTTTTATGTTTCGCATAATTTGGTGAAATATTTTTCTTCTCTTCACTTTTGTCCAGACATTCTGCAACATTGTTCCCTGATATGGCGATTTTACTACCGTCACCCTTGGATGAAGTGTCTACGGTACCATCAGCACATTCTGTTAATGTATTATTATCGGTTGGATCGTCTTTATTTTCGAATTTTAAAGGCATATCTTCGCTAATTTTGTCTGCTGAATTATAATTTATATGCGCCATTTCTTTCCTGTTGAAGTCCGTGTCAAATATATCATGAATTAACATAGGTTCATGTTTCACAGTGACATCACAGTGATCAGTTTTATCGATTAAATGTTCCTCAGAAGACTTCTGAATGGAACATTCAGGCTTGATTTGTTTGTCCGAAGCAAGCAGTTGCTGTAAATAGCGTCGCAATGTTTTATCAGACCGTACAATTTGCGCCTGGAACTGGTGAAATTTTTCGAGTTGAGTGTAACATGAGCGGCAAATGAAATTCGGCATGTCATCACGTTTTCTTATCTGAAAATCGAGAGATTGTTTATTTTCAAATAAATAACAAGGTTTTATAATGATACTAGCTGTGATAATAGGCTTTATTATTAACTTAAGCCGATTGCACACTCATCAGCCAAAAACGTTGTCAAACCAAACGTTTTTGTTTGAAAACTGTTTTTCAAATTCACACTGATTAAACAATGCCTTAAAATAGAACACAACACTTTTACACATCTAAGTACCAACAAAATGTTTGGTTGAAAGACATTTTTGTTTGATCAATGTGCATTGACGTCCAACAATATGTTGTTCCACAGAACAAACTGTTTTGCACTGTTTGATGAATGTGTACGTATCAACAGGTAGCGTTCAACACGTTACAACTTTAGTCGTGTTGGACGTGCAAACACTATTCCTTGTTTGATGAGCGAACATGTTGTCAGTTTCTACTTTAAAGCAGTCAGGCTACCTCGTGAAATTTGAAAACATGGATGTAGATGCAGAAAAAATAGTCGCATTGATAGAAGAAAGACCGGCGATTTGTAACATAATTCTGAAAGAACAACCATAATCGAGATTTCGTCGAAAAATTGTGGGAGGATATTTCAAAAGTAGTTGGTGCAGGAGGTAAACATACGATACAACATTTAATAAAATCATTTAATTGTTATTCTTGAATATAATAAATATTAGTAAAAAAAAACTTTTTAGAGACAAGCTTTTATTTAAATGCACTAAAAAGAAAAAATAATTTTTAATAATTTAGGTTCATAATTATAAAAGCGTTGGTCGTGACTAATAAACTATCATAGAGTTCACGACCCACGCTTTTATAATTATGAACCTAAATTATTAAAAATTATTTTTTCCTTTTTAGTGCATTTAAATAAAAATTTGTCTCTAAAAAGTTTTTTTTACTAATATTTATTTTGTTCATTTTTGTCTCTCCAAATTTTACCCCCCTTCGACACCCAGCATGCCCTTAAATTGCCCTCAAAATGTCCTTAAATTGCCCCCAAAATGTCCTTAAATTGCCCCCAAAATGTCTTTAAATTGTCCCCAAAATGCCCTTAAACTTCCCCCAAAATGTTCGCTCATCAAGCCCTTTCATTTGATACCCATATCATGATATCACAGGGGTTGCCGTGGAAATGATAAATCGCCATTTTGTAACGTCCGCCATATTGGATTAAAAATGGCGGCATTTGAGTGATCGTGCATTGTCACGAGAACCAAACGTGTGTGCCAAATTTCAGCCCGATAGCTTCAGTGAAAGTGGGTGAAATATTGATTACAAAATTCCAGGACATACATACATACATACATACATGTGACGTTAAATAAAAGCTTGTAATAAAAAAATACAGACAACTGATCTTAATCAATTAATATAAAAATACGGATTTTAACAAACATAACAGTGAACAACAATATTGTTGTCCACAGTCCATTGTTGTGTGAAAAGGGAAAAAATTCCGTATTATTATTATATTATATACCTATTAAATAGTTCTGTTCAGCTAACTTGTTTTTAACCCAGCAAAATGTTTTGATTAAACATGTTTTGATTGATTAAATATACATTGAAATCAAGCAAAATGTTGTGAAGCAAAACAAAACGTTTTGTCTGAAAACATTTCGGTCCATCCTGCATGTTCGAGATTAAAACAAAATGTTTCTGAAAGCAACAAAACGTTTTGTTTGACGTTTTAGTTTGATCAGTGTGCAATCAGCCTTACATTCAATTATTTCTGGATTTTAAAAATCTTGGCAAAATAATAAAATAAAAATCCTGTAATATTAACTTTGTCACTAATAATGACATATGTTGTCATTTAATTATTTAAAATTAATATGTGACATGTAATGATGAATCTTTGAAAAGAAGTAGACTTACCTGAACGGGAGCACATCTCATAACAATATTTGACAGTTGATTTCTCATTTTAGCCGAAAAATGAAAGATGTCTAGAAGCGTGACGCCTTTTGATAAGCACAATCGACACATTGCACTTAAACCGTTTCCACTGACCGATATTTGATTCATTTTATCACTATTTTCTTTTAGTTAATAACGATATAAATTCTGCAGGAAGGTACTGTCTATAAGTTTGTTACTACCTACTACCTAGGCCCTAGGGTATCGTATAAATATAATACGTTTTTTGCAAGCTCAGCGTATTATTTCTATGTACTTACTAAATGTGACAAAAAATGTTAAGTATGTAGGTTGTTCGATTTTCAATGTTTTTGATTTTGCGAAATTTTGTGATAATAATTTATCCCGGACTTTTACATTTGGTAGGAAAAGAATAAAAACTCAAAATCTGAAATGACTGTTGTCAAAAAATATGCTTTTTCAACAGACTTCAAAAAAACAGGTTATCAATTCGTTAAGACGCACATAAACAAGATTTGTTTAGGTATATGCCATATATATGCAACATACAGCGATATAACAAGTAAAATTTTAATAAAAAAAAAAGAATACTTTCTACGCCGAAGACTATTTGCGTTACATCTAATATTTCTAAAATGCCACCCCATTATGAGACATTATAGAATACGGAACCCTTTTCGCACGAGTAGGACTCGCACTTGACCGGTTTTTTAAGATGCTTTTTATTGAAGTTGGAATTTTGTCATTCTGTCCTTCTGTCATTGTGGCTTGGTGTCACGCTTATAATAAGATATAACCATCACTAGCATTAGCCATGTATAGTGACTGCTAATCTGTTTGCAACAAGGTCGTAATTATGCGATTAAAGGATTAAAGGTTCGCGCCTACAGTTAGGAGAATATGAAATATATTTGAATCATTACTTCCCACCTCTACTATGGTAGGGAAGTAATGGATTCAGTCCGAAAAAAATATTTCGAGATTTTAACAGATTTTCACGTTTTGAGACCCTAGCGATCGTTTAAGATCATTTTCTGACTGATGTCTGTATGTGTGTGTGTGTGTGTGTGTGTGTGTGTGTGTGTGTGTATGTGGTCAATTTTTCGCCTTCGATATCTTAAGAACGGAACAACATACGGGCATGCCGATTGTTCTATTGTGTTTATCAGCCTTTAACTTAGATCTGATTAGATTTTGAGTCAAATCGGTTCAGTGGATCCTGAGATATTCAAAAAAACGTCCTCAATGTCACGTATTAACATAGGTAAAAAAAAATATAAATGAATTCTAGATGTTATAATATGAAAAAAATGTAAATATTTTTTTTCTCTAAAATGTATAGTTTTCGAGAAAAAAAATATTTTACTAAAAAAAATAAAAATTGTACGTAAATCAAGGTAACCATGATTTTTGCTATATTAAGTTAGCCATCAGTAGATCACCAAACAAAAAAGAGGGCCATGCTTTTTTCAAAGAATAAAAATTAAATTGTGTTTTAAAGACCACCAACAGCTAAGGTTATTTGGGCCTAGTCAAAGAATAAAAAAAAGAGTTTATTTTTTGCAAATATTTACTAGGTGGGAAGTATAGGACTGGTCATCAGTCGAATTTTTTTTAGATGTTTTTTATTTGTAACTAAAAATTGCAAAATACAATTAAAGTAAAAATTTTTTTTTAATAGATGATTTTTATTGAGACCATTGAGAGGCTCTGAAAAGCAGAAATTAAAAATTAATCTGTCATAAAAATTTTAAAAAGCAATCGAGACCTCCGCAAACTATTATTAATTAATATCAAAATTTATGATTAACCAACAAATATATTCTAGAATCTAGAGTATCTATTAATGCTTTTTAAAATGTTTATATCATCTCTTTGGACGATTAATTTTTTATTTTCTGCTTTTTAGGACCCCTAAATGAAAAGCATCTTCAATTAAAAATATTTTTTTAACACGCTTTTATTAGCTTCACTTGTATGTTTGCTTGTCAGTTTGTAACCGACTTCTTTGAACTTGATTTTGACCAACTTTGAACGGTCAGATTTAGTTTAAACGTTGTCGACTTATCAAGGACCGACGACAATACAATAATTCAATAAGTTTGTCCCATTATCCTGACCAGGATCTCCAGGACTAAAAAAAAAGCAAAAAACTTCAGATTGAACTGAAACTTTGCACACTTATCAAGGACCGATGACAATACAATAATTCAATAAGTTTGTCCCATTATCCTGACCAGGATCTCCAGGACTAAAAAAAAAAAGCAAAAAACTTCAGATTGAACTGAAACTTTGCACACTTATCAAGGACCGATGACAATACAATAATTCCATAAGTTTGTCCCATTATCCTGACCAGGATCTCCAGGACTAAAAAGCAAAAATAAATTATAATTTAAAAAAACTAAAAAACACGCTTTAATCAACTAAAAAGTAAAAGATATTTAATTTTATTGTAAAAAAGCGTGGGGTAGTATGAAAATATGATACAAAGCACCCCACGCTTTTTTACAATAAAATTAATTATTTTTTACTTTATAGTTCATTAAAGCGTGTTTTTTAGTTTTTTTAAATTATAATTTTTTACTTTAATTTTATTTCGTATGAACACGGCTTCGACCAGAACGTTGCCTGTAGCATAAATAAGAAATTTAAACATCCAATCGAAAAATATAGTCATAAAACGTTTTATAGATCAGAACTGCTATGCAACAACGTGAACTGGTCCATCCGCCATGGCTACATGTTTACTAATTATATTTGCGTTCAAGGCAAGTCACATTTTATGAACAAGGGATCACAACGTATTGACATTAAAACATAAACATAATACAGGATGTTCTGTATTTGTATACCTACTGTCCATCTGTTTTTCCGAAATATCCGAGCGTATAGCAATCACAGATAGAATAGGGAAGCCACCTAAAAAAGTGTAGATGCAAAAGATAGAGATGAAGAATAGAGCAATTCTTCTATCTTCTTCTATCACAAATTTATAACCACGGTTACAGATATAAATTAACAATACCTACTATAAACTTTTAAATAGACTACAGAAGTAGGCGGTTCTAATTTGAGCGCGAAATTTAAAGTGGAGTCGATTGGCGTTCAAAAATGTATGGGGTTTAACGGAATATTCGTTACTATTCTCTTAAAACACATTTCTTACCAAAACAATGGCTATTTCATAAAAATAATTAATAAATCCCGTCATCATTGGCTACAACACTTTATTATTTCGTGTGAAATAATTTTTTATTTGAAATTATAAATTTATGAATAAATGTCCTAACTTGATTCACCAAGTGACGTTTTTCTAACCTAACTTAACCTAGTTGATGTTTGTCGAGGTATAATTTAAGCAATTATAATTAAAAATTGAATTTGTTCTTTCCATTTGGAGTTGAAAAGGTGTTCTGAAGTCGTTTGAGCTACGCTGGATCAAGAGAGGGTAAACTAAAAGGATAAAAAAAATGTTTTCATCTATTAGGTTTTGGATATCTAGGTATTATTTTAGTTTTTTCTTCAGTCGGAAATTTAACCTTTTTGCAGTCATAATTTTCATTATAACTGCAGTCAGGTACAAAACACCATTCTATAACAAACTGATTTAATTATTAACGAAGACGTGTTTAAAAGAGCGAGGTTATGTCTGTAGAATGAATGAAATTTGACAGTTGTGTCGTGTCAATGGGTGAAGGGGAAGGAAAAGATTGATTCAATTCACAACGTACGTTTAACGCAGATTCTAGTTAGAAGGAGACAGTTGCGACTCCGTCACGCCTTCCTTTTCTAATCTATTCACAAATGCGTCAGAAGACAAGGAAAAGAGAACTTCCAAGTATTCATGGTTTCCGGGCTTGTAGGCCGTGGTCCGGTGGTATTTCTACCTGACGTTTCGTCTACAACTGCGGTAGACATTCTCAAAGGCGATGTGGCAGCGATCGAACTCGAAGTGTCCTCCTTGGCGGCTCACAGATCAGTGAGTGACTGGTGTCCTCCCTTCTTTTATGCCTAGTACCAGTGTGCTCTCTGCTCGGTCGTAGTCCGTCTCTCTGCAAGCCCGGAAACCATGAAGACTTGGAACAATACCGGTCGTGAAAGCTTGCACACCTGGAAAAGAGAACTGCTTCGATTTTTCTATCTCTCTATTCCAAGGTAACACTGTCACTTAGTTGTGCCTTTGGCTCCCCTACTCTATCTATGATATCTCTATGGTAGCAAAGCCGTTATTTATATAAGTAACGTTTCCATGGATCCTCTATTACAAGCCCCCAATTCTTAGGTTTTTATCCGTGAACGGGTAAAAGTTTCAACTGGATTATTAATTTATTATTGTCTTTAATAATAAATTGAAAATTGAGTTGATAGTTTTACCAGTTTATTAGAAAATGATAAATTGAAAATATGAATTCGTGCTAGGCCTAAATAATGCTGGCTGTGGGTGACCTTAAAAAACATTTAGTGGGTTCAACTAGAGTTGCTCAGGGCAAAGACGGCATATTTGACCAAAACAATGGAAGGAAGTGCAGTGAAAATACGCGCGTACTTTTAAAAACTTTGGAAACGCGACAAAAAATATTGGGCGTTTCATTTTTTTGCACTGACAGCAGCTGAAACAATTACGTTATCTAGAAAACAATCATGTGAATTACGCTTTGAATGACGTCAAATTAAATGTTGGCTGAAAAACATGGCGATCGAACGAACCAATCAGAAATCGATACCGCTTTGTCTTTTAACTCTTACTAGAGAAACTCTAGGTTCCACTGTACCGGAGTGTTTTCTGTAGAAATACGTCTTTTGATATAAATTAATCAGTTATTTTTTATTATAAGTACGTCAAAATTGAAGAAGAAAAAAACTTCGGCTGTACCCGTCAAACTGTTTTCTATTTATGATTCCTTTACGCAAAATGCGTTTGAAAATTGATGTTTTTTGACATCGTGATAGTTGATCCCCTAATTCTTTTGAGAAATTTATACTGATATTATATTGAAATACTATAATACATGCATCTTTTTTAATTATAGGTATCACTGAATAGATCTCCATATCAATTATTATAGGTAGTACGTCTACCTACTACAAAATATCGTAACAAAACTGTATATGGTAATTTCGGTAAAAATCTTTTTTTTATTATTTACATGCAGGATAACGGTACATTAAATAACTAACACAACTCTTAACAATTATTGCTTATTCATTTGTCCATTTATATTCACTGTTATTTATAACTATTAATTGTCCCTGTTATAATTAATAATTGTTATTGGTCACTGTTATTTGTCACTGTTTGTCCGAACCACTTCTGTCTACGTTCCAAAGACAACTCACTATGTTCACTATTTATTTATTTATCACTGTTATTTATTTATCACTATTTATTTATTTATCACTATTTATTTATCACTATTTATTTATTTATCACTATTTATTTATCACTATTTATTTATCACTATTTATTTATCACTATTTATTTATTTATCACTGTTGTTTATTCATCACTATTTATTTATTTATCACTATTTATTTATTTATCACTGTTATTTATTTATCACTATTTATTTATTTATCACTGTTATTTATTCATCACTGTTTATTTATTTATCACTATTTATTTATTTATCACTGTTATTTATTTATCACTATTTATTTATTTATCACTATTTATTTATCACTGTTATTTATTCATCACTATTTATTTATTTATCACTATTTATTTATTTATCACTGTTATTTATTTATCGCTGTGCGTTGATCCTCTCTCGCCAACAATCCAGAGACAACCGTTTTCAATAGCCGTATCACCTATACTTATTAGACTTCCAAACGCACCCCTAAGATCAAGGGTGGCGTAAAAACTTAATCCTGAACTTTTCTTCTTTGATGAAACATTTAAAATCTTCTATTGCTCCACGAGTGCGCGAAGTCTTTTCCGAAATTCTTCAAACGGCGCGCTTCGATCCGTTAAAATATTAAAACTTTTTCAAAAGACGTATTTCTACAGAAAACACTCCGGTACAGTGGAACCTAGAGTTCCACTGTACCGGAGTGTTTTCTGTAGAAATACGTCTTTTGAAAAAGTTTTAATATTTTAACGGATCGAAGCGCGCCGTTTGAAGAATTTCGGAAAAGACTTCGCGCACTCGTGGAGCAATAGAAGATTTTAAATGTTTCATCAAAGAAGAAAAGTTCAGGATTAAGTTTTTACGCCACCCTTGATCTTAGGGGTGCGTTTGGAAGTCTAATAAGTATAGGTGATACGGCTATTGAAAACGGTTGTCTCTGGATTGTTGGCGAGAGAGGATCAACGCACAGCGATAAATAAATAACAGTGATAAATAAATAAATAGTGATAAATAAATAAATAGTGATGAATAAATAACAGTGATAAATAAATAGTGATAAATAAATAAATAGTGATAAATAAATAACAGTGATAAATAAATAAATAGTGATAAATAAATAAACAGTGATGAATAAATAACAGTGATAAATAAATAAATAGTGATAAATAAATAACAGTGATAAATAAATAAATAGTGATAAATAAATAAATAGTGATGAATAAACAACAGTGATAAATAAATAAATAGTGATAAATAAATAGTGATAAATAAATAGTGATAAATAAATAGTGATAAATAAATAAATAGTGATAAATAAATAGTGATAAATAAATAAATAGTGATAAATAAATAACAGTGATAAATAAATAAATAGTGAACATAGTGAGTTGTCTTTGGAACGTAGACAGAAGTGGTTCGGACAAACAGTGACAAATAACAGTGACCAATAACAATTATTAATTATAACAGGGACAATTAATAGTTATAAATAACAGTGAATATAAATGGACAAATGAATAAGCAATAATTGTTAAGAGTTGTGTTAGTTATTTAATGTACCGTTATCCTGCATGTAAATAATAAAAAAAAGATTTTTACCGAAATTACCATATACAGTTTTGTTACGATATTTTGTAGTAGGTAGACGTACTACCTATAATAATTGATATGGAGATCTATTCAGTGATACCTATAATTAAAAAAGATGCATGTATTATAGTATTTCAATATAATATCAGTATAAATTTCTCAAAAGAATTAGGGGATCAACTATCACGATGTCAAAAAACATCAATTTTCAAACGCATTTTGCGTAAAGGAATCATAAATAGAAAACAGTTTGACGGGTACAGCCGAAGTTTTTTTCTTCTTCAATTTTGACGTACTTATAATAAAAAATAACTGATTAATTTATATCAGACATGGAGGTGTATCTATACACCTATGTCTATGGTTTATATTGACAGGCGACTCTATAACCTCAAACCATGGCGCCGGTAATCTTTCGGACCGGGTTTAAAAGTGTCAAATTTATCAGATTTATAGTAATAATTGTTGTAATATTGAATAATTAGTGTTCATAATTAGTTATTACTGTAATAAAATATTGAAAAAAAATTCTCCACAGTCGAAGGCATCCCTTAAATCAACTGACATTATTAATTATCTGAAAAGAAGTATTCTTAATTACTAATTAATTAAATAGGTACATGAATAAACAGTTTGACCTAAAGAACAAGAATTTCTAGGAAACGATTAAAACAATATTAAAGTGTAGCAGAAACAAAATTTATTAGTCACATTTACATAATGCCAACCATATAAAATAACTCAAAGCACCTGTTGCATGGCATTATAATGACACAAGAATCGACACAGTTCGTCTATTTCCGTCTCTGTCTGACACACATTCGACTCGGGAAATGTCGACTGTCTGAATCAGACCCCCTATAGTTTTCTATTTGGTTTGCTATCGTCACCTTACCTTACCCCCACTCCACTGTTATACTTTAAAGTCATATCGTTTCATCTCACTCTCACTTCATACTTAACCAATAAGGAAACCACCTTTGTATTTGTCGTGTCTTCTCTTTTTATCATTAAACAAAGCATGCAAAGGCCGCGTTTAAAATTGACTAAGTTTTATTGATCGAGTCGAGTGAAGTCCGACTTTAATTAGTGATGGGATAATTCGAATAAAAAATAATCAATACATAATTCGATTTTTTAAATAATCGGCAATAGACCGAGAGTTATTGACAATTTTTTGGTGTTATTTATTCAAGGCCTTATTTTTGTGAAGATGTTGAGGGAGGCATATTAAAGTGCCCTGAGTAAGGGATTTTGCTAGATAGCGGTATGGGAGGGATGCAGACCACCCTCAGCATGTAACAAAAAAAATGTTCACAATTATTATTGCTTTAAGGCTGAAATTGTTTGTATAGCTTGTCGGTGACCCAATAATACCATTATAATATTTGCGGATCGATCGGTCACTGGTCAGTATTAAAGGGGTGGCAGACCACCCTAAACGCGTCATGTACCCGACGAAATTTATATTATTAGTTCAAGGTTCAAATTTTAATATGTTGTTACGGCGACTATTTTTTAAGCATATATTTCAATTTGCAGAACAACATGTCGGTATTAACCCCTTTGCAGAACGATATAAACACCTAGGCGAGCAAGTTTTCCTCTAAGAGAGGGGGTTAATACCGACATTTTGTTCTGCAAATTGAAATATATGCTTACAACAGTTGCCGTAACAACATGTAAAAATTTGAGCATTGAAATAATATAAATTTCGTCGGGTACATGACACCTTTAGACCACCCGGCCCACCCTCTGGCGCCGTCACTGTTTTCGAATAGATATACCAACATGCAACCAAAAGTATCTTTAATTAAATTAATTAATTGTAGATTATAGACGCATCGACAACTCAGGTCATTAGCGTCTTCAACACAACAAATAATCCATTTGTGCATTAGAGTCTGCCAGCCGGCATACACAAACCGACTGATACGAGCTCGGGTCCCTGGGAGCGCTAATTCCCAAAGAACATTGGAATGTGGTTGCTATCGCAAATTGCATTCCAATGTTCTGGGGGGTCAAGTATCTTTAATACAATAAATATTTAAGATACAAAATAGTATCTTAGATTCAAGACATTCCCAAGCTCTGTCGGCAAAAATATTGATCATTCTAACGGCGGTACTGTCTAGACGTTTACGTCGAAAGCGGCCCAACTGATCGAGTGTCTTTTTTACATACGCAAAGGTCAAATTCGCTATCTCTTTCGCGTTAAATGTCGATCAGCATTCGCTTTCTCTTTCCATGTACAAAGGTCGTATTGTCCGTCCTTGTTTATGGCATGCTGTTTGACCAATGATATATCTTACACTATCTATTACTTACTTTGTAAGTGTCGCCAGAGTGTGTCAGACAGAGATCGCAATATCGTGTATTGTATAGCATAATAAGTTGACTTTTGTATGATGTACCTGACTACAGGTATATCATAGAAACTAGAAGTTGGTTCGTCGATTTTAAAAGTGTAATACAGGTGTACGAGCACAGCAGACCATCTTAGGGAACGTTACAATATTAACCATCCCCCCCACTTGTGTTACCTACGTAACATAATTTCGTTTTACAAAATATACTTATCATACATTTTAATCACGATGTTTTTGATGTGAAACATCTTATGTCGGGCTGTGAACAGCCGCGTGAGGGGAAATATGCAACGAAATGTTTGGTCCGCTCCTTCGCTGCTGTTCTCCCCACCACTGCGGCACTCTCTCTCTCTTGGCTCAGGCGTGCACTGTAACACACGTGGTGTTACAGAGCAGTATATAGGATTACGTCAGCATAACAGTTAGTTGCTGCTTTTGAAAAAATATATACTACTACATAGAGAATACCACCGAGTTCAATAACGTTTTCTTTGATGTTTCACATCTGTCGGGGGTCCCCAGACCCACACCCTTTTTTTTAATGACACTGTTAAATTTTAACAGCTATGTGTTCATTAGTTGCTGCGTTTCGTTACCATATAGCAATCCGTCATTTAACAGTGTGATAAAAAAAACATCGTGATTAAAATGAACGGTAAACCGGCCATTAGTATATTAAAAAAAAACGTCTCTTTTATCAACGCATCAAAAGTAGAAAATACATTTCTATAACTTCTAAAAACGTGGGGTACTCGATGAATAAAATGAAATATAAGGTACAGTGAGTGTCCCACGCTTTTAAACGTTATAAAAGAAGAAATTTATTTTATAATTAATTTTATACATTTTTAAATATATTTTTTTATTTTCAAAATTGTAACAATTATAATATCTAAATTATATTTAAATTTTAAACGACTCGAGACACGTTTTTACACCTTCAAACACCGTCACTTCCACCACATGTTTTTTAATTCAATTTTTGAAACTTGTTATATAAATATTATTACCTATAGCTAAATTATCACAGTATTGTATCGTCATCAAAACTACATACGATTGTAAAGTTTCACGTCAATTGGACATTTGGAAGAGGGTGGAATTTTTTGGGAAATTAAAATTTTTTTTTTCAAAAATAGCTATTTGTTATTCTGGTAACCGTATCTACACATGAAAATCTGCTGGGTTCGACCTGCAGACGAATTGAATAAGTCAAAATTCGCTATAATATTTTTAATTTTTACGGGAAAACAGATATGAAAATTGGTTATAACCGCAAAATAAAGAACATTAATTAATTGTAGATTATAGACGCGTCGACAACTCAGGTCATTAGTGCCTTCAACACAACAAATAATCCATTTGTGTATGAGAATCCGTCAGCCGGCATACACAAACCGACTGGTACGAGCTCGGGTCCCTGGGAGCGCTAATTCCTAAAGATCAATGGAATGCAATTTGCGATAAGTAGCAACCACATTCCAATGTCCCACCTGGGGGGGAAAGTACATTAAAAACTGCCATTAAAAATATCATTTTGAAATCAAACGATAATGAACCGAGTCTTCGTGGTTTCCGGGCTTGTAGGCCGTGGTCCGGTGGTATTTCTACCTGACGTTTCGTCTACAACTGCGGTAGACATGTGAGCCGCCAAGGAGGACACTTCGACCGCTGCCACATCGCCTTTGAGAATGTCTACCGCAGTTGTAGACGAAACGTCAGGTAGAAATACCACCGGACCACGGCCTACAAGCCCGGAAACCATGAAGACTTGGAACAATGCCGGCCGTGAAAGCTTGCACACCTGGATAATGAACCGAGTTAGTAAAAAAATGCTATGGGATATAAATGGTCTCCATTTTGAAAGTTAGACATGTCTAGAAAAAAAACGGTACCTGACTTTCTTCACGAAAATTCAAGGTATACTCAATTGTCCCTGACTATTAGTAACAACACAAAACGATTTTTAATAGACAAATAGGGCTTGAGAATGGCCGAGCGTGTAGCAGTGCTGTTGTTTATATGGCGTTGCTATGGTTTCTCAATTACAAGTCCCCAGTTTCCGGGTTCTAGTCCGAGAGCTGGTAAAAGTGTCAATTGGATTTTCAATTCATTATTAAAAAAAATAATGAATTGAAAATACGAATTGGTGCTAGGTCCAAATAACCTTAGCTGTGGGTGATCTTTAAAACACAATTTCACAATAGACAAATAACATTGGGGTGTCTTTCTTACGTATCGCCCGAATCACCACATAATACGTAATTTTTAATCAATTATGTAGTGTTGCCTATCGCTTCCTGGGGGTTTGAGATAGGCAAACCGTGGTAACGCCACATAAACAAAAGTGTTCCGACGACCTCGGCCGTACTCAAACCGGTAGCCGGTTCGATTCGAGTAATCGACACGCGGCCTCAATATGGCAACAGGTGCTCTCGGGTCGTCGCCGTCGATCGTCGACGGACCGTCGACTGGTGTCGAGAGTGCCGCGCGATACACTCTGAACATGTCGCGTCTGACATCGTGCGGCCAGGTAGCTGCCTCTGATGACTGGCCGGCATTACATATAACACAGGTACGGCGCGAAGGGGGCATGCCACAGGTACGCAGTGACGGAGTCGAGAATCGGCGGCACCGGTGCGCTACAATATAGCTGGTATTTTTGTAGTGGTACTTCGTTTAACCGCGATGAGAGTAATTTTGTTAACGAAAAACGATATCATCAGCACACTGTAAAAAATGGATGTAAAAATACTTTCAAAGTTAAGGTAGAATTCGCTCGATTTTCTAAGTTATTTTACATCATTATTTATTTTTACACAGGAAACTTCATAAAAACTTGGACTTTTACTGTAAAGTTAAACAAATTTGTGATTTTTACATAAAGTAAATTAAAATTACATAATTTGTGTAATATTTCAATAAAGTGTGTAAAAATTACAAAATAAAATGTATATAGTTACACATATACAGGGTGTATCACAAAAACCGAACATAGGGAAAAGTACACAGTACAAATTAGTTAAGATCAGAGATTGCTTTGCCCTCTACTCAGAGGTCGTTACTATGGTTACCATGGTGTACGTATACAGTAACAAATGCATATTGCTGTTCATTTGACAAAATCTGGATGAACTTAAAGACAAAATCGTCGAAGTATGTTTCAATATGACTCCTGTAATGTTAGATAAAGTGAGACAAAGTTTTTGTAACCGATTAAGCCACTGCTTAATTTAAAATGGAGGTTTATTTGAACATTTGCTTTAATTTTTTATTTTAACTGTTTGTTTTGTTTAATTATTAGTTAAAAAAATATTTTCTTAATAAAAAATTGTTTCATTAATAAAAATAAATTCATTTAATATTGAAGAATTTATTTTAACTGATTTTTCTAATTATTCATTATTAGCTATTATTGTTATTAAATAATGGTTAGTCAGCGTTACCATGGTACCCATTCTCATATGTGGCCAAAGTAATCGTTGATCCTAACTAATTTGCATAATGGAGTTTTCCCTATGTTCGGTTTTCTGTGATACACCCTGTATATAAAATGAATGAATACAAAACAAATTAATGTAAAATTAGAAACTACGCATGCGCATTGTGTTTTTATGGAATCTACGTACGCAATGTGCAGGCGATACCTGTTTGAGACGGCATTGTCTCTTTGTGTGCCTATTACCAGATTATTAGCTGGTTACAAATGGACCATCGATAATCTATGTAATCGGCCTTCTCATTTCTTACAGTGCAGTGGGGGAAATGAGCTGCTAGCAGAGAACCGATTGGCTGGCGGGTAGGTATGCGAATGCGATGAGGGGGAAACTCGATTGACACGCCCCTTTCGGTTAAGTGTTTGGTTATAAAAAGTAAAAAATAAAAAACTTTTTAACAAAAAAAAACCTTCAAAAAAGCCACTAAAAAGAGGAAAATAATAAAATTTTGAGGTCGGCGCCATTTTTTATAAAATATGAAGTCGGTTAAAAAGTAGATATTAATAATTAAAATTGGAACTTTTTAACCGACTTCATATTTTATTAAATTGGCGCAGACCTCAAAATTTCATTATTTTCCTCTTTTTAGTGACTTTTTTAAAGGAGGTTTTTCTTAATTTTTTTTTTAATTTGCGTATCGTGCAGGCTACACCAGCGGAACCTCACAGATACACGCGCGGAGTCAGTGCTGTCAGGGGCAGAGCACTAACACACTCTAACATTTACCGGCCGAGTGCAGCAACATGTGATATCAGCGCAGACAGAGCGATCTAAGCGTCGGAGCTAAGCGCACCTGTGTGCTTGCCTGTTCATTTAACGTTTGCCGCGCGCGTGCAAGGTGCTAAAGGTACCTATACTTGCTCAATCACCACCAGTTTTTTTATTTCTTATTTACTTCTGTTCGTCTTTTGTCTTTATTATTATAAACAATAATTAGAGTTACTCGTTTGTTTCGTGTTACACCTTACAGTGTTCAAAAAACTTTTGTGTTTTGAATTATTTAAGAAAAAAAACAAATCTGTGCTTCCATAGTTATTTAAAACACGTGATTTTTAAAATTGAAGTGAAAAGTTTGAAACAAATGCCGTCCATAGTCTGTCAATTTTGTTTTGTGATATTTTTATAAAAAAAGACAACAGTCTTTTTGTGGAAACATTATTGGATTATTCTTATATTTATGGTATTAATTTTTGTTGTTGAAGCAGACCGTAGTTAGTTATTGAGAAATGTTAAAACAAATGCCGTCCATCGTCTGTCAATTTTATTTTGTGATGTTCATTTTTTTATGAAAACAGGTGACAGTTTTTTGTGGAAACGAATTGTTGGATTATTCTTATATTAATTATGGTATAAGTTTTTGTTGTTGAAGCAGAGCGTAGTTAGTTATTGAGAAATGTTAAAACAAATACCGCCCATCGTCTGTCAATTTTATTTTGTGATGTTCATTTTTTTATGAAAACAGATGACACTCTTTTTGTGGAAACGCTCTTGGATTATTTTTGTTTTTAGTTTTTACGGTAAAGTTTTTGTTGTAGCAGAACGTAGTTAGTTACTGAGAAAGGTTTCGAATGAAATTTTTATCAGTTGTGACATAATTTGATAAGCGTAGTTGGCTTGCGTCATTTTGTAATATGGCTGTCTTCCTTTTCAGTGACACATTATTTTAAACATAGAAATTTGTCCCTAAATATCCAAAAGTTTAATTTTAAAGTTTTTGTTATTGTAGCAGAACGTTGTTAAATTACTGAGAAATGTTCCAAATGAAATTTTTATCAGTTGTGACATAATTTGAGAAAAGTAGCGCCATTTTGTAATATGTAATATAGAAAGGGCTCATTTTGTAATATGTAATATAGAAAGGGCCCATTTTAATAGGGGGTTTTGGTCCAAACGTTGTCCACAAGTGAACTCTATCTCAGTGTATTTCTAGTGTTGTCTGATGTATAAAAATCCGTCAACGGGTTTGATTTTCATACTTCAACAGTAATTATAAGCCATAAGCTGAACTATAATTAATTTAATAGTTTTAATTACTTATTAACATCAATATTGATGAAGCAATCCCTCCAGGATAAATAAATTTGGTGCAACAGAAAAAGTTGTTATTTATGACAAGGATCTCATGTTTACTCTTGGGAAACATTTGGATCAAAAACAAGACGATGCCCTTTGCCCGTGAATAGTACAAATTCCTACAAAAGACAAGCACGTTTTGATAACCATGTTAGCATCATCAAGAGAGGAATAAATGAATGATTAACATTTTAATCATCTCCTGAAGTGCAATAGAAAAAGTTGTAATTTATGACAAGGATCTCATGTTTACTCTTGGGAAACATTTGGATCAAAAACAAGACGATGCCCTTTGCCCGTGAATATTACAAATTCCCACAAAAGACAAGCACGTTTTGATAACCATTTTAGCATCATCAAGAGATGAATAAATGAATGATTAACATTTTAATCATCTCCTGAAGTGCAATAGAAAAGTTGTAATTTATGACAAGGATCTCGTGTTTACTCTTGGGGAACATTTGGACCTAAAACAAGACGATGCCCTTTGCCCGTGAAAAGACAAGCACGTTTTGATAACCATGTTAGCATCATCAATTAGAGATGAATAAATGAATGATTAACTTTTTAATCATCTCCTTATGAATCACTATTTTTCTAGACGCAAGTTTTGATCCAGGAGATGATTAAATGAATGATCTCCTGATGATGCTAACATATTAGCGAAACCTGCGCTGTAAAAATAGTGCTCGTTTCATTGTCTTCACACCAAAATTTTCATTAATTCTCTCCAAAAAATTCGTTGATAAAAATTAGTAATATGAAATCTTAATGTTTGTTTGTTTTGTTACTGATGGCTGGGATGGAAAGAATTTGGCGTTTTGCTTACTAATTGATTCTAAATGATGAAGAGGCGGTGAAATCAATATATCGAAACGTTTTTTAGGGTTCCGTAACCAAATGGCATAAACGGAACCCTAATAAGTTCGTCCTGTCCGTTCGTCCCTATGTCACAGCCATTTTGCACGGAGACTATTGGCACTATATATACTTAGATGAAATTTGGAAGGTAGGTGTCTTATATGAAGCGCTATACAATGGTGAAGTGAAATTACAAAAAAAAAACTAGAGGTGGCACTCCATACATTTAACCGAGGGAAAAAAAATTTGTTTCAATGCACATAAGTGTGTGGGGTATCGTTAGATAGGTCTTGAAAAATGATGTAGAAGTTTTAAAATGACTTTTTTATTTAACTCAATAGTTGCAAGTCTTGTCTTGAAAATCTAGACAAGACAAGACAAGAGTCTAGAAAGTCTAGATCTAGACGGCAACACTAGTTGTACAATCAAAATCTGATCTTATTTCGATCCTAGCACCTTACTTTCAGTTCCTTATAGAACATGGTAGATAGATCGTAGATTATAGACGCTCGACATCTTATATATACAAGTAAAATTTTCATGTTTTAGTTAAACAGTAAAGAAGTTGTTTTAGGTATATCTTTTTTAAACGGATCTAAAATTCTAGATCATCTGAAATTATATCATTGACTGGCTGTCCGACCCGGTCTTTGCTCGGGTGCAATAATTTGTTTTCCAAAATACATGATGCGTAACTATGGAAACGTAGAACGCATAATTAATTCATGACCTCCTTGTCTTTCCAACACCATATACGCTAATGACCTCAGTTGTCGAGCGTCTATAATTTACAATTCCAACACCATAAGGTATGCACAGTAGTGTGGATGCATGGCTTGAATGCTCTCCCTCGGGAACAGTTTTTCGAGATAAAAAGTAGCCTATGTCTTTTGTCGGGCTTCAGGGAATCTCTTTGCCAATTGTCGTCGAAATCGGTTCTGTGGTTAAGCCGTGAAGAGGTAACAAACAAACAAACACACTTTGGCGTGTACTATAATATTAGTTTGGATTGTGAAGATCTAATTGGTTGTAAATTTATCGACCTAGCTGTGGTTTAAACAAATGCTAAAGTATTGTTTAAAAGGCTTAAGCCAATCATAATACTGTCATTTATTATTGACAATCAGATGTCACATAACTTTTAATTGGCAACCTTGGCTTATTTTTAAAATGATTGTTGGTTGACATGACTTTTTACTGTTGTTTTATACCTTATTATCTATTATCTAATACTGATATTAACTCAAGTAGTTGTTTTAAAAATACTAACTTTTTTGTCGAGATTTAACAGAAAAAATATTATTGCAAAATAAAGTACGCTTCTTTGAAAAATAAATTTAAAAATGTCTGCAATTTTTTATCATAAACTTTTCGTATTTTATAAAACTACTTGAATATATAAAGATTGTTCTGAGTCAATTCTTCTCCTGTAGAGGACTGTGTGGTTCAGTGGTTAGCGTCGCGGCCTCTGGATCAGACTGTTGTGCGTTCGAATTCCGCCTCCGATCATGGATGTTTTGTGATGTCATTTAGTTTCACGTGAATTCTTATTTAATGTATCAAGACGCTAATGACCTAAGTTGTCGACGCGTCTATAATTTACAATAAATAAATAAATCTTCTCCTTTATAGACCGAGAGCTAGTGACAATTTTCAGTGATTATTTATTCAAGGCTGTGAGAAATACATACATATTTTTTTTATAATTTTAAAATGCATGTAATTTAAAAGATATTAAAGAAAATATAAGAAAATCGAGCATTCCCCCTCTTTTTAGTACCGAAACTATTGAGCCTAAAATGTTGAAAAAAATAGGGAAAATAGGGCCTCACTCATAGTCTACAGGAAAACTAAACGAAAATCTAAATATTTAAATTCCCGCGGGAAACGGAATAGTACGGAACCTAGGGCTTGAGAATAGCCGAGCGTGTAGCAGTGCTGTTGTTTACATGACGTTGCTATGGTTCCTCTATTACAAGTCCCCAGTTCCCGGGTTCTAGTCCGAGAGCTGGTAAAAGTGTCAATTGGATTTTCAATTTATTATTAAAAAAAAAAAAATAATGAATTGAAAATATGAATTGGTGCTAGGCCCAAATAACCTTAGCTGTTGGTGATCTTTAAAACACACAAGTACGGAACCTTCTCCTCGCGAGTCCGACTAGTACTTGACCGTTTTTTTAA
Organism: Mongoloraphidia duomilia; assembly: GCA_039654895.1. NCBI lineage: Eukaryota > Metazoa > Arthropoda > Insecta > Raphidioptera > Raphidiidae > Mongoloraphidia > Mongoloraphidia duomilia. Next base: position 2,892,332 of record CM077524.1, read on the forward strand.
ATTATAAAAAAAAACTCAATTAAGAATAATTGAGAAAATTTCGAAAAATTCATTCAACGCAGAGACCCTTTAGCATTTAAATGTAAATCCCAAAATTGCCTATTTTATGGAATATTTTAAATTTCAAAATTTTAAGTTCGATTTTTATTTAAATGACAAAAGTATTTAGTAGTATCTACCAAACTTAATATGTGCAAATTTTTAATGACAAAAGAATGCATTACCAACTTATGTACAAAATTTTAATGACAAAAGAATAATTAGTAGTAGGTATACCAAGTTATATACAGTGCGTCTCACGGCGAGGTACACGTACATACGATATACCTACGTATTAAATTTTAACATTGAATCTTCATAAGAACAAACTTAGTTCCCAAGTTGGCTTTGAAAGGCATTTTCTGGCAACTAATAGTTTGTAAAGAAAAAGAGTACATGAAGCGAATATATCACTTTTAATACATTGTTCCCGACACTGCATACAACATTTGAACTAATTTAGATATAAATTATTTTTTATTTCTGGTTTTTGGTAAAATTTCGTATTTGACAGGCAATTGAGAATGGCCGAGAGTGTACAATGCTGTTGTTTACATGGCGTTGCTATGGTTCCTCTATTACCAGTCTCCAGTTCCCGGGTTCTAACCCTTACGAAGTCGATATAATTTTTTATTCGCGAGATATTGTATAAAATCTACTTTTTTGGAGGTTATTTGGTTAAGAAAAAAGAACGGCTGAACCGATTTTGAAAAAATTTCTTTCAGATCATATTTACGTTAATACGCGTCGATTGGCACCTCAACGTAGTCGATATCATTTTTCATTCTCGAGATTTCGTCTTAGAAAGAAATGGACACATACGTACGTACGTACACACACACACACACACAGACATCTTTCTAAAAGTAGTGTAAAAATAGTGTAGTGACCTTGAAATATAAAATTTTTTTTTCCTTTTTGATTTCGATTTTCGGACCCATTACAATAACTTCCAATGGGAAGTTAATAATAATAATTAAATTAGATATTACACAGAAAAGTAATCATTTTAATCATTAAAACATAATTATTATTTATTTTTAACAATAATTTAAAAAAAAACGGCTGAACCGATTTTTATAAAATTTATGTCGGATCAAAATGACGTTAACACGCCTCGATTGACACCCTTACGAAATCGATATAATTTTTTTTTCGCGAAATATTGTGTAAAATCTACTTTTTTGGAGGTTATTTGGTTAAGAAAAAAGAACGGCTGAACCGATTTTGAAAAAATTTCTTTCAGATCATATTTACGTTAATACGCGTCGATTGGCACCCTAAGGCCTAACGTAGTCGATATCATTTTTCATTCTCGAGATTTCGTCTTAGAAAAAAATGGACACATACGTACGTACGTACACACACACACACACACACACAGCTAGAGACATCTTTCTAAAAATAGTGTAAAAAAAATAGTGTAGTGACCTTGAAACATAAAAATTTGTTATACATTTTGATTTCGATTTTCGGACCCATTACAATAACTTCCAATGGGAAGTTAATAAACCATTAATAATTAATGTAGTCATGGCTTATTCTGATCCATTCCTTTTTTTCCCAATGCTAAATTCCGGATGTATATACCTGAACCTCGCCGTCAGACGTACTGTAGACTAAATTTTAATGCAAATAGAAAGTTTTAGTACAAAGTTTTTAAACATTTCACCTTTCGGTCAATAGTTAGGTTTATTACGTTCTTCAATTATTTCTTATTGTTGTGTGGACTTTGACCTAACCTCTATATACAAGCCTTTAAAAGGCTTTGTATACAGAGCGTCTGAAAAAGAAGACAGCATATTTTACAACGCCTTATGATTTTTGTTTTGAGTATTAAACATAGACATAGACATATAGGGACGTAGTATAAGCGAGTGGGGCGGTTGCTGTTAAGGGGGCGGCGGTGAGGAAGCAAGTGTGCCTACATTCTATTGGAAGCTTCAGTTGCTTTTTTTATTATTATTGTAGATTATAGACGCGTCGACAACTCAGGTCATTAGCGTTTTCAACACAACAATTAATAATCAATTTGTCTATTAGAATCTGCCAGCCGGCGTACACAAACCGACTGGTAGGAGCTTGGGTTCCTGGGAACGCCAGTTCCCAAAGAACATATGCAATTGCGAGAACAACTACATTCCAATGTTCCCTCTGGGGGACGTTTCAGTTGCGCAAGCGCTGTAAAAGCAATTGAGCGTGCGCAAAGACGCGGCCAATCGAACGTGGGCACATGCATAGCATGGATATGTCGCCGGCCGAACTGTATAACTTTGCCCGTTTACAATTTGGCGATGTGTGAAAGATTACGTGATTTTTAAAAAAGTTGTAAATTTTCCCGACGCTATTTTTAAAGCTAAAGGGTTCGGGTAAACGCCAAATGAAGGACCAAGAATTAGGCTACAGATCCTTCAGGCGAATTTTTTGAAAAAAGTTTAGGCTATGTGTGAAAGATTACGTAATTTATTATTATTTTTTAAAAATTGTAAGTTTTCTCAGGATATTTTTTCTTCAATTTTTTGCATGAGTGATCTGTAGTATGATTCTCGGTCCTTTATTTGGCGTTTACCAGAACCCTTTAGCTTTAAAAATAGCGTCGGGAGAGCTGTAATCGTTTTTAGACGAGGGGAATGGATTTGAGATGAAGAGTGCAAGGGCTAACTTCCGATGGAGAATACTCTGAAGGCAAAAAAAAGTGTTGGATTATGAGTTTTTTTTTACTTTGCGAGCAATAATTTCGTTTTAGTGACCTCCTTCCGGTTTAAGGAACTGTTATAAATATAACATTAAATAACTTGGTAAAAGAAAAGAACCGAGACGTCATAAAAACAAAACAGACGCGTCTACCGTCTATTGTTTTTTTGTAATTAAAAAGAAAAAATATAATAGAAATTATACTTCAAATACTTTTGACATTTTGACGACATGATGAAAATAATAATAATTATTTTTTTTAACCACAACATTTTTACTTTTACGAACGTGTAGATAATTTGCGTTGTTATAATCAAAACAACGGTTTTGGTTACACTTATACAGGGTGTTTTAAAAAGGCAAGCATAATGTTTACAATGTTTAATAGATTGGGTATAAGATTGTGTGTGTTTTAAATACCACCAACAGCTAAGGTTATATTTGGGCCTAGCACCAATTCATATTTTCAATTCATTATTTATTTTTTTTTTAATAATAAATTGAAAATCCAATTGACACTTTTACCAGCTCTCGGGTTATAACCCGGGAACGGGGAACTTGTAATAGAGGAGCCATAGCAACGCCATGTAAACAACAGCATTGCTACACGTTCGGCCATTCTCAAGCCCCATTTTTACTATTACTATTCTTTTAAAACACATTTCTTTCCAAAACAATGGCTGTTTCATAAAAATAATTAATAAATCCCGTCATTATTGACTACAAAACTATTATTTCGTGTGAAATAATTTTTTATTTGAAATTAAAAATTTATGAAAAATAAATGTCTTAACTTGTTTGAGCCAGTGACGTTTATTCTAATCTAACTTAACCTCGTTGACGTTTGTTGAAGTATATTTTAAGCAATTATAATAAGAAATTGAGTTTGTTCTTTCCATTTGGAGTTGAAAAAGTGTTCTGAAGTCGTCTGAGCTACGCTAGTTCAAGGGAGGGTACCTAAGCTAAAAGGATAAAAAAAAATTTTTCATCAATTAGAGGTATTGGATATCTAGGTATTATTTTAGCTTTTTCCTCAGTCGGAAATTTAAACTTTTTGCAGTCATAATTTATCATTCAAGTACAAGACACCGTCCCATAACAAATTGCTTTAATTATTAACGACGACGTGTTTAAAAACCAGGTTATGTCAGTAGAATGAAGGAAATTTGACAGTTCTGTCGTGTCAATGGGTGAACGTACGTTTAACGCAGACTCACCCACGCCTTCTTTTCCTAATCTATAGTATAATATGTGTCACATGGCAAATACACTACAAAATTAATAATATATTAAAAAAAAATAATGAATTGAAAATATGAATTGGTGCTAGGCCCAAATAACCTTAGCTGTTAGCCTGTTGGTGGTCTTTAAAAAACAATAAACAATCGTATTTGACAGCCTGTGTTCTATTTTAAAATAAACACAGTAATGTATTGTTGTCAGAAAAATTATTACGTGTAACCATGAAAATGGGAAATTGTATTTCACATTCTAATGAGTGAGAGAGAAATAACAAAAACTTCAAGTTATTAAAAATTACCATAACAACACTAAATAAATCATAAATAAATGTAGTCATGTCATATTCTGATCCATTCATTTTTCCCAATGCTAAATTCCGTATGTATTCGTGTTTAAAAACCAGGTTATGTCAGTAGAATGAAGGAAATTTGACAGTTGTGTCGTGTCAATGGGTGAACGTACGTTTAACGCAGACTCCCCCACGCCTTCCTTTCCTAATCTATAGTATAATATGTGTCACATGGCAAATACACTAAAAATGTGGGAAGGTATTTTTAAACATTCTGTATTTTGCCTATGAATTATTCGTATTTATAATTATTTAATAGACAGTTAAGTGAAAAGGCAGTATTATTAAAGTGTCATAAAATAACATGACTTTTAGCTGTTCGCATGTAATCTGAAAATTTTAGTGTGCTGCACATTTGCATGGGTTGAAACTAATTTAATGCTGGGTTGCAGAAAGCATTGTCAAAAAATCTGATTTGACAATGACCTTAGGATTGTGGTTATATAATTATTGTGTTTTTACATATGCAGTAACAGTCTAAAGTCGTTGTCAAACTCTTGCTGGGTTGCAGAAAGCATTGTCAAAAAAATCTTTATTGATTTATTTACAATATCTATCCATATAGATTATTTCGTTAATTTCTCCATCGAAATTCCACGGGAACAGCTAGTAGTTATTTAAAATAATTGTTAGGTGTCTTAATTCTTTAAATTTTAATAAATTTAACGAAAAGTACCACAATTTTATAAAAATAATTATATATAATAAATACATTTTTGACGTCACGTTATGTCTCTATTTTTATTCAATAATTATGTAATAACTACAAAATCCCAAGTTCATTTATTAATCGTATTTCAGTTTTTATTTAAAATCAGTTGTAATTGATGTGACGTACTAACATTTTTTACTATTAAATTAAAAAAAAAAAGAAAACGCTAACGCTTCAATTTCATTAACCGATTTTAATTACGTTATTTTCCTTTTTTACAGCGCTCAGATTTTTAATAAACAAAATTGGAATTTTGTTTCGTACAGGATAAAACATTACTAAAATTACGTCAATGTTTTTGACAATTTGCAATAATATTATGACTGTGTAATAAGAGTCGATGTTTATTTTTAGACTATTATAGTTTTAATCGAATCTGTGTTTAACAGTGTTTTAATATTTATGTGTGAGTGAAAAGTGATGATAACGACTGTGTTTTGTTATAACAACTAAATGACAATCAAGTGAACTGCGGTCGCCTTGCCGGTAGCGGAAGTGACGTCATGCGAGAAATGGATACCGAGAGTCCAGTTGTTTGGCCATCTTGGTGTTATTCAGGTGCGATACAAAAACATCCTATATAAATATTAAGAATATTAATTTATATGTACAGGGTGGCACATTTTAAACAATGCAGTGAAATATCTCGTAAACGGTACAAACCATAAAAAAATGTTTTATACTAAAGTTAAGGGTGGACAGAAGATTGTGATATCAGATTTAACATAGGTGGTGCTGTGAAGGTCAGCTTCGATTTTTTAATTGTAACAGTGCATTTTTATTCCAGAATACGATATAGTATTTAATAGTGAACAGTAAATTATTAAGGTACATATCAGCTAAAGTTAATACGTATTGAGATATTTACAAATTAAATAGCAAATTTAATTTGTCAATTCGGTTCTTTTATGAATTGAATTCAAACTAAGAAGGCCGGTGCGTAATATCATGGCTATCTGCTATGCCATAATTTATCTAATTAATTATTAACTTTAATAATTTATTGTTCATTATTAAATACTGTTTCGTATTCTGGAATAAAAATGCATTGTTACAATTAAAAAATCGAAGCTGACCTTCGCCTGACCTTCACAGCACCACCTATGTTAAATCCGACATCACAGTCTTCTGTCCCCATGACATTCTATAGCTTTTGTATAAAACATTTTTTTATGGTTTGTACCGCCTGCAGAAAGACGTTCATTTTTGATCTAAACCCGCCTTTAAAATAGAATGCAAAAACCGCATTGCGAACACGATCGTATCTTTGGCGATTGCCTCGTCATTGAGTACAACTTTACGACAGTCCCTGCCCCCTGAACTACCGTCAGATTCTAACAGAGGTCGGGTCGGTCAATAATAAAATAATAAAACGCACCCATGCATAAGTAGGTACACCTATTGTATACCTACAGTCGAGAAACGTGCGAATCTTTGGGTACGTTCCGTGTTGCGCTCGATAGATCGATCCGAGCAAACAGATGTTTGGTCACGTGACAAGCGAGCAATTCCGAACGTAATTTAGCAGATTTTTGAAGCGAAACTACTTTAGCGGGACTATAGTGAATCAAAATGAGATCAGGACAAAAAATACCGACTCAAAAAATCAAACATTCCGTCAAATTCGACCGCGTTAGCTCGTGGATCGATGTAAGCGCAAAACCGAACGTACCTTCTGTAAGGTCACGCGACCCCAACATGTTAACACCTCGACAGGCCGCCATTATGTTTACAAAAGGCCGCGAATTCGTCACATCGCCTTGTCTTTTTGTTATTTTATAGCCAAAAAAATCATTTTACTACAGTCGGGAAATTCATGTAAGGATTTTTTTTAATATTTGCATATTCTTGTATTTTACTTATTATATTGTAATAGTGCTTTGTTACCATATCAGTTAACTAACTTTTGCATGCCACTTCGCTCCCGTGAACGTCAATTTTGTCAAAAATTACCTAGACAATATTATTGGCAGAATGCGTATGAACCTCAGAACATAGATAGCTATAGAATGAGCTTGTAGTTATGCACAACTAGGGCATGCAATTCGAATATTCGAATATTCGAATAAAGCGAATATTCGGCTGCATTTATTATTCGAATAGTAATTCCTATTATTCGAATATATTCGAATTATTTGTTAAGAATTAAAATTGTTTAAAAACGGTTTACGGCGGCGCTAAAACATCTTACAAACGCTACACTAGCTCTAAGTTCGCGCTAGGGCGTGGGAGGGGAATCGAAACGGGGCGAGAAAAGTTTTTTTTTTGTTAATTATTGCATGTTTATTTGATATAACCATTTACTTACGTTACGTTACGTACGTGTACTTAATTGCTTGATTTGCTCTTCGCACGTGCTAATAGACGTATTATTTATTTGTGAAGTATTTTTTTTATAGGGGAGCAATACCCCATACTTTTGTTGTACTAATTAATAAAAATGCGTCTTAGATGCTCATTTAATATTTTTGTTTGAATAGGAAAAACAGAAAGAAAGAATTTTGAATTTTTTTGATTACTTAAATATGTTCATTTGATCTATGGTTCTCGGAAGCTATGTGCGCTCTAATATTTAGTTGATTTGATCTGAATTTTTACGTAACTAAGTAAAGTAAAAATGATTATTTGATCTCTTTTTAATTAGAAGTAAGCTGCTTTTGTTGTTAAAATATTGATTGGATTTATGGACGTGCAGTAGGCGTGTTGATTTTAAATAATTAAAAGTCATTTATTGAAGTTCCAGTGTCTTTATTATTTTTACCAATTATTCGAATATATTCGAATATATTCGAATATTGGCTAAAATTTGAGCGAATATTCGAATACCTGAAACATCCGAATATTTGCATGCCCTATGCACAACTGATTCCAGTCGAAACGTGTGGGGGAACAATAAGTCACATTGAAAATATAAAAAAAAAAATTTTCACAACGCCCTAGAGTTGAAACTCTGGGCGCGTTGTGAAAAAATTTTCAATTGCCGGTTTTCTCTGTTTTTTAACGTTGTTAAGAGAGAGACAAAGCGATTGAGTCGCGCCAACTTCATTTCGCATATAATATACCCGAAAGCGTCGAAATGACAGACATAACCCCACATAAATTTCACATGGATCTGACATATCTAATATTTTTGCGGCTTTTTTGCGCGCCCAAATTGCAGGTATCTCAAATCGAATGAGCCACTTTCCTGAGAGTAATTCTTTCAATTATCCACGAGAGGCAGCACTTGTGGTAGGTACAAACATTATTATTATTATTCCCCATTAGTTTTGTGTCATTTTAGTGGTATAACTTAATTATTTAATTAATTTAATAACAATAATAATTTAATAATTAAGTTATACCACTAAAATGACACAAAACTAATGGGAAATAAAAAATGTTTGTACCTATCACAAGTGCTGCCTCTCGTGGATAATTGAAAGAATTCCTCTCAGGAAAACCACTCATTGTCAATAGAGTTATTGTGAAAAATAATATGCATTTACTCGGAACGAAACACAGCGATTGCAACGCGTGTGAATTGCTGCCGTCATTCCTCGGGGCAGCAAACTTCCCACTAGTTGCAAACGCTGTGTTTCGTCCCTTGTAATGCAATATACTATTACTTACTGATAATTTAAGATATACACCTTGAATTTTCATAAGCGCTTTGGAACCTTTATTGTAATATCCAGACACAAAACACGACATAAAGAATAATTTTAACACTACGAAATAAAACCAACGAATGATTGATAGGTCGTACTTTAGTGTATAGTTGTGGCTTCACAAGCTACGTGATATGCAGTTTTTAAACTTTCTATAGCTATCTCTTTTCTGAGGTATAAACCTTGTTTAACAGCACTTGAGTATACAGTTTGAACTTTTTTAACGTTTTTTATCAGTAGTCTATCAGTCAGGGGCGACGATAACCAAGTAATACAATATGCATATATTTTAAAAAATAGGGGAAACTGGGGGACAGTTGAACAGTTTGTCTTCAATTAAACAACTGTTTTGACACTTCCACGCGTTAAACGTAACCTAACGTGATATACCAACACAGCTGTTCGGTCAACTGTCATTCAGGACGCTATACGTATGTCACAGATCATCATAAATCTAGGGTACTTCCAGTCGAGCTAGAGGTTTGAAATTTGAAACATAGATATTTAAGGTGATAATTACAAGAAAAATCGAAAATAAATGAAAATCCAACATGGCGGATAAAAAATCCAACATGGCGGAATCTGACACGAAATAAAATCTAGGGTACCTACTTCCACTTGAGCTAGAGGTTTGAAATTTGGAACATAGATAGCGTTTAAGGTGATAATTACAAGAAAAATCGAAAATAAATGAAAATTCAACATGGTGGATAAAAAATCCAACATGGCGGAATCTGACACGAAATAAAATCTAGGGTACTTCCACTTGAGCTAGAGGTTTGAAATTTGAAACATAGATATTTAAGGTGATAATTACAAGAAAAATCGAAATTAAATGAAAATCCAACATGGCGGATAAAAAATCCAACATGGCGGAATCTGACACGAAATAAAATCTAGGGTACTTCCACTTGAACTAGAGGTTTGAAATTTGAAACATAGATATTTAAGGTGATAATTACAAGAAAAATCGAAAATAAATGAATATCCAACATGGCGGATAAAAAATCCAACATGGCGGAATCTGACACGAAATAAAATCTAGGGTACTTCCACTTGAGCTAGAGGTTTGAAATTTGAAACATAGATATTTAAGGTGATAATTAGAAGAAAAATCGAAAATAAATGAATATCCAACATGGCGGATAAAAACATGGCGGAATCTGACACGAAATAAAATCTAGGGTACTTCCACTTGAGCTAGAGGTTTGAAATTTGAAACATAGATATTTAAGGTGATAATTACATGAAAAATCGAAAATAAATGAATATCCAACATGGCGGATAAAAAATCCATCATGGCGGAATCTGACACGAAATAAAATCTAGGGTACCTACTTCCATCTTGAGCTAGAGGTTTGAAATTTGGAACATAGATATTTAAGGTGATAATTACAAGAAAAATCGAAAATAAATGAATATCCAACATGGCGGATAAAAAATCCAACATGGCGGAATCTGACACGTAATAAAATCTAGGATACTTCCACTCCTTTGAAATTTTAAACATAGATAGTGCTTAAGGTGATAATTACGAGAAAAATCAAAAATCATTAAAAATCCAACATGGCGCATTCGTTCTCTCCGACTACGGAACCCTTCACTGTGTGTGGTTCGACACGCACTTGGTCGCTTTTTTATAGATGTAGATTCTAACCGTCAAAAGAAAAAGAAATACGGAACGACTTCATTGCTTCCTTCAGGAAAGCGAAAATTTCTTCAGGCAGGGCTGCCCCCCCCTTTCCCGGTGTAGACCGAGGAAATCAACCAGCCCCCAGTTTCCTCCTTAGGTATTTTTATTTACAATGTTTCCCAGTTTCATATCGCAAATTGCGATAACCTGCAATGATAACTGTGTACACACAGTGAACTTTGATCAAAGTAAATTAAATTTTCACCGGTTTCTTGATAACACGCAGTGGCGGACGACTAGATCCAGGCCTAGGGCGGCCAAATATTAGGGACGGTCAATCTGCGCCTGTGACCAGCGGCCGCGAGCGCCCGCTATCTAGCTCAAGCACGTGCGAGACGCGGCGGCGTGCACTGAGAAAACTCTATATGGTCTTATAACTATCAGAGACAGAATTTGTAGTTCTTCTAGCTGCCTTACTTTGTCTCTGACAACCAAAAAATATAACTATGACAGTCATTTCATATGGCTCTGGGACACATTCGTTTATGGTCCCTGTTATAGGCACTTATAACAAACTATAGTTCACAGAAAGGGACAGCCTGAACGGCCTAGGGCGGCCAATCTGTGCCCGCTATCTAGCTAAAGCACGTGCGGGACGCGGCGGCGTGCACCGAGAAAACTCTATATGGTCTTATAACTATCAGTGACAGAATTTGTAGTTCCTCTAGTTATATATGAATATGGCTGCCTTGCTTTGTCTCTGACAATCAATAAATGACAGTCATTTCATATGATTCTGGGAGACATGACCCCTGTTATAGAGACTTATAACAAACTATAGTTGTGACCAGTTGAGTCCATAGTAATGCATATACCTCAGCTCACTAAATAATGGAGATATGACAAAAAGATGAATATTGCCGTAAAGCTAATTAAATAAGAATTTTAATATATGTGTGAAAATAAAATATCCAAACTCAGAAATAAATTCTATAGGGGGTTGAACCGAACGCAGTGCCAAGTTCGTAGAAAGGGGCGGCTGATACTGAACGGCCTAAGGCGGCCATAATTGCTAGTCCGCCTCTGATAACACGACGTGTATTTGTATTCTGAAAAGTTCAATTATGAAAATAACGATATTTTTTATCGATTTCAGAATAATGTAAAGTGACTCAATTATTGACTGTAAATCAACCTCTAAGATTATATCAAGGTTGAACGACAAAATATATCTTTTAATTAGTAGATACAGAGTGTTCCTGGAATATGCCATCAAATTTATTAGGGTAAAGTTGGTGACATCTCTAACACATGCTCAGTTTCTGGTATGACTTTCAACGCCAAAAACTTTTTAACAAAAAACCTCTTTCAAAAAAGCCACTAAAAAGACGAGAATAATAAAATTTTGAGGTCTGCGCCAATTTAATAAAGTAGGTACGAACTCGGTTAAAAAGTATAGTATCATAAATAGTAATTAATATCTACTTTTTAACAGAATTCATGGTATGACTTTCAACGCCAAAAACTTTTTAACAAAAAAACCTCCTTCAAAAAAGCCACTAAAAAGAGGAAAATAATAAAATTTTGAGGTCTGCGCCAATTTAATAAAATAGGTATGAAGTCGGTTAAAAAGTATAGTATCATAAATAGTAATTAATATCTACTTTTTAACAGAATTCATATTTTACTATTTTCCTCTTTTTAGTGGCTTTTTTGAAGGTTTTTTTTTGTTTAAAAGTTTTTTATTTTTTAAATTTTAGTGACTTTACAATACGTAGTTTGCACTTTAATAACCAACGTCTATCTTGATATTTGGCATTTACCTTAACGGTGTTACACCCCGTCACTCACTTTTTTATAAATCAGTCGAACTACTGAACCGATTTAAGTAAAATTTATATGGGACCAATCCGAAGGTATGTCCTATTAAATAAAATAATAATCATCAAAATCGGTTCACAAATGCAGGAGAAATCGCGTAACATACACACACACAAAAATACAGTCGAACTGAGAACCTCCTCCTTTTTTTGAAGTCGGTTAAAAATGGCATAAATCATGACCGGATATCCGTTCAGTTTTTCGTTACCTCAATTTTTTGAGTGAGAACTGAGATTATTCTACTATATACCGTATAGGTAACATTTTTTTGGAGCGTCAAAACCATCCTGTATATTTTTTCTTTATTTTTAAAAAAACGTCACTATCTTTTGCCGACATCTTGTATGCCATATATCCTTGAAACTGTTTGTTATTTTCATGTCCTGCAGTTAAGCGAAACATGTCAACCTGTCGCCTCTATTATCGTTCTCTGTCGATAAAATTATCTACAATCAGTTATATTTTTAACGACATTCTTTTAAGACGTTGCTATAAATTTTAATTAATTGTAGATTATAGACGCGTCGACAAGTCAGGTCATTAGCGTCTTCAACACAACAAATAATCCATTTGTGTATTAGAATCCGCCAGCCGGCATACACAGACCGACTGGTACGAGCTCGGGTCCCTGGGAGCGCAAATCCCCTACAAAACATTGGAATGGAACTACATTCCAATGTTTCCCCTGAGGGACGTTGCCATAAAATTTGTAGATTTTTAAATGGAAACTTTATTAGTCTCGTGTTTTTTCGTTCGGTGTCGAGCGTCACGTCACGTTCAATTAGGGGTCGCCAAATTCTTGAAAATTTCAAGATCTTGTCTTGATCTTGTCTTGATTTCAAGACAAGATCAAGACAAGAAGTAATTTTAGATTTCAAGACAAGACAAGAAATGTTATGTCAATACCAAGATTTCTTGTCAAGAAAACAAGAAATCTTGAAATATCTTGACTAACAATGAAAACGCTAAAACGTATATTTATTTGTGAAAAAGATAACATATTTTAACATAACATAACGTATTATTTTAATTTATTGAACACATTTTTTGCTAGACCGATTCACAAAAATGTAAATTAAAAACAATAAATGAAAAAACTCGGGTCGCAGTGCCAAACCCTGCCGACAATAATATAGTGTATTTGCTAATAAGGTTTTGTGGCTTTATTATGTGAACTTAAGTTTGTTTTTGGACAAAATCAAAAAATTTAACCTCTTAATACATCCCTTAAAATAATATTATTTTTCTTAATTTTAATATTATTATCAATGCAACCTCTGTACCAAATTAAATACACACAAAATACACACGCAAATAAATCACTATCAACTAGTGTTTTCATAAAATTTGTAAGTCCGGTCCTGTTGTGCCGATTTTGTTAAAATTTTAGCAACACATTTTAATCTCTACCAAAGGGTTAATTCCAATTTTGAAACAATTCTGAGATTTGTTTCGGTATTTTTGGGCCCAAAAACTTTTTTCAACTCCTAAAAACTACCCTTAAAATGGCCCGATCGGGCCCATTTTAAATAGGCTTCGTGCGGTGATGGGTTCCAATGTGTGTACCAAATTTCGTTTAAATCGATTAAGTCTGTCGAGAGTTATCGTGTACACACACACACACATATATAAGCCATATACAGTGTGTCCACAGACTCATCCTCAACATGGGGATCTCCGTTGTTATGGGAGATAGAGATTTGGTTAAATGAGACAAAATGTGCAGAATCTCCAGTACTACTACCCTGCGTAGTCAAACTTTCCATATTTTGCTTGGTTCGCGACCGACAGTTGAAAAACGAGATTTACCCATTTTCGTTTTTTGTTTATAACTCGCTTATTAAGTAAGTTAGAAAAAAAATATTTTCACTTTCTTAAGGCCCTTTTTTATGAAGATTTCAAATCTCTTTTCATATTTTTAGTTACTTTTATAGTTTTGGAGATACGTGTATTAACTTTGTTTTTTTAAATACACGTCGAAGATGGCCATGACACCATTCGAAAGAGATTTTTTTTCTCTTTAATTTGATATGAGGGTTAATGGATTTATTTTCAAAAATAGCGGAGTTATACGTAAAACACTGATTTTTAATAGTAGGCTATGCTAAATTAATTGATAAAACAACAGAAGGCTTAGCAAACAGTTGAAATTCGCGTTGGCTTAGTAAACGGCTGTTTTGTTTTAGCTGTCAAAGTGTAGTTTGTTGCTGATTTGCCAGTTTATTAAGTGATTTATTAAATTTACTTTTGTTAACATGGATCCATATTGTAACAATGAAAAATAAGCGATTTTCAACAATTGATCGTAAAACAGTAGTTTTGGCTTCTTCACTTATTCGCGTTGACTTAGTAAACGGCTTTTTAAATGATCCATAGTTTATTAAATTTACTCGTAAGTTTCTGTAAATAGACGAATGAGGTTGTCTTCGGTCTGGATACTGATCGAAGTACATTTCTGCAGCTCTGGTCGAATTTTTGTGACATAGAATGTAACAAGATAACAAATCAAATTTTTCATTGTTACAAAATGGTTCTATGATAACAAAAGTAAATTTAATAAATCACTTAGTAAAACTGGCAAATTAGCAACAAACTACACTTTGACAGCTAGAACAAAAAAGCCGTTTACTAAGCCAACGCGAATTTCAACTGTTTGCTAAGCCTTCTGTTGTTTTATCAATTAATTTAGCATAGCCTACTATTAAAAATCAGTGTTTTACGTATAACTCTGTTATTTTTGAAAATAAATCCATCAACCCTCATATCAAATTAAAGAGAAAAAAAATCTCTTTCGAATGGTGTCATGGCCATCTTTGACGTGTATTTAAAAAAACAAAGTTAATACACGTATCTCTAAAACTATAAAAGTAAATAAAAATATGAAAAGAGATTTGAAATCTTCATAAAAAAGGGCCTTAAGAAAGTGAAAATAGTTTTTTTCTAACTTACTTAATAAGCGAGTTATAAACAAAAAACGAAAATGGGTAAATCTCGTTTTTCAACTGTCGGTCGCGAACCAAGCAAAATATGGAAAGTTTGACTACACAGGGTATTAGTACTGGAGATTCTGCACATTTTGTCTCATTTAACCAAATCTCTATCTCCCATAACAACGGAGATCCCCATGTTGAGGATGAGTCTGTGGACACACTGTATATAAGCCATGAATTAAGGCACATAAGACTTCTTATGGAGTCAACGCCTAGCCGATTTCTTGGCTTTGTTATTGTTAAAGCTGGTCTTGAAAATAGCCTTTCCGCAGGTACCTACAAATGTAAGATGTTGCTGGCGTTCCGAGAAAATCCTTGGCCATTTTCGATAACGACGGGTAGATATTTTCGTGTCTTCTCCACCAATCAAGTATATTCTCAGAATTTTCTGTCCTAGGCTCATTTAAGTATTTTTCAATTTCATACTTCCAAGATACTGAGTTATTTGCGTTCGTCAGAAAACAAATAAAGATCGGGGAACCACCAGATTGCCGTGTTAGCACGCAACGCAATAAAATGTTCGCCGGCGAGGAATCACCATGTACGGTGTCACCGGTTAATCAAGAAATTTCAAGATCTTGAAATTTCTTGAGTCAAGACAAGACATAAGATGTCAAGAAAACGTCAAGACAAGATTTTTTAAGATTTCTTGATTTTTTTTCAAGACAAGACAAGAAGTTATTGTCAAGACAAGAATTCTTGTCTTGTCGACCCCTACGTTCAATTGAAGCGATCGATCAAACCAGTACTCTTCGACATTTATCCATCCCATACCGGTATCTAGTAAAATCCCTTATTCAGGAGCAGGTCCGGATTTCTGCCTAGGTCAACAAGGCACCGGCCTAGGGGCCCAGCCACCGAGGGGACCCCGGCCAGAGCGGAGATGGAAATTAAAAGGAAAAAAGCCCAAAAATTTTGTAAGATAACCCAATTGGGTTTTTAAATGAATTTTTTTTTTACTTAAATGGAAGGACCACATACAAGTTTTATAGCAAAACTGTTTTTATTTAATTTTTTTGCTTACTAATTAAAAAGTTTTATTTAAATAAAAATTAATTTTTAAACTCAGTTCCGATAACGCGCCGAAAGAATCCGAACGCGTGTGACGTCATTATGTTATCTATGGTCTTTGTATCCATGGTTACCAAGTTAAAAATTTATTATTTTTGATAGTATGTGTAATACATATACACAAATACCAACAAATGCAGACACATTTTAACATAACGACGTCACAAACATTCCTGGCGCGTTTTGAAGTCACGTGATATTTTTTAAATTTTTATACATTTTAATTAATTTTTAGTAATTTATCTATAGCTTTAAAAAAATTTTTCTTTTCGATTTTCAATATTATTTATGTTAAATTATTAGAAAAAATTAAAAAATTAATAATTTTTTTTAAACTTAAATACCTAATTGACGACTTTTTTTTTTTGCTAAATTTCCATCCAATTCCATTTTTTCATTTCCCCCCTTTTTTTTGGGCTTGGGGGGCCCAACTGTCAAGTGCCTAGGGGCCCTGGGTCTTTAAGTCCGGGCCTGTTCAGCAGAATCAGGACACTTTAATATGCCTCCCTCAACATCTTCACAAAAATAAGACCTTGAATAAATAATCACTGAAAATTGTTACTAGCTCTTAGTCTAATAGGTACGACTGCACACAAGTGTGATTAGTGATGGGCGATACGAGATGTTCGTCTTTTTAGGGTTCTATACCCAAAGGGTTCAACCTATTGTTATGGCAAGTCTGCGTCTGTCTGTCCGTCTGTCAGAGACTAGCTCGTAAACGGGTTAAGATAGAGAGTTGAAATTTTAACTTGTATAAAGAAAATCTCATCAATATCGACCATCCATTATAAATAGCCGTGATGCCACAGACATACAACCCAAACACATAACATCCCTTTTTTGTGGCTCGAGGGTTAACACCACGGAACTTAGCGATTGTCTAAACTCTATTCACACTGACTATCGTTAAATTTATCGATCTCGAATCGTAATACTAAAGAATCATGGCTGTCTCATGGATCCATCTTGGGAAATTCGAAGTGACAATCGACAATCGAATCACGTACCGACCACAGTCGATTGTTGGACACTCGGTGAATTTAAATTAAGCGACGTGTTGCGAACGGGTTACTTATTGCTAATTAAAAATTATTTATTAACCCTTAACGAACACTATAATAAAGATGATAGTTGATCAAAATTGAACAGATGAAAGTTGATATTAATTAACCCTCGACCTGAAAAGAGGGCTGTTATGTCCAAATGGGTAGGTTTTCACAGCCGGCGTTGTTCCAAATCTTGATGGTTTCCGGGATTGTGACGGGCCGAGGTATTTCTACCTGAAGTTTCGTCTACAACTGCGGTAGACATTTTCAATGGATGATGTGGCAGCGGTCTAAGTGGCCTCCTTGGGAGCCCACAGGTAAGTGTAATAACGACTGGTGTCTTTTATGCTATGTGCCAGTGTGTTTTCTGTTCGGTCGTAGTCCGTCCTACTGTGATTGGTCAATTGTGATGTGTACCAATCACAGAAGGACGCAATACGACCGAACAGAGAACACACTGGCACTTAGCATAAAATAAGGGAGGACACCAGTCGTTGGCACACTTACCTGTGAGCCGTCAAAGAGAATACATCGCCCGCTGTCACATCGCCTTTGAAAATGTCTGCCGCAGTTGTAGAGAAATTTGTGCTAGGCCCAAATAACCTTAGCTGTTGGTGGTCTTTAAAACACAATTCAATTCTTGAAATCTCGTGAAAGTATCAACTGGATTTTCAAGTATTTATTAATTTCCAAGAATTTATTGGTACTGCAGGGCCTAGATAACCCTAGCAAATGTGATCTTTATTTAAAAAAATTCACAGATTTCGCAATCCTTGCAACCATCGAGGACATTGGAAATGATAACAGCATATATGAAACATAATTAACTGTTTATTATACACACAATATTTATCAATGCACTGTTTAGTTTTGTCAGGAATAACCCTATTATTCTTCTGTTATATACGCGTTCACTTTTGCTTGATTACTTAACTTTTAAATGGATTTTTCTACAGTATTTATTAACATTTGCTCAAAAATAACATCGCAGATCGTCGCAAATACCTCTCAATTAACTAGACATGATATAAAACACATTTCGAAAAAATTGCACTTGTTCAATTTTGCATGATTGCTCCTCACTTGAGTCGCGACACCGTTGTCTTTTGACCTTGAACGAAAACTCGTAACTCTGCCCCCATATACGAACATAAACATTTCCAATGTTAAAAAATATTTTGATGAAATTTTTTTTTGTCAAATATTTTAACAGTAGTGTACATGCGTGGGTATTAATAAAACGTCATACTCTGTGTTGTATATTGTAGATACATGCGAAGCAGGTGCATATGTTTGCTTGTATTGATATAATTCAACTCTGACCCCCTGACTAAAGGTTCTTCTACCTGCAATGTGCCTTTCATAAATACGTCAGTCAACACCATCACCAGTGTTGTTACGTCACAACTGAAAAGTTGCCTCACCTGCAAAATGCATAGAGACATAATCCGTATTTTTAACTTCCCATTGGTTGCCAAGGTTACAAAAAGCGGAGCGGGTGATTTTCAAGAAGCTGCAGCGCGCTTACCATTAGAATCACAGAAAAGTTGTGGGAATGAAAATTGTAGGAAATGTAATCCTCTTTAAAACATTATATAATAAAAGAATTGCTTATGTCGACCGTTTCTGAGAGATTTCGAAAAAAGCAAAAAAGGTGGTAAAATTTTGTGGTTCTTCGGCTCCCCCCACGTTAGCATAGGGTCCTCGAGGTCGAAAACTCAGATTCTACTCCACAGAGTACCCGCGAACAACACACCAAAATATCATTAACTTCGGAATACTTTTCAGGTAACCCCCTTCATTTATTACCTGACGCTTGAACTAATAGTGCTTATGAAAAATCAAGGTGTCTCTTATCATCAGTAAGTAAAAATATTGTATCATATTTTCAACTGTTTCCCGCACGTCTCGAGTGGCTTCAGTTTTCCTGGAAGCTGTGATATGCCACTTCTATAGCTGTCTGTGTTCTGAGGATCCAGGGGTTATTTTTATGGACCATTCCAAGTTAATAAAATGTACACATGCGTACTAAAGTTATCGCGGTGTCTGCTACTTATCCATCACTGGGCAGGTGAAACTGAACAAACATCACCTGTGCTTGGGTCACATTCTTTCAAGTAACACTGCCTTCCGATTCTTCTTTCAATTTCGGTTATTCTCGAACGGCTAAACCCAAGATTAGTAACTCTGTTTGGTTAAAAAAACATCAGGTAGACTGTGTGTGTGTGTGTGTTTTTTTAAAGACCACCAACAGCTAAGGTTATTTGGGCCTAGCACCAATTCATATTTTCAATTCATTAATATTTTTACTAATAAATTGAAAATCCAATTGACACTTTTATACCAGCTCTTGGGCTAGAACCCGGGAACTGGGGACTTGTAATAGAGGAACCATAGCAACGCCATGTAAACAACGGCATTGCTATACGCTCGGCTATTCTCAAGCCCAGGTAGGCTGTGTCACAAACCGCAATTTTGACGTATCTGATATTGGATTATGGAATGAAGTGAACTTTAATAGGGTATATGCATTAATTTTTTTTATCTCATTTTTATTTCGTAGCAGGAAAATATACGTCAATTTGAACACAACTTTAAAATCTGAGAAACATTGAGTGATTCGTTGAAATGCAATAATTTATTGAGATATGAATAATTTCTAAAAATCAAAAACAGTGTGTTACGTCAGCGTTCATATAAATACTAAAAAATGTACCTATCTAAGATACCATTAAATGTATCTTGAAAGTACTGTCTAAGGTACCTACCATCAAATGTATCTTGAAAGTATCTAAGATACCATTATTAAATGTATCTTAGAAGTATTTAAGATACCTTTAAAAGTATCTTTATAGATACGAGATAATTTTAGCAGCATCCTCATTTTCGGATGCAGATACCTACAAAAGTCAAAAAAGTATCTTAAGATACAAAATATTCTCCAGCTCCGAGTACATTGACCCAAAAAATAGTAAAATAAAAATTATATAGTAGATACGGTCTGGAACAAGTAAAAAAAATTTTTTTTAACAAAAAAAGCTTCAAAAAGCCACAAAAAAGAGGAAAATAATAAAACTTTGAGGTCTGCGCCATTTTTACAAAATATGAAGTCGGTTAAAAAGTAGATACCTATTAATGAAATTGGCACTTTTTAACCGACTTCATATTTTATTAAAAGTGCGCAAACCTCAAAGGTTTATTATTTTCCTCTTTTTTGTGGCTTTTTAAAGGAGGTTTTTTTTCTTAAAAAGTTTTTATTTTTTACTTTTTAGATAAAGGAATCACACGCAGTTACTCACTTTTTATTTTATATTAAACCGATTTCTTACGCTGTGTGATGTGTCCAAAAGTGACATTTACCTTAAAGGAATCACACGCCGCTACACACTTTTATTAAAATCAGTCGAACTACTGAACCGATTTAAGTAAAATTTATATGGGATCAACTTCAAGGTATACCCTCTCTAATAAAAAAAGAGTTTTCCAAATCGGTTTATAAATGACGGAGTTCTGAGGTAACAAACATAAAAAGAAATACAACCGAATTGAGAACCACCTCCTTTTTTGAAGTCGGTTAATTAGAGGACAGCTTAAGGTGCAATGGTCAGCGTACTGGCCTTTGGGTCAAGCTTTCGTGGATTCGAATCACACCTCGCTCATGTATGTTTTGTGTTGTCGTTTAGTTTTAATTGACGGTGTTATTTGATGTAATTAAGACGCTAATGACCTATGTTGTCGAGCCTCTATAATCTACAATAAATAAATAATCAAGTTCAATTAAATAGAGAGATAGATTGTATATTATAGACGCTCGATAACTAAAGTCATTCGTGGAGAAACAATATTATCGTCACTATATCTGAATAGGATCTTTTCTCTACAGGGTGCTGAATTGCTTTGCGGGTAGTAGGGATTTAACCCGTAAAATCAAACTTTTGCGATTTCCTGCTTCCCTAATTATTTTAGGAGAAATATCTTCGAATAAAAGTTTTAGAACAATAAAATTCTGCATCTAAATCGTTAAACAAAATTAATTTTGCATGCTTTGTAACGGCAGAAATTTGATATGAAAATGTCAAAATTACCTCAAAAACAGATAGCCATAGCCATGGAACTTGAACAAAATGATTAGAAATTATTCTGACAGCTAAAACGTCATCATTTTGTTCAAGTTCCATGGCTATCGCTATCTGTTTTTGAGGTAATTTTGACATTTTCATATCAAATTTCTGCCGTCACAAAGCATGCAAAATTAATTTTGTTTAATGATTTAGATGCAGAATTTTATGTCCTAAAACTTTTATTCGAAGATATTTTTCCTAAAATAATTAGGGAAGCAGGAAATCGCAAAAGTTTGATTTTACGGGTTAAATCCCTATTACCCGCAAAGCAATTCAGTACCCTGTATAAGAGAGGCAATATAGCTTGTATTATTTTACGATCATAGACAGACAATATTATTATGTATAGCTGTTTGTTTCAATGACCATCCATCCGTCCGTCCGTCCATTTACAGGTGACTATTATGTATCTATGTACCTATATATGCAATATATAATGTATAAATATGTCCAGTGTTGTACTCGTACGTGATCAGCATCGTAATGACCCGCAATGCCGCATCGCAGCAGTCATCTGTCTTGTCTAGTAGCAGAGCTTGTCAAACCGGCGGTCCGGCTGTCAACAGTCAATATGGTGTTTTTCATAGTGGGTAAGTTCGGTTTTACGCTCAGATTGATCGGAGTGCTCTAATACGTTCGAATTTAACATTTATATGCTCTGAAAGATCTCTATCCTGCGTTCGGTTTTAAGATCTGGAGCAGATCGAGCGCGCTCGATTTGCTCCGAGGAAAGCGAGCGAGCAAGCAGATTTAAACAACTTCAGAGCATTCATTTTAAAAATGAGCGGAAACCCTTGTTGTGAGAATGGATAAATTTCGAAGTTTATTTATATGAGGTAATTTTTCAATAGGTAAAAATACACGAATAATATTTATTCAAAGAATAGTAATAACCAATAAGTCTATATCGCACAGAATGATTAAATAAAATATTTATTATATCTATGGGTCGAAAAAATCAACAACCGGTAGTACTATTAATTTTAAAATAAAGGAATAAAAACGAAACAAATTGTGAATCTTGATTTCTTATTATAACAATGTTGAATTAAATTAAAATGAGGATCAATAAAGAATGTATTTCGGCTTTAGTAATAAGAATTTAACTTGCTGGGGCCATTTTATTATGACGTTTGGAAAAATCTGCTAGATTACGTTCGGAATTGTTTAGATGGCTCGATTTGCTCGCTTGTCACGTGACCAAAAATCTGTTCGCTCGGCTCGATCAATCGAGCGTAAAACCGAACTTACCCAGTATTCTTTTTCAAGATAAAGCAATATAAAGGGTGTCCAAGATCAGCGTGAAATGCTTGGGGATTTCCTAAACGGTAATAGATAGAGCTTTGGTCAAATGAGAGAAAAAAATCTCCAATACTACTATCACAAATCAAAAACTGTAATTGTATCTTCTACCCTGGAACTGGTTCTGCCAAGTTGAGCAAGAAAACTTAATCCTTAAGTAAGTAAGTAAAATAAATTTCAAGTTTCTAGCTTCGGCGATTTGGCGATTTGGCCTGGACGTTGATTAGTAAAAAAAACCCTACATCCCCGTTTGAACCCCTTAGGGGTTGAATTTATTTTTAAAAACGATTTATTCATGTATTGTCATCGGGAATACATATGTGTACAAAATTTCAAATCGATCGGATACGTGGAAGTCGTTCAAAATTGACTTGCAAGTTTTGACCTAAACAAACACACAAACTAACTAACTAACATACATTGCAAGTTAGCTTGTAAAAAAACTTTTTAACAAAAAAAAAAGGCTCTAAAAAGAGGAAAATAATGAAATTTTGAGGTCTGTGCCAATTAAAATATGAAGTTGGTTAAAAAGAAGATTTTAATCACTATACTATATTTTTTAACCGACTTCATATTTTAATTGGCACAGACCTCAAAATTTCATTATTTTCCTCTTTTTAGTGCCTTTTTGAAGGAGGTTTTTTTTTTGTTAAAAAGTTTTTTATTTTTTACTTTTTAGTGTCAAAAAGTAACATTTACCTTAAAAGAATCACACGCCGTTACTTACTTTTATTAAAATCAGCCGAACTACTGAACTGATTTTGATGAAATTTCTATGGGACCAATCTGAAAGTATACCCTTTCAAATAAAAAAAAATTTCAAAATCGGTTCATAAGCGACGAAGTTATCCGCGAACACTCATAAAACATAAAAAATATATACGGTCGAATTGAGAAACCTCCTTTTTTTTAAGTCGGTTAAAAATAGCGGTTGATGCAGTTGAAAGAGAGTCATCACTAACATAAATTTTAAAAGTTCATTAAAACTGTGAACCGTTTGGCGTTCCCTGGTATAACAAATGTAATGACAAAGGTGTGCTTCTGTACTATCACTTAAAATAGACATAGTGAGTTGTCTCTTGTTTCAATAAAACAATTGATTTAAGTGCGCTATTTCAGCGCTTTCCTATGAATAGTATTAAAAATAGAATTTACAGTCGCAAGATATCTTCACGTAATGTCTTTTATACTATAGTCCATCCTGAAGTAGTGTAGAGTAATACATCATTTTGGTTTGAAGTTTTTGATATATTCCAGTGGTAAAGACTTAATACCTATTTACAATTTGTATACAGGGTGTTTCTTAGAAAAGGTAACATACACTGTAAGAAATGAGAAGGCCGATTACATAGATTATCGATGGTCCATTTGTAGCCAGCGATTAATCTGGTAATAGGCACACAAAGAGACAATGGCGTCGCAAACAGGTATCGTCTGCATATCGCGTAGATTCCATAAAAACACATTGCGCATGCGTGGTTACTAATTTTACATTAATTTGTTTTGTATTCATCCATTTTATATATGTAACTATACATTTTATTTTGTAATTTTTACACATTTTATTGGAATATTACACAAATTATGTAATTTTAATTTATTTTATGTAAAAATCACAAATTTGTTTAACTTTACAGTAAAAGTCCAAGTTTTTATGAAGTTTTCTGTGTAAAAATAAATAATAATGTAAATTCACTTAGAAAATCGAGCGAATTCTACCTTAACTTTCAAAGTATTTTTACATCCATTTTTTACAGTGTAAGGAAAATAACGTTGAGAACATTTACAATTTTGTAGTAAGCTATGTACCGTAAATTAGTTGGGCCACAATAAAACTCTTGAAGAGCCGCAGGCGGCTCGCGAGCCATAGTTTGGCAACCATTAGACTATAACACGATCTTTTACCCCCGTGGTTTCGTTAACTTGATTGAAGACGGAAATAATAATAGGTAAAAAAACTTTTAAGATAAATGGTTTTATATTTTAAATCATCAGCTGTACAAAAAACTAGAAAATAATTAGGACACAAACCAAGGGGCACTTTGTGTCGTTGCGTCAGCGGAATAAGTAATAAAAACGTGGGGCGCATTTGAAATATTTCTGTTTGCTTGGAAACACATTTTTCTAGACAAGCCGTTTTTATTTAATAATTATACAGTCGTTATACGGATTTTTATGCGCTCAACGTTTTAATTACTTATTCCGCTGACGCAGCGACACAAAGTGCCTCTTGGTTTGTGTCCTAATTATTTTCTAGTTTTTGGTACAGCTGATGATTTAAAATAAAACCGTTTAACTTAAAAATTTTTTTACCTATTTTTATTTTCTAGTTTTTAGTTTGATTTTTGGCCCGTATCATTATGCAAACTCCTCATTCTTTCAACTGTCCACCTCCTGATTCCATCATCAGACCCTCGTTACCAAGTTAAAAAAAAACTCGGGTCGCAGTGCCAAAACCCTGCCGACAATATAGTGTATTTGCTAATACAGGCATTGTGGCATTATTATGTAAACTTAAGTTTGTTTTTTGACAAAATAAAAAATTTAACCCCTTAATACAGCCCTTAAAATAATTAAATTTTTCTAAATTTCAATATTAGACATGGATTTCATCAATACACCCAATTAAATACACCCTTCCATATCTAAGTAAATCCGTATCAACAAACTAGTGTTTTCATAAAATTTGAAAGTCCGGTCCTGTCGGGCCGATTTTATTAAAATTTTAGCAGCACATTTTAATCTTTACTAAAGAGTTAAATTTCAATTTTGAAACGATTCTGACAAATTTTTCGGTATTTTTGGGCCCAAAAACTTTTTGGAACCCCTAAATACAACCCTGAAAATGGTCCGATCGGGCCCATTTTAAATAGGCTTCTTGCGGTGATGGGTTCCAATGTGTGTACCAAATTTCGTTTCAATCGATTAAGTCTGTCGAGAGTTATCGTGTACACACATATATATATAAATATATATATAAATATATAAATATATAAATATATAAATATATATATATATATATACATACATATATATATAAACATTTTTAAAAATGGTGCCAAAGTGTTCAGGAGGCTATGAAACGTCGAGAAATTTTGGTCCGACCCCTAGGTCCCACCATCCGACCGACGCCAATAGTGTATGTGCCATATGGCAAATACACTAATTATCATAATATTGTATTGTCACGGGAACTCAATGTGTGTGCAAAGTTCCATAAGAATCGGTTAAGTAGAAGTAGTTGAAAAAGCTGTCGCAAGATTTGAAACAAAGATAGTAACAAACAAAC
Organism: Mongoloraphidia duomilia; assembly: GCA_039654895.1. Lineage (NCBI taxonomy): Eukaryota > Metazoa > Arthropoda > Insecta > Raphidioptera > Raphidiidae > Mongoloraphidia > Mongoloraphidia duomilia. Next base: position 2,918,351 of record CM077524.1, read on the forward strand.
AAATATACGGGGTCAAGCTAAATAAAACCGCTTAAAAAATAGGTGTAATGACACAACGTGGCCACTATTCGTACTAATCGACAAATTAGTTTTCCAATTTTTTTCTCGTTGAATCTGTCACTGGCTCGGATGTGATTAAGCAGTATTCCATCGCTGCCAGCCAACTGATGTTACGAAACCCGTGTCTTTAGAAGAAGTAATGTTTATACTTTACTGCGCGTAGAAACTCTATCTTTGCTCACTGTTTGCTACCTGTGTTTACATTAGAAATACCTCAATCTCATCATATCAGCGGTACTCAAATGCTTTCCAGCTAGTGTTCATTAGACCAGTTGTAGAATATCCAGGTGTGCAAGCTTTCACGGCCGGCATTGTTCCAAATCTTCATGGTTTCCGGGCTTGTAGGCCGTGGTCCGGTGGTATTTCTACCTGACGTTTCGTCTACAACTGCGGTAGACATTCTCAAAGTGTCCTCCTTGGCGGCTCAGAGGACACTTCGATCGCTGCCACATCGCCTTTGAGAATGTCTACCGCAGTTGTAGACGAAACGTTAGGTAGAAATACCACCGGACCACGGCCTACAAGCCCGGAAACCATGAAGACTTGGAAGTTGTAGAATAGATTAGACATAGGGTGCACTGTAAAAAATGGATGTTAAAATACTTTGAATACTTTGAAAGTAAAGGTAGAATTCGCTCGATTTTCTAAGTAATTTTACATTATTTTTTTATTTTTACACAGAAAACTTCATAAAAACTTGGACTTTTACTGTAAAGTTAAACAAATTTGTGATTTTTACGTAAAGTAAATTAAAATTACATAATTTGTGTAATATTCCAATAAAGTGTGTAAAAATTACAAAATAAAATGTATAGTTGCATATATAAAATGGATGAATACAAAACAAGTTAATGTAAAATTAGTAACCATGCATTCGCAATGTGTTTTTATGGAATCTACGCGATGTGCAGGCGATACCTGTTTGCGACGCTATTGTCTCTTTGTGTGCCTATTACCAGATTAATCGCTGGCTACAAATGGACCATCGATAATCTATGTAATCGGCCTTCTCATTTCTTACAGTGCATGTCGCCTGCTTGTGTCATGTCGAAATCGTGTCGCTGTTGCTCCAATTTGGTGGGACAAGGGTCTAAAGTAGCTATTTTATAGTGGATATGGCAAAAAAATTTATAGAATTGATAATTTAGTGATGCATTAAAATCCACTAGCGTTGGGCGAATACGAGATGTTTTTACAATCGAAACATTCGCAATCGTTCATAATAACAATCGAGTCCACAATCGACTCGGAGTTTGATTTTACAATCGAAATGTTCGATTGCTCAAGTCGATTATTTGCCAGCGAATGAGAATATATATAATCGCGATTCATGGTTATATGCTGGTCGAATGAAGTCTGACGTTTACGCTACTCGTTCATCGTTGATTCACTGTTCACACTATTCAGTCGGTATCAGAGCATTCGATTACTGCACAATCGACCATCCGTCGACTCGACCACAGTTGTTGAGTGATGAACGATTATATATTATGTGGCTCTCGACAGTGGACATCGTCTGTACGATTCAGTACTATGCAACTTGGTCTCGGTGAAATATGAAACAACAACAATCGAGTCCAAGTGAAAACCATCGAGAGTCATCGAGATGTTTGAACAATCGAGACAATCGACTAAAATATCTCGTAATCGCCCATCACTAAAATCCACGGTTGATAATGAAGCTGAACGGGAAAGTACAGTTATTTGTAATTTTATCATTGTTAGACCATTGTCGACGATTGTTATTTTTGATCATTAATTTAGTAATTACAAAACCCAATCTCAATAACCGTTTCTGATAAATTGATTAATTAAGACTTTTAAACGCGGACGGATCAAGATTGCTTCGAGAAAAGAGTAGCCCAATCAGCGCTGTCGCAAACGAACGATATCAAAATACTATATGTACGTGTTGTTTTATGAGATGCTTAATTAGTGTTCGACCTTGTTGAACTGTAATTTAATAATGCCTCGTATCAGTGGCGTACTTATCGCTTTTATCAGGTGTAGCAATGATACAAGGACCCACCAGCACCCCGCTTCCTTAATCTATCTGCCTGTCTGTGATTTTAAAATAAATACTTACAGGGTGTAAACGGTTATAACATTGAGAACATTTACAATTTTGTAGTAGGCTATGGCCTATAAGATCTAATGTAAATATGTAGTATAGATGCTTTGTTTTTTACTTCCCACCTCTACTATGGTAGGGAAGTAATGGATTTAGTCCGAAAAAAATATTCGAGATTTTAACTACATGCGAAGGCCACGCCTGCGACGCAAACTATTTATGTACTTTTCACGAGATACGGCTTGAGCAGTCCGCTAGTGTATGGTCGAAGGACTGTTTCTTATAGTTAGACCTCGCGCGGCGAAAGATGAAGCCACCGCGTCATAGTAACGTGAATGCATTGCGCACGCCTTCTAGCTTGCTATTGGCTGTTTTGGAGATCCATGAGTGGTTTGCCAAAATTGTACCTAACGTCATAAAACCCAATGTGCAGTTTTGTGTACACGGTACTGTCTGCGGGCAAGCAGGCGTTCACTATAGCATATTATTGATGACGTGCCTGGCTTCATCTCTCACCGGGTGCACTCTAATAGCAGGAACAAGTGTTGTGGAAGTTGAGCATTCACCGTATAGAGGTGTTTAAAGTCTGACCATAAGCCTTAAGTAACAGCTGTTACGTGTATTCTTTAGTGATTTGTATGTCATAAAATATGTAGACAATTAAATGACCATTCTGAATGCATAATAATCTATGCTAATGAACAACAGCCTGTGTCATGTGTGATTTTTAAAAACAATTTGAAATTGTCAATAGTTACCGTTGAAATTTAATAACATCATCATTAGTTACAGACCTAGAGCTATATAGTGACAATTTTTTGGAGTTATTTATTCAAATCCTTATTTTTGTGAAGATGTTGAGGGAGGCATATTAAAGTGCCCTGAGTAAGGGATTTTGCTAGATAGCGGCATGGGAAGGATGCAGACCGCACACAACATGTAACAAAAAAATGGTCACAATTATATTGCTTCAAGGCTGAAATTGTTTGTATAGCTTGTCGGTGACCCAATAATGCCATTATAATATTTGCAGATCGATTGATCAGTATTAAATGGGTGGCAGATCACCCTAAACGTGTCATCTACCCGACGAAATTTATATTATTAGTTCAAGGTTCGAATTTTAATATATTGTTACTGCGACTGTTTTAAGCATATATTTCAATTTGCAGAACAAAATGTCGGTACTAACACCCTTGCAGAACGATATAAACCCTAGGCGAGCAAGGTTCCCTCTAAGAAAAGGGGGTAATACTGACCTTTTTGTTCTGCAAATTGAAATATATGACACGTTTAGGGTGATCTGCCACCCATTTAATACTGATCAATCGATCTGCAAATATTATAATGGCATTATTGGGTCACCGACAAGCTATACAAACAATTGAAGCAATAATAAATTATTGTGACCATTTTTTTTTGTTACATGTTGGGGGCGATCTGCATCCCTCCCATACCGTTATCTAGCAAAATTCCTTACTCAAGGCACTTTAATATGCCTCCCTCAACATCTTCACAAAAATAAGGCCTTGAATAAATAACACCAAAAAATTGTCACTAGCTCTCGGCCTATTAGTTATGGGCACGCATAAAATTTCTTCGGGTAGGGCTTATTAATTTTTTTGCCATACCTACTATAAAATAGCTACTTTACATAAAGTTTCCCTGCAAGGGAAAATTACATGATGCAAACAAATACATAGCGTTGTTTCTCTCGCTGTTTGGTGAAATTTGAGATCTCTGGTGACACATCACGGAGATTCTATGAAATATCAATATATGTAGAGGGTATCGTTTTGTCGGATTTCTTCGTTGTCGGTACAGTTATGTTGATGTTATAAATTCCAATTAGAATTTCGTTATACTTTACAGACAATTGCGGTCATATTTTGACCACAGGCGATATCTAATATTATTATACTCAGCACTGGTTATTGTAGAGATAAATTAACTACCTGACAGCCAATAGAAAATTAGTATGACACCAATACATATATGCACGGACCTGACTCGAATGGACAGATTATAGATTGAACGTCAATTACTGTCAAGTCATATTAAATTTTGGTTTTATAGCGCGATGTCAACGATTTAATACAACATAAATCATCAATAAAGTATAAAATCCATACCGTGTCTGTGCTTGTCTGTTTCGAAGTGCAACTATACCTCCACGGGGGACATTGGAATGTGATTGCTTTATTTTATTTATTGTAAATTATAGACGCGTCGACAACTCAGGTCATTAGCGTCATGATTACACTAAATAACAACTCACTTAAAACTAAATGACATCACAAAACATCCATGAGCGGAGGCGGGCTTCGAACCCAAGACAGTCTGATCCAGGGGCCGCGACGCTAACCCCTGGACCACACTGTCCTCTGAATGTGGTTGATATCGCAAATTGGATTCCAATGTTATTTGGGAATTAGCGTTCCCAGAGATCCGAACTCGTCGTACCAGTCGGTTTGTGTATGCCGGCTGGCGGATTCTAATATCTTGATATGAAAATGTCAAAATTATCTCAAAAAGAGATAGCGATAGCCATGGAACTTGAACAAAATGATTAGAAATTATTCTGACAGCTAAAACGTCATCATTTTGTTCAAGTTCCATGGTTATCGCTACACATAAAATTCTGCATCTAAATCATTAAACAAAATTAATTTTCCATGCTTTATAACGGCAGAAATTTGATATGAAAATGTCAAAATTACCTCGAAAACAGATAGCGATAGCCATGGAACTTGAACAAAATGATGTTTTAGCTGTTAGAATAATTTCTAATCATTTTGTTCAAGTTCCATGGCTATCGCTATCTGTTTTTGAGGCAATTTTGACATTTTCATATCAAATTTCTGCCGTCACAAAGCATGCAAAATTAATTTTGTTTAATGATTTAGATGCAGAATTTTATTGTTCTAAAACTTATTCGAAGATATTTTTCCTAAAATAATTAAGGAAGCAGGAAATCGCAAAAGTTTGATTTTGCGTGTTAAATCCTTATTACCCGCAAAGCAATTCAGCATCCTGTATACATGAGTAATTTTCTTCTTTGAATAATGTGAAACTTTCATGGACACAGTGTATTTATGTAGATATGCATGTTATAAATGTATTAGATAGGTGAATGAACGATCCAGTATTTACTTTTCACTTTAGTGCTAAAGTATAAATGACTCGATAGCTCTGGCCTCTTTACTCGTGGCTTCTCGCGTTAAAATCGTTTTTAGTGTCCCGTACCTAGAGTTACCATCCGTCCGGACTTTCGGCCTTCCGTCTGGACGTTGTCCGGCTTTTTAATTTATCCGGATTTTTGACTTAGATGGAAAAATTTCGAACGAATGGTTTAATTATCGCATTAAATAACTTAAAATTAAAAAGTATTCATCAGTCTAAAAAGTCCGGACTTTTTTGAAATGTCCGACTTTTTGTCAGGACTTTCATATATATAAACCTTCCGGGAACAATTCCGTCATACATGATTTTTGCGTAACTTCAACCGTTTACGCAGCGCACGCAACGGAAGCTCTGAAAGGAATAATTTTTCCCGTTTTTGCAACATTTTTCATTGATGCTCCGCTCCTATTGGTCGTAGCGTGATATTATATAGCCTATAACCTTCCTCGATAAATGGACTATCCAACACAAAAATAATTTTTCAATTCGAACCAGTAGTTCCTGAGATTAGCGCGTTCAACCAAACAAACAAACAAACTCTTCAGCTTTATATTAGTATAGATTACCTACCCCCGGTTTACGCTATCACTTACCAGATGGCAGGACCGGTTGTGCTCACAGCGTTTACAATGCTTTAGGTTGGGTATGAGATCTTTGATGATGCCATAAAATACCCCGTTAGAACAGATTGTTATGGTTGGCTTATTTCCTGTCTCGATAGACTAAAAACTTTCTTAGTGTGGACACGGAATTATACTTGATTGTGGTTTTAACGCTTCAATGAACGAACGCTCATGACTTTGGCATTCGATACTTCGAATTAGACAGAAACTCTAAAAAAAGAATTTTTAAAAAACTAATAATTTTATGCATTGCTGACCGTTAAAGTGTAAATTTCCATCAAGATAAAAGTATATGACCTCGAAATATGCAGAAATATAATAAACAATGTGTATAATGGAATCGTCCCGAATTTTTGACGTCTAATGTCTCATACTGGGGTGGCCAGTGGCGGCTTCTCCTATGGGTGAGGCAGTGAAATAATTTTGCATATTAAATAAATTACAAATTTATATTATTTTACTATTTGCATAAATATATCCATTAGAATTAATATTTGGCTTCATAGAAATCAGTAAAATATGGGCCTGCCGTCAATCTTAACGCGCTTCGCTAGAAATATCATCCATCCCATTTCTGCATGCGGTCGTATATGGTAGAGGTCGGCCTCGCGCTTCCTTGTCTTTCATTGGCGGTTGCCTGTTTTTGTTCTTATATTATCCATCTCATTTCTGCATGCGGTCGTATATGGTTAGAAGCTCGCCTCGCGCTTCCTTGTCTAGCGTATTAGTAATGTGAGTAATGTGATGTTTATGATACCGTAATAGTCCAGTCGAATCTAGCTTTAAGTAGCGCATAGAAACATTCTTTTGAGGCAAGCCTCTACGTAAATTTAATGCGACATTTAATGTGTGTTATTATAGTTTTCGGTAAATACTTTTGTGGTTTTTCGTACCGAGTTTTGTTTTGCTTTTTTTTTCCAACAGTGGGCAGTGATTTTTCTAAAATATTAAATTACTTTTATTAATTAGTTTATTTGTTTTGTGCTTATTAGCGAAAAATGGATTTAATTTTTTTTACAAAAGGTACCTATTACACAACTGACGAAGTAGAGTGACCACTGACCACTAGTCTACTAGACTAACTTTAAAATCTAACTTTACTAAAAAAAAATGTTTTTCAACTGTGCCTCACCACTTTCAAATACCACGAGCCGTCACTGGGGGTAGCATTTTAAAAATAATGTCTGGATGACCGAGCTTTGCTCGGATGAGTTTTATTGATTATTTTAATATGTTAAAGATTGACTGTTAGAGTAATTTGACATAAATAATGAAAATAGTTTGTTTTTTCCAGAGCCTACTCACCATACGACACTGTTTTATAACGTTAAAAAAACTGTTTATTAAAATGATAAAATCGATAAGAAAACAAATTTTTTCAGGGATGAGACCTAGCTAGATCGATTTTTTACCCCCCTAAACCCCTTTTTGGTAAATTTGATCAAAATCGTTAGAGCCGTTTTCGAGAAAATATTTATATAGGTACATAGGTATAGGGGATTAGAGGTAACGGAAATAGTTGGAAGTGGTTGACATGTGAAACAAAACACACCATGTATATTGTTACAAAACTGTTTTCTGAGGAATAAATATTTATTTACAATAATTAAAAATACAACAATAATGAACGCAACAACGAAAAGTCAATTCTAACAATCAACACAAGAAAACAATAACTAAACAGTAATTACAAAGCAAAACAAAACAACTATAAACAATAATTCGTATATATACCAGGACTATTTATTTCTAGTTATCTATGTTTCAAATATTTATATTCACTGTATTTATATCAGACGCACTATTTGTCGCTCAGTATTCTCCATTGACTGATTCCTCACTCACTCGTTCTGCTGTTTATATATAGGCTGCGTAGCATAAACCTAGTGTGTTCTCGCTTTCTCTAGAACTTTCGTGCAGGTACCAGTTGTTACAGGAAGCGGACCCCCGTTTCTCAGAACTCTTGCCTGCCGTTTATATACAGGTGATCCGTAACAATATCTATTATCTATGTTAAAGTCTCAAACAAAGCAAGCCAGGTGGCCTTGCGGAAAAGTACGAGGCTACCGACAGGTACAAAAGCTAAGCTCAGGTTCTAGTCCCGACGGCTTTTTTATTACATTTTTTTTAATAATGAAAATAGGTATATAGGTACCTACCTATTGGATAACAATTTAAAATATAAAAAAATAAAATAACAATTATTTTATTGGGGACTTTTAATAGAGGAATCATAGCAACGCCATGTAAACAACAGCATTGCTACACGCTCGGCCATTCTCAAGCCCACACTTTACATGCAATACATACATGCGTGTAAAGCAGCTATTTTATAGTGGGTATGGCAAAAAATAACTAATAGAACATGGCAAATTTGCAATAATTGATCGTTAAAAGTTACCGTTTACGTTTTATTATTATTTGTTCGCTTGTTTTATGCGTTATAACACATTGCCTGCTAATAAGTTAATAATATTAAGATTGCTTTTACATGCGTTGATTGATTAACTTGTTGGTCGTAGGATTTTTTATGACAATAAATTACTTCCTGAAACATTTGAATAATAATAATATGTAATTGCATTGTCGAAGCTGTCAACAGATTTCATAGTTGAAAAGAATGAGCCATTTTACTGAGAGTAGTTCCTTCAATTATCCACGATGGCAGCACTTGTGGTAGGTACAAACATTATTTATTCCCCATTAGTGTCGTGTCATTTTAGTGGTATAACTTAATTATTAAATTATTATTATTAAATTAATTAAATAATTAAGTTATACCACTAAAATGACACGACACTAATGGGGAATAAATAATGTGTGTACCTACCACAAGTGCTGCCTCTCGTAGATAATTGAAGAAGCTACTTTCAGGAAAATGTACTCATTCAGTAAATTAGTTTTGCATCTAGCAACACTGTGCGGTTGTTTGGGATAAGGTTAGTTAGATACTGGACGCGTGATATGCTTATGATTTCGTGGTTTTTTGTGAAAAATCTACTACCTATGTATTTTACTTGAAATTGAATTAGAATCGTAAACATCCTATCGTTCGAGTTTCCGCTCGAATGTTTACAAATTATTTGCTTTTTATGTATGCAAATTGATTTATATACAGGGTGGCACATCTTAAACAATGCAGTGAAATATCTCGTAAACGGTACAAACCATGAAACAATGTTTTATACAAAAGTTATAGAGTGTCAAGGGGGACAGAAGACTGTGATATCAGATTTAACATAGGTGGTGATGTGAAGGTCAGGCGAAGGTCAGCTTCGATTTTTTAATTGTAACAGTGCATTTTTATTCCAGAATCCGATACAGTATTTAATAGTAAACAGTAAATTATTAAAGTACATATGAGCCAAAGTTAACAAATAATGAGATATTTAAAAATTAAATATCAAATTTAATTTGTCAATTCGTTTTTTTTATGAATTGAATTCAAGCAAAGAAGGCCGGTGCGTAATATCATGGCTATCTGCTATGCCATAATTGATCTAATTGTCTTTCATTTTGGCCGTTATTTAATTTCTAAATATCTCAATATTTATTAACTTTATAGCTGATATGTACCTTAATAATTTACTGTTCACTATTAAACTGTATCGTATTCTGGAATAAAAATGCACTGTTGCAATTAAAAAATCGAAGCTGACCTTCGCCTGACCTTCACAGCACCACCTATGCTAAATCGCAATAAAGATATTATTATTATTATTATTATTATTACTGTCTTCTGTCCCCTTGACACTTTATAACTTTTGTATAAAACATTTTTTAATGTTTTGTATCGTTTACGAGATATTTCACTGCATTGTTTAAGATGTGCCACCCTGTATAATAGGTTTCGATAAATTAGTGACCGTTTTTTCGTAGTGTCAATATTTTTAACAAGATATGGTGGTGAAGCGAAGCAGTTTTAAAAAAAAATAAGTAGTTTTGATCAAAATCGGTACAGTAGTTTTTTATGAAGTATTAGAAATATCTTGTATTTTTTGATGTCCGTCTTGTGACTTCCTGTGTTTTAACACGACGCGTTTCAGCAACGAGTTGCTATTTTCAGACATCTGTTGTCGAGCGTCTATAATTTACAATATATAAGAGAGTCCTACTTAATTATTAATAGAAAGATTTTTTCGTTGTAGAGCAGCCAATTATATAATTGTTTCGAAACATATAGGAAAAAATCATTTTACCAACCAGTGGTCACAATCAGGATTCTAACCTGAACCTTTCCACTTTCGCGGCGGAATGAGCTTACAATACTCAATCGTGACAAGATTGCTAAACTAATATTCTCCATATATGCTTCAAAATCAATAGATTTTCACTACATGCGAGCGTCAATTCATATCTGCTAATTCAATAGCTATATGATATGAAGTGAATCCTCGTACCAGCGAGAGTCTAACATGAGAGTGAGGTTTCACTTCATATCATATAGCTATTGAATTAGCAGATATGAATTGACGCTCGCATGTAGTGAAAATCTATTGATTCTGAAGCATATATGGAGAATATTAGTTTAGCAATCTCGTCATGATTGAGTATTGTAAGCTCATTCCGCCGCGAAAGTAGAAAAGTTCAGGTTAGAATCCTGATTGTGACCACTGGTTGGTAAAATGATTTTTTCCTATATGTTTCGAAACAATTATATAATTGGCTGCTCTCCAACGAAAAAATCTTTCAATTGCATTTCAGCCGTATAAAAAAACTATTATTATCTTAATTATTAATTTTATGGTTTAATGTAATATTATTTTTCTTTTGTTGCAGGTAAGAATGGAGTCACAACTAACAGAAATTACATTGGATTTATAAGTAAGAAAAATATGAAATATATGTAAGTGAAATAAGACCTGTTAAAGGTTAATCAAATATTTAAATATAAGAAATTTGCATACTATTTGCATAACATTTTTTATACAGGTGCGTCAATTAGATTCGTTAACAACTTTAAATATTTTTTTACCATACCCACTACAAAATAGTTACTTTCGATGCATGGGCATATACCGGTCTACAATAGGTTATTTAACTAGCAGACGTGCAGAAAGTGTTTTACTTACCGCACTAGTGTTGTAAGTAAACGGTTGCCAGAGCAACTTCTGTTTATTTGCTCTATACGCCTGGAATTACTTACTCACCAACTTGACGGCATACTGTAGAAGTAAAGATGGCGAAGCAAATGAACTGTCAAAATTTTTTGAAAATGAAGTGAAAAGTAGGTAGTTTGTAGTGGGTATGGCAAAAAATACCATATTAATGTCTCGTGCGTAATGATATTATGACTCGTGTGACTCTAGCAATGGCTTCTTTAACATACTGTCGTCTGTCACTACTCATCAGTAATACAGCTAATTACGCATCTAGACATACAAGCTACTATTTTGCAGCAATCGTTGAACAGTCGGTAATTTTTTTGTCATGAGTTGATGAACGCGCTGCAGTGTCGCTTTTAATAATTGTGCGGTGTGAAGCTAACTGAACTCAAAAAGGCGTTAATGATTCGACGCATCTGAAATGGTAAAAAACAGTTCATCTTAAAATCATTTGCAAAATTTACATAATATTATAGGTATACAGATTGTCCGAAAGACTAATCTGAACAAAAAAAATTAATTAGAGTAAAAAAGAGATGTAGATAATTAATGAGCGCAACAAAGAGATCATATTTTTGGGTTAGGTATTTTGCACACTACCACACGTTTTGACCACCGGCCGCCACTGATTGTGGTTAATAACGATTGTTTGCTTATTTTTTATGCGTTTGTTTGTTTAACATTATTGAAATTTGAAGGTTAGAACAATCAGTGAAATTTTGTTTGCATATAAACGTCTTATAAAAAAAATCACCTTACGCATTGGTTGTCGATCAAGAAATTCAACTTTCTTCAGACTCATGTCGCATGCGAGGGGATAGCTAGAGTGCCCGCGGTGAGAGAAGAAGCCAGACACGTCATCAATAATATGCTAGTGAACGCCTTATTGTTTAAAATTCCACCTATCGACGCTCATGGATCTCCAAAACAGCCAGTAGCAAGCTAGAAGGCGGGCACAATGCATTCACGTTACTATGACGCGGTGGCTTCATCTTTCGCCGCGCGAGGTCTACTTAAACAACCACTTTAAGAGTCATAAGAAACCAACCGAAAAATTAAACAAAATTTAAAACCCAAGTATGGTACGTAATAATAAAATATGAAGTCGGTTAAAAAGTAGATATCTATTAATTAAATTGGCACTTTTTAACCGACTTCATATTTTATTAAATTGGTGCCGACCTCAAAATTTTATTATTTTCCTAATTTTAGTGGCTTTTTTGATAGAGGTTTTTTTTTTGTCAAAACGTTTTTTATTTTTCACTTTTTAGTAGCTTTACAATACGTAGTTTGCATGTTATTAACCGACTTTTGTCTTGATATTTGATATTTACCTTAACGGTGTTAAATTCCGTTACTCACTTTTTATTAAAATCAGTCGAACTACTGAACCGATTTAAGTAAAATTTATATGGGACCACCGCGGAGGTATGTCCTAGTAAATAAAACAATAATCATCGAAATCGGTTCACAAATGCAGAACATACATACAAAAACTGAGAACCTCCTACTTTTTTTGAAATCGGTTAAAAAAATAAAACAAGCGTGATAATTATCAAAAATAGTATATTGTGCAACTAGTGTGCTAAATACATCTTTATGCGTTAGGCGCGATGTTTTCAGTACTCGAATACGGCTCGCAGATTCGCACTCGCCAAGGCTCGTGCGCGCTCGTCTACTACTCGTGCTGAAAACATCGCGACTGACGCATAAAGGTTTAGCACACGCGTTGCATACTATTGTAACAAAACTGTTTTCTTACGTGGGTGGAATAAATTATTTATTTACAATAATTAAAAATGTAACAAAAATAGATAACAATAAAATGTAACAATTATATCTCAATTCTAACTGTCAACACTGTTTATATAATAATAACACGAACAGTAATTCTTAAACGAACTGACGCACTTTTAATAACACTGAACAATTTATATGCTGTATTTATTTCAAATCGACACTGTCACACGACTGTCTCACTACGGTGACTGCTCCTGCTTATATAGAGCTAGCAGATTGACCCCCCCCCAGGCTCGCGCGCTTTCCAGAACATTCTGGTGGTTACCCGTGTCTTCGATATCATGCCACGCCTCACCATTGTTACTTGTTCTCGATGCTTCTATTGTCGCCAGCGGCGTATCATCTGGGATTTTGCTACACTATACTTTATTCAACACATGCATGGTCTTAGAGCTATTTTCCATGGAGAATCAATTGTAAACCGCATTCCGCACGATTGGATCTGAGATCATTTGAGCTTTCACAGTCTAAACGCTGACACAGTGTTTTAAACGTTTGACGTGTTGATTAGACGGTATTTAAAGATGGTCTTAAATCAGTTGTACACCTATATGAATATAAAATCGCGTTTCTTGTGTAATTATTTTACATTGTAAAACTTGAGTGGATGCGCAAGGGATAAGAAAATAACCTTCGAATATTATGAAGTATTAGAAATACCTTGTATTATGTCCCTCTTATGTGACTTCTTGTGATTTAACACTACGCGTTTCAGCAACGAGTTGCCATCTTCAGGTGTGGTTAATTATTTTTAAAAAACACACATTGAGGATTCGTAACACTATATAATATTATGATGCTAAGCACTGTGTATTATGTCGAGGTTTGTGAAGTACTGATTTAAATTTCGAGATTTTATGACTTATATAGTAGGTAGACGGAATGGAAATGTATGTGTATGTATTTGTGTAGACGATTACTGAGTATTGGGTGTTTGTGTGTTGTTAATTATTGTATTGTATATTATGTTCGATTTTAGTGTTAGTTTGTTATTAAGAATGTTGGTACACTAAAATCGAACATAATATACGATACAATAATTAACAGCACACAAACACCCAATACTCAATAATCGTCTACACAAATACACACACATACCTTTCCATTTCATTTACCTACTATATAAATCATAAAATCTCGAAATTTAAATCAGTACTTCACAAACCACGACATAATACACAGTGCTTAGCATCATAATATTATATAGTTACGAATACTCAATGTGTGTTTTTTAAAAATAATTAACCACACCTGAAGATGGCAACTCGTTGCTGAAACGCGTAGTGTAAATTCACAAGAAGTCACAAGGTGTTTCAAAAACAGCAATTTTGCGAAGATCACACAACTTTTTAAGCGAGTGATACATAACTATAGGTAAGTACTAAAAAATTCGACTGGAAGTACTGATTTAAATTTCGACATTTTATGATTTATATAGTAGGTAGACGGAATGGATATGTATGTGTGTGTATTTGTGTAGACGATTACTGAGTATTTGGTGTTTATGTGTTGTTAATTATTGTATCGTATATTATGTTCGATTTTAGTGTTAGTTTGTCATTAAGAATGTTGGTATTGTCGAATTTTGTGGCTTTATATATTTACGAATACTCAATGTGTGTTTTTTTAAAATAATTTTGTATTTTACTTTAAAAAAGAACACCACTATGTGCGCTGTACATTGACAAACTGAAATAGATTAATGAAATAATTTTATTTTCAGTATCTCCATCGAGTCAAACAATAAAAACATGAAAAACTCCGTCCAATAATACCTAGTCATAAATTTCTTTGATGTACCGCTCTTATAGCGATCACAAAATACGTATGTGTGCGCTGTGTGTACTGTTTGTAAACACGTCCAACTTAAGGTATGTGCAGTACGCAGCTGGGATTCTAGATGGTATGGTAGATGGTGACTGAAATTATAAGCGCTTATAGGTTTGCACAACGAAGCTTTGATACTAGCAGCTTAAATCGCGTTTGAAATGTCAGATAGCGAAGACGAATATTTGTGTTCTTCTGCTACAAAGTGGTATATTTTAAATATAAATTTGGGTAGGAGCTATCATGTCCACTCTATTAATAGAAAACGATTTAAACATGGCAAATTTCATCATTTATACCAAGAATTAAAATTTTACCCAAACCGGTTTTTTGAATATTTACGTATGGAACCTAACACTTTTAAATACGTCTTAAAAAAAACTCAAAACAAATTAAATAAAAACTGGCAAAATTTCACTTATTAAACTAGTCACATCCATTGCGAAACTTGTAATGGCCTATTGACAGTAATTGTCACACGTTGATTGCAGTAGTCAGCGCGCTGAAAGAATGGTGAGATACATTCTTATCTGCTACAGTCATTGCTTCGTTGTGTACGCTCGCATATATAACAATGCATTAATTTAAGCAAGCCCTGCTATGATCTACGCCTACCATCTAGAATCCCAGCTCCATATACTGCACGTACCTTAACTCTGTTTTTCGTGTATGCAATGTATTTGCGTCTGCTGCGTCGAATGTTTACGTACCTAGTAGGTGTCCGCGGCTTTAGGTATTTTAGTGAGTTTTTTCTCAGCCATATTTGGCGTGTTTTATTTTTTTAAATTGAGGTTTTAAATTCGTTTGACGTGAATGTAACATCCAATTTTAAAATAGATATAAAGTTTCAGCCAACCCAACTATCCCCATAATATATACATAATATAATATGTATTCATTAAAAATAAATTGTTTTATGGAGGTAATAAAATCTGTCAATAGTTGTGTTTCTTTTTATTAAATAGCCGAATGGCCCAACAAATCGTGTAGCGGATTGCCAGATCGGGTTTTATGACATGTCGTTACCGCAAACACCTTCCTATAAAATATATATTTACCAAGGCTTTTTGTTTCGCATTCTACTTCCTGGAAAATAAGTTACTCGAACTGAAATTGAACGAAAAAAATAAAACAAGATTGAAAATGTCATCAAAATTGGTTTTAAGGGCTTATTATGTTCCAATTGGAAGTTATTACCGCCCCCTCCCACGCAACGAAAGAAAAAACCTTGTCCTACCCAAAATGCAAACGTAGGCTAAAAAAATTTTACCATTTCAATGGACTACTTGTATTTCACCCCTATTCGCGGGCCCCCCAGGGGGGACATTGGAATGTGGTTGCTATCGCAAATTGCATTCCAATGTTCTTTGGGAATTAGCGCTCGCAGGGACCCGAGCTCGTACCAGTCGGTTTGTGTATGCCGGCTGGCGGATTCTAATACACAATTGGATTATTTGTTGTGTTAAATACGCTGATGACCTGAGTTGTCGACGCGTCTATAATCTACAATTAATTAATTAACCTATTCGAGGGCTGGTAGAGGTTTCGGAGTTAGTCTGAGGACCGTCTCGTATGAAATTGAGTGCGCTGAATCCAATGAGACTACCCCCGGGGTTGTGCGAGGAACGGTTGCTGAGTTACAAGCGTTTTGCCCCTGAAAAAGTTACGCAACCACAGGGCCGTAGCTAGAGCTGAATTCAAGATATAGGGCACTGAAAGTTTAAAGTAGGGCTGAAGCAAAAGACTACAATTTTTTAATTGGATTGCCCACCTCATTTGGTGATATCAAATTACAAAAGCAAGAAAACGGTAAATGACAATTTATTTAAAAAAAAAAATACAGAACTTGCCATGTTATCAAATTTCCGAAGAACTTCATTTAGTCCAACGAATTTAATCTTGTTTTTTCAAATGCCAGATAGATCAAGTCTGTCATTCTGTCGTGACAGTCTTTGCGGCTTGTTTATAATTCCTTAAAGTAGGGCACTGGATGTTTTAAAGTAGGACATTGCCCCTTAATTCCCCCCTAGCTACGGCCCTGCGCAACCACCCTGTCTAGGGGCCCGGTCGCGGGGCCTAAAATGGCTCCACTTCTTAAAGTGAAGATATGGGTCCGACCAACATTCGTACCGAGTTGCATCTCTCTATCACAAAGTGCAAGGTTGAAGTTGGATTCGTCGCTTGGCGGCCCCACTAATGGTAGGTACTGACAAATCGCAATGAATGGCTGAATCCAAAACGAAGGAAGAAGACACTCTTCTTCGTGGATCTAATTTTAGGCCGTGAATAAATCATACTTACTTGATTACTTTCACAATAATGTTTAAATGTCTTGAATTCCGCTCTCGCTTCAAATAGCAACTTGTTGAGTTGTCATCGGGTCGTAGACCTCAAAAAGTCATACACAATTAGGAATAGTGATTAATTATTATTTTGTGTCGATCAGGTCAATAAAACTGCATGCCATGTGATTTCATATACAATTAATAATCATAATGATGGATCTTATGCAATTAAAATATTGTTTACTGTTACCTGTTACTTCTAGCGTAACAGTGGCTCTCAAACATGTTATAATTCTTATACAGGGTGCTGAATTGGTTACGCGATTTTACATGTCAAATCATAGAACACTGTAAGAAATGAGAAGGCCGATTAAATAGATTATCGATGGTCCATTTGTAGCCAGCGATTAATCTGGTAATAGACACACAAAGAGGCGCAAACAGGTATCACCTGCACATCGCGTAGATTCCATAAAAATATATTGCGCATGCGTGGCTACTAATTTTACATTAATTTGTTTTGTATTCATCCATTTTATATATGTAACTATACATTTTATTTTGTAATTTTTACACACTTTATTGAAATATTACACAAATTATGTAATTTTAATTTACTTTATGTAAAAATCACAAATTTGGTTAACTTTACAGTCAAAGTTCAAGTTTTTATGAAGTTTTCTGTGTAAAAATAAATAAAAATGTAAAATCACTTAGAATCCATATTCTCTGGAAAATTAATCCATAATATTGTCTGTGAATCCCGATAACACCAGCTCCAAATCGCTACAAAACCTAACCTCAATAAATCCTACCAAACGGTGACTGTGTTCTCTACAATTGGAACAGTTTGATTCATATTTTAGGTATATTTAGTATCGTTGGAGGTCTATGAAATCATCTCCCATATTGCCGGATGATGTATAATGTCATGAATGCATTACAACAAAATGGGCGTCCATTTAGATCACGATTGCCAACTTAACACATGTAAGGTACGACAGTCTTAGCACGTGTACGGAAAGGTCATTGTGTTATTGTTATGTTACCTACATGCCTTGTACATAGGTGGCAGGTGAAAAATGCATACAAAACATATGAATGTAGTGCTGTCATGGCTTGCTAGGATTTACAAGTTGACCGAACGTTTATTTAACCAGTATTTGGTGCGCAAGATTTTTCTTATTTTCAAGATCTTTGATTTCTTATGATTATTTTTAATAGAAAATTGTTCGTGCGGTCAAAGTATCCGCGAAAGTGGAAGTTTCGGGTTAGACATAGGTTTGAAAAATAAATTTTTCCATTGTTGCATCATATTGTTACGTCATTTTCGATGGGTGTTTCTAACACAAATGCAAACTTTGCATTCATTTGTATATTATTTTTAATGTTGAAATTTTTGACGTTTGAAATTTAAGACCTTTAATTTGATACCCATCTCAATGTTGTTTTTTTTTTGAATATTTTTATTATAGGTAGGTGTACTTATTATATAATAATTTACTAGTCAAGACCTTTAATTTTTGTCTTTTTCTGATTTTTTTTTTCACGTTGGAAAATACGCCGGCTTTTGACCGCCATATTAGAATATTCGTGACGTCATATATTCTAGGACGCTCGGAGGGTCAAAACTATTCTAACGATGCCTCACTTGTCCAAATCGGTTTGTCCGTTCTAACTCTAGAGCGTAACATCTGGGCATAATATTGTCATACGTTCATAGACTGATAAACACAATACCCTTGCGACGTACCGCAGCCCGGTAAAAATTAAGAACAACTTGCCATAAGCTATTTTGGATTCGCGGCAACAAACATACAGTGAGTTTCACTTGTTTTGTTCTGCACCTCCTAGTTACGGAAAACATAAAAAAATTTTTTTTTTAATAGAACCTCCTTCAAAGAAGCTACTAAAAAGAGGAAAATATTAAATAATAAATAAAATAATAACTAATAAAATATTGAGGTCGATGCCAATTTAATTATAGGTACTAAAACTTTTTATATAATTATCTACTATATAGGTACCTACTAGATATCTACTTTTATTTTATTAAATTGGCGTCGACCTCAAAATTTTATTATTTTCCTCTTTTTAGTGGCGTTGTTTGAAAGAGGTTCTATTTTTTTATAGTTTTTTTTATTTTTTACTTTTTAGTGACCGCAATACGTAGTTGCTCTTCGAGCTCAAAAATCTGAAAATTGCTGATGACACTATTTTAATTTTCGAAAAGCTATAACTTTTGAACGCGTTGTTCGATTTTGATCTTTAAAACGGCAATCGACGCAGTTTTTTAAGCCATAAAAATATTGTACAAGGTACAAAATCGATTGGTTGAGAAATCTCGAAGTTATTTAGAAAAAACACTTTTTTCGAAATCTGTTGACTACATAATCTCTCGAACGGATTTACCGAATTTGATCCGCTTAGCGGCATTCGACGCAGTTTTCTGAGGAGAAGAACTGATTAGATTATGAAATCAATCGGTACAATATTCTAGAAGTTATTTTGAAAAAACATCGTTTTAACAACTTTTTTTCCCGGTTTTTTTGGAATTTCTCAAAATATATTGGGCCGAATCGGTTCAAATTTTCAGGAAATCTAAGTTCAGTAGAACTCTTTCGAATGCCGCAAATCGCGATTCGATCGGTCAAGCCGTTCAAAAGTTATATGAGATTTTTACATACACACACATACAGACATACTGATTACTGATATCATCGTAAAAATAGTCAGAATAGCTTCCTAGGATCACAAAACGTCGAGATCTGATGAAAACTCGCTTTTCGAAAATCGGGGTGAAATCAATAACTTCCCTATTTTTGAAAATTTTCAATTTTCTTAGCGAGAAGTTAAAAATATACATATGTCGAATAATTGATAACCTCTGTTTTTTGAAGTCGGTTAAAAAATGAATTAGGTACAGCAAATTTTTTAACCGACTTCAAAAAAGGAGGAGGTTCTCAGTTCGGCTGTATTTTTACTTCCCACCTCTACTATGGTAGGGAAGTAATGGATTTAGTCCGAAAAAAACATTTCGAGATTTTAACAGATTTTCACGTTTTGAGACCCTAGCAATCGTTTAAGATCATTTTCTGACTGATGTCTGTATGTGTGTGTGTGTGTGTGTGTGTATGTGTGTGTGTGTGTGTGTGTGTGTGTATGTGTGTGTGTATGTGTGTGGTCAATTTTTCGCCTTCGATATCTTAAGAACGGAACAACATACGGGCATGCCGATTGTTCTATTGTATTTATCAGCCTTTAACTTAGATCTGATTAGATTTTGAGTCAAATCGGTTCAGTGAATCCTGAGATATTCAAAAAAACGTCCTCAATGTCACGTATTAACATAGGTAAAAAAAAATATAAATGAATTCTAGATGTTATAATATGAAAAAAATGTAAATATTTTTCTCTCTAAAATGTATAGTTTTCGAGAAAAAAAATATTTTATTAAAAAAAATAAAAATTGTACGTAAATCAAGGTAACCATGATTTTTGCTATATTATGTTAGCCATCAGTAGATCACCAAACAAAAAAGAGGGCCATGCTTTTTTCAAAGAATAAAAATTAAATTGTGTTTTAAAGACCACCAACAGCTAAGGTTATTTGGGCCTAGTCAAAGAATAAAAAAAAAAGAGTGTTTATTTTTTGCAAATATTTACTAGGTGGGAAGTATAGGACTGGTCATCAGTCGAATTTTTTTTTGTGTGTGTATGCGTTATGTGATTTTTTAATTAAAATATTATTGGTCGTTATTGTTAGTGATGTATGTTTTTGTACAGTGGATGTTCCATTTTAAGTGAAACGATTTTCTCTAATGCAGTTATGTTTTCCACAACTACCAGGTAAACAAACTCGCCTATATGTTGGATCTTAAATGAAATTCACTGTACTTATACGTGCCTTAACATTACATACATTCGGTATCACGTAACACAACACAACAGAGGTGAGGTTGGACTTAGGTCGTCTCGACCCACGGAACAAACATTACAACAATACTTTAACAATCTACATGCCTCTCCTCCAGCTTTGTGTTTCTTTGTGTCACACCTGTACACGCATTGAGCAAAAAATTATTGGCAGGTTTTCAACACCGAGCCGAAACCCGATCAAATGATTTCAAATTCCATAGCTGGCTGCCAAAGCCGGCTTCGCCATTTTCACTCACTGTTCATCCCTCTTTTATCGTGTAGCATAATAATATAGACCGTCAAACAGTAGGTTTTTAAACTGGTTTTTTTTTTCAAATTGGTTCAACCAAACTTCTATTCGGTGTGAACAGATGCATGGAGGGGATTTCAGAGTGACTGTTAGCGCGCAACAACGGATAAATAGAGAAACATTCGGTGGGTACCTAACTTCCTTCTCTATTGTAACCGCTAGGCATAAATACGTAATAGTAAAAAATTATAATTTAAAAAAACTAAAAAACACGCTTTAATGAACTAAAAAGTAAAAAATAATTAATTTTATTGTAAAAAAGCGTGGGGTGCTTTGTATCATATTTTCATACTACCCCACGCTTTTTTACAATAAAATTAATTATTTTTTACTTTTTAGTTCATTAAAGCGTGTTTTTTAGTCTTTTTAAATTATAATTTATTTTTGCTTTTTAGTCCTGGAGATCCTGGTCAGGATAATGGGACAAACTTATTAAATTATTGTATTGTCACCGGTCCTTGATAAGTGTGCAAAGTTTCAGTTCAATCTGAAGTTTTTTGCTTTTTTTTTTTTGGTCCTGGAGATCCTGGTCAGGATAATGGGACAAACTTATTGAATTATTGTATTGTCGTCGGTCCTTGATAAGTGTGCAAAGTTTAAACTAAATCTGACCGTTCAAAGTTGGTCAAAATCAAGTTCAAAGAAGTCGGTTACAAACTGACAAACAAGCAAGCAAGCAAGCAAACATACAGGTGAAGCTAATAAAAGCGTGTTAAAATATAAAATGGGTCGTGAAAGTGACACTTCTTGTCAAAATAAAGTTTGCAGCTTTGATTGCACAGAATATAAAATTTCAGATTGTTATTACTTTCGTGGCGTTCTTGACTCTACCAGTTCTGTGGCGGACAGTCGCGAGGAATTGTGGGGAGGGCCGGTGTCTTAAATGCGCGGGGGCTGAGGCACGGCTGCAGGTGAAAGGTCCCGAGCAAGGTCGCATTGTCTGTGTTGCTCTGCGGCTACCACTGTATACCCACTAACGTGTCATACGTCTTTTTTACCTGGTAGATGTGTGCCTTTACTTTAAGCTTCTCCCTTTCTGATACATCGAAATACACTCCTTATTTGACTCTGTAAATTATTGTCAAAACCAATGTTCCCTCTAATTGTTTCGCTTGCTGACTGCACGGTACAAAAGTAGATGGGAGCAAAAATGTTCAAAACGCATGTAAAAGTGTGCAAGTGGGGGGGAGGTCCTGTGCCTGTATTTGAAGTCAAAATTTTTAACTTCCCATTGGAAGTTATTGTAATGGGTCCGAAAATCGAAATCAAAATGTATAACAAATTTTTATGTTTCAAGGTCACTACACTATTTTTAGAAAGATGTATGTCTGTGTGTGTGTGTGTACGTACGTAATACGTATGTATGTGTCCATTTCTTTCTAAGACGAAATCTCGAGAATGAAAAATGATATCGACTACGTTAGGGTGCCAATCGACGCGTATTAACGTAAATATGATCTGAACGAAATTTTTTCAAAATCGGTTCAGCCGTTCTTTTTTCTTAACCAAATAGACTCCAAAAAGTAGATTTTACACAATATCTCGCGAATAAAAAATCATATCGACATCGTAAGGGTGTCAATCGAGGCGTGTTAACGTCATTTTGATCCGACATAAATTTTATAAAAATCGGTTCAGCCGTTTTTTTTTTTAATTATTGTTAAAAATAAATACTTTAATAAATACTGCAACCACGCAACCTGAACTGTATGCAAAACTCACACAACAAAGAGATTTCGTTTGACGTTTAAATTTGACATTTAAACGCCGTTTCAAAAAAAATTTTGACCCTCTAAATATCATTTTTTTTTGGTGATATTTAAATTTTTGCGATTTTTAGATGCAATTCTTCTATAAAATGAAATAAAAAAATGGTGAACAAGCCCATTGTGCGCAGAATACAAAAACGGCTACGCAACTTTCGAAAAATCAGCTAATAAGTTTAATTGCCATATTGGGATCTGTCAAATGAGCATATGACATCTGGTGGCAGAAAATTGTACTCAAAACGAGGGAAAAATTTACATGCTAACAGTGCATCGTGAAATTGTTTATTACAAAAATAAAACAAGTAAAATAAACAAAAAGTTTATCGAAAATGGAATTCGCGACGTTTTCTAATATCATGGCATTAAACACTGTCAGTTATTTGCCTTGTAAAACTTACTTTACAGCGAATTATTTTCTATTGAAATGTGGAAAAACTGTATTTAGGAATTAAAAAAATATTTTATTAGAATAATAAGATATACTCATTATCATAGTGTACTACAATAGTTAAATCACTAATGATTGACAAAATTAAGACTAACTATATGTTTACAAATATTTTGAGGTTAGTAACTTACCTACCTATTACAATATAACATATTATGTTGCAGTTATGTGTTTATATTATTCACCTAACCCTGCCTTAAAGGAGCATTGAACGGATAATTAATTTCGTGGAGATTTTCTTTTAATTTTTATGTTTTTAAACAATTCGCCGTAAAGATGACTACTTTTGACAGCTCATTTTTCTCGATATTTTTCAAACATTTGATAATATGTCCGACTTTGAGAATCCGTTCTCCTTCAGCGAAATTACTTTGTTTAGGATTCGTACCGGCCTAATTACACATTGCAGTTATATTTATCATTTCTTATCGGAAAATTGCACGCAAAAGTATACCCCGTATATGAAATTTCTCCCCGTCTGCGCTATGTTTTTTAAGCTCCACCCATCTGACGGATCCCAATAGTGCAAGGTGTTACGTAGGTACTCACTCCGCGAGCGTCTATAATCCACAATTCAATTAAATTCTAGATAGCCCGGACCTGTTTTTATTCTCACAACTTGTTTGTCTAGTTATAACAGCTTGTAACATAATAATTTAATATTACGAGTGCAGATTTTATCTGAGAAATTAATTTTGGATTATAAACCATAACTAGATTGTGTTCTAATTTTTTTTTTTGTCTAAAAACTATCGTGCGAAAGGCGTGTGCACATTATTTAGTTTTCAATGCATAAATAAAATCCCTATCTGCACTTTTATTTAAATATTAACTAGTTTTTAGTTGATTATTTAAATAAATTTATCTACGAAAAACTGTAAACTTATTTTTACACATAATAAAATATTTATTCTATGTGAATAAAAAAGTAGAAAATTACCTGTCGACAGAAATTGAGTGCTTCTTATCGGATTGGGCGCTTTAGTTCAGTGACGGCGATATAGAAGGTTCCGCGAGGAGAGTGTGGTCCAGTGGTTAGCGTCGCGGTCTCTGAATCAGACTGTCGTGGCCTACCTTAAACTGCCTTGGTCTACCTTAAACTGTCTTGGCCTACCTTAAACTGTCTTGGCCTATCTTAAATTGTCTTGGCCTAACTTAAACTGTCTTGGCCTATCTTAAATTGTCTTGGCCTAACTTAAACTGTCTTGGCATACCTTAAAGGCTTAAATTGTCTTGGTTCACCCCTTGACCCACCCTGGCATAATCCCCAATCTCTGGGTTATTTTTTAAATACGTTTTTAACCCTCGAAATTTCAACAATTTTTTTTGTAAATTCTATAACCAGTAGGTAACCTGGGTTAAAATTTTATCGAGCTCTGAAATTTTAAGAATAAATGTTATTGGTCCACTTTCAGATCACCATGCTTGCCCTAGCAAAAAATCCCAGCGCCACTACTGACCAGCCAACCGCCGAACTTACATATAGGCTATAAAACATACCCAACCGGTCATCCGGTTGAACTTGCCATTTCCTTTTTTTATTTTCCTGACCGCCGGCCGAAACAACAAACGCCGGATTATAGACGCTCGACAACTAAAGTCAATAACGCGTCTTGTAGATCATAAACCTTCGTCGACGCTAATGACCTAAGTTGTCGACGCGGCTATAATTTACAATAAATAAATTAAATCTTCGTATAAACAAAGGTAATATAAGCGTTTAATTATAAATTATTTTGTACTTTATCCTCATTCCCACAAAAAAATTTCTTTAGGTACTTACCTAATAGATAAAAAATGTTGTTTTTTTCTTTTTGGCAAAATCACCATTTTTTTAAGTTCCTTTTTAACCGACTTCAAAAAAAGGAGGTTTCTCAATTCGACCGTATATAATTTTTATGTGGTTATGTTTTATGTTTGCTCGCGGATAACTTCGTCATTTGTGAACCGATTTTGAAATTTTTTTTTATTTGAAAGGATATACTTTCAGATTGGTCCCATAGAAATTTCATCAAAATCGGTTCAGTAGTTCGGCTGATTTTAATAAAAGTTAGTAACGGCGTGTGATTCCTTAAGGTAAATGTCACTTTTTGACATATCAGACAGCGTAAGAAAGTCGGTTTAATAAAAGTGAGTAACGGCGTGTGATTCTTTTAAGGTAAATGTCACTTTTTGACACTAAAAAGTAAAAAATAAAAAACTTTTTACAAAAAAAAAACCTCCTTCAAAAAACCATTAAAAAGAGGAAAATAATGAAATTTTGAGGTCTGTGCCAATTTAATAAAATATGAAGTTGGTTAAAAAGAAGATATTAACCACTATACTATACTTTTTAACTGATTTCATATTTTATTAAATTGGCACAGACCTCAATATTTCATTATTTTCCTCTTTTTAGTGGCTTTTTGAAGGAGGTTTTTTTGTACTTTATCCTCATTCCCACAAAAAATTTTTCTTTACTTAATAGATAAAAAATGTTGCTTTTTTCTTTTTGCAAAATCACCATTTTTTAAGTTCCTTTTATTAGATACCTATAGAATTTAGAAGTTTCACCCTGTACATGATTGAATACCTGTCGTTTGTCATAAATTTGTCAGATAAAAATAGAACTCCTTTTAGTTTAGTGATTCTAAATCAACGGTTTGCAGTCAGTTTTTTGGATTGTTCGAATAGACGCTATGATGACCTCAAATCATCTATCCATCCGAGAATACGAAATTGTATTTTTTTTTTACTTTTATAGAAACCGAAAATTACATTCTTTTGTATTTTACTTTAAAGTTGTGTTAAAATCAGCAAAAATTGTCATAAATTTTACAATTTTTTTCTAAGATGTGAAAATAATATTTCTTGGAGTATAAGTATATCGAGTAAATTGATCATCGGTCATCATTTGCAATCTGAAAAAATTTAATAGATTTTGCCAAAAAGACTATTGTGACGAGATCCTGACTGCAGAGACAAATATTAAGAGGACAGTGTGATCCAGTGATTAGCGTCGCGGTCTCTGGATCAGAATGTAGTGGGTTCGAATCCCGCCTCCGCTCACGGATGTTTTGTGATGTCATTTAATTTTAAGTGAATTGTTATTTAATGTAATCAAGACGCTAATGACCTAAGTTGTCGACGCGTCTGTAATTTACAATAAATAAAAAAATAAATAAGATAGCGCGAAAATCATAACCCTGCCTTTGCTGTCGCGTAGTCGGGTAAAAAAAAAGAAATGGAAGAAATAGGAGACATACCTGGGCGGCAAATTTAAGATTACACGCGGGGCGCGTAGACAGCCTGGGTATGGTGGCGTGTTTTTAGAAAATGTTTAGGACTCTTCGTCGACAAACTGCCGGCGTAAGATGCCGGTGTCTCCTTGAGACCGTCTGTTTCCGTTAAATTAGTGAACAGGTTGACATGGGATAAAAGGTACGACATTTAGCCCTTGGCCCCATGGCTCTTCTTTTACCTCGGCGCATACCTGAAATGCCCTCGAATGCACAACGCATGACGTACGGTAATATACCTATCATTGACAGATGAGAACCAACAATTGGTGAACTTCGTATATAGATTGCGACTTAAAAATTTGACAAAACAATGTTAGTGATGGGCGATACGAAATGTTTTTACAATCGAAACAATTAGGAAGTTTCCCTTTTTTATTTTTTTGGTCTAAATCATAGTTCTAAAAATTACAAAATTAATGGCGGAAGAATTTTTGAAATATCTTTATAAACAACAAAGTTATGCTACTTCAAAGTTTGAATTTGACAATTCTCCAAGAAATTCCGTTTTCAGTCCGGGTGACGTCACGCGGCACGATATTTTTAAAAGTTATTTTCAGTTTGTATGTGTGGTAATTTAACATAGTAACTTCCGATAAATCTCTTTCTTTAAACTCGTAAATTGTTATGGAAACACTAAAAACAAACCAGTTGATGACGGAAAATAATGACATATTTAAATTTTTGACAGTTAATTTTAATTTAATATAAATAGAAAAGTCTGTATTACAACCAAATAGTTACTAAGTAACCTCAGTTCTAATTACTCACAAAGCTAAAAAACAGCAAACTTGTACCGCGTGACGTCATATTCAAAAATCAGTTTCGTTTGCGACCCCACGTACAAGAAATTGAATATCTCCGTTGAAATTAAAGATATCAAAATAATTCTGTCAGAATTGTTAAAGTTATCTTTATTATAATGATGTGACAGTATTATAATTAGTATTTTCGTCCAATGGAAACTTCCTAATTGCAATCGTTTATAATAACAATCGAGTCCACAATCGACTCGGAGTTTGATTTTACAATCGAATTATTCGATTTTTCAAGTCGATTATTTGCCACATAGGTTATAGCAATAGCAGCGAATGAGAATACATAGGTATAATCGCGATTCAAGGTTATATGCTAGTCGACTGACGTTCACGCGACTCATTGAATGTTCACTGTTCAGACGGTATTCACTACTCTGTGATATCTCTTCACTATTGAATTCGTATAACGCGATTACTGCACAATCGACCATAGACTCGACCACAGTTGGTTGAGTGATGAACGATTTCATATTATGTGGCTCTTAACAGTGTACGATTCAGTACTATGCGACTCGGTCTCGGTGAACTATGAAACCATAACAATCGAATTCAAGTAACAACCATCGAGAGTCATCGAGATGTTTGAACAATCGAAACAATCTCTATACTAATGAAAAGTTTAAAACCGCCCGTTAAAATATTTTGAACTATCCTGTATTTTTATTTATCTTTTTTGGTTTCACCTGTACATGCCGTACAGTATTTATTGTTATAGAAAAGGTCACTGGCTTACTGATACTTTCCCAGAAATATAAGTTATACTAAAATACCTGTCTTTTTGTATTTTAACGGCAAAGTGTTTTAGAATTTGTAGAATTGCATTTTTAAAATTTAAACATTTATATTACCTTTTGTTGTAATATAGCCAGGATTCTGTCCTTTATTTCCCTAAATAAGCGGTTTATGCTTGAAATCTTCTTTTTTCCCACAAATAAAAAGCACAGGATTAAGAAGTCTTCTATGGTTGTTTACTTGAGCTCTATTTTATTTATACAGGGTGTTTTCGGTTTACTTTTTAGAGATCCGTACATCCGATGAAAAAACGGAACTCTTATAGAATCACTCTCGTATCTATCTGTCCGTCCGTCCGTCACTCACAGCTTCATTTCTCCGTATATACGAAATAAAATTTTAATTCGAGTGAACGAACGAAACGAGTGAGTAACGTATTGTTACAAAACTGTTTTCTGAGTTGGCGGAATAAATATTTATTTACAATAATTAATAACACCATAATAATGAACGCAACAACGAAAAGTCAATTCTCACAATCAACACAATTAAACAATAAAACAGTAATTACAAAGCAAAACAAACAACCATATACAATAATTCGTAATTATTAACTATATACCAGGACTATTTATTTCTAGTTATTTATGTTTCAAATATTTATATTCACTGTATTTATATCAGACGCACTATTTGTCGCTCAGTATTCTCCATTGACTTGAATGCCTCACTCACTCGTACCGCTGTTTATATATGCTGCGTGCCGTAAGCCTAGTGCCTTCTCGCTTTCTCTAGAACTTTCGTGCAGGTACCAGTTGTTACAGTAAGCGGACCCCCGTTTCTCAGAACTCTTGCCTGCCGGTTATATACAGGGTGATCCGTACAGTATTCATTAATTTTAAATTCGAGCCAAGCGAGTGAGTAACGTATTTATTAAGTTTAAATTCGAGCAAACGAGCGAAACGAGTGAGTAACATATTTATTAAGTTTAAATTCGAAAGAACGAGCGAAGCAAGTGAGTAAAATATTAACTCGATTGAACGAACGATATGAGTGCGAGAAGCCGCAATTAAAGAACTTATGTAAGAGTAATTTTGAGATTACAAAATTAAATCTACACGAGCAAAACCATAGATATATAATAGATAGAGTAGGGGAGCAATAGGCACAACTGTAAGTGACAGCGTTGAAAAAGGGAGATAGAAAACGAAGCAGTTCTCTTTTCCTTGTCTTTTGACGCATTTGTGAATTTAAAAATGTATAGTATACACTGTAAGAAATGAGAAGGCCGATTACATAGAGTATCGATGGTCCATTTGTGGCCAGCGATTAATCTGGTAATAGGCACACAGAGAGACAATGGCGTCGCAAACATGGTATCGCCACATCGCGTGGATTCCATAAAAACACATCGCGCATACGTGGTTACTAATTTTACATTAATTTGTTTTGTATTCATCCATTTTATATATGTAACTATACATTTTATTTTGTAATTTTTACACACTTTATTGGAATATTACACAAATTATGTAATTTTAATTTACTTTATGTAAAAATCACAAATTTGTTTAACTTTACAGTAAAAGTCCAAGCTTTTATGAAGTTTTCTGTGTAAAAATAAATAATAATGTAAAATCACTTAGAAAATCGAACGAATTCTACCTTAACTTTCAAAATATTTTTACAACCATTTTTTTACAGTATAGGTTCCTATTGTTAATTTACATCTGTAACCATGGTTAATGGTTATGTATTTGTAATAGAAAAAATAGAAGAACTGCTCTATTCTCGATGTCTGTCTTTTGGCATCCACATATTTTTGGGCGGCTTTACTATTCTATCTATGATATTTCTGTGGGCAAAACCGTATCGGGCAGCTGAGTGTAGCCCCCGCTAAGGGGGCCAGCACATTCATCTCGGGCGCTGTTATGTCATGCTGTGCACCCCCACTCTCCTCTACCTATTATAATACCAGGATGTTATCGAACGACAGTATGGGTGATATTGAATTATAATCATTTTTATCTCATTAACATATTTATTACATATCAAGTTATAATAATGTTTATAGTATTATAGATATTTCCATATTTCGATGTTTTCATTCAGTAAATAAAGACATATGTCCATTCGCTGGTGGCCGACCAATCGCTACCGGTAAATCGCCAGATCACACCTACTTATAAACATAAATTACATGCACATATAAATTCAAATTAGGAACACACAGAATTTACTTATGCGAGTGACTAGAAAACGTTCGAGTCTATTGTATACTCAAAAAATGTTTCATAATGTGAAAGTTTTATCATTTACTATAGCCGTATTTACCCGACGTTGCCCGGGAATGACAGCCCCTTGGTATGAATTATGATAAATAATAATAGTTTTATACGGCAATGAAATGCAATTGAAAAATTTTTTTCGTTGGGAAGCAGCCAATTATATAATTGTTTCGAAACATATTGGAAAAAATCATTTTACCAACCAGTGGTCACAGTCAGGATTCTAACCTGAACCTTTCCACTTTCGCGGCGGAATGAGCTTACAATACTCAACCGTGACATGATTGCTAAATTAATATTCTCCTTATATGCTTCAGAATCTATAGATGTAGTGAAAATCTATTGATTCTGAAGCATATAAGGAGAATATTAATTTAGCAATCATGTCACGGTAGAGTATTGTAAGCTCATTCCGCCGCGAAAGTGGAAAGGTTCAGGTTAGAATCGTGCCTAAAACCTTTCGATATATTTTATCACGGCATTAGTGAAAATCGCATGAAAATCGGTTGAATAACTTTTCTTGAGTTTATCGCTATTAAACAGCCTATAATAAAAAAACTAGGGTGCAGACTGCAGTTTTATGAATCCACGGTGCAACTGAAACTTTTTGCCATAACCCTAAACGTTTTTAACCCTAAATCACCGAAAGTACTTAATATTTTTTTTTACGTGGCTTAAACTCTGCAAAGCTAAAAGTGCACACGCCGTTAAGTTTGTTACTGTATGATAGTAAAATATTAAAATAAAAATAAAGAAAATATAATTAAATAAAATAGAGAAAAATATCAATAAATATCGAGTGGAATATGGAGTAGGTATAAGTTAAAAAGAGAAATTAAAATTAATGGTGCCGCCCGGTTTCGAACCAGCGACCTACTGCGTAATTAAATCAGCTGCGATACCCCTACGTCACGCATCCCGTTGTGTGTACTGCTATATATTTATATTTTATGATATACCAAGTTGTCTGTAGTAGGTTGTTGAAAAGAGAAATTAAAATTAATAGTGCCGCCCGGTTTCGAACCAGCGACCTACTGCGTAATTAAAGCAGTTGCGATACCCCTACGTCACGCATCCCGTTGTGTGTACTGCTATATATTTATGATATACCAAGTTGTCTGTAGTAGGTAGTTGAAAAGAGAAATTAAAATTAATGGCGCCGCCCGGTTTCGAACCAGCGGCCTACTGCGTAATTAAAGCAGCTGCGATACCCCTACGTCACGCATTCCGTTGTGTGTACTGCTATATATTTATGATATACCAAGTTGTCTGTTTGGGATTCTACTAGTGTTGGGATATTACGCAATTCTTCGATTGGACCTGACGTGACGTCGATATGTGTATTCGAACGAAAAAAACGAGACTAAAAAATTTCAAGTAAAAAAATAAAAACGTAGCGAATAGAAAACTATGTGTCATCGATGCCTGTTCGCGATTGGCAGGCGCTCGCTGTGCTCGTTTTAACATAATGTCACTACTCGTCAGTAATATGCCTCATTATTCAACTAGATGTACTATATTTACTGTTGCATGAGTCTTGTAAAAAATTAAAGGCTTATAGGTATGCTTGTTTTTTGTTTATTTCAATGGCATTTTGACGAAGTCATTGCCTTGGCTCTTTTTCATGCTCTAATTCCTTCTTCAAGTGCAAATATAAATAATTTCGGTTCAATATTTCGGTAAATACAAGAAATATTAATAATGAGGTCGTTGTATAAAGAGGGTTCTAGCCAGTGGCGAACTAACAGGGCTTGAGAATAGCCGAGCGTTTAGCAATGCTGTTGTTTACATGGCCGAGCGTTTAGCAATGCTGTTGTTTACATGGCGTTGCTATGGTTCCTCTATTACAAGTCCCCAGTTCCCGGGTTCTAGCCCGAGAGTTGGTAAAAGTGTCAATTGGATTTTCAATTTATTATTAAAAAAAAAAATAATGAATTAAAAATATGAATTGGTGCTAGGCCCAAATAACCTTACCTGTTGGTGGTCTTTAAAACACAACACAGACGGTCTAACACTAACTTAGGTCCAAGGCGACTTTTCATTTCGATTTTCGAGACACCTTTAAATGAATGAATGAATTGTGAATTATAGACGCTCGACAACAAGGGTCATTAGCGTCTGTGAAACCCCTTTAAAGAAATAAGTGTCTTCCAATGCCCCTTTATCCTTAGTCGCCCCAGGGCCAGACCTGAGCAGTACTGAGTACATGAGTACTTGAAAAAAGTACTTTAAGTACATTTTTTTGTACTTGGTACTTTGTACTTCAAGTACTTTTAAAAATTGTACTTGGTACTTGTATACTGAAGATTTTCTCTCTTTTGACCAAATATCTACCTACCGAGAGGACAGAGTGGTGTAACGGTTAGCGTAGCGGCCTTTGGATCACACTGTCGTGGATTCGAATCCCGCCTCCGCTCATGGATGTTTTGTGATGTTATTTAGTTTAAAGTGAGTTGTTATTTGATGTGAACAAGACGCTAATGACCTAAGTTGCTAACGCGTCTATAATTTACAATAAATAAAATCTATCTACCGTTTAGGAAATCCCCATGCATTTCACGCTTATCTTGGACACCCAGTATAACAGAAAGTTGAGGGGAGGAAGTAAAGTTTACACGTCAAAAAATCAATGCTAAATATTTTTTTTGAATTTTTCATTGTGTCGTAGAAGTTATTGACCTTAGCTGTCGAGCGTCTATAATCTACAATTTACTCTTTTGCACGAACATTTGTTGATAAAGATATTATTAGTATATATTTTAGAAATGCGATATCTAGGTGACTACACTGAGGTCACTGAGCTGGTAGGTAATAGAGACGCTGTACGTATACAAATTGTTTATACAAAGTTGAAACCAAGTCTGACCTCACAGGTCACAACAAACATGGCGGCCAAATACGGGATGGATTAGGGAATGTTATTCTCTTCTCCTTCTTACATATTAAATGAATGAGCTTACTAAATATGGCGACTGGCTTCACTTTTAAATGCTTATATACAGGGTGGCACATCTTAAACAATGCAGTGAAATATCTCGTAAACGGTACAAACCATAAAAAAATGTTTTATACAAAAGTTATAGGGTGTCAAGGGGACAGAAGACTGTCAGATTTAACATAGGTGGTGCTGTGAAGGTCAGGTGAAGGTCAGCTTCGATTTTTTAATTGTAACAGTGCATTTTTATTCCAGAATACGATGTAGTATTTAATAGTGAACAGTAAATTATTAAGGTACATATCAGCTAAAGTTAATAAATATTGAGATATTTAGAAATTAAATAACGGCCAAAATGAACGACAATTAGGTAAATTATGGCATAGCAGATAGCCATGAATCATGATTTACGCACCGACCTTCTTGGCTTGAATTCAATTCATCTATCTATCTATCTAAAAGAACCGAATTGACAAATTAAATTTGCTATTTTATTTACAAATATCTCAATATTTATTAACTTTAGCTGATATGTACCTTAATAATTTACTGTTCACTATTAAATACTGTATCGTATCCTGGAATAAAAATGCACTGTTACAATTAAAAAATCGAAGCTGACCTTCGCCTGACCTTCACAACACCATTTATGTTAAATCTGATATCACAGTCTTCTGTCCCACTTGACACTCTATAACTTTTGTACAAAACATTTTTTTATGGTTTACGAGATATTTCACTGCATTGTTTGAGATGTGCCACCCTGTATAGCGTATCTATAACCTCCTTTTTCAGTGACTGAGAGGTGTATAAAACAGCTTGTCGATTGGTGTAATAAAATGGTCATAGTGATAGGTAATAATAAATTTGATAGCCTAGCTTGCTTTACTTATAATCCGATCACATCAATAAAAACCTCTTGCATAATGTCCGAGGATTCAAATGACTGGTGGTGGCCGATAACTATCACCAGGACCGGACTACGATGCGTTTAAAAACAGAAAACCACTCAACGAATCTTATAAAGAAGGATGGAAACTTTGGTATGAAGACAATTAATAATAAATTATAATTTAAAAAAACTAAAAAACACGCTTTAATGGTAAATTGAACTTCAAAGAAAAAAATAATTTTTATTGTAAAAAAGCGTGGGGTAACATTAAAATATGGTACAAAGCACCCCACGCTTTTTTACAATAAAAATTATTTTTTACTTTTTAGTTCAGTTTACCATTAAAGCGTGCTTTTCAGTTTTTTTAAATTACACTGTAAAAAATGGATGTAAAAATACTGTGAAAGTTATGGTAGAATTCGCTCGATTTTCTAAGTGATTTTACATTATTATTTATTTTTACACAGAAAACTTCATAAAAACATGGACTTTTACTGTGAAGTTAAACAAATTTGTGATTTTTACATAAAATAAATTAAAATTACATAATTTGTGTAATATTTCAATAAAGTGTGTAAAAATTACAAAATAAAATGTATAGTTACATATATAAAATGGATGAATACAAAACAAATTAATGTAAAATTAGTAACCACGCATGCGCAATGTGTTTTTATGGAATCTACGCGATGTGCAGGCGATACCTGTTTGCGACGCCATTGTCTCTTTGTCTGCCTATAACCAGATTAATCACTGGCTACAAATGGACCATCGATAATCTATGTAATCGGTCTTCTCATTTCTTACAGTGTATAATTATTTATTTTTGCTTTTTAGTCCTGGAGATCCTGGTCAGGATAATGGGACAAACTTATTGAATTATTGTATTGTCATCGGTCCTTGATAAGTGTGCAAAGTTTCAGTTCATTAACATTTCGATTGTAAAATCAAACTCCCGAGTCGATTGTGAACTTGATTGCTATTATGAACGATTGCAATTGTTTCGATTGTAAAAACATCTCGTATCGCCCATCACTAATTGGAGACTTCTATTGACCCTGGTCCGGCTCTGACCAGTTGACCGTTGACCGCAGCGCCATGAGAGGAGCGCGTGTGAATATAATCGAAGTTAGAATAAAATAAACCCGGCGATGTTACGACCGAACCGGACACATAAATGTCTATCGCGTTTGACATCTCACTTTTAAAAACACACATGCAAACACACGCATGCGTATTGCGTATACGTATATTATAGGAAAGACCCGACCCTTGTCTCTGATAGATCTCTCTCTGTGTCTCTAATAAAGGACCTGTTTCATTATCTTACACATTCTACGATTTTCGAAGGTCCATTGGCGTACGGAAAGTGTCCTCAATTAAAAAGCTAAGAGTATAATCTATATATACCGGGTGCTGATTTGCTTTGCGGGTAATAGGGATTTTACATGTAAAATCATGTTTATGAATTTTCCTGCTTCCCTATATATTTTGGTGAAAAAAAACAAATACAAAATTTGTTCATAATTAAAAACTCTACCCGACACGTTTGTTTGCAAATTACCAATATGCAGCTTTTAATTACAAAATAATTATTAAGGTAGCTGTCGTGCTACAATAACATCCAAAAGTTTCGTTCATAATACGCTGTAAAACAATAAATAAGTATAGTGTTAAATGTAAAAAAAATTTGTTAGAAATTGTACCTAAACTGTTGTTCACATAGTAACACATATTTCACTTAGTTTGTTCGCTTGGATTATATAAAAATGTCAATCTTTTCTCATAAATTGTTGAACTTTGCGTTATTATATCTCAACAATAAAAAGGTCAATAATTTTTGGATTTTCTTTTTAAACTCAGAACAAAAACATCAATGAACAGTTAGTTTTTTGAAAATTTCTGACTGTTACTTTTTTTTTTTTAATTAAAAAACTTGTCAAAAACACAACCTTTCCTATGCTCTCCGTGTTAATTATCCGAACTTTAATTAAGTTTATCTCGAGTTAGAGATGCTCAATCAACTTCAAATTTTAATGGTATTTGTATTATAGTATCCTTAATGAGTATACGAAAATTTAGAATTTTCTGACACTATGCCCATAGCACGACAACTACCTTAAGGAACTGTGATTAAGTTTAAATTAAAAATATTTATCAAAATAGCCATGATTTACTAACCACAATCATAAATTGAAACGTCAAAAATACAATGAAAACAATTTGAATTTGTTGAAGTCATGGCTATTCGGATAAAATATTTTTAATTTAAACTTAATCACAGTTCTTTAATAATTATTTTGTAATTAAAAGCTGCATAATGGTAATTTGAGATAAAAATAATGTTATTGTTCTGACGTGAAGTACGCCACTGTTGGCATAATATAGGTATATAGAGAGATATAAAAATGACAAGACGTAAATTGAGGATCTTAAACTAAAATAAAACTCCATCTTCATCCCAATCTTAAATCGTCTCGCTGACGTTTCAGTCAATCTAACACAAAAAATCTCACGCTTTTTTCAACCTATTATCAACCACGTAAGGTAGAATAATATCCAAATAATTTAATATTTTTAACACTTAGACCTCGAAATCCAAGATTATATAATCCGAGAATTTATTAGTTGAATTTGCCATTTATAAGTTGTTAAAAATGATCCCTAATTTGAAAATAAAAATTGGTACTAGACCCAGATGAAGTTGGTGATTTTAAAAATTTTAAAGAAAATTAAAAACAGACTAGATACAAAAAAATCATTTAAATTAGGGCTAATTTGAAAATACCTAGGTTAAATCAAGGGCTCCCAAATTTTCCTGTAGCTATAAAAGGTATAAAAAATCGGTTCACATTCTGCATCTAAATCATTAAACAAAATTAATTTTGCATGCTTTGTAACGGCAGAAATTTGATATGAAAATGTCAAAATTACCTCAAAAACAGATAGCGATAGCCATGGAACTTGAACAAAATGATGACGTTTTAGCTGTCAAAATAATTTCTAATCATTTTGTTCAAGTTCCATGGCTATCGCTATCTGTTTTTGAGGTAATTTTGACATTTTCATATCAAATTTCTGCCGTTACAAAGCATGCAAAATTAATTTTGTTTAATGATTTAGATGCAAAATTTTATGTACTAAAACTTTTATTCGAAGATATTTTTCCTAAAATAATTGGGAAAGCAGGAAATCGCAAAAGTTTGATTTTACGGGTTAAATTCTTATTACCCGCAAAGCAATTCAGCACCCTGTATATAGATATAATACCTACATGACGATTTGATAACCTCTTTTTTTAAGTCGGTTAAAAAACTAAATATGTTATCTAATATGATCATAATCTAAGATCATTTTCAAACCAGATCTTCTGACAGTATATATGTTCTGTAACCGAGCATTGAAAAGTTTGGGGAGGGCAGTATAGCCCAGTGGTCAGCATGCTTGGCGCCGCAACCTCTAGGCTGGACTGCCGTGGGTTCAAATCCCACCTGCGCTCATGGATGGTTTGTGATGTTATTTAGTTTTAAGTTAGTTGTTATTTAGTGTATAGTTGAAAGACGCTAATGACCTTAGATGTCGACGCGTTTATAATCTACAATAAATAAAATGAAAAGTTTGGGAACCACTGGGTTAAAAAATTAACATAGGTAGGTGCATAATTTATATCTCCAGCACATTAAGCTGCTGGACCCCACATGTTTCTTTACTATTATTATATAATTCAGCAGACAAATTTGATTATCAAATTAAAATTTTTCACCACGGGATTTGTGTTTTTTTTTGTCACTGTGTTTTTGTTGTTTACGTGCTGAGTGCCTATTGGGCGTTATTTATTTGTTTTCGGCGATATATTTCATATTTATACGACCGTAATTTGGCATATTTATTCTCAAATTCGGTATTAGTTCCAATTAGAGAGGTATTCAACAGACGCATGCCAAATAGGAAAACTGACCGAAAGAATTATTGGAAACCAGTTTTTTTAAATAAATGGTATATTTTCTAATATTATGTTCAGTTGTTAAATTATTGATTCTTGTGTGAGTTCAGGGCCGTATTATAGCATGGACTTTAAGAGCTGTAGTCCAGGGGCCTCAGACATCTCTCGGCCTCGAGCTTCCCAAGTTTTTTTAATTCGACGAAGAAAAGATCTTTAACTTTTGTCGTTTTCTGATATTGCGAAGGAATCTTTAATTTTTTTGTTATTTTTTGAAACGGGGAAGAAATATTTTATTTTTGTTTCATCCGGCCCTGTGTGAGTTGACGCTAATAACCTAAGTTGTCGAGCGTCTATAATCTACAATATTAACTTCGCATTGGAAGTTATTGTAATGGGTTCGAGTTTTGCTATGTCAATTTTGAACGAGTTCCACGATCGATTTAAAATTTTGTACACATATGTATTCCCGATGACAATACATGAATAAATCGTTTTTAGAAATAAATTCAACCCTTAAGGGGTTCAAACGGGGATGTAGGGTTTTTTTGACTAATCAACGCCCAGGCTAAATCGCTGAAGCTAGAAACTTGAAATTTGGATAGGTTCCTTTTCTGACGTAAGCATCCACTAAGAAAGGATTTCTCGAAATTCAACTCCTACGGGTGTCAAAGGAGGATAAAATTTTGAAAGACTAAAATGAACAAAATAAAATATTAGTAAAAAAAAACTTTTTAGAGACAAGCTTTTATTGAAATGTACTAAAAAGGAAAAAATAATGTTTTATAGTTTTGGTTCATAATTATTATAAAAGCGGGGATTGCGATTAATAAACTATCATGGAGATCCAAGTCTTCATGGTTTTCGGGCTTGTAGGTCGTGGTCCGGTGGTATTTCTACCTAGTTTAGGTAGAAATACCACCGGACCATGGCCTACAAGCCCGGAAACCATGAAGACTTGGAACAATGCCGGCCGTGAAAGCTTGCACTCCTGGATATCATAGAGATTACAACCCCCGCTTTTATAATAATAATGAACCAAAATTATTAAATGTTATTTTTTCCTTTTTAGTATACATTTCAATAAAAGCTTGTCTCTAAAAAGTTTTTTTTACTAATATTTTATTCAATTTCATTATAATATGTCTACAAAAGAGTTCGGACAAATCGAGGTAAAATCTTACTACACAAAATCTCTATCTCTCCTTTCTCTGTCCACGAAACGCGCAAAAAAGGGAATTAGCTACAAGTTGTTCATTTGTTCATGCCGCTTACCCTAAATAAGAGCCCCTATATGCTACTATGCACATTCTTTTGACCGACGTTCTTTCGCCGGTCAAATTATAAGCTGATATTACTTGGCATGAGTGGAGACTCGAGCGATAGGTAAAGAACGATACCTAATCCTTACGATCCAACTGAAAAAAAATAGTATGGAAAGTTAGAAAAACAATAGAGCGTTCTTTGTTTAGCTCAAGCGGAGCGCGGTACCTTGATCCGATTTCAATAAACCAATGATCCATGGCTTGAGCATTGTGTTGTGTTGAACCCTTCGACGACCTCGGTTCGTTCTATGTGTCACTTGGCAGTGCTGGACAATGGGCAGATAAGGTGGTGTACACCACATATTATTGTATCGGAGCTATTGTCTTGCGTTCCTTCACGTTCCACACGGACACTGTTCTGCGCATGCTCTGTATAGACCCCGCTTCCACACTCCCCCCGCACCTGTCACATGACCGCAGTGCAGCTACTGAACTGAAAAGATAATCTATAAGAAATATCTATTGTAATATACAGGGTGTTCATTTAAGTATGCGTGCACAAACTTAAAGGAATTATAAGATTTTTTCGTTGGAGAGCAGTCAATTATATAATTGTTTCGAAACATATAGGAAAAAATCATTTTACCAACCAGTGGTCACAGTCAGGATTCTAACCTGAACCTTTCCACTTTCGCGGCGGAATGAGCTTACAATACTCAACTGTAACAAGATTGCTAAACTAATATTCTCCTTATATGCTTCAGAATCAATAGATTTTTACTACATGCGAGTGTCAATTCATATCTGCTCGCATGTAGTGAAAATCTATTGATTCTGAAGCATATAAGGAGAATATTAATTTAGCAATTACATAATTGGCTGCTTTCCAACGAAAAATTTTCAATTGCAATTCAGCCGTATAAATCTTATTAATTTATCTTAATAATAATTATTACCTACGTCTATTTGCTTCTTTGTCTAAATAAAGACGCACATACTTTTTCGACACTTAAGGGACATACTACCCACCCTCAAGGTGAGGGTGATGTAAGGGCCCTTACAGACGTCAATTTTGACTATAAAACGCATATTCGACACAACACAACACGACAGCACAACACAACACAATAACACAACAACACAACACAACAATACAACACAACACAACATAACACAACTCAACACAACACATAGCATCAGACACATGTGTATTGTGTATTCGCCCGATTTGATTACATGCGAAAAATGGTCCCTGAATGTACAACGTTGCGTCACAACACAACACAACACATTAGAGAAATGTGTTTCCAGCTTTATTCTTTGTAGCCCACGGGCGCCAAATGTCATAGAAGTTAGAACGACCTGTGGCCCGGTAGTGCAACTTTAGCAGCACCTTTTATAGCATTCCTGTTTATAATAATGCAAGTGAATGCATCACCCACGGCTATTATAAGTTTATAATAACAAAACACATAGATAAGCACCGTGTAATTATCTGTACATCGAAGTTGTACCTGTTGAACAATATTGCCATTCGGTACGCGCGATGCCTTGTATTGATTGGACAATTGATGCTGGGCTGCAGAAAGTGTTGTCAAAAAATCTGATTTGACAATGACCTTAAATTGTGATTATACAGTTGCATTTTTTGATACAAGGTGTCCAGGGAGGAATCTTCCTAACTTTAGGAGCTTGTAATTTAAGTAATTTTAAACAAAACAAGCTGTGAGGTGGGTCGTTTATTAGGACTAAAGTGCGACCCTTGAGGTCCACACGACGAACTTCCCAGTTTGATAAATATTTAATAATAATAATTAAATTAGATATTACACAGAAAAGTAATTAAAAAAAAAAAACGGCTGAACCGATTTTTATAAAATTTATGTCGGATCAAAATGATGTTAACACGCCTCGATTGACACCCTTGCAAAGTCGATATAATTTTTTATTCGCGAGATATTGTGTAAAATCTACTTTTTTGGAGTCTATTTGGTTAAGAAAAAAGAACGGCTGAACCGATTTTGAAAAAATTTCTTTCAGATCATATTTACGTTAATACGCGTCGATTGGCATCCTAACGTAGTCGATATCATTTTTTATTCTCGAGATTTCGTCTTAGAAAGAAATGGACACATACATACGTACGTACACACACACAGAGATATCTTTCTAAAAATAGTGTAAAAATAGTGTAGTGACCTTGAAACATAAAAATTTGTTATACATTTTGATTTCGATTTTCGGACCCATTACAATAACTTCCAATGGGAAGTTAAAAATGTTATTTCGAAATGGAATTTGTATATAAAAGACAATGTTAAATACTTGTTTACACACTTTAAAAAAAATTCGTTTGACGTTTCAATCGATCAATTATTTTTCGAGTATCATTGATTTAAAATTCTGCAATGCTTTTCCTATGGAGAAATATGTGTGGTCACAATCTAAAGTCTTTGTCAAATCAGATTTACTGACAATGCTTTCTGCAACCCAGCATCAGGATCAAAAGTAACTGTACACTTGTTAGATAGATATTGTGAATTTCAAGATGCCCGTCAGAGCTTAGATTGTACATATAATATCTATATTGTCTAGTGATAGTTCAATATCAATCATTTGTCGTGATCTGTTTGAACTCTATTGAAATGATCGAGTCAGCTATACGATTTATTATCACTGAAGTGTATATAACTTCTTATAGACCAAGAGCTAGTGACAATTTTTTGGTGTTATTTATTCAAGGTCTTATTTTTGTGAAGATGTTGAGGGAACTAATAATATAAACTAATAATATAAACTTCGTCGGATACATGACACGTTTAGGGTGATCTGCCACCCCTTTAATACCGACCAATCGATCTGCAAATATTATAATGACCTTATTGGGTCACCAACAAGCTATACAAACAATTTCAGCTTTGAAGCAATAATCTTTGTGACCATTTTTTTTTTGTTACATGTTGGGGCAGATCTGCATCCCTCCCATACCGCTATAAGTATAGCAAAATTCCTTATTCAGGGCACTTTAATATATACGCATATTAAAGTGCCCTGTGTAAGGAATTTTGCTAGATAGCGGTATGGGAGGGATGCAGACCGCCCCCAACATGTAACAAAAAAAAAATGCTCACAATTATTATTGCTTCAAGGCTGAAATTGTTTGTATAGCTTGTTGGTGACCCAATAATGCCATTATAATATTTGCAGATCGATTGGTCAGTATTAAAGGGGTGGTAGATCACCTTAAACGTGTCATGTACCCGACGAAGTTTATATTATTAGTTCAAGGTTCAAATTTTAATATGTGGATACGGCGACTGTTTTAAGCATATATTTTAATTTGCAGAACAAAATGTCGGTAGTAACCCCCTTGCAGAATGATATAAATTATATCTAGAAGAGCAAGTTACCCTCTAAGAGAGGGGGTTAATACCGACGTGTTCTGCAAATTGATATATATGCTTAAAACAGTCGCCGTAACAACATATTAAAATTTGAACCTTGAACTAATAATTGTTGGCTCGTCATGGCAACATTAAACATTGAGGGCACTATAGCCTAGTGGTTAGCATGCTTGGCGCCGCAACCTCTAGACTGGACTGCCGTGGATTCGAATCCCACCTGCGCTCATGGATGTTTTGTGATGTTATTTAATTTTAAGTTAGTTGTTATTTAGTGTAGTTGAAAGACGCTAATGACCTTAGATGTCGATGCGTCTATAATCTACAATAAATAAACATTAAACATTTTTTGAAAAAAATTGACACGTAGATGTTAAAAGGTTCGCCATGCCCTGCTATAGAACATTACTTTTCGTTTCATTATCTTATAATATTTTATATAAAGGAACCATTCAAAAATGTACAGATTAAAAAAGCATCCAACAAATGATTTTGTATATTAAAAATAAATCAAACAATTCCGTCTCGCTTTAAAAAAGATACAAAACGGTATTTAACAAATATTTTACATTATATTAAAAATAAAACGTGTTCTCTTATGATTTTTTTGT
Organism: Mongoloraphidia duomilia; assembly: GCA_039654895.1. NCBI lineage: Eukaryota > Metazoa > Arthropoda > Insecta > Raphidioptera > Raphidiidae > Mongoloraphidia > Mongoloraphidia duomilia. Next base: position 2,961,910 of record CM077524.1, read on the forward strand.
ACTCGAAATGTAATTTATGGTAACAATGTTTTGTAAAGCCAATTGCACACTTTCGGCGTCGGTTAAAGCTGCGCACAATGACTCCTACTGAATACTTAAAAAAAATATTACAGTGATCATATACAATAACATACGCGTATTAAGTTTTAGTTTCATCTATTAGCGCACTTATGAGTACGTGTGTGTATGTATGTAGACGATTACTGAGTATTGGGTGTTTGTGTGTTGTTAATTATTGTACCGTATATTATGTCCGATTTTAGTGTACCAACATTCTTAATGACAAACTAACACTTAAATCGAACATAATATACGATACAATAATTAACAACACCCAATACTCAATAATCGTGTACACAAATACACACACATACCTTTCCATTCCGTCTACCTATTATATAAATCATAAAATCTCGAAATTTAAATCAGTACTTCACAAACCACGACATAATACACAGTGCTTAGCATCATAATATTATATAGTGTTACGAATACTCAATGTGTGTTTTTTAAAAATAATTAACCACACCTGAAGATGGCAACTCGTTGCTGAAACGCGTAGTGTTAAATCACAAGAAGTCACAAGACGGACATAATACAAGGTATTTCTAATACTTCTTAATATTCATATAGTGACCTTGGAGACCCAACACTCCAAAAATATAACGTAATTGTGCGATTAAAAATTGATTGTACGCGCCATATCTAAAGCTAGCTTTAGATAGTCGTATGAATCCGAGCATAGTTTGCACGTTCACAATACCTACTATAATATAGAGAGGTTGTAGGGTATATAGAGAAGCTCTTGCACCCGCTGTGAAAGTCGGTACACGAACCGGTGGCCAAGCTGCCGCTAATGGACCGACGATGATTTGTACTTTCAACTATACACCTCATCGCTCATAAAAGAACGATCTGTATTCACTGTATACTTTTATCTATAGTCAAGTTCCAAATTTTAAGATAGTGAGTCATGTACTTATACTTCACTATATTGATGTGAAACATCTTTAGGCAGGGGTGTAAAAACGTTTGAATGGAACGTCGTTCGAATGGTACGTCGTTCAGAACGCACGCCGTCACATCGCATCTTTCCGCACTATACACATCACTATTGATGTGAAACGTCTTTAGGCACGGGTGTAAAATCGTTTGAATGGAACGTCGTTCTAATGTTACGTCGTTCAGAATGCACGTCGTCACGTCGCGTCTTTCCACACTATACACTTCACTATTGATGTGAAACATCTTTAGGCACGGGTGTAAAATCATTTGAATGGAACGTCGTTCTAATGGTACGTCGTTGAGAACGCACGTCGTCACGTCGCGTCTCTCACACTATACTGTTACACAGAGAGTGTAGCCTAGTGGATAGCGTACTTGAACCAGCCTCTAGACTAGAATGTCGTGGGTTCGAATCCCATCTGCGCACATGGATGTTTTGTGATGTTATTTAGTTTTAAGTTAGTTGTTATTTAATGTAATTTAAGACGCTAATGACCTAAGTTGTCGACGCGTCTATAATCTACAATAAATAAATACTCTTACACAGTTGTTATGTTAGGTGTGTGTGTGTGTAAATATCTGTGTATTGCTGTTTCAATACTTTCATAGGGTGAGAGTTTCTCGCGGGACGGGGGTAATAAATCGTAAATTCTTATCTCTGGAACTACTGAACCGATTCTAAAAATTCTTTCACTAATTATCTTCGCAGGGGGAGAATTTCTCGCGGGGAGGGGGTAATAAAGCATAAATTCTTATCTCTGGTACTACTGAACCGATTCAAAAAATTCTTTCACTTATCTTCGCTATGAAAATGTTTCACATCTGCCAGGCGTCCCACGACGGCTCAGATTTTTTTATATAAGCGGCACAATTTTTATGCATGTGACGCGTATGCTTGCATTATTTCATTACTTTTCCGCTCTATTAACCTTGTTATACGAACTATGCATGACTCACTGTCTTAAATTTTGGAACTTGACTATACACTCTGCGCGAACCGCTTGAATGGACAAGCGCGTACATAAATTCTGTATACAAAATACCGCACGTGGGTGGGTGGAAGAATAATTGGAAAAGACGCTGATGACCTGTGAGGCTAAAGAAGCAAACTTATTTTTCCTGTTCTGTGTCGCGTTGCTCGGGTTTTTTTAATGGAACAAAGATATCTTTGATCATTAAGAGTATTCGATAGCGGAAGTTATCCCCTGCACTCTTCATCTCGAATCCTTTCCCCTCGCCTATAAAATGGTTCCAGCTCTCCCGACGCTATTTTTAAAGCTTAAGGATTCGGGTAAACGCCAAATGAAGGATCGGAAATCACACTACAGATCCACAGGCGCCAATCGAGTGGATCTAGCCGATTAGAGTCATTCGACGATTCGAGTCACTCGAGTTGACTCGAGTTACTCGAAAGCCGAGTAAAAATAAATTTGACTCGAGTGCGAGTAAAATAAAAACCACTCGAGTCGCTCGAGTGAAATACAACTCGAGTCCTATTACTAGTTAAGAGTCCCATCACTAGTTAAGTAGATCGGTCTTTTAGGGCAAAGAGAGACACGGCGGTTTTAACCGAAGCGTTTACCGAGTCGGTTTCTGCATCTTATAATCTTTAACCCTGAAGAAGAACATAAATTTTTCGAAACGTCAGCATTATATTGTAGCAAACCCCAAAATGTTACGCCACTGCCTGCAATAGAAGCGTCGAGAAGGAAAGGTCACAGTGGTGAGGCGTGGAATGGTATCGAAGATACAAGTACCTATCGGAATGTTTTGGAGAGCGCGAGAGCGTGCTGGGCCAAGCTGCTCGATTTATACAGGCGAAGAACGAGTGAGTCAGCAGTCAGTCAGTCGTGAGTCAGTGTCGTGTTGAACGGCGAATATAAATATAGTTATTTGTTCAGTGTTATTTAAGTGTTTCACTTTGTTTAAAAATTACTGTTTCGTTATTATTATTGTGTTGATTGTTAGAATAGTTGTTGCGTTTATTGTTATTGAATTGTTAATTATATTAAATAAATATTTATTCCGCCAATCAAGAAAAACAGTTTTGTTGCAATATTATTGCCTTTTCCGAACTATCACATCTCTAACATCAAAATTAATTTTATTTTTCTTTATTTCCAGGTGAAGGCAATGAAGGCGATACACCTCCTTCAACGCAGTCTTTGACGCCATCTTCGGCGACGTCTGTGACGGTTGGTCACCAGCCGGTAAAGAGTCGCGGCAAGAGACGGTGCGGCGGCTCTTACAGGATGGACCATGTTCTGGTGAACGGAACAGCGGCGTCTCAACAAGTGCCGGATTATCACAACAACAATAACAACAACAACACGGTAAAAAACGAACGCCTGTCGCCGGCAACTTCGGCAACGCCCGATAACAGTTCAAGGTCGAGATCGGTGACGCCGTCTTCGTCCAGTATTCCGGGAACGCCGCCCGGATTGGAACACGTCGCCGCCGGCAGGAATTATTCGGATTTTATGCGGAGTCTAGCTGCCAAGTACAATAATACCAATCCTAACGAGTAAGTGAGATATTTTTAAGCGGCTTCAAAAAAGGAGGAGGTTCTCAAGTCGACTGATTTTTTAAGTGAAAACTTCCTTAGGCGCGTTAGGCACTCTTTTCCTGGGTAGTTAAAAAAGGGAACCGTTCGCAATAAATGTGACGCGGCTGGCATAGCTATATCATAAAAACGGTACGCAGTACACTTGCATTCATAGCGCAGTTGGTAACGTCTTTGCGTTCTATGCATAGGAACCTGGGTTCGAGACCGGATGGCTACAGCGTAGAATTTTTGGCGTTTTTTTTTTCTAAATTCTACATGATCTTTATTTATATATTTTTTTATTTTTGTTATATTCTTTCTTTGACAATAATATTATAATTTTTTTGAAACCAAGGTGGAATTAATAAAAAATACAATTTTAGTAATAAATTATTTTTAGTTCATAAATACACTATAATAGATGACACCAAAAATTAGAAAATCTGAAGTTTTCCCTTCTGTCGTGTGGTCATAAGCACACACCCATTTTTTTATGTGACCTCATATCTCCTGCATTTGTGAACCGATTTTGATGATTCTTTTTTTTTATATAATAGGGCATACCTTCAGGATGGTCCCATATAAAATTTAGTTACTCACTATCCTAAAATATGGAAGATATCGATATGGGGAAAATTTTTTTTAGAAAAATTGTAGGTACCCGCCACTGGAGAATTAAATGTCATAATATGCACTCATTAAGGTCTAACTTAATACAAACTTGTGTCACTGATTATGTAACTGCTATAAAATTTCGATAAAATGCATAATTTTATAATCAGTTGTTACCGGTTGCTAAAACAGAATGCGGTTTTATTATACGGTAAAGCTGAGGGAAATTTTGTAGAAGCACGCAGACGCTATTCTAACCGTTTTTCCAGACATCGTGTCCCTGAAGCACGGACTTATTAATAAAACTGTGCAACATTTTGTGAATTTGTGAATTCCGTTGTTTAATAAAGTTTCCAAGGACAGTATAGCCTAGTGGTTAGCATGCTTGGCGCCGCAGCCTCTAGACTGAACTGCCGTGGGTTCGAATCCCACCTGCGCTCATCGATGTTTTGTGATGTTATTTAGTGTTAAATTAGTTGTTATTTAGTGTAGTTGAAAGACGCTAATGACCTTAGATGTCGACGCGTCTATAATCTACAATAAATAAGGTTTCCAAAGTTTTATGTAAGTACATGTCATTGTGGGTGCATTCCACTTGGCGATCGCAACGCTTACAACGACCAAACGTAATGAACGCGGCCATAAGGCGCGAGCGTAGTGGGCGAAATGGTCGCCAAGTGGAATGTACCCTGTGTATTACTTTTTTTTTAATTTTGCGTCCATTTTGAAATAATTCAACTCAAGGTAAAAATACATTAAATTACTACCAGGTCAAAGTTGCTCAGAGTTTGGAAAATGGAAAATGTTTTTATAATAAACAGCAATAAATCGGTTTTAATTTATTCCATGTTGTGCGGGTCATAATTGAGTGTACTTTTCCTTGGTATTTCATTTCTTATTTTTTCGCGTTTGGACAATAAAATTAGAAATGCTTATTTAACAACCATACATCGATTACTTTGTTCCTTAAAATTAGGAAACAGAAATAACACAATTACATAATTTTCAATTTTGTGAATAATAAATAAAACCACGTAATCATTTCTGTTGCCGATACAGTTTTCATAAGCGTCGGGATAGGGGTGGTTCCGGATTTTTTAATCAAAATTTAATAGCATAATATTAGATAATATACAGGGTGTCCCAAAAAGAATGGGACATAAAGTAACAGCTGATTCCTTACAAAAAAATATTGCGATAGACCCCAACATGTCTATTCCGAAAGTTGATATTAAAAGAGATACAGGGTGTCAAAGTTTAATTTTTATTTTGATCATTATGACGCGGCATTTTAATAAGAAACATCGAATGTTTAAATAAAACTGTCAAAATTACCATGATAACGCCGCGCCGGCGTTTTCAAAGCCACCTATGTTCATTTTCAAAATTTGCTGTTTAAAACCACATTGCATCGATTACTTTAAGTGCAAATATCTTGAAAAAGGTTACTCCTAGCCATTTTTACAAAGTATACCTTTTTTACGTAAAAATGACGGAAAATCAATTTTTTAATTCAAAAAAATAGTACGAGTGCGTACAAAAAAGTTATGACTATTTGAATGAGTGAAAAGGTGTGTAAGTGGCGCCCCCTACAAGTAAGACCCATACCAAGGTCAGATTTGAATTTCTCATGTCAAAAAATCCCCATATACCAAATTCCATTAAAATGCCTAAATTATTTTAAAAGTTATTTAAGAAAATCAAAAATTTAAATTAAACTTTGACATCCTGTATCTCTTTTAATATCAACTTTCGGAATAGACAAGTTGGGGTCTATCGCAATATTTTTTTGTAAGGAATCAGCTGTTACTTTATGTCCCATTCTTTTTGGGACACCCTGTATAATATAATATTTATTTTGCATCAAAAGTACAATAATTTTAGATGGCTGTGTACCGTTTGAAAAGTGATTCTTTATGAAAACTTCTATACTGCATTCGAACGGTATGTAAATATAGAATCCACTAATTGTTCCTTTTTTTACAGATATTTCAATTCACCCGTCCGAAACGGTATTTTGGACCCTCGGTTCGGCACGACCTTCAAACCCGGTTCTCCATTCGCAAGTCTGATTGCTCCTTTGGGTGCCGCGGCTGCAGCCGCCGCCGCCGCCAACGTCGTCTCCAACACGACGGCCCACCACCACCTCCAACACCAACAGACGCCCGGAACCAAAAACGCCGAAGATCAACATCCGGCGGCGCAAATAAAAAAACAAACTGAACAATTGGCGTTCTCGGCCATGTTTCCTCCAATGATAGACATGTCGAGTACGCAGGCGCTGCTAGCGATGGTGCGACAAGCCAAAGAAGATGAACTTAATAGTTTAATGAAAGGTCAGTGTTTTCATTAATCCTAGATTTCAGACACAACGATTTTTGGAATTTATAGGTGCCTTTAAAAATGGTACATTTTAAAGACCAATATTTAGTTGGTTGTCTTTGTTTTCGACCGATCGGACGTGTCTCGGCCGGTTCGCCGGCCATACGCGTCGTATAATACGCGACCGGCAACACGCGGCCGTAAAGAAATGCACATTTTAAAGACCAATATTTAACCGATTGTCCTTGTTTTTGGCCGATCGGACGTGTCTCGGCCGGTTCGCCGGCCATACGTGTCGTATAAAAATACGCGACCGGCGACTTGCGGAGTTGTGAAATGGATCTAAATGCGCGTGTGAAGCAGGCCATTTTTTTACATTTGAAAGACTAAAATGAACAAAATAAATATTAATAAAAAAACTTTTTAGAGACAAGCTTTTATTTAAATGCAATAAAAAGGAAAAAATAAATTTTAATAATTTAGGTTCATAATTATAAAAGCGTGAGTCGTGTCTAATAAACTATCATAGAGTTCACGACCCACGCTTTTATAATTATGAACCTAAATTATTAAAAATTATTTTTTCCTCGTTAGTGCATTTAAATAAAAGCTTGTCTCTAAAAAGTTTTTTTATTAATATTTTTATACCGTATGTTTCATTCAGCTATTTCTTTTCCAGGTGCAAAGAGACCCCACGTGACAGATTCCAGTTCGCCGTTGGATCTTTCTAGCGCGGGGGGAATATCCGCTTTGAAGAAGGCGTGCGTGCGACCTTCGAAGAGTATAAAACGTGGTGGCAGCGAAAGTCCCGGACCTCCTTCGATTGCGGCTAAACTCGGAAGTGTTTCGCCTCCAAGTGGCGCCGCCAATATGAAGACGGACGCGGGAACAACTACTGTCGTGGCGTCGACGACTACTCCGTTGACGAGACAATGTCAAGGACAGTGCGGTGGCGCCGCGTCTGGAGAGGAATCGGAAGTTGCTGTTTGGAGCGTTGATGACGTGGTCAACTTCGTGTCAAGTATCGACATCTGTGCCGAATATGCTCAGGTAGGATTTTTACATTTTTTCTGTATTTATTATTTTTTATAATATGTCTTTTATATATTTTATGGATGTGAAATATCTTATGTCGGGCTGTGAACAGCCGCGTGAGGGGAAATATGAAACGAAATTTATGGTCCGCTCCTTCGCTGCTGTTCTCCCCACCCGGCACTCTCTCTCGACTTCCGTGCGCTCGGGCAACCGCGTGTGTTACAGTGCAGTATATAAGATTACGTCAGCATAACAGTTAGTTGCTGCTTTTGAAAAAATATATACTACTACATAGAGAATACCACCGAGTTCAATAACGTTTTCTTTGATGTTTCACATCTGTCGGGGGTCCCGAGACCCATACCCTTTTTTTATTCTTTTTGTACAACGAATCATCACAAAACAGGATTACGGAAGCGACGCTCACTATTGGTATATCCCGATTACTCTAATGGCCGGTTTATCATACATTTTAATCACGATGCTTTTTTAATCACACCGTTAAATGACGTTTTTATTACTTATTCCGCTGACGCAGCGACACAAAGTGCCCCTTGGTTTGTGTCCTAATTATTTTCTAGTTTTTGGTACAGCTGATGATTTAAAATAAAACCGTTTAACTTAAAAGTTTTTTTACCTATTTTTTGTCCTTGCATTTGAGAGCACGCCGCTAAAATTTTCTGGTGACGCACCTTAGTGAACGTCTTTCAGCTTACTGTTTGTAAAATCTTACGAATTCACTTTATAAACTTGGACAGTTGGTTCCTTTTCTGACGTAAGCATCCACTAAGAAAGGATTTTTCGACATTCAACCCCTACGGGTGTCAAAGGGGGGTAAAATTTTGAAAGACTAAAATGAACAAAATAAATATTAGTAAAAAAAACTTTTTAAAGACAAGCTTTTATTTAAATGCACTAAAAAGGAAAAAAATAATTTTTAATAATTTAGATTCATAATTATTAAAAATTATTTTTCCTTTTTAGTGCATTTAAATAAAAGCTTGTCTCTAAAAAGTTTTTTTACTAATATTTATTTTTTAATTAGATTTATACGGTTTACAACATCGCAAATCGTAACTTTATAAGGTTGGTAGTTGTGTTTACGTGCGTTAAAGTCATCTGTTATAATTATGTAAAGTTTATTTGACACTAGAAAATAACACCTGTTTGATTTATTTTCACGACATTCGAACGGAACTTCCATTAGCATGTTAATTCCAACGCTGAGAAAATTAATAAATATTTAATATATGTACAACTGTTATACAGTGTGTTCGTCCAAATGTGTTCCATAGCTCATACTATACAGCAGTCCTCGTCCAAAGTGCCCCCCCACTCCCATCTTAGAGTATTCGATAACGGAAGTTATCCCCTGCACTCTTTATCTCAAATCGTTTCCCCTCACCTAAAAACGGTTCCCGCTCTCTCGACGCTATATTGAAGCTAAGTTCGGGTAAACGCCAAATGAATGACCGAGAATCACTCTACAGAGTGCAGATTCTACAGGCGAAAAATTGGAAAAAAAATTTCTGGAAAAACTTACAACTAAAAAAAAAACTTTTTAACAAAAAAAAACCTCCTTCAAAAAATCACTAAAAAGAGGAAAATAATGAAATTTTGAGGTCTGTGCCAATTTAATAAAATATGAAGTCGGTTAAAAAGTATAGTATAGTGATTAATATCTTCTTTTTAACCCACTTCATATTTTATTAAATTGGCACAGACCTCAAAATTTCATTATTTTCCTCTTTTTAGTGGTTTTTTGAAGGAGGTTTTTTTTTTGTTAAAAAGTTTTTTATTTTTTACTTTTTAGTGTCAAAAAGTGACATTTACCTTAAAAGAATCACACGCCGTTACTCATTTTTATTAAACCGACTTTCTTACGCTGTCTGATATGTCAAAAAGTGACATTTACCTTAAAGAATCACACGCCGTTACTAACTTTTATTAAAATCAGCCGAACTACTGAACCGATTTTTATGAAATTTCTATGAGACCAATCTGAAAGTATATCCTTTCAAATAAAATTTTTTTTTTCAAAATCGGCTTATAAATGACTGAGTTATGAGGTAACAAACATAAAAAAAATACAACCGAATTGAGAACCACCTCCTTTTTTTGAAGTCGGTTAAAAAATATATATGAAGCCAAAACTTTTTTCAAAAAAGTCGCCTGTAGGATCTTTAATGTGATTCTTGGGCCTTCATTTGGCGTTTACCCGAACCCTTTAGCTTTAAAAATAGCGTCGGGAGAGCCTTAATCGTTTTTATGCGAGGAGGAAGTATTTGAGATGAACAGTGCGGGCGGTATTTGTGGGTATCTAATGCTCTTAAATAATTGTCATTTTTAATCGAATAAATCTGAATAAGTGCGGTTAGAAGCAGCTTTATGAAATGCAATCATCTTGTAAGATTTTATTGCGACAAAAAAAAATTGTTATGTAGCAGAGCGTTGTTGTTGCGTTCTAAATTGAAATTAGATCCGGCCGAACATGTTTTCAATCTGAGCGGAAATCGTTGTAATTATATATAATACTTACATTATAGGTACTTCTGTATCGAAACATCGTATAATAATAATAATAATGTTGAACTTGTGTGTTTATCTAGTAAGTTAATCAATGGGAGACCTTATAATTGGTATGAAATGTACGCAGATCCGTATTAGCCAAAAACGTCAATTGCTATTGCAACAAAACTGTATGGTAATTTCGGTAAAAATCTTTATCCCTATATTATTAAACGAGCAAATCTTGTATATTATGTACCTATATAAATATTTTCTCGAAAACGGCCCTAACGATTTGGATGAAATTTACCGAAAAGGGGTTTTGGGTGGCAAAAATTCGATCTAGCTAGGTCTCATCCCTGGAAAAATTCGTTTTCTTATCGATTTTATCATTTTAAAAAACAGTTTTTTTTAACGTTATAAAACAGTGTCGTATGGTGAGTAGGCTTTGGAAAAAACAAACTATTTTCATTATTTATGTCAAATTACTCTGACAGTTAATCTTTAACTTATTAAAATAATCAGTAATTATTTGAAAAGTAAAACAAGCCGTGAGGTGGGTCGTTTTTTAGGACTAAAGTGCGACCCTTGAGGTCCACACGACGAACTTCCCAGTTTGATAAATATTTAATAAAAATAATTAAATTAGATATTACACAGAAAAGTAATCATTTTAATCATTAAAACATAATTATTATTTATTTTTAACAATAATTAAAAAAAAAAAAAAAAAACGGCTGAACCGATTTTTATAAAATTTATGTCGGATCAAAATGACGTTAACACGCCTCGATTGACACCCTTACGAAGTCGATATAATTTTTTATTCGCGAGATATTGTATAAAATCTACTTTTTTGGAGGTTATTTGCTTAAGAAAAAAGAACGGCTGAACCGATTTTGAAAAAATTTCTTTCAGATCATATTTACGTTAATACGCGTCGATTGGCACCTCAACGTAGTCGATATCATTTTTCATTCTCGAGATTTCGTCTTAGAAAGAAATGGACACATACGTACGTACGTACGTACGTACGTACGTACACACACACACAGACATCTTTCTAAAAGTAGTGTAAAAATAGTGTAGTGACCTTGAAACATAAAAATTTTTTTTCCTTTTTGATTTCGATTTTCGGACCCATTACAATAACTTCCAATGGGAAGTTAAAAATAACAACAATAAAATCTAAACATAATTATACTTACATAATTATGTTTAGATTTTATTGTTGTTATTTTTTTAACTAATATTTAAATAAATAGGTATATTACTTTTTTATTACCTATATAAAATATGTAGGTACATGCGTTATGTAGTATGACGTATATTATAGGTATATAATTTTTTTTCTTAAAAACGACTAACGATTTTGATGAAATGGGAACTTTAAGTACTATTTTTTTTTAACTCATCCGAGAAAAGCTCGGTCATCCATATATTTAGCCATAATATGAAAACCGTCCACACGTCATGACAATTGCCTGAATGTCAACGTTGGTCTACATTTGCTATGCCATTTGGAGCCGGCATTAAATTTGAACACACGTGTGTGTATAGTTTTGAAATGAATCGAGTTCGCGTGGTTTTCTAAGAGTCCAGTGTCCCATCATTCAAGCATGACATTGGTTTTCTGTTCTTCTGTTGACATCTTTACAACTTTACCGTTTATAAAGAATAAGTACTGACATAGCCATTATATCAACTATTAGCGTTGTTTTATAAATAATACCTACACATTTTGCAATGGAAAGACTTTTTGATGTGAAACACCTTATGTCGGGCTGTGAACAGCCGCGTGAGGGGAAATATGTAACAAAATGTTTGGTCCGCTCCTTCGCTGCTGTTCTCCCAACCACTGCGGCCCTCTCTCTCTCTCTCAGCCGTTCTTTTTTCTTAACCAAATAGACTCCAAAAAAGTAGATTTTACACAATATCTCGCGAATAAAAAATTATATCGACTTCGTAAGGATGTCAATCGAGGTGTGTTAACGTCATTTTGATCCGACATAAATTTTATAAAAATCGGTTCAGCCGTTTTTTTTTTTTTAAGTATTGTTAAAAATAAATAATAATTATGTTTTAATGATTACTTTTCTGTGTAATATCTAATTAAATTATTATTACTAAATATTTATCAAACTGGAAAGTTCGTCGTGTGGACCTCAAGGGTCGCACTTTAGTCCTAATAAACGGCCCACCTCACAGCTTGTTTAAATTATTTTTGACAGTCCAGCACTAAGTTTTTCCATTTACTGATCAATATATCGACACATTGACTTTCTGATTTACCCTGTGCATTTACCACATGGATTGATGCAGGTATGTGGACAAAAACCGCCACGGCTGATATCGTATTCTAGTGGGACACGTCGAGGGACAGTGTCCGGTCGCCGTCGCTGACAGCAGCTCGGTTAACGCGGTGTTGTTTAGGTTATAATATATAGATATAGGTATATCAAGATAGATCGATGTTCTTCGTTGTCCATTGATATCAATAAATAAGATCATGCTCTGATTGCTCTTAGCTGCGATCAACTGAGACGGTATAGGGTCGACGTGTACACAGGATGATTTATTTTAGCACATCGACAAACTTAGATCTTAGTTGAGAATGGTGCCAAGGTTGACGTTAAAAATGTTGATGGTCAAACGCCGCTTCATTTAGCTTGCAGTTTAAGGGGTGATGCGACTGTTAAGTTTCTTGTTGGAAAAGCTAATCCTAATATCACTGATAGTCAAGGTACTTTTCAGGAAAAAAGATATCAAAAAATATATCGGGATTCTTGGTAGCAAATGTTTCCGGGCTAGGTAGCCGTGGTCTAATGGATTTTACTCCGTACGTTTCGCCCAAAGCTCCGTTTGGCATCTTCAGCGGCGATAAGCAATACGAATCGATCTTCTTGCCGGTCGACTGGTGACTCCATTTTTGAATAAATATTTTTAAAGAAATAGTTTTTTTAGTAAATCTTGGTCCATATATAATTAACGGCTCGATCAAGCCTCTTGGGTATATCGGATGTTAGAATAGCCGAGCTCGTAGGGGTGCTGTTGATTATATGACATTTCCATGTCTCCTCCATTACAAGCCCCCAGTTTTCAGGTGCGAATCCGGGAACTGTTAAAAATATCAACTGGATTTTTAATTTTTTTATATTAGGGTTTGAGAATGGCCGAGCGTGTAGCAATGCTGTTGTTTACATGGCGTTGCTATGGTTCCTCTATTACAAGTCTTCAGTTCCCGGGTTCTAAACCGAGAGCTGGTAAAAGTGTCAATTGGATTTTCAATTTATTATTAAAAAAAATAATGAATTGAAAATATGAATTGGTGCTAGGCCCAAATAACCTTAGCTGTTGGTAGTCTTTAAAAAACACACAATTTATTGTTGCAGATCTCTATGATATAGAGAAATGGTGATCCGTAGACGATGTAGAAATTAGGAGAGAAAAAACTCAGTGGCAAAAGGATCAAATAAAATTTGCAATACTTACTGATGAATGATGATTAAATTTGCATTTATAAGCTTACGTTTCGGTGCTCATTGCACCATCCTCAGAGCATCAATATTGCATCATCAGTATTGCAAATTTTATTTGATCCTTTTGCCACTGAGTTTTTTCTCTCCTAATTTCTACACAATTTATTATTAATATCTACCGAAGATATGAATTGGTGCTGGGTCCATATAATCCTAGTTCTTGGTGACCTTAAAAAAAGATACCTTTACCGTAAATTATTATTATTGAATCGTTTTTTGATATAGACTATTAAAAGTGTATCGGAATTCTATAACCAATCAGAATCGAGTATAGTGATTGCACGGTGACCGAACGATCTGTCGCCGCGATCGTCGACTGTCACAGTTCGTTGGTGCAAGACCACCTTTGACACTAACTACACTAACACAAGGAGGATAGAAAATAGTTACATTGCAGCGCTTTGTGATTATTTTTAAGCGCTTTTTTACTTCCCATCTCCACTATGGTAGGGAAGTACCTACCTAATAGATTTAGTCTGAAAAAAAAATATTTCGAGATTTTAACAGATCTTCACGTTTTGAGATCCTAGCAATCGTTTAAGATCATTTTCTGACTGATGTCTGTATTTGTGTGTGTGTGTGTGTGTGTGTGGTCAATTTTTCGCCTTCGATATCGTAAGAACGGAACAACATACGGCCATGCAGATTGTACTGTTGTGTTTATCAGCCTTTAACTTAGATCTGATTACATTTTGAGTCAAATCGGTTCAGTGGATCCTGAGATATTAAAAAAAACGTTCTCAATGTCACGTATTAACATAGGTAAAAAAAATATAAATGAATTATTCTAGATGTTATAATATGAAAAAAATGTAAATATTTTTTTTCTCTAAAATGTACAGTTTTCGAGAAAAAAAATATTTTACTAAAAAAAAAATTATACGTAAATCAAGGTAACCATGATTTTTGCTATATTAAGCTAGCCATCAGTAGATCACCAAACAAAAAAGAGGGCCATGCTTTTTTTCAAAGAATAAAAAAAGAGTGTTTATTTTTTGCAAATATTTACTAGGTGGGAAGTATAGGACTGGTCATCAGTCGAATTTTTTAAATATGGGGACAATTCATGCTGGGTATATAACGCGATCCATTTCTTCATACAAATAAATGGGTATGTCTGTATCGCGGGTATAGGTACTATACAGACAGATGTGTGAATACCGTTCGATTTAAAATTTGCTTCACATATGCATTCCCGATTACAATACATGAATCAATCGTTTTTAGAATTAAATTCAATCCCTAAGGGGGTCAAACGAGGGAGTAGGGTTTTTTGACTATTCAACGCCTAGGCCAAACCGCTAAAGCTAGAAACAGTAGGTTTCTTTTGTGACGTAAGCACCCACTAGGTATATGAAGGGATTTTTCGAAATTCAATCCCTAAGGAAGTCAAAACTTTTGAACGACTAAAAGGAACAAAATGAAATGTTAGTAAAAAAAATCTTTTTAAATTCATAATTATAAAAGCGTGGGTCGTGACTCGTGACTAATAAAATATCGTAGAGTTTACAACCCACGCTTTCATAATTATGAAACTAAATTATTAAAACTTATTTTTTTCCTTTTAATTTAGTTTCATAATTATAAAAGCGTGGGTTGTAAACTCTACGATATTTTATTAGTCACGACCCACGCTTTTATAATAATGAAACTAAATTATTAAAACTTTTTTTCCTTTTAAATTAGTTTCATAATTATAAAAGCGTGGGTCGCGACTAATAAAATATCGTAGAGTTTACAACCCACGCTTTTATGAAACTAAATTATTAAAACTTATTTTTTTCCTTTTTAGTACATTTAAATGAAACTAAATTATTAAAACTTATTTTTTTCCTTTTTAGTACATTTAAATAAAAGCGTGTCTTTAAAAAGTTTTTTTACTAATATTTTATTTTGTTTAAATTAGATATCAACGCCGCTTTTCGTGAACAATTTTCGTATCGGGTTGCAATATCTTTTTTTGTTAAAATTGACCAGTTTACGATCCTGAACGAGCGAGTCATGAATTATTCTGACGCGACTACTCGTTGCGTAGGCCCTTAATAAGTGCAGGACCGTGCGCTGCAAATGCCCTCGGGCCGGTCTGGTTTACGTGTGTGTATAATAACAGAGTCATCAGTGGATGCCTGCCCGAGAAAGACCGTGCAGCACATAGACAACGGTCCACTGGTATTTAATTTTATCGTGTGATGTTGATATTTTCGGGTTCGTGTCTTTACCGCATATTGCAGTCTTTGCAGTTATTTTATATACAGGGTGTCCCAAAATTGCTGGGACACAGAGCTACCAAGAGGACAGTATGGCTCAGTTGGTAGCGTCGCGGCCTCTGAATCAGACTGTCGTGGGTTCGAGTCCCACCTCTGCTCATGGATGTTTTGTGATGTTATTTAGTTTTAAGTGATATATGTACATTTGTTGTATTTAAGACGCTAATGACCTAAGTTGTCGACGCGTCTATAATCCACAATAAATTAAAACACAGAGCTACCACGTGTAGTAGAGGTCAAAATAAGTCGATTGGACCCAATTTATTTATATACCAAAATGTACCGTTTGCCCGTGAGAAGAGTTCAAAGTTTACATAAAATTTTGTATTACAATTTTATTAAACTTGTACTAGGAATATCTGTTAGCATTATTTAAGAAAACAACAACGGACATTTGCCCTCCATGTGTATGCAAAATTTCATTGCAATCGGTTAACCCGTTTCGGAGATTAGCCGGAACAGACAGACAGACACCAAAAATTTTATATATATAGATTATTTGTCTCAAAGTGTAAAGATAATTCCGCAGACTGATTTTATTTTATTTTAAAGTTCGTGTCTTGACCTCACGTCGAGATCACTGCATCGGTCGAATCCAGTGGCGTGCCGGCTGTACATTTATGAGGTCTGCCCGCAGCTACTCAATCAGTTAATTGTCGATCGCAGCATCCAGTACCCGGGTCTCGACCTTTCATCTGCCTTCTTTGAACCGCTATATGCACACACCCATTTAAACAACGTAAAATAAAATATACGCGCATGACAATATCGAACTATGCACCGTCCAAATTATTGAAAGCGTTTTTGGCGACTTTAAATTATAGACGCTCGACAGCTTTGGCGACTTCAAAACCTTTCTTCCGGCGTCGAACGTCTCTTTTCAGTAAATAACAAACAGTCTGATTTGTAGTAATGTGTCTAAACGTCGATTTATATTATCCGATCAGACACGGTGCAGGAACGAAGCGTTTCCGGCAAGACAAACATTTTTACATGCATGTGTGTGTGTGTGTGTGGGTGGTTAATTTTTCGCCTTCGATATCGTAAAAACGGAACAACATACGGCCATGCCGATTGTTCTATTGTGTTTATCAGCCTTTAACTTAGATCTGATTAGATTTTGAGTCAAATCGGTTCAGTGGATCCTGAGATATTAAAAAAAACGCTGTCAATGTCACGTATTAACATAGGTAAAAAAAAATATAAATGAATTCTAGATGCTATATGTAATATGAAAAAAATGTAAATATTTTTTTCTCTAAAATGTATAGTTTTCGAGAAAAAAAATATTTTACTAAAAAAAGAAAATTGTACGTAAATCAAGGTAACCATGATTTTTGCTATATTAAGCTAGCCATCAGTAGATCACCAAACAAAAAAGAGGGCCATGCTTTTTTTCAAAGAATAAAAAAAGAGTGTTTATTTTTTGCAAATATTTACTAGGTGGGAAGTATAGGACTGGTCATCAATCGAATTTTTAATTTAGTCATAGGATAGTTTGGGTAGACATGTTGGACTGCTTTTGTTTCAACCATATATATAACTTATAATATAATATTCTTTAGTTGGCGTTATTTTCTCTGTCTGATTCTCGAGGCGTTCACATTTTTGTATAATTTGTATTCGAACATGTTTTATATATTCAATCTGTGCGCCCCGTTGTTTTTTTTTTGTTTTTGTTTTTAGTGCACCTATATTTTGGTTGGGTAGAAGCCACTTAAGGTCTTTTTTTGTGCATCTTCAAAATATTGCAATAATTACGGTACCTACCTATAATTAAATATTTTTCTAATTAGATAATATATCGTTTTAACTCTAGAAGTTTTTGGAAAAAGCCTCTTTTTTCAATATCGCATTTTTGACTCCTTTCGGGGTTAAATTTCCAAGAGGGCAGTGTAGACCGAGAGCTTAAGTGACCACTTTTTGGTGTTATTTATTCAAGGCCCTATTTTTGTGAATATGTTGAGGGAGGCATATTAAAGTGCCCTGAGTAAGGGATTTTGCTAGATAGCGGTATGGGAGGGATGCAGACCGCCCCCAACATGTAACAAAAAATATTGTCACAATTATTATTGCTTCAAGGCTGAAATTGTTTGTATAGCTTGTCGGTGACCCAATAATGTCATTATAATATTTGCAGATCGATTGGTCAAGATTAAAGGGGTGGCAGATCACCCTAAACATGTCATGCACCCGACGAATTTTATATTAATAGTTCAAGGTTCAAATTTTGTTATATTGTTACGGCGACTGTTTTAAGCATATATTTCAATTCGCAGAACAAAATGTCTTAAGGAAACTTGCTTGCCTAAGTGTTTATATCGTTCTGCAAGGGGGTTAATACCGACATTTTGTTCTGCAAATTGAAATATATGCTTAAAACAGTCGCTATAACAACATATTACAATTTGAACCTTGAACTAATAATATAAATTTCGTTTAAGGTGATCTTCCACCCCTTTAATACTGACCAATCGATCTGCAAATATTATAATGGCATTATTGGGTCACCGACAAGCTATACAAACAATTTCAGCCTTGAACCAATAATAATTGTGACCATTTTTTTTTGTTACATGTTGGAGGCGGTCTGCATCCCTCCCATACCATATAAACAACGGCTTTGCTACATACGCTCGGCTATTTAAGCATTCCGATTGCAAACGATTTCTAAGTAAAATAGCCCATCTACTTTGAAATTACGTAATATATAGCACGTTCAGATGAGTGCGTCACTACATCGGCGACCAATCTCTGCTCTCGTCGATAGAGAATATTGCACATGATGCATAAAAGTAAGGTTATGTACAACACAATGTGTGTTAATTGAACAGCGGTGTTGATTGGAGAGATAATGATGATGCTTGTTGTTATGTTTCACGCCGTATGGCGCTAGTGACGTTCCTCGTGAGTACTCGAAGGGTGCACAGAAAAAACATAGCATAGAACATGTACGTGCTCTCAAAAATAGCGGTTTATTTAATAACATTATTTATAACTAAATGAATGCATAATGATTGCAAACAGTATATGAAAACACCTGTTGTAAGAACAATGACGTAACACAATGCTGTAATCAGGAAAAATTCATTAATTCAAATTAATGCCACCGTAGGGATTTTAACCCTAAACTTTCCACTATCGCGGCGGACTGAGTTGACATAACTCACACAGTGACACATTTTCAAACGATCGACTTTCTCCCTTTAAAGCATTCTGTCACTGAAAAATCAGCAGTGATGTTGGAATATTGACTCTCGCATGTAGTGGTTTTTCAGTGACAGAATGCTTTAAAGGGAGAAAGTCGATCGTTTGAAAATGTGTCACTGTGTGAGTAATGTCAACTCAGTCCGCCGCGATAGTGGAAAGTTTAGGGTTAAAATCCATACGGTGACATAGGTTTGAATTAATGCATTTTTCCTGATTACAGCATTGTGTTACGTCATTGTTCTTTACAACAGGTGTTTTCATATACTGTTTGCAGTCATTATGTATTCATTTAATTATGTATTTGTTCACGACGTCCGATTTAAAATTTGTATTTATTTTTTAATAACATTATTTCCAAAAATAATTTGAAAACCAAATTAATACTTGTACCTCTTGCTGTAATCGTGTAGATATTAAACTTAATAAAATATTAGTAAAAAAAAACTTTTTAGAGACAAGCTTTTATTGAAATGCACTAAAAATGCAAAAATAATATTTAATAATTTTGGTTCATAATTATTATAAAAGCGGGGGTTCAAATCTCTATGATAGTTTATTAGTCGCAACCCCCTCTTTTATAATAATTATGAACCAAAATTATTAAATATTATTTTTGCCTTTTTAGTGCATTTCAATAAAAGCTTGTCTCTAACAAGTTTTTTTTTACTATTTTATTTTGTTCATTTTAGTCTTTCAAAATTTTACCCCCTTTGACACCCGTAGGGGTTGAATTTCGAGAAATCCTTTCTTAGTGGATGTTTCCGTCAGAAAAGGAACCACCTGTCCAAATTTCAAGTTTCTAGTTTCAGCGATTTGGCCTGGGCGTTGATTAGTCAAAAAAACCGTACATCCTCGTTTAAACCCTTTAGGGGTTGAATTTATTTCTAAAAACGATTGATTCATGTATTGTCATCGGGAATGCATATGTGTACCAAATTTTAAATCGATCGGATACGTGGAAGTCGTTCAAAATTGACTTGCAAGTTTGGACCTAAACAAACAATAAACAAAATAAAATATAGTTACTTCTTACCACAACAGTTTTATTGATGGATGTACATTTCGAAAGCTAAGATTTCATCTTCAGCGAACAGCGAGCATGTAGTGTTCGCTGAAGATGAAAGCTTAGCTTTCGAAATGTACATCCATCAATAAAACTGTTGTGGTAAGAAGTAACTATATTTTATTTTGTTTTTATTCCAACCACAGTGCTCATATATATTTTTATAAACAATAAACAAACAAACACACAAACTAACATACATTGCAAGTTAAATAAAAGCTTGTAAAAAAAGTTTCCCGCACAGTGGGATTATTTTTAAAAAAATAAACGTTAAATTAATAGAATGAAATAAAATCATAAGACAGTAAAATTTTTAGATGTGGAATTTAAAACTTATAATTTCCCGCACAATTGGTATTTAAAAAAAACTCAAAATCGTTTTTCGAATTAAGACATGTCTTTAAAATGTATCCACAATAGGTAAGCATGTTGCAAGAAAACTTTTACTGTGGCGTTTTTGACCACCCTGTAGCGCAGTGGTGATCATAGACATTCACCGTCCTCCGTTTGAACAACTTGAACACGTCTACAACAACGCTTAAGTTAATTATTGATAATAGGGCCTTAATTACTTAACGGCTGATCACTCTGGAACTAAATTACAGTAATAAATTATGCCCGTATATACAGGGTTTTAACTATTCCACTCTTAAACTATTTAAAATATAGGTATCTACAGATTTTTTAGGGTTCCGTGCCCAAATGAATGAATTGTAAATTATAGACGCTCGACAACAGAGGTCATTAGCGTCTGCCCGTGCCCACAGGATGGAACCATAATTATAAAGTTCATGACCCAAACGTAGGAAAATCTGATTTTTTTTTTCACTGAACTTATGTGTAGGTAGCTCCCGTACATCGAAAAGGGATTAAAGGTACGTTCAGTACGCAGCTGGGATTCTAGATGGTAGCATGTATGGTAGATAGTGGCTGAAATTATAAGCGCTTATAGGTTTGCACAACGAAGCTTTGATACTAGCATTGATACAAGCTTAAATCGCGTTTGAAATGTCAGATAGCGAAGACGAATATATTTGTGTTCTTCTGCTACAAAGTGGTATATTTTAAATACAAATTTGGGTAGAAGCTCTCGTGTCCACCCTATTAACAGAAAACGATCTAAACATGGCGAATTTCATCATTTATATACCAAGAATTAAAATTTTATCCAAACCGGTTTTTTGAATATTTACGTAAGGAACCTAACACTTTTAAATACGTCTTAGAAAAAATTCAAAACAAATTAAATAAAAACTGGCAAAATTTCCCTTATTAAACTAGTCACATCCATTGCGAAACTTGTAACGGTCATTTGACAGTTGTCGCACGTTGATTGTAGTAGTCAGCGCGCTGAAAGAATAGTGAGATACATTCTTGTATCTAGCAGCTCTTATAACAGCGCTTATACCTGCTACACTCACTGCTTCGTTGTGTACGCTCGCATATATAACAATGCATTAATTTAAGCAAGCCCTGCTATGATATACGCTACCATCTAGAATCCCAGCTACATACAGCACGTACCTTTAGGGATAGTGTATAGCTTTCTATTAATGAAATAATTTTTAGAATCGGTCCAGTAGTTCCAGAGATTACCCCCTATATCCAAACAAATTTTACCTCTTCATAATATCCCCCACGAGAAATTTATCAAAATAAAATATAGTCTATAGCACTCAGGAATAGTGTAGCTTTCTATTAGTGAAAAAATTTTTAGAATCGGTTCAGTAGTTCCAGAGATTACCCACAACATACAAACAAACTCACAAACAAACTCACAAACAAACTTTCCCTCTGTATAATATTAGTATAGAATATAGATTATATCAAATTACATAATCGAATGCAAGAACCCGACTTGCCATACATTTTCGCTCACTGCTCATCCCCATTTTGTTTCAGCGCAATAATAAATATATAGCCTATGTTGTTCAGGGAGAAACAGGCTTTTAAACAGTGGAAAAAAATTCAAATCGGTTTGGTAGTTCTTGAGATTATACATACTTTCAACACATAAACAAACATACAAAACTTTTCTTCTATAGGTTGTGTGCACGAAGCCTACTAGCGCCGCTAGCGGGCAATAGTGTACGATTGAACTATTTTTTATTGTTGTCTTATATCGGGAAATTTTTTAATAAACGATTACCATTTTATCTAGCTGTGTGTAAATAGTATAAATAGCATAGCATAAAAGGGTACGTGAAAATTATTGATTTTAAGTTTTTTTCTTCTTCAATTTTGACGTATAATAAAAAATAACTGATTAATTTATATCAGACATGGAGGTGTGCCTACACCTATGTCTATGGTTTATATTGACAGACGGAAATATAACCTAAAACCATGGCGCATGTAATCTTGCGGATCGGGTTTAAAAGTGTCAAATTTATCAGATTTATAGTAATAATTTCCAAATAAGTTAGAAGTAAAATCATGGTTTTACTTACTTGACTTTTTGAACAATAATGCTCACTGGAAAATTGCAGTTCAGAGTTTACAACGGATGTCACAACAAGCGCTCGCGTCGATATTATTATAACTCCGCCCCCCTGCACACAGTCTATAGTAATTAATGGTAAATTGAAAATATGAATTGGTGCTGGGCTCAGATTACCGTGACAGTTGGTGACCTTAAATTTAAGTGCTCGTAGGCTGTTGACCTTTGTTACAAGAAAATCATGTCCAGAGCAGACGTCAGTCTATTTATATTCAAATTTGAAAATCAATTTCAAAGGCATACATAATATCATAATATGCAACAGAATCAACACTAAGCAGTTGATTACTATGCATTGAATTTATACTATAAGCACGTGACTGGCAGAAGGAGGTCATATCTTGTCCTGGCTACTATACCTACTATATTATTTATACACCAATACTTAAGAGTATATACTACCATAAGGGTTAAAAACATCGATAAGTTTTAACAGAAAGGACTTAATAAAAAGGACAAGTTTAAATCAGCAGCTAAAGATATACAGTCAGTGAAACAAAGACATCATTAAAGAAAGCGACAGCAGATATATTGATATACAGTCAGTGAAACAGACAGAGGCAGCAAACACAAGGCGTTAGAAAATTTAGATTTTTCAGAAATAGAGGTTCGGCGTTATGGACGTCCCGATCGTATTTTTGAAACTAGGAGATTTTGATAAACGCCAAATGGAAGACAAAAAATCAGACTACAGATCCCTCGGGCGTATTTTTTGAAAAAAAGTTTTACCTACGTGTGAAAAATCACGTAATTTTTTTTTTAAATTGTAAGTTTTTCTAGGAAAATGTTTTTTCAATTTTTGGCCTTAAAGGATCTGTATAGTGTGATACTTGGTTCTTCATTTTGCGTCTAGCCGAACTCTTTAGCTTTAAAAATAGCGTCGGGAGAGCCAAAATATTTTTTACGCGAGGGAAAAGGATTTGTTATGAAGGGGGTAACTTACTCTTAACTTAAATCGGGGAGGGAACGACGTAGCGAGCTGAAATATTATAAACAATCATAATATATATTATAGTAATACACTACCCACTCGCTTCGCTCATTCGCTTGAATTATTAATACAATTTAAACATTTCTCACTGGCTACGCTCATTCGCTCGAATTTTATTAATGCACTACTCACTCGCTTCGCTCGTTCGCTCGAATTTTATTAATATATTACTCACTCGCTTCGCTCGTTCGCTCGAATTTTATTAATACACTATTCACTCGCTTCGCTCATTCGCTCGAATGTTATTAATACAGTTCTCACTCGCTTCGCTCGTTCGCTCGAATTTTATGAATACATTATCGGGATAAAAACTGTTCTATCTCTCAAGTTGGTGCAAACAATACACATTTACAACATTTCATTAAAATCGAATGAGCGGTTTCGGAGATTAACGTGAACGAACATCGTGACACGGGATTTTTATGTACCTATTATATAGGTACAATAGTGAATTTAAACAAATCCCAACAAATAACAAATTACTCAAGTCACTCCCTTGGGCTTCTACAAAATTTAGCGGCTCTGAAAAAATGTAGCCAGTACGCGCCCGGTCGGTATAAGAATTAAGAGACAGCCGATAGATCGGATATTATCATCAGCAGGAACCATAATGTTGTTCTTGTTGTTCTTCTCCTGATATTTGCCCACACGTTCGTGATCTCCTGCTGACAATTCCCGGCACGATATGCTGATTTATTCATTCTAATTAATAAACATACGCCGACGCTATACGCTGTGTCTTAAAAAGTCATTAGATTGTTTCAAGAAGCTTCAGAATAGCCGAGCGCGTTGCCATTGTTTATACAGTGTGTAAACGGTTTTACCGAACATAGGGATAATAACATTGAGAACATTAACAATTTTATAGTAGGATAATTATAATAGACCGAGAGCTAGTGACAATTTTTTGGTGTTATTTATTCAAGGCCTTATTTTTGTGAAGATGTTGAGGGATGCATATTAAAGTGCCCTGAGTAAGGGATTTTGCTATAGATAGCGGTATGGGAGGAAAGCAGACCGCCCCCAAGATGTAACAAAAAAAATGGTCACAATTATAATTGCTTCAAGACTGAAATTGTTTGTATAGCTTGTCGGTGACCCAATAATGCCATTGTAATATTTGCAGATCGATTGGTCAGTATTAAAGGGGTGGTAGATCACCCTAAACGTGTCATGTACCCGACGAAATTTATATTATTGACCATGATTCCTGCGTGACCGCAGCTCGGATAAAAATATTAACACGTTTTTAATTGCTACCGCAGTTTGTCTATGTCGACCGCAGCTCGGATAATACCCATCTGTCTGTACCCGCAATACAGACATACTCATGTTTTTCTTTACCTTTTTGTTTATAATAATATACAGTGCTTCAAACTTAGTACCTATATTTTTAGATAGGAAAAAAGCATCTCATTCATAAGGCCTTGCTCCACACTATATTATAAAGGTAATATAGTAAGCAGACAAATTATGGGAACAAGTATTAATGAAACAATTTTTATTACAAGCTTTTATTTAACTTGCAAATTGAAACGCATTCAATAGTTTAATTATTAAACTATTGAACGCGTTTCAATTAATTTCAATGGAGGCTATTTCTGATTAGTAAACAAAACGAATAAAAAATAAACCAAGTCAATTCGTCAAGAATTGCGACGTGTAGAGCTTGGACGTACGGACAGACCAACCGACAACTGTTCGCGATTTTCAATTAAAATTTTAAGACAATATGAACTCGGATGAATCTAAAAATGCTTCAATTATATAGAACAGAATTTCCCCTTTTCGAAAAGCCACAATTTGAATAGATTTAGTGGGAAATTAACCTAGATATGCCTAGCGAAACTCAGCTCTGACGATCGCAAAGCGATAAATAGAGCATACTCCCGCTAGATGTGTGTACAACTCGGAAATTGATTCTGCCAATTTAAACTCACAATCAATCGAAATCAGGCTCTCTAATGATGGGGAACGGTCCAATTTCTGATAATTCCCTTTATATATAAGGCATAGATCCCCAGAACTGGTCCTAGAAGACAGAAGGAATATAACGACTTAACTAAGAGGATTCTTCTTTTAAAAGGTCAGACGCTTATGACCCTTGTTGTCGAGCGTCTATAATTTACAATATCTATATTTTAAAAGAGTATAGAAGCTGTCGAACCATTATTTCAGTTGAGCGGTGTATGGAGAAGTATGCGTGCCGGGGTCAGAGTTACAAAATAAATCATTAGTTAATTTCACTATTTTACTATTATACTAACACATGCGAGATATTACTTTATTTTATATATATATTGATAGTATATATTATGCAAATTGTCTGACTAAATAGGTATTATGTAGCATCTATATTAATGAAAAAATAATGAATTTGCTATTCTGAATATGTTTTGTTTGTTCATTATATAAGCGATTCGAAATGAGCGACACAAAAAATTGTAAGATAGATATTGTGAATTGTAGACGCTCTAAATATAAAAAAAATATTAGTAAAAAAAACTTTTTAAAGACACGCTTTTATTTAAATGTATTCTAAAAAGGAAAAATAATATTTAATAATTTGGGTTCATAATTATTATAAAAGCGGGGGTTGCGACTAATAAACTATCATATAGTTTACAACCCACGCTTTTATAATAATTATGAACCTAAAATTATTAAATATTATTTTTTCCTTTTTAGTACATTTCAATAAAAGCTTGTCTCTAAAAAGTTTTTTTTACTAATATTTTATTTTGTTCATTTTAGTCTTTCAAAATTGTACCCCCCTTTGACACCGTGGGGGTTGAATTTCGAAAAACCCTTTCTTAGTGGATGCTTACGTCAGAAAAAAAACCAACTGTCCAAATTCCAAGTTTCTAGCTTCAGCGATTTGGTCTGGGCATTGAATAGTCAAAAAACCCTACTCCCTCGTTGACCCCCTTAGGGATTGAATTTAATTCTAAAAATGATTGATTCATGTATTGTCATCGGGAATGCTATGTGTACCAAATTTCAAATCGATCGGATACGTGGAAGTTATTCAAAATTGACTTGCAAGATTTGACCTAAACAAACAAACTAACATACAAACATTGCAAGTTAAATATGCACAGTGAAGGGTTCCGTAGTCGGGAAGAACGTATCCGCCATGTTGGATTTTTAATGATTTTTTATTTTTCTCGTAATTATCACTTTAAACATCTAAAACCTTCCTCGTAAATTAACCCTTTGCATTTGTAGTTACGGACAAGTCGCCAAATCGGTCTTCTGAGAATACCTCCGATTTTTACCCGAGCGAAGCCGGGCCGGCCAGTTTCAATTATACATCTAAACCTTCCTCGTGAATCAATCTGTCTAACCGTGAAAACAGAAACAAAATTCCATCTGTAGTTACAGAGAAAATCGGGTACAAACAGACAGACTGACGCGGCGGTGGACATTGTTTTTTACCCGACTGCGCACGCAAAGGAGTGGTAATGTGTTTAACAGTCTATGTATGTATGTATGTTCCTTTGAAGCACTACACAGACCAAACGCCTGGGCCGATTTTTATGATTCACACGTTAATCGATTCCCCTTAGTCCGGCGAGTGTCACTAAAGACATGACGTTAGTGAACATTCAATATGGCGACTACAGGACGCCATATTGTGAAAATGAAAAAAGTCAACAAACTATATGTCAAGTGGGGTATCGTTGAATAGGTATTTAAAAATCATTTTTAGTTTTCCATCAACATTTTTCGATTCGACTGACCGTTTAGGATCTATATCGATTTATTTTTAACTAAAAACATTTGAAATAAAAAATTTATGAAAAAAACAAAAAACCCGACTGCGTAAAAATTGAACTTAAAAGATGGAAACAAGATCAAATGATAACATGCAGTCGGAGGTATTTCGTTAGTGAAAATTCAATATGGCGACTACAGGACGCCATATTGTGAAAATGAAAAAAGTCAACAAACTATATGTCAAGTGGGGTATCGTTGAATAGGTTAAAAATCATTTTTAGTTTTTCATCAACATTTTCGATTCGACTGACCGTTTAGGATCTATATCGATTTATTTTTAACTAAAAACATTTGAAATAAAAAATTTATGAAAAAAACAAAAAACCCGACTGCGTAAAAATTGAACTTAAAGGATGGAAACAAGATCATATGATAACATGCAGTCGGAGGTATTTCTGTTCAATTTGTTACTACTATGCCTCCGACTGCATGTTATCATTTGATCTTGTTTCCATCTTTTAAGTTCGATTTTTACGCAATCGGGTTTTTTGTTTTTTAATAAATTTTTTATTATATGTAGTGATGCTAGGTCAAAAATCAGTATTTTTGGAGTTGAAATGGCTCCGTCGCGTCGTCCAATTTTTGGATGCACCAACAAGAAACGTCCTGTACATAATTGTTTCGCCACATATTATAGCATAATATCCCAATAGTGATTCTGCACGTTTTTGCCTATATAATCTATTACCGTAGAACACACAGTATGTTTTGTGTGTGCTTACCACTGATCTCTATATTTACTTACTGAATAGCTGCCGCATATGGAAAAAAAACAAGCCGTGAGGTGGGTCGTTTATTAGAACTAAAGTGCGACCCTTGAGGTCCACACGACGAACTTCCCAGTTTGATAAATATTTAATAATAATAATTAAATTAGATATTACACAGAAAGGTAATCATTTTAATCATTAAAACATAATTATTATTTATTTTTAACAATAATTAAAAAAAAAACGGCTGAACCGATTTTTATAAAATTTATGTCGGATCAAAATGACGTTAACACGCCTCGATTAACACCCTTACGAAGTCGATATAATTTTTCATTCGCGAGATATTGTATAAAATCTACTTTTTTGGAGGTTATTTGGTTAAGAAAAAAAACGGCTGAATCGATTTAAAAAAAATTTCTTTCAGATCATATTTACATTAATA
Organism: Mongoloraphidia duomilia; assembly: GCA_039654895.1. Lineage (NCBI taxonomy): Eukaryota > Metazoa > Arthropoda > Insecta > Raphidioptera > Raphidiidae > Mongoloraphidia > Mongoloraphidia duomilia. Next base: position 2,990,442 of record CM077524.1, read on the forward strand.
CGCGTCGATTGGCACCCTAACGTAGTCGATATCATTTTTCATTCTCGAGATTTCGTCTTAGAAAGAAATGGACACATACGTACATACGTACACACCACATACACACACACAGACATCTTTCTAAAAATAGTGTAAAAATAGTGTAGTGACCTTGAAACATAAAAATTTGTTATACATTTTGATTTCAATTTTCGGACCCATTACAATAACTTCCAATGGGAAGTTAAAAATATTTCACTTTTCACTTTTTTGCTCTGAAAGCAGCTGAGGCAATTACGTTACCTAGGAAACAATCATGTGCTTTTAATGACGTAAATTTAAATTTTGGCTAAAAAACATGTGCGGATCGAACTAACCAATCAGAAATCGACACCCCTTTGACTTAGCTCTTAGCTACTAGAGAAACTCTAGTTCAAATTGGGGCAATGACGGGGCTTGAGAATAGCCGAGAGTGTAGCGGCGCTGTTGTTTACATGGCGTTGCTATGGTTCCTCTATTACAAGTCCCCAGTTCTCGGGTTCTAGCCCGAGAGCTGGTAAAAGTGTCAATTGGATTTTCAATTTATTATTAAAAAAAAAAAAAAATAATAATAATAATGAATTGAAAATATGAATTGGTGCTAAGCCCAAATAACCTTAGCTGTTGGTGGTCTTTAAAATACAATTCAATTCAGGGGCAATGACGGACAGATTACGGGAATATTTAGCCAGCTAGTTAAGTATAGAGATCAGTGGTATTTACTAACACAGCACAACGGTAACAGAAAATGGTAACAGAGCTAACACTCAGCAGTTGTTCGCTCGCGTTATGTGTTCTAAATAGCTTTAACCGATGAAATCATGAAAGACAAGCCACGGCTTTCGGCCATTAAGTATAGTGGATCTTCGTCATCGCAAGACATCATAGATCATGCATAGATCCATCACGATCTTGTCTTACGTAACCTTACTTATAGATCTGCGCTGGTTCGCGTATATACCGTGTGTGGATACTTATTTTGCACTAGCGGCTACCCGTGGCCTCCACTCACGTTTATTTATTTTTACAAGCTTTTATTTAACTTGAAACGAGTTGCCATCTTCAAGTGTGGTTAATTATTTTTTAAAAAACACACATTGAGTATTCGTAACACTATATAATATTATGATGCTAAGCACTGTGTATTATGTCGTGGTTTGTGAAGTACTGATTTAAATTTCGAGATTTTATGATTTACATAGTAGGTAGATCAAATGGAAATGTGAGTATGTGTGTGTATGTATGTAGACGATTATTGAGTATTGGGTGTTTGTGTGTTGTTAATTATTGTATCGTATATTATGTTCGATTTTAGTGTACCAACATTCTTAATGATAAACTAACACTAAAATCGAACATAATATACGATACAATAATTAACAACACACAAACACCCAATACTCAACAATCGTCTACACAAATACACACAAATTTCCATTCCGTCTACCTACTATATAAATCATAAAATCTCGAAATTTAAATCAGTACTTCACAAACCACGACATAATACACAGTGCTTAGCATCATAATATTATATAGTGTTACGAATACTCAGTGTGTGTTTTTTAAAAAATAATTAACCACACTTGAAGATGGCAACTTGTTGCTGAAACGCGTAGTGTTAAATCACAAGAAGTCACAAGACGGACACAATACAAGGTATTTCTAAATCTAGTACTTCATAATATAGTATATTTTCGTTTGCACAGTAGTGTACTCGAGCAGTTGAAAGCAAAAGACACGTGGGTCACGAACTTGCAAATTCACCGAGAAATCAAGTATTTTGTGAACTTTTCATTACAATATTTTATTTACATATAGGTATATTACGTGTTTGGTGTTTACCTGTGTGTATGTGTTGAGTAATATTAGTTTCGTTGATGCAATATGTGGCCTAAGTCAAGCTCTAATTCCATAAATTAGCGACCTTTCAAATGTAATTATATGTAGATTAGACGATCGAAATGTAACCGGGTGCACTATAATTGCGCATACGCGTTCACTTTCATTATTATTAGGGTTCCGTACCTCAGAATGAAAAAACGGAACCCTAAGCAGCATACAGACGATAATCTTGGTTGTCAACGGGGACCGTGTGGTCTAGTGATTAGCGCGTTGGCCTCTAGATCAGACGGTCCCACCTGCGCTCATGGATGTTTTGTGATGTTATTTAGTTTTAAGTTAGTTGTTATTTAATGTAACTTAAGACGCTAATGACCTAAGAAAAATATGGCGGATCGAACGAACTAATCAGAAATCGACACCCCTTTGTCTTATAACTCTTACCAGATAAACTCTAATGTAAATCCCATATACATATTACCCTATACTGCTGATAGATCAAAAATCGTGAAGCCAACATACGTGCGGGTATATATTTCTGTCTTTTTTTATGGGAGCTCAGCTGGCAGGTTCCTGATAGACAAAGACAGAACTTTTAAAAGAGAGCAGGTATACTATTGACCACTGGGGCACTGACGTTTTACCTCAATGGCATCCATGACATATTTCTTTGTCTTTATATATTACGTTTCAAGTGTTGTTTATACTTCAGTTCATGGAATACTTCAGTTGTGTAATAGTTTTGGTTTTTTTATATAGGTTCTTTAACATATAATTTAGAAAATAAATAACTTTATCGAGTTATTCATTATTTTATTTTATTAATCTTATATACAATTTATTAACTATAATTTATTACTTCGACGGACATAGTAACGTCCTTCTCACATCTATCCTTTTGTCTCCCTATCCATCTATCCTTCTATCCGTCGTATGACCAAATGTCATTGTTATTTATATTAGTATATTTGATTAGCTTTGCGTTCTTAAGCCAGTACAGTTCTAAGTACATTATTGTTCAATAACTATCTGACTTTGCAATATTAATCATTCATTCGTTCGTTAACACTTTAAATGTATATACCTCAATTGTGCAATACTTATACATACTACAGTTGATAGTGATATTATTATGCCCAAAAAGATCCGAAACCTGTGTTTACTTCTTATATCACTATGAATTTCAAGGAATATGAGTAAAAAAACTGTTTTTAACAAAATTAAACTAGGTTACGTTATAATGACAACAGCTGTCAAGCGTTTTGTTTACATTTTGTTCGAAATGAAAGATATCTTTATTTCAACATTTTGTTCAGATGGAACGTCCGTACATCGACCAATGACATCATCGGAATAAATGCGGAATTACTTCGTCAAAAGAGACACAGATATATTTTTGCTCTCTTTGTGGATTTCACTCACCGCACATTGAGTAAATGGACAATGCGTGGTATATAATTTAAAGTATATGGTGAATCCACTTCGGACGCCATCTGTAATTTTTGTAGTGTTCTTTTGCCACCCGAAACAATTAACGATCGATATCAATCGTATAGGGTATTGTCTGGGATACACCTCTATACATTAAACAAAGACCCATAGATCGGGTCAAATGATGAACTGTTGCAGTGCCTACATGATGTAATGGCCGGAGGATCCCACACACGCTCTATACACGGGTCAAACTCGAACATAACACTATAATACTACGCGTTGCCACAACAATATATGGCATATGCCAATAAACAGACCTCAGACAAGTTGTTTGGACTCCATTATTATTATTATTGTAGATTATAGACGCTTCGACAACTCAGGTCATTAGCGTCTTCAACACAACAATTAATAAACCATTTGTGTATTAGAATCTGCCAGCCGGCATACACAAACTGACTGGTACGAGCTCGGGCTCCTGGGAACGCCAATTCCCAAAGAACATTGGAATGCAATTGCGAGAACAACTAGATTCCAATGTTCCCCCTGGTGGATATTTGGACTCCAGCAATCTCAAAACAGTTTCCCCCGGGGCCAGAAGTCATGGCCCTTGGGAGCCCTGAAGCATTCTCTATTGCTATTTCTTAGGTAAGGGGGAACGGCGGGCGCAATGTCGCGGCGTGTGACATTTCTTAGGCGTGAATGGAAATAATAATAATAATAAATATTTTTCAATAACTCGGCTTTCTGGCAGGATCCACGGCGGTGGGGAGGTAAGGGGGAATCCGGCGGGCGCAATGGCGCAGCGTGTGACATTTGTTTGGCGTGAATGGAAATAATAATAATAATAAATATTTTTCAATGACTCGGCTTTCTGGCAGGATCCACGGCGGAGGGGAGGTAAGGGGGAATCCGGCGGGCGCAATGGCGCGGCGTGTGACATTTGTTAGGCGTGAATGGAAATAATAATAATAAATATTTTTCAATGATTCGGCTTTCTGGCAGGATCCACGGCGGAGGGGAGGTAAGGGGAATCCGGCGGGCGCAATGGCGCGGCGTGTGACATTTGTTTGGCGTGAATGGAAATAATAATAATAAATATTTTTCAATGACTCGGCTTTCTGGCAGGATCCACGGCGGCGGGGCGGTAAGGGGAATCCGGCGGGCGCAATGGCGCGTTGTGTGACGTTTGTTTGGCGTGAACTGAAATGTGTAGAAGTTAGCATATATTGGTAATTATTGTGTGAATAGAAATAATATCGATAACACTATATTTTTCAATGACTCGGGTTTCTGGCAGGTTCCACGGCGATGGGGAGGTAAGGGGAATCCGGCGGGCGCAATGGCACGGTGTGTGAAGTTTGTTTGGCGTGAATTGAAATGTGTAGAAGTTAGCATATATTGGTAATTATTGTGTAAATAGAAATAATATCGATAACACTATATTTTTCAATGACTCGGCTTTCTGGCAGGTTCCACGGCGATAGGGAAGTAAGGGGGAATCCGGCGGGCGTAATGGCGCGGTGTGTGACGTTTATTTGGCGTGAACTGAAATGTGTAGAAGTTAGCATATTATATTGGTAATTGTGTGATTAGAAATAATATCGATAACAAAATGCTTTTTATTTTAGAATCACTGTTAGGAACATTATGTAGCAGATAGCTATTAAGAGCCCAAAAGATGGAATTATGTTTAAGTATTCTTTAATAACTTAAATTGATTTATTTTAATATTAGGACAAAATTTTAGTTTTTTATTGTAAGAGAGATGTAGCAGACAGCTATGATAAAATAGTATTATTTAAGTTGTACTTATTATGTAACGTTGATTCTAAAATAATTTGTATTTAGTTAATAAAGATTATTAGTAAAACGACAACGGACTAATCATCACATGCGTAACGTTACAATGCAATATTAGAAAAATTCATTTTAATCCTATGTCACCGTCGGGACTCAAACCTGAATCTTACACTATATTTGTATTTTAATAGTTTGTACCTACATGAACATTAATTAGTTTTCTTCGGAGTTTAAAGAATATAAACAAGCCATTCAATTTTGTAACATTTTGTATAAACGATTCTGATAAATAATAAAATTACATACCTACACTTCGATCGTAGGTACATCTATAACAAATAATTGATTTTTATGTTTATTGTTTATTTATATTATGTATGTATTGAATCAATGCGCTGAATGTAATGGCGTGTTCATTATGTATCTATAATTAACATTTCATTAAGGAAAGCGGTCTTAACAGGACCGGCATAGCCAGTTCGGATAAAAATTTTTACATAGTAAAAATTATAAATTTTCTCACTAGCAGCGCTAGTGGTACGGTGGATACTGTTCACTGTATGACTGTCCATTTACGTACTGTCATACATCTAAAAACAGTATCAAAAAAAAATGTTTTTGACAGAAGACGACGAACTAGGGGCAAAATTAAAATTTCCAAATGTCAAGAATAATAATGTAGCAACATTAAAATGTTGACTATCTTGCCGTAATTTAAAAATTTCAGGAAAAAAATGAATTGACAGGTCAGAATTTGCTAGGTTATATATTTTATTTTAGTTGTATTTTCGAACACAAATAACATACGTTCAAAATAATTATTACGGAAATTATTTATACCGTTTTATTATGTCCATAAAAATACACTTTTATTAGCTACGTAGTTATACACGTGTGGAACGCGCGTCGCCGTTCGCCGGAATGTCCCTGACCTCCCCCCAACCGCCTGGGGACCATTCACCGTGTGCCGTGTTGGCACAATTAGTTCTCGCCAGTGCCGCTAGGCTAATACATACGCCTTGTTGATATTGTCTATGGTTGTGGTAATTGTCGATGGTTATACGCCAGTGAACCTAAATCGGTAGTACAATAGTCATCAGCCGAACTGAAGTGCCACTGCTTTTGATGCGTGTAACATAATGATAAGTTTAAAACTTCTTTCAAATCGAGGAGATATTCGACGAATTTTCGATATGCTCATTGCTCATACTAAGGGGCTTACGTATATAAGTTTTATAGTGTTATTAGATTTATGTTGATATATAGAATATAGGCATTATAATAGTAATTTGTGCAACTAGTGGATTATATGACAGTCGCGATTTTGCGATACGAGCCTAAGGTTATGTTTCATGTATACCAGAACGAGTGTGTGTTTACCGCACTCGCCTTTGGCTCGTGCGGTAATCACACGAGTTTCAGAGATTCAAAAGTGTTTTTGCTCTTCGTGTCATTAAAAATAGCTGTACTGATTCTAACGTTTGTTTGTCTGTCTATTATGCCTATTTTTATCAGCTTGTGAAATACGGTATTGTTAGTTGGGGTTATTGTTCTGACATTAAAAAAATATTTGTACTTCAAAAAAAGGCAATTCGTGTAATTTTTAATCTTGATTTTCGTGCAAGTTGTAAACAAACTTTTATTGATAAATGTATTTTAACTGTGCCGTCTATATATGTCTATTTTGCCTTGTGCTTTGTCAAGCAACGCATTCAAAATTACGATACATTTCAGGCTGTCCATGGACATGACACTAGAAATAATTCTAATGTAATTTTACCGAAGTCTTCAATGACATTATTTAATAATAGCGCCGAATATCATGCCTTAAAAATGTTTAATATGTTGCCGCATGATATTAAAAATTTGAATTTTAATAAGTTTAAAAAAGTAATAAAGGCAGCTTTAGTCAGTCAATGTCTTTATAACATTGATGATTTCTATATTTAATATGTATTTTATAGTGGACCGATTTGTATTTGGTGTTTTGACTTTTGACGAATCCTCGTGTAATTGTATTATGGATTAATAAATTTCTATTCTATTCTTTTAGTATAAATGCAACATAACCTTAAGAGAGTATTATAAAATCGCGACTGTCAGATTCGTAACTTTAGCCACGCGTTACATACAATATTTTTTGCAACAATTGCTTCAAAAGTTCAAATTTTAAGCAAATAAAACACAATTTGGATAAATATTTTAATAGTGACATTACAGAAAGTAATCTATAAAGTACTTTATTACGCACGATGTGTTATAAAGTAAAACAAAACAGTATTACTTTATAGAACGGAGTGCGTTAAAATTTACTTTAAACACTACCGTTCGAATGCAGTAGAAGCTTCCATAAAGAATCACTTTTCAAACGGTACACAGCCATCTAAAATTGTACTTTTTATGCAAGTGTTGCAAAAATTATTGAATTCATGGTCTCCGGGTTTCGGTGCGGCGCGGTGCGATGCAGTCAATACCCGACCCGATTACGACCCTGCTGTTTGCATAATATCTTGTACCGTTTACGTATTTGCAATAGACTCGCAGAGACATCTGCCGGTACAATATAATTTAATAATATACTTTACACACAACACGGTTTGTTTTAAGAGTGCAGCCGATGGTAATAAAACTGACAAACGCATTGCATACAGGCTGTACATTTTAATTTATTTATTAACTTCCCATTGGAAGTTATTGTATTGGGTTCGAAAATTGAAATCAAAATGTATAACACATTTTTATGTTTCAAGGTCACTACACTATTTCTCTCTCTCTCCTCCCTCTCTCTCCTCCCTCTCTCTCTCCTCCCTCTCTCTCTCCTCCCTCCCTCCCTCTCTCCTCCCTCTCTCTCCTCCCTCTCCCCCTCTCTCTCCCCCCCCCTCTCTCTCTCTCTGTGTGTGTGTGTGTGTACGTACGTACTAGTGATGTGCCGGATCGTTAAAAATGTATATCCGCGGATACGGATCTGAATACGGATATTTGGTCTCAAGATCCGCGAATACGGATACGGATACGGATCTTAACTTTCTTAGAGTACGCGGCGGTAAATACTAAATATTGCACATCGACCTTTGGAAAGAGACTATCTATTATGGGAAAAAGTTATTGACCACGATATTAAAAAATAAAAAATAATCTGAATGGAATTTAACTGCTTTTCATTATTACCTAATCACCTATACATATAAAATTTTATCTATGAATTGAAAATTGATAAGGTAAAAGATCCGCCAAAAAACTAACGGATACGGATACGGATCTTTCTTTTCCCTCGGATATCCGCGGATACGGATCGGATACGGATATCCGGCACATCACTAGTATACGTACGTATGTGTCCATTTCTTTCTAACATGAAATCTCGAGAATGAAAAATGATATCGACTACGTTAGGGTGCCAATCGACGCGTATTAACGTAAATATGATCTGAAAGAAATTTTTTCAAAATCGGTTCAGCCGTTCTTTTTTCTTAATCAAATAGACTCCAAAAAAGTAGATTTTACACAATATCTGGCGAATAAAAAATTATATCGACTTCGTAAGGGTGTCAATCGAGGCGTGTTAACGTCATTTTGATCCGACATAAATTTTATAAAAATCGGTTCAGCCGTTTTTTTTTTAATTATTGTTAAAAATAAATAATAATTATGTTTTAATGATTAAAATGATTACTTTTCTGTGTAATATCTAATTTAATTATTGTTATTAAATATTTATCAAACTGGGAAGTTCGTTGTGTGGCCTCAAGGGTTCGCACTTTAGTCCTAATAAACGACCCACCTCACGGCTTGTTAATTATTTCGATTGTATATACCAATCAATGCAGTGCCAACAATATTCTGTTGACTGCCACCGATGGCACGCGTGCCATAGGTTCGCCATCCCTGTTATATAATACGTATATAAATATTTCACCTTATATGAAAATCTGCTCGTCTTAATCCCTTGCAACTTTGATTTTCGTGAGTAAATTTGTCAGGTTAATTAATTTCTTTTTCTTTTTTGTTACAGGTATGTGAGAATTGGGTTTGCATTCATTTTTAAGTAAGTGAAATTTCAGTTAATTGATTTAGTACAGAGAATGGACTATTCGCTGTGAGTAGATAAAAAAATGGTACTTATTGATGGGTATTTAAAAAATTATTATTATAATCATATTATCTCTACATCGGTACGTCTGTCTATCTGTATAACCGCTAACTCCTCCTAAACCACGCAACGAATTTTGATGCGGTTTTCACCATCAGTTAGATAATTTTTCACGGAAGGTTTATATATATATAGCGAACGAGCGTAGCGCGTGAGAAAGCGAACGAGCGAAGCGAGTGAATAATGTAATTCCTAAACCACGCAACGGATTTTGATGCAGTTTTCACCATCAGTTAGATAATTTTTTACGGAAGGTTTATATATATATATATAGCGAACGAGCGTAGCGCGTGAGAAAGCGAACGAGCGAAGCGAGTGTGTAATGTAATTCCTAAACCACGCAACGGATTTTAATGCAGTTTTCATTATCAGTTAGATAATTTTTTCACGGAAGGTTTATATATATAGCGAACGAGCGAAGCGAGTGAGTAATGTAATTACAATATTCAAACGAACGAGTTCTATTTTATGATGATTCTGTATATATAAATGTATCTGTTATTATTGAATCACGTCCATAGATGGACATGCGATGATGTTACAAAGACCATCGGGAGGTACACCTGGTAATTGTTACTATATATGTACAATTGTTCAGGGTTGCACAAAACTAAATTTCCGTATAAGCAGTAAACAAGATGCTCTTCTTTTTTCCACCATAACAGATCACCAAAAGCTAGGATTGTTTGGATCTAATACCAATTCAAATTTTCAATTTATTATTTTGTTGACTCCGGTTCCGATGCAAAAATAGGGATTTTATAAGCAGTGGCGGACTAAGTCCGTCGAAAACCCAGGGCGGCAGAACTAAATGAGGCCCCCGGTCTACTTAGAAATTTGTAGTGTAAATTTCGTAAAAAATTAATAATATAGATGTAATGGCTGACAAAAAAAATCAAATCTATACTTACTATAATATTATTAAGCTGAAGAGTTTGTTTGTTTGGTGGAGCGCGCTAATCTCAGGAACTACTGGTTCGAATTGAAAAGTTATTAAATTTGTGTTGGATAGTCCATTTATCGAGCAAGGCTATAGACTATAATATCACGCTACGACCAAGCGGAGCGGAGCACCAATGAAAAATGTTGCAAAAACGGGAAAAATTATTCCTTTTGAGAGCTTCCGTTGCGTGTGCTGCGTAAACGGTTAAAGTTACGCAAAAATCATGTATGACGGAAATTGTTCCCGGAAGGTTTATATATTATATAGCGAACGAGCGAAGCGAGTGAGTAATGTAATTCCTAAACCACGCAACGGATTTTGATGCGGTTTTCACCATCAGTTAGATAACTTTTCACGGAAGGTTTATATATATATATAGCGAACGAGCGAAGCGAGTGGTAATGTAATTATAATATTCAAGCGAACGAGCGGAGCGAGTGAGTAGTGTATTGCACCCGTGCTTTCTTAGCACCCGGGCGAAGCCGGACGAGTACCGCTAGTATTTATAATAAACGACCTACCTACGTTTATATTTTGTATACGTACGGGGCCTCCAACTCCAAACTGCCTCTTACTTACTAAACATATTTTGGCCTTGTTTGAGATTTGATTAAAAAGGACTTCTCGAGATTTGGAGGCCCTCCAAGATCAGAGGCCCGGGGCGAGTCGCCCCCCTCTCCCCTTAGTCCACCGCACTGTTTATAAGTTTGAAACCTCTGTAATATCGTAGTTCCAAAACAAATGAACCGATTTCAATATATTTTTTTTTATTGAAAGCTGGTATTTGCGAGCTTGTTCTTGATGGAAATCGGTTCATCTCTCATCACAGTGGTCCCCGACTAATATTTCTACGAAGAAATAGTCCCCACTTGTGGGGCATGGTAAAATCTTTATTGTGGGATACCCATCCCTACGTGTGGAACACACACGTTGCCTTGGTCTTTTCTACGTTTATACGGACGTACGCCATAAACGTATAACGCGATAATGTATTACGACTTAGAGTGTAACTCAACTGCTCCAGAACACGTTCTGACGTTCCTTTTTGGTCTCCGCGTTGAATTGTGCCGAACGTGCGTGTCCGTTGTGTCCGCCAATTGCCGACGACAGGACTGTACACTTATGCATCCCAATAAAGCACGATCCACAACCACTGGGTTATCGGTGATCAATAGTAAAAACAAAACTGTAAAAAAAAATGTTTTAACAAAAAAAAATTTTTTAACAAAAAAAAATTTAATACAATGGTTAAAAAATATAATATTATTTAAATTGGCACTTTTTAACCGATTTCATATTTTATTAAATTGACGCCGACGTCAAAATTTTATTATTTTCCTCTTTTTAGTGACTTTTTTGAAGGACGTTTTTTTTTTTTCGTTAAAAAAATTTTTTTTTTTGTTTAAAATTTTTTTTTGTTTAAAATTTTTTTTTTGTTTAAAAATTTTAAACAAAAAAAAAATTTTAAACAAAAAAAAAATTTTTTTAACGAAAAAAAAAAACGTCCTTCAAAAAAGTCACTAAAAAGAGGAAAATAATAAAATTTTGACGTCGGCGCCAATTTAATAAAATATGAAATCGGTTAAAAAGTGCCAATTTAAATAATATTATATTTTTTAACCATTGTATTAAATTGGCGCCGACGTCAACATTTTATTATTCTCCTCTTTTAATTGGCTTTTTGGAAGGAGGTTTTTTTTGTTAAAAAGTTTTTTAATTTTTACTTTTTAGTGGGTTTACAATACGTAGTTTGCAATTAACCGACTTCTGTCTTGATATTTGACATTTACCTTAACGGTGTGACGTCCCGTTACTCACTTTTTATTAAAATAAGTCGAACTACTGAGCCGATTTAAGTAAAATTTATATGGGACCACTCCGGAGGTATGCTCTATTAAATGTACTAAAAAGGAAAAAATAAGTTTTAATAATTTAGTTTCATATAATTATAAAAGCGTGGGTTGTAAACTCAACGATATTTTATTAGTCACAACCCACGCTTTTATAATTATGAAACTAAATTATTAAAACTTATGTTTTTTCATTTTTAGTACATTTAAATAAAAGCGTGTTTTTAAAAAGTTTTTTTTACTAATATTTTATTTTGTTCCTTTTAGTCGTTCAAAAGTGTATCCCCCTTTGACTCCCTTATAGGGATTGAATTTCGAAAAATCCCTTCATATAGTGGGTGCTTACGTCACAAAAGAAACCTACTGTCCAAATTGCAAGTTTCTAGCTTTAGTGGTTTGGCCTAGGCGTTGAATAGTCAAAAAACCCTACTCCCTCGTTTGACCCCCTTAGAGATTGAATTTAATTCTTAAAACGATAGATTCATGTATTGTCATCGGGAATGCATATGTGTACCAAATTTTAAATCGATCGGATACGTGGAAGTCGTTCAAAATTGACATGCAAGATTTGACCTAAACAAACTAACAAACATACAAACATTGCAAGTTAAATAAAAGGTTTTAAATTAACGTTATACTGTTAAAGCTAAGCGAGCGATTTTGCGGGTAAAATTGACGTTCACGGGAGCGAAGCCGCGGGTGGAGGCTATAATATTGCACTTCCATTCGATAGTTGTAAATTCGTGACAGACCTGTATATTATATAGGTACATGTTGTAAGTACAACTGTACAGATGATACGAAATAGTCATAGTTGAAAGGTGTGAAATCAAATAAACGTTTTTCACAGTAACTGATAATTGATTTTGTTGTAGGTATGATAGAACAGCGGTTCTCAACCTTTTTGACGCGCGATCCAACATATATTTTTGAAGTTGTACTGCGACCCAATTGTTTATTTTATACCTTATATATAGTACATTGTGCCACAAGGGAGGAAAGTGCTACATTTCCTCCCGTGTTGCGCATACTATTTTTTCTCCTGCCAGGCCGAACGTTCGCAAAATTGAAAAAAAAATTATTAAAATTGTTATTTTTATTTTATTTTATTATTAAAATTATTGAAAAATAATTTTAAAGGAAATAATTTTAATGTGTAGGAGACAGAAGTAGGTGCGTGAGAGCCGGCATAAGTACTATTGCGCACGCGCACTTGTCCGTACCGCGGGAATAAAGAGCGACTTTGTTCCCGCTTGGCAGGGACGAAAGTATGAACTCTCGGCCTAGGTAGGAGAAAAAAATTTTAAATAAAAAAGGTAGTATATCGTCAGCATGATATATGTACTCGAATCAACTTAGTAACTGATAATTTATAATTTAAAAGTAATTTTTTAAAATGTAATCTTTTTTGTTAATTTCCGAAGTGTTTTCTTTTCAAATACTTATGATAATTATATTTTTAAACGGTTTTATTTAGCTTGACCCGTGAACACTGAACATAGGGCAATTAACATCGAGAACATTTACAATTTTGTAGTAGGCTATGGTCTATAAAATCTAATGTAATTATGTGGTAGATGCTTTGTTTTTTTATTTAGTAGGTTCCGAGAACTTACCCCCTGCACTCTTCATCTCAAATCCTTTCCTACGGCCTAAAAACGGTTATGACTCACCCGACGCTATTTTTGAGGCTAAAGGGTATACGGGTAAACGCCAAATGAAGAACCAAAATTCATACTACAGATCCTTTAGGCGGAAAATTGAAAAAAAATATCCTGAGAAAACTTACAATTTTTAAAAAATAATAATAAATTACGTAATCTTTCACACATAGCCTAAACTTTTTTCAAAAAATTCGCCTGAAGGATCTGTAGCCTGATTCTTGGTCCTTCATTTGGCGTTTACCCGAACCCTTTAGCTTTAAAAATAGCGTCGGGAGAGCTGTAACCATTTTTAGGTAAGGGGAAAGGATATCAGACGAAGAGTCCGGGGGGTATTTGTAGGTATCGAATGCTCTTAAATAGTGCGCTAACGTTATCAGAAGGACGCAATATTATATCGCCATTTAAAGTCGCGGAGAACTTAATTGTCAATCAGACAGGTAACCCACCGTACGTTGGTTGCCTGCTTGTCAGTAATTTTTTAAATACTTATAATTAACTTTTCATTTATTTGGCTTTTTTTTTACTATACCTAAACTCGATAATTAAAACAAACCGCATCAAAATCGGACCGTCCGTTAATTAGTTACGGTTTCACAAACACACACACACACACCCTCACACACACACATACAAACACCGCGTCAAACAACACTCCATTTTGCATTGAGGGTTTGAAAATGATTTTGAGACACTGAAATCATGTAATTTTGTGCCTTCAGAACATCAAACCAAGTACCTTCTGCTCTCCGCGATTTTAATAATGGATACCAGAAACTCAGATCGCGTATCGCGATATCGAAATCATATTTGCATTGGCGCGGGGTATAACCCAAGGGCAAACGTGAGCTATGGTCCAATAACAAAACCCGTAACTGTTCACTTAACATGTTAAACTGTTATTTATAACATGTTATGTTATACGGTTATGTTATGTTAACTGATCGTATAACGGCCGTTAACAAACATGTCGGCGACACTAATAATAGTGTAACAGGTTCGCAGACAATGTATATCGTTGATTTAGTCGAAAATATCTACTTAAGTGTATTTTGTTAACCTGAATAAATTACGTAGTTTTAAATTTAAATATTTTTGAAGAGAAATTTATTTGGCGAGACTAGTGATTAATAATAAAGAAAGAAAAAAATTCGACTGATGACCAGTCCTATACTTCCCACCTAGTAAATATTTGCAAAAAATAAACACTCTTTTTTTATTCTTTGAAAAACAGCATGGCCCTCTTTTTTGTTTGGTGATCTACTGATGGCTAGCTTAATATAGCAAAAATCATGGTTACCTTGATTTACGTACAATTTTCTTTTTTTAGTAAAATATTTTTTTTTCGAAAACTGTACCTACATTTTAGAGAAAAAAAATATTTACATTTTTTTCATATTATAACTTGAATTCATTTATATTTTTTTTTACCTATCTTAATACGTGACATTGAGAACGTTTTTTTTAATATCTCAGGATCCACTGAACCGATTTGACTCAAAATCTAATCAGATCTAAGTTAAAGGCTGATAAACACAACAGAACAATCGGCATGGCCGTATGTTGTTCCGTTCTTAAGATATCGAAGGCGAAAAATTGACCACATACACACACACACACACATATAGACATCAGTCAGAAAATGATCTTAAACGATTGCTAGGGTCTCAAAACGTGAAGATCTGTTAAAATCTCGAAATATTTTTTTCGGATTAAATCCATTACTTCCCTACCATAGTAGAGGTGGGAAGTAAAAATAGACTGTGTTTCTCACCCACATATTTAAAGCGCACGGTCGAAGTTATACTTCATACATTTTTCATTAGAACACGTTCCGTTGGAGCTTTTGGCATTTTTAATGTTAACTATTTACTTATTTTTATTTTATAATATGATAATTTATTAAATTCCCTTAAGCCTTGAAAACATAAGTATCCAAAGCTTGCTTAATATTAGGTACACTATTTTGAAACGTCAAAAATATGTTTTCTTAAAATTGCCTATTAGTCCAGTAATTTTAGATTTCCACTGCAGAAAAATTCCCAGTTAGCTGATTTTTTTTTATTTGCCTTCGTTATGGTGTTTTAAAAAACGTGTAAAAAGTCCCCATCGATATCGTGCCGGCGCGTTGCCAGATATTCGAGGTTCAAGTTCACGATAGACGGTTTTTAGCGAATTTCTCGGTCCCGTTCCATTCTTTGTAAAAAATGGTTATTATCAATCTTGTAGAGGACGAAATTATCTACAACTTTTGTATAAACATTTTTTGCCTACGATTTATAGTTTTTCTTATTAAAGTACCCGCGGCTTCCTCCCCCTCGATCTTACATAACGGGATTATGCTGCTTCCCGAGGGCCTAACATAATGATTTGTACCATTATTTTAAGTTGAATTTAAAGCTAACGATTAATTATAATTTTATCGAAATTAATGCAGTAGCTCTCTAGTTATAAGCAACCAAACATACAAATCGACAGCAGTGAAACAGACAGACAGACAGACATTTTTTTTTTGAAAATACGATATTTATACTTGACATCAATTATAAAGCTAATTATAAAGTAATTTTGTAAAAAAAATTTACAAGGATTGAGAGAGTGCGGTTTAAGTATGGATGTGCCTATTGACATGCAAATTCCCTATTATAGTAGGTGTGTGTAACAAGTAATATAGTTGGCACCTTCTAAACGCACATCACACCTGGTCTCGCGTGTGTAGGTATTAATGTATGTAAAAGTATATAAAGATGTTTAATAAATGTTAATATAAATGCGTTGTTATAAAGCAGTTTGCTTGACATTTTTACAACTGTAACTTCACAATAATGACTTCACTATAATATGCATAATAGCTTAATGTGTGTGTGTGTCTGTGTGTGTGTGTGCAACTCGGTACAGTTTGATTGATTGAACTTGTCAACTTTTGACATACCAGATAAAATAACTGCAATTTCTATAGTCCGAACAATTATGTGCAAGGGATCGTTCGAATTTTTACGAGCTTTTATTTAACTTGCAATATGTATGTTAGTAAGTGTGTTTGTTTGTTTAGGTCAATTTTGAACGACTTCCTCGTATCCGATCGATTTAAAATTTGGTACACATATGTATTCCCGATGACAATACATGAATCAATCGTTTTTAGAAATAAATTCAACCCCTAAGGGGTTCAAACGAGAATGTAGGGTTTTTTTTGACTAATCAACGCCCAGGCCAAATCGCTGAAGCTAGAAACTTGAAATTTAGACAGTTGGTTCCTTTTCTGACGTAAGCATCCACTAAAAAAGGATTTTTCGAAATTCAACCCCTACGGGTGTCAAAGAGAGGTAAAATTTTGAAAGACTAAAATGAACAAAATAAATATTAGCGAAAAATTTTTTTAGAGACAAGCTTTTATTTAAATGCACTAAAAAGGGAAAAATAATTTTTAATAATTTAGGTTCATAATTATAATAGCGTGGGTTGTGACAAATAAACTATCATAGAGTGCACAACCCACGCTTTTATAATTATGAACCTAAATTATTAAAAATTATTTTTTCCTTTTTAGTGCATTTAAATAAAGCTTGTCTCTAAAAAGTTTTTTTACTAATATTTATTTTACTTAGGTCTACTCCATTACCTATAATAGCTGTAATTCACGTCAAGCATCACTCATATCCTGTAGTTAATCAACAATTAATGCTAAAAATAAAAAAAAAGAAAGCGCCCATATATGCAAACGGGGGGCAAAAAAATTTTTTTTTCTTTGTACCTATTATTGTGGGGTATCGTTGAAAAGAGCCTTTTGAGTAGATAATGAATGTGTTTTTATTTTATTTATTTTATCAAAATTGTAGGTTAATCATAACTTACATAGTACGGAACCCTACTCTTTGCGTGGCTTGACACGCACTTGGCCCTTTTTTTAGTTACGCTGTTGATCGAAATTATACTCATCGCGTCTCAAGAAGTTTTACTTCATAAAATGTCTCGGTAAACAAAACACAATATGCAAGATGGTTTAAATGACGGATTCTAGCGAGATTCGGATTAGTGATGGGCGATACGAGATGTTTTTACAATCGAAACAATTGTAATCGTTCATAATAACAATCGAGTCCACAATCGACTCGGAGTTTGATTTTACAATCGACATGTTCGATTGTTCAAGTCGATTATTTGCCACATAGGTTATAGCAATAGCAGCGAATGAGAATACACATAATCGCGATTCAAGGTTATATGCTAGTCGACTGACGTTCACGCGACTCGTTGATTGTTTTCTGTTCACACTGTTCAGTCGGTACTTTGTGATTTCTTCACTATTGAATTCGTATTACGCGATTACTGCACAATCGACCATCGACTCGACCACAGTTATTGAGTGATGAACAATTGTATATTATGTGGCCCTCGACAGTGTATGATTCAGTACTATGCGACTCGGTCTCGGTGAACTATGAAACAACAATCGAATCTAAGTGACAACCATCAAGAATCATCGAGATGTTTGAACAATCGAGACAATCGACTAAAACATCTCGTATCTATTTATTTATTGTAAATTATAGACGCATCGACAACTTAGGTCATTAGCGTCTTAACATCTCGTATCGCGCATCACTAATTCGGATGAGCCAAGTTGTGTCGCGTGAACTGTAAACCAGGTAAAACGCCAGCATTGACGCAGTCTGTCTTATTCTAATACATAATAGATGTATATCTATGTATGCACTTATACATAATGCTTACAAATTGATGTAGGCAGAATATATTTTGTAATACATAGACGTGCATTATGGACTTGTCAGTAAAGACTGGTTCACATTAATTTTGATAATGTCACGATACGAGCGACGTGACGACAGACGACGACGAAGATGCATAAATCTTAAATCGCCTGAAACTTGCATTATCTTGCGAAACTAGCGGCTCCGTCCAGCTTCGCCCGGATGCTAAAAAAGCCCAGGTGCAATACACTACTTACTCGCTTCGCTCGTTCGCTTGAATGTTATAATTACATTACTCACTCGCTACGCTCGTTCGCTATATATATAAACCTTCCGTGAAAAATTATCTAGCTGATGGTGAAAACCGCATCAAAATCCGTTGCGTGGTTTATAGGAATTACATTACTCACTCGCTACGCTCGTTCGCTATATATATAAACCTTCCGGGAATAATTACGTCATACATAATTTTTTCGTAACTTTAACCGTTTACGCAGCGCACGCAACGGAAGCTTTCAAAAGGAATAATTTTTCCCGTTTTTGCAACATTTTTCATTGATGCTCCGCTCCTATTGGTCGTAGCGTGATATTATATAGCCTATAGCCTTCCTCGATAAATGGGCTATCTAACAAAAAATTTTTTTTTCAAATCGGATTGGTAGTTCCTGAGATTAGCGCGTTTAACCAAACAAATAGATATAGATAGATAGAAATTTGAAAAACAGGAAAAAAATTATGAAAACGGAAAATTCGCTCTTCTTGATGATAGAGGCCATGATTTGATGCACAAAACGGTCACAAAAGCGTTCCAACCAATGTCTATGTTTGTATCGTCACAGAACTGTGCTAAATCGACGCATGCGCATAAAACCGATACAAACAGTTTCATTATCTTAGATATTTGACTGATTGTGAACCGTGCTTTATGAACATCGCGTTAAGAGGAAGATACAAGATTTTGTCTACCGATAAAAGCTCCGAGAATCTTTTTTCTTAAAGATAAATTGTCGTATGCAAATATATATTTGTTTTATATGAAAGGTAATAGACGTTAAGAACTCTCTTATAAAGCATCTGTTTCTCTCTCTCTCGCGTTTCATTCACTCGTATGCTCGCTCTCTGTCGAACGCACACCGAGAATTAATTTGTAAGATCCATATTGATTATGTTCAGTGCCTCGCGTCACATCCATTCAAAAATTTCATTCACAAGAACAAAGAAAAAAACAAAAACCGCTTTATATTATTTACAAACTTTTGCACGCGACTTCGCTTGGGAAACTTATCTTAAAAACTCGGACGAAGCCTGAACTTGTTAAACTCCTGTGTACGTATAGGGTTGCCATAATAATATTTTCAAAAGTAAAATTTGTCTAGGTATAGAAAAAAAAAGCCGTGAGGTGGGTCGTTTATTAGAACTAAAGTGCGACCCTTCAGATCCACACGACGAACTTCCCAGTTTGATAAATATTTAATAATAACAATTAAATTAGATATTACACAGAAAAGTAATCATTAAAACATAATTATTATTTATTTTTAACAATAATTAAAAAAAAAACTAAAACGGGTGAACCGATTTTTATAAAATTTATGTCGGATCAAAATGACGTTAACACGCCTCGATTGACATCCTTACGAAGTAGATATAGTTTTTTATTCGCGAGATATTGTGTAAAATCTACTTTTTTGGAATCTATTTGGTTAAGAAAAAAGAACGGTTGAACCGATTTTGAAAAAATTTCTTTCAGATCATATTTACATTAATACGCGTCGATTGGCACCCTAATGTAGTCGATATCATTTTTCATTCTCGAGATTTCGTCTGAGAAAGAAATGGACACATACGTACGTATGTACACACACACACACACACACACAGACATCTTTCTAAAAATAGTGTAGTGACCTTGAAACATAAACATTTGTTAAAAATTTTGATTTCGATTTTCGGACCCATTACAATAACTTCCAATGGGAAGTTAAAAAAAACCCATATATTATTCAAAACTAGAACTTATAAGTACAAAATTCCAACCAATTTATGTTTCGCGAAAATGCGATGTCAGTTTTCGACATAAATATAATTTGAACGCGTTTATACAATAAACAAAACCAATCTAATTTGAATATCGCATTCTTTATTTGTTTTTTGCCTCCGAGTATTTAAGGTTAGAAATATGCGTACAAGTCGACAACAAGTACATAAATATACAGGTGACTTAAAAAAGAGTATACATTGTAAAATTAAATGAAACACGTTTTGAGTTATTATAAATAACACTTTGCTCGGTTGCAGAAAGCATTGTCAGAAAATCTGTTTTGACAGTGATCTTAGATTGTGACCAAACATATTTTTCCATAAGAAAAAAATTGTAGAATTACTTCAATTCGATCTTGCTAAAAAAATAATTGATCGGATCATTTTTTTAAACTGTGTATACATCTATTTAACTTAATTTTTTGTACAATTTCCACTTCAAAATAACGTTTTTCTACGCATGGATCAAAATTTAGCTTGAAAAGCGATCTTTGACTGTTGCTGCATGTACTTATATAAAAACCATAATTATACGATCATAATCTAAGATCATTGTCAAATCGGTTTTTTTGACAATGCTTTAAAGAACAATAGAGTAAAATATTGGCCCCTTTTTGGAATAATAGGCCAAAAATATTGGCTCATTTTTGGAATAAGAGGCCAACAAATATAGGCCCCTTTTTGGAATAAGAGGCCAAAAATATAGACCCATTTTTGGAATAAGGGGTCAAAAATTTTGGCCCATTTTTGGATTAAGGTGCGAAAAATATAGGCTCATTTTTGGAATAAGAGGCCAAAAATATAGGCCTATTTTTAAAATAAGGGGTCAAAAATTTTGGCCCATTTTTGGATTAAGGTGTGAAAAATATAGGCCCCTTTTTAGAATAAAGGACCAAAAATATTGGCCCGTTTTTAGAATAAGGGACCAAAAGTATTGGCCCATTTTTGGAATAAGGGGCCAAAAATATTGACTCATTTTTGGAATAAGGGGCCACAATTATTGGCCCATTTTTGGATTAAGGGGCGAAAAATATATAGGCTCATTTTTGGAATAAGGGGCCAAAAATATTGGTCCATTTTTGGAATAAGTGACCAAAAATATTGGCCCGTTTTTGGAATAAGAGACCAAAAATATTGGGCCCTTTTTGGAATAAGAGGCCAAAAATTTTGGCCCATTTTTGGAATAAGGGGTCAAAAATATTGGCCCGTTTTTGGAATAAGACAACTACCTGCAACTGACTTAATTTTAAACCACCTATATGGTATTCAGAGATGGCTGGATATAGTGTTTTTGTGGTACAGTTGGTACCTCTACTTGATCAGTTTAATTGGAAGGTCAGATTATGTGGAAAGCAGATATTTGTAAATGTCACCGTCAAAATGCTACCGGTATTTTATAGTATGCTCTACAGCAATTTATCTCTTTACATGCAACATTAATTGTTTTTTTATTCGTTTTTTATTTTTGATAAATAAATTCTATATACAGGCTGAGACAACTCAACTATCTGTAGCTGCGAAATTTAACGAAATTTAGAAAAATGTCTTTGACAGAAGTCATTTGTTTTCGAATGCTTCATTGTGTGTTTTAAAGACCACCAACAGCTAAAGTTATTTGGGCCTAGCACCAATTCATATTTTCAATTGATTATTTTTTTTTTTAATAATAAATTGAAAATCCAATTGACACTTTTACCAGCTCTCGGGCTAGAACCCAGGAACTGGGGACTTGTAATCGTAGCAACGCCATGTAAACAACAGCATTGCTACACGCTCGGCCATTCTCAAGCCCTCGAATGCTTTATCATCATATAGAATGACAGCTTCCAGATTTTCCAATTTTTTCTATTTAGTTAGATAGTCTATTAGTAGGTAATAATTGTGACAATTTTTTTTGTTATACATGTTGGGGCCGGTCTGCATCCCTCCGATATCACTATCTAGCAAAATCCCTTACTCAGGGCACTTTAATATGCCTCCCTCAACCATCTTCACAAAAATAAAGCCTTGAATAAATAACACCAAAAAATTGTCATTAGCTCTCGGTCTACTTGGTGTCTCGTAAACTCATTCAAAAAAAGAAATTTGTTTATTATACTTTTGTTACAGTAAATAAATGATATGAATAAATTTGCAGAGAAGAATCGAGTTGACAGGCCTCTAAAGTAGAAAGAAAATATTCATATTTAAATATACAGTGAACTTGTCAGAAAATCCGAACAGGTTTTTTAGAACATGACAAATTTGGGTTGGTGTATTCAAATAATATTCAAATGAAGTAATGTTTAAATGACATTTAAAAATCGAATGACCTTGTAAGGTCACATGACGTACGTTTTAGCGACTCTCGAAAATTGACATGCGCATGTATCTTAAATGACAAAGTGGTGTTCATTTTTTTCGTACGCTTGAAATGTTTAGGTCTTACATACTAAATTCCAGAAAAGTTGATAGTAAATACGTGTTGTCGACGAGATAAGGAATATCGAGGAGAAATAAAATAAGTTTTGATATTTTTGGAATCGCCACAAAATTTCCTTTCATTTGATACCCCCACTCGATCGAATTGGCTGAACAAAATTTTTCAGACCAAGATTTTTTCTACCTTACGGCCGCCATTTTATATTCACACAATTTTTTTATAACTTAGATCACTCGCGTGGTTAAGACAAATCGAATGACACCTCGATTATGAAAATTGGCCCAGTAGAGTTGGCCCTACGAGATAACGAACTTACATACATATATAGACTGGTAAAAACATAACCCTTCCTTTTGGCTTCTCCTTAGTGGGGTAAAAACGAGGTATTAGATTCTCGAAAACTACATAATATATTTGATTTCCTAAATAGTTACAGGGGATCCATGGTTACGTTCCACCAACTGCCAAGATTATCTGGATCTAGTACGTTTTTTGATTTCGTGATGACAAAAACGTTTTTGAAGGAGGGTAATATTTTTCGAGTGTAAGTATGTATGTCTATTTTTTTGGCACGCTCTATAGCCTAAACGGCTTGACGGATTTTGAAAAATGAGGTGTCTATAGATTCGTCATTGTTTCACGAGTGCTACTGGGTATACGATGTCATGGAAAATTCAATATGGCAGATGCTAGACGCCATTTTGGCTGTACGCAAAAAATCGGTAAAACCTTTTGTGTGGGGTATCAAATGAAAAAGGTTGATGAGTAGGTTCAACTAAAAGGAAGAAAATAAAAATAAATTACCTACTTATTCAAAAAAACAAAAAATCCGGATCCGAATAAGAAAGGATTTTTCGAAATTCAACCCCTACGGGTGTCAAAGGGGGGTAAAATTTTGAAAAACTAAAATGAGCAAAATAAAATATTAGTAAAAAAAAACTTTTTAGAGACAAGCTTTTATTGAAATGTACTAAAAAGGAAAAAATAATACCTATTTAATAATTTTGGCTCATAATTATTATATAAAAGCGGGGGTTGTAATCTCTATGATAGGTCATTAGTTGCAACCCCCGCTTTTATAATACCTAATTATGAACCAAAATTATTAAATATTATTTTTTAGTACATTTCAATAAAAGCTTGTCTCTAAAAAGTTTTTTTAGTAATATTTTATTTTGTATTATTTTATCAACTTTAGTAGAACTGAATTGTGAATTATAGACGCTCGACAACAGAGGTCATTAGCGTCTGTTTTAGTAGATCTATTTGATTTATTGTAACAGTGAATTTTTAACGTATATTCGTAATATTAATTTAAATATGTCATTTCTGTATATATAATAACTTCGTGACCTTTAACTCGATTTTATAAATTATGAAAATGTAGTTCTGTAGCTGTTAACTGTATTAGAATTTGAGCCCATAATTCATCTAAGTATAGAAGCGTTATTAAGAAATATCGGTGTTTAAATATTAAACTAGTTAGGTATAACATATTGTTACAAAACTGTTTTCTGAGTTGGCGGAATATTTATTTACAATGATTAAAAATATAACAACAATAAATGCAACAACGAAAAGTCAATTCTAACAATAAAAAAAACTTAAACGGTGATTATTGAACTAAACGAGCCACTTAAATAACACTTAACTATATACAATTGACTACACTAATATTTATTTTATCAGGTGAATTTATATCACGGTATTTATATCAGATTTATTTCTATGTTCAACACTGTCACAGTACAATCTACACTGACTGATTCCCGTTGACTGATCAATATTTATTTCACTGTACTGACTGATTCCCGTTTGCGTGACACCGTCGACTGACTGCCTGACTCACTCGTACTTCGCTTATATATAAGAGGACAGTATGGCTCAGTTGGTAGCGTCGCGGCCTTTGAATCAGACTGTCGTGGGTTCGAATCCCACCTCTGCTCATGAATGTTTTGTGATGTTATTTAGTTTTTAAGTGATATATATTAAGACGCTAATGACCTAAGTTTTCGACGCGTCTATAATCCACAATAAATAAATAAATTCGCTTATATAGGTCGCGCAGCCCAGCCTAGTACGTTCTTGCGTTCTCTAGAACATTTCGGCAGGTACTCGTTGTTCAGTATCTTCGATACCATTCCACGCTTTACTACTGTGACCTTTCAATCTCGTGGTTTCTATTGGCAGTGGCGTAATATCTTGGGGTTTGCTACAATATTTTATTTCTATCTAGCAGGGTTGTTACGGATGCAAAAATTTAGACATCCGCGGATGCGGATTTGATGCGGATGCGGTTTTTGTGATTTTAAAAGGATAATTATTTAAATTTTAAGTGCATAAATAACTGAAAATCAATTTAATTTTAACATTTTATTTATTTAATCATATTTTTAGCACGTGCCACTCTGGCTCCGCCCACTTTCTTTACATGTAGTTACTTGTTGATGTGAATCTGCATCCGTAAAAACTCCGCATTGATTGATGCGGATGTGAATGCGGATGCAGATGTCTGAATTAATGCGAATATTCCGCATTTACGGATGCGGATGCGAATATTCGTAACACCCCTGCTATCTAGTCATGCCGTCTCGTCTCGTCTCGGCGAAAAATATTCTCATCTCGTATTCCCCTGCGTCGCGTTGCTTTGCTATGTGAGAAATGACCTTTAGACAACCTTACAAAATATAACTTATTCAATGCGTGTTTGCATAATATAAATATAAAATAATATTAAGATTATATATACAGAGCAGGGTATAAATACGCAAGGCAACATTTCATTTCGGTTTGTAAGAACATTATTCATAGAACGACATCTGAAAGAAGCAGAAAGCTGATATAAATGCTCATTAATATTATTTGAACTAGAACTGGCTTCCCGACTTGCAGCGAGCTGCTCCGCGTTCTCCGCCGCGTGCGTGATACAGTGCTGCCACAGCGGCACGTCCAACAAACATCAACGTGGTTTTTAGGGTTCCTTATCCGACATTTTGTTCTGCAAATTGAACTGTATTGTTACAAAACTATTTTCTGAGTTAGCGGAATAAATATTTATTTACAATAATTAAAAATATAATAACAATAAATGCAACAACGAAAAGTCAATTCTAACAATAAAAAAAACTTAAACGGTAATTATTGAACTAAACGAGCCACTTATATAACACTTAACAAATAACTATATACTATACAAGGATTATTTATTCGTAATTATTTATGTCACGGTATTTATATCAGATTTATTTTGCTGTTCAACACTGTCACAGTATAATCTACACTGACTGAGATGTAACGATTAGCGTAGCCGACCTTTGGATCACACTGTCGTGGGTTCGAATCCCACCTGCGCTCATGGATGTTTTGTAATGTCATTTAGTTTTAAGGATGTTGTTATTTAATGTAATTAAGACGCTAATGACCTAAGCTGTCGACGCGTCTATAATCTACAATAAATAAAATAAATAAATACATTGACTGATTCCCGTTGACTGATCAATATTTATATCACTGCTCACTATTCACTGATTGATTCGATCGTTGACTGCCTCTCTGACTCACTCGTACTTCGCTTATATAGGTCGCGCAGCCCAGCCTAGTACGTTCTCGCGTTCTCTAGAACATTCAGGCAGGTACTCGTTGTTCAACAAGCAGACACCGCT
The DNA here is from genome assembly GCA_039654895.1 of Mongoloraphidia duomilia. Classification (NCBI taxonomy): domain Eukaryota; kingdom Metazoa; phylum Arthropoda; class Insecta; order Raphidioptera; family Raphidiidae; genus Mongoloraphidia; species Mongoloraphidia duomilia. Next base: position 3,016,979 of record CM077524.1, read on the forward strand.
TCTCGATTTCTCTATTGGAGGCAATGGCGTAACATCTTGGGGTTTGCTACAATATGCTTAAAACAGTCGCCGTAACAACATATTAAAATTTGAACCTTGAACTAATAATAAAAATTTCGTCGGGTACATGACACGTTTAGGGTGATCTGCCACCCTTTTAATACTGACCAATCGATCTGTAAATGTTATAATGGCATTATTGGGTCACCGACAAGCTATACAAACAATTTCATCCTTGAAGCAATAATAATTGTGACCATTTTTTTTGTTACATGTTGGGGGCGGTCTGCATCCCTCCCATACCGCTATCCAGCAAAATCCTTGACTCAGGGCACTTTAATATGCCTTCCTCAACATCTTCACAAAAATTAGGCCTTGACGCGTCGACAACTCAGGTCATTAGCGTCTTCAACACAACAAATAATCCATTTGTGTATTAGAATCCGCCAACCGGCATACACAAACCGACTGGTACGAGCTCGAGTCCCTGGGAGCGCTGATTCCCAAAGAACATTGGAATGCAATTTGCGATAGCAACCACATTCCAATGTCCCCCCTGGGAGGATGCCGCTTATATAAATAGTGAAGTAAAAGTCTATGACTCACTATCTTAAATTTTGGAACTAGTCCACATGATTAATCAGTTGACTGTCCTAACAAAACCACATGTCCGCAATGCAGCCAGGGATCTTCAGTTCAGGTAGAAGAAGGGTGTTGGCCTCTTGAACTCTCGACGATCATGACTGTGACGCAATTAGACTGTGCTTTTTATTTGACTTGTGGCACTGTAGCATGAAAGGCATGTGTATGTGTGTTTGTCGGTTCGGTTTGTGTCCCTGCGGCGTTTCACATACTCAGTAAGTAGTATGTACGGCCGTGCCGTCTATATAAATTGATACACATAAACAAAAACCGGGCATTGGTCAGATATTATAAAGATTGTTGAACAGTGACAGCGACAGCCGATCGAAGAGTCCGGTGATGGCTGATCGAGCCACCAGATTCAGAGCAAACTTAGCGCTTCTGATCCACTGGAATTTCTGAAGCCGGTGTAAAAAGGTGGTATTAGTTGTGATATCTATATACAGATTGTATCAAATTAAACCTGTGCATAGTTCTGTGTGTAAGACAGAGATTGATACATAAAGCAATAAGTAAGAATGAGATAAATGATCGCTAGGATGTTACGTGGTTGCTGTAAATAAATAATATTTATACAACCTAATGGCGTCATCTTTGTTTTTCCGCTCCTTCTATGCTATTTTCAAAGGCAGCTACAAATAATTTTATTATGTCGGCGGTTGAATTACCACCATAAAACCATTTAATTATTTGAATTTTTTCCAGAACAGTATAAATTGCCATTTTATCAATAATTTCAGTAGTGACTATTTTTAGTGTAGAAAACAACGATGACAGTTGTTTGGTATATATTTATTTTATTTACAGTAACCACGTAACATCCTATTAGCGATCATTTATCTCATTCTTACTTATTGCTTTATGTATCGAACTCTGTCTTACACACAGAATGCCCTATGCACAGGTTTAATTTGATACAATCTGCATATAAAAGAAAGTCGTGTTAGTTAATTTCACCATTTATAACTCGAGAACGGCTGGACCGATTTTCATGATCTTTGATTTTTTGGATTTGTCTCCGCCCTGGTTAACAGAATGACTATTAAAACATCGTAAAAATTCACCTGGGAGCGAACGAGCGAAGCGAGTGCGTAATGTATTATTCTGTATAAGTATATAAAACAAAGATTATTATTCTGTATATTATATAAAACAAAGATTTTGTATATATATCATACCACCCGAGAGCGAACGAGCGAAGCGAGTGAGTAATGTAATTATAACATTCAAGCGAATGAGCGAAGCGAGTGGGTAATGTAATTATAATATTCAAGCGAACGAGCGAAGCGAGTGAGTAATGTAATTATAATATTCAAGCGAACGAGCGAAGCGAGTGAGTAATGTAATTATAATATTCAAGTGAACGAGCGAAGCCGGACCGGGCCGCTAGGAATAAAATATAGTAAAAAAATTTTTTAAAGACACGCTTTTATTTAAATGTTCTAAAAAGGAAAAAATAAGTTTTAATAATTTAGTTTCATATTTTTAAAAGCGTGGGTTGTAAAATCTACGATATTTTATTAGTCACGACCCACGCTTTTATAATTATGAAACTAAATTATTAAAACTTAATTTTTTCCTTTTTAGTACATTTAAATAAAAGCGTGTCTTTAAAAAGTTTTTTTGCTAATATTTTATTTTGTTCCTTTTAGTCGTTCAAGAGTTTATCACCTTTTGACTTCCTTAGGGATTAAATTTCGAAAAATCCCTTCATATAGTGGGTGCTTACGTAACAAAAGAAATCTACTGTCTAAATTCCAGCCCCGGATCTTCAATTTTTTGTAGGCGGGGCAAAAACTGAAAAATGCCGCCCCCGCCTACTTATATTTATTTTTACCTTTATCATCTTTATAATTTCAGCTATCAGATGTCCACTATTTGATTGACATTTGGTTAAAGTTAAGTAAATGATGAGTTGTTCATACGTCTGTAAAGTGTGAATTTGAATTTGGCCGCCCTCTGAACTTGTCGCCCGGGGCATAGGTCCCGACTTGCCCCCCCCCCTAGATCCGGGGCTGCTAAATTCTAAGTTTCTAGCTTTAGCGGTTTGGCCTAGGCGTTGAATAGTCAAAAAACCTTACTTCCTCGTTTGACCCCCTTAGGGATTGAATTTAATTCTAAAAACGATTGATTCATGTATTGTTATCGGAAATGCATATGTGTACCAAATTTCAAATCGATCGGATACGTGGAAGTCGTTCAAAATTGACTTGCAAGATTTGACCTAAACAAACAAACTACATACAAACATTCCAAGTTAAATAAAAGTTTGTAAAAATGGCTGCTTTTAAAGATGTATTTGTCCTACTCTCCTCCCCTTATAAAATAGTTGATTTACATGTATGTATATCGATCATAAAATGACCCGGCCGGTAAAGTAACTTTACCGCTCGCTAGTCGCTAAAAATTACATGTTATCGCATCGAGACCCGTCTACCGAACTTTTTCCCGGCTACCTACCGTCCGTTCCAATTGACCGGTAGGGGCGCCAGCTATATAACGGCCACCTCGTCTGTAGGTAGTTCATATAGTAGTGTGTACAGAAGAGTTTATTTAAAATAATGAATTATTGACAATGCCGATGTGCTGTGTTTATCAATGTTCAAATCATAAAGATTTTGTATTTCCAAAGAATCCGGAACTGAATAAAAGTTGTTGCATGCGATCAGACGGATTTCTCGCGCGTTTTTCTATGAACACTAATGAATTTAGGTGGCTATAAACTTGCTGCCATCTAGATTACGTTTGTCATGAGACCGTCTCCATTTCGTTCCAGTGGACACGTTGCTTTGTCCGCGAGAAAGGTGAGGCCGTGGCCGGTCGCGACTGAGAGGCAAAGGTTGCCCCCTTTTATGAGGGGACGGGTTAGGTCTCTCTACACCGCATGTTCTGCAGACGGACAACCGGCCCGGACCGGACGCAATTTATCTCAAACAAACACACACGTACGCGCATGCGTGTGTGTTGGTTTGACTGTCAATACGATATATGACTTCGTATCATTGAATGCGAGCACCACACATACAGGGTGTAACAAAAAATTGATCACTAATTGGCAGGTTGAAATGTGTTGACACATAGTTACAGGCGAAATGTATTTGTAAGTTACACAGATTGTCAGGGGCGGATCTACATAGGGGCTAATAGGGCTTAAGCCCTGGGCCCCCAAGTGTCGAGGGCCTACAAGTGTAAAGGGCCCATAAGTGCCAAGGGCCCACAAGTGTCAAGGTCCCACACATGTCACGGGCCCACAAATGTCAAGGGCCCACAAGTTTCAAGGGCCCACAATTGTCAAGGGCCCACAAACATTGAAAAATCATCATACATTTTTAATACTTTTTCATTTACAATGAGCACTTATCGTGTAGTAAAAAATGGGGCCCCATTGAAATTAAATAAGCCCTAGGCCCCTGCAGATTGTCCGAAATTAAACCTGAACATACCAAATTAATGAGTGCAAGAAGGAAGATATAAACAAAATTACTAGCGCGACAAAGATAGAGAATGCAGTCATGGCTACGTTTTTATCATTATTATTGTAGATTATAGACGCGTCGACAACACAGGTCATTAGCGTCTTCAACACAACAATTAATAATTTGTGTATTAGAATCTGCCAGCTGGCATACACAAACCGACTGGTACGAGCTCGGGCTCCTGGGAACGCTAATTGGAATGCAGTTGCGAGAACAAATACATTCCAATGTTCCCCCTGGTGGACATGGCTATTTCAAACTAAATTTAAATAAACATCCAAAGTATCCACTGAAATAACTAAAGCATAAAGTGAATTTAGATATTATGACGCTTAGTTGCACTCATTATTTTGTTATGTTAAGATTTGATTACGGACAACCTGTAGGTATAGCTCTTAATTGTGAATACTTACCGAACTTGGGTTACAAGTTACAACGACGTAGGTACGTATTGAATAAGTTTGTATTGATATTGATCGTTAAAAAATAGTGATAAAATGAAGGAAATATCGGTAAATGGATACGGCTTAGGTGAAATGTGTCGGTTGTGCCTGTCAAAAGGCGTTATTCTATTAGATATATTTCATTTTTCGGCTGCAATGAGAAACCATCTATCGAATATTGTAATGGGGTGTGCTCCCGTTCAGGTAAGTGTGATATTTTTCATTATATTATGTAACATATTAATTTTAAACAGCACTGTATAGGTATGTCAATATTAGTGACATAAATTAAAACAAGATTCTAATTTTACTATGTATTTTGATGAGATTTTTAAAATTCAGTGAAGTATATAATAATATTAATACAATTCGTCTAAGAGCACGAAACATTTTTATTTATTTGAAAATGAAAAATCTCTCGATTTTTAGATAAGAAAATGTGATGACATGCCCAATTTCATTTGCCGCTCATGTTACACTCAAGTCGAAAAATTTCACCAGTTCCAGACGCAAATTGTACAGTCTGATAAAACATTGCGACGCTATTTACAGCAACTGCTTGCTTCGGACAAAGAAATCAAGCCTGTATGTTCAATTCAGAAGCCATCTGAGGAACATTCAAGCGATAAAACAAATCACTGTGATGTCACTGTGAAATATGAATCTATATTATTTCATGATATATTTGGCATGGACTTCAACAGGAAAGAAATGGCGCCTATGAATTATAATTCAACAGACAAAATTAACGAAGAAATGCCTTTAAAATTCGAAGTTAAAGACGAACCAACCGATGATAATTCATTAATACAATGTGCTGATAATACCGTAGAAACATCATCCAAGGGTGATTGTAGTGAAATCGTCTGCGAAGACTCAAAGATCGATGGTGGCCACATGTTGGGGAACGATGTTGAAGAATGTCTTGACAAAAATGAAGGGAGGAAGAAAAATATTTCAGTAAATTATGAGAAACATAAAAAAGCAACTGAAAAGAAGTATCACTGTGAGATTTGTAAAAAGTCATTTACTAAATCAAGTCATTTAATTACTCACAAACCCACACATACTGGTGAGAAACCATATCAGTGTGACGTTTGTAATAAGTGTTTCGGTCGATCAAATAATTTAATTCTGCACAAACGCACACATACTGGTGAGAAACCATATCAGTGTGACGTTTGTAATAAGTGTTTCGGTCGATCAAATAATTTAATTCTGCACAAACGCACACATACTGGTGAGAAACCATATCAGTGTGACGTTTGTAACAAGGGTTTCAGTCAATCACATGATTTAATTAATCACAAACGCATACACATTGGTGAGAAACCATATCAGTGTAACGTTTGTAATAAGTGTTTCATTGTTTCTAGTAATTTAATTAGACATAAACGCACACATACTGGTGAGAAACCATATCAGTGTGACGTTTGTAATAAGTGTTTCAGACAATCAAATAATTTAATTCAGCACAAACGCACACATACTGGTGAGAAACCATATCAGTGTGACGTTTGTAACAAGGGTTTCAGTCAATCACATGATTTAATTAATCACAAACGCATACACATTGGTGAGAAACCATATCAGTGTAACGTTTGTAATAAGTGTTTCAGTGTTTCTAGTAATTTAATTAGACATAAACGCACACATACTGGTGAGAAACTATATCAGTGTGACGTTTGTAATAAGTGTTTCAGTCAATCAAATAATTTAATTCAGCACAAACGCACACATACTGGTGAGAAACCATATCAGTGTGACGTTTGTAATAAGTGTTTCGGTCGATCAAATAATTTAATTCAGCATAAACGCACACATACTGGTGAAAAACCATATCAGTGTGACGTTTGTAATAAGTGTTTCAACCAATCAAGTTTTTTAATAATTCACAAACGAACACATACTGGTGAGAAACCATATCAGTGTGACGTTTGTAATAAGTTTTTCGCCCAACCAAGTCATTTAATTACTCACAAACGCACGCATACAGGTAAGAAACCATATCAGTGTGGCATGTAATTAATGTTTCAGCAAATTTATTAGTTTAAATATTCACAAACGTACACACACTGGTGGGAAACCATATTAGTGCAAACTTTATAATAAATTAATTGTTTAGAAAATAATTAAGTCAATAAATAAAAATAAATAAAATCATAACTTAGTCGTAATTTTACAGTTTATCTGATTTCATCATTTTTTGTCAGTTTGTTTCAGGTTCTCATTTGTATGTACAATTTGTTCCTCGTTCCTCGGGCGGCAAATGCTGTTTCCTGCCTTTTAATGCAATTATTTATATACTAATTATGACTCGTGTGAGTGTTAAAACTAGCTAGCGCTCGTTTTAAATACTGTCACTACTCGTCAGTAATATACCCCATTACACATCTAGATATACAATCTACTATTAATATACAGATTGTATCAAATTAAACCTGTGCATAGGGCATTATGTGTGTAAGACAGAGATTGATACATAAAGCAATAAGTAAGAATGAGATAAATGATCGCTAATAGAATGTTACGTGGTTACTGTAAATAAATAAATATTTATACAACCTAATAGCGTCATCTTTGTTTTTTCGCTCCTTCTATGCTATTTCAAAGGCAGCTACAAATAATTTTATTATGTCGGCGGTTGAATTACCACCATAAAACCATTTAATTATTTGAATTTTTTCCCGAACAGTTTAAATTTCCATTTTATCAATAATTTCAGTAGTGACTATTTTTACTGTAGAAAACAACGATGACAGTTGTTCGGTATTACATATTTATTTACAGTAACCACGTAACATCCTATTAGCGAATATTTATCTCATTCTTACTTATTGCTTTATGTATCAATCTCTGTCTTACACACAGAATGCCCTATGCACAGGTTTAATTTGATACAATCTGTATAATGTATTTGTTTATAAGACTCTTGGAGATTACACATCCGTTCTCGACTGTGTGTAATTTAACAGCGTCGGTAATATTTGGTTTTAACATGAAACAAAAATGGATGAAACCATTGTGGAGTCGACCATAAGTGTTCGTATTTGTTTGTTATTTAGGTATCTGACAGTGACGCACTTGCCATTGTCTTAACCTTAAAAAAAATTAATATGATAAGCACGGCTCGTATGACCGGTGTGTGTCGATTGTTTTTTTTTATCAGAAATTGAACAGTTGAATGTCGCGACATGCGCATTCCATCACGAATATCTCCGTCCGGCGCAAACTCACACACGCACAATACAAAATGACGGTAAAATCGTGTCGCCATGGTGTTTTTTTTTTATAATGAACCTATTTTTAACCGACTTCAAAAAAAGGAGGTGGATCTCAATTCGGTTGTATTTTTTTTTTATTTATGTTTGTTACTTCAGAATAAATCAATTTGGAAAATTATTTCTTTATTGGATAGGGTATACCTCGAAGTTGGTCCCATATAAATTTTAGTTACATCGGTTCAGTAGTTCGGCTGATTTTTAATAAAAGTGAGTAACGCCTTGTGATTCCTTTAAGGTAAATGTCACTTTTTGACACATCACACGGCGAAAGAAGTCAGTTAAGTAAGTGAATCTACTGGCAAGCGACTAAACTACGTATTTTAAAGCCACTAAAAACTAAAAAATAAAAAACTTTTTAACAAAAAAAAACCTCTTTCAAAAAACTACCAAAAAGAGGAAAATAATGAAATTTTGAGGTCTGTGCCAATTTAATAAAATATGAAGTCGGCTAAAAAGTATAGTATAGTGATTACTGTTTAATATCGTTCTTTATAACCGACTTCATATTTTATTAAATTGGCACAAACCTAAAAATTTTTTTTGGTAGCTTTTTGAAGCAGGTTTTTTTTTTGTTAAAAAGTTTTTTGTATGAAAAATTAATGTCAGAATCAGAGCTGGGCAGTGTTGTGGGTGTATTTTAAAGACTGCCAACTGCTAAGGTTATTTGGGCCTAGCACCAATTCATATTTTCAATTCATAATTTTTTTTTTATAATAAATTGAAATTCCAATTGACACTTTTACCAGCTCTCGGGTTAGAACCCGGAAACTGGTGACTTTTAATAGAGAACCGTAGCAACGCCATGTAAACAACAGCATTGCTACACGCTCGGCTATTCGCAAGCCCGCTGGGCAATGCTGAGAACTTACATAATTTGATTTTGTGTGACTGCATGTGTATACAGGGTGTATCACAGAATTGAGAACATAGAAAATAAATGAGTGCAACAGGGAAGACATTAACAAAATGTGTATAGCGTGACAAAGATAGAATACACATGACTAACTCAACTAAATTAATTATCATGGTTTTAAGCATGAAAAAGGGCACAGCAATCACTGATCTTAACTAATTTACACAATGGAGTTTTCCCTATGTTCGGTTTTCTGTGGTACACCCTGTATAAAAACTGTAATCATATGATCACAATCTAAGGTTATTGTCAAATGACAATGCTTTCTGCAACCCAGTATAAGAGAGACGTTACGTTTTATGTATATATTTGTAGATGGCATTTTCGTATTTCTACGGGGTGATCATTTAATCGGAACAAACTTTCAAACAGTTTTAAACGAGACATTGAACTCTTATCATTTTTTATTGCCTCCGCGTTTTTTTTTTTGTAACGCCGCTGTCTCCGTAAAGCGATCAGGGCGTGGTCATTTGTTTAAAAGAGCGAGCGAGCAAGAGACAACATCCGTCGCGACCGGGGGGCGGCGGGCTATGCATGTTGGCGCTGTGCCCTCATACAGAGGTCAACACACCGGCTCACACACAGGCTAAGCCGCCACAAGAACCAACTCAGACTCTCAAGTGAACCAGATCAGATCAGAAAAGCTAAATAACCTGTCCTATGGCTTTCTTCTCTCTTATACAAAATAGTCCAAACTATAACCGTGCAAAAGTCAACACTACTCAATTTTATTTATTTATAATAAAATTAAGAAAAATCGCAGGATAGTGGACAAAATATTTGATTTAATAAATTAAATGTACGACGTTTCGTCTATAGATTTAGACTTTTTCAAGTACTTGACAAATTATAATTTAAAAAAACTAAAAAACACGCTTTAATGAACTAAAAAGTAAAAAATAATTAATTTTATTGTAAAAAAGCGTGGGGTAGTATGAAAATATGATACAAAGCACCCCACGCTTTTTTACAATAAAATTAATTATTGTTTACTTTTTAGTTCATTAAAGCGTGTTTTTTAGTTTTTTTAAAATACAATTTATTTTTGCTTTTTAGTCCTGGGGATCCTGGTCAGGATAATGGGACAAACTTATGGAATTATTGTATTGTAATCGGTCCTTGATAAGTGTGCAAAGTTTCAGTTCAATCTGAAGTTTTTTGCTTTTTTTTTTAGTCCTGGAGATCCTGGTCAGGATAATGGGACAAACTTATGGAATTATTGTATTGTCGTCGGTCCTTGATAAGTCGACAAAGTTTAAACTAAATCTGACCGTTCAAAGTTGGTCAAAATCAAGTTCAAAGAAGTCGGTTACAAACTGACAAACAAGCAAGCAAGCAAGCACGCAAACATACAGGTGAAGCTAATATAAGCGTGTTAAAAAGTCTAAATCTATAGACGAAACGTCGTACATTTAATTTAATAAATCAAATATTTTGTCCACTATCCTGCGATTTTTCTTAATTTTATTATAATCACGATGGACACGATTTCTAATATAAATTTATTTATTTATTGTAGATTATAGACGCGTCGACATCTCAGGTCATTAGCGTCTTACAACTACACTAAATAACAACTTTCTTATTCGAACCCACGAAAGTCTAGTCTAGAGGCTGCGGTATCAAGTACGCTATCCACTAGGCTATACTGCCCTCTAACACTACTCAAATTTTATCATTGCATTTAACAGATAATATTAGGAAAAACATCAAATTGGTGGCAGACTAATGGCCGATTTATCGTACATTTTAATCACGATATTTTTTTTATCACACTGTTAAATTTTAACAGCTACGTGTTCATTGGTTGCTGCGTTTCGTTACCATAGCAACCTATCATTTAACAGTGTGATTAAAAAACATCGTGATTAAAATGTACGATAAATCGGCCATTATTAACTTCCTCCCATTGGAAGTTATTGTAATGGGTCCGAAAATCGAAATCAAAATGTATAACAAATTTTTATGTTTCACGGTCACTACATTATTTTTTGAAAGATGTCTGTGTGTGTGTATGTGTACGTATTATGTACGTACGTACCTACGTATGTGTCCATTTCTTTCTAAGACGTAATCTCGAGAATGAAAAATGATATCGACTACGTTAGGGTGCCAATCGACGCGTATTAACGTAAATATGATCTGAAAGAAATGTTTTCAAAATCGGTTCAGCCATTCTTTTTTCTTAACCAAATAGACTCCAAAAAAGTAGATTTTACACAATATCTCGCGAATAAAAAATTATATCGACTTCGTAAGGGTGTCAATCAAGGCGTGTTAACGGCATTTTGGTTCGACATAAATTTTATAAAAATCGGTTCAGCCGTTTTTTTTCTTTTAATTATTGTTTAAAATAACTAATAATTATGTTTTAATGGTTAAAATGATTACTTTTCTGTGTAATATCTAATTTAATTATTATTATTAAATATTTATCAAACTGGGAAGTTCGTCGTGTGGACCTCGAGGGTCGCACTTTAGTCCTAATTAATAAACGACTTACCTCACGGCTTGTTTATTAATTTAAATATGTTTACGAAACTTAATTAATAAAAATAAAAATTCTAATAATAATAATAAAAATTCTAATAAATAAATGTACCCTATAATTGTTAAATTCAAAAATGAAATTTTAGTAGTGTTTTCCAGTATACTTTTGTACGGTCAGAGTTTGGACTATTTGTTCAGTTTGTTTGACCGTTGCTCTGATATCAGATAAGGCTAATGTCATGGACGAGTGGATTGAAAATTGTCGGTTATATAAAAAGTTGTTGAGACATCGAGAGCAGCGGCGTCACCCTTTAACAGTGTCTTCTGCAACGACGGCGTTCAAATTACCTGATTAAAGCGCGTTTCTTCCAATTCATTTTACACATTCTAGCGATCGGTAAAATTTGTCGTTCGCTGCAGCTCCTCACAACTTGCTAATTTTTGTATTGAAAATGCACCAGTTCAAGAACTGTATCAAAATTGCGAGTTTCTCGCTTACTCTTGCGTTGATGTCACTTTTGCAAATACAAACGATTTATTATTATTTTAGCAATTTCTGCGTTTCCTATTTACAATTTACTGTTTTAACATTGGAAATGTTTATGTTTGTATATGGAGGCAGAGTTAGAGTTTTCGTTCAAGGCCAAAAGACAACGGTGTCGCGATCAAGTGAGGAGCAATCATGCAAAATTGAACAAGTGCAATTTTTTCGAAATGTGTTTTATATCATGTCTAGTTAATTGAGAGGTATTTGCGACGATCTGCGGTGTTATTTTTGAGCAAATGTTAATAAATACTGTAGAAAAATCCATTTAAAAGTTAAGTAATCAAGCAAAAGTGAACGCGTATATAACAGAAGAATAATAGGGTTATTCCTGACAAAACTAAACAGTGCATTGATAAATATTGTGTGTATAATAAACAGTTAATTATGTTTCATATATGCTGTTATCATTTCCAATGTCCTCAATGGTTGCAAGGATTGCGAAATCTGTGAATTTTTTTTTGCTAGAAAATACGGTTGTTCTTAAAAAAGAATATTATTTCGAAGTTTAGAGGGATTGCGTCTAGTGCCATTACCTAGGATACTCACTCGGTAAATCAGTGTGTAAACGATAGATATTACCGAGAGTGTAGCAATGCTGTTGTTTATGCTATGGTTCCTCTATTACAAGTCCCCAGTTCCCGGGTTCTAGCCCGTGAGCTGGTTAAAGTGTCAATTGGATTTTCAATTTATTATTAAAAAAAAATAATGAATTAAAAATATGAATTGGTGTTAGGCCCAAATAACCTTAGCTGTTGGTGGCCTTTAAAACACAACAACACAGGTAGATATTACCGAACATAGGGAAAATACAATGGGATTTTTAACTTCCCATTTAATTTTTTAATCAAGACGGACATCTGTCGGTCACATTGAACTCTCAGTACTGAAGAGTTCACGGGGCACAGACTAGGTGGCGATGTGTCTGGGGGCGAACCGCACAAGGGGCTCCGCGCACTGCACAGAAAGGCACGGGTGCGGCCTATCAAGTCTGATGCGGTGCGCGACCTCTTTGACCTCGGTCGAGGCTGCTTCAAGGAACAACATTCTGCTCTCTCAGTTCTTATAAATAACATGCCTACACCTTTTTGTAATATACAGGGACATTGACAATACTGTTACAAAACTGTTTTCTGAGTTGGCGGAATAAATATTTATTTACAATAATTCGTAACAATTAACTATATACAATAATTAAAGACACAACAACGAAAAGTCAATTCTAACAATAAAAAAAACTTAAACGGTAGAATTGTAGATTATAGACGCTCGACAACAGAGGTCATTAGCGAAACTTAAACGGTAATTATTGAACTAAACGAGCCACTTATATAACACTTAACAAATAACTATATATACAAGGATTATTTATATGTAATTATATTAGTCACTGTATTTATATCAGATTTATTTATTTGTTCAACACTGTCACAGTACAATCTACACTGATTGATTACCGTTACCTGATCAATATTTATTTCATTGCATGACACCGTCGACTGAACCTCTGACTCGCACTCGCTTATATAGGTCGCGCAACCCCGCCTAGTACGTTCTCGTACTCTCCAGAACATTCCGGCAGGTACTCGTTGTTGAACAAGCAGACACCGCTTCTCGATTTCTCTATTGGAGGCAGTGGCGTAACATCTTGGGGTTTGCTACAATACTGTATATTATTATAGAGTGAAGTTAGTATACGACTGTGAAATATATATAAGTTATTATTATTGTAGATTATAGACGCGTCGACAACTCAGGTCTCTTCAACACAACAGTAAATAATCCATTTGTGTATTAGAATCTGCCAGTCGGCATACACAAACCGACTGGAATTGTTCGATTGTTCAAGTCGATTATTTGCCACATAGGTTATAGCAATAGCAGCGAATGAGAATACATATAATCGCGATTCAAGGTTATATGCTAGTCGACTGACGTTCACGCGACTCGTTGATTGTTCACTGTTCACACTGTTCAGTCGGTACTCTGTGATCTCTTCACTATTCAATTCGTATTACACGATTACTGCACAATCGATCATCGACTCGACCACAGCTGTTGAGTGATGAACGATTGTATATTATGTGGCTGTCGACAGTGTACGATTCAGTACTATGCGACTCGGTCTCGGTGAACTATGAAACAACAACAATCGAGTCCAAGTGACAACCATCGAGAGTCATCAAGATGTTTGAACAATCGAGACAATCGACCAAAAATATCTCGTAATCGCGTATCACTACCTTACTTGCCAATGGCGCTATCAAGTTGTAGAAAAAAAAGGGTGTGGGTCCCGGGACCCCCGACAGATGTGAAACATCAAAGAAAACGTTATTGAACTCGGTAGTATTCTCTATATTGTAGTATATATTTTTTCAAAAGCAGCAACTAACTGTTATGCTGACGTAATCCTATATACACACGCGGTTGTCTTCCCGTGCCCGAGCGCGCGGAAGCCGAGAGAGAGAGTGCCGCAGTGGTGGAGAAAACAGCAGCTAAGGAGCGGACCATAAATTTCGTTGCATATTTCCCCTCACGCGGCTGTTCACAGTCCGACATAAGATGTTTCACATCAAAAAACCTGGTCCTTCATTGATTTGTGAATGGACACATTTTTGTGAAACACCCTGTGTATTTGTTATAGTTATAAACTTATAATATATTATGTTATATAGCTATATATTATAACATGTGAGTACGAAGTGTATTTATCTCTTTCTAATCAACAGCTCGATCTAGATTCTTCCAATTCGCTTTACACCGGATTATTATGTTCTGCTGCTTCTTGTTAATAAACCAGTGACGGCGGCAATTAACAATCCCGCATTCCATGCGGCCCCCGGCCAGTGTTGCCAAACGATAATAATTGCTACAATATTTCCCTAAAAATAATTACCGTGAAACTGTATCTATATTAATTACTAGCGGTACTCGTCCGGCTTCGCCCGGGTGCTAAGAAAGCCCGGGTGCAATACACTACTCACTCGCTTCGCTCGTTCGCTTGAATGTTATAAATACACTACTCACTCGCTGCGCTCGTTCGTTTGAATATTATAATTACATTACTCACTCGCTTCGTTCGTTCGCTATATATATAAACCTTCCGGGAATAATTCCGTCATACATGATTTTTGCGTAACTTTAACCGTTTACGCAGCGCACGCAACGGAAGCTCTCAAAAGTAATAATTTTTCCCGTTTTTGCAATATTTTTCATTGATGCTCCGCTCCTATTGGTCGTAACGTGATATTATATAGCCTATAGCCTACCTCGATAAATGGGCTAACATAAAAAAATTTTTTTTTAAACCGGACTGGTAATTCCTGAGATTAGCGCGTTCAACCAAACAAATAGATATAGATAGATTAAAATTTGAAAAACAGGAAAAAAATTATGAAAACGGAAAATTCGTTCTTCTAGTCCTTAGGACTTTACAATTATACAAACTAATTAGTTACGGTTTAGTCTATTTTTATTAAAGTTATTAACTTCTGTATAAATCATTAAAAACATGACTCTCTCATGATGTGGACTTTGTATGCGCGTTACTATATATACGATTGTTTACTAGGTGGAATGTTTAGGACTGGCTATTCTGTGTAAAAATTACAAAATAAAATGTATAGTTACATATATAAAATGGATGAATACAAAACAAATTAATGTAAAATTAGTAACCACGCATGCGCAATGTGTTTTTATGGAATCTACGCGATATGCAGGCGATACCTGCAGTTTGCGACGCCTTTGTCTCTTTGTGTGCCTATTCCCAGATTAATCGCTGGCTACAAATGGACCATCGATAATCTGTGTAATCGGCATTCTCATTTCTTACAGTGTATATTAAAGGCGCTAATGACCTGAGTTGTCGACGCGTCTATAATCTACAATTAATTAATTAATTAACTAAACGTTTGAGTACCGGGATCTCACTGGTTTGCTCTATAAAACTGAAATGTGATCCAAACCTGAGTTTTCATGAAAGTCGTTTTCTTATAAGTAGACACAAATTGATTGATGACAACAAAATTTAGGAAAATCCCCCGGTTTGTTCTAATCGGTTGGCAGCAATGATTACAATCAACGGATGCCCAACGCACACTACATAAATTATATATTTGTGTAATAATAATGATGCAGAAGATCGCAGTATGCTTGGCGCACGTACAAGACTGATGATTGTGATATTGTCTTGATGTAGGGTAAATGGACACAATCAATACAATAAAAATATTAGTAAAAAAATTTTTTTAGAGACAAGCTTTTATTTAAATGCACTAAAAAGGAAAAAATAATTTTTAATAATTATTTAGGTTCATAATAAAGTATAAAAGCGTGGATCGTGAACTCTATGATAGTTTATTAGACACGACCCACGCTTTTATAATATTGAACCTAAATTATTAAAAATTATTTTTTCCTTTTTAGTGCATTTAAATAAAAAGCTTGTCTCTAAAAAGTTTTATTTATTAATATTTATTTTGTTCATTTTAGTCTTTCAAAATTTTACCCCCTTTTGACACCCGCAGGGGTTGAATTTCGAAAAATCCTTTCTTAGTGAGTGCTTACGTCAGAAAAGGAACCAACTGTCCGAATTTCAAGTTTCTAGCTTCAGCGATTTGGCCTGGGCGTTGATTAGTCAAAAAAACCCTACATCCCCGTTTGAACCCCTTAGGGGTTGAATTTATTTCTAAAAACGATTTATTCATGTATTGTCATCGGGAATACATATGTGTACAAAATTTCAAATCGATCGGATACGTGGAAGCCGTTCAAAATTAACTTGCAAGATTTGACCTAAACAAACAAACAAACTAACATACATTTCAAGTTAAATGAAAGCTTGTAAAAATAGTTTTTAAAAATCGGACCCATTATACAATAACTTCCCACGGCGTGTGATTTTTTAAGGTAAATGTCACTTTTTGACATATCAGACAGCGTAAGAAAAGAAGAGGAAAATAATGAAATTTTGAGGTCTGTGCCAATTTAATAAAATATGAAGTTGGTTAAAAAGAAGATATTAATCACTATACTATACTTTTTAACCGACTTCATATTTTATTAAATTGGCACAGACCTCAAAATTTCATTATTTTCTTCTTTTTAGTGGTTTTTTGAAGGAGGTTTTTTTTTTTGTTAAAAAGTTTTTTATTAGAGACAAGCTTCCTAATGAAATGTACTAAAAAGGAAAAAAATTATCTTATAATTTGGGTTCATATAATTATTATAAAAGCGTGGATGGTAAACTCTATGATAGTTTATTAGTCGCAACCCCCGCTTTTATAATAATTATGAACCAAAATTATTAAATATTATTTTTTTCCTTTTTAGTACATTTCAATAAAATCAATAATTGTCTCCGCAGTATGAGACAGGTACAAACGCCAAACGCTTTTAATATTTTATTATTATTTTTTTAAAGTGAAAATATGTAGATATTTGATAACAATTTAAAATACAAACAAAAGTGGGTGTGTGCTTATGACCACACGACAGAAGTGAAAACTTCTGATTTTCTAATTTTAAAATATATAGGTATATGTTTTAGTGTCATCTATTAGCGCACCTGTGAACTACAAATAACTTATTATCAACACCACCTTTTCAATTAAGTTTTAGTGTCATCTATTAGCGCACTTGTGAACTACAAATAACTAATTACCAACATACCACAAATACCTTTTCAATTAAGTTTTAGTGTCATCTATTAGCGCACTTATGAACTACAAAAAACTTATTACCAGCATAGGTACTACCTTTTGTGTTTGAGCCGAGTAAACCCGATTCAGAGTCACCGACCCGAAGCGTGACGGTTCACTTGCGTTCACTACTCAAGCAAAGTGCGCCTAAGGAAATTTTCACTTCAAAAATAAAATTATATACAATTATTTTTCTTATTGATGTGAAACATCTTATGTCGGGCTGTGAACAGCCGCGTGAGGGGAAATATGCAACGAAATTTATGATCCGCTCCTTCGCTGCTGTTCTCGCCACCACTGCGGCACTCTCTCTCTCTCTCTCAGCTTCCGCGCGCTCGGTCACAGGAAGACAACCGCGTGTGTTACAGTGCAGTATATAGGATTACGTCAGCATAACAGTTAGTTGCTGCTTTTGAAAAAATATATACTACTACATAGAGAATACCACCGAGTTCAATAACGTTTTCTTTGATGTTTCACATCTGTCGGGGGTCCCAAGACCCACACCCTTTTTATATTTTATGAACATTGGATTTTAGGTATTCATGTCATCTGTCTGTACCCGCGATACAGACATGCTATTTTTTTCAAGTCGATTAAAAATTAAGACACCACTCACATAATATTAAAACGATCTTCCGATGAATTTGAAAATAGTAAAATTCTTGTCAATTCCGTTGATTTACCCTACGTCGTTCGGGTTAAAGCCGAAGAAGACAGCAGTCGCGTTTAGTTGCTGTCGGGTAGCAATCGAGGCGGCCCCGACGGCAGCTGGCGGTCACGCCCGCCACGGCCTGCTTGACCGCGCTCTCTGTGTGGATGTTTGTGTGTGTGTGAGATGGCGCGCGCGCGTTTTACAAAGCGTTTTCTCGTGCCCGGAGGCGCCACTGATTACATACCCGTGTATCTTCTGAATTCGAGGAACGCACGCATTATTCTTAAATTTATGAATAGGAAATTCTTTATTAATTGCCTCCGCAGAAATACACTAAATTTGTATCCTATGGTACCAGGGTCGTAGACGCGTATGACCTCTGTTGTCGAGCGTCTATAATCTAATATATATATCAGCGTAGCGATACAAAATTAATGCTCGATTTCTGGTAGGTAGCAGAAAGCATACATTAAATAGATTTATACGGCTGTTTTGCAATTGAAAATTTTTATTGGAAGAGCAGCCAATTACATAATAATTTGATTCCTGCAAATATCGGAAAAAATCATTTTGACAACCATAGTAACAGTCAGGACTCTAATCTGAACCTTTCCACTATCGCGGCGGAATGAGCTTACATTACTCAACCGTGACATGATTACCAATCTAACATTCTCCATATATGCAAAGGAATCAATAGATTTCTATACTACATGCGAGTGTTTTTAATTATAGCTAGGTTGTAGATGTGAATCATCGTAATAGCGAGAGCCTACATGAATAGCTCTCGCGGGCTTGAGAATAGCCGAGCGTGTAGCAGTGTTGTTGTTTACATTGGCGTTGCTATGGCTCCTCTAAAGTGAGTTATGTCGAATAATATTTGGATAACACCGGTGGGTTAATTCCGCGAAATACAAATATTGATTCATTAATTTTTTTTATTTATTGTAAATTATAGACACGTCGACAACTTAGGAGGGCTTGAGAATAGCCGAGCGTTTAGCAATGCTGTTGTTTACATTGCGTTGCTATGGTTCCTCTATTACAAGTCCCCAGTTCCCGGGTTCTAGCCCGAGAGCTGGTAAAAGTGTCAATTGGATTTTCAATTTATTATTAAAAAAAATAATGAATTGAAAATATGAATTGATGCTAGGCCCAAATAACCTTAGCTGTTGGTGGTATTTAAAACACAATTTAACAATTTTTTTCGACGCATCTATAATTTACAATAAATAAATAAACACACTGTATATGATCACAATCTAAGATCATTGTCAAATCAGATTAAATATCTGGGTTACCGAGGTTTGCTCGGATGAGTTCAATAAAAATAGTACATACTGTGAGATATTGATTTTGTATTATTTCCTCAGAATTATTATTCCGAAACGATTCACTGTCAGAGTATTTTGACATAAATAATGAAAGTAGATTGTTTTTTCCAAAGCCTACTCACCATACGACACTGTTTTATAACGTTAAAAAACTGTTTTTTAAAATGATAAAATCGATAGGAAAACGAATTTTTCTAGGGATGAGATCTAGCTAGATCGATTTTTTGCCCCCCGAAACCCCTTTTCGGTAAATTTGATCAAAATCGTTAGAGCCGTTTTCGAGAAAATATTTATATAGGTACATAGGTACATATATACAAGATTTGCTCGTTTAATAATATAGGGATTCTGACAATGCTTTGTGCAACCCAGCATTAGTGTTAAACTGTGAAATGTTCGTCTGTTTAATTCAGTGGTGTTTATTAACGATCTTTCTTTTGTTTTCAGAACTTCAGAGAGCAGAGTATAGATGGTGCAGGATTGCCACTGCTAACTGAAGAACATCTGACGTCAACAATCAACATGAAGTTAGGACCGGCGCTGAAGCTCAAAGCTATGCTCTCGCGCAAGCTCGGTTCATGCGCAGTATGTTTGCATTGCGCGCACTGTCATGGCGGCGGTGGAAGTGCAACTGGCGCCAGTGATCGCGGTTCGACGACAGCATCCCCACCCATTGATAAGAGACCGTCCAGTAATTCGTAAAATAGAATATTTTATAATATTGTTTTGATATAATTAGAGAGGCGTTTCGTTGTGTGACGTTTTTTATGTTGCTTGAAAATAATCTAGATAAATGTAAAGGGGAAATTCTCTAAGAAAACGCTTGCTAAGAAAGAAATTCCCTTTTTTGAAACTCTCTGTGGGAAAGGTACTCGTGTAATAAAAAGATATTTTAAAGTCAGAAGTGCAAAAGTGCTAGAAGATTAATTTTAAATACAAGGAAAAGTTCTCTCAGAAGCTACGCTTGCTAAGAAAGAAATTCCCTTTTTGAAACTTTCTGTGGGAAAGGTACTCGTGTAATAAAAAGATATTTCAAGGCCAGCAGTGCTGGAAGTGTTGTGTCCATTAGAAAGTTGATTTCAAAAAGGGAAAGTTCTCTCTGAAGGCGCTTATTAAGAAAGAAATTCCCTTTTTGAAACTTTCTGTGGGAAAGGTACTCGTGTAATAAAACGATATTTCAAGGCTAGAAGTGCTGGGAGTGTTGTGTCCATTAGAAGATTTTCAAAAACAAGGGAAAGTTCTCTCAGAAGACGCTTGTTAAGAAAGAAATTCCCTTTTTGAAACTTTCTGTGGGAAAGGTATTTGTGTAATAAAAAGATGTTGGGATGAAACAGATTTAAATTCTGATTTTGTTTTTTTTGAATATTCTATTTAAGAATGGCCACGATGAAAGAAACGCCTCTAAGGAGTTCCAAATGAATTTATGATCAGATATCACAATAAAAATGTCCAAGAAACTTGAATTTTTCGTCAATTGAAATTGTGATAATATTGTCTTTAATTTAAATAAAAAAAGTGATCGTCATTTTTTAAACAAAAAAAAGAACGCGATCAGTTATTGTTTTTTTTTTCTAAATCTTAATTTTCTTTTGTTTCTAAATATTTGACTGATTCAGTGGCGACGCCAGGGAGGGATCTCTTAAAAATCCAAAGTATAAAATATAGGTATACTATATGTACTTAGTTTTTTTTTGTAAACACTTTGATTAGATTTGGCCCAGTTGTAGATTTTTGTTAGAGAATAATTCCCAAAAATCTGAAATTTTGAATTTAGGCGTAAACAATAATACCTCAAAGTTAGTAGGTAGTGAATTTACCTATAGGCCGAGTAGGCCCAGGCCTATAACGGCACATTTTAAAGGATAGCAGATTTGGGGGAGAAAATGTGGAGGACTTAAAATAATTATTAATTAAATTATTATGCGTAGTGAGTTTAGTACGGCTGAGGATATTATAGGGTTTTTTGGAAGTTTTTTGCAGCCAGTTTATTAAAGTTACACCTCCTAAAGTTATTCCTTTATCTATACAATAGGTACTCCTGAATACAAGTATACACACTTGCATACAAATACAACAATACACTTACAATAGCTTCCATAACTTTCTTTCATTTTAAAAATAGAAACAGTTGTCTAAAATCCATGCTAATAACAACATCGTTCAAATAATGTTCATAAATCATAATTTCACTATAAAATGTAAGTATTTTGAATCTAATTCATTCATTTATCTTTATTTTCAAATACTGTACCTATTATAACTTGTTCATTTTAATGTACTTATATTATGTATAACATTTCAGAATATTACTGATGATGCCTAAAAAAGCGAAACGTTTAGTATAAATAAAACTCTTTCAATATAAATAAATTGGCTGCAAAAAACTTCCAAAAAACCGCATTAAATTATTAGTTATATGATATTTTTGTATGTTTGAAGTGAATATTTAAAAGGCAGCAGGATTCTTATAGTCTAGGCCACCAAAACTTCAAATCTACTCCTGCTCAAAATTGTCAATAATTATCAATCATTGCCCTTGGAACAAAACATTTAACTGTAACAGATGTGAAAAACCAGTTTTTTTCAAATTTCTTGAAAACTATTGGTTCTACGAGAAAAATGGTAATATACTAAATTAAAGATAAGAAAATTTTCTATAAAAAAGTTCTATATATTTTTTTCGTGCAACCGACAATTTTCATGAAAAGTCGTTTCTTTAAAAATTTTGAACATCCATAATCTTTACTCTATCTATCTATGACTGGGCTATTTATAGTTGTCGGGCGTCTATAATTTACAAACCAGCTTGTAACTGGAGTGTGCCCCTGTAATAAACAGAACCAGGCACTGCCACTGAATCATAATAAAATATAGTTTCATTATTTTTATTGCGATATCTTTTTGATGTAAGTATTTTATTAAACAGTTAATACGACTTCGACAGAAAATATTTTTTATAGTTAGTATAAAAATACGAAGGGTGGAAACCTTGTTGTTATTTTTGTGTGAATAATTGTGAAGCCATTTTGTATTGTCGATTTAAGCTGTAAAATTGACAACAATAAGACTAATACAATGAGGGGGTAGAGGAGGTATAGAAGTAGGTAGATACTCAAAAAATTTTGGAGCATACAAAGTAATTCAAGAATTACAAGGCGCGATATTCATGTAGGTATTGTGTGTAAACGGTTTTACCGAACATAGGGAAAATAACACTAAGAAGATCAATTTTGTAGTAGGCTATGGCCATAAGACCTAATGTAAATATGTATTGGATTACATAGAAAAAATAGTGCAGTGAATTTTTTAAACAATTTTCCATAGCAACGGTTGACTATTAAGCGAAACTCGGAACCAGCTAAAAAAAAAAGTCTTGAGGTGTCGTAAGATACCCGACAGAAGCTATGTTTCTTACGCATTGTATATAAAACCGAATTTATCAAAGATATAAACAATACAATTAAAAAGTTATTATTTGACTGCCATTTTGAAATCTGACGCCATTTTATTTTTTTGTGTCTTATTAAACTCTCAAATATCAAATTTCAAAAGGATTGGATAATTTTTACAAAGAAGTATATACTTATGGCCGCCATTTTAAAATATGACGTCATTTTATATTTTTGCGTTCTATAAAACTCGTCAATATCTATTTTCAAAAAGATCAGATAATTTTTACACAAAAAGTACATATTGCCGCCATTTTGAAATCTGACGTCATTTTATTTTTTTGTGTCTTATGAAACTCTCAAATATCAATTTTCAAAAGGATCGTATAATTTTTAGAAAGGAGTACATACGGCCGCCATTTTTAAATCTGATGTCATTTTATTTTTTTGTGTCCTTTGAAACTCTCAAATACCGATTTTCAAAACAATCGGATAATTTTTACAAAAAACTACATTTGGCCGTCTTTTTTAAATCTGACGTCATTTCATTTTTTTGTGTTCTATGAAACCCTCAAATATCAATTTTCAAAAGGATCGGATAATTTTTACAAAAATGTACATACGGCCGCCATTTTGAAATCTGACGTCATTTTATTTTTTTGTGTCTTATGAAACTCTCAAATATCAATTTTCAAAAGGATCGTATAATTTTTAGAAAGGAGTACTACATATTTCCGCCATTTTGAAATCTGACGCTACTTTATTTTTTTGTGTCCTATAAAACTCGCAAATATCAATTTTCAAAAGGATCGGATAATTTTTACAAAAAAGTATATATAATGGCAGCCATTTTGAAATCTGACGTCATTTTATTTTTTTGTGTCCTATGAAACTCTCAAATATCAATTTTCAAAAGGATCTGATAATTCTTACAAAAAAGTACATATGGCCGCCATTTTGAAATCTGGCACCATTTAATTTTTTTGTGTCCTATGAAACTCTCAAATATCAATTTTCAAAAGGATCGGATAATTTTTACAAAAAAGTACATATGGCCGCCATTTTGAAAAATCTGACATCATTTTATTTTTTTGTGTCCTATGAAACTCTCAAATATCAATTTTCAAAAGGATCAGATGATTTTTACAACAGAGTACATGTGGCCGCCATTTTGAAAAATCTGACGTCATTTTATTTTTTGGTGTCCTATGAAACTCTCAAATATCAATTTTCAAAAGGATCGGATAATTTTTACAAAACAGTTCATATGGCCGCCATTTTGAAAAATCTGACGTCATTTTATTTTTTGTGTTCTATAAAACTCTCAAATATTAATTTTCAAAAGAATCGGATAATTTTTACAAAAAAGTACATATGGCCGCCATTTTGAAATCTGACGCCATTTTATTTTTTTGTGCTTTATTTCCTTAGTCTGATTTTATAACATTTATCCGATCCACTGAAACGTTACCGGAGAAAGACCTTTTGCCTCTGAAAATTCAAAAGTACGATTTGCACCCGGACGAAAGCCGGGCCGGTCAGCTAGTTATCATAATATTGTATTGTCACCGGAGCTACACATGTGTGCAAAATTTCAACTCAATCGGATCACGGGAAGTGGGTGAAAATTCAAAAGTACGATTTACACCCGGACGAAAGCCGGGCCGGTCAGCTAGTTACCATAATATTGTATTGTCACCGGAGCTACAGATGTGTGCAAAATTTCAACTCAATCGGATCATAGAAAGTGGGTGAAAATTCAAAAGTACGATTTGCACCCGGACGAAAGCCGGGCCGGTCAGCTAGTTATCATAATATTGTATTGTCACCGGAGCTACACATGTGTGCAAAATTTCAACTCAATCGGATCACGGGAAGTGGGTGAAAATTCAAAAGTACGATTTACACCCGGACGAAACCGGGCCGGTCAGCTAGTTACCATAATATTGTATTGTCACCGGAGCTACAGATGTGTGCAAAATTTCAACTCAATCGGATCATAGAAAGTGGGTGAAAGTTCAAAAGTACGATTTACGCCCGGACGAACCGGGCCGGTCAGTTAGTTACCATAATATTGTTTTGTCACCGTAGCTACACATGTGTGCGAAATTTCAACTCAGTCGGTCGCAAGATTTGTAACAAATATACGGGATCAAGCTAAATTAAACCATACCGTTTAAAAAACAAAGCATCTACTACCTACTTACTTTTGCGTGATGTCAGAACATACGTTTTTATTTGAGAATCAGTTCGGTTGCTTTTGCGTGATGCCAGAATATTTTAAAACTCGCAGTCGCATAAGAAGTTATTTACTTAAAAAAAAATCATATAAATCGGATCAGTGGTTCTTGAGTTATAAGCGTACAAAGAGACATACAGACAGAGAAAGTCAAATTGTTCGGGAAGGTATGAACGTCGAGAAATTTTGGTCCGATCCCTAGGTCTCGCCATCCGATCGACGTCGATAATTAGTTACACGTCATTTTAACTCAGTAGGCCAGGGTTTTTAAACTTAAATTCAAACATCAGCAGTCAAAAAATTGAATAACTATATTAAAATAATGCAATATAAGATAGAGCATACGCTATCTTCCAATATCCATATCACACTGTGCAACAGACAAGGACAACCGAAACAAGTTCGCGATTTATTAGATAAAGTCGCATTTATTTAGTTTAATAATCATATAAATCTGTATAAAAAAACTGTTTTGACACAATATTATACATGAAATCTATCTAAAATTTTCTGCTCTTTCGTTTAAGATAGGTTTCGAATCGATCTGACTTAAATTGAGCAAACTATAAGCAAAAAACACCGTTTTTTCTAATTTGCTCCCCTCTGGGGCCAAAATTCAAAAATCGGGCGACGTTAGGATCAAATAGACCCCGAGAGGAATCGAACAAAAAAAAGTTTTTGAAAATTGGTTCATCCGTTTGGGCTGTACGCGTGACACAAAATAGCGTGACAGATTCACAGATTCACAGATTCACAGATTCACAGATTCACAGATTCACAGATTCACAGACAAAGCGAGTGTATATAGGCGCTTCTAGCTTCGCTAAGATCGCGCCTAAAAATCGAGTATCCACTCGATTGTCGAACCGCGTAGGAAAAATACATGAAAAAATTCGAGTCGAATAAACAAAAGAACGACGTTTTCGTTGACTGCTCGATCTGCTGGAACAAATTCGAATCGAGTCAAATAGTGAGATTGAGTTTTTACACAACGCATTTTTCCTTTCCCGCGCCCAGCACGCATAATCTAAGTTCTACTGTACACGAAACGGAAAATCCACTACTAGCATACCTCTAATCACTGAGCTAGGAGGTAATAGGGACGCTGTACCACAGAGCGTTGTAATACAAAGTTGAAGCCATTTTTGACGTCAAACATGGCGGCCAAACAGAGGATGGATTATGGAATATTATTGTCTTCTTCTGCTTCTTAAATATAAAATGAATTGGCTGATTGGCGATTGGGTGCACTTTTAAATGCTTGTAGTGTCTCTATTACCTTCTTACTCAGTGCCCCTAATACAATTATTGATCGATAGTACAAAACAATGCAAATTTGACGTTTTTCGTGCAAATTTGAGGTTAAATTGACATAAAGATGGCTGCACAAATTTGTATGTATGTATGTACAGTATATAGTGTTCTTTTGTTAGTAGATTTTAATCGCCTGCAAAACAAATGAAATAAAAAAGTATTATGATTTTTAAACAAAAGAGAGTATTCGATTGACTCTTTATGCAGGATGTACACGCGAAAAATGTTCACTTGGTTTGTTTTTTGAGTTAGAACAATTAATACTATAGATTTTTAAATACATTCAACTCTGTCCTAAAATTGGAACTAAACAACACTAGCGCCGCGCGCGGTTGGAATTGCTAAACAAAGGGTGTTTAAAAAAGAATATAACATATTTAAAGAGGTAATGGTCAAGCGTTGCATATATTTGCATATATTTACTTGTATCTATATTTGGTCAGAACCCTCCAAAATGTTTAATTTTTAACTCAAAAAACAAAATATGAAATGCGTGGATACCTGTATAAATATATGCTACCGCCCTAGCCTAAAAAAACCTTTATGAATTGATGATGTCAGGTGCACACAGTGCAAATTGCGTAATATATTTTTCGTTAATCTAGTGCTCTTATAGTCCAAGAGCTAGCTACGTTTTTTCAACGTTACTCACTGCAAGGCTAATTTCTTCCTGAAAAAGTTCGAATGCTATTGCTATTCACGAAAGACCTTTTCAGATAGTAACTAACCTTGCAGCGAGTGACGTTAGAAAAACGTAGCTAGTTCATGGACTATTACTGCTTTTTAGCGTTGCAGGATAATTGTACGGGAGGCAGCGTTGCATTTTAGGTAGTGATTTCATACCGACCAATTCTTATTTCTAGTAATTGCTTAAGTATCAACAGTAACCAAAGTGAGCGTCAGTCGTCGCACCCGCGGTGGGGGGTAGTAGTAACAGGGTATCAAAATCGTTAAAAAAAATATCTCACTGACAGCTAAAAATATTTACTTCGTTACCATAGCAACTATATTTTATTCCATACGAGAAATATAAAAATATAGTTGCTATGGTAACGAAGTAAATATTTTTTACTGAGATATTTCAACTTTGGGGTATTTTAATTCTATGTTTACATTTCCAAAACTGTCCGCCTTGCTTATATTTTGTGTGTTCAAAATTAACTGACGGTTTTTTTCTTATTGTGTATTATACAGATTGTATCAAATTAAAGCTGTGCATAGGGAGTTCTGTGTGTAAGACAGAGATCGATATATAAAGCAGTAAATAAGAACGAGATAAATGATCGCTAATAGGAAGTTACTGTAAATAAATAATACCCATACTAACCCATACAACCTGATAGCGTCATCTTTGTTTTGTGATTTTATCAATAATTTCTTATTTCAGTAGTCAGTAACTACAGAAACTTCCTATTAGCGATCATTTATCTCGTTCTTACTTATTGCTTTATATCGATCTCTATCTTACACACAGAACGCCCTATGCACAGCTTTAATTTTATACAATCTGTATAAAGAATCACCATACCAAGTTTGATGCGGTATGAAATAACTTTAAAATCTATTTTGACACCCTCTTACTACTACCCCCACCGCTACTGGCGCAGCTGACTGTCGGATATCTCATCAGGTGGATGAGAATTGAGAACTAACATAATTATCAGCCGGTATGAAATAATTGGCTCATTTGCAACGCTACACCTCGCGCGGCGAAAGATGAAGCCACCGCGTCATAGTAACGTGAATGCATTGCGCCCGCCTTCTTGCTTGCTATTGGCTGTTTATTGTCATGAATAGCAGTTTGCCAAA
Organism: Mongoloraphidia duomilia; assembly: GCA_039654895.1. Lineage (NCBI taxonomy): Eukaryota > Metazoa > Arthropoda > Insecta > Raphidioptera > Raphidiidae > Mongoloraphidia > Mongoloraphidia duomilia. The sequence continues at coordinate 3,045,213 of CM077524.1, forward strand.
ATTATACCTAACGTCATAAAACCTAATGTGCAGTTTTGTGTACACGGCACTGTTTGCGGGCAAGCAGGCGTTCACTAGCATATTATTGATGACGTGCCTGGCTTCATCTCTCACCGCGGGTACTCTATAACAGATAATGGGGAAAAATTGAGAAACTGCTTTTTAGATGTAGTTGGATTACGAATGTTAAGATAAAAAATAAGTTGTTTTGGAAGATCAGTCAGTGTTTATTAAGGTTTTTACTTTTGATATTGTAATATTTGACGGAAGTTTTTCAAAATTTTGAAAAACTTAATGAAGGCTGACCATCCAAAACAACTTGACTGCTTTTTAGGTTAGGACGGTAGTATAGAGGTAGCTTATTTTAGGAAATTAATTTTATAATTCGTCTATACTATATTATGTAATTTTATACAATTTTCAAGCAACTTAATCAAAATGAGAATTTTTCTTGTATTCTTGTAATAGTAGGGGAGCCCAAGAGGGGATTTTGGGATTTACTCAAGCGCGACAGATTAACATATGGGGGGATACCTTGCATCATATTGAGTATCTCTACCATATCTAAGCCCTCTATATAGAGCCGCGCGTGTAGGGCAGCCGATCAGAATAGTAAAAAAAAATCGGTAGCTGGAAATACTCGAGCGCGTCGGATTAAGGTATGGTGGGTTAAATTACATGCTGAAAAGTGTGCATTTCAATAATCTGACGATTTGAGCGTGACGTAAGGGAGTGGGAGGGTCACAAACTTGCAAAAAAAAAACGTCGCCTCGACATTCTCGAGCGCGGTCGAATTTTTTTTTATTTTAAAGGAAATAACTCAAAGATAACGGGAAAAATATAATCTGCCGATTTCCACAAGCCGAAGTAACAAAAGTCGTCAATAAAGTTTAGCGCGTGCAGCTGCAGTGAAGCATGTATTCCCCACTCACAAAAAGATTAATATACCTCCGTCATCAGAGACACGTGGGGCATATACACTATCAATATCTGACGCGCTCGAGTATTTCCATGTAACTGTTTTTTTTTTTACATTTTTGAAAGATTGTTGTCGCTCCCCCCACCGGTGAAAGTGTACACATGATATAACCTTTTTTTCTTTCTACCATCTAATCTTCAAAATCCAATAGGTCCCCACGACGCTCGAGTAAATCCCCATTTAGCATCGTGGGCTCCCCTACTATAAACTATATAAATACATTATGTGATATTTTTTTTCAAGTGCCTTCCTATATACAATAAACTGAATTTGTAAATAATTAAGAACTATAAATTATTAACAACAATAATAATATCTTTAATTAATGTTAAGATTTTCTATTATTATAATGTTGCAATATATTATTTTAAAAGTATTTTTAGAAACTGTAAATTTGTATCATTACATTTTTAAGAACATTATTAATTTGTATAAAATTCATTTTAAATTATTTTTAGAAAATCATAATAATAATAATAATTAATTAGAGTGTCGACGGATACCTTAGTCAGTGGTTCCCAAACTACAGGGCGTGACACAATTTTGTCAATCGTCAATGCATGAAATATTTAGAAAAAGTCAAATTGTTGAAAATACGTCACACATGCTAATACTACAGTGTAACCTCTATAATCTGAACAACCGTGTTTGCGTGTTGCGTGTATTAGTCCGGGAGTTTGCGTTGCATTTTAGGTAGTGTTTTTACGCCGATCGATTGTTATCTTTTTCGATAAATCTGGTATGACTAATAAGTAAACCAAGCGTCAGCTGGCGCACCCGCGGTGGGTGTGAGAGGCTGCGAAAGTGGCAAAAAAAATGTTTTTTAAGTAATAGTACGCCAGCTGAAACTTGTTTTTATAAATAGTTGACATCATTGTGAGTTGAAAAATAATCGTCAGCTGCATCGTGGAAGGGGGATTGTGCGTCAGCTGGTCGCATGAACTTGTAAAAAAACACATAAAATATTGCGCATTTCACTTTTTTGCACTGACAGCAGCTGAGACAATTACGTTACCTAGGGTTATGATAGCGATATAATCATAATCCTAGGTAACGAAATTATTATAAATAATATTCCTCGCACCCTGGTTATTGGTAGCCTTTAAAAAAACGGGGCTTGAGAATAGCCGAGCGTGTAGCAATGCTGTTGTTTACATGGCATTGCTATGGTTCCTCTATTACAAGTCCCCAGTTCCCGGGTTCTAGCCCGAGAGCTGGTAAAAGTGTCAATTAGATTTTCAATTTATTATTAAAAAAAAATAATGAATTGAAAATACGAATTGGTGCTAGGCCCAAATAACCTTAGCTAAACACAATTTAATTTTAAAACACAATTTAACAATTTTAAAAAAACGGTACTGTCCTGACGTTAGTCCTGATCTGAGGTGTCGTCGGCACTTTAATAAAAGTATATTTTGTATAATTAATGTTCAAATATAGAGCTCAAGTCTTGAGCCGGAATCCCACGACAGATGTACTCGGCAAATTCACAAATAATTATGTACTCTACAAGGACACAAGTCAACATTTATTAAATTGTTCCCATGACTGGTGTAGTTGACAAATATTCGTGACCTAGCAAATGTTTGTTGCGACATTTGACGAATGTTTTTTACCTGGATTGCGCATACCTCATTCACAGATAATCCGGTAATTACGCAACAGTCTGTCACTGTCTGCTGCTGGCTAAGTGGCAGGATACGGTATGCATGCGCAACTATGTTTTTTCTCTATTTTTCTTGCAGAACAAGCAATAACGATCTCTCGCTCATATTTCGAGAGATAGGTCCACTTGCGGAAACAATAAGTCATTAAAAAAACTGGGTATATGCCTCTGTAGTGCAACTTAATGGGTAAATATTTAACCAAGTAAACACTAAACAGAAACGGGCGTGTCGATCGAGGTTCCTATTTCTCTTCAACGCATTTGTACTTATCCGCCAGCCAATCGGTTTCGATTCCCCACTGGCAGCTCATTTCCCCCACTCGTGACGGTGCCGTTTTTCGTTTTAGTTACGCTGTTGAACAAAATTACTCTCATCGCAGCTTAAGAAGTTTTATTTCAAAAGATAGATTGTCGACTTGCAAGTGTATTTACAATTATTTGCCATTCACTGTAATAAATGAGAAGGCCGATTACATAAATTATCGATGGTCCATTTGACGTTTGGTAATAGGCACACAAAGAGACAATGGCGTCACAAACATGTATCACCTGCACATCGTGTAGATTCCATAAAAACATATTGCGCATGCGTGGTTACTAATTTTACATTAATTTGTTTTGTATTCAACCATTTTATATATCTAACTATACATTTTATTTTGTAATTTTTACACACTTTATTGGAATATTACACAAATTATGTAATTTTAATTTACTTTGTGTACTATACGACTCGGTCTCGGTGAACTATGAAACAACAACAAGCGAGTCCCAGTGACAACCATCGAGAATCATCGAGATGTTTAAACAATCGAGACAATCGACTAAAACATTTCTTATCGCGCATCACTATTCAAAAATGACAAATATATATTTTGTCAAGTACACCAGTTGTGGGATTCCGGCTTTATAATTATCACTTGTACAAAAATAACTAACAGACAATAAATGAATTATGAACTGTATTTCCAGATTACGTTTTTTTTATCAAAAAAAAAAAAAAAGTTTTCCTTTAGCAGGATCTGCTTTTTACTATACAATAGTGAATAGGCTTTTTTCCATGTAGGTAATATTATAGATACTAGAATTCGTGTCCCATGCAACAGTAAAAATCGGGCTTGAGAATAGCCGAGAGTGTAGCAATGCTGTTGTTTACATGGCGTTGCTATGGTTCCTCTATTACAAGTTCCCGGGTTCTAGCCCGAGAGCTGGTAAAAGTGTCAATTGGATTTTCAATTTATTATAAAAAAAAAATAATGAATTGAAAATATGCCCAAATAACCTTAGCTGTTGGTGGTCTTTAAAACACAACAGTAAAAATCGGGCTTGAGAATAGCCGAGAGTGTAGCGGCGCTGTTGTTTACATGGCGTTGCTATGGTTCCAAAAAAAAAAAATAATGAATTGAAAATATGAATTGGTGCTAGGCCCAAATAACCTTAGCTGTTGGTGGTCTTTAAAATACAATTACAACAGTAAAAATCGTACTAGAAACAGTAGAAACCCAGTTTAAAAGAAATAAAAATTAATTTAATAGTACCTATATTATGTAACTAGAGATGTTTTCAGCACGGGTAATAGGCGATCGCTCACGAGCCTTGGCGAGTATGCATCGCGAACCGTATACGAGTGCTGAAAATATCACTGGTTACATAATATACTATTAAATTAAATCAATTTTCATTTCATTTCTCGCCAAGGCTCGTGCGCTCTCGTCTACTACTCGTGCTGAAAACATCGCGTCTGACGCATAAAGATTGATCACACGCGTAGATATACTTAATTCAACACATGCGTGGTTTTAGACTTTAATTTATTGAATTAATGTCAAACACCTTAGATTCACTGACAGCAGTACCTACATCTCATAATAAAAACATTGGCCTTGATACAATATTTATTTACTTCATTATCGCATTGTAACCATATTTCGTTATAAATGGTTCATTATGTAACGGGTTTTTCAAATGTTTATAGCATCGAAAATAATGGATCATGACGTCGCCAGTCAATATACGGCCATTTAAAATCCGCATTACAGACACGAACAATCACAAGAGGCATGCATGTATTGAATACTTATATGTTGTGTGACAAGTGTGCCAAATACAACTTGCGTCAGGCGCGATGTTTTCAGCACGAGTAATAGGCGAGCGCACACGAATTAGCGATTAACTTCGTTTAAGACAAAAAAGAAAACAGGTAATTAAAATGTATAAAAGATTTTGATTTTCAGTAAAATATCTTTTAAAAATACATGAGTAAAAATAAATAAAAAATATAAATATTTCAAACAAATATATCTTTTTCAATAATAATATTTTTTCTTAGGCCAGCGTCAAGTTTTTGAATGCAAAAACTAAAATGCTAAAACAAAAAATATAGTAATTAGGATTTTTATGCATTTTATATTTTTAATTAAATGGCGTAAGCGTTAATGTTGTTAAAAAACAATTTTTTTTTAAATTTTCATAAAATTTGGTACAAACAAATCAGCAATACCGATCCTGTTTCTGATCCCCGCATAATACTGTTACGGATCACTCTGTATATAAACGACAGGCAAGAGTTCTGAGAAACGGGGTCTGCTTACTGTAACAACTAGTACCTGCGCGAAAGTTCTAGAGAAAGCGAGAACGCCCTAGGCGTACGCCACACAGCATATATAAACAGCCAGTACGAGTGAATGGGGGAATCAGTCAATGGTGAGTCACGCCGTCAAGTCTACGGTGGATGAGTAATATAAATAGTGCCGTGATATAAATAACCAAATTGATAAAATTTCGCCGGGTACATGACACGTTTAGGGCCACCACATTAATACTGATCAATCGATCTGCAAATATTATAATGCCATTATTGGGTGACCGAGAAGCAATCCAAACATTTTCAGTCTTGAAGCAATAATAATGGTGACCATTTTTTTTGTTACATGTTGGGGGCGGTCTGCAGCCCTCCCATACCGATTTCTAGCAAAATCCCTTACTCAGGGCACTTTAATATACCTCCCTTAACATCTTCACAAAAATAAGGCCTTGAATAAATAACACCAAAAAATTGTCACTAGTTCTCGGTCTATAACAAACATATTATCATAATGGCATAATGTGTTTGATTGATATTGTTAAAAAATAAAATTATTCACTACCTCTGGGTTACGTGAATGTATTGTAGAAGGGGATCATTGTTTGATTTAATAATTATTAAGTAAAATAAAAGCTTGTATAAAAGATTTGGTGAATATATTTTACCTCAAGAAAAATGCATTATTATTTTTGATAGACGCACTTCCGACATAGTATTTGTATAAATCTGGGTCGTGGACTGATCGATTGCCGTGATGGAGAACTATGGTTTTCGTTTCGAAATGACGGGATATTTTAACACTAATCACTAATCCTAGGACAAGAACTATAGCAAAACAAACCAGACAGATAATACATCTAATCAAACCTCCAGTACATGCTGGGCTGTAAAGAAAATATTAATTATTAAGTAGCATGACAATATAGTCGCTATCTGAAATTAATCCTACGCGGGATAACGTCAAAACAAATATGGCTGCTGGTCGTAGGAAGCTAGTATTAAACCTTTAAAGGTACGTGCAGTACGGAGCTGGGATTCTAGATGGTAGCGTAGATCATAGCAGGGCTTGCTTAAATTAATGCATTGTTATATATGCGAGCGTACACAACGAAGCAGTGAGTGTAGCAGGTATAAGCGCTGTTACAAGAGCTGCTAGATACAAGAATGTATCTCACCATTCTTTCAGCGCGCTGACTACTACAATCAACGTGCGACAACTGTCAAATGGCCGTTACAAGTTTCGCAATGGATGTGACTAGTTTAATAAGTGAAATTTTGCCAGTTTTTATTTAATTTGTTTTGAGTTTTTTCTAAGACGTATTTAAAAGTGTTCGGTTCCATACGTAAATATTCAAAAAACCGGTTTGGGTAAAATTTTAATTCTTGGTATAAATGATGACATTCACCACGTTTAGATCGTTTTCTATTAATAGGGTGGACATGATAGCTCCTACCCAAATTTGTATTTAAAATATACCACTTTATAGCAGAAGAACACAAATATTCGTCTTCACTATCTGACATTTCAAACGCGATTTAAGCTTGTATCCATGCTAGTATCAAAGCTTCGTTGTGCAAACCTATAAGCGCTTATAATTTCAGCCACCATCTACCATACATGCTACCATCTAGAATCCCAGCTGCGTACTGCACGTACCTTTACTCACGAATGTTATAATCAATTCTCTAATGTTTTCAAAAACTTACAGGCACATTTCTGGTCCAGTTTTCTTTGTAATTAAAGAAATGAAACATAAAACTTTGACTGAAGCTAAGAAAAAATATTTGACTTACATAAATTGTTTTTGAAATGCCAATAACAACAAAATACTATGGTGATGCAGATTTATGAATGAGGGTGTCATGGCAGACTAAAATAGGGGTATAACATTTTTACAGTTATATTCAGGGATGTTATGGAGCTCCATAACCGTATTCGAAACTATCGGATATCCAAAATAAAAAAAATTCCGAAACCAATAAAAGTCTCCAAATATATCCGTACCCATACCCAGATCCAAAATCTCATATCCCTAACAACCCTGGTTAAATTAGCATTCGTCTGCAGAAAATTTCCCATCCGGCTGGATTTTTGTACACTAATAATTTTGCTGGATTGCAAAAAGCATTGTCAGAAAATCTGATTTGACAATGGCCTTAGATTGTGATCATACACCTACAGTTTTTATAAATGAAGGAACAGTCTAATGTTGATCAAATTCTCTGTCATGTAAAATATTCAATACACGAAAACAAATGTTTGATCTATATAGAAAAAGATCGCTTTTCAAGCTAAATTTTGATCAAAATGCATAGAAAAATGTTGCTTCAAAGTGGGAATCGTACAAAAAATTATGTTAAATAGATGTATAACCAGTTTAAAAACTTCGTTTAAATCGATAAATTATATTTTTTTAGCGAGATCGATTTGAAATTATACAATTCTTTTCTTATATATTTAAGCCCTAAGGTCATTGTCAAATCAGATTTTGTGACAATGCTTTCTGCAGCCCAGCATTAGTTGCTAAGCTCTAATGTCAGCTGCTTTCTGCTGGCGACACCAAACGAAATTTTTCAGAAGCATCGCTGTTCATTTATAGTTTTTATCTACTTTTGCGACATCAGGCGGTATTTTACGAAAGCTTACATTTAACATACTGAATGCTTTGTGCTGACATCATACGAAATTTTATGAAAGATTATAGTTCAAATATTTCTTTGATCGTTAAACCCAGCGAAGTATCAAGAAAGGAGAGTATACTCTATAGCAGGGGCTCCCAAACTTTTTTGATCATAACCCTAATTTAAAATTGCAAAAGCTTTCGCGACCCTTAAACATTTTTTTCCCACAATGTACAAAATGGTCGATAAAAAAGATTTTTCAGTTCTTGGGAGTGAGAGCGAATGAACAGGGTAGGGGACATCAGGAGGCGGGTGGGAGGGCTCACTCTCTCTTTATTACCCCAGAGACCCCCTCCCGCCACTTCACTCCATTTTTATTTGATTTCGTGTTTAATCCAGTCAAATAGTACTTTTAAATTGCGTTAATTTTCTGTTTAATGAAATTTTAATGGTAGGTAGGGGGAGCCACTAAAATACTTCAGTCAAGTTTCCCGCCTCGGATTCCGCAAGGGGTGACCGCCATCTTGAATTTAAGGGATGAAATCATGTATCTTGGTAAATACTGCTTCTACGTGAAAAATTACTATTACAAGAATTGTTAAGGAGGGTATCCATGCGTCTTGATCCCCGAATAAAATATCCCCGACAAAATATCCCTGGACAAAATATTCCCATGACAAAATATCCCCATGATAAAATATCCCCGAACGAAATATCCTAGCGACACAATATCTCCAATTAAAAAAGACAAAACACAAATTTATTGATAGAAACAAATTAAACAAGCCGTGAGGTGGGTCGTTTATTAGGACTAAAGTGCGACCCTTGAGGTCCAGACGACGAACTTCCCAGTTTGATAAATATTTAATAATAATAATTAAATTAGATATTACACAGAAAAGTAATCATTTTAATCATTAAAACATCAATAATTAAAAAAAAAAAACAACGGCTGAACCGATTTTTATAAAATTTATGTCGGATCAAAATGACGTTAACACGCCTCGATTGACACCCTTACGAAGTCGATACAATTTTTTATTCGTAAGATATTGTGTAAAATCAACTTTTTTGGAGGTTATTTGGTTAAGAAAAAAGAACGGCTAAACCGATTTTGAAAAAATTTCTTTCATCTTAGAAAGAAATGGACACATACGTACGTACGTACGTACACACACACACACACAGACATCTTTCTAAAAGTAGTGTAAAAATAGTGTAGTGACCTTGAAACATAAAATTTTTTTTCCTTTTTGATTTCAATTTTCGGACCCATTACTATAACTTCCAGTGGGAAGTTAATAAGAACAAGTTAATTATTAACAATGAATATTTATTGAAAAATATATTCGACCCGATTCGTTTGATATTAAGTCTATAGAAAAAATAACGCTGTAAGTAAGAAGAAAATTTTGAAAAAAAAAATCGATCTGATTCGTTTGATATTAAGTCTATTTATAGAAAAAATAACGCTGAATCGACTCCAACACCCCGCACTTTTAATTTCAAATAATATAAACAGCATCTGAGAAATTTTCGATTTTTCTTAAAAATGCCAAATGTAAGAAGACCCCCCTCTTTGTACAAATTTGCGAAATTTTTCAAAAATAAATTCAACCAGATTCGTTTGATATTAAGTCTATTTATAAAAAAAATAACGCTGAATCGACTCCAACACCCCGCACTGTTAGTTTCTAAGATATAAACAGCATCTGAGAGATTTTTGAGTTTTCTTAAAAATGCCAAAAGTAAGAAAACCCCCCTCTTTGTACAAATTTGCGAAATTTTTGAAAAATAAATTCGATCTGATTCGTTTGATATTAAGTCTATTTATAGAAAAAATAACGCTGAATCGACTCCAACACCCCGCACTTTTAATTTCAAATAATATAAACAGGATCTGAGAGATTTTTGATTTTTCTTAAAAATGCCAAAAGTAAAAAAACCCCCCCTCTCTGTACAAATTTGCGAAATTTTTGAAAAATAAATTCGATCTGATTCGTTTGATATTAAGTCTATTTATAGAAAAAATAACGCTGAATCGACTCCAACACCCCGCACTTTTAATTTCAAATAATATAAACAGCATCTGAGAGATTTTTGATTTTTCTTAAAAATGCCAAATGTAAGAAGACCCCCCTCTTTGTACAAATTTTCGAAATTTTTGAAAAATAAATTCGATCTGATTCGTTTGATATTAAGTCTATTTATGGAAAAAATAACGCTGAATCGAGTCCAACACCCCGCACTTTTAATTTCAAATAATATAAACAGCATCTGAGAGATTTTTGATTTTTCTTTAAAATGCCAAAAGTAAGAAGACCCCCCTCTTTGTACAAATTTGCGAAATTTTTGAAAAAAAAATTCGATCTGATTCGTTTGATATTAAGTCTATTTATAGAAAAAATAACGCTGGATCGACTCCAACACCCCGCACTTTTAATTTCAAATAATATAAACAGCATCTGAGAGATTTTTGATTTTTCTTTAAAATGCCAAAAGTAAGAAGACCCCCCTATTTGTACAAATTTGCGAAAATTTTGAAAAAAAAAATCGATCTGATTCGTTTGATATTAAGTCTATTTATAGAAAAAATAACGCTGAATCGGCCCCAACACCCCGCACTTTTAATTTCAAATAATATAAACAGCATCTGAGAGATTTTTGATTTTTCTTAAAAATGCCAAAAGTAAGAAGACCCCCCTCTTTGTACAAATTTGCGAAATTTTTGAAAAAAAGATTCGATCTGATTCGTTTGATATTAAGTCTATTTATAGAAAAAATAACGCTGAATCGACTCCAACACCCCGCACTTTTAATTTCAAATAATATAAACAGCATCTAAGAGATTTTTGATTTATCTTAAAAATGCCAAAAGTATAAGAAGACCCCCCTCTTAATACAAATTTGCGAAATTTTTGAAAAAAAAAATCGATATGATTCATTTGATATTAAGTCTATTTATAAAAAAAATAACGCTGAATCGACTCCAACACCCCGCACTTTTAATTTCAAATAATATAAGCAGCATCTGAGAGATTTTTGATTTTTCCTAAAAATGCCAAAAGTAAGAAGACCCCCGTCTTTGTACAAATTTGCGAAATTTTTAAAAAAAAAAATCGATCTGATTCGTTTGATATTAAGTCTATTTATAGAAAAAATAACGCTGAATCGACTCCAACACCCCGCACTTTTAATTTCAAATAATATAAACAGCATCTGACAGATTTTTGATTTTTCTTTAAAATGCCAAAAGTAAGAAGACCCCCCTCTTTGTACAAATTTGCGAAAATTTTGAAAAAAAAAATCGATCTGATTCGTTTGATATTAAGTCTATTTATAGAAAAAATAACGCTGAATCGACTCCAACACCCCGCACTTTTAATTTCCAATAATATAAACAGCATCTGAGAGATTTTTGATTTTTCTTAAAAATGCCAAAAGTAAGAAGACCCCCTCTCTTTGTACAAATTTGCGAAATTTTTGAAAAAAAAATTCGATCTGTTTCGTTTGATATTAGGTAAGTCTATTTATGGAAAAAATAACGCTGAATCGACTCCAACACCCCGCACTTTTAATTTCCAATAATATAAACAGCATCTGAGAGATTTTTGATTTTTCTTTAAAATGCCAAAAGTAAGAAGACCCACCTCTTAGTACAAATTTGCGAAAATTTTGAAAAAAAAAATCGATCTGATTCGTTTGATATTAAGTCTATTTATAGAAAAAATAACGCTGAATCGGCCCCAACACCCCGCACTTTTAATTTCAAATAATATAAACAGCATCTGAGAGATTTTTGATTTTTCTTAAAAATGCCAAAAGTAAGAAGACCCCCTCTCTTTGTACAAATTTGCGAAATTTTTGAAAAAAAAATTCGATCTGTTTCGTTTGATATTAGGTAAGTCTATTTATGGAAAAAATAACGCTGAATCGACTCCAACACCCCGCACTTTTAATTTCCAATAATATAAACAGCATCTGAGAGATTTTTGATTTTTCTTTAAAATGCCAAAAGTAAGAAGACCCACCTCTTAGTACAAATTTGCGAAATTTTTGAAAAAAAAAATCGATCTGATTCGTTTGATATTAAGTCTATTTATAGAAAAAATAAAGCTGAATCGACTCCAACACCCCGCACTTTTAGTTTCAAAGATATAAAAAAGCATCTGAGAGATTTTTGATTTATCTTAAAAATGCCAAAAGTAAAAAGACCCCCCTCTTTGTACAAATTTGCGAAATTTTTGAAAAAAAAATTCGATCTGATTCGTTTGATATTAAGTCTATTTATAGAAAAAATAACGCTGAATCGACTCCAACACCTCGCACTTTTAATTTCAAATAATATAAGCAGCATCTGAGAGATTTTTGATTTTTCCTAAAAATGCCAAAAGTAAGAAGACCCCCGTCTTTGTACAAATTTGCGAAATTTTAAAAAAAAAAAATCGATCTGATTCGTTTGATATTAAGTCTATTTATAGAAAAAATAACGCTGAATCGACTCCAACACCCCGCACTTTTAATTTCAAATAATATAAACAGCATCTGAGAGATTTTTGAGTTATCTTAAAAATGCCAAAAGTATAAGAAGACCCCCCTCTTAGTACAAATTTGCGAAATTTTTGAAAAAAAAAATCGATATGATTCATTTGATATTAAGTCTATTTATAAAAAAAATAACGCTGAATCGACTCCAACACCCCGCACTTTTAATTTCAAATAATATAAACAGCATCTGAGAGATTTTTGATTTTTCTTTAAAATGCCAAAAGTAAGAAGACCCCCCTCTTTGTACAAATTTTCGAAATTTTTGAAAAAAAATTGATCTGATTCATTTGATATTAAGTCTATTTATAGAAAAAATAACGCTGAATCGGCCCCAACACCCCGCACTTTTAATTTCAAATAATATAAACAGCATCTGAGAGATTTTTGATTTTTCTTTAAAATGCCAAAAGTAAGAAGACCTTTGTACAAATTTGCGAAATTTTTGAAAAAAAAATCGATATGATTCATTTGATATTAAGTCTATTTATAGAAAAAATAACGCTGAATCGACTCCAACACCCCGCACTTTTAATTTCAAATAATATAAACAGCATCTGAGAGATTTTTGATTTTTCTTTAAAATGCCAAAAGTAAGAAGACCCCCCTCTTTGTACAAATTTGCGAAATTTTTGAAAAAAAAATTGATCTGATTCGTTTGATATTAAGTCTATTTATAGAAAAAATAACGCTGAATCGGCCCCAACACCCCGCACTTTTAATTTCAAATAATATAAACAGCATCTGAGAGATTTTTGATTTTTCTTAAAAATGCCAAATGTAAGAAAAACCCCCTCTTTGTACAAATTTGCGAAATTTTTGAAAAAAATATTCGATCTGATTCGTTTGATATTAAGTCTATTTATAGAAAAAATAACGCTGAATCGGCCCCAACACCCCGCACTTTTAATTTCAAATAATATAAACAGCATCTGAGAGATTTTTGATTTTTCTTTAAAATGCCAAAAGTAAGAAGACCTTTGTACAAATTTGCGAAATTTTTGAAAAAAAAATCGATATGATTCATTTGATATTAAGTCTATTTATAGAAAAAATAACGCTGAATCGACTCCAACACCCCGCACTTTTAATTTCAAATAATATAAACAGCATCTGAGAGATTTTTGATTTTTCTTTAAAATGCCAAAAGTAAGAAGACCCCCCTCTTTGTACAAGTTTGCGAAATTTTTGAAAAAAAAATTGATCTGATTCGTTTGATATTAAGTCTATTTATAGAAAAAATAACGCTGAATCGGCCCCAACACCCCGCACTTTTAATTTCAAATAATATAAACAGCATCTGAGAGATTTTTGATTTTTCTTAAAAATGCCAAATGTAAGAAAAACCCCCTCTTTGTACAAATTTGCGAAATTTTTGAAAAATAAATTCGATCTGATTCGTTTGATATTAAGTCTATTTATAGAAAAAATAACGCTGAATCGACTCCAACACCCCGCACTTTTAATTTCAAATAATATAAACAACATCTGTGAGATTTTTGATTTTTCTTTAAAATGCCAAAAGTAATAAGACCCCCCTCTTTGTACAAATTTGCGAAATTTTTGAAAAATAAATTCGATCTGATTCGTTTGATATTAAGTCTATTTATAGAAAAAATAACGCTGAATCGACTCCAACACCCCGCACTTTTAATTTCAAATAATATAAACAGCATCTGAGAGATTTTTGATTTTTCTTTAAAATGCCAAAAGTATAAGAAGACCGCCCTCTTTGTACTGAATTATAGAGTTTGTTGAGCACGCAGGTTGTTATGATATTATGTTGAAAGCCTTGTAGGATGGATGGTGTTTATGGGTGACAGAATAAACATTAAACGTCGACATTAAGTTTAATATATTTAATGAGTAGAATTATATTTACAAGTACGACGATGGTACAATTAATTTAACTTAATTATGAATACTTATCTTTCATTCGTCGTTTGATCAGAGTCACCGGTTTACTCTGTGAACTCTAACTTTGCACTGTCACTCACTACAACTAACTGCAACAGCCTATTAACTGTACTTTGCCTAATATATATAGATTAAGGCCGGGCGCATACACACAATTTTTTTCCGCGACTAAACAGTTTAGTCGAGTTATGTACGTGTCGCGATTTCAACTCGACTAAACTGTTTAGTTGTTAGGGGTGCGCATACAATCAATCAGTTGTGCCATAATTTCACTATTAAAATAATGGTTCGCCGAACAACTATTTAGTCGAGCGTATGCTAGCGTCAATACACAGCAGTAGACATAAGCTGCCGACGATAGTTGTCCGACAGAAAAGTCAAAAGACGATCGATGTAGTCTTTTGTTTTTTTTTTGTCGTACAACTATACAGTGTCGATAGTATGCGCAGTCCCTTCTGATCCCATAGCCTTTTGACAAACAACTAAATAGTTGTGCGATTAAAAATTTATTGTATGCGCCGACCCTTCATTAATGAGGGCGATTGCCCCCTCCTGTGCCATAGTTAAATAATAATATTTTACCCAATTTTTAGTTTAATACACACAAATCACAAAATCAGAAAGAAACTCCTGGAAGATATTTATTTATTGTAGGTTATAGACGCGTCGACATCTAAGCGTCTTTCAACTACACTAAATAACAACTAACTTAAAACTAAATGACATCACAAAACATCCATGAGCGCAGGTGGGATTCGAATCCACGGCAGTCCAGTCTAGAGGTTGCGGCACCAAGCATGCTAAACACTTGGCTATACTGCCCTCTCCTGGAAGATAGGTAGCTCTCATAAAAAAAAAACTTTTTTATAGGAAGATAGGTAACTTCTCATAAAAATTGCCGCCCCCCTGAGCGAAAACCTGGATCCGCGCCTGTTTTATTACCTACATTTATGCAAGGCTATTGAAAATTAAAGCGTTTTACTTAAACACATTTTATATAGAATTGTAGAAATAGTATTTTCCCACAAGGTCAACTGGACAAGGACCTTTCAAAGTTGAAACACAAGGATAAATATTTAGCAAAGAACAGGTAACCGTCAGCCGACACCTGCAGAAGTAAAATGACATCAGCTCTTCTGAGAACGGAAAAGTTATTTATTGGCAGTCTTCTGCGCACGCACAAATGTTTATAGAAATGGAATATCATTTTATCTTAAACACTAGGTGACTAGACTATAAAAAAATATTGGTAAAAAAAACTTTTTAGAGACAAGCTTTTATTTAAATGCACTAAAAAGGAAAAAATAATTTTTAATAATTTAGGTTCATAATTATAAAAGCGTAGGTCGTAAACTCTATGATAGTCACGACCAACGCTTTTATAATAATATGAACCTAAATTATTAAAAATTATTTTTTCCTTTTTTTAACTATTGGTCGAAAGAGGAGATTCCACTCATGTGTTTTACCGCACTCGCTACGCTCGTGCGGCAAAATACACACTCGAGGAATCTCCTAGCTTTCTCCCACTAGTCGCACAATATACTATTATTTGTACTTACTCCAAAAATGGAAACCGCTCGCTTAGAATAATCTTCTAATATAAAATTTTATAGTGTCAATCAGCATTTCGAGAAGAACGTACGGGAAATAATTACTTTGATTAGAAAGTCGGTATCGTTTCGGCGTCTTTTTCTTCCAATGATGACCGCTGATGACCTCAGTTATTGAGCGTCTGTAATCAGGGCCGCAGTAAGGGTAGGGCGGAGGGGGCGACGGCCCCGGGCGCATTAAGCAAGGGGCGCCGAAGACGCTGTATTTTTTGACATGAAAAACGACAATGATTATTGCCAGGCTAATTACAATTCGACAAATATAAAATATACAATAAATAATAATACTTTTGCAAATAGGATTAAAGAAAGAAATATAACACTTATTATTAATTTGTATTTCACATTACGTATTTAATATTACAAAAGTAGCAAGCGCAAAGCAAATGCTTGAATCATTAAATGAAAATATTAATAAAATGTCACATTTAGAGTACTACAAACAATTCATGATTTGAGTTTAGTGGAAAGCTATTCAAACATGGGAATAGCTTATAGAATTTTTTTAACAATTCCCGTAACCACTACTTCATGTGAGAGTATCGTTCAGTGAACCGAAGCTCATAAAAAATTATTTACGATCTTCAATGAGTCAGAAACGGCTAACGAATTTGGCGATAATTTCTATAGAAATATATTATATAACTAAAAGTGCGAGTTGTTGGAGTCGATTCAGCGCTATTTTTTCTATAAATTGACTTAATATCAAACGAATCAGGTCGAATTCATTTTTCAAAAATTTCGCAAATTTGTAAAAAGAGGGGGGTCGTCTTACTTTTGGCATTTTTAAGAAAACTCAAAAATCTCTCAGATGCTGTTTATATATCTTTGAAACTAAAAGTGCGAGTTGTTGGAGTCGATTCAGCGCTATTTTTTCTATAAATTGACCTAATATCAAACGAATCGAGTCGAATTTATTTTTCAAAAATTTCGCAAATTTGTACAAAGAGGGGGGTCTTCTTACTTTTGGAATTTTTAAGAAAACTCAAAAATCTCTCAGATGCTGTTTATATATCTTTGAAACTAAAAGTGCGAGTTGTTGGAGTCGATTAGTGAACATTTTTTATGTTTTTCAGTTGGTTGTGTTGGAATATCTTATAAAAA
Organism: Mongoloraphidia duomilia; assembly: GCA_039654895.1. Taxonomy (NCBI): domain Eukaryota; kingdom Metazoa; phylum Arthropoda; class Insecta; order Raphidioptera; family Raphidiidae; genus Mongoloraphidia; species Mongoloraphidia duomilia. The sequence goes on from CM077524.1 coordinate 3,062,243, forward strand.
TCTTGTATCATGCATTTTTTGATTTTTATTGGGGGGGGGGGGCGCAAATTGAAATGTTGGCCCCAGTCGCAAGATTTCCTTGCTGCGGCCCTGTCTGTAATCTGCAATCCAATGAGGATAAAATTACACTGAGGAAGTTATTATTAATGATCGAAACGTTGGCGAGTTTTATAATCAATGGAAGTGTTTCGACGTTTTCGATATGCTGGCCTTGTGTTAAAAAAATAAACAAATTTTGTATTGTGACAATTTTATTGAACAAATCTTAAAGTACAACCGAAAATGAACTCTTTACCAAATACCATTCTAAACACGCATAAAACAAAATATTTTTGTATTTATTTCCTACTTGACAAACGTAGCTTGGCCTCTGATAGCGCTGAAGACTAACAGAGTAAGTAGAAGGTGCAGTCGGAGGAACTGTACTTTCTACTTAAAAGCCGTTGTCTGTGTTAGTCTTTTGCGCACATCATCAGAGGCCAAGCTACGTTTGTCAAGTAGTAAATTTATATTGTTTTTAGAGACCAACACTTCGCTTACAATAATTACTACAGTTCAAAAATAATGTAAATTTAACTTGATCAAGTTCGCCCTCAAACTGATAAATTGAAAATTCTTAGAATCTCTAATTTTTATAAAACATAACCGGTGTCCTTGAGCTATTCTTCAGTTCATCGATCGAACCTGTCGATCATTTCCGGCGTCATGATGGCCTTGCGATCGTCCGACTAGCCGTACCTATCTGAAAAACTTGCCGTCCATTTTGGTGACACCGTATTAGAGGTTAATTTCGACGGCGACTTCTTTTCGAGTGACATTTGTAATTTACTTGATGTAAGGAATAAATTAATTTGAATTTGAATTACGCTGGTAAACAAAACTCTACTAGAATCCAGAGAATTTTGCGGTGTTATTGTATTTGCCATATGGCACATACACTATTGGCGTCGGTCGGATGGCGGGACCTAGGGGTCTTAGCCTCCTTAACAATTTGGCACCATTTTTGGAAATGTTTATATATATGTATATATATGTGTGTGTGTACGGGCTATAACTTTTGAAAGGGTTAATTGATTTTGACGAAATTTGGTAGGCACGTTGGAATCCATCATTGTACGAAGCCTATTTAAAATGGGCCCAATCGGACCATTTTAAGGGTGGTTTTTAGGGGTTGAAAAATGTTTTTGGGCCCAAAAGTAGCGAAAAAATTCTCAGAATTGTTTCAAAATTGAAATTTAACCTTTTAGTAAAGATCAAAATGTGCTGCTAAAATTTTAATAAAATCGGCTTGACAGGATCGGACTTACAAACTTTATGAAAACACTAGTTTGCGGATAGTGATTTACTTATTGAAGGGTTTTTTCATTTGGTACAGAGGTTGCATTGATAATCTTATTGAAATTAAGAAAAAAAATATTATTTTAAGGGATGTATTAAAGGGTTAAATTTTTTATTTTGTCCAAAAACTAACTAAGTTTACCTATTAAAGCCACAAGGCCTGTGTTAGCAAATACACTATATTGTCGGCAGGGTTTTGGCACTGCGACCCGAGTTTTTTTTAGATTTGGAATCTACGTTACAAATACATAACATAACAATTTTTTTGAGAAATTTTCGGAAGCTTTTTCTACAAGAATAAAATTCCCAAAAGTATGTATTTTTCTATGTAATTTTAAACATGAAATTATACCGCCACAGAATATGTCATTCACAGCCAGCCTTCTCTGATTGGCTGCTGTAGTTGAATCACGCCCACTGATCCATAGATAAAGAGAGAATATAGTATACTGATTTGTTTATGTACAGTTGACAGGCCGGCAGTTAGAACTTAGGTTAGGTTCATCATGAGTTACGACTGACGAGGAAGTATTCCTCTCTTTCCATAGACACATATCTCTCTTCATCTATGCGTGGACGTATGTCTTCATTGATCTGGCCTTTACGTCATGGCTTGACTTGAGATTTATTGATTATTGTAAATTATAGACGCGTCGACAACTTAGGTCATTAGCGTCTTGATTACATTATATAACAACTCACTTAAAACTAAATTACATCACAAAACATCCCTGAGCGGAAGCTGGATTCGAACCCACTACAGTCTGATCCAGATGCCGCGACGCTAACCACTGGACCACACTGTACTCGCTTGACTTGAGAGATCGTTTCCATAGAAATATAGCTTAGATTCTTTACATCATGTTTACATAGATACAAAACAGTATTTTTAATCGATTTTTTTAGTTTCACACCTAACTAACAATCAAATCTTGTAATTAGAAACTAAAAAGTAAATAAAATATATAAAAAATGTTTTTATGTAAAACGCTTTTATTTTTAACCGACTTCAAAAAAAGGAGGTGGTTCTCAATTCGGTTGTATTTTTTTTATGTTTGTTACCTCATAACTCCGTCATTTATAAACCGATATTGAAAATTTTTTTTTATTTGAAAGGATATACTTTCAGATTGTCCCATAGAAATTTCATCAAAATCGGTTCAGTAGTTCGGCTGATTTTAATAAAAGTGAGTAACGGCGTGTGATTCTTTAAGGTAAATGTCACTTTTTGACATATCAGACAGCGTAAGAAAGTAGGTTTAATAAAAGTGAGTAACGGCGTGTGATTATTTTAAGGTAAATGTCACTTTTTGACACTAAAAAGTAAAAAATAAAAAACTTTTTAACAAAAAAAAAACCTTCAAAAAACCACTAAAAAGATGAAAATAATGAAATTTTGAGGTCTGTGCCAATTTAATAAAATATGAAGTTGGTTAAAAAGAAGATATTAATCACTATACTATACTTTTTAACCGACTTCATATTTTATTATATTGGCACAGACCTCAAAATTTCATTATTTTCCTCTGTTTAGTGGTTTTTTGAAGGTTTTTTTTTTGTTAAAAAGTTTTTTATTTTTTCATTAAAGTCTTGAATCGTCTTGCATAAATGTAGGTACTAAAAATTAAAAAAATAATATTTAATTTAGGTTCATAAGTATATAAAAGCGTGGGTCGTGACTGTATTAAATTATCATAGAGTTGACGACCCACGCTATTATAATTATGAACCTAAATATTATTTTTTTCTTTTTAGTACATTTATACAAGACTCTACATTGAAAATAAAAGTGTTTTACTTAAAAACATTTTTTTATTTATTGTAGATTATAGACGCGTCGACAATTTAGGTCATTAGCGTCATAATTACATCAAATAACATTATCATTTAAAACTAAATGACATCACAAAACATCCATAAGCGAGGTGGGATTCGAACCCACGACAGCTTGCGGAGAAGGCCAGCACGCTGACCATTACACCAAACTGTCCTCATTCAACGTCTGTTGTAGATACTTCCAGATGAATAGACTGTAAAGTACGTAGACTATAAACGCTCGACAGGGTATTCCAAACGTCTTCCAACTGTTCTAGAGGTCCTCTCTCTGAATAATAGTCGTCCAACAACTTCTACTGTGCGATATCTGAAAACCAAAATACACGAAATTAATAACGCAATATTGTGAATGAAAATAAATATTTAGTTTTTAAGAGTTCCACTGTCCATCTCCTGATCCCATCATCAGACCCTCGTTACCAAGTATAAATTATCATAATATTGTATTGTCGCGGGAACTCAATGTGTGTGCAAAGTTTCATAAGAATCGGTTAAGTAGAAGTAGTTGAAAAAGCTGTCGCAAGATTTGAGACAAAGATAGCAACAAACAAACAAATATACTGGGTCAAGCTAAATAAAATCGTTTAAAAATACTGTTTGGCTACCCCTGATTTTCACCTATTCACTTGTTTCATTTGAGTGCGAAATTCACGGTTGCATAAATACAAAACAAAACAAAAAAAACATATATAATTAAATCTACACCTATTAAGTGACAGTGCGTAAACAAAACAAAACAATGCAAATTCCATTGACCAATCACCGTGTTTATCAGAAGATGTTATTGTTTCTCGTTGATCTATTGTTTACATAATTTTATAGCGATACATTGACCTTTCTGTATGTTTCAATAGAATTTTTGTTTATCTAGATTTGTATAAGCGTCATGATAAAAATTCTATTGATACAGTAAACTCTTCCTAAAAACACGACGTTCTTTTCAGTTCTTTCCCTAAGAACTATAAGTAACAAGCCGTGAGGTGGGTCGTTTATTAGGACTAAAGTGCGACCCTTGAGGTCCACACGACGAACTTCCCAGTTTGATAAATATTTAATAATAATAATTAAATTAGATATTACACAGAAAAGTAATCATTTTAATCATTAAAACATAATTATTATTTATTTTTAATAATAATTAAAAAAAAAACGGCTGAACCGATTTTTATAAAATTTATGTCGGATCAAAATGACGTTAACACGCCTCGATTGACACCCTTACGAAGTCGATATAATTTTTTATTCGCGAGATATTGTGTAAAATCTACTTTTTTGGAGGTTATTTGGTTAAGAAAAAAAAAACAGCTGAACCGATTTTGAAAAAATTTCTTTCAGATCATATTTACGTTAATACGCGTCGATTGGCACCCTAACGTAGTCGATATCATTTTTCGTTCTCGACATTTCGTCTTAGAAAGAAATGGACACATACGTACGTACGTACATACGTACACACACACACAGACATCTTTCTAAAAATAGTGTGGTGACCTTGTAACATAAAAATTTGTTATACATTTTGATTTCGATTTTCGGACCCATTACAATAACTTCCAATGGGAAGTTAATAAAAGTACTGTAACCTTCATTACAAATATTTTGACGTGAATAATGTCTCGTACTGGGGTGACATTTAAGAAATATTGGATGTTACGGAAATAGAAGTTCGTATAATTGTCCTGTGAAACAAAACACAACATGTATATCTATATTATGTTAAGTTCTATGTTGACATAATCCAGGTGGCTGTGTGGTAAAGTACTAGACTACCCATAAGTACAAACGTCAAGTTCAGGTTCGAACCCCGAAGGATTTTAATATTATTATTTTTTTATGTAATGAAAATACGTAATATGAAAACAGTCACCCCAAGTTTTGGCCACTTAACATAAGTTTTGCGAAAAAAGCTCGCACACGTCAATTTTAGAATCAAGGGGGACATCTAAATCGATTGGTATTATTTACGTAACTTCAACCCTGAGAGCAGGGTGAATTGCACCACAAAAATGTTTAATGGAAAGGGGTGTCAAACGATTTGCACTTCGAAAGGCCTCTCAATTCTTTTTACAACAGTCTTTTTATTTTTCAAATCCAATCATTAATTGCGGAGAAAATAAATATGTTACTTGTTACAAATTAAAATGTCATTTTCTCCGCAATTAATGATCGGATTTGAAAAACAAAAAGACTGTTGTAAAAAGAATTGAGAGGCCTTTCGAACTGCGAATCGTTTGACACCCCTTTCCATTAAAAATATTTGGGGTGCAATTCACCCTGCTCTCAGGGTTGAAGTTACGTAAATAATACCAATCGATTTAAATGTCCCCTTTGATTCTAAAATTGACGTGTGCGAGCTTTTTTCACAAAACTGATGTTAAGTGGCCAAAACTTGGGGTGACTGTTTTCATTGGGCCACTCTGTATAAGTAGGTAGTTGTAAATGATTTTTCATCTGTATAATTGAATTAATAAAAGAAAATGACAAAAATAACAGACAATTGTATAATTAATAAAAGATATAGAATACGACGTTTCCGCAATATATTATGTTAGCCTTTTTCAAGTATAAAATAATGAAATAAAATAAAAATAATATAATAATCTATGAATGAAAAAATATACCTATTTAGCAAATTGTTAAAAAATAGATTCAAAAAATATTAGAAATATTAGAAAAATTTGAAAATATAAAAAGTGACAGTATATTGGATAACAATTTAAAATAAGTACAATAGTATATTGTGCGACTATTGGTCGAAAGAGAAGATTCCTCGAGTGTGGATTTTGCCGCACGAGCGTAGCGAGTGCGGTAAAACACACGAGTGGAATCTCCTCTTTCGACCAATAGTCGCACACAATATTTTGTTCAACTACCGAAAGAAATATGTATTTCGTGGCTCTGCTGAGCGTGGGCGAAATAATATTATTTCGCCCACGCTCAGCAGAGCCACGAAATACATATTTCTTTCAGTAGTTGAACAAAATATCAGGTCACCCATATGGGTGACCTGATTGATTGACGAAACTATCAACACTTGCGTAAACGTTCACCGTAATGAGCGCGGGTGAAATGCTATTTCGCCCACTAGTGGGCGAAATGGAATTTCGCTCACTCTCTACGTCTACAGTCAGAGAATTCATTATTTCGCCCATTCTCAGTAAAGCCACGAAATTACATATTTCTTGCGGGTGTTGAACAAAAAAATAAAATTACAATTATTTTATTTATATTTTACGAACATAATATGATTTTATTTTTATAAGATAAATAAAAGTGGTTGTATTAATTACAATTTATTATTTGCCGGAAAGCTGTTAATAAGATGTAGCAGAAAAAAATTTTTGAAAAATATTTTTGCTCACGTCATAAGTTAAAGCTGAAAGATTAAAATGTGGCAAGTGAAAAAATTTATGAACCGAAAAATGTCACCGGCATTATCTCAAGTGAAATATCGATGACATGCGAGTTGGTATTTTTTAAAAGATTTATTTTTTAACAACAACTATAAAACATGGAATTAATTCACGTAAAAGCATATTGCAGAAACGTGTCTTGAATGATGACATTTATTTTATTAGTGAACTAGCTGCCCGGCCTAGCTTTGCCCGAGTACAATCAAGTTTATGTTAGACATAAATGTAGATTTAGGAGTTTTTTTTCCCCTATAAAAAAATTAGAAGAAGGAATGTAGGGTGGGCTGGGTGCTGGAACTTCCCGGGCCCCTTCCAAAACAAATAAATAATTACACAAGTCTCTCCCTCGGGACCCTAGAAATGGTAGCGTCCTTGAAAAAATATAGCCAGTCAGCGCCTGCGCTTTTAAGGACCGCTGTTCTATGACACAGGAAAATTAACACACAAAAAAGAAAATATTATTATTATTATTAAATAATAATCACTGTGTTAAGACATTGATGTCAAACAATTTCAAAACAGTTTAATTAATAATACATAATTAAATTTCCGGTAAACTAGATAAATCCACTATTAATAATTTGTTCTCGTATTTTTCTTGACGTAATATTTTAATGACATTTTCAAAAGAAATCATCAACGTTTTCTCTATTCGGATCTGACTTATGGGATGAGTCTACTTGTGACGTAATCAATATGGCGACATGAAAAGGATACTAATTGTAATTGTAAATTATAGACGCTCGACAACACAGGTTATAAGCAGTGGCATATTTCAATGCCGTCCCGGGCTACTCGAAATTGCCCCCCTCCCATATTGAGTCCATACGCTCAACTCTTAAGCTGGAAACACATTTCTCTGATGTGTTGTGTTTTGTTGCGTTGTAACGCAACGTTGTATGAATCAGAGTTATTCAGAGACCATTTTTCGCCTGTAACCAAATGGGCCACGTGCACATGTCTCTGATGTTATGTGTTGTGTCGTCTCGCAATCCCTCGCTTCCAGATTTTCGTCACAACACGACACGACACGACACGACACGACACGACACAACACAACGTGCACAACACATGCATGTATCAGAGAAGTGTCACATATAGTTCGTGTCAGATACCCATTTCCCGCCAGCATTTTTTTAATACGTTCTTCTATTTTGCTGTGCAGGCTATCAATTTCTTCTTTTTCCATTCTGAAGTACATGTGGAAACGCTTTCGGTTTTCGTCTTTTTCTAGTAGATTCACTAAAGTGTGATATTCGCCGGAAAATTCTCTGCTAACATTAATTTCATGTATTCAAATCTTTCGTCTTTTGCTTACCGATGTAAATCAAATAATTAATTGTTATAGCATATTCCAATTCGTCTTCAATTTCTTCGCCAGAGGATTTTGAAGTCATGATGATTTCGGTAAAACGAATCTACAACTAGATACTGGTACAAATGGGATCTCGAGGAAGTATTCGGTCTCAACGTTGCGTCACAACACAACACATAGTGTGTTCACGGCGCGTCACAACACAACACAACACATCAGAGAAGTGCAGTGTTTCCAGTTTTACTCGAAGTTATCAACTGATTGTCTTTATTTATTTTATTTATTAGTGTATTTGCCGTATGGCACATACACTATTGACGTCGGTCGGATGGCGGGACCTAGGGGTCGGACCAAAATTTCTCGACGTTTCATAGCCTCCTGAACAATTTGGCACCATTTTTAGAAATGTTTATATATATACAGGGTGTCCAAGTTGACGTTGGCTAACATGGGTAACTTTGTTATTAGTGGAGATAGAAAGTCGGTTAAATGGGAAAAGTAGTGCAGAATTATGTGCTCATTAACGTCCCGTCGAAAAAACAATTGAATTTTGACACACTATGGATTTATTTAGAAAATAGTGAAAATTGCCGTTTTTGAAAACTGGCCATAACTTTTTTATTTATGAAGACATCTGAAAATTTCTTTAACCATTTTTTGATAACTTTTTATGATCTTTTTAGTGGCATAGGTTTAATTTTTTTATATCCACTACATAATGAGATATTGACATGAACTTTGGTTTTTCTTATGGACGCCATTTTGGATTTTTAGATATTCGAATTCTGCTTATTTTTCTGATTAATTTGGTGTATTACATGCCACATTTAAAAAACTTGCAATTAACGTCCCATATAAGAGACATTAAAAAAAACTGACAGTCAAATTATAATTAAGTAGTGCGAACATTTTAAGTGTAAAATCAATTGTAAATCGTAGTTTGACAGAACTGAAATATAATTTGACTGTCAGTTGTTTTTATAGTGTTTCTAATATGGGACGTTAATTGCATTTTTTTTAAATGTAGCATATGATACACCAAAATAATCAGAAAAATAAGCAGAATTCGAATATCTAAAAATCCAAAATGGCGTCCATAAGAAAAACCAAAGTTCATGTTAATATCTCATTATGTAGTAGATATAAAAAAAATTAAACCTACGCCACTGAAAAGATCTTAAAAAGTTATCAAAAAATGCTTAAAAAACTTTTCAGATATCTTCATAAATAATAAAGTTATTTCCAGTTTTCAAAAACGGCAATTTTCACTATTTTCTAAATAAATCCATAGCGTGTCAAAATTCAATTGTTTTTTCGACGGGACGTTAATGAGCACATAATTCTGCACTACTTTGCCCATTTAACCGACTTTCTATCTCCACTAATAACAAAGATACCCATGTTAGCCAACGTCGCCGTGGACACCCTGTATACATATTCGCAGCATAACTCTCGAAAGACTTAATTGATTTGAACGAAATTTGGTACACACGTTGGAATCCGTTGGAACCTATTTAAAATGGGCCCAATCGGACTATTTTAAGGGTGGTTTTTAGGGGTTGAAAAAAGTTTTTGGGCCCGAAAATACCGAAAAAAATTTCAGAATTGTTTCAAAATTGAAATTTATCCTTTTAGTAAAAATCAAAATGTGCTGCTAAAATTTTAATAAAATCGGCCCGACAGGACCGGACTTACAAATCTTATGAAAACACTAGTTTCCGGATAGTGATTTACTTACTGAAGGGTGTATTTAATTTGGTACAGAGGTTGCATTGATAATAATATTGAAATTAAGAAAAAAAATATAATTTTAAGGGATGTATTAAGGGGTTAAATTTTTTATTTTGTCAAAAAACAAACTTATGTTCACATAATAATGCCACAATGCCTGTACTAGCAAATACAGTATATTGTCGGCAGGGTTTGGCACTGCGACCCGAGTTTTTGTAAGTTACAGACGCGTTAACAGCTTAGGTCATTAGTGTCTTGATTACATTAAATAACAATTAACTTAAAACTAAATGACATCACAAAACATCCATGAGCGGAGGCAGGATTCGAACCCACGACAGTCCTCAAATGATTTTTAATAGTCGATAAAAGATTGAATCATGATTCAAACGAGAAAAATGTTCTCGTATGATGCGTCGCATTTCACTAATCAAAAACTGAATATTTGAGCTCAAACTCGGAAGTTTCTAGCTGTAATACTGGCCGAGATTTCTATACAAACTGTGATGAGAGCTGAAGATTTTGGAAACGGCCGAACCATCTCGTAAATATCAGCTTTAAAACAAACAAAACCGCATTGAAATCGGTTCATCCGTTTGGGAACTACAATGCTGCAGACAGACAAAAGCTTCAAACTTATAACACCCCTCCTTTTCGTCGGAGTTTAAAAACTGTAGACAAAGTTAAGATTTTAATTATTTGTATAGTATCTGTTTGTACAACGTCCATTTCGGTGTGTTTTTTTGTTAAAGTAGAGTGAGATATCAAGGATTACAATTTGCATGTTTTATAAAAGATACATAAACATATAGGTATAATATTTATTTATACATATTAATGTTTTGTCGTTATACTCGATCCAATATAAATTTTTATTTTATCCAGCAATTAATAAATCCAAATAAATAAAACAAAAATTTTTAATTTTTTACCTAGGTACTTCAAAAAAATAATCTAAACATCTCGAAAGAACAACAATTGATTAATTAACAGTTGGTTAATCAACAGTCGGTTAATTAACAGTTGATTAAGCAACAAGGGATTAGTCAACAGTTGATTAATCAACAGTGTATGAATCAACAAGCAACTAGGCTGGTGATAGCAAGTCATAGAAATTAGTTACTCCCTGCTTTAACTTGATCAGCTTGTGCCATCAAAACAGAATGATTGATTGATCAACAGTTGATCAATCGACAGGCAACTACGCAGGTCGTAGATCCAATTACTAACTGCTTAAACTTGGTCAATTTGCTAACCGTTCATTAGTTAAAAAGATATTGATTGATTGATCAACAGACAACTAAAATGCTGCTGTTCGTAGAATGCTTTAATTCAAGCCAACCATTCATTGAAATGATTGATTGAACAATAGTTGATCTATCAACAGTTGATCAAGCAATAGGCAACTACGAGGGTGATGATACCAGGTCACAGAATGTTTGAACTTAAGCCAAACCAATCACTGAACTGCTTGATTGATGAACAGTCAACTAAAAATCTAGTGATGGTATGTCATAGCATCAAAAACTCTCAGCTTAAACTTGAGCCATCCAACCAGATTGATTGAATGATCCACAGTTGATCAATCAATAGGCAACTACGAGGGTGATGATACCAGGTCACAGAATGTTTGAACTTAATTCAAACCAATCACTGAACTGATTAATTGATCAACAGTCAATTAAAAATCTAGTGATGGCATGTTATAGAATCAATTACTCTCTGCTTAAACTTGAGCCATTCAACCAGATTGAATAATTGATCAACAGTTGATCGATCAACAATATAACTAAGAACGGACGCAGTGTAGTTTGTGAACCGGAGGTGGATGATCGCAGGTCGTACAGTCAATCACCCTCCACCGTAACCTGATCTTGAACTTGATCAACGAGAGCTAGTAATTTACTCAACTGGGATCAATAGACACACAATGTACGTACCTTACAATACGTCATGTATGTTTAAAATGCTAGGTAATAAGTCAACTAATTCAAGGTGATCGGCTGCTGCAGCAGCTGGGTAGCTTTGACCCGACCGTCTCTATGTATCAGAGCTCATCATAAATATTACATATCGCCAAACTATCCACTTATTTATTAAATATCATACCCGCAAATCTTACTATCAACAATACATAAATATTGGTAAGAATCTATCCACTGTCATAACGTGTGTACCGATTAAGTAGGTTCCACCGTTGCCGATGAACCATCTAGTGCAGCATTTCCCAAACTATGGGTCTCGACCCACTGGTGGGTCGCGAGCGCCCTGAAAAATAGGACGATACATCGACCGACCGGCCACGTTTTTAATTAAGTATTAAAAATTGTAAAATTTACTTATTTGAACAGTCCTTCATTTATATAGTTATGCCCCTTTTTTCTTCATGACAGCCAAGAGGTGAGTCCCGAATTTGGAAGTTATTGTTAGATGGGTCGCGGTTCAGTCAACTTTGGGAACCACTGATCTATTGAGTTTAAGGATGTGTACGTAGCAGACACAAGTATGTTTCTTGCTCCATATACTACTGTAATATAGGAAGCACACTGGATTTATAGCGAAAACTTTTACTCTAGTACAGGTTGTATGCACCAACGCACAAAATAAATAAATTATAACACATATTACTAGTTACTACATACTAACATAGAGGACAGTATGGCTCAGTTGGTAGCGTCGCGGCCTCTGAATCAGACTGTCGTGGGTTCGAATCCCACCTCTGCTCATGAATGTTTTGTGATGTAATTTAGTTTTTAAGTGATATATTATAATATTTGTTGTATTTAAGACGCTAATGACCTAAGTTGTCGACGCGTCTATAATCCACAATAAATAAATAAAATAAAACATACTAACATAGCAGAGACCTTGGCAGCGTTGCATTCGAATCATGAGTCGAACTGCATTGAATCTATCAATTTCATTGGTTAGTTCTCAAAAATGGGCGGTCATAATATGTTAAAAATGTTTATGTATGAGAGCGCCGTTGCCAAGCATAAACACGCATTTTATAAAGTACGCCATTTATTTGATACTTTTAAGCAATAATTACTTTTTTCTTGCTTGAAATCGGTGCTGTGAACTTAGGATACGTTTTAAATTCATTTTTCGATAGGAACCACCGATGAAGTCCACCCTATTTGTATAAACGGAATAACGAACGTTTAATAAGTAGGTAGTCCTTGCCGTATAAAAAAAATTCGATAGATACTGTATTTATACATGTACGGTCTGTGTGTGTGTGTGTGTGTGTGTGTGTGTGCACGAAAACAGATCCGCTTAACGTCGATTGGCCTTTGAATCCGGAATACCAAATCGTTAATTGAACCCTGAAGACGATTTACGATCCACTTCTTCTTATTTTATACATATAAGAAGATAAATGTCCGCGTGAGAACCGAACGTGGCGCGTTTTTAAGAAACGTTCTGAATACTAATTTTCCTTCTCCCAACGATGAGTTACCTGCCTTACAGAGGTTTGTGGTGTATCGCGGTTCTGATTCTGTCATCATATTATAGGACTTTAATGTTACAGTGTGTCCGGAAAAAACATAATTTATTTAAACATAAGAAATACAATCAATATGATTAGACACCTATACCGTAACTAAATTCACTATATTAGTGGCTTTCTCATGGCCCGGACGCGTCCAGGCCATGAGAAAGCCAGCATTCATTTGTAATGTTGTTATAAAATAATAGCACTCGCAGTTAATGGATCTGTGGTCATCGTTGCATATATAGGAAGAATTAAATGTACGCTGTTGGGCACTGTGTAGTAACTGGAAACTTTCCCGACGCGAAATTGGGAGTTCTGGGTTCGAATCCCGGCGGTGCATTTACATTTTTCCTATGTAGCCTTCTATATAAATATCATGGCGATAATTCGTCTGATATTCTTATGTTAATTTCACTAATATAGTGAATTTAGTTACGGTATAGGTGTCTAATCATATTGATTGTATTTCTTATGTTTATATTAAAAACCGTATATAGATTTCTCGTTATAATTTGATAATTTATTTATTTATTTAAATTCATAAACAACGACGGAACAAAGTTCCGAAAGTTGTACAAAATAACAATGCTCACAAATTAGTACATACAATTAAAATAAATTTTTAACATTGGAAATGTTTATGTTCGTATATGGGGGCAGAGTTACGAGTTTTCGTTCAAAGCCAAAAGACAACGGTGTCGCGATCAAGTGAGGAGCAATCATGCAAAATTGAACAAGTGCAATTTTTTCGAAATGTGTTTTATATCATGTCTAGTTAATTGAGAGGTATTTGCGACGATCTGCGGTGTTATTTTTGAGCAAATGTTAATAAATACTGTAGAAAAATCCATTTAAAAGTTAAGTAATCAAGCAAAAGTGAACGCGTATATAACAGAAGAATAATAGGGTTATTCCTGACAAAACTAAACAGTGCATTGATAAATATTGTGTGTATAATAAACAGTTAATTATGTTTCATATATGCTGTTATCATTTCCAATGTCCTCGATGGTTGCAAGGATTGCGAAATCTGTGAATTTTTTATACATTTCAATAAAAGCTTGTCTTTAAAAATGTGTTTTCACGAATATTTTTTGTGTGGTTATTGAAACTATCAAAATGTCTGAAACAATCAAAGAGATTTATCTCGCATAGCACCACAAGGACCAAAGAACTCCTTATTCTCAGCAAAGCAGAACTGAGAATAATGACAGGACTCCTCACAGGCCACTGCCCTTTGAGATACCATCTCTCAAAAATGGGTAAAGTTCAGGATGACAACTGTCGCTTTTGTAAAGAAGCAAAAGAAACTGCCGAACACATTCTATGTGAATGTGAAGCAGTGTTCTCCAAAAGGCTGCAACATCTTAACAGGCCTTTTCTAAAGCCTGAAGACATATGGAGAGAAGCCCCCAGAAAGGTTATAAGGTTCATAAAAAGCATTTTACCCGACTGGGAATAAACTATTAGGGGACTCACAAAAGATCTTATAGGTCGCAGTGATTGTGAGATATCTAATGTCTTATCACCCCGTGTAAATCTAATCTAATCTAATCTAAATCAAGCAAAAGTGAACGCGTATATAACAGAAGAATAATAGGGTTATTCCTGACAAAACTAAACAGTGCATTGATAAATATTGTGTGTATAATAAACAGATTATGTTTCATATATGCTGTTGTCATTTCCAATGTTCTCGATGGTTGCAAGGATTGCGAAATCTGTGAATTTTTTTCAATTGATTTAACGTCACACAGAAAATATCGACATTTAATTCATTTGCAGAATTACACATGCAAAACAGAGAGGAAGTTAGCCATTTGGGGCGTTTTTGGGCAATGAAGATAAAACGTAGGAGCATTTCTAGTTCTTAAGGATGGTACATTGAAAGGGATAAGACTAAGTAGATGCCGATCATCAACGTAATTATGAATTATTTTAAGCGGATGTCGAAAAGCGTCGATGAAGAAAAGACTGATGCAGTTGAAAATTTTCAAAAATAGGAAAGTTGTTGATTTCACACCGATTTTCGAAAATCGAGTTTTCATCAGATCTCGACGTTTTGTGATCCTAGGATTCTGACTATTTTTACGATGATGTCAGTATGCCTGTATGTGTGTGTGTGTGTGTGTGTGTGTGTGTGTGTGTGTGTGTGTGTGTGTGTGTGCGTAAACCTTCCATAACTTTTGAACGGCTTGACCGATCGAATCGCGATTTGCGGCATTCGAAAGAGTTCTACAGTACTTAGATTTCCTGAAAATTTGAACTGATTCGGTCCAATAGATTTTGAGAAATTTCAAAAAAAACGAAAAAAAAGTTGTTAAAACGATGTTTTTTCAAAATAACTTCTAGAATATTGTACCGATTGGTTTCATAATCTAATCAGCTCTTCTCCTCAGAAAACTGCGTCGAATGCCGCTAAGCGAATCAAAATCGGTTAATCCGTTCGAGAAATATCGTAGTCAACAGATTTCGAAAAAAGTGTTTTTTCAAAATAACTTCGAGATTTCTCAACCAATCGGTTTAAGTACCCACTTTTTTCTATGTAATCCACTACATATTTATATTGGATCTTATGGCACATAGCCTACTACAAACTTGAAAGTGTTCTCAAATCTCAATGTTTTTTTCCCTATTTTCGGCGAAACCGTTTACACACTATATTATATTCCAGATCTTAGGGGGAGGGGCAGCAATTTTCCCCTACCCCCCCCCCCTTACGTACGTCCATAGCAACAAGGGTTAATTCTCGGATCGGATGTTTAACAATGTTTGCTAAAATCTCCCATATGAGCTAATTAAGTTATTAGTTAAGTTAATTTCAGCGTCAACTTTCCTGACACTAATTACAAGCGGGAGGAAATTATTCGAGCCATAAGCAGAAAATTAATTACTAAACGGAATAAGATAAAACTAAATACGGAAGTTAGAAGCTTCGTACAACTTTCACATCAAGCTAACACAGAGCTGTCTTAAGACATTTTGATAGTTTCAATAACCACACAAAAAATATTCGTGAAAACACATTTTTAAAGACAAGCTTTTATTGAAATGTATAAAAAATTCACAGATTTCGCAATCCTTGCAACCATCGAGGACATTGGAAATGATAACAGCATATATGAAACATAATTAACTGTTTATTATACACACAATATTTATCAATGCACTGTTCAGTTTTGTCAGGAATAACCCTATTATTCTTCTGTTATATACGCGTTCACTTTTGCTTGATTACTTAACTTTTAAATGGATTTTTCTACAGTATTTATTAACATTTGCTCAAAAATAACACCGCAGATCGTCGCAAATACCTGTCAATTAACTAGACATGATATAAAACACATTTCGAAAAAATTGCACTTGTTCAATTTTGCATGATTGCTCCTCACTTGATCGCGACACCGTTGTGTTTTGGCCTTGAACAAAAACTCGTAACTCTGCCCCCATATACGAACATAAACATTTCCAATGTTAAAAGGAAAAAATAATATTTAAAAATTTAAGTTCATAATTATAAAAGCGCAGGTTCTAAACTTCATGATAGTTTATTCATCACGACCCCCGCTTTTATAATTATGAACCTAAATCTATAAATACAGGGTGGTGAACACTGCTGCACATAGGGATTTAACCCGCAAAATCAAACTTTTGCGATTTCCTGCTTCCCTAATTATTTTAGGAAAAATATCTTCAAATAATAGTTTTAGAACATAAAATTCTGCATCTAAATCATTAACAAAATTAATTTTGCATGTTTTGTAACGGCAGAAATTTGATATGTAAATATTAAAATTATCTCAAAAACAGATAACGATAGCCATGGAACTTGAACAAAATGATGACGTTTTAGCTGTCAGAATAATTTCTTGTCATTTTGTTCAAGTTCCAAGGCCTACGCTATCTGTTTTTGAGGTAATTTTGACATTTTCATACCAAGTTTCTGCCGTTACAAAGCATGCAAAATTAATTTTGTTAATGATTTAGGTGCAGAATTTTATGTTCTAAAACTATTATTTGAAGATATTTTTCCGAAAATAATTAGGGAAGCAGGAAATCGCGAAAGTTTGTTTTTACGGGTTAAATCCCTATGTGCAGCAGTTACGTTCACCACCCTGTATAATAAAATCGTAGACGCTTTTTTTGTGCAATGGCTGAACCAATTTGGTTGTGGTTTTCAGTGATGTATGAGATAAGCTTGAGCTAACATTTATTGTTTGTTTCATTTCAATCGGTTGTCAATTTTAAAATGCGTCTCGCGTGCGTTGTGACACCATTAATGCAAATGTCAAAACGAAGGGTTAAACATATAAATAGTTTGGGTTGACTGTTTATTTATGTGACACCGTTAAGCCAAACAATTTCCAAACGGTTTTAAGTCCGACTTCTCTTCGCAAGGGGAGAGAATTTCGTGGGGGAGGGGATAATAAATCATACTTCGCTTCGCAGGGGGAGAGATTCTCACGGGGAAGGGGATGACAAATTATATTTCGCTTCGCAGGGTATACAGCACATCGCGGCATTGTCAATGATAGGTACTATCAGGGCCGGTTTTTGCGGCGGGCAAACTGGGCAGCCGCCCAGGGCGCCATCGAAATAGGGGCGGCACTGATGACCCATAAAAACATTAAAAGAAGTTTTGCAGAGAAAAAAGCTCGCAGAGTTCATTTCTGAAGCAATTAAATGGACATTTATTTCTAAAACATCGGTGCAATACTTGGAATAAGGCTTCGAATGTTATAAGAACTGAAAAAGATAAATAAAAAACATTTTACGTAAAACCTTGTGGACATTTTTTTAATATTAATGATAGGAAACTGTGTACACGTTTTATTGAAACGAAAATGTAGGGGGGGGGGGAGCTCGCAAAGAAATTGTTTGCCCAGGGCGCCAAATAGGCTCGCGCCGGCCCTGCAGGGTACTATATAATATGAACTGCCCACTGAGTCCACATACCGAGGTAGTTATATAGCCGGCGCCCCTAGCGGTCAAGTTTGGCAGTGTCCATCTTCATTGGTACTAGACCCATATATGGAGTATTATTGTCCCATATATGGAGTATAAATATATATGATACAAAAACCAAAACAGTATTGTTTTTTAAGTAAGAATGCGGTATAATACAAAAAAGCATTACATAATAGGCGTCAGGCAAAGTGAGTTATGTCACACCGGTGAGTTAATTCCGCGAAATACAAATATTGATTCATTAATTTTTTTTATTTATTGTAAATTATAGACACGTCGACAACTTAGGAGGGCTTGAGAATAGCCGAGCGTTTAGCAGTGCTGTTGTTTACATGGCGTTGCTATGGTTCCTCTATTACAAGTCCCCAGTTCCCGGGTTCTAGACCGAGAGCTGGTAAAAGTGTCAATTGGATTTTCAATTTATTATTATAAAAAAAAATAATGAATTGAAAATATGAATTGGTGTTAGGCCCAAATAATCTTAGCTGTTGGTGGTCTTTAAAAACACACACAACTTAGGTCATTAGCGTCTTGATTACATTAAATAACAATTCACTTAAAACTAAATTATATCACAAAACATCGATGAGCGGAGGCGGGATTCGAACCCACGACAGTCTGATCCAGAGACCGCGACGCTAACCACTGGACCACACTGTCTTCATTAATTAATATTTAATTACATGATATTGGGGGGTTGGATCTTATGGACCTGAAGGGTCGCACTTGTAGAGTCAATACACGACCCGACTCACGGCTTGTTTCAATTTTGGTTGATCAACTAAAATCGATCCGTGAGAATCCGCCCTAAGTTACTTTGCCTTGTACCCATAGATATAATGGATGCCAGGCCACTGCCCAGATGAGACAAAAGACTATTCATAAAAGCGCTCTTGAACTGGCAGACATATCATTATCTTAGATGTCTTTTCTTAACTTCAAATGTCTGAAATTAATTAACAGCTCTCTGGTATTTCTAAGGGTGGATGTTTCCAGATTAAGGTTGTGGTCCCGTTTTTTATACTTCTAAAATTTCTCGTTTTTAATGATTTTGAAACAAAGTTATGGTCAGACATCTAATTTTAATGTTGCAAATTTTTTGAAAAGATAGGTGATTTAGTGACAGTACCGTGCTGTTACCATCAGTGGCAGCCGGTGGTCAAAAAGTGTGGTAGCGCGCAAAAATGTATAATATTGTATTGAATATAACATTTTTATATATTACTTGTTATACATTATACCGTGCGAGTTTTTTCAAAACGTACATAGGCTGTTTCACAATTTGAAATCGTGGTATAGATATTGTTAGAAACTATGGAAACGAATGTTTTTATTTACAATTTATTATTATTGAGTTGCGATAATCAAATTTCATAAGTTCAAGAGAACGGTAATCGACATATTTTTTCTATAAAAAATGTACACCGTGGACAGAAACGGTTGCTCATGTTATCAATTTGTATTCCGGGGAACTTCAGTTAGTCGGCAACGTCTCTGCGTTATCTTAGTGTGCAGTTTCCAGGCATGACCAGATAGACACACCATCAATGTCTGTACCACGATTCTAAGTCGTGAAACAGTCCTATGTACGGTTTGTTTATAACTCTCACGGTATAGGTATATGTAATAAAGAGAAAAAAGCAAACCTGGATGTTATAAAGAGCTATGCGGCGTTGCCCCTGATAAGTGAACCTCTATCACTTGCTGCTTAAAATCCGGCATTGACGAATGAAACACTTTTCAATGGATAGCACAGACAACGCATCTAATCTTTCCTCATGGATAGTTTTGCTAAAAAGTTTAATTCTGTGCAGCGTAGAAATGCATCTCTCACTGTCGACAGCACTTAAAGAGGAGCCGCCGCTGGTTACCATATAGTTCTATGAATTATACGAACATCACAAATGAGAGCAAGAGATAGCTATTGTAGACGACTATCATTATCTCTTTCCAGAATTATGAATGGTTCTTCGTCTCCATGTGTATATTTTATACTGTTTGACGTAGGACTACGTCATTCCCGGCAGCATGTAGGAGGGGGAGAGGGGTAAAATGATGCGTTACGAAAAGGGAAAAAAAATTATCAAGTTCATTGGTTAGTTCGCAAAAGTGGGCTGTAATAATATGTTAAAAATGTTAATGTATGAGAGCACTGTTGCCAAGTATTAACACGCATTTTATAAAGTACGCCATTTGTTTGATACTTTTCAGCAATAATTATTATTTTTCTCGTGATTGACATCGGTGACCATAGATAAAATTTTGACCAAAGCTTGTTAGATATGTAACGAACATATTCTAAAAATTAGAAATGTTTCTCGGTGATATTACTATGTGTTTTACCGGTATTAAACTATGAAAACGCAAGTTTTCCATAAGAACTCATGTTAATTTTATAATTATATATCCTTTTAAACTATTCGGTAAGCCGTTCTGAAATTTATTTCAGATATATTAAGAAGTAAGTTTACGAAATTTCATTCATTTCTCGGTGATTTGAGATAGGTGCCAGACATCCTTAATAAATTCTTATAGTGCAAAGTTTAAGGGATAAGGGTTTTTGTGTCATTGTCATTGTTTACAAGTTTGAATAAAAGGACGCCCCCCATCGAGAGATACGCATACAAAACAAGCATGTGTCGTAATTCTAAAGGTGCATTTACAATAGAGCTGTCTTGAAAAGTCAACTTTTGATGAAACAAATCTTGCTTATTCCAATACAAGCGACTAGGCCCTGCAGTCACGGTCCATTCTGATTGGTCGAATATCCCATAATGCGATGTCGTTTGACACACACCTAAACGAACGTAACAACTAACTAGTGAACTCTGTATACTAATATAGATAGTTTAAAGCGATTAAAAAATGGGTTTTGTATGCGGAGAATGTTCAAACACATATTCTTCAAGACCAGGCATTAATGTTCACAAAATTAGAATGAAAACTTCAGGTAAGGCTTGTATTCTAATTCTTTCTATTAAAGTCGATCAATTTTCTGACATTTCAAAATAAAACTTAATTAAAGTTTATTTTTCCATTCCAATTTCTCAAGAACACTGTTACTGTATAAATTTTAGACATCCTAATATCTCAAATAATAATAATAAATTAGGTTTTATTTTGAAATGTCAAAAAATTTATCGACTTTTATAGAAAGAATTAGAATACAAGCCTTACCTGAAGTTTTCATTCTAATTTTGTGAACATTAATGCCTATCTTGAAGAATATGTGTTTGAACATTCTCCACATACAACACCCATTTTTTAATCGCTATCAACTATCCATATTAGTATACAGAGTTACGTTCGTTTAGGTCTCTCTCTCTCTCTCTGTGTGTGTGTGTGTGTCAAACGACATCAATATAGGATATTCGGCCAATCAGAATGGACACTGACTGCAGGGCCTAGTCGCTTGTTATTCTAACTGTCAATTTTTCTTTTATGACATCATCTTTTCTAGATCTTGTCTAAATCAGTTTTTCTGAACTTTTGATTTCTGACGTGAATAACGTATAATGTCTCTAACTTTAAAAATTATCACCCAGTTTTCCTCAGTGTGTGCTAGGGGGTGGGGTGGATTTTGGGGCCGCAGTGCCAGCCGCCTTATTATTGCGCTACGATAAAAGGAGAACGAGCAATTTTCATTCGGGACTCGGGTGTTGGCGGACCGAGTGGTTAAGTCAAAAAATAAAGTTCTGCAGCTTCAGAGTAAAATTATCCTCGATGTAAATCCGACTTTAAAAACTGTCGACCTGTTTTCCTCAGTGTGTGGTAGGGGGTGGGGTGGCTTTTGGGGGTTTGCATTCGGGTGTTGGCGGACCGAGTGGTTATGTCGAAAAATAAAATTCTGCAACTTCAGAGTAAAATTATCCTCGATGTAAATCCGACATTAAAAACTGTCGACCTGTTTTTCTCAGTGTGTGGTAGGGGGTGGGGTGGCTTTTGGGGGTTTGCATTCGGGTGTTGGCGGACCGAGTGGTTATGTCGAAAAATAAAATTCTGCAACTTCAGAGTAAAATTATCCTCGATGTAAATCCGACTTTAAAAACTGTCGACCTGTTTTCCTCAGTGTGTGGTAGGGGGTGGGGTGGCTCTTGGGGGCGCAGTGCCAGCCGGAGGAGTGGCCGTCAGACTCACAATAGACCCACTTGGCGCGTGTCTAGATAGTTCCCAGAGAGAGAGAGAGAAAAACGTCTGCTAGTGCTTCGATCGCAGCTATCGACGACGGATCTTCAACATTATCGCGCCAGTCTGTTAGCGTTCCGCGTCGCTAAGAGAGAGACTCTCTCTGTGATCCAGTTGATGTTGTTGTGGATTTTTAAACCGAACGCGTGTGCCAAGCGTTATAATATCGGTGTCGAGGCGTCATATATGTCATATATAGAAGACGCAAATGTCAACAGATCGATCCGGTATCTGATTTGTTGACGCTGAACTTTGCTGATATTGTTGTCGAAATATCATCGGCTGACACCGTTACAAACAGGTAAATTTAAATTTATAAAAAATCGACTGATGACCAGTCCTATACTTCCCACCTAGTAAATATTTGCAAAAAATAAACACTCTTTTTTTATTCTTTGAAAAAAAGCATGGCCCTCTTTTTTGTTTGGTGATCTACTGATGGCTAGCTTAATATAGCAAAAATCATGGTTACCTTGATTTAAGTACAATTTTTATTTTTTTTAGTAAAATATTTTTTTTCTCGAAAACTGTACATTTTAGAGAAAAAAAATTTACATTTTTTTCATATTATAACATCTAGAATTCATTTATATTTTTTTTACCTATGTTAATACGTGGCATTGAGAACGTTTTTTTTAATATCTCAGGATCCACTGAACCGATTTGACTCAAAATCTAATAAGATCTAAGTTAAAGGCTGATAAACGCAATAGAACAATCGGCATGGCCGTATGTTGTTCCGTTTTTACGATATCGAAGGCGAAAAATTGACCACATACACACACACATACAGACATCAGTCAGAAAATGATCTTAAACGATTGCTAGGGTCTCAAAACGTGAAGATCTGTTAAAATCTCGAAATATTTTTTTCGGACTAAATCCATTACTTCCCTACAATAGTAGAGGTGGGAAGTAAAAATCTATACAGTGAATTTGAGCCAGTGACGGATTTAGGCTTAGGCCCGGGCCTCGCGGACCTAAGCCTAAAGGCGGCAACATTTGAGGGGCGGCAAAATTAAGAAAGCGCCTGAATCTAAACATTTTTCCCAGTCAAAATTGATTAAGTTTTTCGTTAACGAATAATATATTTTTATTTTTTATAATAATTGAAGTAAGTTTGTCATAAATATGTACAAATTGGTGATGTTTACAGTTTACTCTAAAAATATATACAGTGTCCGCCAAAAAGTTCGCACCATATGGGAAATTTTTTTGTTTTTGATTTTTTTTGAAATTTCTGTTGGTAAAAAGTTTGTGCTTTTAAAAAGATTAAATTTGAGCACACTAGATCCATTGTGTGAATTTTTGTTCCGGAGAAAATGGTGTTTATCTAAACTTCAAAATATTGTGCTATAATTTGAAGTTTGTCACAACGGCCTTGACTAACTTATTAAAATTTTTGTAAAATAGAGTTTTCATGAAATAGAAAATAAATTTGGACTTAAAAGATGAGTTTCTCGTGTCGAAAAAGTTTTGTACCAAAAACATGGAAAATAAGTACCTAATATAGCCCAAAATATTTAATATTATTTTTTTAATACAACTAATTCTTTAAAAATCATGTATTTTAAATTCCGTTCCAAATTTTGCTCTAAAACGCCAATACTTGTCACGTGATCGCTGTGACTTCACTTATTCGCAAACACTGATAAACTGATAAGGTGATAAAATGCAAGTACTAAGTACAATTAAAACACCTGAAAAGTTATTTTTTATTTACGTTCCACGTTCGAAAAATAATAGGAAAATGTGGCACTTGCGCCTACGCAATGTAAGAAATATTTTTGTGATTTTGATGTAAGTTTTGATAATATTAGTTTATTTTTCTTATATAAAAAGTCGTAGCCCACAGTATCGTCTCCGCATGACTGCCTCGAGGACCTAAAAGAAATAAAACAATTTGTTCAATAAAAGACAAAATATAACCTCAAAATCGTACTATTTCTTTTAATTATTCAGTTAAATCTTTTGAGCTAATAAATACCTATGATTACTATTTACTCCAGTAATTTTAGACATTAGAACGACCCGTCTGCAGAATAATTCCCAGTTAGCTGATTTTTTTTATATACCTTCGTTATGGTGTTTTAAAAAACGTGTAGAAAGTCCCCATTCGAGGTTCAAGTTCACGATAGACGGTTTTTTGCAATTTTCTTGGTTCCGTTCCATTTTTTTGTAAAAAATGGTTATTATCAATCTTGTAGAGGACGAAATTATCTTCAACTTTTGTATAAACATTTTTTGTCTACGATTTATAGTTTTTCTTATTTTAGTACCCACGGCTTCCTCCCCCTCGATTTTACATAACGGGATTATGTTGCTTCCCAAGGGCCTAACAAAATGATTTGTAGTTTTATTTTAAGTTGAACTTTAAGCTTACGATTAACTATAATTTTTATCGAAATTAATTCAGTAGTTCTCTAGTTATAAGCAACCAAACATACAAATCGACAGCACTCAATCAGGCAGACAGACAGACAATTTTTTTTCGAAAATACCATATTTATACTTGACATAATTGATGTCAAGTATAAATATGGTATTTTCGAAAAAAAATTGTAAGGACCATTCGTAAAGTAATTTTGTAAAAAAAAATTACAAGGGCTGAGAGAGTGCGGATTAAGTACGAGTATGCATTTGCATACCGTATAACGCACTCTAGTAATAGTAGCCACATTTTTAATTTTTTTTACAAAATTCCTTTACGAATAGTCTTTATAAGAAATATAATGACTATTCGT
Organism: Mongoloraphidia duomilia; assembly: GCA_039654895.1. Classification (NCBI taxonomy): domain Eukaryota; kingdom Metazoa; phylum Arthropoda; class Insecta; order Raphidioptera; family Raphidiidae; genus Mongoloraphidia; species Mongoloraphidia duomilia. Next base: position 3,087,272 of record CM077524.1, read on the forward strand.
AAAGTAATTTTGAAAAAAAAATTAAAAATATGGCTACTCCGGGATATTCTTAGTAGAGTGCGATATAAGGTATGCGAATGCATACTCATACTTAAATCGCATTCTCTCAATCCTTGTAAATTTTTTTTACAAAATTACTTTACGAATGGCCTTTATAATAATTGATGTCAAGTATAAATATCGTATTTTTCAAAAAAAATTGTCTGTCCGTCTGTCTTTTTCACTGCTGTCGATTTGTATGTTTGGTTGCTTATAAATAGAGAACTACTGCATTAATTTCGAAAAAATTATAATTAATCGTTAGCTTTAAGTTCAACTTAAAATAAAGGTACAAATCATTATGTTAGGCCCTCGCGAAGCAGCATAATCCCGTTATGAAAAATCAAGGGGGAGGAAGCCACGGGTACTTAAATAAGTAAAACTATGAATCGTAGACAAAAAATGTTTATACGAAAGTTGTAGAGAATTTTGTCCTCTACAAGATTTTATGCCGTCCTCCCCGATTTCCGCAAGCCTTAGTTTTGGGTTTTTTGACAAAAATTTTCCAAAACCCAGAAGCCAAAATTTTTGTTCTCAAAATTAGTGCAAATATTGCACTTATAGAATGTGGGGAAAACAAGTACTAGGGTCTCCTATACCCCCTTCATCCGCGAAAAACCACCCCAAAAACGAACTCATATCGCTGTGTTTTCGCGTCTGGGCTTCGAACGGTTAATCGGACTATAAAAGTGAACATGGGTAAAAATATTTGTCAATAAATTTAAAACAAAAAAATGGGTGTGTGCTTATGACCACACGACAGAAGTGAAAACTTCCGATTTTCTAATTTTTGGTGTCATCTATTATAGCGCATTTATGAACCAAAAATACCTAATTTATTACTAAAATACAAAAATTGTATTTTTAATTAATTTCACCTTGGTTTCAAAAAAATTATAATTGGGTTTTTAAACGAATTTTTTTTTTTACTTAAATGGAAGGACCACATCAAGTTTTATAGCAAAACTGTTTTTATTTAATTTTTTTGCTTACTAATTAAAAAGTTATATTTAAATAAAAATTAATTTTTAAACTCAGTTCCGATAACGCGCCGAAAGAATCCGAACGCGTGTGACGTCATTATGTTATCTATAGTCTTTGTATCCATGGTTACCAAGTTAAAAATTTATTATTTTTGATAGTATGTGTAATACATATACACAAATACCAACAAATGCAGACACATTTTAACATAACGACGTCACAAACATTCCTGGCGCGTTTTGAAGTCACGTGATATTTTTTAAATTTTTATACATTTTAATTAATTTTTAGTAATTTATCTATAGCTTTAAAAAAAATTTTCTTTTCGATTTTCAATATTATTTATGTTAAATTATTAGAAAAAATTAAAAAATTAATAATTTTTTTTAAACTTAAATACCTAATTATTGTCAAAGAAAGAATATAACTAAAATAAAAAAATATATAAATAAATATCATGTAGAATTTAGAAAAAATTCACAGATTTCGCAATCCTTCCAACCATCGAGGACATTGGAAATGATAACAGCATATATGAAACATAATTAACTGTTTATTATACACACAATACTTATCAATGCACTGTTTAGTTTTGTCAGGAATAACCCTATTATTCTTCTGTTATAAACGCGTTCACTTTTGCTTGATTACTTAACTTTTAAATGGATTTTTCTACAGTATTTATTAACATTTGCTCAAAAATAACACCGCAGATCGTCGCAAATACCTCTCAATTAACTAGACATGATATAAAACACATTTCGAAAAAATTGCACTTGTTCAATTTTGCATGATTGCTCCTCACTTGATCGCGACACCGTTGTCTTTTGGCCTTGAACGAAAACTCGTAACTCTGCCCCCATATACGAACATAAACATTTCCAATGTTAAAAAAACAAAATTCTACGCGGCCATCAGGTCTCGAACCCAGGTTCCTATATGCATAGAACGCAAAGACGTAACCAACTGTGCTATGAGTGGAAGTGTGTAGACGGCCGTTTTTATGATATAAGTATGTTGCGAATTCTTATAGGTCAAGTTGTGAATTCTTATGGAAGTAGTTGCGAACGCTTCACATTTATTCAGTACCCAGGCAAAGAGTGCCTAACGCGCCTAAGGAAGTTTTCACTTCAAAAATGCTTCATTCATGATTCTGTTTATCCGTAAGGTGGGCCAGCATTTTACCGTTCAAATCGTCAAGACAGTGTCGCCTAAGAAGATTTACTTCAAAAGTCAAAACTTGAATAATTTATTTTCTAAATAATAAGAAAACTGTTATTTTATAAGTGTTGAAAATTGATAATAAAAGTGCATTTTTAGTAAAATATTATCTAATACTGATATTTAGTTAATAAGGCAACTTAACACTGATAATCAGGCAATTCTAAGTACCAGTTTAATTATAAATCTTATCATTGTTTTGCACGAAACATGTATTAAATTTTAAATCTTTTACGTTGCTATGTTGTTTTTTATCTATAGATAGATAGATAATTTTATTGGTCCAATAATACTAAAATAATAATACCAAAAATAATAAAAAAAAACTTTATCCAATCAGATAATAGTTTTTGAACGCCCTGGTGATCTCTTAATTAATTTTAGCTGATTAAAAGATAACAATTATCTCATTTAGCACTTACGGTTTTTATTGATTTCATGTCAGTTTAAACGGAAATTTTTAACCGACTTCAAAATTATTTCAATTTTAAACGACTTGAGACACCTTTTTCCACCATCAACACCGTCACGTCCACCATCTGTTTTTCATTATCATTTTTTAACTTGTCATATAGGTAAATATTATTACAGCCAAAATATCAGAATATTAGCGGCCTATCTGGCTTCGCCCGGGTGCTAAGATTAGTGTTGCCGTCTAGATCTAGACTTTCTAGACTCTTGTCTTGTCCAGATTTTCAAGACAAGACAAGACTTGCTTTATCTAGATCAAGACTCTTGCCAAAACTCTAGACAATTTTCAAGAGTCTAGATAAACTAAGTAGTAGTATGTAAAGGCTTACTTTACCTACTACTACTAATCTAGACTCTTGAAAATAATCTAGAATCTTGATATTAGACAAGACAAGAGTTTGTTAATCTAGACTTAGACTTAGTGAAGTCTTGTCTTGATATTTCAAGACAAGACAAGACTTTGAAAGTCTTGTCTTGTCTGGTCTAGACGGCAACACTAGCTAAGATTTTATGATTTATTATCCCCCTGCGAGAAAATCTCCCCTTGCAAAAGAAATTCAGATTTACGCTTTGTCGAATGAATTGAGGATTATAGACGCTCGACAGCAAAGGTTATTAGCGTCTGTGTTACGCTTTGTTACTATTCCATAGAAATCCCCGCGAGAAAGTTATCAAAATAAAATATAGCCTATATCACGCAGGGATAGTGCAGCTTTTTTTTAGATAACTAGTGAAAGAATTTTTGGAATCGGTTCAGTAGTTCCTGAGATAAGAATTTATGATTTATTATCCCCCCGCAAGAAATTCTCCCCGTGCGAACGGATGCCGGGCTGGTGGGAATTATCCCCTCCGTGAAAAATTCTCCCCCTGCGAAGCGAAGCCGGGCTGGTGGTGTTTATAATATTAGTAGGATTCCGTCATTACGCTAATTTTTTCAGACTTAATCGACAAATATCATCATAACATTTGCTAATTTGCGTAAAATATTCATAAATTATATACCTAAACCTTCTTCGTGTATCAGTCTGTCTATTGGTGAAAACCGAATGAAAATCCCCACAGTAGTTTCTGAGCTTAGCACGAACATACATACCTACAGACAGACGCGGCGGGGGACTTTAATTTATAATAATATGTAGTGAGTGTGCTGTCATCAAAACTACATAGTAGATACATCCCTGCAAACTGGTAAAATTATTAGCTGGATTTTCGATTTATTATAAAAAATAATAAATTGGCCTTAAACACAAAAAATATGGCGTTCCTTGGTTATTTATAAGCCTTTTTTAACTAATTATTTTGAGTTAACGTTTAGATAAATTTACAACCTCAGTTGTCGAGCGTCTATAATCTAAAATCTCTCCCTCTCTCACTTATATCTACAAATAAAACAATAGCAACATAAAATGTCGTAAATAATAGATATTTATGCAACAAGTGGCTTAAGTAACGAATTATATGACAGTTGCGATTTTGCGACACATTGATTATGTTGTATTTATACCAGAACGAGTGTGAGTTTACCGCACGATCCGAAGGCGAGCGCGATAATCACATGAGTTCTGGTATAAATGCAAAATAACCTTAGGAGAGTATTGTAAAATAGCGGATGTCAGATTCATCACTTTAGACACGCCTTACATACAATATTTTTTGTACAACTGCTTCAAAAGTTCAGTTTTAAGTAAATAAAACATAATTTAGATAAATATTTTATGTGACATTATAGTAAAGTTATCTATAAAGTTCTTTATTACGTGTGTTCTACAAAATAGTATTTACTTTATAGAACGTGTGTTTTAAAATATAATAAAACAGCATTACTTTATAGAACGGAGTGCGTTAATATTTACTTTAAACACTACCGTTCGAATTCAGTAGTTCCATAAAGAATCACAAAAAAAAAACTCGGGTCGCAGTGCCAAACCCTGCCGACAATATAGTGTATTTGCTAATACAGGCATTGTGGCATTATTATGTAAACTTAAGTTTGTTTTTTGACAAAATAAAAAATTTAACCCCTTAATACATCCCTTAAAATAATTAAATTTTCTAAATTTCAATATTAGACATGGATTTTATCAGTACACCCAATTAAATACACCCTTCCATAAGTAAATCCGTATCAACAAACTAGTGTTTTCATAAAATTTGAAAGTTCGGTCCTGTCGGGCCGATTTTATTAAAATTTTAGCAGCACATTTTAATCTTTACTAAAGAGTTACATTTCAATTTTGAAACGATTCTGACAAATTTTTCGGTATTTTTGGGCCCAAAAACTTTTTGGAACCCCTAAATACAACCCTGAAAATGGTCCGATCGGGCCCATTTTAAATAGGCTTCTTGCGGTGATGGGTTCCAATGTGTGTACCAAATTTCGTTTCAATCGATTAAGTCTGTCGAGAGTTATCGTGTACACACATATATATATATATAAATATATATATATATATATATATAAATATATACATACATATATATATATAAACATTTTTAAAAATGGTGCCAAAGTGTTCAGGAGGCTATGAAACGTCGAGAAATTTTGGTCCGACCCCTAGGTCCCGCCATCCGACCGACGCCAATAGTGTATGTGCCATATTATGGCAAATACACTAATAAACAAATAACCTTAGCTGTTGGTGGTCTTTAAAACAAAATTAAATTAATAAAGAATCACTTTACAAACGGTACACAGCCATCTAAAATTGAACTTTTGATGCAACTGTATTCAAAAAAACTATTAAATTCATTTTTATGAAGCTCTAAAAACATGATCAAAATTTAATTTAAACTTTTATAGTTGATAAATAAGGCGATAACATTATAATTAGTAACAATTGTAACGAAAATCGTTAAAAGAATTTTTATAACCAAAGAAAATTGCAATATTACAACTTTCTGGGTGATAATGAGTTTTGGATTTTGCAATTTGCATTAATCTTTAATACAGAACCCTCTCTTGAATGAATGAATGAATTGTGAATTATAGACGCTCGACATCAGAGGTCATTAGCGTCAGAACCCTGTCTTTAATCCGCCGCTCGATTATTCGTCAAACATTGCAATCGGTCGTTTTTCACCCGACTCCCGAAGGAGGGTAATGTTTTTCGGGTGTTATGTATGAAATCGGTTCAGTATGTTCTGAGATTACCCCTGATTTTTACCCGGACGAAGCCGGGCCGACCAGTTATTATATCCTATGTCCTAAAGCTAAGTATTGTCACGTATCGAATAGTGAATTTTTTTTGAAATTAGTCTTCTGAGTTTACCTCCGATGTTCACTCGGGCGAAGCCGGGCCGACCAGTTATAATATCCTATGTCCTAAAGCAAAGTATTGTCACGTATCGAATAGTGAATTTTTTTTGAAATTAGTCTTCTGAGTTTACCTCCGATTTTCACTCGGACGAAGCCGGGCCGACCAGTTATTATATCCTATGTCCTAAAGCAAAGTATTGTCACGTATCGAATAGTGATTTTTTTTTTAAATTAGTCTTCTAAGTTTACCTCCGATTTTCACTCGGGCGAATCCGGGCCGACCAGTTATATCCTATGTTCTAAAGCAAAGTATTGTCACGTATCGAATAGTGAATTTTTTTTGAAATTAGTCTACTGAGTTTACCTCCGATTTTCACTCGGACGAAGCCGGGCCGACCAGTTATTATATCCTATATCCTAAAGCAAAGTATTGTCACGTATCGAATAGTGATTTTTTTTTAAATTAATCTTCTGAGTTTACCTCCGATTTTCACTCGGGCGAAGCCGGGCCGACCAGTTATATCCTATGTTCTAAAGCAAAGTATTGTCACGTATCGAATAGTGAATTATTTTTGAAATTAGTTATTTAAGTTTACCTCCGATTTTCACTCGGACGAAGCCGGGCCGACCAATTATTATATCCTATGTCTTAAAGCAAAGTATTGTCACGTATCGAATAGTGAATTATTTTTTAAATAAGTCTTCTAAGTTTACCTCCGATTTTCACTCGGGCGAAACCGGGCTGACCAGTTTCAATTATACATCTAAACTTTCCTCGTGAATCAATCTATGTAATCGTGAAAACCGGAACAAAATCCGTTTAGTATAGTTACGGGTTACGGAGAAATCGGTCTTCTAAGATTTACCAGATTTTCACCCGAGCGAAGCCGGACCGGCTAGTTATTATAGCCTATGATCATCTTCATTGCGCAATCTACCCGTGTGCAAAATTTCACAGAGATTGGTTGAGTAGTTAAAGCGTAAAAGCGGAACAAACCAACAAACAAACAAACTCATTTCGCATTTATAGTATAGTTCGGATCTAGGGACTAGGATTGGTTGAGTAAGGATTGCTGGCGGTCTGTCGAAAGAAAATGGATTGCGTTTTAAATAGGTATACAGATTCAGGGACGGACTGGCGTTGAATGGCCCCGATGGCGACTTATAATTTTGGCCCCTTATTCTAAAAATGGAATAATATTTTTGGTTCCTTATTCCAAAAATGGACCAATATTTTTGACACCTTATTAAAAAAACTGATCAATATTTTTGACACATTATTCAAAAAATGTACAAATTTTTTTGGCCCCTTATTCCAAAAATGGATCAATATTTTTGAACCCTTATTCCAAAAATGGAATAATATTTTTGACCCCTTATTCCAAAAATGGACCAATATTTTTGAACCCTTACACCAAAAATGGACCAATATTTTTGATCCCTTAATCCAAAAATGGACCAATATTTTTGGCACCTTATTCAAAAAATGGACCAATATTTTTGACACCTTATTAAAAAATGGACCAATATTTTTGACACCTTATTAAAAAAATAGACCAATATTTTTAGCCCCTTATTCCAAAAATGGATCAATATTTTTGAACTCTTATTCCAAAAATGGACCAATATTTTTGGACTCTTATTCCAAAAATGGACCAATATTTTTGGCCCCTTAATCCAAAAATGGACTAATATTTTTGCCCACTTTATCCAAAAATGGACCAAAATTCTTGGCGCCTTATTATAATATGTGTTGCCGGACTTTTACTTCAACATAAAACATATTTTCATATTTTTTGAGAAAATGACAGGAAATAAAAAAAATTATTTATTTGGTTCCCATTTTAAGGTTGACCCCGGTGGCTGGAGTCACCCAGTCGCCCGGTCCAGTCCGCCCCTGTACAGATTATCGTCAAAATTATTACGATAATTATTATCAAAAATTCGATTTCACATTAAGCAGATCGTTAATATATTTTTATAGTGACGATTATTATCAGAACCTAAATGGCTGTTTTCAGTCATGTGACACGTTGTTGTTTTGTTTACGGATTATTTATACGTACGTACTGTGGTGGTGACACGAACCACTGAACTCTTATAAATAACAAATAACGCACTGTTGGGCGTCCAAAAGCGCGTATGCTACGTTTACGGCGCTAGTCGGTTAATAAACAGTGCGTTGACGGTCAAATATCGAAAGGTCGTGGTTCGGTAAAATTGTGTTTTAAAGACCATCAACAGCTAAGGTTGTTTGGGCCTAGCACCAATTGTCGTGGCTCAGTGACACCGCGAATATCGCGTCGTGAAGATCCAGTTTACGGTGTTAAAAATTAGTGGAAATCGATCTCTAATAATAATCATTTTTTTGGCAAAACACAGGTACATTTTTTTTTATACACTCACCGGCAAAAAAAACCGGTCACCATGAAATATTTTACAAAAGTGCTGAAATATTGAATAATTTTTAACCGACTTCAAAAAAAGGAGGTGGTTCTCAATTCGGTAGTATTTTTTTTTTTAAGTTTGTTACCTCAGAACTCCGTCATTTATAAACCGATTTGGAATTTTTTTTTTATTTGAAAGGATATACTTTCAGATTAGTCCCATAGAAATTTCATCAAAATCGGTTCAGTAGTTCGGCTGATTTTAATAAAAGTTAGTAACGGCGTGTGATTCCTTAAGGTAAATTGTCACTTTTTGACACATCAGACAGCGTAAGAAAGTCGGTTTAATAAAAGTGAGTAACGGCGTGTGATTCCTTTAAGGTAAATGTCCCTTTTTGACACTAAAAAGTAAAAAATAAAAAACTTTTTAACAAAAAAAAAACCTCCTTAAAAAGCCACTAAAAAGAGGAAAATAATGATATTTTGAGGTCTGCGCCAATTTAATAAAATATGAAGTCGGTTAAAAAGAAGGTATTAATCACTATACTATACTTTTTAACCGACTTCATATTTTATTAAATTGGCGCAGACCTCAAAATTTCATTATTTTCCTCTTTTTAGTGGCTTTTTGAAGGAAGTTTTTTTTTGTTAAAAAGTTTTTTATTTTTTACTTTTAGTGTCAAAAAGTGACATTTACAATCGTTCATCACTCAACAACTGTGGTCGAGTCGATGGTCGATTGTGCAGTAATCGCGTAATACGAATTCAATAGTGAAGAGATCACAGATAGTACCGACTGAACAGTGTGAACAGTGAACAATCAACGAGTCGCGTGAACGTCAGTTGACTAGCAGATAACCTTGAATCGCGATTATATGTACTTTCATTCGCTGTTATTGCTATAACCTATGTGGTAAATAATCGACTTGAACAATCGAATATTTCGATCGTAAAATCAAACTCCGAGTCGATTGTGGATTCGATTATTATTATTATGAACGATTACAAATTATTGTTTCGATTGTAAAAATATCTCGTAAATCGTAATCGCCTATCACTAGTTTATTAAGCAATTTTAACTCTAAATGACTTCTATAACATGCCTTTAAGCTGTGGACCTCGAGTCATGGGACTGCTACCACGAATAGAAGAATTCAAATATTGCGTATTTTGTGGTTATAACTTCTTGATGGAAATATCAGTTTTTTTTCAATAATTTTTATTTCAGGATTATCTATATATACTATTTGGGATTTTTTATTATTAGATAAATATTGAATACTAAAAAAAATTCCACAAAACACTAAAACATGTTAGTATCGTCAGGTCGCGTTTTGTGGAAATTTTTAAACGACTTCAAAAAAGGAGGTGGTTTTCAATTCGTTTGTATTTTTTTATGTTTGTTACATCAGAGCTCCGTCATTTATAAACCGATTTGGAAAATTCTTTTTTTATTGGATATACCTCGAAGTTGGTCCCATATAAATTTTACTTAAATCGGTTCGGTAGTTCGGCTGATTTTAATAAAAGTGAGTAACGGCGTATGATTCCTTTAAGGTAAAAGTCACTTTTTGACACATCACACAGCGTAAGAAAGTCGGTTTAATAAAAGTGAGTAACGGCGTATGATTTCTTTAAGGTAAATGTCACTTTTTGACGCATCACACAGCGAAAGAAGTCAGTTAAAGTTTGCAGAAGTGAATCTATTGGCAAGCTTATTGTAAAGCCACTAAAAAGTAAAAAATAAAAAACTTTTTAACAAAAAAAAACCTCCTTCAAAAAGCCACTAAAAAGAGGAAAATAATGAAATTTTGAGATCTGCGCCAATTCTAGACGCTGATAACCTCAGATGTCGAGCGTCTATAATTTACAATCTCTCTCTTTCAAGAAATTCGTAGATTGATTAAAAAAATGGACGGACCCCTGTCAGAGCAAAAATCTATTTACGCCAGTGGCTATAGGTATAAATGGGGCTTTGAAAAGATGAATGAAATATCGGATATAGTAAATGTTGATGATTAAAGTTAATGAATAAATGCAAACAAATTAATCAAATGTAAACAATTAATAAATTTCCAACAGACAAGTGTTTACGCATGGCATTCAAAGTTGTCACTCGAATCAGCTGGTAGCCTGTAAGCAATTGTTGACATTTACACAAAGAGACAAGAATATTTAAACTCATTCTGCGGTGGTACAGGCACGGTTAAAAAAAATTGAGTTATTAAGATGACTCCTATTGCCTCCGTCTTCGTAGCACCCCTTTGAAGGAATTAATAAAAAAAATAGCGCAATCGATAAATTTGTGTTGCCGTCTAGATCAAGACTTTCTAGACTATTGTCTTGACTAGATTTTCAAGACTAGACAAGACTTGCTTTATCTAGATCAAGACTTTTGCCAAAACTCTAGACAATGTTCAAGAGTCTAGATAAAGTAGTAGTATGTAAAGGTTTACTTTACCTACTACTACTAATCTAGACTCTTGAAAATAATCTAGTCTTGATATTAGACAAGACAAGAGTTTGTTAATCTAGACTTAGACTTAGTGAAGACTTGATGATATTTCAAAACAAGACTTAAGTGAAGTCGTGTCTTGATATTTCAAGACAAGACAAAACTTTGAAAGTCTTGACTCTTGTCTAGACGGCAACACTACGATAAATCATCATTGGTCAGACAGTTTCATTTTTACAAGTTTTTATTTAACTTGCAATGTTTGTATGTTAGTTTGCATGTTTAGGTCAAATCTTGAAAGTCAATTTTGAACGATCGATTTGAAATTTGGTACACATATGCATTCCCGACGACAATACATGAATTGTTTTTTGAATTAAATTCAATCCTTAAGGGGGTCAAACGAGGGAGTAGGGTTTTTTGACTATTCAACGCCTAGGCCAAACCGCTAAAGCTAGAAACATGAAATTTGGACAGTAGGTTTCTTTTGTGACGTAAGCACCCACTATATGAAGGGATTTTTAGAAATTCAATCCCTAAAGGGTGTCTAAAGGGGATAAACTTTTGAACGACTAAAAGGAACAAAATAAAATATTAGTAAATATAATATAAACCTTTTCCGCGTTGTAAATAAATTTTTATATGTAAAATATTTGATCACAAATGTACGAAGACCGGTCTGTCAACTTCAGTGTAATACATTTGATAAAATAACTGATAATTCAATAAAAAAACAAGTAGGTTTATTATTATTTTCATGTTTACAAAAACGTTTCCAACAACAGCTAGTAACTGTAATAAAACGACTATTTCGAACTCGCTTGTGTTCAAATCAAAGTGGCAAAAGCTTGATTTATTTCATATACGGTTACTAAAACCCGTTTATCGTAATTTGTGTTTTATTAGATGCTTTTTATTGAAATCGTTTATTGTTCTTCTGTTTTGGTCTTTCTGTCTTCGTGTCACGCTTATGTATATATGTATATCTAGACATGGTGCGGCTAGTCTACCGCTGTTAAGGCACGCGTTATCATCAAGTCCCTTTGGCGCAGAGGATAGCGCGTTGGACTTCTACTCGAAAGGTCGTGAGTTCGATTCCTCATAGAACCTTCCAGTTTTTTCATTTTTTTCTTTTTATTTTATTCAAAAGTAGTGAATTATTTGTAACTAAAAAGTACAAAATAAAATTAAAGTAAAAAAAAAATTTAATAGAAGATGCTTGCAAAATGTACTCTCTGACTATCTATTAGTGTGTGCAGTTTTAATTAAGTAGCTGGCACTATTCAAAAAATAAATAAAAAAATCTTAATGTTTTTTCAAATTTTAACATCCTATATCTGGCAACAGAGCCGTTGCGAATCCATACTTATATGAAGGTTTTGTCTTAAAATCGATCATAGATTAATTCCTTAAAGTTTGTGCACATTGTACACATACTTAATTATAATATCCTGTACGTGAATTCGTAATGTGGGAAAGGGGTTACTATTTTTAACATCTAATTCACCCACAATTATCCTATAATATTAATATCCCATGGATTTTTCAAAACGTGTAAATCTCCATTAAACAATAAGACTGAATCGATTATAGGAAAGGAAGGCGTGGCGGAGTTGCAACTGTTGTCTTCGAACTAGAATCTGCGTTAAACGTACGTTATAATTTGAATCAGTTTTCCTTCCCCCCTTCATCCATTGACACGACACAACTGTCAAATTTCATTCATTCTACAGACATAACCTCGTTTTTTTAAATGCGTCATCGTTAATAATTAAAGTAATTTGTTATGGGATGGTGTCTTGTACCTGGACGAATGAAAATTATGACTGCAAAAAGTTTAAATTTCCGACTGAGGAAAAAGCTAAAATAATAGATATCTAGATATCCAATACCTAATTGATGAAAACATTTTTTTTTGTCCTTTTAGCTTACCCTCCCTTGATCTAGCGTAGCTCAGACGACTTCAGAACACTTTTTCAACTCCAAATGGAAAGAACAAACTCAATTTCAAATTATAATTGCTTAAAATATACCTCGACAAACGTCAACGAGGATAAGTTAGGTTAGAATAAACGTCACTGGCTGAATCAAGTGAGGACATTCATTTTTCATAAATTTTTAATTTCAAATAAAAAATTATTTCACACGAAATAATAAAGTTTTGTAGCCAACAACGACGGGATTTATTAATTATTTTTATGAAACAGCCATTGTTTTGGTAAGAAATGTGTTTTAAGAGAATAGTAACGAATATTTCGTTAAACCCAATACATTTTTTAACGCCAATCGACTCCACTTTAAATTTCGCGCTCAAATTAGGACCGCCTATTTCTGTAGTCTATTTCAACTCGTGCAACCATTGGTTGATAAATAAAATGATACAATCAGCGAGTTAATCTTCCGGTTAGATCTGTCTACGCATAAACTACAATACAAATAAAACCTACTTAATTTTTTTTAACATAAACCGCGTGATTTTGAAACGTATTTTTTTATTTGTTTTTGGATGTCATCACCGGACACATAAAACACAATAAGAATAATATTTCAAACAAGGGCATTTTTTCTTTGTGTCCAGTTTTATTTTCCCTAAATTATACTAATTTATTTAAAACAAATTATACCGGTATAGAACTGTATTGTGTCTGAATTAAATGAAGGGTTAAGAGATCTCGTTCTGCAAGGGGGTTATTACCGACATTTTGCTCTGCAAACTGAAATATATGCTTTAAACATTCGCCCTAACAACATATTAAAATTTGAACCTTGAACTAATAATATAAATTTCGTCGGGTACATGACACGTTTAGGGTAATCTGCCACCCCTTTAATACTGACCAATCGCTCTGCAAATATTATAATGGCATTACTGGGTCACCGACAAGCTATAGAAACAATTTCAGCCTTGAAGCAATAATAATTGTGACCATTTTTTTTGTTTCATGTTGGGGGCGGTCTGCATCCCTCCCATACCGCCATCTAGCAAAATCCCTAGCTCAAGGCATGCCTCCCTCAACATCTTAACAAAAATAAGGCCTTGAATAAATAACACAAAAAATTGTCACTAGCTCTCGGTCTATAACTCCACTACGCAACGCCGCTATGAATATGTATAAATCTGACAAAATTATCAAATGTAACAATTAATTAATTTGTAAAGAACTGCGCGCGATGACCTAATTGTGCCATCGCACAACGCTTTTATCATCGTCTATTGTCTGTGAGTTAAAATACTGTTTCCGTATTTTTGTATACAAAAAACACACTACACTAAGCTACGATCACGTTCGCACATATTTAAACGTGCGATTGTGTTTTGTTATTAAAAAAACAACTGAAAAACACATGAGAGTCATCAGGAAGCATTTGTTTTACTTTGCCGACAGGTTTATAGTACAGGGTGGTGATTAGTACGAAGATGGGTCCCCCAGAGGGAACATTGGAATGGAGTTGTTGTTCTCGCAACTGCATTTATTTTTAAAGTTATGTTGCATTTATACCAGAACGAGTGTGTGTTTACCGCGCAAGCCGAAGGCGAGTGCGGTAAACACACACTCGTTCTGGTATAAATGCAACAGAACCTTAAGAGAGTATTATAAAATTGCGACTGTCAGAATCGTCAGTTTAACCACGCGTTACATACAATATTTTTTGCAACAACTTCTTCAAAGGTCCAATTGTAAGCAAATAAAAAACAATTTGGATAAATATTTTATTAGTGACATTATATAGCAAAGTAATCTATAAAGTACGTTATTACGCACGTGTGTTATAAAGTAAAACAAAACAGTATTACTTTACAGAACGGAGTGCGTTAAAACTTACTTTAAACACTACCGTTCGAACACATCAGAAGTTCCCATAAAGAATCACTTTTCAAACGGTACACAGCCATCTAAAATTGTACTTTTGATGCAAGTGTTGCAAAAAATAGATTTATACGGCTGTTTTGCAATTGAAAATTTTTATTAGAAGAGCAGCCAATTAGGTATTTAAATTTAAAAAAAATTATTAATTTTTTCTAATAATTTAATATAAACAATATTGAAAAACGAAAAGAAAATTTTTTTTAAAGCCATAGATAAATTACTAGAAATTAATTAAAATGTATAAAAATTTTAAAAATATCACGTAACTTCAAAACGCGCCGGGAATGTTTGTGACATCGTTATGTTAAAATTTGTGTACATTTGTTGGTATTTGTATATGTGTATTACATATACTATCAAAAATAATAAATTTTTAACTTGGTAACCATGGATACAAAGACCACAGATAACATAATGACGTCACACGCGTTCGGATTCTTTCGGCGCGTCATCGGAACTGAGTTTAAAAATTAATTTTTATTTAAATATAACTTTTTAATTACTAAGCAAAAAAATTAAATAAAAACAGTTTAGCTATAAAACTTGTATGTGGTCTTTCCATTTAAGTAAAAAAATCATTAAAAAACCTAATTACATAATTATATCGGAAAAAATCATTTTGATAATAATTAAGAGATTACTCACTGTATTATTTTTCCAGACTCTGGCATTAACCATAAAAATCGCACAATATATTAACACACAAAGTCGGGCTTGAGAATAGCCGAGAGTGTAGCAATGCTGTTGTTTACATGGCGTTGCTATGGTCCCTCTATTACAAGTCCCCAGTTCCCGGGTTCTAGCCCGAGAGCTGGTAAAAGTGCCAATTGAATTTTCAATTTATTATTAAAAAAAAAATAATGAATTGAAAATATGAATTGGTGCTAGGCTCAAATAACCTTAGCTGTTGGTGGTCTTTAAAACACACAACACACAAAATCAAATCGCTAGTACACAACCGCGAGATCACAACTTTTTTTTATGTATTGGCCCGACATATGTCATTGGCTAGTAGAGATCACAACCAGAGAACAGATACACTATCACAACCATAGATAAGAGAGTTATATAGATAGCCCACTCTATGATGAATGCTCTGACCCTTTTAGTACTGACTGCAAAAACTTATGGCGCTAGTGTGCAACCATAGATAGAGTAGTATAGATATCCCACTCTATCCTTTTAGTACTGATTACTGCCACTATGGTGTATGGCGCTAGTGTGCAACAATGAAAAAGCGGTAATTTCAAATATTTTACTCGTATCTTTAAATTTAATTTTCCTAGAAATGACGTACAAATTGAAAAGGTTAATTAAAAAATAAAAGAAATGTTTTTTTTCCAGTTTTATTACAATTTTTCACAATAACAAACTATATTAACATTAAAAAAAATAACGTTTGAATACGAAATAAGTCACTAAACTAAATTATTATATTATCAAGTCATGTAAATATAAAATAATACAATAAAATATTAATAATATAGTTTTCAGAATTGTTTCATAATATTAATATTGATTTTCACGGCTTCATATTTGCAATCTTCAGAGAAATAAGCTTCACACACTCGGACATTTTTTCGGACTCGATTCATAGGACTATCAAGGAAATCCCTACGATTGATCGCAAAAATCCACTGATGAAATCTCTGTAATTAAAACATTATTTAAAGTATTTTAAACACTTGTCAATCCCAGATTTTTAATGTTTTAAACATCTGTAAATATTATTATTTAATTCAAACAAAATATAACAACGTGATTATATGATTTTTAAGTTATAATATCTTACTCATGTCATAGTCATAGATAAATAAATTATTCTTACCTCAGTTTCCTTAGGAAATGAATAAAATGTAATCTTCCCACTATTAGCATTATTGCAATTCGGAACACAGCACTTAAAAACAATTTTTTTTTTCACTTTTACAAAACACGAATATAATGACTGCATCAGTATACAATGAAACACCCACTTTGACAATGACGTAACATAATGCTGTAGTCAGCTATGTTATGATGCCGCAGTCATTATGCATTCATTTAATAATAATATACTGCGTTACCTAAGATATTGTGATCATTAATATTCAAAAGTTAGCAGCGCCAATAACTTCGGTTTTTGCAGTCAGAACTAACATGGTCTGAGCTTTTCTATAAGAGTGCGCACAGCATGATCACAACTTGACAGCACAAAAATCTCACAAATTTTGATACAGAGATATGACCTAAGGCCTTTGTGTTAAAAGTATTGACATTTATGTTTACGTAAGTTTCGATTTTATATTACGTAAGCTAGTTCACTGGCGGAGATTGAAAAGGCCGCTTTACACGATACCTATATAGTCTAGTAGACAGTTAGTGTTGCCAACTTAGGGGTTTTACCCCTAAATTTAGGGGAAAAATAATTGCGCTAAAGTCCGCATGTTGCCGATCCGTAGACCGTCACTACATGTTTCAAAGTCATTGAAACTTTGACGCTGATAATTTTCAATTACTTCATTCGCCCGGCGCTCACAGACCCAAATATAAATATTAAATGACAATCGACTAGACCCTGCAGTCAGGGTCCATTCTGATTGATCGAATACCCCATCTTGATGTCGTTTGACACACACACACACCTAAACGAATGTAACAACTAACTAGTAAACTCTGTATACTAATATAGATAGTTGATAACGATTAAAAAATGGGTTTTGTATGTGGAGATTGTTCAAACACATATTTTTCAAGACAGGCATTAATGTTCACAAAATTAGAATGAAAACTTCAGGTAAGGCTTGTAATCTAATTCTGTCTATAAAAGTCGAACGATTTTCTGACATTTCAAAATAAACGCTCCGGGCGCATACACAAAATTATTTCCACGACTAAACAGTTGTCGAGTTGTGTACATGTCACGATTTCAACTCGACTAAACTGTTTAGTTGTTGAATGAATGAATGAATTGTAAATTATAGACGCCCGACAACTGAGGTCATTAGCGTCTAATAGTTTGTTTAGTTGTTAGAGGTGCACATACAATCAATCAGTTGCAGCCATAATTTCACTATTAGGTAAACTAATGAGCCGCCGAACAACTATTTAGTCGAGCGTATGCTAGCGTCAATACACAGCTGTGTACATAGCTGTCGGCCGATAGTTCTTCGACAGAAAGACGATCGATGCGGTCTTTTGATTTTTTTGTCGTACAACTACAGTGTCGATAGTAGTCCCTTCTTATCCCACAGCCTTTTAACAAACAACTATACAGTTGTGCGATTAAAAATTAATTATATGCGCCCGGTCTTAAACTATAATGGGCCGCCGAACAACTATTTAGTCGAGAGTATGCTATAGCGTCAATACACAGCTGTAGACATAAGCTACCGACGATAGTTGTTCAACAGAAAAGTCAAAAGACGATCGATGCGGTTTTATGATTTTAACATTGGAAATGTTTATGTTCGTATATGGGGGCAGAGTTACGAGTTTTCGTTCAAGGCCAAAAGACAACGGTGTCGCGATCAAGTGAGGAGCAATCATGCAAAATTGAACAAGTGCAATTTTTTCGAAATGTGTTTTATATCATGTCTAGTTAATTGAGAGGTATTTGCGACGATCTGCGGTGTTATTTTTGAGCAAATGTTAATAAACACTGTAGAAAAATCCATTTAAAAGTTAAGTAATCAAGCAAAAGTGAACGCGTATATAACAGAAGAATAATAGGGTTATTCCTGACAAAACTAAACAGTGCATTGATAAATATTGTGTGTATAATAAACAGTTAATTATGTTTCATATATGCTGTTATCATTTCCAATGTCCTCGATGGTTGCAAGGATTGCGAAATCTGTGAATTTTTTTATTGTACAACTATCGTGTCGATAATATGCGCAGTCCCGTCTAATCCCATAGCTCTTTGACAAACAAATAAATAGTTGAACGATTAAAAATTGATTGTATGCGCCGGCCCTTACATCAAGGGAATAGGTGTCGCCTCTTGAGGAAACTTATTTACTCTTTGATATCGCAGTCATAAAATATTCTCGAAGGCTCTGAGAGCGTGTAGGACAAATTTTTGTTGATTTATTCACATCTGAGTGAAAAAAACTCGACGGTTATATTCTCTAGGTGCGCTTCCGTGCACGTAAATCAAATAACACATCAAGTTCTATATCTACGTGACCTGAAAGCACTTACTTTATTAAATTATGTTTAAAAAAAATGAAATACGACTTCAGTGACGTCAGTTAAAAATGTGTCATTGCCTTTACAAATTATTATCAAAGTGAGATCTAAAGCTAGCCGTTACCCGCGTCAGCATACGCGTTAACAGAAACTTTAATTTATTTATTATTAGATGCCCCGTCAGGGTTCACTCTAGAATTTAAAATTAATTAATCATTATTGTAATCTTAAATTTTTAATTATTTCGAATTTCTGTAGGTACCTACTAATTAAAAAATTCACAGATTTCGCAATCCTTGCAACCATCGAGGACATTGGAAATGATAATAGCATATATGAAACATAATTAACTGTTTATTATACACACAATATTTATCAATGCACTGTTTAGTTTTGTCAGGAGTAACCCTATTATTCTTCTGTTATATACGCGTTCACTTTTGCTTGATTACTTAACTTTTAAACGGATTTTTCTACAGTATTTATTAACATTTGCTCAAAAATAACACCGCAGATCGTCGCAAATACCTGTCAATTAACTAGACATGATATAAAATACATTTCGAAAAAATTGCACTTGTTCAATTTTGCATGATTGCTCCTCACTTGATCGCGACACCGTTGACTTTTGGCCTTGAACGAAAACTCGTAACTCTGCCCCCATATACGAACATAAACATTTCCAATGTTAAAATAAAATTACGTCACACACTCGCTTCCTTCGATCGCTCAAATTTGTCAAACGACCAATCAGAATGGACTCCGAATGCAGGGCCTAGTCGCTTGTATGGCCAACCATGTCTAACATTGATCGCCAATATATTCTCCAACATTGGCGTACGTTGGCCATGTCGTCTGGCGCCGGCCTTAAGAGTACCGGGAAACTCACTGTTTTTTCTGTCAGATATTATGTTTAGCCATCTTGATGAATGATGGACCAAAATGACCATTGCATGTTTAAAAAGTGGTAATTGATTATAGGGTGCGGTGAAAAAAACTGTATTTAATTATCCGAATACAGGCGATAATAATTAATAATGTAAATTATATGATCTGGAATAAATTAATTATTTTTTGTCCGGGAATCAATAATAATAATAATGATAATAAAACTGTAAAGGGAGGTTTTCCTGTAAGTTGCTTTTTTTAATTTCATTTGTTTTACGCGCGTACCTAGGTATTTTGCATAATAACAATAACAATTTAACAATAACTAATTTATTATTAACTTCCCATTGAAAGTTATTATAATGAGTTTGCGAAAGAAAAATGTTGACATATCTTTTCTCAGTGCAGTCCGCCGCGCCCCGCACGTGCTTTAGCTAGACATCGGGCGTAGATTGGCCGCCCCTTATGGAAAGTCCGCCACTGTTTCGGAGAAGTTGTTCTTTGTACCGAACTTGGCCATTTTTCACATTTATGTTTTTGGTGGGATATCAATACTTTTTGTAAAGTTACATTCTACTTAAATATTATCTAGACACATATAGTTATTCATCATACTTCATGTATGTATGATGATCTAGACACAGCCGATACTTAGTGCTTGAATTTAATAATTTGCAGTTTTCAGATTTTTTCCTTTGTATACGCCTAATGATCTACCTTGATGCCAAATTTCAAATTTCTAAGTCACCTAGAAGTGGTCTAGGTTTTTAATGAATGAGTGAGTCAGTCAGTCAGTGAGTGAGTGAGTCAGTCAGTGAATGAGTGATAAAAATGGCACTTTTCATACCTTAATAACTCAAGAACTATAATAGGTTTATTCATGAAATTTGGGATTCCATGTGTTTAAGAGAGCCTTATTAGACAAGCAAAATTGCAAGTATGTAGATCTAATATTTTTTGAGTTTTGGGGGAGGGGATCGAAAGTAGCTCTAAATGGTTCGTGTAATATACACACTGCTGGTGCGTCGCCCTCTTTTCCGAACTTGGCTGACAAACTGCCGTGTCTATAGATACCCAATGATAAGAAAAAAAATTGTGTTTTAAAGATCACCAACAGCTAAGGTTATTTGGGCCTAGCACCAATTCATATTTTCAGTTCATTATTTTTTTTTAATAATAAATTGAAAATTCAATTGACACTTTTACCAGCTCTCGGGCTAGAATCCGGGAACTTGTAATAGAGGAACCATAGCAACGTCATGTAAACAACAGCATTGCTACACTCTGGACCATTCTCAAGCCCCTCCCAATGATAAGAGACGTCGCGGACTGTTTAATTTTTTAATCGCTATCAACTATCCATATTAGTATACAGAGTTCACTAGTTAGTTGTTACGTTCGTTTAGGTGTGTGTGTGTGTGTCAAACGACATCAAGATGGGCTATTTGACCAATCAGAATGGACCCTGACTGCAAGGCCTTGTCGCAAGGACATGTGTGATCATTTCAATTTATGTCCAGTATCCACCCGACAGAATTCTGTTTGGTCAGCGTTGACTAAGCTTAGTACACCCAATGTTTAGCGAATATACACCAACATTAGACAAAATGGATAGCGAAGATCACGCAGTTTTTATAAGTGCTCCAGTGGAAATAATTTCTGTTCAACTCTTAATGCATGTTTCATGCAACTCATAAATCCAATGTTTAGAGAATATACACCAACATTAAACAAAATAGATAGCGAAGATGACGCAGTTTTTGTAAGTGCTCCAGAGGAAATAATTTCTTGTGCTCAACTCTTAATACATGTTTCATGCAACTCATAAATCCAATGTTTAGCGAATATACACCAACATTAATCAAAATGGATAGCGAAGATGACGCAGTTTTTGTAAGTGCTCCAGAGGAAATAATTTCTTGTGCTCAACTCTTAATACATGTTTCATGCAACTCATAAATCCAATGTTTAGCGAATATACACCAACATTAAACAAAATGGATTGCGAAGATGACGCAATTATCTGTATAATTATAGGTACTCTTAATGAGTACAAATTGCCGTTTCCTAATTAAAAGTTAAAATCATTTTGTAAACTATTATTTACTATTAAAATGTTGTAATATAAACAACATAATTGCCGACAATATAAACAATTTAGTGTTAGGAAAGAAAAAATTACCAAAACGTTAATTATTCAAAAATGGTTTTTTTATGAAATTTGTTGAATATTTAATGATAGAAACCTTGCTCTAAATGTAAACATAAAATTAAAAGTAATAAAAAATTAATTATTTAAAAAAACATGTCCAATATATTACATAGGTATAAATAATTAATAGATGCTGCATATAACGCATTTTGTAATATTTTTCGGAGCGGAAAGAAGGAAATATTAACTTCAACGTTCCAAAATCATTTTTCATGGTTCCGTTTTTCCTTATAAGGTACGGAAACCCTAAGAAAAACAATAATTTAGATTTTTGTCCCTTCTCGGGTTGAAGACGTAGCTCTCGAAATGTGATAATGTGCATACAATAATATAATAGTAATAAAAATTGTTGTTTTTTATGGATTTATCTGATTTCTAATGTTTTATCTAGTGTGTATTAAGATTTAATTTAAAATTAAAAAAACAACGCAATTATCACTTGCAATAAATATCATTGATAACTAATAAATCATTTTAATGAGAATTATTGATGACAAGTTAGACACGTTAAAATATCGAATTAACCAGACAGACATTCCTAGTCTAGTAATTTTAGATTTCCACTGCAGAATAATTCCCAGTTAGCTGAAATACAAATTAGAAAAATGTTTTCAAGAACTGGAATTCAAAAGCGTCGCAGTTGTTTATATTTGAGTTCAGACGAAGGGAATTCTGATAATAAATTTGAGGCCGATGTTCTAACCAAATTATATGGTGTTCACGGGGAAGATAACGCATCGATTTTGCGCCGCAAATCACCTGATGAAATGAAAAAACTTCGGAGAATTCCGTCCCATCAAGTAATGTATATTAAAAAAATAAACACATATAAAGCTTTCAAAAAAACATACATTTATTGAAATTCATCTATTACTTAATACCAACATGCCACTGATAAGTTTTTTTCACCAGTGTGTAGTCGTTTGTGGACAATTAAATTAGATGACGTAGAGAAATACTGATTACAAATATCACACTGACACGGTTTCTCATCGGTGTGTATCCGTTTGTGATAAGTTAAACTACTTGGATGGGTGAAACACCGATTACAAATGCCACACTGGTACGGTTTCTCACCAGTGTGTATCCGTTTGTGATAAGTTAAACTACTTAGATAGGTGAAACACCGATTACAAATGTCACACTGATACGGTTTCTCACCCGTGTGTTTTCGTTTGTGAAGAATTAAACTATTTGCCTGGGAGAAACGGTGATTACAAACGCCACATTGATATGGTTTCTCACCAGTATGTGTTCGTTTGTGATGAATTAAACTACTTGGATGGCTGAAACACCGATTACAAATGCCACACTGGTACGGTTTCTCACCAGTGTGTATCCGTTTGTGATGAATTAAACTACTTGGATGGGTGAAATACCGATTACAAATGTCACACTGGTACGGTTTCTCACCAGTGTGTATCTGTTTGTGCAGAGTTAAAATATTTGACTGGAAGAAACGCTCATTACAAACGCCACACTGGTACGGTTTCTCACTAGTGTGTGTCCGTTTGTGACTTTTCAAATAACTTGACCGTGAGGCGGTGGCAATAGGAGATTTTGTTAGAACAAATGAATTTTTATCCAATGGTTCTTCGTTGTTTATTTCACATTTTAATATGTGACCAAAACCGATCTTTGTGTCTTCGCAGCTGATTTCATTGCTATCCTTCTTAGATAATGTTTCCACGCTGTCATCAGGAGATTCTGCTAGATATAATGAATTTTCATCCACGGTTTCGATTTCGGATTTTAAAGACATTTCCTCTTTAATGTTGTTTGCTGGGTTACAATTTGTAGGCGCCTTCCCATTCCATTTGTCAGCCATATCAAACATATCGTAAATTTCTATAGACTCACGTTTTACAGTAACATCTGCACTAGTGGTACTGATCAAAATATGATCTTCAGAAGGGTCCGCAATAGGATATTCAGGTTCGATTTGTCTATGAGAAGTGTGCAATTTACTCAGATAGCATCGCAGTGTTTTCTCAGACTGCACTATTTGCGTCTGGAACTGCAGAAATTCTTTCACTTTTGAGTAGCACAACTTACAGATTAAATTCGGCATCTCATCGCTTTTCTTTATCTGAGGAGAAGATATTAATAATTTATTAATAATCGATGACAATATAAAAGAACATTAAAGAGTAAAGAAAATTACTATATTACATTGAGAGAGTATTTATTTAGTTACAATTAATACATTGAAGTTAAAACATCATTAAATAACAATGGAAGATTGGCTGACATGAATTATTAAATTTTAAATTAAAAATAGTGTAAAAATACGTTTTTGTAGATTGAAACACATTTCCACGAGGCACTGTAATAGCCTTATATCTAAAGTGACCATCCGTCCCGGTTTAGGCGTGACAGTCCCGATTTTGAGCCACGAGTCCCGATTCAACAAGCGTCCCGCCTTTGTCCCGTTTTCATTAAATCACGTGCGTTAAGAATGTTTATTTTTTGTCATTAGATATTTTTACCCACTCAAAGTATTTTATTTATCAATAATTATATAATTGATACCTACCTTAAAAAATAAATAATATTTATAATAAAAACTCGCTAAAAAAACCCAAAAACTCGCTAAAAACCCTTAAAAACTCGCTAGAAACCCCCAAAAACTTGCTAGAAATCCCCAAAAACTCGCTATAAATCCCCAAAAACTCGCTAAAAACCCCCAAAAACTCGCTAGAAACCCCCAAAAACTCGCTGGAAACCCCCAAAAAATCGTTAGAAACCCCCAAAAACTCGCTAAAAACCCTTAAAAACTCGCTAAAAACCCCCAAAAACTGGCTAGTTTTTGGGGGTCTCTAGCGAGTTTTTGGGGTTTTATAGCGAATTTTTGGGGGTTTCTAGCGAGTTTTTAAGGGTTTTTAGCGAGTTGATGGGGGATTCTAGCGTTTTTTTGGGGGTTTCTAGCGAGTTTTTGGGGGTTTTTAGCGATGTTTTGGGGGTTTCTAGCGAGTTTTTGGGGGTTTCTAGCGAGTTTTTGGGGATTTCTAGCACGTTTTTGGGGGTTTTTAGCGAGTTTTTGGGGGTTTCTAGCGAGTTTTTGGGGGGTTTTAAAGAGTTCTTGGGGGTTTAGAGCGCGTTTAAGGCTTTTTTGGGCGTGGAACCCAACGGTTGCCTGCGCCGGGTTTTTATAGACCTTGTCCCGCTTTTTGATATTCAGGATTTGGTCACTTTAGTTATAACTCACGATTGATTGTGCAAAAGGGTAGTAAATATTTAGTGTCCAATCTGGATTTTAAGTTTCTAATCGAATATTCAATTCAATTCAATATTTTTTTTATAAATAATAAGTAAGTAACTATATAATTTACAAAACGTCATAAGAAGTACCTATACAATGGGTAGTTTTCTAATTACATCGCATAATGCGACTCAGTGGCGCACAATGCCGAGGTGTGTTAATGCTTAATTGGAACGGTGCATTAGTTTTCATGCTACTGATGGGTATCCAATGCGCGCATCACCCCAAAGCAGTACTTTTCAAAGTGCTCGATTGTGCGAAGCATTGCTGTAGTTGAAACATCACCGTTGAGCACTATGCCGCATAATGCGCTTTAATGGCTGTAATTGGAAAACTACCATGTAAACAGGTAAGCTGCACATAGGGAAATTAGCATTGAGAAAAAATTAATGGATCAGAGTCAGCCATGACTCATAATGCACGTATTTATATAGAGTTGCTATGGTTTTGTCAGTGTTTTTATTTTAGTTTCAATTATTTTTATTTTACTTGACATTTAAACGGCAATTAAAATAAAAATAGTTGAAATTAAAATAAAAACACTGACAAAACCATAGCAACTCTATATAAATACGTGCATTATGAATCATGGCTGACTCTGATCCATTCATTTTTTCTCAATGCTAATTTCCCTATGTGCAGCTTACCTGTTTACATACTGTATATAAAACTTTAATTAAAATTTGTCACAACATGAACAATTCATTGACCGAATAAAAGTTCTTTTAAACTAATAATATTTTTTAAGTTGGTCCTAAATTTAGTATAAAGTATAGCTTAGTTTCTTGCACAACTCATTGACATGAATCCTGCATTAAATAGACTTACCTGAACGGGAGCACACTTCATAACCATATTTGCAGGTTTAATTCTCGTTTTGACTGCATGAGAAAATATGTCTAATAACGTAATACCCGTTGATAAACACAACCGACACATTGCACTCAAGCCGTAGCCTTTTACCGATATTTCTCTCATAATTGTTTGAATTTTTTCACAAATTTGTTTTTGAAATGGCACAGTCGATCTGCGATACAGCGTCCTGCGATCAAAGTACAACTTCGACCATGCAGAGAACACTTGCTCAAGCCTAGATAATCTTAAAAACTTAAGTAATATAGCTGTTTTTCCGAGAACCGGGAAGTTAAAGCAAGTGTTGATTACATTGGAGACCGGATAATAGCACTGGGGTATAAGATATTTTTTGTTAATCTGCAGGTGCTCTTCCTGCTTTCTAGCATTGTAGGATGACATAATACATTATATTCCCAGAATAAACCTAGAAAGTAAACTAACTACAAATGGGGGGAAACATTAGGATACTGTTTGTTATAGGATGTTTCCATAATCTATATTTATGGACAAAAATCAAAGCCGCTATATCAAATTTTTCATAATTTTAATTTATTTTGTACTTAAAGGAGGTGGGTAAAAAAAAGCATTGTTTCGAAAAAAGTGTCTTATTCAAACCACCCTTCTGTTTTTCTTTATAAATGAAAATGCGAGCTTTATTGTTTATAACTATACAAAATTAATGAGTGCAACAAGGAAAACATAAACAAAATAAATAGCGCGACAAAGAACGAATGCAAAACGAAAGGCTATCTAAAATAAATCAATATAAATATTCATGGTTTTTAAAAATTCAGAAAAGTGAGATTTGTATTGTATTGTTATCGGAACCACGCATGTGTGCAAAATTTCAACTCAATCGGTTAACGGGAAGGGAACCCAATAATTATTATCCGTAACCGTGTCAATCTTCGCTAATTACCTCAGTTGTCGAGCGTCTATAATCTATAATATCAATATTTTTTTAGGGCAATGGCGGCAGCCGCTGCACTCTTGTTTTTGGTCGTCGCGAATGCGCTGGCAGAACCGTTCGAATTTTTGAACAACGGTCAGGGAATCAACGGGATCAAGAGCGACTCGAATCATCCGCCCATAGTGTACGATGTCGAGGACGATATTCAGGAAATACCGATCGATGATGTTCGATATCCTCAGATAACGAATGATCTTGGCGTCGGCATGCTGTACCCTCGGGAAAGCGAGACGCGGCAACAGAAGTCACTCGACGGAATTTGGAACTTCGTCATGACCAAAGATAAGAACTCGGGATATAGGAACTTCTATTATCAACGAAGTCTCAAAGAGGTAATTGAATTAAATTAGACGAGGGTTCGATAGACAATCATATAATATATACAGACCACCGGGTGAATAATTAGTTTTAGCATTGAATAATTTTGACAAAATATTATGTCCATTCCTCGCACACCACTTGTTCAAAATTATTATCGAATCTATTTGACTTTGATGTATTATCTGTAGGTAGACGGAGTGATTGAGATGCCCGTGCCGTCCAGCTACAATGACGTAACATTGGACAAGGAACTGCGGGATCACGTGGGACCGGTTTGGTACGATCGCACTTTCTACGTACCCAATTCCTGGAGCAACGACACGCGTGTCTGGCTGCGGTTCGGCAGCGTGCATTACTCTGCACAAGTCGTAAGTAATTACTATCAAGAAGATTTTTAGTCTGTCTGTCTGTTCATCAAGACCCTTTTTCTCAGGAACGAACGACTAGAGCTATCAAGTTGAAACTCGAGTTCTGGAAAATTCACCCAGAAATTGGACTGACTTCTAAGTATTTCATCTAGATTCTAGAGAATCTAGATTAATATTAAGTAATTACTATCAAGAAGATTTTTAGTCTGCTTGTCTATTCATCAAGACCCTTTTTCTCAGGAACGAACGACTACAGATATCAATTTGAAACTCGAATTCTGGAAAATTCACCCAGAAATTGGACTGACTTCTTAGGAATTCATCTAGATTCCACAGAATTGATATCCATGTGACTTCCTAGGTGGAAGATCGGAAGTACCATTTGATAAAATATAAGAAAATTAAAAAGTCAACTGAATGTTTATCAATAAACTGTTGTTGGTCATTTTTAAAATAAATAAGTGGTTGCATTTTAATATTTCATAATGATTGTAGTGGATAAACAACAAGCTGGCAATGGGGCACGAGATCGGACATTTGCCTTTCGAGGCAGAAATAACGTCACTCCTGAAATTTGGGGCTGAAAACCTTATTACAGTGGCATGTGACAACACACTAACGGATGACACTATACCACAAGGCTGGGTTCAAGAGAAGGACGGGTAAGTTTAAAATGTTTGGAGACACACCCTCAAGTGTTTAACGTGAATACGTCCACAGACCACAACTGTCCACATTTATAGCAGTGTCTTCTGTTTTGACGTATATATCTCTATGAGTCACTTGAAGTAGCTCCAGTGTGAATACTCAACCCGTCAGCGTTGTCGCGCTCGACTTTTTTCTCTTCCTGTAATTCCAACACTTTTCAACATTTAGTGAGTAGCGCCAAAGAGGGGCGCATGTTTAGAATCCTCTTGGTTCGTTATATTCTCTAAAGTTTAATGCACGTCTAATCGATTTCTGCTTGTACTTATTCATTTTTTCTAACCTAACTTTTCCGAAGTTTCCTTTACAGCTGCCCCAGGTTTTTGACAAACGAAATTTAATCTAAGACATTTGTCTGTTATGGAAATAAATGTATTGTATTGTAATATGTCCCGTGTAAAAAACTATTTACGTCAACGTCCGTTTTGTCCCGATCGAACGATTCGTCTAGAATCCGAGCGCTTGAAGCTTTACTGAATGCTTATTCCCACATTGAGTGAACTATCATCGAAAGCGATAAAGCGTCTTTTGTTAGACGCGTGCATTCTTCCTTTGCGGCCTACGCAATAGTATTATTCACTTGTTAATATTTTTTACCGTTATAAACTTATAAGCGATTGAAATCTTTCCAACTTTGGTGTCTGTTGAGTTTTCAAACTGCCAAACTTAAAGACGTATTCATGTTGAAAATTATTAGATTGTTTCTTTCTCTTCCCAGTGACGAAGGTAAATTCTTGTTGCAAGACTACAGTTTCGATTTCTTCAACTATGCCGGAATACATCGCCCAGTTGTGCTGCACACAACACCTATAGTCTACATCGACGACATAACAACATCGACTGTCGATATCTCGTCGAACACAGCCACCGTCGAATTCGACGTCAGCATCAAAGGCGTCGACGACGATCAACCCGATCCGTATTGTCGAGTTGCACTTCTCGACACCACCAACACAAATGTTGCACAAGTTGTTTACGATGTTAATTCCACGTGCAGTGGAAAACTCACAATCAAAGATCCTAAGCTTTGGTGAGTAAATATATGTTCCAAATGGAAAACAAATACCGTGTTCCACAATTTTTCTAACATTCCCATGATATCTATGGTTTATTAAAAACTGATCCAGGTTTTTCTGGCTACCTTGAATTTCCTCCCAATCAAATTTCTGTTTAATAATTTTTAATCATCAATGGTTTTTGATTAACAGGTGGCCTTACCTGATGTCCGACACACCAGGCCAAATGTACACGGTGCAAGTGACATTGACCGACACCGATGATAAATCTGCGACTGTCCTCGATGTCTATCGACAGCCAATAGGAATTAGGATGCTCAGATGGACCAACACGACGTTTCTCATCAACGAACGTCCAGTTTATCTGAGAGGATTCGGTCGGCATGAAGATTCCGATGTAAGTACAGGGAGTGACAAAGAAACATGGAGTAGAGGACACGTTATCTATTGTGTTTTGACACAGACTTATCTAAATTTGCAATTTCCATGCCGAAGGATTACGGTCATTGAAGACTATTAATGTACGGAGAAGACATGTTTTGTAGCAACTCCGTTAGTTCCATGAAACTTTGATCGATGTTAAGGAGTGATCAAGCTACAAGGGTGGTTTTTGTCACAGGATCTAGTCTCAAGCAGTTTATACCTTCTTTAGTACTTATAAGAAACTCCTCAAGTAAATGCGACCAGGAAACCCCACGACAAAAGATCCCAAACGCAAGTTGATGCACATGTCTTTAAGTTGTTTTGTTGTTTTTTCTTTTCGTTATTTCTAAATAAAGAAAAATCCCAAACATTTTAAATGACCTGTAATGATTTTTCTTATTCGTGGTGTTGGTTCTGTTTTGATACATCAAAATCGTCCATTTGATAATTTTCTAACTTTAGGGCAAATAACAGACGGAACGTTTTCTGACGACTCAACGCGTTATCGTTAGAGCTAATCGTTGCAATAAAAACGTTATTCCGTCGCGCCGTCTTGAAAAATTTCATTAGAGACGATGCGACGTTACGAGTCTGTCGGCGAATTTCAAATTTACTAGCAAACGTAATCAACGATGATTAATTTCACAGATTCGTGGTAAGGGGTTGGATCTACCCCTGGTGACTCGAGACTACAACCTGATCAAGTGGATCGGTGCGAACGCGTATCGAACTTCACATTATCCTTACGCCGAGGAAATCATGGACTTTGCCGATAAACAAGGCATCATGATTATCGATGAATGTCCAAGTGTTGATACCGAGTAAGTGAGATAATATTTATAATCGGTGGGATGTCTTTCCATAGAAATAAAATCCTGGTCAAAATTAGGGCACAATTTGGATTTTCTGCTATATTTTTAGTATTAAAACTTAAAGCAATAATTGGATTGGAAGTATGCTTTGTTTTCTGATAAAACCAGGGTAAGTTTGAAATCATCCGCGAGTATTGCGAAGGAGTGGGGAAAACTTTGCTGCCTGGAATATCTCTGCAACACTGTGTGGGCGTCGAAGCAAATTCCTTCCCAAAACACCAAATACTTCCCTTGCAGAGATGTTCCAGGTAGAAACTCATCTCTAGGTCTTCGGCAAACTCGTTCACGAGCATCTGGTGAATTCAAAGCTTACCAGGGTAAGTTTGAAACCACCATTTATGGTCATGAACGAGTAAAGCGAAGGCTTGGAGAAAGATTGGCTTCCTGCAACTCTGTAAAGTAAATTCCTTTCCAGAACACCAAATGGTTCCCTTGCAGAGATATTTCAGGTAGCAAATGAATCTCCAGGTCTTCGTCAAACTCGTTATCAAGCAATTGGGCGACTTAAAATCTTTACCTTGATTTCATATGAACACAAAATGTGCTTCCAGTCCAATAATTCCTTCAATATTAAGATCTAACAGGAAAACAGAGTGGTGCATTAATTTTGATCAGGAGTATAGCTTAATAGTTCTGACATGTGAGAATAATTAAAATAGGAAAATGTCTTTAGAATGGAATTTATATTATCAGGCTAATGATTAATTATTAATATCAACAGTAAATATTCATCAGCATTGCTCAAGAAACATATAAGATCCCTGAGCGAATTGGTACGTCGTGACAAGAATCGTCCAGCCGTGATAGCTTGGTCCTTAGCGAACGAACCCAGAACTCAACTACCTGATGCTGACAGTTATTTTGGACAAGTAGCAGATCACGTTAGAAGTATCGACCGCACCAGGCCACTTACAATTGCAATAGCAAGATCTTATTCGGAAGATCTCTCCGTAAGTATTCTTTGACTTCCTGTTTCACTAGGTGTTTGTTTCCAAGTCCTAGAACTGGACTACTATTATTGCCAACAAACGCATTAGAATTGTCAGAAGTAGTTCAGAATTGCACGAACAAATTAATTCTTTCAAAGTCCAATCTAGATAGATGAAATTGAGATCAGGAAAAATTCCCTCTGCACTTAATTAAGGACATCGAAACCAGTTTCTGAATATTTCTGAGCCTTCATAAGAAGCCACCCAGCCAATTCGTGATGGACCTGTTATATCTCTTGGTTCCGAAGGGTTAGAGTCCGAGGCGCTTGTGTAGCACCCCGTTATTTATTATTGTTGGGATGTCTCCGAAAAGTCCCGAACCACTGCATCATTCCGTTAGAGATTTCAATTGTTTTTAACGTCCAATCACTCAACGGTCCAATCTATTTTTCAGGCGAAACATCTAGACATAATAAGTTTCAACCGATACAATGGGTGGTACAGCAATGCTGGCCGTACCCAACTGATAACTAACCAAGTGATAAACGAAGCGACAGCCTGGTTTCGGAAGCACAACAAACCAATCATCATGAGCGAATATGGTGCTGATACCTTGTCCGGTCTGCATTTGGTACGTTTCTAAAACATTTTTTTGTCTTTGATTCTAAAAAAAATTGTTTTGAGATCCTTATGAAAAGTCCGTTCAAATGGGACCCAGCACGACCAAATAAAAAGATATTTTTTGGGAAATTCAAAATTTACTCATCTAATTATTTAAGCTACAAACAGCTAGGATTGTTTGGGTCTAACACCAATTCATATCTTCAATTTATTTCTTTTACATTTAAGCAACCGGAATACGTGTGGTCAGAAGAATACCAACTTCACGTGCTGTCAAAGCATTTCCAAGCATTCGATTCACTAAGAGAAAGTGGATTCTTTATCGGAGAGTTTATATGGAATTTTGCCGATTTCAAAACTGATCAATGTGAGTATAAACTAAAATAATGACAAGGGGTTCAGGAAATCCGATTGTGCCGTAACTACTTCTATTATATTTATCTTAAAATATTAACATCACATATAGACCGAGAGCTAGTGACAATTTTTTGGTGTTATTTGATTCAAGGCCTTATTTTTGTGAAGATGTTGAGGTAGGCATATTAAAGTGCCCGGATTTTGCTAGATAGCTGTATGGGAGGGATGCAGACCGCTTCCAACATTTAACAAAAAAAATGGTCACAATTATTATTGCTTCAAGGCTGAAATTGTTTGTATAGCTTGTCGGTGACCCAATAATGCCATTATAATATTTGCAGATTGATTGGTCAGTATTAAAGGGGTGGCAGATCACCCTAAACGTGTCATGTACTCGACGAAGTTTATATTATTAGTTCAAGGTTCAAATTTTAATATGTTGTTACGGCGACTGTTTTAAGCAGAACAAAATGTCGATTTAACCCCCTTGCAGAACGATATAAACACCTAGGCGAGCAAGTTTCCCTCTAAGAGGGATACCGACATTTTGTTCTGCAAATTTAAATATATGCTTAAAACAGTCGCCGTAACAACATATTCAAATTTAAACCTTGAACTAATAATATAAATTTCGTCGGGTACATGACACGTTTAGGGTGATCTGCCATCCCTTTAATACGACCAATCGATCTGCAAATATTATAATGGCATTATTGGGTCACCGACAAGCTATACAAACAATTTCAGCCTTGAAGCAATAAAAATTGCGACCATTTTTTTTGTTACATATTCGGGGCGGTCTGTATCCCTCCCATACCACTATCTAGCAAAATCCCTTACCCGGGGCACTTTAATATGCCTCCCTCAACATCTTCATAAAAATAAGGCCTTGAATAAATAACACCAAAAAATTGTCAGTAGCTCTCGGTCTATAGGTACACCAGTTATCATTTTATTGGTATGTGGGTACCTATAGATAAAAAAATTAGCTGTTCTTTTGCTCTGAAGAAACGACCCGAGCTCGCATATGAAGTTACGTTTCAAAAGACTTTTGAAAAATAAGACTGTTTATAAACTATTGTAACAAAACTGTTTTCTTACGTGGGTGGAATAAACTATTTATTTCCAATAATTAAAAATGTAACAACAATTCAAATACAATAACTGTATGTCAATGCTAACAATCAAACGATAATAATAACGAACAGTAATTCTTAAACGAACTGAAGCACTTTAATAACACTGAACAATTTATATGCTGTATTTATTTCAAATCGACACTGTCTCACGACTGACTCACTACGGTGACTGCCCCTGCTTATATAGAGCTAGCAGCTTGACCCGCACGCTCGCGCGCTTTCCAGAATATTCTGGTGGTTACCCGTGTCTTCGATATCATTCCACGCCTCACCATTGTTACCTGTTCTCGACGCTTCTATTGTCGCCAGCGGCGTAACATCTGGGGTTTTGCTACACTATATTATTCTTTTTGACAATTTTCTTTGATTTTTGACAATTTTTTTTCAGCGACAACGCGAGTCGGCGGTAACAGAAAAGGTATTTTCACGCGCGATCGTCAACCGAAGGCGAGTGCTTTCCACATGCGGCGGCGCTACTGGGCACTCGGCCACGTACTCGACCACGCCGCGCTGCCCGACGACTTAGACCCCTACACGATCTCACCTAACGCCACCACTGCCTCATGTAAATCCGACCAAAAAAACCGCAAAGAACTGTGATTTAATTACTATTACTTAATTATAAATATTATGTTAATATTAGCTTGTATGGAAATAAATGTACTGAAAAAGTTTTTTTTAATATTATTTATTTTCTTGTTTTAAAGTGGGGTTACATTTAAGCAGAGCTGCACAAAGCACCGTACCTATAAGAGAATGAATTTATGAAATCAATAATAGTGATTAAACGAACATGCTTGCGACATCTCTTGACGGAACGCTTAAGCTGTAATGAAATTGCGCTACGATCTCTGCATTACACGTGTTTCAATAGATTTAAACCATAATATACTTCAAATCTCACACAAAAGATGTCAGTAGACCCGAACCTCACAGATTACTCAATAATTTTTTTAAGAGTATTTGATACCGAAAATTTCCCCCTGCACTCTTATTCTCAAATCCTTTTCCCTCGCCTAAAAATTCTTATTGCTCTCCCGACGCTATTTTCAAAACTAAAGGATTCGGGTAAACGCCAAATGAAGGAACAAGAATCACATTACAGATTTCTCAGGCGAAAAAATGAAAAACATTTTCCTGCAAAAAAAAGGGTGTGGCTCTCGGGACCCCCGACAGATGTGAAACATCAAAGAAAACGTTATTGAACTCGGTGGTGTTCTCTATGCAGTAGTATATATTTTTTCAAAAGCAGTAACTAACTGTTATGCTAACGTAATCCTATATACTGCACTGTAACACACGCGGTTGCGGCGTTTGAGCACGCCTGAGCCAGAAACGCAACTAAATACACAGCGAAGTATCTATATTACATACCTACACGTGTATAATACATATACTTTTGCTTTACAGTACGTTCGTATATATACTCTCTCTCTTCCCGTGCCTGAGCGCGCGGAAGCCGAGAGAGAGAGAGAGAGAGAGAGAGTGCCGCAGTGGTGGGGAGAACAGCAGCGAAGGAGCGGATCAGAATTTTCGTTGCATATTTCCCGTCACGCGGCTGTTCACTGCCCGATATAAGATGTTTCACATCAAAAATTACGTTATCTTTCACACGTAGGTAAAATTTTTTCAAAAAAATCGCCTGAGGGATTTATACTCTGACTCTTTGTCTTCCATTTAGTGTTTACCCGAACCTCCTAGCTTCAAAAATAGGATTGGGACGTTCGTAACGCCAAACGTCTATTTCTGAAAAAATCTAAATTTTCTAACGCACTGTGTTTGCTGCCTCTGTCCTTAAAGTCTTTGTATGTTTCACTGACTGTATATCTATATATTTTCTGTCTCTGTCTTTAACGTCTTTGTCTATTCCATTGACTCTATATTATCTATAGTTGCTGATTTAAATTTCTCGTCTTTCAATCTGTCAAAGCTGATCGATGGTTTTTAATCCTTATTAGACCGAGAGTTAGTGACAATTTTTTGGTGTTATTTTTTCAAGGCCTTATTTTTATGAAAATGTTGAGGGAGGCATATTAAAGTGCCCTGAGTAAGGGATTTTGCTAGATAGCGGTATGGGAGGGGTGCAGACCGCCCCCAACATGTAACAAAAAAAATGGTCACAATTATTTTTGCTTCAAGGCTGAAATTGTTTGTATAGCTTGTCGCTGACCCAATAATGCCATTATAATATTTGAAGATCGATTGCTCAGTATTAAAGGGGTGGCAGATCATCCTAAACGTGTCATGTACCCGAAGAAATTGATATTATTAATTCAAGGTTCAAATTTTAATATGTTGTTACGGCGACTGTTTTAACCATATAATATGTCAATTTGCAGAACAAAATGTCGGTATTAACCCCCTCTCTTAGAAGGAAACTTGCTCGCCTATGGTGTTTATATCGTTCTGCAAGAGGGTTAATACCGACATTTTGTTCTGCAAATTTAAATATATGCTTACAACAGTCGCCGTAACAACATATTAAAATTTGAACCTTGAACTAATAATATAAATTTCGTCGGGTACATGACACGTTTAGGGTGATCTGCCACCCTTTTAATTCTGACCAATCGATCTCATCTGTAAATATTATAATGGCATTATTGGGTCACCGACAAGCTATACAAACAATTTCAGCCTTGAAGCAATAATAATTGTGACCATTTTTTTTGTTACATGTTGGGGGCGGTCTGCATCCCTCCCATACCGCTATCTAGCAAAATCCCTTACTCAGGAGACTTTAATATGCCTCCCTCAACATCTTCACAAAAATCAGGCCTTGAATAAATAGCACCAAAAAATTGTCACTAGCTCTCGGTTTATTAAGTTTTGCTCAGTGTGCACTGTGCACTACTGTCTACTGACCAAATCCAAAGCAGAAGGTCGTAGCAGTGGCGTCAGTTGCAGCAGCAGGACGATGTGGGTGGACCAATGGATGGCCAGTGACCTCTCATCAGGCAGGATATGCGAGCTGCTCTACTTCCGGAATCACGACGACATGATAAACAAAACAAAAAAACGAGGACGTTTCATTTTTTTTGTTGTCTATCAACAATCCGTCATAAAACTGTCTTTGAAATAATTAAACCGAATAAATAGTTAGGTTTTTTTAAATGCTTTTATTTAGTTTCACTAACTATTTTATTTACTTATTGTAGATTATAGACGCGTCGACAACTTAGGTCATTAGCGTCTTAAATTACATTAAATAACAACTAACGTAAAACTAAATAACATCACAAAACATCCATGAGCGCAGGTGGGATTCGAACAAACGACGGTCTAGTCTAGAGGCTGGTACCAAGTACGCTATCCACTAGGCTACACTGCCTCCCCTAACAAACTAACTAACAAACTAACTAACTAACCAACCAACTAACTAACTCAGGATATTTAATGTTAAGCGGCGGGATCGCTTCGACGATTTGAAAGGTAAAACTCTAGCTCGAAACGAAAAATGTGTAACGGGAAAGAATGAGTGGAATGTATCCCTTCTTGTACCGCATCTGCGTTATGTTATATGAACATATGCCATATGGTATAGATGCATTCGAACGGTATTGGTCGTCGATCCGCCTACCGGTACCGGGTACATATAAATCCTGAAACACGACTTCTAACTTCGCACGACGCACAATGTATAAGTGCTCGTAGCCCTTTTTGACAAAATGTTCATATCTCACAAATATTGAATTCAACATACTAATTCTCTTCTCTAAAAACAAGCAAACCCATATATTCAAGTATTATAGGATCACTCTGATGAGGACAGTATGGCTCAGTTGGTAGCGTCGCGGCCTCTGAATCAGACTGTCGTGGGTTCGAATCCCACCTCTGCTGTTTTGTGATGTTATTTAGTTTTTAAGTGATATATTATGATATTTGTTGTATTTAAGACGCTTATAATGACCTAAGTTGTCGACGCGTCTATAATCCACAATAAATAAATAAATAAAATCACTCTCATGTCTACGGTCTGTCTGTCCGTCCGTTCATTTCCCCTTATCTCCCGAAACTACTTATATCCCTTATCTCCGAAATTACTGAGCCAACAATTTTGAAAAAATAGGGTATATAGGGCCTCAGTCATAGTTTACAGGAGAACCTAAACGAAAATCCTA
Source organism: Mongoloraphidia duomilia (assembly GCA_039654895.1). NCBI lineage: Eukaryota > Metazoa > Arthropoda > Insecta > Raphidioptera > Raphidiidae > Mongoloraphidia > Mongoloraphidia duomilia. The sequence goes on from CM077524.1 coordinate 3,125,186, forward strand.
AGTCTTTAAATTTCCACGGGAAATGGAAAATTAGGCATAGAGCTGTACCAACTGTATCAAAATAATATATACCAATATATTTGTGCCGTGGTACACGTAGAGTAGCAGTAACGCGCTCACATGTCACCACGAGAAGCTGGGTTCAAATCTACCTGACGATACGTGATTTTTTTTATAATGTAAACATTTTGGAATTTTTTACTTTAAAAATTAGTTTAAATTTGATATGGAAAAATTTTGAAACATTAAAAAAAACAAAGTAAAATGTAAGTTAAAAAAACTTTTTAAAAACAAACTTAAATAATCAAATCTGTAAATTTTCTACTCTACCTAACTCCTTATTTTTTGTACGGAACCCTCGATGCGCGAGTTTGACTCGCACTTGGCTGGTTATTATATGGGAAAAACTCAGAAAAAATCCTTCTTTGACAACAGGAAACGCAAAACAAAAATTGGTAGGTTAGAGTTTAATTTAGACACAATGTATTTAATAAAGCAGACGACTGGATGTGCATTTTTTTTGATAACTATGTAATTGATAAAGCAATACTACGAAATACTATAATGCATGCACACTGTTACATAATATGAATGAGTTTTGATTGTGGGACATTAATGACATCATAAAAAATGTGATAATTGATAATAAACAACGCTGCTCATCATTCTCTTGCTTATAATCTTATGTATAAGATTTATTTCAATGTTGAAAATCTAATAATATAAATATATATCATTAACTAGCGGTCTCGTCCGGCTTCGCTCGGGTGCTATGAATTTATGATTAGTTACCTACAGGTTTTTAACCGACTTCAAAAAAAGGAGGTGGTTCTCAATTCGGGTGTATTTTTTTTAATGTTTGTTACCTCAGAACTCCGTCATTTATAAATCGATTTGAAAAGCATATACTTTCATATTAGTCCCATAGAAATTTTATCAAAATCGGTTTAGTAGTTCGGCTGATTTTAATAAAAGTGAGTAACGGCGTGTGATTCTTTACGGTAAATGTCATTTTTTGACACATCAGACAACGTAAGAAAGTCGGTTTAATAAAAGTGAGTAACGGCGTGTGATTCCTTTAAGGTAAATGTCACTTTAACTATAACGTACGGTTTAGACGAATCGATAGACACCTCATAAGCAATTTATTTTTTGTCTCAGCCGCAATTTTGTATTTTACGGACGCCATTTTGGTTTTATAAAAACAAAAACTAGCCTATAACAATCGCACGGTTTAGACGAATCGATAGACACCTCATAAGCAATTTATTTTTTGTCTCAGCCGCAATTTTGTATTTTACGGACGCCATTTTGGTTTTATAAAAACAAAAACTAGCCTATAACCATCGCACGGTTTAGACGAATCGATAGACACCTCATAAGCAATTTATTTTTTCGTCTCTGCCGCCATTTTGTATTTTACGGACGCCATTTTGGATTTATAAAAACAAAACCTAGCCTATAACAATCGCACGGTTCAGACGAATCGAATGACACCTCACTTATTAAAATCCATCCAATGATCTAGCCGTTGGGATGCTACGAGGAATTAAAGAATCCCACATACATACATACATACATACATACATACATACATACATACATACATACATACATACATACATACATACATACATACATACATACATACATACATACATACATACATACATACATACATACATACATACATACATACATACAACATACATACATACAGACATACATCATACAACATACGCGCAGTCGGCTAAAAAAGAAACGTATAATAGTGCAAATTACAATAAACGTGTTTGTGTTATTATTGTCAGAACATTTTTATGATGAGTTCTATTGATTTTTCATTAGTTTCGTTTCCGGAGCGTAAAATAGAATAGCAACCCTTATTTTCACGCGTCGCGTCGTTAAGACAGCAAGTAAACAAAACGTAAATAGACTATAGAGTTATGTCGCCTATCACCACATTTTATATTCTATGTAGGTGGTATATGCTTGTATATATTGTTCATTGATTTTCTATAATATACTAGAACTAAATTCTCCGTTTGACTTCGTCCGGTCTAAAATCATCGTCAAAATCGGTCTAGTGGTTTAGGAAGAGATAGTGGTACAAAAAAAAGGATGTGGGTCTCGGGACCCCCGACAGATGTGAAATATCAAAGAAAACGTTATTGAGCTCGGTGGTATTCTCTATGTAGTAGTATATATTTTTTCAAAAGCAGCAACTAACTGTTATGCTAACGTAATCCTATATACTGCACTGTAATACACGCGGTTGCCCGAGCGCGCGGAAGCCGAGAGAGAGAGAGAGAGTGCCGCAGTGGTGGGGAGAACAGCAGCGAAGGAGCGGACCAAACATTTCGTTGCATATTTCCCCTCACGCGGCTGTTCACTGCCCGACATAAGATGTTTCACATCAAAAACGTCTGGCCTATTAAAAATTAAATAAAATATTATAGATTTACTGTGTTCTGAGATGCATTGGACACGAATTCTAGTACTTATTACTATAAAACGCCCTATTTGGGTTGGTGCACTGCCGTCAGCCGTGCGTTTAGATTTGTTTGACAAGCGACCTATTCAAGCACGACACCCTCTTATTTTAACCACAGTCTATAAAACTATTACTATTGACATGTGTTACACAATTCGTGATATCGGTTAGATTAGTTCTGGACGGAGAGCCCACCGTCAGATTTCCTATACAGTATAATATTATGTAAACACATGATACTATACGGGCGGCACATCTTAAACAATGCAGTGAAATATCTCGTAAACGGTACAAACCATAAAAAAACGTTTTATACAAAAGTTATAGAGTATCAAGATTCAAGAGGGACAGAAGATTGTGATATCAGATAGGCGGTGCTGTGAAGGTCAGGCGAAGGTCACCTTCGATTTTTTAATTGTAACAGTGCATTTTTATTCCAGAATACTATCGGTATTTAATAGTGAACAGTAAATTATTAAGGTACATATCAGCTAAAGTTAATAAATATTGAGATATTTAGAAATTAAATAACAGCCAAAATGAACGACAATTAGGTATTTAAGTTTAAAAAAAATTATTAATTTTTTAATATTTTCTAATAATTTAACATAAATAATATTGAAAATCGAAAAAAAAAATTTTTTTAAAGCTATAGATAAATTACTAAAAATTAATTAAAATGTATAAAAATTTAAAAAATATCACGTGACTTCAAAACGCGCCAGGAATGTTTGTGACGTCGTTATGTTAAAATGTGTCTGCATTTGTTGGTATTTGTGTATATGTATTACACATACTATCAAAAATAATAAATTTTTAACTTGGTAACCATGGATACAAAGACCATAGATAACATAATGACGTCACACGCGTTCGGATTCTTTCGGCGCGTTATCGGAACTGAGTTTAAAAATTAATTTTTATTTAAATATAACTTTTTAATTAGTAAGCAAAAAAATTAAATAAAAACAGTTTTGCTATAAAACTTATGTGGTCCTTCCATTTAAGTAAAAAAAAAAATTCATTTAAAAACCCAATTAGATAAATTATGGCATAGCAGATAGCCATGAATCATGATAATATTACGCACCGGCCTTCTTGGCTTGAATTCAATTCATAAAAGAACCGAATTGACAAATTAAATTTGCTATTTAATTTGTAAATATCTCAATATTTATTAACTTTACACCTCCATGTCTGATATAAATTAATCAGCTATTTTTTATTATTCGTCAAAATTGAAGAAGAAAAAACTTAAAATAAATAATTTTCATGTACCTTTTATGCTATGCTATTAATTATACTATATGCACGCAGTTAAATTAAATGGTATTCGTTTATTAAAAAATTTCGCGGTCTAAAACAACAATAAAAATTCGACTGATGACCAGTCCTATACTTCCCACCTAGTAAATATTTTCAAAAAATAAACACTCTTTTTTTTTATTCTTTGACTAGACCCACATAGCCTTAGCTGTTGGTGGTCTTTAAAACACAATTTAATTTTTATTCTTTGAAAAAAGAATGGCCCTCTTTTTTGTTTGGTGATCTACTGATGGCTAGCTTAATTTAGCAAAAATCATGGTTACCTTGATTTACGTACAATTTTTATTTTTTTTGGTAAAATATTTTTTTTCTCGAAAACTATACATTTTAGAGAAAAAAATATTTACATTTTTTTCATATTATAACATCTAGAATTCATTTGTATTTTTTTTACCTATGTTAATACGTGACATTGAGAACGTTTTTTTGGATATCTCAGGATCCACTGAACCGATTTGACTCAAAATCTAATCAGATCTAAGTTAAAGGCTGATAAACACAATAGAACAATCGGCATACCGTATGTTGTTCCGTTCTTAAGATATCGAAGGCGAAAAATTGACCACATACACACACACACACACACACACTACACACACACATACACACACACACACACACACACACACACACACACACATACATACAGACATCAATCAGAAAATGATCTTAAACGATTGCTAGGGTCTCAAAACGTGAAATCTGTTAAAATCTCGAAATATTTTTTTCGGACTAAATCCATTACTTCCCTACCATAGTAGAGGTGGGAAGTAAAAATGAGTTCAATCGTGCACTATTGCCCGCTAGCAGCGCTAGAAGGCTTCGTGCACACAACCTATAATACCTATTAGTACATACATATAGGAAATCCGACGGTCGGCTCTGGGACAATTAGATTATAGTTGGATGTATTATTAAACAAATCGATTTCCTTCCTCCCTCTAAACGCTTGTTTCGACTGTCCGTCAGCAAGGCTCAATAACACAAATTAATTATTCAGTCCCTGCATTGGATAACTCATTAAGAAAAAAATAACTTATATACGTACGCAGTGCAGGAGTAACTAGGAATTTTTAGTCCTTACGCCAGTGGCGGCGCCAGAGGGTGGGCCGGGTGATCCATGGACCACCTTGAACTGTCTTGGTCCACCCTGGCACAATCCACAATTATCTTTTAAATATGTTTTAACCCTCGAAATTTCAACAATTTTTCTTGTAAATACAATATTTAATAGTGAACAATAAATTATAAAGGTACATCAGCTAAAGTTAATAAATATTGAGATATTTAGAAATTAAATAACAGCCAAAATGAACGACAATTAGATAGATTATGGCATAGCAGATAGCCATGATCTTACGCACCGGCCTTCTTAGCTTGAATTCAATTCATAAAAGAACCGAATCGACAAATTAAATTTGCTATTTAATTTGTAAATATCTCAATATTTATTAACTTTAGCTCATCTGTACCTTAATAATTTACTGTTTACTATTAAATACTGTACCGTATTCTGGAATAAAAATGCACTGTTACAATTAAAAAATTGAAGCTGACCTTTGCCTGACCTTCACAGCACCGCCTATGTTAAATCTGATATCACAGTCTTCTGTCCCCCTTGACACTCTATAACTTTTGCATAAAACATTTTTTTATGGTTTGTACCGTTTACGAGATATTTCACTGCATTGTTTAAGATGTGCCACCCTGTATATTTATTTTTTTTTGCGCACACAATGCACACCAATAGTTACGCCACTAGCGGCTAGACTCTAGTCTTTGTGTCGAATTGAGTTATTTAAAAAAAGATTCGTGAATAATACCGTAAAGTATTTGATCAGTTATCACAAACGTTATCGATGTCAAATGTTGAAATCAATAATAATGTATGTACAGAGTTAACAAGTAGGTACTAAATCGATTAACAAAGTACCGTTAAATAATAATGGTTTGTAACTGCATGTATGCCTCTCTGTTACTTAAAAATAATAATAATCAAACAGGATTAATAATAATGTAATGTACATTGCACAGTATATACAGTGGAAACCGCCATCTGTTGTTCATTGGGATCGTTCCGTTACTTTTACCATTTCTCGGATTAGAACCTAAGAACTGGGGGCTTGTAATAGAGGAGTCATGGAAACGCCATATGAACAATGACATCGTAACGCGCTCGGCTATTCTCAAGACCTATGTGACGTTCTAAAAAATATATTATTTCATGAAAATTTATTATTTGCCAAATCATGGTTTCATCAGTTTATGAGTAAACACAAATATTACTAATATAATGATAATTTTGTTTGTTTACAAATAGGTTGTGTTTAGTTGAATAAAAAACTTTTTCTAAGAATAAGTGTGTATTTTCCATGATTCAACGTTTTATTTATTTTTAGTAATTTCCCGCAATAACTATTAGAACCGATTGATCAATTATAGTACGCGAGGTAGCGTTGCAAATGAGTCAATTATTTCATACCGGCTGATAATTATACCAATGTTAGTTCTCATCCACCTGATGTGATATCCGACCGTCAGCTGCGCCAGTAGCGGTGGGGGTAGTAGTAAGAGGGTTTCAAAGTCGCTAAAAAATAGATTTTAAAGTTATTTCATACCGCATTAAACTTGGCATGGTGATTCTTTATATAACAAACAATAAGAAAAAACCGTCAGTTAATTTTGAACACACAAATAAGCAAGGCAGACAGTGGTGGAAATGTAAACATAGAATTAAAATTAGTACCCCAAAGTTGAAATATCTCACTGACAGCTAAAAATATTTACTTCGTTACCATAGCAACTATATTTTATTCCATACGAGAAATATAAAAATATAATTGCTATGGTAACGAAGTAAATATTTTTAGCTGTCAGTGAGATATTTTTTTAACGAATTTGATATCCTTTGACTATTACCCCCACCGCGGGTGCGACGACTGACGCTCACTTTGGTTACTGTTGATCAATTACTAGAAATAAGAATTGGTCGGTATGAAATCACTACCTAAAATGCAACGCTGCCTCCCGTCCTATTATAGTTGTTATACAATTGGGTCTGATTCAGGTTAATTTTATACCAACGCACGTTGGATTTTAACTGAAGGTGATTTTGACGTAAAACTACGTCTCTCCCGGCGGTATACATATAAGGAGGTAAGGTATAATTTTTGGCCGAAAATGACCGAATTCGATTATTGAGTAGTGATTGAGAAAAATCATGAAATATTATTAAAATCTATATCGGTAGATCCCTAGATCTGGGGATTTTATTCTCTATAAAAAGTAGGTAGGTACTATAAGTGTTTAGGAAATGTCGGAACCTCCTTTATCGATTCCTACAACTACGCTGACTCATGTCGGTGTACACAAAGTAACGATTGCGGTAAATCTAGTCGACTCATTATACGACCAGGTAAGAAGGATTGAGTCAAGAAAACCAAAGCAGGAAGGGTATGGATATTGTCTAAGAATCTATTGAAGAAGAAAATTAAACTTTTACTGCGAAAACTTCATTGACACTGAATGTTACACTTTTTGAAGTGAAAACTACTACAGGCGTACTTTGCGTTCTTTCGGAATAGTGAACGAAAGTGAACCGTCACGCTCGGGTCAATGACGCTGAATCGGGTTTACTCGGGTCGGTGACCACGTTTACTGTCTAACAGGGAGTGCATTGTTTTAAGAATTACGTTTTTATTATTACGTATTATAATAATAAAATAATAGTATAATATTATGCATGTAACAGGGGTGGCAGTAATAAAATAATTTTTCCTACAAAACTATTCGGGATGACAACCTTTCCAGGAAATAACGTCACCATTCGATTCTTTATTACGGCTTTTGTAATAAAATGTTTGACCCAACTCTCTACGACTAACCGTTTTTGAAAAAAAAATGCTGATACGGGTGGTCTGATTCACTCTGTATATTCAAGGTGTCTCCTAAATTTTCTCGACTCATTAAATTAAACACAACAAGGGATCTAAATTGTTCGCAGGTCAAGTTGTGGTTAGACATTTAACTATTGGTTTTGTGTATAATGTTTAGTCATTCTTACAATATCCCGCATTAGGTAAACTAATCATGTAAATGTAATTACCAATTACTAATACGTTAAGATATTATCATATCAATATCCGGTACAGTAATTATACTTCCATTTTACTGTTTTTTACTACTTGGATTCTAATCTCTTTGATTTGAATGATGTAGGCGGCAGGAAAATTGTTTGTGCTACCCCAATAGCTTTCTTGGTCCCTCAACAGTCGTGCGTTGCCATTATTTTTAACCGACTTCAAAAAAAGGAGGTGGTTCTCAATTCGGTTGGTTTTTTTTTCTTTTTTATTTTTGTTACCTCAGAACTCCGTCATTTATAAACCGATTTGGAAAATTCTTTTTTTATTGGAAATTAATTCAGTAGTTTTTAATATTTTAAATAAAGTGAGTAGCGGCGTGTGATTCCTTTAAGGGAAATGTCACTTTTTGACACATCACATAGCGTAAGAAATCGGTTTAATAAAAGTGAGTAATGTGTGATTCCTTTAACTAAAAAGTAAAAAATAAGGGTAAGGTTTGATTTTCGTATATTTTCTTTAATACCTATGCATTTTAAAATTACAAAAGAAATATATTATGCCCCCACCAAAATTGATTTTGGTGTGAATAACGTCTAATGTCTCATATTGGGGTGGCATTTTAGAAATATTAGATGTAACGGAAATAATCGGAAGTGATCGAAACAAAACACAGCATGTATAACTATGTTAAGGTCTCATATACAGTAAGCCAGGTGACCATAGGGTAAAGTACGAGCCTACCGACAGGTCCAAATGTCAAGCCCAGGTTCGAATCCGGAAAGTTTTTGTTTTTTTTTATTTGGGCCTAACACCGATTCATATTGTTACGGATCACCCTGTATATAACCGGCAGGCAAGAATTCTGAGAAACAACTGGTACCTGCACGAAAGTTCTAGAGAAAACGAGAACACACTAGGCTTATGCTACGCAGCCTATATAAACAGCAGTCAACGGCGAGTCAGGCAGTCAGTCAATGGACAATACTGAGCGACAAATAGTGTGTCTGATATAAATACAGTACGTAAATATAAATATTTGAAACATAAATAGCTAGAAATAAATAGTCCTGGTATATAGTTAATAATTACGAATTATTGTATATAGTTATTTTGTTTTGCTTTGTAATTACTGTTTAGTTATTGTTGATTGTTAGAATTGACTTTTCGTTGTTGCACTCATTATTATTGTGTTTTTAATTGTTGTAAATAAATATTTATTCCGCCAACTCAGAAAACAGTTTTGTAACAATATTTTCAATTTATTTTTTAATAATAAATTAAAAATCAAATTGATATTTTTTCCGGTTCTTGGATTAGAACTCACGGAAACTGGAGGCTTGTAATAGAGAAGCCATGGAAACGTCATATAAACAACGACATCGCTACATGCTCGGCTATTCTCAAGTCTACTAAATATTGTAAAGGCTCTTGCACTTTGCAGTCACAAAAAGAACATCGACTCGGTTGTATTATAGCAGTAATTATGACTCTACTTTCTTCGTTTGACTCATGTTGTAAACAATAAACAAATGCAATGAATTCATATCGCATGACGCGCTTGCGTATAACGCCCTTATGGTCAGCACGTGTAAGCTCGATTTATATTACCCGGTCAGACACAGCGCAGGAACGTAGCGTTTCCGGCAAGACAAACATTTTTACATGCATTTCAAATACGAGTATTGATCCGGTCTAAACGGTCGGGATCGCTAAGTATAAATATTCGTATTTGAAATGCATGTAAAAATGTTTGTCTTGCTGGAAACGCTACGTTCCCGCACCGTATCTGACCGGATATTGGATAATATAAATCGATTGGTGTTCCTACATAATTACATACTGTTACGGATCATCCTGTATATAACCGGCAGGCAAGAGTTCTGAAAAACGGGGGTCCGCTTACTGTAACAACTGGTACCTGCACGAAAGTTCTAGAGAAAGCGAGAACATACTAGGCTTATGCCACGAAGCCTATATAAACATCAGTGCGAGTGAGTGAGGGAATCAGTCAACGGTGAGTCACGCATTCAAGTCAATTGAGAATACTCTCGTAATAACGTAGATCCCCATGTTGAGAATGAGTTTGTGGACACACTGTAGATATATTCACTCAAAGTACAAAAGGTCGTATGTCTAAAATCTGCATTTTTCAGGAGAGCCAAAAAACTATTTTTTTCCTTATTATTTGAGCAGAGATTATTGTAGCAACTCTAAAACTCTGGAGTAGCCTAGTGGATAACGTACTTGGTACCAGCCTCTATAGACTAGATTGTCGTGAGTTCGAATCCTACCTGCGCTCATGGATGTTTTGTGATGTTATTTAGTTTTAAGTTAGCCGTTATTTAGTGTAGTTGAAAGACGCTAATGACCTTAGATGTCGACGCGTCTATAATCTACAATAAATAAATAAAATAAAACTCTGGACTAACAACCAGTCAAACACACGACTATAGTCGGGCCGCTTAACAGATGGAGTGATCACGTGAAAAGCACATGAATAACTAGTAAAAAATATATTTTTATAACTGTTACTTAAGTTTTTTTTCCCAAACTCGATTTTCGCAACAAGAATTAATATGGCATAAAAACAGCTGTTGATTACACAAAGACATACTTTCCCACTGAAACCGCATTCTAAAAACAAAACTTATTATTATTTACTACAGGGGTGGTCAACATTTTAAGTGGGTCAATCAAATTTTGTATCTTAGACCAGGGATAGCGAACCATTGGCACGCGACAGAATATTGCCGCGGCACCGAATTTGAAAAATTCTTTTTTTATTGGATAGGATTTACTTCGAAGTTGGTCCATATAAATTTAGTAGTTCGGCTGATTTTAATAAAAGTGCGTAGCGGCGTGTGATTCTCTTAAGGTAAATGTCACTTTTTGACACATCACATACCGTAAGAAATCGGTTTAATAAAAGTGAGTTATAGCATATGATTCCTTTAATTAAAAAGTGAAAAATAAAAAACTTTTTAACAAAAAAACCTCCTTCAAAAAGGCCACTAAAAAGAGGAAAATAAAAAATTTTGAGGACGGCGCCAATTTAATAAAATAGTCTGTTAAAAAGTAGATATTAATTAAATCGGCACTTTTTTAACCAACTTCATATTTATTAAATTGGTGCCGTCCTTAAAATGTTATTATTTTCCTCTTTTTAGTGGCTTTTTTGATCTGAGTCGCAGCTGTTGACCTCTCCTGACTAAATGCAACTGCAGTTATCCATATTTAAGCATCGTCACGATTAGCAAGGTGAAAGGTATTCGCTATAAGATCACAATTTCAAACAAAACAAGTGTAATAACTGATGACCGGATTGTGGTGTCCCTAACCCTTTATTAACGGTAAGCAGCGTATGCAATAACACTACTTTCGGTACAAGCTCCCATCGTAATTGCATGCAGCCGCATATTGGAAATGAGGGGTTAAGAGACTTTACTATCCGGGCTACAGTATATTTACCACTTGGCAGCGCATTTGTTGAAATATCTCTATAAAAGGCGATATGGAATTTTTATTATTTATTTATTGTAGATTATAGACGCGTCGACATCTAAGGTCATTAGCGTCTTTCAACTACACTAAATAACATCTATCCTAAAACTAAATAACATCCATGAGCGTAGGTGGGATTCGAATCCACGGCAGTCCAGTCCAGAGGTTGCGGCACTAAGCACGCTAACCACTAGGCTATAAATAGCTCTTAAATAACAACTAACTAAAAACTAAATGACATCACAAAACATCCATGAGCGGAGGTGGGATTCGAACCCACGACAGTGTGATCCAAAGGCCGCTACGCTAACCATTACACCACACTGTCCTCCATCGTGATTAAAAATGTACGATAAACCGGCCATAAGTGCCAAAGTTCAATAACGGGAAATAAAAGGGTTATGTAAGTAAGCTTAATGAATTTTCACACCTTATTCTATTATTCCAGATCCCAGAAGGGTTAGCTGCCCTTCCCCCTCCGCCCTATTGCATACGCCCATGGCTTTAGGTCATTACAATACATTATTATAAGTTGTAACATATTATGATATTATGTAGTACTAAAGAACTAAATATATTTAATAGCAACCAGCTGGTGTTTTAAAATCGATTTTATTAACACAAATGTTCGATACAGATCTAGACTAGACCAATTATTAACATCGACAACAATGCGAACAGCCCATCATGGAGTAGTTAGCATTAGATTAAGGCAATAAACCGTATCCTTTGTTTAGCATGTGGATTGTTGTAGTTAAAATATAACTATATGTGTAACTGTTGCATTTTATTGTAGCAGTTATGGTTTAAAACATCGAGTCTCCAAAGACCAAGGTCTGCTGAAAGCGGCGCCTTCACTCTACAATCTCCAAGAAGCAATCGGACTGTTATTAAGCCGGCTCCAGACATGGCTAACGTATGCCAATTTAAAATTTGTAATTTAGTTGATTCAATTCCATTTTAACCCGGGCGGATCCGGCCAGACAGTTAATATAGAGTATAGACTTAAACATTCCCCGAGAAATCATTTATTTATTCTTTATTATTTAGTCTTCATGGTTTCCGGGCTTGTAGGCCGTGGTCCGGTAGAATTTCTACCTGAAGTTTCGTCTACAACTGCGGTAGACATCCTCAAAGGCGATGTGGCAGCGGTCAAAGTGTCCTCCTTGGCGGCTCACAGGTCAGTGTGTCAGTGACTGGTGTCCTCCCTTCTTTTATGCCTAGTACCAGTGTGTTCTCTGTTCGGTCGTAGTCCGTCTCTCTGTAATTGGTCAACTGCGCAGTGTGTCGTGGTGGGGGTGAGTTCTCTAGGACAAAGACCGCTGCCACATCGCCTTTGAGAATATCTACCGCGTTTGTAGACGAAACGTCAGGTAGAAATACCACCGGACCACGGCCTACAAGCCCGGAAACCATGAAGACTTGGAACAATGCCGGCCGTGAAAGCTTGCACACCTGCATTTATTTATTGTAGATATTAATTACAGACGCGTCGACAACTTAGGTCATCAAATAAAATCTCACTTAAAACCAGAGAAACATGTCCGAGGAACGAACTCGTTCCGCTGTACCTAGTGACGGATTAAGACTTTTGGAGACCCCAAGCACAGAAAGTTCGTGGGCCCCGGGTTTTTGATATAAAAGGTATAGAAAATCACACAACAGAATTGGGTAGGAGAGGGGCCTCTTGAGACTAGGGGCCTCCAAGCACGTTCTTGGTGTGCTTCTTCGTTAGTTCGCCACTGCTGGTACCTTTGCGATGACGGAAAGAAATGATACTGTAAGTGTCCAAGGATTGCGGACCGATCTCGTTCCGCCATTTTTAAAGTCTAAACAGGCAGAAATATGCTTCGTAGTATAAAACGCCGAGCTTTCCCGAACATGCCAGACGCTCGATGTAGTACTCATACTGTGGCCGTGGTTGGACTAGAATGGCGATAGATCTCGTGATGGAATCGGACTATAATGCCGGAGTAATGGACAGGTTGAGATTCGTTCTAAGGAAACGAAAGATATAAGAAACATCTCCGATAGAAGATATGTTTCCTGGAGTTATACAGAGTGTCCCAAAATTGCTGGGACACAGAGCTACCACGTGTAGTAGAGGTCAAAATAAATCGATTGGACCCAATTTATTTATATACCGAAATGTACCGTTTTCCCGTAAGAAGAGTTCAAAGTTTACATAAAATTTTGTATTACAATTTTATTAAACTTGTACTAGGAATATCTGTTAGCATTATTTAAGAAAACATGTTTTTCCTTCGGAACTGTGCGGAATACGAAATTTTTACAAGAGTAACAAAATGAAGATAATTAATCAGTCTTCTCGCTAAAAAATTTGAGAACCGTATTACCACCCCTAAGAAAGTTCTGAAAAAAATGTCAGGGGATGAGGGTGGTTTTAACCCTTCTACAATTTCTTTTGGGTTTCTTTGATTACCGAAAGGAGAGTAATCCTCTAAAATGCACTTTTGTCAAGTTTCATTCAATTTGTTTCACTCATTTCTGAACAGCGTACAAAAATGTGTTTTTTTACGTAAACTTTGAACTCTTCTCACGGGCAAACGGTACATTTTGGTATATAAATAAATTGGGTCTAATCGACTTATTTTGACCTCTACTACACGTGGTAGCTCTGTGTCCCAGCAATTTTGGGACAACCTGTATATGTTCGGAACTAGTTTTAAGTCTACAATGTGACAAAATTATAGTGTGAACGCGGCCATACCACTGACTGTGCCTGTTAGTGTATTACACGTGCGTGTCTAGCGGTTCATTTCCCTTTTCTGGAAACTTGCCAGGTGCATTCATTGCGATAACGTGCGGGACAACCTACGGGGATGCCATGGTCTGTTTTATGTATTTAAACTTTAAAGTTTAGCCCAGTGGCGGCGTTAAAGGGTGGGCCGGGTGATCTATGGCTAAAGTGACCAAATCTTGAATATCAAAAAGCGGGACAAGGTCTATAAAAACCCGGCGCAGGCAACCGTTGGGTTCCACGCCCAAAAAAGCCTTATACGCGCTAGAAACCATCAAAAACTCGCTAGAAACCCCCAAAAACTCGCTAGAACCCCCAGAAACTCGCTAGAAACCCCCAGAAACTCGCTAGAAACCCCCAAAAACTCGCTAGAAACCCCCAAAAACTCGCTAGAAACCCCAAAAAACTCGTTAGAAACTCCCAAAAACTCGCTAGAAACCCCCAAAAACTCGCTAGAAACCCCCAAAAACTCGCTAGAAACCCCAAAAAACTCGCTAGAAACCCCCAAAAACTCGCTAGAAACCCCCAAAAACTCGTTAGAAACTCCCAAAAACTCGCTAGAAACCCCCAAAAACTCGCTAGAAACCCCCAAAAACTCGCTAGAAACCCCCAAAAACTAGCTAGAAACCTCCAAAAACTCGCTAGAAATCCTCAAAAACTCGCTAGAAATCCCCAAAAACTCGCTAGAAACCCCCAAAAACCCGCTAGAATCCCCCAAAAACTCGCTAGAAACCCCCAAAAACTTGCTAGATACCCCCAAAAACCCACTAGAAACCCCCAAAAACTCGCTAGAAACCCCCAAAAACTCGCTAGAAATCCTCAAAAACTCGCTAGAAATCCCCAAAAACTCGCTAGAAACCCCCAAAAACTCGCTAATATTTTTATTTTAAATATTATTTATTTTTAAGGTAGGTATCAATTATATAATTATTGATAAATAAAATACTTTGAGTCGGTAAAAATATCTAATGACAAAAAATAAACATTCTTAATGCACGTGATTTAATGAAAACGGGACAAATGCGGGACGCTTGTTGAATCGGGACTCGTGACTCAAAATCGGGACTGTCCCGCCTAAATCGGGACGGATGGTCACTTTATGACCATGGCCCACCTTAAACTGTCTTGGCCCACCATGGAATAATCCCCAATCTCTATAGTTTATCTTTTAAATACGTTTTTAACTCTCGAAATTTCAACAATTTTTCTCGTAAATTCTATAGCAAGTAATCTGGATTAAAATTTTGACGAGCACTGAAATTTCGGGAACAAATATTATTGGCCCACCTTCAGAATACCATGTCCAAGGGGCTTGAGAATAACCGAGCGTGTAGCAATGCTGTTGTTTACATGGCGATGCTATGGTTCCTCTATTACAAGTCCCCAGTTCACGAGTTCTAGCCCGAGAGACAAGCGACTGGGCCCTGCAAGTGCAGTCAGGGTCCATTCTGATTGGTCGAATACCATAAGGTACTCAACCATTAACACCTAAACGAATATAACAACTAACTAGTGAACTGTCCACAGAAACTCAAAACGTTGTTTATCTATAGATAAAACCTAAGGCTTCCCGGCCGAACGAGTTTATTAAGTTGATAAAACTTATAAAATGTTAACTCTCGCATGTATAATGATTCGACTGTTTAATAGCTGTACTATGCTGTGCAGTTTATTTAGATAGTCGACTCTCGCATGTAGTGTGTTTTCAACGTGAAATTGCTATATATAAGAAGAGATCGGTTTCCACTGGCGGGCACTGTGGAGAAATCGGTAACTCACCTAGCCGGAAACTGGGAGTTTCGGGTTCAAGTCCCGATAGTGGTCATTTGATTTTTTCTTAGATATAGCTTACATATATATAGCCTTGCTGCCTGAGATATTTAGTATTTTCACCTCTAATTGTTATGTGAATAATATGGTGTGGATATAAGGGGTTTTAAATCGATTGATTTTATCATATACCAGTGAACTCTATACTAATAATGGATAGATGATAACGATTAAAAAATGAGTAAATTTGTATGTGGAGAATGTTCAAACATATATTCTCCAAGACAGGTATTAATGTTCACAAAATTAGAATGAAAACTTCAAGTAAGGCTTGTAATCTAATTCTTTCTATAAAAGTCGATCAATTTTTTGACACGACATAATACACAGTGCTTAGCATCATAATATTATATAGTGTTACACTGTTACGAATACTCAATGTGTGTTTTTTAAAAAATAATTAACCACACCTGAAGATGGCAACTCGTTGCTGAAACGCGTAGTGTAAATTCACAAGAAGTCACAAGACGGACATAATACAAGGTATTTCTAATACTTCATAATATATATAAATATTCGTATTTGAAAAGGATGTAAAATTGTTTGTATTGCCGGAAACGCTACGTTCCCGCGCCGTGCCTGACCGGATAATATAAATCGACGGACAGCGGTTTTGAGGTTTTAAATTACAAAATACATGCCGTAAGGAAAATATTTATGTTTTATTATCATTACAGCGACCTGAGATTATTATTTTGTTATTGAAATTCTTACATTAATAGATATGTACACAATTTTATGATAAGTTACTATTAATACTAAGAACCAGATCAGGTTACTTTGTTTACTGTTTTGTTGTAACTAACAATTACAACAAAACCGTAACCAAAGTATAACTAGATCTGGTGATTTCAAGTAGATTTATTACATAGATCATACTAATATGATTTCTCCCCAATCCTATGTTTAAGCTTGTGAGTATTCAACTTAGACAATTTGTCTGTAACACTTATTACAAACTTCAAACTGGTGAGGTTTCTCCCCAGTATGTGTGCGTTTGTGTCTAATTAAATTATTTGATTGACAGAAACACATATTACAAACGTCACACTAGTGTGGTTTCTCCCCAGTATGTGTGCGTTTGTGCCTAATTAAATGATTTGATTGGTTGAAACACTGATTACAAACGTCACAGTGATATGGTTTCTCACCAGTATGTGTGCGTTTGTGCCTAATTAAATCATTTGATTAGCTGAAACACTAAATGCAAACGTCGCATTGATATGATTTCTTACCAGTATGTGTGCGTTTGTGAAGAATTAAATTACCTGATTGTGTGAAACACTTATTGCAAACGTCACACTGATATGGTTTCTCACCAGTATGTGTGCGTTTGTGTCTAATTAAATCATTTGAATGGCTGAAACACTTATTACAAACGTCACACTGATATGGTTTCTCACCAGTATGTGTGCGTCTGTGTCTAATTAAATCATTTGAATGGCTGAAACACTTATTACAAACGTCACACTGATATGGTTTTTTACCAGTATGTGTGCGTTTGTGAATAATTAAATTACCTGATTGTGTGAAACACTTCTTGCAAACGTCACACTGATATGGTTTCTTACCAGTATGTATTAGTTTGTGCTTAATTAAATCATTTGATTGGCTGAAACACTTATTACAAACGTCACACTGATATGGTTTCTCACCAGTATGTGTGCGTTTATGTCTAATTAAATTACTAGAATCAATGAAACACTTATTGCAAACGTCACACTGATATGGTTTCTCACCAGTATGTGTGAGTTTGTGCCTAATTAAATGATTTAATTGGCTGAAACACTTATTACAAACGTCACACTGATATGGTTTTTTACCAGTATGTGTGCGTTTGTGAATAATTAAATTACCTGATTGTGTGAAACACTTATTACAAACGTCACACTGATATGGTTTCTCACCAGTATGTGTGCGTTTGTGTCTAATTAAATCATTTTCTTGTCTAAAATACTTTTTACAAACGTCACACTGATATGCTTTTTCATCATTATGTTTACGAATGTGAGTTTTCAAATTAGAAAATTGGGTAAATGTCTTTTTACACATTTCACAGTGATATTTCTTTTCACTTGCTTTTTTATGTTTCTCATAATTTACCGAAATATTTTTCTTCTCCTCTTCATTTTTATTATCCAGACATTCTTCTACATTTTCTCCCGATATGTGACTACTATCGATTTTTAAGTCCTCGCAGACGATTTCACTACCATCATCGATTTTTAAGTCCTCGCAGACGATTTCACTACCATCACCGTTGGATGAAGATGCTCCGATAGTATCAACACTTTCTGTTAGATTCATTGAACTATCATTCGACGGTTCGTCTTTGATTTTGAATTTTGAAGGCATGTTTTCATTAATTTTGTCTGCAGAATTATCGTTTAGAGGCGCAATTATTTTCCTATTGAGGTCCCCGTCAAATATATCATGAATTACTATTGATTCACATTTCACGGTGACATCACAGGGAATAGTTTTATTGATTAAATGTTCTTCAGAAGACTTCTGAATGGAACATTCAGCCTTGATTTGTTTGTCAGAAGCAAGTTGCTGTAGATAGCGTCGCAGTGTTTTATCAGACTCTACAATTTGCGTCTGGAACTGGTGAAATTTTTCGACTTGAGTGTAACATGAGCGGCAAATGAAATTGGGCATTTTATCAAATCTTTTTATCTGAAAATCGAGAGATTGTTTATTTTCAAATACTAAATAAAAAGGTTTCATGCTCTTAGATGATACTAACTGTACTTATTATACTAATATGATTTTTTATTATTCACTTGTGTTCAATTATTTCTAGATATTAAAAATCTTGTCAAAATATTAAAATAAAAATCTTGTATTATTTGTCACTAACGATACAGTTTTTGCTTATGCTATTTTATTTTTACATCTACTTCTACTACCTTATCTATCTGTAAGTACCTATAATGAACTTATTTCAGTGAACCGTTATTTATAATATTGTATTCTCTATAGAATACAAAGTATTTACCTTGTACTTTGATAAACTATTTTGCTATTTAAAATTAATATAATTACATATTGTATGAATATAAAATAATTTAATATAATTACATATTGTATGAAAGGAAACGAACTTACGTGAACGGGAGCACACTTCATTATTATATTCGATATATGGTTCCTCATTTTGGCCGAAAAATGGAATATGTCTAGTAGAACAACACCTTTTGATAAGCACAATCGACACATTGCACTTAAGCCGTGTCCTTTTATCGATATTTCGTACATTATTTACCACTTTGTCAAAAAATTATTCTAATTTACTCCTTGCACTACGTTGTTATGAGTGCAGAGTGATTTGCTTGTACCGAGTTTGAACGATTTGCCATAAAAATATTTTGGAGCCTGCGTAACAACCGGACATTCTCACATACATATGCTGGGCTGCAGAAAGCATTATCAAAAAACCTTATTTGATAATGACTTCAGATTGAGATCATATAATCACAGTTTTAACATTGGAAATGTTTATGTTCGTATATGGGGGCAGTTACGAGTTTTCGTTCAAGGCCAAAAGACAACGGTGTCGCGATCAAGTGAGGAGCAATCATGCAAAATTGAACAAGTGCAATTTTTTCGAAATGTGTTTTATATCATGTCTAGTTAATTGAGAGGTATTTGCGACGATCTGCGGTGTTATTTTTGAGCAAATGCTAATAAATACTGTAGAAAAATCCATTTAAAAGTTAAGTAATCAAGCAAAAGTGAACGCGTATATAACAGAATAATAATAGGGTTTTTCCTGACAAAACTAAACAGTGCATTGATAAATATTGTTTGTATAATAAACAGTTAATTATGTTTCATATATGCTGTTATCATTTCCAATGTCCTCGATGGTTGCAAGGATTGCGAAATCTGGGAATTTTTTTATACATGCAAGAAGTCTAAAGTTGTTGTGAAACTCTCTATCGTGTACAACATTTGATTGTACTCACACAAAAACAAATTATTGATCAACATTCTACTTACATAATAGAAAAAGATCGCTTTTCAAACTAAATTTTGATCAAAATGCGTAGATAATTTTGTTTCTAACAAATAGGTATGTTAAATGGATGTTTTATACCTACACAGTAAAATATAGTTTCAATCGATCAATTATTTTTCGAAACTGTTACGGATCACCCTGTATATAAACGGCAGGCGAGAGTTCCGAGAAACGGGATCTGCGCTTACTGTAACAACGAGTAACTGCACGAACATTCTAGAGAACGCTAGAACGCGCTGTGCCCAAGCCAAGCGGTCTATATAAGCAAGCGAGTGCGAGGAAGTCGGGCAGTCAATGGTGAGTCGTGCAACTAAGCGGATCAGTGATATAAACATTAGTCAATCAACGGCCGAATCAGTCAGTACAGTAGAGTGGATATAAATAAATAGTACTGAAGTAACTGAGTAAATGACCGACATAAATAAACGTTAGAAATAAATCTGATATAAATACAGTGATATAAATAGTGCCGTAATTAAATGAACTGATAAAATATTTATTAGTGTAGTCAATTGTATATAGTTAAGTGTTAGTTACTTGTAAGTATTGATTGTTAGAACTGACTTTTGGTTGTTGTATTTATTATTGTTGTGTTTTTAATTATTGTAAATAAATATTTATTGCGCCAACTCAGAAAACAGTTTTGTAACAATACAATCGATTTAAAATTATATAATGTTTTTCTTATGGAGAAAAATGTGTCCGGTCAAAATTTAAAGTCATAATTAGATTTTCTGACAATGCTTTCTGCAACCGAGCAATAGACTGATAAACAATCTTCCTTGGCGAGCCGCAGTCGGATAAAAAGAAAAAGTTTCAGCACAATATCTCGTTTGTAGAACGCATTCTAAATGAACATTACTAGTGTTGACTTCGAATCTTTCGCGCGTTGGCGTCGATTACGTTCGTCCAATCAACAACGACTTGTAAAGAATAAAGATGCGTTTTTATTCATAAACATGTCGTGTGAGTGAACAAATTTCCATTCAGAGCAGGTTATTAGATATAGTCCAAACTCCCACCGTACCTACCAACCGTGCCAACAAGCGGCTGCGTTAAAAACCCACTGAGGGCTACCCTGTGAGTTTTTTCAAAATTGAAGTATGTCATAATTTTGCTCTAATTTTGCACCATTTTGTCCGTTAACAAAAAATTTTGCTCCGCAATAGCAAGAAAGATATTTGGAAAACTACACTGTAAAAAATGGATGTAAATACTTTGAAAGTTAAGGTAGAATTCGCTCGATTTTCTAAGTGATTTTACATTATTATTTATTTTCACACAGAAAACTTCATAAAAACTTGGACTTTTACTGTAAAGCTAAACAAATTTGTGATTTTTACATAAAGTAAATTAAAATTACATAATATGTGTAATATCCCAATAAAGTGTGTAAAAATTACAAAATAAAATGTATAGTTACATATATAAAATGGATTAATACAAAACAAATTATTGTAAAATTAGTAACTGCGCATGCGCAATGTGTTTTTATGCAATCTACGCGATGTGCAGGCGATACCTGTTTACGACGCCATTGTCTCTTTGTGTGCCTATTACCAGATTAATCGCTGGCTACAAATGGACCATCGATAATCTACGTAAACGGCCTTTTCATTTCTTGCAGTGTAAATGGGAGGGGCTAACTTAACGATTTTTTGAGTCTTTACTCTTGGATATAGGGCGACTGGTGCAAAATTTATTAACTATGGAGCAAAATGGTGTAAAATATAGCGAATCTAATGCTACAAAAAAAGTTCGAAAAAAATCAGTGGGGGCTATTAGAGATTCTTTGGGGCTTCCTATTTTCTCTGCCACTATTGGAGCAAAATTTTTCATTGTGGAGCAAAATGGTGCAAAATATAACGAATCGAAATCCATAGCCAAAAAAGCTACTAAAAAGAGGAAAATAGTAACATTTTGAGGTCGGTGCCAATTTAATAAAATTTGATTTCTGTTAAAAAGTGGCAATTAATTTAACACCTATTTTTTAACCGACTTCATATCTTATTAAATTGGCGCCAACCTCAAAATTTTATTATTTTTTTTAGTGGCTTTTTTGAAAGAGGGTTTTTTTTGGTTAAATTTTTTTTATTATTTTAATAGATACTAATACTAGACTGTATTCGTTTTTTGATCGTGATTTACCGCACTTTTCATTTTTATAGACACCTGACATTAATCAGTCTGTTCTACAGTCACTTGTTTTGCATTTGCATAGGCGTTTCAAGGTCATTGGTGTTATGTTTAACAAATGACGGTGTCACGTTTGTTTACAAAATAAAAGATACCGTCGTTTACTTATAATATCGGTACTGTGAACTACTAATTGACATTTCGAAAGAAGTGTCTCTAATTAGCCAAGATGGCTTCCAATAAACATGTCGACAATTCAAGGAATTTGTGTGAAAATTTGTGTTTATGAGATAAAGTAAAATGGTGAACATTCTAGGTGTTTCATATAGGTTGTTCATTTCGACAAATGATGGGATCTTCAAGAAGGATAAATGTCCGGATCAATTTCTATATCAGGTGGATAGCGAGCAACAACCTATATTATACTAATAATAAAACTGCAGTGAGGTTATGTCTGCCTGTCTGTTCCGCCATAACTCTTATTGCGCGTTTACATAATCGCACGAATGGCGAGGCGAAAGTGTTTATGAGATAATGTAAAATGGTGAACGTTTCATAGGTTGTGCATTTCGACAAACGATGGGATCTTCAAGAAGGATAATTGTCCGGATCAATTTCTATATCAGGTGGGTAGCGAGCAACAACCTATATATTATACTAATAATAAAACTGTAGGGAGGTTATGTCTGCCTGCCTGTGCCGCCATAACTCTTATATTCGCACGAATGGCGATCGGCAAGTGTGTGGTCGGTTCACTCGTCATTCGCCTCGTCACTTGTCTCGCCGCTCGTAGCGCTTGCGTTGGAAGCGGTCTTTCGGGACGAGCCAAAGGCTTGTAGCGACGACTGCAACGATGCGAACTCAGTGTTTACACATTCGTTGTTCAGTTCGTAACAAATGCGTTTACTTTTAACACGTGTTTTTTTCTTATAGTTGAAAAATGGAGTGGAGTAATAGGCAAGTACTAGAATTCTTGGAACTCTACCATGGTAAACCTGCTATTTGGAACCCGAAGCATCCAGTCTGAGCTCTCGGCGCGTTGTGACGAGGCGAAACACGGGCGCCAATGTGTAAACGGTCATTCATGTTGTGGGGACGAACGTGCGAATGCCACTCGCGAATGTCCGCGAGTGACGAGGTGAAACACGAGGGCGAATCTATAAGCGCGCTATTAAACTCTTCACGGGAGTGAATCTTTAGGCAAAAGCTATAATATTTATTATAACGCGAGCGAAATGACTGGTTCGGGCTAGTACTTCTTCTATGACGAGGCTAAGTCTATATATTACATATAGGTGTCCCAAAAGTAAATCGCCATACAGAACTATCTAGATAGAAAATTCAAAGCTGAGTAAAAATGTTTAATGAACTAGTGTTCTATTTACTAATATTAAATTTCAGACTGCAAAAGA
Organism: Mongoloraphidia duomilia; assembly: GCA_039654895.1. Classification (NCBI taxonomy): domain Eukaryota; kingdom Metazoa; phylum Arthropoda; class Insecta; order Raphidioptera; family Raphidiidae; genus Mongoloraphidia; species Mongoloraphidia duomilia. Next base: position 3,148,752 of record CM077524.1, read on the forward strand.
TCAAATTTTTTGAAAAAAGAAAAGACAGCTTTAGCTTGTCATCATTTCGACTTGGAACATCAATTTGAGTTTGAAAATACGCGAATAGTGGATTTTGAATCAGTGTATTTAAAAAGAATTATTAGTGAAATGGTGCATATTTCGTTAAAAAATACAGTGAACTTTAGAACAGATACACAGAAACTTAGTGCGGTATATAATTTTTTATTACATAAATATAAAGAGAACTACATAAAATAAATATACTTTTAACAACCTTTTGAACTTTTGATGATAGATGGCAGGATAAATTAAAAATGTAATATATATCATAGACAAGGCTTAGATGCGTTTTACCTTTTACATCAACTTAAACAAGTTCTTTCACAAATAGAAATGTCATTTTGATCGCGGATTTCACAATATCAGTATAATAATCAATACCGTTTTTAAAATAAGTAACAAGAAATATAATCGAATTATGTGGCATTTATATATTATGTATTTTTCACCATCAAGTATAAGTAACAAGAAATTTTGACAATTAATGTATAAAATTGACCATTTGGTAAGAAAATTTTTTAAAGGTTAAAAAAAATGTTTTCTTTTATAATTCAAAGATTAATTATGTATGTACTTCACTGTTGTAGAGCCCTGAAGAAGTTGCAAATTCGCAACGAAACGTTGGCAAAGAATAAATAATTTATACATTTAACTGGTCCTTATTACCCAATAATTTATTAAAATAATAAGTGATGGACGTAAAAAACAGAGATTAAATTTTTTGTGGTTTAGAAAATATGTGTCAGCAATGGGTGCTATGAATTTAACTTTTTGAACAAAATGGATTAATACAGAAACACAAAAAAAACATGAGGTGTCGTGGGACACCCGACAGAATGAAGCTTCTTACGCATTGTACCTATTATAAAATCGAATTTATCAAAGCTATAAAAAACATAAGTAATTGAAAAGTTATTATTTGACCGCCATTTTTGAAATCTGACGCCATTATATTTTTTGTGTCATATAAAACTCAAATATCAATTTTCAAAGGGATCGGATAATTTTTACAAAAGTACATTTGGCCGCCATTTTTAAATCTGACGCCATTTTATTTTTTTGTGTCTTATATAACTCTCAAATATTAATTTTCAAAGGGATTGGCGGGATTGGATAATTTTTACAAAAATACATATGGCCGCCATTTTGAAATCTGACGCCATTTTATTTTTTTGTGTCTTATAAAACTCAAATATCAATTTTCAAAGGGATCGGATAATTTTTACAAAAGTACATATGGCCGCCATTTTGAAATCTGCCGCCATTTTATTTTTTTGTGTCTTATAAAACTCTCAAATATCAATTTTCAAAGGGATCGGATAATTTTCATAAAAGTACATATGGCCGCCATTTTTAAATCTGACGCCATTTTATTTTTTGTGTCCTATAAAACTCAAATATCAATTTTCAAAGGGATCGGATAATTTTTACAAAAGTACATATGGCCGCCATTTTGAAATCTGACGCCATTTTATTTTTTTGTGTCTTATAAAACTCTCAAATATCAATTTTCAAAGGGATCGGATAATTTTTACAAAAGTACATTTGGCCGCCATTTTTAAATCTGACGCCATTTTATTTTTTGTATCTTATAAAACTCTCAAATATCAATTTTTAAAAGTATCGGATAATTTTTACAATAGTACTGAATACTTACATACTAAAGATACAGTACTGAATTTTCTATACATGGTTGATGGTTGGTGGTTTACTTTTGGGACAACCTGTAGATGTAAAAAATGGTAAAACAAAGAAGAGGCGCCTACTCTATATAGAGCTATATACACTACAGTTAATTAAACAAAATAAATCAAAATCGGTCAAATGAAAGCAGATGAAAGTTTTCGGAGAAAAAAAAACAACGCCTTGTAAAAATTAAAGCGATTCAAATTAGCAAACTCAAAGAATTTTCTCACATAAATTGAAAAACCGTTTTTACATTTTTTATGCTATTTTATCATAATAAAAAAAACAGAATGAATCATAAAAATTAATCCCCGGATATTATATGTTTGTTTTATTCATTATTCTTAAAAATTTGGCCGCGTTTCAAAGAATTCCACACGAAAATAAATTAATTTAAATATATTCTAAAATCAAGTTTTCAACAAGTTATTTTTAACTGAAATTTATAACAAAGATACATTTACAAAATCTGTTCGGTTTTTCGAAAAACTTCACTAATTTTTAAATTCGTTAGCTTATCGCTTATGGAGGACAGTATGGCTCAGTTGGTAGCGTCGCGGCCTCTGAATCAGACTGTCGTGGGTTCGAATCTCACCTCTGCTCATGGATGTTTTGTGATGTTATTTAGTTTTTAAGTGATATATTATATTTGTTGTATTTAAGACGCTAATGACCTAAGTTGTCGACGCGTCTATAATCCACAATAAATAAAAATAAATTATCGCTTATGGCCACTTTTCCACTAACATTCAGGATCATTTGAGTCTAAAACCAATGTAGACTATTTTTAATGGAAATCGGTTCAGTAGGTAGTTAATTAGTTAAAGGCGGATCAGCTGTATTATAAAAGGCAAAGTCTGTCTGCTGTTTGGTTGACTGCACTCTATAGACACTATAGAGTAGGTACCTAGCCTTCTTTTAAATCATTCCCAAGTTCAGGTAAAGACTTAATAATCATCAAACATGGTTATTCACTGCAGCATATATTTCATTTTGCAGAACAAAATGTCGGTACCCCTTCTCTTAGAGGGAAACTTGCTCGATAGGTGTTTATATCATTCTGCAAGGGGGTTAATACCGACATTTAGCTCTCCAAATTGAAATATATGCTTAAAACAGTCGCCGTAACAACATATTAAAATTTAAACCTTGAACTAATAATAAAAAATTCCGTCGGGTACATGACACGTTTAGGGTGATCTGTTACCCCTTTAATACTGACCAATTGATCTGCAAATATTATAATGGCATTATTGGGTCACCGACAAGCTATACAAGCAATTTTAGCCTTGAAGCAATAATAATTGTGACCATTTCTTTTTGTTACATGTTGGGGGCGGTCTGCATCCCTCCCATACCGCTATCTAGCAAAATCCATTACTCAGGGAACTTTAATATGCCTCCCTCAACATCTTCATAAAAATAAGGCCTTGAATAAATATCACCTAAAAATTGTCACTAGCTCTCGGTCTAGCTCTCAGCCTGAATTTGGGAACGATTTAAAAGAAGACTCCACTGAAATCTATCAAAATCTTCAAACTAAAATTACTAATTACTCTAGATTATTTCAGGATGGACTATAGTGATATTATATTTCGCTCAAATATGTTATTCTAGGTTTTAAAATAAATTTTTCTCAGTTTAAGATCTTTAATCTCTGTTATTTTAAAACATTAAAAACGCAATCTTTATTGTTTAGAAAATGTGGAAAAGAAACAAGAGACGTTAAAAATAATTGTTTAAATTGTTTTGCAACTTTGCAGACAAGACACTTGAGAAATGGGAATTCCTTAAAATAACTTACCGTGTTATTTTTTCCACATTTTCAAGTCTATAAATAAAAATGCAACATAGTAAAACCGCATCCAAAAGAGATCATTGACAACTAGCCGTTACCCGCAGAATTTCACGCGTTAACAGAAACTTTATTTTATTTATTCCTAGTGGTCCGGTCCGGCATCGCCAGGATGCTATGAATTAATGATTTATTATCCCCCTTCCCGCGAGAAATTTTCCCCTTGCGAGGTGAAGCCGAGCTGGTGATGTTTATAATATTGTTAGTAGGATTCCATGATCAATACGCTAAAATCCAAAAAAATTGCTGTGTTACGTTTTGTTACTATCCCACAGGAATTACCCCCCCCTCGCGAGAAATTTTCCCCCTGCGAAGCGAAACCGGGCTGGTGTATTCCCCCCGCGATAAATTCTCCCCTTGCGAAGCGAAGCCGGTCTGGTGGTGTTTATAATAATATTAATGGGGCTCTGGCAAAAAGTGACATTTACCTTAAAGGAATCACACGCCGCTATTCACTTTTATTAAAATCAGCCGAACTACTGAATCGATTTACGTAAAATTTATATGGTATCCAATAAAAAAAGAATTTTCCAAATCGGTTTATAAATGACGGAGTTCTGAGGTAACAAATATAAAAAAAAATACAACCGAATTCAGAACCACCTCCTTTTTCTTGAAGTCGGTTAAAAAGGTAAAATATATACGTTTTGCGTCGATCTGATCGAAATCTAGTGTGGACATATTTTATTGCGAAGTTTGATGTGATCTGACCAAAATCTAGTGTGGACGCGTCCGTTAGGATTCTGTTGCGAAGTTTGTGTAAACTTAACTGTTCATATGACAAGGGGGATGGCAGATGCTAGACTAAAATGAACGTCGGGTCGGATATCAGTCCGTCACACTGTGTAAACCATACAGTGTTTAGATTACTCAACTCTCTCCCCGCTTTATTTATGTTGGGTTTTTGTTGAATATGTTACTCTAAATTAGACATCAAATATATTTACGTCTTATTTTAAGAAGTCGTGAAAAATTCCCAACGTCACGATTTCAACCGAGGAGACGGGAATAGTGCACATTTTCAAATAACACATTGTCAGATTACACATTGTTAGATTACACATTGTCAGATTACACATTGTCAGATTACACATTATCGGATTACACATTGTCAAATTACACATTGTCGGATTACACGTTGCCAGATTACACACTGTCAGAATACACATTGTCAGATTACACATTGTCAAATTACACATTGTCGGATAACACATTGTAAAATTACACATTGTCGAATTACAAGTTGCCAGATTACACATTGTCAGATTACACATTATCGGATTACACATTGTCAAATTACACATTGTCGGATTACACGTTGCCAGATTACACATTATCGGATTACACATTGTCAAATTACACATTGTCGGATTACACGTTGCCAGATTACACATTGTCAGATTACACATTGTCAGATTACACATTGTAAAATTACACATTGTCGGATTACACATTGTAAAATTACACATTGTCGGATTACAAGTTGCCAGATTACACATTGTCAGATTACACATTGTCAGATTACACATTATCGGATTACACATTGTCGGATTACAAGTTGCCAGATTATACATTGTCAGATTACAACATTGCCAGTTTACACATTGTCAAATTACACATTGTTAGATTACACATTGTCAAATTACATATTGTCGGATTACACGTTGCCAGATTGCACATTGCCGGATTACAATAAATATTTACCTAGTAAGTATATATTTTCATTATTAAAATAAAAATAAAATAAAAAAAAGCCTTGGGGATTCGAACCTGGGGTTGGCGTTTGTACCTGTCGGTAGACTCGTACTTTTCCGTACGGCCACCTGGCTTACTGTATCTGAGACCTTAACTTTTATAGTTATGCATTCTGTGTTTTGTTTCATATGTCAACCACTTCCGACTATTTCCGTTATATCTAATATTTCTAAAATGTCACCCCAGTTTCAGTATATGACACTTCAGATGGTGTTCATGTCAAAAGGTTGAGCACCCCTGGACTATACTAAAGAGAGATCAAAAATAATCCCTTTGTTTTGGAAGCGAACATTAAAAATATTTAAAACGTGTGGTTTTCTTTAAATCTCCGCTTCCACTGGTTTAAAATTATATATTTTCAAATAAAAGTACTTATTATTTAACGTTTTGAAATATTTAAAAGATATTTTATGTGAAGCAATAAATTAAGCTTTAGTTAGCACTGTTTTACCTACCTACTTCTCAAAATAAAACTAAAATTCTTAAATAACACAGTAGACGCTATTAGAATACACAGTCGCAACCAGATGTGTAATTTCAGAGCGTTCACATTTTGTAATAGTGGATTAATTAATTAATTATAGATTATAGACGCGCCGACAACTCAGGTCATTAGCGTCTTCAACACAACAAATGATCCATTTGTGTATTAGAATCCGCCAGCTGGCATACACAAACCGACTGGTACGAGCTTGGGTCCCTGGGAGCCCAAATAATAAATATGAAAATTTACATACCAAAACTGCTTTTACATGGCCGACCAACAAATGAACTGACGGTAATAGCGTCTATAATCCACAATTTAATAAATGATGTCTTCTTTGCGGTGCAATTATCGATTGTCATTTTAGGAGCGTTTAACAACCTGTAAATAATTAACAAAGAGATAAAATTCAGTTTTATGGACTATTTATATCGTTACACACCAATCGGGATTAACTAGCCAGATTAACTTTGATCTTTTTAAACCAAACAATCAATGCACTTTGTTGATACAGTCCAGTGTTTAAAAATTGATTCTTAAGATGAAAAAAAAATTAAATGCTTCAATGGAAAACTAAAAGCTATCATATACAAGGATGTTTATAAAAATGATACCGACAAACTTCGGGAGACGATTTCTTAGTTGATTTTAAGAAAGAAAAAAATAAATTTAAAAAAATAGGTAAAAAAACTTTAAAGTTAAACGGTTTTATTTTAAATCATCAGCTGTACCAAAAACTAGAAAATAATAAGGACACAAACCAAGGGGCACTTTGTAATAAAATAAGTAATAAAAACGTTCGTTAAGGTGTGTGTGTGTGTGCAAACTACATCCGGATAGGGTATTCGACCAATCAGAATGGACCCTGACTGCAGGGCCTAGGCCCGTATTCACCAAACACTGTTAAAGATAGAAGTTACTAACCTTAGAATAAATTTATTCCTTCTAATAAAATAAACTTTCTATTCACCAAGCAATTCATTCGATAGAATAGTAACTACAGGTAAACATTTACTATATTCCATACGCCTTGAAGATTTTGTCAAATATTTTGATTCTAAAGCACGTTTACCAAAGATCCGACCGATGGCGCATCGATCGAAAATGTAAAATGGTGAATATTGACATATTTTACTGACAAAAGCCTTTACCTGAAAGATATGAAATTAATATTTACCTGAAAAGGTCGCCAGGCCATAAAATAATTTATGCATTTCGTGCACACCCTATTTAACTAGGCGAATAAATATTTATACCCTTGAAATTGGACAGAATAACTATTCTTACGATTTATACCTGCAGTAAACTTAACTATGTTTGGTAATTTGAATTATCACTATTTATTCCGAGTAATAGTTACCAGGGGAATAAATCAACGGAATAAATAACTAACTAGGCTCGGTGAATACGGGCCCTAGTCGCTTGTCTAAAAATATAGCAGAAAAATTGAGTGGTGCGTTTATTTTGACCTGAAGTGTATTTTAGGGGATGTATTAAGGGGTTAAATGTTTCATTTTGTTCAAAAACAATGCCACATGCCTTGCATGTATTAGCAAATACGCTATTTTGTCGGCAGGATTTTGTACTGCGGGACGATTTTTTTATTTTTATTAGTTAGCGAAATATCATCAACATATGATGATGCGGGTGGCATCAATCTCCAGACTCCAAAGACTAAAGAGACGAACGAAGATCACTGTCTGCGATGTGTCAGTGCCGAGTGCGTGAGGTCGACGACACCAGAGGTCATGATTCATTGCGATTGTCCAGCGGATTGGCCAGGACACAGCACTCTTTTCAACTACCCAAATTCACGTATGCACAATAATTATACAGGGTTATTTGATAAAATTTATTTGAATAATATATAGTAAGGTACTGGCGGCAAATATGGCCCACCTTAATTTAAAATGATTTTTACTTTTAACCCTGATTTTTTATGGAACATTTTTTATATCAAAATAACAAGTAACTATAAACTTGTCATGGGGATATAATTTTATTTTGTGAAAAAAGATTTTTTTCGGAAATAAGTGTAAAAATAAACAGCCTTACACTTGGGCCATATTATCCATCTGTTCGGATTATATGGCCCACAACAAAAAATATCTTAAAACCTATAAAATGAATATAGCTTTTACATTATTTTTTTTTTAATTTTAATAAACTAATTCCACAGTGCACACAACTCATATAAAATATAATAAAAACGAAAACTAATCCTGCCATGGGCACTAAAAACAACATAACAGTGAACATTTTTAGGGTCTAAAATTAAAAGCACTCAAACTCTTCAAATTTTTGCATATTTTTCCCATCGCAAACCTAAAACAAATGGGAAGAATTCGCAAATCTATTTTATGAATGTTATTTAGTGGAGTTGGTTACTATGACCCACTGTTGGATTATATGACCAGCGGTCCATATAACCCGCCAACGCATTGGACCATATTATCCGAAAGGGTAACTGAACAACATTATCATGATAAATAAGGCGAGCGAGTGCAGTATCAATTAAATATTTCATGCACAGATTCCTAACAAAATGACACTTACCCCTGACTTTTCACAGCTTCCACTTCAGACGTAACAACGAATAAAAAAATTGACAAAAAACTTAAACAAATAACAACAGCATGTCAATACACCCGCATAAACAAACGAATGAACTATTGTCGGAAGTTTTGTAACGGGGGGCTGCGGGAAATTAAACCGTTAAACGTATGACGTTGTCAGATCGTCGGCAGATATTTTAGTTTGCGCAGGACAAATGTTGGCCCATATTACCCTCTGGGCCATATTTGCCGCCAGTACCTTAGATTGTTTTTCTAGTATTGTAATGGGGTTTATTAATTAATTAATTAATCGTAGATTATAGACGCGTCGACAACTCAGGTCATTAGCGTCTTCAACACAACAAATAATCCATTTGTGTATTAGAATCCGCCAGCCGGCATACACAAACCGATTGGTACGAGCTCGGGTCACTGGGAACGCTAATTCCCAAAGAACACATAATTCAATTTGCGAAAGCAACCACATTCCAATGTCCCCCCTGGGGGGTTTGGGGTTTATTAGAAGTGCATGCCCTACCTTCCAAATTTCATCTATATAGTAAAATGGCAGTGACATATGAACGGAGACAGACGGACAGGACGAAATTATAAGGATTCCCTTTTTGCCATTTGACTACGGAACCCTAAAAAGGAGGCAGACCTATCAAGTAGTGTTCATGAAGATGTCGCGGTGGTCCAATTTAATTTTTACTACAATGGGTTCAGAAGTTTTTTTTTCTTTAGTGGGTAGTCTTTGAGATTTATGTCAATGCACATACAAAAATAATGAAATTAGCCACCATATTGTCCAAAATGTCGACTAATTTAATATAATAATATCTGGATGAGTTAAAAAAAATAGTACTTAAAGTTCCCATTTCATCATTATTGTTGTTATTTTTTTACTTTTCAAATAATTACTAATTATTTTAATAAGTTAAAGATTGACTGTCAGAGTAATTTGACATAAATAATGAAAATAGTTTGTTTTTTCCAAAGCCTACTCACCATACGACACTGTTTTATAACGTTAAAAAACTGTTTTTTAAAATGATAAAATCGATAAGAAAACGAATTTTTCCAGGGATGAGACCTAGCTAGATCGATTTTTTGCCCCCCGAAACCCCTTTTCGGTAAATTTGATCAAAATCGTTAGAGCCGTTTTCGAGAAAATATTTATATAGGTACATAGGTACATATATACAAGATTTGCTCGTTTAATAATATAGGGATATTCATTCGGTCTGTTTAATTAGTCATAAAATTGAAAAATAATTTTTAAAAGTAGAATAAAAGTTGTAGTCTTTAATAAATCCCAAATACTTAATTTGCTATAATTTAGTGCAATAAAAATATTTTTTTCTCAAATTTTATTCGCATATTAAAATGGGTAGTTTAATATTGAGAACCCTGTATAAATATCTTTAACCAACTGCACAGACAAAAAGAATCATCATCGATTAGGATAAGTTATTTTCTTACTCATCAATTAATATTAACTGCTTAATTATTAGCGATAGAATACAAAAATGTTTTTTAAAGCAACCGTCTGGATTATTTGAACGATTCATAATATTTTCAGTTTATTAATTTCCCATTGGAAGTTATTGTAATGGGTCCGAAAATCGAAATCAAAATGGAGAATAAATTTTTATGTTTCAAGGTCACCACACTATTTTTAGAAAGATGTCTCTCTCTCTCTCTGTGTGTGTGTGTACGTACGTACGTACGTATGTGTCAATTTCTTTCTAAGACGAAATCTCGAGAATGAAAAATGATATCGACTACGTTAGGGTGCCAATCGACGCGTATTAACGTAAATATGATCTGAAAGAAATTTTTTCAAAATCGGTTCAGCCGTTCTTTTTTCTTAACCAAATAGACTCCAAAAAAGTAGATTTTACAGAATATCTCGCGAATAAAAAATTATATTGACTTCGTAAGGGTGTCAATCGAGGCGTGTTAACGTCGTTTTGATCCGACACAAATTTTATAAAAATCGGTTCAGCCGTTTTTTTTTTTTTTAATTATTGTTAAAAATAAATAATAATTATGTTTTAATGATTAAAATGATTACTTTTCTGTGTAATATCTAATTTGATTATTGTTATTAAATATTTATCAAACTGAGAAGTTCGTCGTGTGGACCTCAAGGGTCGCACTTTGGTTCTAATAAACGACCCACCTCACGGCTTGTTATTTTTTTTATTGTGAAAGTGAAGAATGCACTTATAGACCAAGAGCTAGTGACAATTTTTTGGTGTTATTTATTCAAGGTCTTATTTTTGTGAAGATGTTGAGAGAGGCATATTAAAGTGCCTTGAGCTAGGGATTTTGCTAGATGGCGGTATGGTAGGGATGCAGGCCGCCCCCAACATGTAACAAAAAAAAACGGTCACAATTATTATTGCTTCAAGGCTGAATTTGTTTGTATAGCTTGTCGGTGACCTAATAATGCCATTATAATATTTGCAGATCGATTGGTCAGTATTAAAGAGGTGGAATATCACCCTAAACGTGTCATGTACCCGACGAAATTTATATTATTATATTAAACTTTGTTCTGCAAATTGAAAAATATGCTTAAAACAGTCGCCGTAACAACATATGAAAATTTGAACCTTCACTGATAAAAATATTTTGTAAAATTACACACTAGGTCATTGGTTATTTTTACGCCACGTACATTCATGTTAAATTACATTTTGTAGGTAACATTACATTTAACATGTAATTTCACATTTTTTCTGTAAATCGTTTAGAATGTAAACTTACGTTAAAAATGTAATATTCCATTAGTGATGTAAAATTACAATGTAAAATAACCTCATATTTAAGTCTGGTATTTTTACTTTCTGAGGGATTCAAGATAGGTATGTTTACATTAATTAAACTGCAACATTACATTGTATAATTCATTTAATAACAATGAAAATATTATTCTGTATATATACATATTGCATTATAATCAATGTAGTATTACATTCTATTATATCCACTTAGAGTTTGTTTTGGTCCCTGAATCTGAGTGGATTTTGAGCCTCTAAACAATCTCGAGTTACAGCAACTTCCTTTGGGAAAATAAGGTGGATATCAAAAATTACTCCAAACCAGATCATGAAGGTGTCAATAAACGAATGAATTTCCATCGCTCAAGAAAAACTTGAAAACATGTTTCGCCTTCAGGAGCTGAAAATAAATCAATTGTGATTGTAAACTCTGAAGTATTTACTAAAACGAAGTAAATGATTGATTCAACAGAAACATGTTTACTTACAAGTTTCAAACATAAGTAGTTTTAACGACACATATTATGGTCCATTGATAGAAATAAAATCAGGAACATCTGAATTTGCATCATTATACTAAAAAATAAAAATTAAAAAAATAAGTAAATCATTACATAATATATATTTTCTACAGTACACTATTGTCAAAATGAACGTCTTCTCAAAATATGTTTTCTCAATATACTTACATTATTAAATAGTTAACACATTCTGCAGGTGTAAGTCGTGGATTTGAGCTTGGGCATTTCACATTATTTTCGTTTTTAATGAGATTGTATACATGACCCAAGTTTTTTTCTATCTTGAATTCCATTGCCGCACTTTTCAAATAAACTGGAACAGTAAAAAACTTTATCAGTATAATATCTTTTTGCTGAGAGCAGTGATTTCTAATTATATTACTTCTGAAACTCAAATAAGTACGTCTTAAATTATAGCCCACCATTTGACGCTGATACATACCTAAGGTTAGGCGAGATTCACGATGATAATATTGGTGTGTTTCATATTTTTCAATAGCACTAAATGTTGATTTACATAACCTAGAGACTACACACAATCATATCTATTTCGTATTTAATTACCTATAGGTTTTTTTTCATTAACTATACTTGACAGCACTGCACTAAAGTTGAACAAAGTAATCCGACAAACAGCCAGGAATACCATTGCGACATATTCATGCAAAGCGTTGGCAATTGGCATGTGATCAAACATGACGATCTGATTGGTCGAGTCAAAAATGTTCACAGTAAATTCACAGATTTCGGGTATTTTTACATTCGTATATGTATTCCTACATCGGATAATGATAGAATCACATGAAGGTATAGAATTAATACATTGTAAAAAGAATTAATACATCGTAAAAAGTATTAATACATCGTAAAAAGTAACATTACTTTAAAAAATGAAATAATACTGCAGAATTGTAAATTCTACATACTCTCTTATGTACTTACTTGTTTTTCACATTTTTTGTGTGGAAAAGCCATGACGAATATGTAAAAAAATATGTAATTTTACCCCAATTTTTATCAGTGTTGAACTAATAATATAAATTTTGTCGGGTACATGACACGTTTAGGGTGATCTGCCACCCCTTTAATACTGACCAATCGATCTGCAAATATTATAATGGCATTATTGGGTTGCGACAAGCTATACACTCAATAAATTTCAGCCTTGAAGCAATAATAATTGTGACCATTTTTTTTTGTTACATGTTGAGGGCGGTCTGCATCCCTCCCATACCGCCATCTAGCAAAATCCCTAACTCAGGGCACTTTAATGTGCCTCTCTCAACATCTCCACAAAAATAAGGCCTTGAATAAATAACACCAAAAAATTGTCAATAGCTCTCGGTCTACTAGGTTCGATGCAATGTGGTTTTAAATGGCAAATTTTAGTTAAATAATAATACTTCTTATTTAATTAATATTTTATCTTAAATAACGAATCAAAAACATTTATTTTATTGTAGAAGGTTTTCAAAATGACAACCATGAACTTCAACACATTTTTAAAGCCACCTATGTTCATTTTCAAAATTTGCCATTTAAAACCACATTGTATCGATTACTTTAAGTGCAAATACTTTGAAAAAGGTTACTCCTAGCCACTTTTACAAAGCATACCTTTTTATGTAAAAATGACGGAAAAATCAATTTTTTGATTCAAAAAATAGTACGAGTGCGTAAAAAAAAGTTATGACTATTTGAATGAGTGAAAAGGTGTGTAAGTGGCGCCCCCTACAAGTAAGAGCCATACCAAGGTCAGATTTGAATTTTTCATGTCAAAAAATTCTCATAGCTATACCTAATTTCATTAAAATGCCTAAATTATTTTAAAAGTTATTTATGAAAATCAAAAATAAAAATTAAACTTTGACACCCTGTATCTTTTTTAATATCAACTTTCGGAATAGACAAGTTGGGGTCTATCGCAATATTGTTTTGTAAGGAATCAGCTGTTACTTTATGTCCCATTCTTTTTGGGACACCCTGTATAAAAAATCCGAATGAAGTAATCACAACTTGTGAACTATTATATAACACAAGAAGGGTGACATTCCCTTCTAAAAAAGACGTATCATCTGAAGAGGTCGATAGGACTTGACTAGCTATTGTGTACTGCATCCTCCGTTGCATCGTCAACACATTTTTGGCTGACTATGTCTAATAAGAAGTACTTCTATTCTTTACTCATCTCAGGAAAGATACTCGGGTGTGTGTGTGTTGAAGTCACGCGCGCGCACAGACAGGGCGTGGGCGAACGGTGGTGGAATAGCGAGGCAAGTCTTGAGAATCATGGTGCCATGCAACAAAGAGATCAACCGTTCTGTAGAATATTCTCTTATTTAGAAATAATTATTGCTTGTGCACGCTTTTACGTTTTAAACAGAACAGAACATTTTATTCAACGAAAAATATACAGTTGTAAGAAAGTTACATAATATTCTTAAATTAAATATACATTGCATAATATATTATCAATGACAATATTTTAAATACAGCACATTTCCTCTCGACTTAACTACAGAAATAAATTTTATTCTTTTACAATATAAAACATCTTAATATTTAAATAGTTTTATTTTTTATTTACTCTATTATTTTATATATACATCAAACGATCAGGTGCTTTGATAAGTCTTTTAGGCCTATCACTTATGATTGCATTTTCCTCAGTATTTTCATTATTATTTTCAGGATTATTTTCGTTATTATTTTCAGGATTATTTTCGTTATTAATTTCGGTATTGTTTTCTAAAGGAGGATTAAGAGTACCATCAATAAATGAATAATTGTCACATTTTCTAATTTGGTTTATATGACGCTTCCATGTTTTATTTTCTAATGTTAATTTAACCAAGTAATTTTGTTTGCCCAAAATTTTAATTATTTTAGCTTTAGCCCATGGTTTGGAACTGTTTCTATAATCTTTAATCATTACTGAATCATTTATTTTTAGTGCTACTCTTTCCTTCCCTCTATGATTTTCTATTTGCTTTTGTTGACTTTTTTCAACATTATTTTTAGTTTCTTCGTATATTTCTTCAATATTAATTTTATCAGAATTGTTTAATTTATTATTTAATAAATCGAAACGATTTTTAATATTGCGCCCAAACATAAGGATTGCTGGACTAAAACCAGTGGTTGCATGAGGTGCATTTCTGTATGACATAAGAAATTTACTTAATGTATTTTTAATGTTTATATTGTTTTTGACCCCCTTCGCGTTAATAAGAGCTTTTTTAATAATTTTCACGGCATTTTCAGCAGCTCCGTTAGTAGAGGGATTTTGGACTGGTGAAAGCTGATGCTTAATACCGTTGCACGCTAAGAATTTTTTAAATAAATCAGAGGTAAATTGTGTACCGTGATCGCTAACTAACGCGTCCGGTAACCCGAATCTAGAAAATAGATCACTTAAACATTCAATTGTTGTTTCTGAATTAGCATTATTTAAAACAAAAACTTCCAGCCATTTACTAAACGAATCAATAATTACTAATAACATTTTTCCAAAAATAGGTCCTGCAAAATCGCAGTGTAATCTTTGCCAAGGTTTTTCAGGAAATTTCCATGGAATTAATGTGTCTTTAGGTGGATTATCTTTATTTAGAAGGCAAGATTCACAACTTTTAGCTACCAACTCAATTTGGCTATCGATTTTCGGCCACCAAATATAATTTCGTGATATTGATTTCATTTTAATGATACCTAGATGTGTTTGGTGTAACTCGTTTAAAAGTGTATGTCTAACACATTCAGGTATAATTAAACGGTACCCCCAGAATAAGCAATTATTTTCAATGGACAATTGTTCTCTGCGAGTAAAATATGGCTGTAATTCAGGCTGCACTTTTTGTGGCCACCCTACTTGTACATAATTTTTAACTAAATTTAATACGTTATCTTTTTCAGTTTCGTTTGCAATTTCTTTTTGAGTTATAGGTAAATTACTTTCTGATAATACAAAATTTAGAAAAACTTCATCATAGTCATTTTCGTTTCCAATCGTGCCAGCGGTATTTATCGGCATTCTCGATAAACAATCCGCAAGATTGTGTGCAGATTTAACATACTCGATATCGAACGAAAAACCAGACAAGTAAACAGCGTATCTCTGCAAGCGATTCGCGGCTAGAACGGGAATACCCTTTTTTGGACCGAAAATACTAACTAACGCTTGATGATCGGTAACTAGAACAAATTTCCGCCCCCACAAATATTGATAAAATTGTTTAACCGAGTAAATAATAGCTAGCGCCTCTTTATCAATTTGTGAATATCGCTTTTCGGACTCATTTAACGTTCTAGAGGCAAATTCAATAGGTCGCAATTCTCCATTCGGATATTTGTGAACTAAGATCCCGGCGACCCCGTAATCACACGCATCGACAATTACTTTTATATCTAAATCTGGATTAAAATGAACTAAGATTGAAGAAGATGTTAATTCATTTTTAATAGATTCAAAACAATTTTTACATTGATCAGACCATTGCCACATTGCGTCCTTTTTTAATAAATCATAAAGTGGCTTTAATTTAATTGCAAAATTTGAAATGAATTTACGGTAATAATTCATAAAACCTAAAAATGACTGTAGTTGTGTATGATTTTTTGGTTCGGGTGCTTCACGAATAGCTTTAACTTTATTCATATCAGGATGAAGTCCTTCAGAATCAATGACAAAACCCAAATAATTTACAGACTTTTGAAAAAACTTACATTTTTCTTTTTTTATTTTTAAACCTGCTTTTTGTAATTTTGAAAGAACTAAATGTAATCTTTGAGTATGCTCTTTACGATCTTTCCCCGTGATTAAAATGTCATCTAGGAAAACAACAGTGCCTTCTAGTCCCAATAAAAGATGCTCCATGATTTTCTGAAATTTTGCGGGGGCTGTCGACACGCCATAAGGTAAGCGAGTATATTTAAATAAACCAAAATGAGTACTAATGGTAGTTACAAGTTGTGAATTTTCTTCTAATTCTACTTGCTGGTAAGCCTGACTCAGATCTATTTTGGTAAATTCTACCCCCCCTTGCAATTTAGAAAAAAGATCCTCGATTCGCGGTAGTGGATATTTATCCACTTTCAAAAATTTATTAATCGTGACTTTATAATCTCCACATATTCTAATAGAGCCATCCTTTTTTAATACCGGAACAATGGGACTAGACCATCGAGAATAGTCAACAGGTACTAAGACACCAATTTCCACCAGCTTCTTTAGCTGCTGCTCAACTTTAGACCTTAATGCCAACGCCAGTGGTCGTGGCTTATGAAAAATCGGTTCAGCTTCTAACTCCAAATCTAACTTGATTTTACCATATTTAAAAGTGCCTAATTCCTTTGAAAAAACATCATTAAATTTCTTTAATACATGATTTTCGTTTTGATCAATAAAATTTATTTCCTTTATACCCATATTAAATTTATGCATCCAATCAAGACCTAGAATAGGTTCTCCTGCCCTACGTACAACATAAAAATCTAAATCGGTATCGCAATTATTAAATTTTACATTTAAATTAAACATTCCTAACGGCTTAATAGTACTACCATCGTAACTTTTCAAAATTATAGTAGTTGGTTCAAGTTTGCAATCAGGGAAATTATTTTCCCAAAAATGTTGCGAACATGCCGTTACAGCTGCTCCCGAATCAACTTGTAAATTAAATTCTTTATCATTCAAGCATACATTTACCGTGATAGGTTTAATCTGTTTTGAACTAATATTGAAAATAGGTACTTCTTCTACCTCTTCTTCATTTAAACAATAAGTTCTTCGGGTATTAGCACTTGTACTATGGCTAGATGTTCTATTTTTATTACATACTGATTGCAAATGACCCTTTTCATTGCAAAAATGGCAGCTATAATTTTTATACTTACAATTATTTGAAATATGATTCTTTTTACCGCACACTTTGCATTTGGCTTGGTTGAAAACGTTAGCGTTCGTGGAATCCTTTGCGCTCCCTCCTTGTCGGATTCGATATAACTCCGAAGAATCTTGTTTGGAATCCTTGAAGTCAGGATGCGTCATCTCCACCAGCTGTCCTATTTCCAGTGCTTTATCGAATGTTAGCTTGTCTTCCATTTCCATGTACAGCTTCATCTTGATGGGACCTTCTTCTAATCCCGTAATAAATTTATCTCTTAAGGCAGTAGTCAAATGACTTCCAAAATTGCAGTTTACACTCAGGTGTTTGACTCGTGCTGCCCATTCATTTAAAGATTCTCCACTTCTTCGAGAACTTCGGTAAAATTCTTCTCTTTCGTAGAAAACTGATTTTACTGTTCTGTAATGCTTATGCAAATGTCCTATTAAAATATCGTAATCGACGTCCTCCGGTGATTTCGGAACACATAGATCTGTTAGTAATTGATAACAGTCTTCGTGCAAAAAATGTAACAGAATACTTCGTTGACGTGGTTTCTCCATTACATCATTTATAATAAAAAATTGTTTTAATTTCTTAGAATAAATTTCCCATTTATTAATTGCAGGATTAAATTCTTGGAGATGACCCAATACATTCTTATCACCCATTTTAGAGAAAAAAAAAATAGTTTTATCTCGTCGCCACTGTAGAATATTCTCTTATTTAGAAATAATTATTGCTTGTGCACGCTTTTACGTTTTAAACAGAACAGAACATTTTATTCAACGAAAAATATACAGTTGTAAGAAAGTTACATAATATTCTTAAATTAAATATACATTGCATAATATATTATCAATGACAATATTTTAAATACAGCTCTGGATGACGACTAAATAAGGTTGCCACCTGGCAGGTTTTTCATTAACAAGGCTGGGTGTCGGTCAGCATCCAAAAAAATGGCGGTTTTCTTACCATTCTCAACAGATACGTCATCGAATTTGGAAAAGCTACTCGAAGCAATAATGTAATCACTCAAGAAACCACAATACGATCTGATTGGGTTATGTCTAAGACGTCAATTTTAATTTGGCGAGGTGGTTCCATTATGGTAAATCCGCTACTTGTCAAAAATGACTGTAATAGATTAGGAAAGGAAGGCGTGGCGGAGTCGCAACTGTCTCCTTCTAACTAGAATCTGCGTTAAACGTACGTTGTGAATTGAATCAGTCTTTCTCTTCCCCTTCACCTATTGACATGATACAAATGTCAAATTTCATTCATTCTACAGACATAACCTCGTTTTTTTAAAACGCGTCGTCGTTAATAATTAAAGCAATCTGTTATGGAATGATGTCTTGTACCTGACTGCAGTATAATGAAAATTATGACTGCAAAAAGTTTAAATTTCCGACTGAGGAAAAAGCTAAAATAATAGCTAGATATCAAATACCTAATTGATGAAAACATTTTTTTTATCCTTTTAGCTTACCCTCCCTTGATCTAGCGTAGCTCAGACGACTTTAGAACACTTTTTTAACTCCAAATGGAACGAACAAACTCAATTTCTAATTATAATTGCGTAAATTAGACCTCGACAAACGTCAACGAGGTTGAGTTTAGGTTAGAATAAACGTCACTGGTTGAATCAAGTTAGGACATTCATTTTTCATAAATTTTTAAATTCAAATAAAAATTTATTTCACACGAAATAATAAAGTTTTGTAGCCAATAATGACGGGATTTATTAATTATTTTTATGAAACAGTCATTGTTTTCGTAAGAAATGTGTTTTAAGAGAATAGTAATGAATATTCCGTTAAACCCCATACATTTTTGAACGCCAATCGACTCCATTTTAAATTTCGCGCTCAAATTAGGACCGCCTACTTCTGTAGTCTATTTTAGACTCCATAAAATTTGGATTTTCTTCCATATCATGTACATATAGGTATATGAAGGGAATGGGGAAAGAACAGGGTATGTAATATTTTTTTGATTTTTGAGCTGTTAGTGCTATCTGGATAGATCGTAACGGTATTCAGC
Source organism: Mongoloraphidia duomilia (assembly GCA_039654895.1). NCBI lineage: Eukaryota > Metazoa > Arthropoda > Insecta > Raphidioptera > Raphidiidae > Mongoloraphidia > Mongoloraphidia duomilia. The sequence goes on from CM077524.1 coordinate 3,168,370, forward strand.
ACTGGGTAAATTGTGGGGTAAAAGAAATAGTTAGATCACCGTGTATTTTAAAACTTAAAATTATTGGATGGCAAAAGAACAAGGAATGTAAATAACTTTAAATTCAATTTACTCAGCAATTTGTCAGAAGGACATAACTTATTTTTTCCACATTCCCTTCATATATCTTAGCCAAGTAAAAATGGCTGGGTTATATCAGAAACGCAAATACAGCATTGTGAGAGATCCGCTCCTCTATTTGTTACATTCTACAATCCATTGTTTCCCTTCCAACAACGCAACGTTTTCCATAATCCACGCACCGCGTATCTCCATAAAGACAACATTCATGCTACCAGTGTCATCATTACTACCGTACTTACACAACTCTCTACTGTGCTTATACTACATGCGTACACGCTGCCGGCTCCCTCGACAGCGAAACTTGCATCGAGTACTGAGGCCATTCGGGCGCCGGTCGCTCAGTGCAGCACCACGGTCCGCGCAGTGTTCTGTCCCCAACAACAACTTCTTCTTGCAACAAACACTTCAGTCGGGTCCGTTGCACTCGCACACAGCTCACGCATACACGTGCGTCCGGTATTCCCCTTCGTCTCAGCCGCTGCACGCAGTTCAAATGTTTTTTTTTTGAATATAATAAACGTATTGTCATGATAAAAGTCGCTGTATAACAAAACTTCTCTTGTTTTTTTTAAACAGTTGAATGGTATTGTTTTTTTTGTTGTTCGAACGGTGTTGTTTTTTGTGATGTGATGTGCGTGTGTTTTTCATAGCTGTCTGGATTCAAGTCTGGGTGTTTAATTGCAAAGTGCGTAACATAAATTATTATAATTAATTAGTGTCATAATGATACGCAGTGCGTGCCTTCCTCAAATTGTTCCTCTCATGACATTAGATTTGTCAGGGTCAAAGACACACAGCGATTGGTGCTGATGCTCTTTTTTTGTAGTTCATTAATGTCTGTTTAATATTTTAATGAATGAAATCGTCCTTTGTGCACAGTTAACACATGTTGAACTAAATTTGTCCGTTTCTCATTTTTTTCTTCGTGTTTTGTTTTTTTAATTAGAAACAAAGTTGTTACGTCGCGTCATACCAATCTACAGTTGAAATAAAACTTTTAAGATTGCCTTTATCGATAGAGATCAATTACAAGCCCCTAGCTAATCGGTACTAATCTGTGAGCTTGTAAAAATATTGACTGAAATTTTAATGTACTTATCTATATCAGTACTAATTCATTACAAAATAAGAAGTCTATATATTATGTTACCTCAACACTCGAGAACTACTTAATCGATTTGGAAAATTCTTTGACTGCATTTAAAAGCCTAATTCAATTCCCGTGTAGAATAGCCTATATATTATAACGTTAAGGAGAAACGGGAATGAGCAGTGAGCGAAAATATAAAGCAAGTCAGGGATCCCGCTAGTGATGAGCAAAGCAAGACCAAGACTTTGCTTCTTTAGTCTTGGTCTTGCGTATTTAGTTTTGGTCTTAGTCTTGCATATTTAAAACTTTATACTTACTTATTTAATATTTTTTTAAGCATCATCTAAGCCTATAATATATGTTAGTTTTTATTAAACGGTTTTATTTAGCTTGACCCCGTATATTTGTTTGTTTGTTACTATCTTTGTTTCAAATCTTGCGACAGCTTTTTCAACTACTTCTACTTAACCGATTCTTATGAAACTTTGCAAACATATTGAGTTCCCATGACAATACAATATTATGATAATTTCAACTTCGTAACGAGGCTCTGATGATGGAATCAGGAGGTGGCCAGAAATCAAACTTAAAACTAGAAAATAAAAATAGGTAAAAAACGATTTTATTTTAAAGCATCAGCTGTACCAAAAACTAGAAAATAATTAGGACACAAACCAAGGGGCACTTTGTGTTGCTGCGGCAGCGGAATAAGTAATAATGTGGAACTTTTAACAGACTAAAATAAAAACATGGGGCGCTTAAAAATCTGTATAACGACTGTATAATTGTTAAATAAGAACGGCTTGTCTAGAAAAATGTGTTTCCAAGCCCACCAACAGAAATATTTCAAATGCGTCCCACGTTATTATTGTAGTCTGCTGTTAAAAGTCCCAGATTATTACTTATTCCGCTGACGCAGCGACACAAAGTGCCCCTTGGTTTGTGTCCTAATTATTTTCTAGTTGTTGGTACAGCTGATGATTTAAAATAAAACTTCTATTGCAATACTCAAAACACAGTAAAAATTTACTTTATAGATATAAGACCGTGTAGTTTTCAGTACAAAGTACACACTATAGAAGTGCACACAAAATCTACATGTAATGCAAATTTTATTTTATTTATTGTAAATTATAGACGCGTCGACAGCTTAGGTCATTAGCGTCTTTGTAATGCAAGTTTACAGACTAATATATATTATATGATTTGTTTTTCGTTGTCATGGTTACACCGTTAATGTTAAATATTTAACGCAAACGTTAAACGGTCCGAAATCACAAAATGAAGTGCGCTTCTATAATGGTATACGTAAGTGGCTGTTGACTTTCCGAGATCCGAATGGTGGCCGCAATAAGACAGTTTGTATAAAAACAAACTTCTTGTTAATTTATTACTAGCGTTTATCTTTTTTCTTAACTATTTGACCCAACCGTTTGATAATATACAATGAATGCACTTATTATTTAAAATACAAGGTGCTGCTTAATATTTGGGACTTTTTTTCTTGTAATGATCGAGAAAAATATTTGTGTTGGTGGGCTTGGAAACACATTTTTCTAGACAAGCCGTTCTTATTTAATAATTATACAGTCGCTATACAGATTTTTATTTTTATGCGCCCCACGTTTTTATTTTAGTCTGTTAAAAGTCCCAAATTATTACTTATTCCGCTGCCCCTTGGTTTCTAGTTTCTAGTCTCTAGTTTTTAAGAGTTCCACTGTCCACCTCCTGATTCCATAATCAGACCCTCGTTACCAAGTTGAAATTATCATGATATTGTATTGTCACGGGAACTCAATATGTGTGCAAAGTTTCATAAGAATCGGTTAAGTAGAAGTAGTTGAAAAAGCTGTCGTAAGATTTGAAACAAAGGTAGTAACGAACAAATATATACGGGGTCAAGCTAAATAAAACCCTTTAAAAATGACAAGGGGCACAGAAAAAGTAAATAAAATTAATAAATTATTACTAAATAGTTGTTAATTTTATGTACTTTTTCCCAAACACCTGAGGAAGATTGGATAACCAATCAAAACGTGTGAATTGTTAATATATAATACAACACTGCACTGCGGTCTTTTCTTCGCCTGCAAGCTTTTCCATTTAAAAATATGCTTATTAATCAATGTACTGAGTTCCTAACGTTTTTTATTATTAAATCACTCTCCGTGTCCATTTTCTATATTATGTAAAACTTTATCTTAGGGATAAGGCTCAATAAAACTTATAGAATTATCTTATTGGTTTATGTTTAACATTTCGTCTACAATTTTTATTATTTTCAGTTATTAACATTTTTTATTATTTTCAAAAAAAATCGGTTATGAAATTTGAAAATGTAAATACGCCATTAAAAGCATTTTAAATTTTTGAACAAAATATTTTTTTGCCGTTTTGCCCTAAAGTATATAGGAAAGGCAATATTTGCAAATGTTCAATTTTACCCCAATATTAAGCGACACATTGTATAAAAATAATTTTTTAACCATAATGTAGGATTGCTTAATGAAAACAACAAAAGCTCTTATATTATCGTTATGACAATTTAATCTTTGTCTTGTATAAAAAAAAAAAATTTGGAGCATACAAGTAATTCAAGAATTACAAGGCGCGATATTCATGTAGGTACTGTGTGTAAACGGTTTTATTGAACATGGGGAAAATAACACTGAGAAGATTTATAATTTTGTAGTAGGCTATGAGCCATAAGACCTAATATAAATATGTATTGGATTACATAGAAAAAATAGTACAGTGAATTTTTTAAACAATTTTCCATAGCAACGGTTGACTATTAAGCGTTACTCGGAACCGGCTAAATAAAAAAGTCATGATGTCTCGTAAGACACCCGACAGAAGCTATGCTTTTTACGCATTGTATATAAAACCGAATTTATCAAAGATATAAATAATACAATTAAAAAGTTATTATTTGATCGCCATTTTGAAATCTGACGCCATTTTATTTTTTTGTGTCTTATTAAATTCTCAAATATCAATTTTCAAAAGGATCGGATAATTTTTACAAAGAAATAAATACCTATGACCGCCATTTTGAAATATGACATCATTTTATTTTTTTGTGTCCTATAAAACTTGCAAATATTAATTTTCAAAAAGATCGGATAATTTTTACAAAAAAGTACATATGGCCGCCATTTTGAAATCTGACGTCATTTTATTTTTTTGTGTCTTATGAAACTCTCAAATATCAATTTTCAAAAGGATCGGATAATTTTTACAAAGGAGTACTACATATTTCCGCCATTTTGAAATATGACGTCATTTTATTTTTTGTGTCCTATAAAACTCGCATATATCAATTTTCAAAGGGATCGGATAATTTTTACAAAAAAGTACATATTATGGCCGCCATTTTGAAATCTGACGCCATTTTATTTTTTTATGTCCTATGAAACTTTCAAATACTGATTTTCAAAAGGATCGGATAATTTTTACAAAAAAGTATATATGGCCGCCATTTTGAAATCTGACGTCATTTTATTTTTTTGTGACCTATGAAACTCTCAAATATCAATTTTCAAAATGATCGGATAATTTTTACAAAAAAGTATATATGGCCGCCATTTTGAAATCTGACGTCATTTTATTTTTTTGTGACCTATGAAACTCTCAAATATCAATTTTCAAAATGATCGGATATTTTTTACAAAAAAGTACATACGGCCGCCATTTTGAAATCTGACGTCATTTTATTTTTTTGTGTCCTATAAAACTCTCAAATATTAATTTTCAAAAGGATCTAATAATTTTTAGTGTGCTTTATTTCCTTAGTCTGATTTTATTACATTTATCCGAAACGTTACCGGAGAAAGACCTTTTGCCTGTGAAAATTCAAAAGTACGATTTGCACCCGGACGAAACTCGGGCCGGTCAGCTGGTTACCATAATATTGTATTGTCACCGGAGCTACACATGTGTGCAAAATTTCAACTCAATCGGATCATGGGAAGTGGGTAAAAATTCAAAAGTACGATTTACACCCGGACGAAAGCCGGGCCGGTCAGCTAGTTACCATAATATTGTATTGTCACCGGAGCTACACATGTGTGCAAAATTTCAACTCAATCGGATCATAGGAAGTGGGTGAAAATTCAAAAGTACGATTTACACCCGGACGAAAGCCGGGCCGGTCAGCTAGTTACCATAATATTGTATTATCACCGGAGCTACATATGTGTGCAAAATTTCAACTCAATCGGATCACGGGAAGTGGGTGAAAATTCAGAAGTACGATTTACACCCGGACGAAAGCCGGGCCGGTCAGCTAGTTACCATAATATTGTATTGTCACCGGAGCTACACATGTGTGCAAAATTTCAACTCAATCGATCGCAAGATTTGTAACAAATATACGGGATCAAGTTAAATAAAACCACCGTTTAAAAAACAAAGCATCTACTACCTACTTATTTTTGCGTGATGCCAGAACATACGTTTTTATTTGAGAATCAGTTCGGTTGCTTTTGCGTGATGCCAGAATATTTTAAAACTCGCAGTCGCATAAGAAGTAATTTACTTGAAAAAAAAATCATGTAAATCGGATCAGTGGTTCTCGAGTTATAAGCGTACAAAGGGACATAGAGACAGAGAAAGTCAAATTGTTCGGGAAGGTATGATGAACGTCGAGAAATTTTGGTCCGATCCGATCGACGTCAATAATTAGTTACACGTCATTTTAACTCAGTAGGCCAGGGTTTTTAAACTTAAATTCAAACATCAGCAGTCAAAAAATTGAATAACTATATTGAAATAATGCAATATAAGACAGAGCATACGCTATTTTCCAATATCCATATCACACTGTGCAACAGACAAGGACAACCGAAACAAGTTCGCGATTTATTAGATAAAGTCGCATTTATTTAGTTTAATAATCATATAAATCTGTATAAAAAAACTGTTTTGACACAATATTATACATGAAATCTATCTAAAATTTTCTGCTCTTTCGTTTAAGACAGGTTTCGAATCGATCTGACTTAAATTGAGCAAACTATAAACAAAAAACACCGTTTTTTCTAATTTGCTCCCCTCTGGGGCCAAAATTCAAAAATCGGGCGACGTTAGGATCAAATAGACCCCGAGAGGAATCGAACAAAAAAAAGTTTTTTAAAATCGGTTAACCCGTTTGGGCTGTACGACTGATACAAAAAATCCGTTACAGATTGACAGATTCACAGACGTACAGACAAAGCGAGTGTATATAGGCGCTTCTAGCTTCGCTAAGATCGCGCCTAAAAAACAGATTCAGTATAGCGTACAGCGTAATCCAACATTTTTTAATTTACACTTTTCTGTATCAAAATTGTAAAAGAAGGAACCTTTGATACACACCGTATTTTTGTCCTACACCCTATAAAATATGGACTTTTGTCTTCATTTCCGATATTTTCACTATTTTCAGCACTCATTTTTGTCATTTCACTTGTGTAGGAAACTTAACTTCAATGAATCGTAACACTGTAAATACTTATGTTTTTAAGAAGACAAGCGACTAGGCCCTGCAGTCAGGGTCCATTCTGATTGGTCGAATACTCCATCTTGATGTCGTTTGACACTCCCAGACACACCTAAACGAACGTAACAACTAACTAGTGAACTCTGTATGCTAATATGGATAGTTGATAGCGATTAAAACATGGGTTTTGTATGTGGAGAATGTTCAAACACATATTCTTCAAGACAGGCATTAATGTTCACAAATTTAGAATGAAAACTTCAGATAAGGCTTGTAATCTAATTCTTTTTATAAAAGTCGATCAATTTTCTGACATTTCAAAATAAAACTTAATTAAAATTTATTTTTCTATTCCAATTTCTCAAAAACATGTGTAGCTCCGGTGACAATACAATATTATGGTAACTAGCTGACCGGCCCGGCTTCGTCCGGATGTAAATCGTACATTTGAATTTTCACCCACTTCCCGTGATTCGATTGAGTTGAAATTTTGCACATATGTGTAGCTCCGGTGACAATACAATATTATGGTAACTAGCTGACCGACCCGGCTCCCGTCCGGATGCAAATCGCATTTTTGAATTTTCACAGGCAAAAGGTCTTGCTCCGGTAACGTTTCAGTGGATCGGATAAATGTAATAAAATCAGACTAAGCGAATACAACACACTAAAAAATTAAAAATACAAATAGATAAAAAACTTTTAAGTTAAACGGGTTTATAGGTGTACTAAAAAGAAAAAAATAATATTTAATTTAGGTTTGACCCACGCTTTTATACTTATGAACCTAAATTAAATATTATTTTTTTCTTTTTAGTATCTACATTTATAACTTCAAAGTTTTTTTACCTATTTTTTTGACTAGAATATATCCGGATTTCGGGTTTGGCTCGTAACATATACGCTAATTAATTTTACTCTCTGATATCTGAGATACCTACATATTTTGTTCATAATATTTTTTTTTCTATTATTTTTCAGACATCAGCAATTAATGTGATGACATTCTGCAAGCAAAACAAAAGAACTGAACAACTCTCAACTGGACGTCTTTTGTTTACAATTTTCATCAGGAAGTGATTTGCATTCCTCAACCTGTTAAATGGAAATAAAAAACTACCGTGCTAAACAAACTGGTTATAATTTCGTTAAATTAGTTTGAAATAAATTTTACTTTGACAACTGCCATTTGTAAAGAAAAAGAAAGAAGAAATTCGTCTTTATCGACTTACATGTTTTTGTTTTGCAACTGTCAAAAAACAAAAAGAAACGGTTTTAAACAAAAAATACGCGAAACAAAAATTGTGAAGTTATTTTTTATGTGAAAATTGTTCTAAAAGTACTACTAATTTAATCAAATCGATTTACTTTGTTTTTTAACTGCCAAAAACAAGAAAAAAACAGTTTTAAACAAAAAATAAACGAAATAATAATCGCTGAATAATTTTATAGTTTTTCTACGTGACTTATTTTGTAAATTGATTTCGGGGCAATAAATTTTCACTCAGGTGGAAATAAATTTAAATTAATTATTAATTGGATTAATTCTTAAAACGTAATCGACTTTTGTTTTAAAAAAAACGAGAAATTCACTTATTATAAATTCATGGAAGATGCAGTAAAAAAACTACCTCTGGTTTTTTTATTAACCGCTACACCTGCATTTTTACAAAACCGAAATGCATTATCAAAATAAAAATACAATACCAAACAATTTTACTTCCTTATTGAGTGCAGATTTTTAAAGCCGCAAAAAAATGACAAATGGTTAAACCAGAACATTTTTTTTCTTGATGTAACAAAATGTTTTTCGCACAGAAAAAATTATTCAACCATAGAAAAAAATAAAAAAACTAGATGCGCGACCGAAATTCATCGAAATATAAAAAAGTGAAATTTACTTCGAAAAACTTTATCTAGGGCAGTGAATGATAAAAATGACTTGCAGTACCTTTCTTTATTAAATCAAAAAACTATTTCAACACCGAATTCGGCGCCAAAGAAAACCGCGAATGGTAAATTTCAATAGAATTGTATTTGAACAAAAGCAACGCGACGTTTGGTTTTTGTTATCGCCGCATGGGAAATTGCGGATATATTTCCGTAGTAGAGGAAGTGTCATTCATAAAACTGCAAATCACACAATTTATATCATTCATATTCTAGTTGTCATTTGATTAAGAATGACTTAAAACAACTGCTATCGATTTTTTAAAACAATATGACTTTTTTTTATTTTTATATAATAATTATTGATTATTAAAAAAAATAAGTGCCGGTAAATATTAAGTTTTGTTAGTGTCGTGAAACGATATTGTCGAATTTGTGCAATAAAATTGAAAATAGTATAATAGTGATAATTTATGCATATTATAGAATTAGTATAGTGTTACAATGTCGAGTATGCGGATACTAACGGATTGGTGTTGGATCTTTATGGTGTTGGGGATTTTAAAAATGGTCGGTAATGGCGGTGGTGTGCCAGCGAAACGTCCCGATTTTGTTGAAGATTCTGTGGTAAGTTTTATATTTATTTATTCAGTTTATTTATTTTAAGAAAAGTTATTTTTTCAGGGAACCTTCCGTAAGTCTTTTAACAGTTGACAGATCTGGCCATGACCCCAGTAAAAACCTCTCGATTTTCGAGATATTTAAACTTTTTTGAAGTGAAAACTTCCTTAGGCGCGTTAGGCACTCTTTGCCTGGGTACTGAAAAAATGTGAAGCGTTCGCAACTCCTTTCGTAAGAATTCGCAACCCGACCGTAAAATTCGCAACATACTTATATCATAAAAACGACCGTCTACACACTTCCACCCATAGCGCAGTTGGTTGCGTCTTTGCGTTCTATTCATAAAAACCTGGGTTCGAGACCTGATGGCAGCGTAGAATTTTTGGCGTTTTTTCTAAATTCTACATGATATTTATTTACATATTTACATATTTTTTTATTTTTGTTATAATATTCTTTTTTTGACAATAATTATAATTTTTTTGAAACCAAGGAAGGTGGAATTAATTAAAAATACAATTTTAGTATTTTAGTAATAAATTATTTTTAGTTCATAAATGCGCTATAATAGATGACACCAAAAATAAGAAAATTTGAAGTTTTCACTTCTGTCGTGTGGTCATAAGCACATACCCATTTTTTATGCATGTTGTGCCCATAGTCTCAAAAACTTGCATTTTTCATCCAGATTCCAAAAACGGTATAAAACACCTAAATTGATACTGCTATTTTAAAATGGCATCTAACGTCCGCCATATTGAATTTTCCGTGACATATGTATATCAGTAGCACTCGTGAGACTATGACGAATCTATAGACACCTCATTTTTTAAAATCCGTCTAGCCGTTTTGGCTACACCGTACAGAGCGTTCCAATGAAATAGACATAGATAGAGTGCCCGTGGTGAGAGATGAAGCCAGGCATGTCATCAATAATATGCTAGTGAACGCCTGCTTGCCCGCAGACAGTGCCGTGTACACAAAACTGCACATTGGGTTTTATGACGTTAGGTACAATTTTGGCAAACTGCTATTCATGACAATAAACATCCAATACCAAGCTAGAAGGCGGGCGCAATGCATTCACGTTACTATGACGCGGTGGCTTCATCTTTCGCCGCGCGAGGTCTACATACATACATACATAGGCTCGAAAAACATTACCCTCCTTCTGGGGCAGTAGGGTAAAAAGTCGTCTATAGGCTCTTTGCGAGAACAAGGGTTCTTTTTGGGTACGGAATGTTTTTATGGTTAGGAAGATCTTCCAATAGTTTGATGTCAATTTTATCAAACAAGGAAAATCTATCCATTGACCACAATGACCATCCCAGTTAATTGTGGTTTGATAATATTACGTATTAAAAAAAATTACGTCAAAGCAAATAGATAATTATAACGCCATCAACTAATGATAAGTAATTAAATAACAAAATACTAACCATATTAAAATTGAAAACAAATTTACTTACTTTTTAATAAAAAATTGAAAATCTAATTATGGGCTCGAGAGTAGCCGAGCGTGTAGCAATGCTACGGTTTACATTTTTTTATATCATGGCTTCTCTATTACAACCCCCAGTTCCCAGGTTCTAACCCGAGAGCTGGTAAAAGTGTCATCTGTCAACTGGGTTTTCAATTTATTATTAAAAACGTTTCTACAATTATATTATTAATGTATTTTTGTTATTATTATTAACATAAGAGTAATATGTAACAAATACATTTTTTCAGTACCTGAACATGCTAAAATATATTAGCGAAACAATTTGTACAAGGCTTAATGAAAAGGTTTTTTGTACCTATCCACTTTTCTACGATATCATCAAGTATTAAAAAATTATAAATTAAAAATATGAATTGATGTTAGGCCCAAATAACCACAAGCGACTAGGCCCTGCAGTCAGTGTCCATTCTGATTGGTCGAATACCCCATCTTGATGTCGTTTGAGACACACACACACACATACACCTAAACGACCGTAACAACTAACTAGTGAACTCTATATACTAATATGGATAGTTGATAGCGATTAAAAAATGAGTTTTGTATGTGGAGAATGTTCAAACACATATTCTTCAAGACAGGCATTAATGTTCACAAAATTAGAATGAAAACTTCAGGTAACGCTTGTAAGCTAATTCTTTCTATAAAAGTCGATCAATTTTCTGACATTTCAAAATAAAACTTAATTAAAATTTATTTTTCCATTCCAAGTTCTCAAGAACACTGTTATTGTATAAATTTTGAACATCTTAACAGTAACCCATAAGATAAGGGAGAGAGAGATTGTAGACTATAGACGCTCGACAATTGAGGTCATTGGCGTCTCCGTATATATCTATATTGAACTTTAAATTAATGATCAGTCTAGCGGTAGCCCATCGACTAATTTTTACTAAGAGTTGTTCAATAATTCGGTTCAACAACCCATTTTATATTATGTAACAGAAGAGATGACGTGTCATGTATAAAGAAACCTATGAAACTATCGACAATGTTGTAAACAGTTGTACGTTTTCTTGGATTAGTAATTTTAAAAGCGTTGTTATTATAATACAATAGACTATAGACCGAGAGCTAGTGACAATTTTTTGGTGTTATTTATTCAAGGCCTTATTTTTGTGAAGATGTTGAGGGAGGCATATTAAAGTGTCCTGAATAAGGGATTTTGCTAGATAACGGTATGGGAGGGATGCAGACCGCTCCCAACATGTAACAAAAAAATGGCCACAATTATTGTTGCTTCGAGGCTGAAATTGTTTGTATAGCTTGTCGGTGACTCAATAATGCCATTATAATATTTGCAGATCGATTGGTCAGTATTAAAGGGGTGGCAGATCACCCTAAACGTGTCATGTATACCCGACGAAATTTATATTATTAGTTCAAGGTTTACTTAATTAAATTTTAATATGTTGTCACGGCGACTGTTTTAAGCTTATATTTCAATTTGCAGAACAAAATGTCGGTATTAACCTTCTTGCAGAACGATATAAACACCTAGGCGAGCAAGTTTCCGTCTAAGAGAGGGGGTTAATTCCGACATTTTGTTCCGGCTTCACCCGAGTGCAAATAGGATTGAAACCAAATTGGAGAGCGAGCGAGTGAGTAAGGTATTAATTAGTTATAAACGCGATCGAGCGAGCGAAGCGACTGATTAATGCATTAATAAATCATAAATTCACAACACCCGGGCGAAGCCGGTCAGGATTCGGCGCTAGTACGTTATAAACAGGAAAGTGTCATTTCGGATCGATGGACGCGGGCGTCGCTAAGTCCGACGCCGGTTGATGGAAGTCAGTGACGCCGCGACGCACGACCGGTGCGTGAGTCTATTTATAAAATGCAGACAGAAAAGTGCATTGGATGACCCTGCAACAGCGCCCACGAATCAAAACAAAAACCCCATACGAGCCTCCCACGCTATAATAATCGCAAACAAATATCAAAACCTGTTGTGGAATAAATACACAAACAATTGCAACGTTGCGAATGCACCAGACGATTGATGCTTATTTGTTGTTTTTTTTTCCGTTAATATACGCACGTCTAATGATCCAAAGTGGTCAATGGGCAGGGGCGGATCTAGGTTTTTCGGGGCTTAGGGCCCCCTTTTTTACTATACTATAAGTGCTCATTGCTAATGAAAAAGTATTAAAAATTTATGAAAATTCAATTTTTGTGGGCCCTTGACACTTGTGGTTCCTTGGGTTCCATGTGTCTCAATCCCCGAACAAAATATCCCCGACAAAATATCTCCGACAAAATATCTCCGACAAAATATCCCTGGACAAAATATTCCTATGACAAAATATCCCCATGATAAAATATCCCCGAACAAAATATCCTAGCGACAAAATATCTCCAATTAAAAAAGACAAAAAACAAATTTATTGATAGAAACAAATTAAATAAGAACAAGTTAATTATTAACAATGAATATTTATTGAAAAATAAATTCGACCCGATTCGTTTGATATTAAGTCTATTTATAGAAAAAATAACGCTGAATCGACTCCAACACCCCGCACTTTTAATTTCAAACAATATAAACAGCATCTGAGAGATTTTTGATTTTTCTTAAAAATGCCAAAAGTAAGAAGACCCCCCTCTTTGTACAAATTTGCGAAATTTTTGAAAAATAAATTCGACCAGATTCGTTTGATATTAAATCTATTTATAGAAAAAATAACGCTGAATTGAGTGAACGATTTAAATTGCGGAGCTTGTTTTTCAGGAAAATCGTGCAAATTTTAAATAGTTGAGGGAACGATTTAAATAATTGAGGGAACTATTAAAATAAATTATTGAGGGAACGATTTAATTTGGGGAACTTGTTTTTCAGGGAAATCGTGGTAAAATTGTAAAAATAGTGGATCGGGAACGATCTATTGTGAATACATTTAATACGAGATATTTTGTCATATAGATATTTTATACAGGTTTATTTTGTCATGGGGGGCATTTCGTCCGAGGATATTTCGTCCGGGGATATTTTATCATGGGGATAATTTCTCATTGGGTTATTTTGTCCGGGAATATTTTGTCAGGGATATTTTGTCGGGGATATTTTTTTCGGGGATCAAGACGCCTGATACCGGTTCCTTGATACTGTGGGGCCTTGACAGTTGGGGCCCAGGGCTTAAGCCCTAATAGTCCCTTTTTAGATCCGCCCCTGTCAATGGGTGCTTTCAAAGTGTAAAACCAAGCATAAATAGTAGTCTAAGAGGCAGCGACAGATTTTCTTAAGTGTTTACGTATGGCATAAAAAAAACTTTTTAACAAAAAAAAACCTCCTTCAAAAAAGCCACTAAAAATAGGAAAATAACAACATTTTGAGGTCGGCGCCAATTTAATAAAATAGTCGGTTAAAAAGTAGATATTAATTAAATTGGCACTTTTTAACCGACTTTATAGTTTTAAATTAAATTGGCGCCGACATCTAAATTTTATCATTTTCCTTTTTTTAGTGGTTTTTTTGAAGGACGTTTTTTTTTGTTAAAAAGTTTTTTTTGAAGTATAAAAATGCACCGATTAAATAATAATGCATTTCAAAAATTCGGAAAAATATAATGTTTTCAAGGTCATACTAATGGCGTTATTCTGTAGAATTTTGTTAAATTTTTGTGACTTTCTAACAAATTTGACATTACATAAGGTAAAGTGAGACAAAAAATGTAACATTAACCATAGCACAAAAATTTTGATTACACAATGACTTGACGAAACACGTTTAATATTAATATTTAATCAAAGAAATTCTATTCTTTGATTGTATTTTCAAAAGAAATATATAAATATAAAATTATCAAACCTGTGAGACTAGGACGCAGATAACAAATCCAGGCACTCCAGAAAAGGTTGGACGACTTGGTTCAAAGTCCAAAAACTTTTCGGACACTGACTAATTTTTACACTACACAAAAACTTCTTCTAGGAACACTGAAACTTATTTATCCGATAAACCGAAAAAGTTTAGTACCCATCGGTAAATCAGTGAACGCAAATCCTTAAATATTAGAATGAAAACAATCTGAAATGTACCGAAATTTAGTAAGCACCAATCAGAAGTCACAAAAATCAAAATAAAACATGGAGGTAAATACTCTACGGCGCGGCGATTCCGACATAACTAACTGTCCGTTCCAAAATATTAGTTATTCAAGGATTTTTCGTTATGTCATACCTTGTTAAAAATGAATGGAACGTAATTAGGGGTGACGATTCAAAATTTAAATTGCTTTACAATAGACAATTTTACTGACAGTTATTTAGACATGTAGTCGACTTGTAAGCAGGGCTGGATTTAGGCATAAGATAATTGTCACAATCCATGGGAACCTCTGAAATATTTTTTACAAGCTTTTATTTAACTTGCAATGTATGTTAGTTTGTTTGTTTCTGTGTTTGTTTAGGTTAAATCTTGCAAGTCAATTTTGAACGACTTCCACGTATCCGATCGATTTGAAATTTTGTACACATATGTATTCCCGATGATAATACATGAATAAATCATTTTTAGAAATAAATTCAACCCGTAAGGGGTTCAAACGGGGATGCAGGGTTTTTTTGACTAATCAACGCCCAGGCCAAATCGCTGAAACTAGAAACTTGAAATTTGGACAGTTGGTTCCTTTTCTGACGTAAGCATTCACTAAGAAAGGATTTTTCGAAATTCAACCCCTACGGGTGTCAACGGGGAGTAAAATTTTGAAAGACTAAAATGAACAAAATAAATATGAGTAAAAAAAACTTTTTAGAGACAAGCTTTTATTTAAATGCACTAAAAAGGAAAAAATATTTTTTAGTAATTTAGGTTCATAATAATTTATTATGAAAGCGTGGGTCGTGACTAATAAACTATCATAGAGTTCACGACCCACGCTTTTATAATTATGAACCTAAATTATTAAAAATTATTTTTTTCCTTTTTAGTGCATTTATATAAAAGCTTGTCTCTAAAAAGTTTTTTTTACTAATATTTTTGGGTTATAAAATGAGCTATAACATTGTTTTTTTCTATTAACGGTACACTTTTCATAATGGTTTATTATTCTATTCATTTTTGCAAGAAAGTTTTGTAAAAAAATTTTTTTCTGAATTTTATAGCTTCGTAAATACTTTGAAAATAAAAAAATCAGCTGTCCATCTGTTCTGTCAAAAAGCTGACCAGCATTCTTTGATTAATTTTTAGATGTGAAACCATAAGTAATCATGGAAACGAAAAGCAAAAATCATAATAAAAATATTTATTACTAGCCGTTACTCGCGTCTTCGCACACGTTAATAACAGAAACTTTATTTTATTTATTATCTATAGGTAATATTATGTCAAATGTCTATATTTTTGGAGTTGGAATAATTCCGTCGTCCAACTGCTTGGATTTTTTCTTTACAACAAAATTTATCTCAGCTCAATACCTACATAAAAAACAGCCTTCGGATGACGGAAACAGATGTTATTGGCAAGGAAAACAGATAACAGTGAAAACCTTGAAGCTGCAGCATTAAATTTAAAAAAAGTAAGAACACAAAAATGTTACACAGGCCTTGTGTATTGTATGCAATGTGTAAATCAGCACGTTTGTTGCCCGCGCCCAAATGTGTTCTAGAGACACAGAAATAAAACAACTGAAATAAAAAACAACACACCGTCTGCCGTGTGATCCATTAATATCGGCACGTTTAATTATTATGTCATCAACTCAATTCATTCCGCGTTATCTCCATAAATTCTAAAATGTTTCACAATAAGTTATTGCCTTTATTAAAAAAACTTATTTGTATTTTACAGTCGTAATAATAATTACTATTTGTACCTATATCTAGATAAAAACAAAATTAAAGTAAAAAAATTTTTTTTATAAGTAGGTACAAGATGTTTTTTGTTGAAGGGCCCTAGAAAGCAGAAAATAAAAAATTAATCTTCCTAATTTTTAAATGTTTAAAAAATTTTAAAAAGCATTCGAGACCAATATTCTGGAATATATTTGTTGGTTAATTATAAATTTTGCTATTAATTAATGATAGTTTGCTGGGGTCTCGAATGCTTTTTAATTTTTTTAAACATTTAAAAATTTGGAGATGAATTATTTATTTTCTGCTTTTAGGACCCCTCAATAAAAAGCATCTTCTGTTAAAAACATTTTTTTTTACTTTAATTTTATTTTAACGTCATCATTTTGTTCAAGTTTCATGGTTTTTGAGATAATTTTGACATTTTCATATCAAATTTCTGCCGTTGCAAACCATGAAAAATTACTTTTGTTTGATGATTTAGATGCAGAATTTTATGTTCTAAAACTTTTATTCGAAGATATATTTCCTAAAATAATTAGCGAAGCAGGAAATCGCGCCCCCAAGGGGGGACATTGGAATGTGGTTGCTATCGCAAATTGCATTCCAATGTTCTTTGGGAATTAGCGCTCCCAGGGACCCGAGCTCGTACCAGTCGGTTTGTGTATGCCGGCTGGCGGATTCTAATACACAAATGGATTATTTGTTGGGTTGAAGACGCTAATGACCTGAGTTGTCGACGCGTCTATAATCTACAATTAATTAATTAATCAGGAAATCGCGAAAGTTTGATTTTACAGGTTAAATCCCTATGTGCAGCAGTCACGGTCACCACTCTGTATATAGATGTTTATAGATTAGCAATTAATTAAAAATGGATAAATTAAATTGTTGACACGATATGATTGACCTGTCTGCCATAAATCCGCGAACTGAAGTTCACGAACTATGTTTATAAACAGAATAAGCGCCGATAAACCGATTCGAGTCAATTATTATTGATAAATAAACTTCCGGCAATCGTGTTTTTTATCAATAATTCTATTGTTGTTTATTTATACATGGTTATTTCAGTCCTCGACCAAACAAGAACAACGGAAATATCCAATTTATATAACACTATAGCGACCCGGTCCGGCGTCGCCCGGGTGTATGAATTTAGAACGTTTCATTTAGAACGTTTCAGAACTGCCAGGTACAGTAATAGCTCAATTAATAAGGGTAGTTATTTTTATAACAAACTCCCAGAATCAATCAAGGTTAGCACTAGCATAAATATCTTTAAAAACCGTTTAAAATACTTTTTAATAAATGCTTGCCCATATGACTGTTCTTTTTAATTATTGTATTTTAATATTGTATTAATGTATTACGTTTTGTATTTTTATGACTTTCGCATCCACTTTGGCTACGCGAAGAAATAAACTATCTATCTATCTATCTATCTATCTATCTATGATGTATTAATACATTACTCACTTGCTTCGCTCGTTCGCTCCAGTTATTATGTCTTAAAGCAAAGTATCACCTATCGAACATTGAAAAAAATTTGAATCGGTCCCGTTTTTCATTCGGGCGAAGCCAGGCCGGCCAGTTTCAATTAAGTATACATCTAAATCTTCCTCGTGAATCAATCTATCTCATCGTGAAAACCGAAACAAAATCCTTTCAGTAGTTACGGAGAAATCGGTCTTCTGAGTTTATCCTCGAATTTCACCCGGGCGAAACCGGGCGGGCCAGTTTTAATTATAGATCTAAACCTCCCTCGTGGAGCAATCTATCTAATCGTGAAAACCGGAACAAAATCCGTTTCAGCAGTTACGGGGAATTCGGTCTTCTGAGATCACCCCCGAATTTCACCCGGGCGAATCCGGGCCGGCCAGTTTCAATTATACATTTTTGTAAAATCAGATTTTCAGATATTACGTTCTGAAACCCGGCATAATTAATATACCGAGGTTAAAATTTTTCAAATTATTGATCAAGGAGGCAAAATCGCGATGTTTGAATCATTACAGGGTTAATGTGCTGGTAAATTGAAATTGTGTTTTAAAGACCACCAACAGCTAAGGTTATATGGCCTAACATCAATTCATATTTTCAATTCATTATTTTTTTTTTAATAATAAATTGAAAATCCAATTGACACTTTTACCAGCTCTCGGGGAACTGGGGACTTGTAATAGAGAAACTATAGCGACGCCATGTAAACAACAGCATTGCTACACGCTCGGCCATTCTCAAGCCCTTTGATGTGCTGGTGCAGCACTGATCCCGGTTTGAAAACATCCCGTATATTACAAGTAGAGAAAGTTATTCCGAGAATTGGTGAACATTTCAATGTTCAATTTAATATAAGAACACGGTATTGACCTCGTGGCTATAAACATGGCAAAAGTTTTCATGTGCTTGTATTGTCGAATTGTTTGGCCGGTTGCCATATTGCGGTGCCATTGTCGGTCGACCGACCTGTGAGACGGCGGGAATGTCCTTTAATTAAATATTTTTATATGCACCTCGATCCTCGGCAGGAGTCGTGTAGTCCCGGATAGAGTGGGTATAGACAGAGTGAAGCTAATTACTTTTCCACACGGCCACCTGGTTTACTGTATCTGAAACTTTAACATAGTTATACATGCTGTGTTTTGCTTCACATGTCAACCACTTTCGACTATTTCATTTTCCGTTACATCTGGTGTTTCTAAAATGACACCCCAGTATGGGATAATTAGATGTTATTCACGTCAAAAAATTGTTAAGGTTAAGATAAATGTTATTGTCCAATATACAAGGTGTAACAAAAAAAAGAAAAATTTAAAAACCAAGTCAAGGTGCCAGAATGATGACAATTTCCTTTTCAACATGTAGCAATTCATTAAACTCCGTTATTCGGAGGAAAGGTTTCTGTGACACCCTGTATACCTTGTGAAATGTATTTTGAGCACGGTTGTGAAATTTAATTATTATAAATGACGTTCCACCTCGTGTATATTTTTTAATGCAACTGTCAAATTTTATGTCGGCTGTAAATTTTAATTTATTTCAGAAAAGTGTTAATGAAGTTAAAAAACGAAAAGTCATCACTCATTTTTATAATAAAAATCATTAAGAGTGACGAAATATGTGCATTAAATTGCGCCCTACTTTTTGAAAAACGCAGAACCTCCCCTGATATTTAGATACATAGAATTATAGACCGAGAGCTATAGTGACAATTTTTTGGTGTTATTTATTCAAGGCCTTATTTTTGTGAAGATGTTGAGGGAGGCATATTAAAGTGCCCTGAGTAAGGGATTTTGCTAGATAGCGGTATGGGAGGGATGCAGACCGCCCCCAACATGTAACAAAAAAAATGGTCACAATTAATATTGCTTCAAGGCTGAAATTGTTTGTATAGCTTGTCGGTGAACCCAATAATGCCATTATAATATTTGCAGATCGATTGGTCAGTATTAAAGGGGTGGCAGATCCACCCTAAACGTGTCATGTACCCGACGGAATTTTTTATTATTAGTTCAAGGTTCAAATTTTAATATGTTGTTACGGCGACAGTTTTTAGCATACATTTCAATTTGCAGAACAAAATGTCGGTATTAACCCCCTTGCAGAAAGTTTCCCTCTAAGAGAGGGGGTTAACACCCACATTTTGTTCTGAAAATTGAAATATATGCTTAAAACAGTCGCCGTAACAACAAATTAAAATTTGAACCTTGAACTAATAATAAAAATTTCGTCGGGTACATGATACGTTTAGGGTGATCTGCCACCCTTTAATACTTACCAATCGATCTGCAAATATTATAATGGCATTATTGGGTCACCGACAAGCTATACAAATAATTTCAGCCTTGAAGCAATAATAATTGTGGTCATTTTTTTATTACATGTTGGGGGCGGTCTGCATTCCTCCTATACCGCTATCTAGCAAAATCCCTTACTCAGGGCACTTTATTATGCCTCCCTCAACATCTTCACAAAAATAAGGCCTTGAATAAATAACACCAACAAATTGTCACTAGCTCTCGGTCATAATAAGTCATACTGAGGAGGCATTTTAGAAATATTAGATGTAACGAAAATAGTCGAAAGTGGTTGATATGTGAAACAAAACACATCATGTATAACTATATTAAGGCCTAATAAAGATCGACTGGGTGCTTATGAGAAACGTTAATTTTAATTCTCCGGGACGGTCCCATAGTGCTTGCAAGATAACTGTGGCCCATATAATGTCATAACGCTCTAAGATAACATATTCAGTGTAATCTGACAGCTTTGACAGTACAAAAAGTAGACTTGGACGTTGCAACTGACTGAAAACAGTCGAGATAACGACGCAAACTGTGACACCCCCTAGTCACCGATTAGCCTTGTTCTAGACGCGGGGGGCTTGAGAATAGCCGAGAGTGTAGCGGCGCTGTTGTTTACATGGCGTTGCTATGGTTCCTCTATTACAAGTCCCCAGTTCCCGAGTTCTAGCCCGAGAGCTGGTAAAAGTGTCAATTGGATTTTCAATTTATTATTAAAAAAAAAAATAATGAATTGAAAATATGAGTTGGTGCTAGGCCCAAATAACCTTAGCTGTTGGTGGTCTTTAAAATACAATTACAAATACAATTCTAGACGCGGGTTGAATCGATGCAAGGTCAACGAACCCCTGACAAATACAAAGATCGCTCGAGTCAGTTCACTGGTCACTATTTAGTCCAGTGCTTCTAAACATTTTTGAAGTTGATTTCTTAAAATTGTATTTTAAAGACCACCAGCAGCTAAGGTTATTTGGGCCTAGCACCAATTCATTTTTTCAATTCATTATTTATTTTTTTTAATAATACATTGAAAATCCAATTGACACTTTTACCAGCTCTCGGGCTAGAACTCGGGACTTGTAATAGAGGAACCATAGCAACGCCATGTAAACAACAGCGCCGCTACACTCTCGGCTATTCTCAAGCCCAAGTTGATTTCTTATGCGCGATTTCGGTTTCTTTATTTATTGTAGATTATAGACGCGTCGACATCTCAGGTCATTAGCGTCTTTCAACTACACTAAATAACAACTATCTTAAAACTAAATAACATCAAAAAACATCCATGAGCGCAGGTAGGATTCGAACCCACGGCAGTCCAATCCTGAGGTTGCGGCACTAAGCACGCTAACCACTAGGCTATATTGCCCTCCGCGACTTCAGGTAATAGTAGATTGTATTTCGAGTGTCGTAATGGAGTTTATTACTGACGAGTTATGACAGTAAGTAAAAACGAGCGATAGCGACATTTTACAGTCACACGTATAGTCATAATCATTACGCACGACAAATATATGGTATTTTTTGCCATTCCCACTACAAAATACCTACTTTTCACTTCATTTTCAGTATTTTTAAAAAAATTTGACAGTTTATTTGCGTCGCCATCTTTACATTCACAGCAGACCGTGAGGCTATTATCCTTAACATTTGAAAATTTTAATTTTGCTCCTGGCAAGTCGTCTTCTGTCAGAAAAATTTTTTAAACCTACTTTTAGATGTATTTAAATGGACATTAGATAATGTTTGTCCCTACCGTACCACTAGCGCTGCTGGTGAGAAATTTTTCGTACTTCAGGAAAAAACGCTCATTATTACAATTGAAGTATTTTCTTGTGATACATCGGAAAAAAGTATTTTGTATTTGAAATACTTTACGGAAATGAAAGTACTTTGTCTTTTGTAGTTGAAATATTTTTTGAAAGTAAAAGTATTTTATATTTTAAATACTTTACGGAAATGAAAGTACTTTGTCTTTTGTAGTTGAAATATTTTTTAAAAAGAAAAGTATTTTGTATTTGAAATACTTTATGTCATGTATTTCGTATTACAAGTTATATTTTTCAACCACCTATAACTATCAATCATTAAGGCATTAATTCTGATTTTATCACAAGCCATAAATCAAAAACAAGAAGCTATAGAATAGTCTATTTTGTATTTCAAATACTTTTTTAAAATGAAAGTATTTTGTATTTCAAATACTTTTCAAAAATTTAAATATTTTGTATTTCAATTGCATTCGGCAATGCTGTATTAATTTTGTATTTGAAATACATTTTAATAGTATGTTATTTTGTATTTGAAGTACATTTTTCGTGTATTTTGCCCAACTCTGACGGCATCCTCGGTTGAGAATCGCATATGTGGAACCGGTACTTAACAGTATCACTTTGATCGCCTTTGTACTGCAGGGTTAAAATGCATTTGCTTCTGCTAATGACAGATTAATTAGTATTAGATGAGCATTCGCCGAGTCGCTGTTCTTTGGCCAACTATACTGGACATGAGAGATATGACACTGGCACTGGCTATACCAATGGCGCACGTTGCAAAACAATCTACAGCGTGTAAACGGTAGACCCAAACATAGGGAAAGTAACATTGAGAACCTTTACAATTTTGTAGTAAGCTATGGACCATAAAATCTAATGTAAATATGTAGTAGATGGTTTGTTTTTTACAAACTTTTATTTAACTTGTATTGTTTGTATGTTAGTTTGTTTGTGTGTTTGCTTAGGTCAAATCTTGCAAGTCAATTTTGAACGACTTCCACGTATCCGATCGATTTGAAATTTTGTACACATATGTATTCCCGCTGACAATACATGAATAAATCGTTTTTAGAAATAAATTCAATCCCTAAGGGGTTGAAATGGGGATGTAGGGTTTTTTGACTAATCAACGCCCAGGCCAAATCGCTGAAGCTATAAACTTGAAATTTGGACAGTTGGTTCTTTTTCTGACGTAAGCATCAACTAAGAAAGGATTTTTCGAAATTCAAAGGTGGGTAGAATTTTGAAAGACTAAAATGAACAAAATAAAATATTAGTAAAACAAACTTTTTAGAGTCAAGCTTTTATTGAAATGTACTAAAAAGGAAAAAATAATTTTTAATAATGTAGGTTCATAATTATGAAAGCGTGGGTCGTAACTAATAAACTATGACAGAGTTCACGACCCACGCTTTAATTTGAACCTAAATTATTAAAAATTATTTTTTTCCGTTTTAGTGCATTTAAATAAAAGCTTGTCTCTAAAAAGTTTTTTTTTTTACCAATATTTATTATATCATTAAAAGAATATGAACTGAATTGAAAATATGAATTGGTACTAGGCCCAAATAACCTTAGCTGTTGGTGGTCTTTAAAACACAATTTTAAAAGAATATGAAAAGACAATTATCGTTTTGTTGGGAAAATTTTCAGTTACGAGCGAATGTTTGCTAGGTGGGAAGTATTTGATTATCCGGTCGAATTTTTATTAGTACAGATGTTCCGACACTGCATCTCATCTCACAACAAAGTCATGAAACAAAGGCGCCGAATTGTCGTCATGTTGCGATGCGCGGTTTATTATTATTGCAATATTTGGGGAAAGATTATGATGAGTTGATTCTCTCGGTGGCATCATCCCAATGCAATGATACAGTTGGCTTCTAACTTGGACAATGAAACATGCTTCGCTCCTTACATCTCTTTCTCCGGGTGGTGGTGAATCATTGTCGTATGAAATGAATGATTGTGGACCACCATCATCAATGTTTACACAGATGCTACTTGAAAGAAAATGGTGAACTACAGTAAACCTTCATCATAAGTCAAATTCATGTTGCGAATGGCAAAAATCATAGATGCTCATTCCTCGAAGTGACCCCGTGAAATTATTTAGTTAAGATAAAGAAAAAATACACACGTGAGGAAGCTTCAAATACGGCATCTAATAATAATTAACAATGAAAGATAAACAATCAATATGATTAATTTCCCTAGACATTAAAAATAATCGCGTCAGGAAAGTTTCCTCCACAGTGCCCGACAGTGAACATTTAATCGGGAGTTCTGGGTTCGAATGCCGGCGGTGCATTTACATTTTTCCAATATAACCTTCTATATAATATCATGGCGATAATGTCGTCAGATATTCTTATGTATTTAGTTACGGTCTAGGGAATTAATCATATTGATTGTTTATCTGTCATTGTTAATTAAGATAAAGAAGTTGGGAATGTAAAATAAATGGCAAGATTTTACAATGAGGCTGTAAAAAATATAAAAAATAATAAATATAGGTAAGACTGTTTCCTATTAGAGATCACTGCCAGAAACAATGGTCTAGCCAGGATTTTGAGCAGTGGGGGGCAAAACGAGGTGATAGGGGGGAAATAATGTTTATACCCCCAGGGCCGCACCGCGCAGTTCCCGTAGTTAGCGCGGCAGACGATTTTTGTTCTGCAAATTAAAATATATGCTTAAAACAGTCGCCGTAACAACATATTAAAATTTGAACCTTAAACTAATAATATAAATTTCGTCGGGTAACATGACACGTTTAGGGTGATCTGCCACCCCTTTAATACAGACCAATCGAACTCCAAATATTATAACGGCATTATTGTGTCACCGACAAGCTATACAAACAATTTCAGTCTTGAAGCAATAATAATTGTGACCATTTTTTTGTTACATGTTGGGGGCGGTCTGCATCCCTCCCATACCGCTATCTAGCAAAATCCCTTACTCAGGGCACTTTAATATGCCTCCCTCAACATCTTCATAAAAATAAGGCCTTGAATAAATAACACTAAAAAATTGTCACTATTGCTCTCGGTCTACTGTTTTCGTAGTCGGGTAAAAACTGATCATTTGACGACAGACTTTTTAATTTGAAAATTTCAAAATAATTGCAAAAATATTTAATTTAAATTCTTTTTAGAGATCAAAGTGCCTCGTAAATACGTTTGCCAACTGTCATCTGTGATAAATAGAGCCGTGAGAAACGGCAGCAAGCTTCGCTGCATCATCGCAATTTCGCGTAACTTGAAATCGGGGTGCAATGAATTAGCGGTCTCATCTGCAGTTTATTAACCGCAAAACAAGCTATAATTAACTAAATTATACAGCGTTCATCGGTTCAGTGAAAAATACATCCAAATCAACCGTCACTAATTGTTTAATTCCTTAAAAAGAACCGCTAAATGGATTAAAAAAAATTAAACGAGCATTTCATTTGTTTATTAATTGCGATATTTTGCAACGGGTTGCTGTAAGAGCGTTATTCAATTACCGAAAAAATTCTCAGAATCGTTTCAAAATTGAAATTTAACCCTTTAGTGAAGATTAAAATGTGCTGCTAAAATTTTAATAAAATCGGCCCGACAGGACCGGACTTACAAATTTTATGAAAACACTGGTTTGCGGATAGTGATTTACTTACTGAAAGGTGTATTTAATTTGGTACAGAGGTTGCATTGATAATATTATTGAAATTAAGAAAAAAAATATTATTTTAAGGGATGTATTAAGGGGTTAAATTTTTTATTTTGTCCAAAAACAAACTTAAGTTTACATAATAAAGCCACAAGGCCTGCATTAGCAAATACACTATATTGTCGGCAGGGTTTGGCACTGCGACCCGAGTTTTTATTACTTCCCACCTCTACTATGGTAGGGAAGTAATGGATTTAGTCCGAAAAAAATATTTCGAGATTTTAACAGATCTTCACGTTTTGAGACCCTAGCAATTGTTTAAGATCATTTTCTGACTGATGTCTGTATGTGTGTGTGTGTGTGTGTGTGTATGTGTATGTGTATGTGTATGTGGTCAATTTTTCGCCTTCGATATCGTAAAAACGGAATAACATACAGCCATGCCGATTGTTCTGTTGTGTTTATCAGCCTTTAACTTAGATCTGATTAGATTTTGAGTCAAATCGGTTCATTGGATCCTGAGATATTCAAAAAAACGTTCTCAATGTCACGTATTAACATAGGTAAAAAAAATATAAATGAATTCTAATGTTATAATATGAAAAAAATGTAAATATTTTTTTTCTCTAAAATGTACAGTTTTCGAGAAAAAAAATATTTTACTAAAAAAAATAAAAATTGTACGTAAATCAAGGTAACCATGATTTTTGCTATATTAAGTTAGCCATCAGTAGATCACTAAACAAAAAAGAGGGCCATGCTTGTTTATAAAGAATAAAAAAAAGAGTGTTTATTTTTTGCAAATATTTACTAGGTGGGAAGTATAGGACTGGTCATCAGTCGAATTTTTTTTAAAGCCTTTCCAGGTCTAAAAATTCCGAAAAAAATTTTATAGCCTTAAATTCAAAAACACTGCCGGCTAAAAAAATACGTCGGTCAACCCTATAACTGCAGTGCGCGTCGTCATTTTTCTTTTTAAATTTGCCAAATAAATTGACTAAGGTTCGTTGACCTAATTTCGGGACACCCGTATTTAAATCATTGGATGAACATTGTTTTCAAGGCCATACAAATTTGAACAGAGAACTGACATAATTTGTTGCACATGACATTGTGGTCTAGCATTGTTCTCGCGCTTCAGGGTTTTTTTTTGTTACTGTTTTGTTTTCATGATGCCCGGCCTGCTTTTGTTTATTTTTTTGTTATTTTAATATTCTTTTGTTTCTGTACGAAATGTCAGCGCGCAAGAGATGTGCGCATGATACATAAGTTCTGTTGTTTGACTATGATGACAGTTTACTATTATTAAAACATATTATTATAGTGGAGAGTTATTATCTCGACAAATTTACAGGGTGCTCCAAAGCGAAATATCTGAGACCCAGTTGAGGAAATTAATTATTTTTTAAGTCCACCAACAGCTAGGATTATTTGGGCCTAACAATTCATATTTTAAATTTATTATTTTTTTAATAATGAATTGAATATCCAATAATATTGATACTTTTAGATAGTGCTTAGATTAGAATCTGGCAACTGAGGGCTTGTAATAGAGGAACCATGGAAACTCCATATAAACAACGGCACTGCTACACACTCGGCTATTATGTTAAGCCCAAAGAGGTAAATTACAAAAAAAAAATACGGTCAAGTGCGAGTCGAACTCGCGTGGAGAGGGTTCCGTACTATTCCTTTTCCCGTGGGAATTGAAAGACTTATTTTTTTCGTTTAGGTTTTCCTGTAAACTATGAGTGAAATTCTATATTCCCTATTGTTTTATTGAAAATTCGAAAAAGTGAGAGTTTCAACCCTAGGGATCAAAATTTTCAGTTGTTAGTTTTCTCTGTTTTTAACGTTGTTAAGAGAGAGATAGAGCTATTAAGTCGCGCCAACTTCAATTCGCATATAATACTCGCAAATGAAATTACAGACTGCACAACCCCACATAAATTTCACATGGATCTAACAGATCAAATATTTTTGGTCGCCTAAATTGCAGGTACCTATCTCAAATCGAATAGAGTTGTGAAAAATAATATGCAATAACTCGGTATGAAACACAGCGAATGCAACGCGTGTGAATTGCTTCACACTAGTTGCAAACGATGTGTTTTGTCCCTTGCAATAGTTTTGTAGAATTTTTTCAACATTTGTCAGTATATTATAATTATTAACTTCCCATTGGAAGCTATTGTAATGGGTCCGATAATCGAAATCAAAATTTTTAACAAATTTTTATATTTCAAGGTCACTACATTATTTTTAAACTATTTTTGAAAAGATGTCTGTGTGTGTGTACGTACGTACCTACGTATTTATGTGTCCATTTCTTTCTAAGACGAAATCTCGAGAATGAAAAATGATATCGACTACGTTAGGATGCCAATCGACGCGTATTAACGTAAATATGATCTGAAAGAAATTTTTTCAAAATCGGTTCAGCCGTTCTTTTTTCTTAACCAAATAGACTCCAAAAAAGTAGATTTTACACAATATCTCGCGAATAAAAAATGGACTTCGTAAGGGTGTTAATCGAGGCGTGTTAACGTCATTTTGATCCGACATAAATTTTATAAAAATCGGTTCAGCCGTTTTTTTTTAAATTATTGTTAAAAATAAAGAATAATTATGTTTTAATGATTAAAATGATTACTTTTCTGTGTAATATCTAATTTAATTATTATTATTAAATATTTATCAAACTGGGAAGTTCGTCGTGTGGACCTCAAGGATCGCACATTAGTAAACGACCCACCTCACGGCTTGTTTGGCACGTGGGGCGCCATTATCGCTCTTCTTATTTTTGTTTTTATTAATCATCGATATTTTTGTTGACGATATCTTCCGTATTAGTAATTAGTATGTACTTATTTATTCATTTACATTTGGCACAAATCTAAATTTTAGCCACGTGGCACTTCGCCATTAATCGACGTTTTATTTTCAAGATCTGTCCAACAGGTCGCCATATTTGAATATAAACTGTCATATTTGCATATCATTTTTAGTGCACAAACATCTGTTACAGAATTTCAGCCACGCGTAGCGCCATAATCGCTTTTCAAATGTTTTTATTCACCTGTTTTTGTCACACACCATATTTAAATGTAACTGTCATATCTGCCATTGAAGTTAACTTTCTTGCCACGTGGAGCGTCATAATCGTTTTATCAACAGATTTTGTCTCTCCACGTGGAGCGTCATAATCGCTTTTCAAATGTTTTTATTCACCTGTTTTTGTCACACACCATATTTAAATGTAACTGTCACATCTGCCATTGAAGTTAACTTTCTTGCCACGTGGAGCGCCATAATCGTTTTATCAACAGATTTTGTCACAATCCTGATTCCATATACTTATGTAGTCTCATATCATATTTGTCATTGAACTTTGAAGTGTATTTTCTTACCACGTGGAGCGTCATAATCGCTTTTCAAATGTTTTTATTCACCTGTTTTTGTCGCACACCATATTTAAATGTAACTGTCACATCTGCCATTGAGTTAACTTTCTTGCCACGTGGAGCGCCATAATCGTTTTATCAACGGATTTTGTCACAATCGTGATTCCATATACTTATGTAGACTCATATCATATTTGTCATTGAAGTGTATTTTCTCTCCACGTGGAGCGTCATAATCGTTTTCAAAAACTTTTTATCAATGGCGTTTTTTGTCACACTCCATATGCGTATTTCTGATGCATCAACATCAGCTCTCTCGCTAATGACCTCTGTTGTCGAGCGTCTATAATTCACAATTTAACATCAGCTGTCACTACTCACTGCAGTCCATTTTCTAGCCACGTGGACAGTGGCGGATTTACACATTTGCCGCCAGGAGGCTATTCAAATTTTGCCGCCCCTACCGACCTCTACAATTCGATACCCTAGTTCACAATCATTTAATTAAAATCATTTTGACAACCATAGTCACAGTCAGGACTCTAACCTAAACCTTTCCACTCGCGACGGAATGAGTTTACAGTATTCAACCGTGACATGATTACCAATCTAACATTCTCCATATATGCAAAGGAATCAATTGAATTTTTAGTGCATTTCAATAAAAGCTTGTTTTTTTAATAGTATTTTATTTTAATGAATAGGATGGAATAGATTATTTAGCAAGTAAACAATAGATTACTTAATTAAAATGAAAACAGATGCTAAACAAAATTAGAAATGCATCGTCATATGTTTCTATATAGCGGCATTCCTTTTGCGACACTCCATACAAGCTTTTGTTACTCATTGATGAGCTGATGATGCACACATTATTCTTTTGTTTAATATCTGTTCCAAATCCCTTACATGTTTAACAATGATAGGCAATAGACAATGAACCATGGTAGACACGTGTGATATATGAAGTGGTACATTTAGTTGATCCGAGCATGCAGTTCCTGGTTCAACCACAATCACCACCTCAGCATCATCATCATCATCATTTAATTGCTGCATCATCACGGGTGTGTCATCATTTATGCAAGCACCTTTCCAATACAGGGTGTAAACGGTTTTACGGGCTTGAGAATAGCCGAGCGTGTAACAGTGCTGTTGTTTACATGGCGTTGCTATGGTTCATTTATTATACAAGTCCCCAGTTCCAGGGTTCAAGCCGAGAGCTGGTAAAAGTGTCAATTGGATTTTCAATTTATTATTAAAAAAAAATAATAATGAATTGAAAATATGAATTGGTGCTAGGCCCAAATAACCTTAGCTGTTGGTGGTCTTTAAAACACACAATAAACGGTTTTACTGAACATAGGGTAAATAACATTGAGAACATTTACAATTTTGTAGTAGGCTATGGGTCGTAAGATCTAATGTAAATATGTAGTAGATGCTTTCTTTTTTAGTGTTCCATACCAAAATTGGAAAAACGGAACATTTATGGCCTCACTCCGGTGTCTGTCTTTCTGGTGTCTGTCCGTCCGGTGTCTGTTTGTCTATCACAAGCTCCCAGAACCAAACGGTACAAGCTAGAGACTAGAAATTTGGCATAGTTAAAGCTTGTTATGACCCAATTCTGTGGTGTAAATATGGATATATAATTCGGAGCCACGGGTAATCGCTAGTCTATAAGAAGAGGCCTGCGGAAGCTGTTGTGGTTCGTGCCTGTGCATCTCATTTCATCTCATATTGCATCTCACACAAAACACAACTCACATTAACGATCGTCAAAACGTACTGTCGTCCTCCCATTCATAATATTCATCATCTTCGGTCCGGTATGGAACTATCATCCTTACTAATATTATAAATAATATTAATATTAATTAAAATTTAGCTCGAAAAGCGATCTTTTTCTATGTAGATCAATCATTTGTTTTTTATGTGAGTACAATCTAATATTCTACATATAAAAGTATAGCGATTTTATTAATTATTTTCATTAAAACTAACACGTACAACCATCCTACAGCTCTGTTTTAATGAAAATAATTAATAAAATCGCTATACTTTTATTTCTAAATAATAAGCATTATTAATTGTTCTCCAATGTATTTTCATTATAAAAAAAAATAATTATGAGCTCTCGGGATTCGAACCTGGGCTTGGCGTGAAGGTAATTGATGTTGGTCAACGCGCTAGCCGACTAGGCTATTTGCGACGTTGAGCACTTGTCCATTAAACTGGTATACAAAGCAAAGATTGTGATTTATTTTTTAAAAATGTAATTTTATTAATTTTTAAAGACATTTAAATAAAAATAATTCTACAACATCATTACTGGGGACATTTAGAACCAGATCGTAAAATAAAAATAACAAAAACAGTTAACGGGAGCAAATATTAACAAATTATCGTAACACCATGTTAAAATGCTATGTCTCAGTTACGGTGGGACACACTGTATACAAGATTAGCTCGTTTAATAATATTTTATATTTCAATAAATTATTTGCATGCAAATTAAAAATTAGTTCCTAATCACGCCAAAGCAGTATAACTTTTAACGCGCGTATATAAAGTACACGCATCCTTTTTTTTAACAATGCTTTCTGCAATCCAGCACTAGCGTATTATATCGTTTACTAGCCTTTGCCCGCGGCATCGTTCGCGTGTATAGAAAAAATTACCTAGCATTTTTTTGACGATTTTTAATGAGCGCGGAACATTGACCTTGAAATAAAAAAAATATTTTATATGTACTTATATGTGTTATAGTTTTGTGCCAGTATATCGGTAATGTTATTAAAGTACTACAGCGTGTCGGTTGATCTCATTTGATCCATATTGTTTATACATGTGCCTGTACTATATTTGTACATTGAGTGTCCCAAAGCAAGCGTACCATAGTATATCACTCATATATATTGTGATTTTCTTTCACACCTGAAAAATGTCAGCATTCTACATACAGTTGCTCAAGTCTCTCTCTCTCTTCAGCTTTATATAATATTAGTATAGATTGTGCTTGATGAAGAAATAAAATTATATTCGAAACGTCGCACACGTCATTATAAATAAAGAAATTTGGATCGTAAGGTTTTTTAAATATTATTATTGTAGATTATAGACGCGTCGACAACTCAGATTATTAGCGTCTTCAACACAACAATTAATAATCCATTTGTGTATTATAATCTGCCAGCCGGCATACACAAACCGACTGGTACGAACTCGGGCTCCTGGGAACGCCCAGGGCCGTAGCTAAAGCTGAATTCAAGATAGGGCACTGAAAGTTTAAAGTAGGGCTGAATCAAAAGACTATAATTTTTTAATTGGATTGCCCACCTCATCTGGTGATATCAAATTACAAAAGCAAGAAAACGGTAAATGACAATTTAATCAAAAAAAAAAAAAAATAAAATACAGAACTTGCCATGTTATCAAATTTACGAAGAACTTCATTTAGTCCAACGAATTTAATCTTGTTTTTCCAAATGCCAGATAAATCAAGTCTGTTATATTCTGTCGTGACAGTTTGCGGCTTGTTTATAATTCCTTAAAGTAGGGCACTGGATGTGTCAAGGTAGGGCATTGCCCCTTGATGCCCCCCCCTAGCTACGGCCCTGGGAACGCCAATTCCCAATTCCAATGTTCCCCCTGGGGGAGCTTTTTAAATATTTAAATAATAATATCAAATTTGAACATCCTAAGTTGATTATGGCAACAGTTCAAGAAATGGTACGATCAACAAAGCTAGCAATAATGCAAATTTAACTTTGAACACACTGTATATAGTCGAGTTAATTTTGCAACAGTTCAAGAGGTGGCACGGTCGCCATTTACTGAAGATGTCAGCTCGAATTGACATCTTCAGTAAATGGAACTCTTGAACTGTTGCAATTTAGTTGCAAGGTTAATTGAATCCGGCCGTTGTATAATTTGCACACACATATGTGAGCAAGAGTTACCGAGAATTGTTGAAAGATTTATGATTGATTAGAACCATACAGCGGAAATCGTGTAGTACTTGATGATTAGTCAATTATTACAGATGCAATTCGGTGGAAAATAAAAAACCTCAAGCGCAGGATATCTGGAGACCATTTTGCTGATGCAATTTAGTAGGGATGTGCGAGTATTGACTTTTCACTTTCAAATCGATTATTTAAAAAGAGGCTTGGTGTGTTGGTAAAACCACACTGCTAACTTCCCATTGGGTGCCCTTAGAGATTAGAGACCACTCTACCGTAGAGAAACTATTTGCAATACATGTTAACATTTTACAACCATTTTTACAGTAGTTTTTTTGTTATAGAAAAACCACCAATTCAAATTTCCTGCAAACATAATCAAGTGTTCATTATGTAATTATGTGTCGGTGGGCTTTTAGTTAATTTGTTTACTATTCGACTCGAATTATTTCGAGTATTTTTTCGATTCGACAGTCGAGTGCAATCGTAGGAACACACGGTATCACGCGTATATAAAGCGGATGTTACAACTTAAAGGCCAGTTGACCGAGATTACCACTTAAAGTTTAAATGCTCCAACAACACTGGTGTCTTTTTAGTTCTGTCAGAATCATCAAAATTATCTACTATATAAATGCATTTGTAAATACATAATAGTCAAATGATAAGCACATGATGAGATAACCAGAAAACGTTGGAAATTATTATAACGTCAGCTTACTTATTAGCTTCTACCGACAGCGAAAAAGATTACTTTAATAAATAAAACACACAAAAACT
The DNA here is from genome assembly GCA_039654895.1 of Mongoloraphidia duomilia. Lineage (NCBI taxonomy): Eukaryota > Metazoa > Arthropoda > Insecta > Raphidioptera > Raphidiidae > Mongoloraphidia > Mongoloraphidia duomilia. The sequence goes on from CM077524.1 coordinate 3,202,260, forward strand.
GGCTATAGCTGTCCAACTTTATTGAAGTAAATACTTCCTTAGGCGTGTTATGCATTTTTGGCCTGGGTACTGAAAAATGTGAGGCGTCCGCCGAACTACTTCCGTAAGAATCCGAACTACTTCCGTAAGAATTCGCAAAACGATGTGTAAACACTGGTCAGCCATAGCTCAGTTGGTTTAGTCGTTGCGTTCTATGCATAGGAACCTGGGTTCGAGACCTGATGACAGCGTAGAATTTTTGGCGTTTTTTTTTTTTTAAATTCTACATGATATTTATTTATATATTTTTTTATTTTTGTTATATTTTTTCTTTGACAATAATTATAATTTTTTTGAAACCAAGGTGGAATTAATTAAAAATACAATTTTGGTATTTTAGTAATAAATTATTTTTAGTTCATAAATGCGCTATAATTTATAGTATAGGATAGTATAAACAAAATAAAATATAGTTAACAATACAATACAATACAATATTACTGTAAGTAATTTTCTCGCAAATAATTGAAATAAAATATAGTTACTTCTTACCACAACAGTTTTATTGATGGATGTACATTTCGAAAGCTAAGCTTTCATCTTCAGCGAACACTACATCATGTAGTGTTCGCTGAAGATGAAAGCTTAGCTTTCGAAATGTACATCCATCAATAAAACTGTTGTGGTAAGAAGTAACTATATTTTATTTTGTTTTTATTCCAACCACAGTGCTCATATATATTTTTATTAGGATAGTATAGTCAAGAAATCCTACACCCCCTTTTTACCCCCTTTAGTGTTGAATTTAAAAAAGCTCGAATAGCCTATAACCTTTATCAATAAACGGGCTATCTAAAATTTTTTCAAATCGGACTGGTAGTTTCTGAGATTAGACGTACAAACAAACAAACAAACTTTTCAGCTTTATTATATTAGTAGATTAGTGCGTTTTTACAGAGATATTACTCTCACACGTCGAGTTATTTATAGATCCTATGCAAGAAGCCCCGGCCACTATAAATATGCAGTACATATAATTTTGTACATAGTATAACATGATTCGTTTGTATAACATGACTAATGGATAAGTGGTACCTGCTCTACTTCTTGAAAAACGGTCAGTCGAATCGAAAAATGTTGAGGGAAAACTAAAAATGATTTTTAAGTACCTATTCAACGATTCCCCACTTGACATAGTTTGTTGACTTTCATTTTTTTCATTTTCACAATATGGCGTCCTGTAGTCGCCATATTGAATTTTCACTAACGTCATGTCTTTAGTGACACTCGCTGGACTAAGGGGAATCGATTGACGTGTGAATCATAAAAATCGGCCCAGGCGTTTGGTCTGTATAGTGCTTCAAAGGAACATACAAACAAACAAACATACATACATACATACATACATACATACATACATACATACATAGGCTGATAAACACATTACCACTCCTTTGCGTCGCGCAGTCGGGTAAAAAGAGGTAAAATCGTTTAGAGAAGAGAATAGCGTCATTTCTGCGTACAAACGAGTTTCGGGTCGGACGGGTCTATGTTTTCAATAAGGGGTAGTCAATGGTGCGGCTCGACTGGCGACGAACAACTAATTGACCATATTCACAGGATCATCCCTTGTTAAAAAATATAGACCCCTCCGACCTGAAATTTGTTTGTGCGCGTTTATGTACAGTTGACAGGCCGGCAGCTAGAACTTAGATTCTTCACGAGATACGAGTGACGAGGAAGTATTCCTCTCCTTTCGTAGACATACCTATCTTTATCTATGCGCGGGCGACTGGGCGTATGTCTGGCTTTGACGTCATCATATGGCGGTAAAACTCAGTCGTTTAAAATGAACACATTTTTAAACGGTTTTATTTAGCTTGCGACCGATTTTTCACCCAGTTCCCGTTGTCCGATTGAGTTGAAATTTTGCACACATGTGTAACTCCGGTGACAATACAATATTATGGTAACTAGCTGACCGACCCGGTTTTCGTCCGGGTGTAAATCGTACTTTTGAATTTTTACCCACTTCCCGTGATCCGATTGAGTTGAAATTTTGCACACATGTGTAGCTCCGGTGACAGTACAATATTATGGTAACTAGCTGACCGACCCGGTTTTCGTCCGGGTGTAAATCGTACTTTTGAATTTTTACCCACTTCCCGTGATCCGATTGAGTTGAAATTTTGCACATATGTGTAGCTCCGGTGACAATACAATATTATGGTAACTAGCTGACCGACCTGGATCCTGTCCGGGTGCAAATCGCATTTTTAAATTTTTCACAGGCAAAAGGTCTTGCTCCGGTAACGTTTCAGTGGATCGGATTAATGTAATAAAATCGAACTAAGCAAATAAGCACACTAAAAATTAAAAATAAAAATAGGTAAAAAAGCTTTTAAGTTAAACGGTTTTATAAATGTACTAAAAAGAAAAAATAATATTTAATTTAGGTTCATAAGTATAAAAGCGTGGGTCGTGACTGTAATAAATTATCATATAGTTTACGACCCACACTTTTATAAGTACTTATGAACCTAAATTAAATATTATTTTTTTCTTTTTAGTACATTTATAAAACCGTTTAACTTAAAAGTTTTTTTACCTATTTTTATTTTAAGTCCTTGTTTGCAATTAATAGGAAGGATATAAGAACAAAAAAGTTTAAAATTATCAAATTTTGATACGCGGGATGATCCTAACCTAACTTAAAATGAAGACGTTTGTGAACACACTGTACTTACAGATACATAGTATGCAGTTCAGTAACATGTTTATTTGATTTTCTGGGCAAAAAAGTGCCAGCCGCGCGTCTATTCGCCAGGAAGTTGTTACTCATTATTATTTTTATTAAAGCCACTTTTTTTAGATGCAGCTTCAGAGGCTTTTACGTGTTCAGATTATACTAACTTATGATTCACCGATGCGGCGTAGACAAAATATCCCCGTTTGACTTCCTGGATTTTAAGACAATAAAATCGAAGCTGCAAATGTGAGAAAAGTAATAAAAAAAGCGGCCAAGTGCGTGTCGGACCACGCACAGTGAAGGGTTCCGTATAGTCGCTGGAAGAACGTTTACGCGGTTAAAATTCAAAGTTGATAATAAAATAATTTAGTCTTAGACACTGTGAAAAACAAAGTTATTTCTGCAGTCTCTAATCTCAAAAAAATAGTAACCGAAAATTATCTCAAAAACTACACAACATAATATTTTATTCAAACCAATTTTCGATGGAAGTGTTTTTTAATTGTTCTACCACCTTAAATTTTTTCAGAATTTTGCACCCCATAGTTGAAAAGTTCAGAGGGGGAGGACACACTTTTTACGAAGCGCATATTTCACAACTATTTAAAAAATTCACAGATTTCGCAATCCTTGCAACCATCGAGGACATTGGAAATGATAACAGCATATATGAAACATAATTAACTGTTTATTATACACACAATATTTATCAATGCACTGTTTAGTTTTGTCAGGAATAACCCTATTATTCTTCTGTTATATACGCGTTCACTTTTGCTTGATTACTTAACTTTTAAATGGATTTTTCTACAGTATTTATTAACATTTGCTCAAAAATAACACCGCAGATCGTCGCAAATACCTTTCAATTAACTAGACATTATATAAAACACATTTCGAAAAAATTGCACTTGTTCAATTTTGCATGATTGCTCCTCACTTGATCGCGACACCGTTGTCTTTTTGAACGAAAACTCGTAACTCTGCTCCCATATACGAACATAAACATTTCCAATGTTAAAAGTCATTTTGAAACTTCTATATCATTTTTCAAGACCTAACTAACGATATCCCACACGCTTATATGCACTGGAATTTTTTTTCATCCCTCAGTTACAATCCCACTCCTAATTTTTTTTTCGTAATTTCACTATACCATTGTATAGCGAATCATAGAAAACACCTACCTTCCAAATTTCATCTATTTAGTGTCAATAGTCTCCGAGTAAAAGGGCTGTAACATATAAGTATATACAGGCACCCATTTTTTTAAGTTTTATTTTTATTTCAGAATTTTTTCAAAAATTGTAAAAAACTGCTGTTTTGCCCTTCAAATCGATAATAATGTCCACCGCAAATATAATTTTGAAAAAATATTTCTTGTACACACGGTTCCGTTATAGTTTTAATTATCATGTTGACAAAAATGCGTCATTCTGAAGCGAAGAATTCGCAGCTACTACTGTAGCCGAGAGCTTTAATAGATAACTGACACGCGATCGAACCCCAATGTAGACATACAACGCGATGTGTTCCAGAATACCTGCAGGTATTATCAAATACCTACCTATGTCTGGATGCCCGATCTTTGCCAAAATTTTCGATCGCCATTGTGGATTTATAATGACGTTGCACTTCTTATTATATTCTACTCGGCATACCCTTTCATTTGATACCCATATCAAAGGGGTTGTAAAGAAATAAGTAATCCGCCATTTTGTGTCGGCCGCCATATTAAATTTTCAATAACGTCACACAGCGTATTGTATTCTACTTGTTATACCCTTTTATTTGATACCCATGTCGAGGGGGTTGGAACTAATTAGGTAATCCGCCATTTTGTGGTGGCCGCCATATTAAATTTTGAGTGACGTCACACAGCGTATTGTATTCTACTTGTTATACCCCTGATTTGATACCCATGTCGAGGGGGTTGGAAATAATTAGGTATTCCGCCATTTTGTGGTGGCCGCCATATTGGATCTACCATAATTTTAATTACCTATATAGGTACTATATTGTAGTATCTTCATAACCAAAGGTGTGTGCAAAATTTCAGCATGATTGGACAGACAGACAGACAGACAGACACGAAACCAAGTTAAATAAAAGCTTGTAATATACAGTGTTGTGACTAGCAAATTTATAAATTATCTAGTTACAGATAATAGATAAAGGTTATAAAATTTATCTAGAGAACAGATAAAAGATAAAAACTAATTATCTAGATGAATTATCTACCTACATAAAATTATCTAGATAAGTCCCAGTTTATTTATTGTAAATTATAGACGCGTCGACAACTTAAGTCATTAGCGTCTTGATTACATTACATAACAACTCGCTTAAAACTAAATGACATCACAAAACATCCATGAGCGGAGGCGGGATTCGAATCCACGACAGTCTGATCTAAAGGCCGCGACGCTAACTACTGGACCACACTGTCCTCTGATAAATCCCAACACTGGTAATATACATGTTCGGAACTACCCAACTCTACTACATACACAGATAATCTTTTTTGGAACACGGTGTACGTATAACAGACAAGCTATCTCTATTCTCTAAAAGCAACACAACCATTGAGCCATAAACATGGTACCTACGACGATAAACTTTATTCGTGTTCTTCCCGGATGAATTAATGATAAACTCAGTACATATCTGATTCCTATACGGATTTTCCTATAGCCTTATCGATCTCTGTATTATGTAAGTAGTTTTGTACACTGTGCGTTAGTGATGGGCGGTTACGAGATGTTTTTACAATCGAAACAATAATTTGCAATCGTTCATAATAACAATCGAGTCCACAATCGACTTAGAGTTTGATTTTACAATCGAAATGTTCGATTGTTCAAGTCGACTATTTGCCACATAGGTTATAGCAATAGCAGCGAATGAGAATACATATAATCGCGATTCAAGGTTATATGCTAGTCGACCGACGTTCACGCGATTCGTTATTTACTGTTCACACTGTTCAGTCGGTACTCAATACTCTGTGATCTCTTCATCGTATTACACGACTGCTGCACAATCGACCATCGACTCGACCACACAGTTGTTGACTGATGAACGATTGTATATTATGTGGCTCTCGACAATGTACGATTCAGTACTATGCGACTTGGTCTCTGTAAACTATGAAACTTAATAATCGAGTCCAAGTGACAACCATCAAGAGTCATCGAGATGTTTGAACAATCGAGACAATCGACTAAAACATCTCGTAATCGCGCATCACTACTGTGCTTTCAAATGAATAATAAAAAGTAAGGTTATGTCTTTTGCTTTTTTTCAATTCCGAAAACGAATTGCGTTTAAAATGCTTTATTATTAAAGACATTTGAAATGGGTTCTTTTCTTTTTTAAATATTGCACTAACTTTCAGAGTAAACGAAACAGTGGATGTTGTAGATTATAGACGCTCGACAACTAAGGTCATTCGCGTCTAATGGAGATGGGTACTGCCAAACTTGACCACTAGGGGCGCAGTTATATAACTGTGGGCACTGGGCAATTCATAGCAGTGTGTACAGAATAAGTTTATTGAAAATAATATGTTTCACATGACATCTCCCTCAGGGGAAACCTTGGAACGTAGTTCCAATGTTTTGTGGGAATTAGCGCTTCCAGGGATCCGAGCTCGTACCAGTCGGTTTGTGTATGCCGGCTGGCGGATTCTAATACACAAATGGATTATTTGTTGTGTTAAAGACGCTAATGATCTGAGTAGTCGACGCGTCTATAATCTACAATAAATAAAAAATCAAAATCCCACACGACCGAATATAAAGATTAATATGTTTTTGGGGTGTCGAACTTGCCCCTGTCCCAAATGTACAGCACATTTTTTTTTAGAATCTGACTATTGGAATATATGCGGGTTAGTAAGATTTTTAACTACACCAAATTTCAGCTTGATACTTTTATTTAGTCCAGAGAAATTAGACTGTGCTCTGTGACCGATATACGGACGGACAGACGAGTGATCCCATCAGGATTCCGTACTTCAAAAGGAAAAACGGAACCCTTATGGGAATACTCATTTGTCCCTCCGTCCGTTTGTCTGTCACAGTAGAATATCTCTGGACTAAATAAAAGATATTAAGTTGAAGTTTGGCATAGAACCTAAATTTTCCCGTAAATTTGGGGGCGGGGCAAGTTTCGACGCAAAAAAATGTTTGTATTCAAACGCATGTGGGGTATCATTAGAAAGGGCTTTTCTTAAGGATCTCAAATCTATGTTATTCAGAATTTTATGCTACGTAATTATCGAGAGCCCTAAAACGGGGCTCCGTTGTCAACATTATAAACATAAAACAACCTGTGTGAGATCCCTGCTTTACGCAATACCTTCGTAACTCGTGCTACATGATACATCTAGGATGTAACATCTTACCTTCTTGGAACCAGCTCGCTCTGTCTTAAACCGTACATTTATAGTCCTTGAATAATGAATTATTGTACTTCCGTTACCGGCACACCGCAGCTCTCACACGGAGTGTTTGATAAGTCAAAGGGTGGAAGCAACATTTCAAACCTTTTTATTATTATATTATTTATTGTTCGGTTTTTGTATCGGCGTGTTTTAATAAATCAAAACGACAACATTAAGTTTGGACCCCTATCACGATACATTTATTATAAATCCAAAATGGCGGCCGAAAATTTTGGAACACTAAAAAGAACAAAATAAAATATTAGTAAAAAAAACATTTTAAAGACAAGCTTTTATTGAAATGGAAAAGGAAAAAAATAATTTTTAATAATTTAGATTCATAATTATTATAAAAGCGTGAGTTGTAGTTTATTAGTCACGACCCACGCTTTTATAATTATGAACCAAAATTATTAAAAATTATTTTTTCCTTTTTAGCCCATTTCAATAAAAGCTTGTCTTTAAAAAGTTTTTTTTTACTAATATTTTATTTTGTATAAAAAGTTTCTATAATGTGGCATTCCTTATTTGTTCTTTTTCCCTGTATTGATTTTGATATGTTTTCCAGTTGCGTTAGGTCGCACGGTTGGGAGGGGGGAGGGGGTGATTCATAGGAGGGAGCGTCGTGGCGTCTGGCGCGTGTCTGTGTGTACGTCCCGACGGCCACGCACTCACCTTATAACTGAAGTCATAGAAAAAAAAACTACCGAAAACTACTTGATAACATGTTGCGTCACTTTTTTAATATTATTTAAAAAATTTCTACTAATAATATAAATTTTGTCGGGTACATGACACGTTTAGGGTGATCTGCCACCCCTTTAATACTGACCAATCGATCTGCAAATATTATAATGGCATTATTGGGTCACCGACAAGCTATACAAACAATTTCAGCCTTGAAGCAATAATAATTGTGACCAATTTTTTTTTTGTTACATGTTGGGGGCGGTCTGCATCCCTGCCATAACGATGTCTAGCAAAATCCCTTACACAGGGCACTTTAATATGCCTCCCTCAACATCTTCACAAAAATAAGACCTTGAATAAATAGCACCAAAAAATTGTCACTTTAGCTCTCGGTCTAAAAGGCTTCATGGTAAAGTTAGAGAAACGCATTCAGACAAGTACCTACGTTTAACGGCCATTATTAAAGATAATTTGTAGGTAGCTGAAAGTGGGCGGGCTTTAAAGCTCATGTAGCATAAAATGAGTCATCTAATGAACTGTAGCTCTATACGTATGGAGTTTCGCGCTTGCATTCAGCAATTAAAAAAAAATTCACAGATTTCGCAATCCTTGCAACCATCGAGGACATTGGAAATGATAACAGCATATATGAAACATAATTAACCGTTTATTATACACACAATATTTATCAATGCACCGTTTAGTTTTGTCAGGAATAACCCTATTATTCTTCTGTTATATACGCGTTCACTTTTGCTTGATTACTTAACTTTTATATGGATTTTTCTACAGTGTTTATTAACATTTGCTCAAAAATAACACCGCAGATCGTCGCAAATACCTCTCAATTAACTAGACATGATATAAAACACATTTCGAAAAAATTGCACTTGTTCAATTTTGGATGATGGCTCCTCACTTGATCGCGACACCGTTGTCTTTTTGAACGAAAACTCGTAACTCTGCTTCCATATACGAACATAAACATTTCCAATGTTAAAAATAGATTTGAATAAATTAAAACGTGTCTATTTTGTAATTTTGCTTTTTAACAGTGAACTAGCGGCCTGCTCCGGTTAGCCCGGGTGCTATGAATTTATGGTATATTAATACATTACTCGTTTGCTCTCGGGTGCTATATTACTCACTCGTTTCGCTTGCTCGCTTCAGTTATTATAGCCTATAAAGCAAAGAACCACGTATTGAAAAGTGAAAAAATTTTTACTTACCCCATTGAGTGCAGTGTCTTCAAATAGGTCTCCTAAAATGTAACGAAAAATATTTTAGAACCTTTTGATTTAAACTCTTCAATCAGAGATATTTGCTTTCATAATATTATAAAAATTATAAAAATCGGTTCAGCCGTTTTTTTTTTAACTTCCCATTGGAAGTTATTGTAATGGGTCCGAAAATCGAAATCAAAAAGGAAAAAAAATTTTTATGTTTCAAGGTCACTACACTATTTTTACACTACTTTTAGAAAGATGTCTGTCTGTGTGTGTGTGTGTATACGTACGTACGTACGTACGTATGTATGTGTCCATTTCTTTCTAAGACGAAATCTCGAGAACGAAAAATGATATCGACTACGTTGGGGTGCCAATCGACGCGTATTAACGTAAATATGATCTGAAAGGAATTTTTTTAAAATCGGTTCAGCCGTTCTTTTTTCTTAACCAAATAACCTCCAAAAAAGTAGATTTTACACAATATCTCGCGAATAAGAAATTATATCGACTTCGTAAGGGTGTCAATCGAGGCGTGTTAACGACATTTTGATCCGACATAAATTTTATAAAAATCGGTTCAGCCGTTTTTTTTGTTTTTTTTTAATTATTGTTAAAAATAAATAATAATTATGTTTTAATGATTAAAATGATTACATTTCTGTGTAATATCTAATTTAATTATTATTATTAAATATTTATCAAACTGGGAAGTTCGTCGTGTGGACCTCAAGGGTCGCACTTTAGTCCTAATAAACGACCCACCTCACGGCTTGTTTTTAATTATTGTTAAAAAAAAAAAATTATGTTTTAATGATTAAAATGATTACTTTTCTGTGTAATATCTAATTTTATTATTATTAAATATTTATCAAACTGGGAAGTTCGTCGTGTGGACCTCAAGGGTCGCACTTTAATCCTAATAAACGACCCACCTCACGGCTTGTTGGAAATAGTTTTATAGAGTAAACTACACTTATTTTTTGATGTACTATACGTCCTAGAAATTTTGGCAGACATTTTTGAAACACTTTGTATATGTGAGTAAATGAATGAGTCGCAATAATGTGTAAATTATATAACTTGTGTTTAGAGCCACAACAACCGTGCTGGTCACGAAACCGACCTCGTTCGTGCATGAAATTGCTCACCGTCGAGACTCGAATTTCCTAGAAAAATTTTTAATTTCAACATATTATATACTGAAATGGATAATTCATTATTTATCGTCTGTGTTTCGGTCTCACCCTTTGTCCAAAACTCATATATGCATAATTTCCTCCGGTTTACGGTTTCACTGAATAAAAAAACAAGCCGTGAGATGGGTCGTTTATTAGGACTAAAGTGCGACCCTTGAGGTCCACACGACGAACTTCCCAGTTTGATAAATATTTAATAACAATAATTAAATTAGATATTACACAGAAAAGTAATCATTTTAAACATTAAAACATAATTATTATTTATTTTTAACAATAATTTAAAAAAAAAACGGCTGAACCGATTTTTATAAAATTTATTCGGATCAAAATGACGTTAACACGCCTTGATAGACACCCTTACGAAGTCGATATAATTTTTTATTCGCGAGATATTGTGTAAAATCTACTTTTTTGGAGTCTATTTGGTTAAGAAAAAAGAACGGCTGAACCGATTTTGAAAAAATTTCTTTCAGATCATATTTACGTTAATACGTGTCGATTGGCACCCTAACGTAGTCGATATCATTTTTCATTCCCGAGATTTCGTCTTAGAAAGAAATGGGCACATACGTATACGTACGTACACACACACACACACAGACATCTTTTCAAAAATAGTTTAAAAATAGCGCAGTGACCTTGAAACATAAAAATTTGTTAAAAATTTTGATTTCGATTTTCGGACCCATTACAATAACTTCCAATGTGAAGTTAAAAATTATAATAAGTAGCTATTCTCAAAAAATCAGTCAAAAAAGTAAATTTGAAGTCTCAGTTTTTGACAGCTGTTAAATAATTTTATTTTTAGGAACCTACAGATTGTTCAAAAATGTATGATATGTAATAGTGTGTACTTTTCATCCAATGTCGTCACTTCCGCTCGACTATAACAATTGTGAACAGCGTATACTCGACTTTTGGTATGAGAGAGAAAGACATAGTGGATTTTTGCGAACTTAATATACAATCGAAGGCTTCGATGTTTTATAAAGTAAGTTAGGGGAAAATCTTATAATACTACCGAAATTGATAGCGTAATTTATTTTGCAAGCAAAGCTTGCTTGCTGAACACAAAATAATAAGTATTTAGTTTCATCGAACAAGACCATTAATTTTAATGAAGTAACTGAATACCTGTACCATCTTTCAATTAAAATTTCATTTCAGAAATTCTTAATGGGGACCCGTCCCGGTAAATTAAAATTCTCGTTTCTGATATTATAAGCAGGTATCTTCCACCAAAAACAATTCTTGTAAAAATTATAATTTAAAAAAACTAAAAAACACGCTTTAATGAACTAAAAAGTAAAAAAATAATTAATTTTATTGTAAAAAAGCGTGGGGTAGTATGAAAATATGATACAAAGCACCCCACGCTTTTTTACAATAAAATTAATTATTTTTTTACTTTTTACGACTTCCACATATCCGATCGATTTAAAATTTAGTACACATATGTATTCCCGATGACAATACATGAATCTATAGTTTTTAGAATTAAATTCAACCCCTAAGAAGTCTAAACGGGGGTGTAGGATTTTTTTTGACTAATTAACGCGTGGGTCGTGAACTCTATGATAGTTTATTAGTCACGACCCACGCTTTTATAATTATGAACCTAAATTATTAAAAATTACTTTTTCCTTTTTAGTGCATTTAAAATAAATAAAAGCTTGTCTCTAAAAAGTTTTTTTTTCTAATATGTATTTATTTTGTTCATTTTAGTTTTTCAAAATTTAACCCCCCTTTGACACCCGTAGGGGTTGAATTTCGAAAAATCTTTTCTTAGTGGATGCTTACGTCAGAAAAGGAACCAACTGTCCAAATTTCAAGTTTCTAGTTTTAGCGATTTGGCCTGGGCGTTGATTAGTCAAAAAAACCCTACATCCTCGTTTGAACCCCTGAGGGGTTGAATTTTTTTCTAAAAACGATTTATTCATGTGTTGTCATCGGGAATACATATATGTACAAAATTTCAAATCGATCGGATTCGTTGCAAGTTTTGACCTAAACAAAAACACAAACTAACTAACTAACTTAACATAAGTACATTGCAAGTTAAATAAAAGCTTGTAAAAAGGCCCTTAGGTCCGAAACGTCGTTACTAATAAAATGTTAATATAAAAAAAACTGAAAAATACTGACCGTTAATTTTATTTCATTATAACCAGAAATTAGTTAATTTTCAAAAGATGTAGCAAATAGCTAATAAGATAAGTAAATTATTATCTAACTCTCTATAATTTGTAATTATTATGTAACTCCGGTTTATTAATATTATTTAAGTACATAGTTAATAAAATAAAAGCATTAGTAAAAAAGCATTTTAAAATCGATGATGTACTAAAAGTTAGAAAATAATTATGGGTCACTAATCTGGTGCTTCGATCAGACCAAAATAAAATCGTGGGACGCACTGTATAACAAACGGTTTGACTAATATTAAGGTCAAAGAAGACAGAATAATACATTGAAATCGCAAAAAAGTAAAACATAATATTACAAAATATCTACAGGTTATATCGTTTACTGGTAAAAAAAATAGTGACACTATGAACGAAATATCTATAAATGGGGACGGCTTAAGTGCAATGTGTCGATTGTGCTTATCAAAAGGCGTTGTTCTACTAGACATCTTTTATTTTTCGGGAAAAATGAGGAATCAACTATCCAATATAATAATGGGATGTGCTCCCGTTCAGGTAAGTTTGCTTATCAAAGATTACTAGTGCGTTACATCATTACATGTCACATATTATTAATTTTAATGTCTGTCAGTTGTCATTAGTGACATAAATAATACAGGATTTTTATTTCATTATTTTTCCAAGATTTTTACAACCCCGAACTAATAGAACAGCTATCACAGCTATTATCATCAAAAGCATAAAACCTTTTTATTTACTTGAAAATAAACAATCTCTCGATTTTCAGATAAGGAAATGTGATGACATGCCCAATTTAATATGCCGCTCATGCTACACTCAAGTCGAAAAATTTCACCAGTTCCAGACGCAAATTGTACAGTCTGATAAAACATTGCGACGCTATCTACAGCAACTGCTTGCTTCGGATAAAGAAATCAAGCCTGTATGTTCAATTCAGAAGCCATCTGAGGAACATTCAAGCGATAAAACTAATCAATGTGATGTCACTGTGAAATATGAATCTATATTATTTCATGATATATTTGGCATGGACTTCAACAGGAAAGAAATGGCGCCTATGAATTATAATTCAACAGACAAAATTAACGAAGATATGCTTTTAAAATTCGAAATTAAAGACGAACCAATCGATGATAGTACAGTAACAGAATGTGCTGATGGTACCATAGAAACTTCATTCAAGGGTGATGGTAGTGAAATCGTCTTCGAAGATGCAAAGGCGCATATAAATTATAATTCAGCAAACAAAATTAACGAAGATATGCTTTTAAAATTCGAAATTAAAGACGAACTAATCGATGATAGTACAGTAACAGAATGTGCTGATGGTACCATCGAAACTTCATTCAAGGGTGATGGTAGTGAAATCGTCTTCGAAGATGCAAAGGAACGTATAAATTATAATTCAGCAGACAACATTAATGAGGAAATGCTTATAAAATTCCAATTCAAAGACGAACCAACCGATGATAATTCATTAAAATGTCCTGATGATACTGTAGAAACTTCATCCAAGGTTGATGGTAGTAAAATCGTCTTTGAAGACTCAAATGTCGTAGGTGGCCCCATTTCGGGGAACAATGTAGCAGAATGTTTGGAGAAAAGTAAAGAGGATAAGAAAAATATTTCGGTAAATTACGGAAAACATAAAAAAGCAACTGAAAAGAAGTATCACTGTGACATTTGTAATAAGACATTTACCCAATCTTGTAATTTGAAATCTCACATTCGTATGCATACTGGTGAGAAACCATATCAGTGTGACGTTTGTAATAAGTGTTTCAATCAGTCAATAAATTTAATTTGTCACAAACGAACACATACTAGTGAGAAACCATATCAGTGTGACGTTTGTAATAGGTGTTTCAACCATTCAAGTTCTTTAATAATTCACAAACGCACACATACTGGTGAGAAACCATACCAGTGTGACGTTTGTAATAAATGTTTCAACAATTCAAGTAATTTAATTAAACATAAACGCACACATACTAGTGAGAAATCATATCAGTGTGACGTTTGTAATAAGCGTTTCAGCCAATCATATTATTTAATAATTCACAAACGCACACATACTGGTGAGAAACCATATCAGTGTGACGTTTGTAAAAAGTGTTTCAGTCAATTAGGTCACTTAAATCTTCACAAACGCACACACACTGGTGAGAAACCATATCAGTGTGACGTTTGTAATAAGTGTTTCAGCCTCTCACATTATTTAATAAATCACAAACGCACGCATACTGGTGAGAAACCATATCAGTGTGACGTTTGTAATAAGTGTTTCAGCGTTTCTTGTAATTTAATTACACATAAACGCACACATACTGGTGATAAACCATATCAGTGTGACGTTTGTAATAAGTGTTTCGGCCAATTAAGCAATTTAAATGTTCACAAACATACATGAAACAATTATTTGTAAAAAATGAATTGTACGGAAGTTAAATCATTCATTAATAAAAATTATAAAAATCTTAATCTCATATACATATTATTACCTACCTATATAAAAGTAAAAGGTTTTTGATTTTTTTTTTAGAAAACCATTTTTTTAAAAGAGTAAAAATAATTTGTTATGAAAAGTATATCGTTATAATAGAAAAAACAAAGTTATAGCAAGCATCTCTTCTGCACATGCGCCGATTTCCCCCAAAAACAAATGGACACTTCCTATTTACGTGTTAAAACATCCTACCTTAAAACTCGGTTTCTGGTCGCCCAGCCGACCGGCATCGTGCCAACAGACAAACAAGACAATTTCCAAAAACATTTTTTTTTACATTCTGAAGACCTCAAGAAGAGACAATATTGCAAAATCGTGAAATGTAAATTTTGACCTAAATTAGTACCATTCCCCAGTGGACCGTCCCACATTTTTTTTCTTGTTTGAATTTACATTACAAATAGATTATGAAACAATTTTTTTAAAAATTCTTTGGAAGCTTTTTCCATAATAAAAAAATTCCCAAAAATGTGTATTTTCAATAGAATTTTAAACATAGAATTGTGTCGCTACCGAAATGATGTACCTAGATAAGATTCAGGCTGTGATTGGCTGACAAGATCTACTGTATCACGCCCGCTGATTTGTCGAACCACGATGCCGATAATCTAATATATAAAATTCTCGTGTCACGGTGTACGTTATTGAACGCCTCCGAAACGGCTCGACCGATTGTGATGAAATTTTGTATGCTTATCGGGTAGGTCTGAGAATCGGACAACATCTATTTTTCATCCCCCTAAATGTTAAGGGTGGTCCACCCCAAATTTTTTTTTTTAGTTTTTGGACAAAATTTTTTGTTTTAATTTTTTCATGATTCAGCATTGAAAAATACATACAACTTTAAATTTTCACCCTTATACGATCAACCCCTGTCTAATATATAGTCACGGTGTACGTTATTGAATTTCTCCGAAACGGCTGGACCGATTTTGATGAAATTTTGTGTGCTTATCGGGTAGGTCTGAGAATAGGCCAACATCTATTTTTCATCCCCCTAAATGTTAAGGGTGGTCCACCCCAAAATTTTTTTTTTTAGTTTTTGGACAAAATTTTTTGTTTTTAATTTTTTATGATACAGCATACACAAATACATACAAGCCTAAATTTTCACCCCTCTACGATCAACCCCTATTTTTGTCACGGTGTACGTAATTGAACTCCTCCGAAACGGCTGGACCGATTTTGATGAAATTTTGTGTGCTTATCGGGTAGGGTGGAGACACGGACAACATCTATTTTTCATCCCCCTAAATGTTAAGGGTGGCCCACCCCAAATTTTTTTTTTTTATTTTTTGGACAAAATTTTTTGTTTTAATTTTTTCATGATTCAGCATTGAAAAATACATACAACTCTAAATTTTCACCCTTATACGATCAACCCCTGATTTTTAATCGCGATTTTTATATTAAGCTTTAAAAAATACATATATGGCGAACGAGCGAAGCGAGTGAGTAGTGTATTTATAATATTCAGGCGAACGAGCGAAGCGAGTGAGTAGGCGAAAATATTCAAGCGAACGAGCGAAGCGAGTGAGTAGGCGAAAATATTCAAGCGAACGAGCGAAGCGAGTGAGTAGTGTATTAATAAAATTCAAACGAACGAGCGAAGCGAGTGAGTAATGTAATTATAATATTCAAGCGAACGAGCGAAGCGAGTGAGTAGTGTATTTATAATATTCAAGCGAACGAGCGAAGCGAGTGAGTACTGTATTAATAAAATTCAAACGAACGAGCGAAGCGAGTGAGTAATGTAATTATTCCTAGAAATTATTAACAACGTTTGCCGGATCAGCTATACTAAATATACGTGAGCGGAGTAATGGGTGACCGCTATTAAATCATAATTTCATACCACCCGAGCGAAGCCGGGACGGGTCCGCTAGTAAATTTATATATGTCACAAGAATATTGTAAAATCCGGAATATTATGATAATCCTAAGAAAATTATAATCTTACGGATTATTGTCATTGAAGGTCAAAACTAGCAGATTTTAAGGAATATTATAATGTTAGAGCAGCTTTAGAAAAATTGAAAGATGATATATTTTTTGACAATATTACTGATTTATAATATTCCTGACCTCAGTTAGAAATATTGCGAATACCGCTTTCAACGCCCGCAAGGGAAGCGCGGGGTGTAACGCGTGCGTTGATTGGTTAATTTAGTTGATTGAAAGAATTTTTAATTGTAGGTAATTTTGAGAAATAAATTATTAATAAAAGAATGTAGGCTTTCACGGCCGGCGTTAATAGAATTAAGATAAGAATCTTTCGGACTTCTGAGCCGTGGTCTACTGGAGTGGCTTCTTCTTCCAGACGTTTCTCTTGCAATTGCGGCAAGCATCTTCAGTGGTGTGTTCGACGTGGTCGTAGTGTTCTTCCGAGAAGAACACTCGGAAGCGACCACATCGAACACACCACTGAAGATGTTTGCCGCAGTTGCAAGCGAAACGTCTGGAAGAAGAAGAAGAAGTCATTCCAGTAGACCACGGCTCATAAGCCCGAAAGATTCTTATCTTAATTCTAAATTATTAATGTTTGGGTTCTGGTAAAACTTTGTCGAAAAATCCAAAACAGGTCTGTAAATCGAGCCTGCCGATATTAGCATTTCCGAGAATTTTAATAGATTGCTCCGGGTTCCCTGCAGGTTGGTAAGGTGACTAAACAAAAATTCAGCTTTACATACGTTGCACAAGTTGATTTCACACAACGGCCTCCAATCACAATCTATATTAGAGATCAGTGGTTTCCACCCCGTCGACACGCAAGTTTATATACGTTTGACATTTATGTTACGTGACAATCCGACCTCTTGATGTCCGATGGGAACGAAAAGCCGCTCGCTTCTCCTCACCTTTATCGAGGACAACGACTTAATGTCCTTGCGTAAAACTGTAGATAGGATGTACAACGAATTCACGAGCATAAGATGGGGGACTATTTTTAGACCGAAGATTAAGTTGGTGAGGGAGAAAAATGTTAATTTTTATCAAAATATAGTATTTTATACAACTAGAACAATTATGTATATAAGATCTTTAATTATTTATTTTGGGAATCAACAAATTCAATAAACTGTATTGCGTTGCTCTGTAAAATATAAAGTTTTAACATTGGAAATGTTTATGTTCGTATATGGGGGCAGAGTTACGAGTTTTCGTTCAAGGCCAAAAGACAACGGTGTCACGATCAAGTGAGGAGCAATCATGCAAAATTGAACAAGTGCAATTTTTTCGAAATGTGTTTTATATCATGTCTAGTTAATCGAGAGGTATTTGCGACGATCTGCGGTGTTATTTTTGAGCAAATGTTAATAAATACTGTAGAAAAATCCATTTAAAAGTTAAGTAATCAAGCAAAAGTGAACGCGTATATAACAGAAGAATAATAGGGTTATTCCTGACAAAACTAAACAGTGCATTGATAAATATTGTGTGTATAATAAACAGTTAATTATGTTTCATATATGCTGTTATCATTTCCAATGTCCTCGATGGTTGCAAGGATTGCGAAATCTGTGAATTTTTATTTCATTAATCACATGTTTATTTACATTATTTACACAAAATCTACCTGTAAAATATAAAGAAACGACATTTAAAGTTTATATTCAAAATGTCAATTCCTTGATTAAAATATTTTAATAATTTAATATTATTGGTACACCTTCCAATTATCACTTTTTCTATGGAGTAAATCGCTCACTACTTTATCTACGCATAGCGCGGCAAGTTTAAAATTTAAAGGAATACATTTTCTTTACATGTATATATGACGCTCGAGGTCACCCCTCGCGTCATATAGGTACATAATTGTACGGGTTGTATTTTTAATTATTGTAAATATATATTTATTCCGCCAACTCAGAAAACAGTTTTGTAACAATACAATAATTGTTTGATGGTCAAATAAGCAGAAGTACAAATTGTTGGACGCGAGGCGATGTAGACGGTGGCGGTCTCTGTCACCTGTGTGGTCTGTTGCAACACGCATGCGTACCGGAAGTGTTAAAACGGATCATTCAAAACTTCCGACTATTGTTTGCTGTTGAAGAACAAACGACCGATGATGTCGGATTGACATTGAAGTCACAGAAAAAACCATTTATAGAAATATAGAGATTGGTCGTAAAAAACTCGCTCAAGGTCTATGAAACAGGTGTTTTTAGGGTTCCGTACCTCAGAATGAAATAAAAACCGGCCAAGTGCCGAAGTCATTCTCTCTAACAATGAATTTAGTTATTTCCAGAGCTGGGCAAAGCACCGAACCTGTATAAGTACCCTTTGATTAGTGATGCGATAATTCGAATAAAAAATGTCACTTTTTGACACATCACACAGCATAAGAAGTCGGTTAAGTTTGTAGAAGTGAATATATTGGCAAGCGACTAAACTACGTATTGTAAAGCCACTAAAAAGTAAAAAATAAAAAAAAATTTGACAAAAAAAATCTTCAAAAAGCCACTAAAAAGAGGAAAACAATAAAATTTTGAGGTCTGCGCCAATTTAATAAAATATGAAGTCGGTTAAAAATATAGTATAGTGATTAATGTCTTTTTTTTAACCGACTTCATATTTTATCACACCGCATAAGAAGTCGGTAAAGTTTGTAGAAGTGAATCTATTGGCAAGCGACTAAACTACGTATTGGAAAGCCACTAAAAGTAAAAAATAAAAAACTTTTCAATAAAAAAAAACCTTCTTTAAAAGCCACTAAAAAGAGGAAAATAATAAAACTTTGAGGTCTGCGCCAATTTAATAAAATATGAAGTCGGTTAGAAATATAGTATAATGATTAATGTCTTCTTTTTAACCGTCTTCATATTTTATTAAATTGGCGCAGACCGCAAAATTTTATTATTTTTCTCTTTTTAGTGGCTTTTTGAAGGAGGTTTTTTTTTCTTAAAGTTTTTTATTTTTTACTTTTTAGTGGCTTTCCAATACGTAGTTTGGTCGCTTGCCAATAGATTCACTTCTACAAACTTAACCAACTTCTTATGTTGTGTGATAAAATATGAAGTCGGTTAAAAATATAGTATAGTGATTAATGTCTTCTTTTTAACCGACTTCATATTTTATTAAATTGGCGCAGACCTCAAAGTTTTGTTATTTTTCTCTTTTTAGTGGCTTTTTGAAGGAGGTTTTTTTTTATTAAAGTTTTTTATTTTTTACTTTTTAGTAGCTTTCCAATACGTAGTTTAGTCGCTTGCCAATAGATTCACATCTACAAACTTTATCGACTTCTTATGCTGTGTGATAAAATATGAAGTCGGTTAAAAAATATAGTATAGTGATTAATGTCTTCTTTTTAACCGACTTCATATTTTATTAAATTGGCGCAGACCTCAAAGTTTTATTATTTTCCTCTTTTTAATGGCTTTTTGAAGGTTTTTTGTTGTTAAAAAGTTTTACTTAGGGTTACGCGATGAAGTGCACGGAAAAGGTTTGGATAAAAATTGTGAATGTTTATTTTCATTCGAAACAACTTAAGTGTATCTATTTTTAAAATAAACTGTGAAGGGTTTTTTATTTATTAAACATTTTAAAAGTTTTGATGCATTTTCGTGTCTAAATTTAGAAATTAAAATCTTAATTCGACTTCTTACAATAAGTAACGTAGAAAAAAATCATATACATGTAATAGTAGATTGTATATCTAGATGTGTAATGGGGTAAATAACTAACGAGCGATACAGTTACACGAGTCATAATACCATTATGCACGAGATATATATGGTATTTTTTGCCATACCCACTACAAAATAGCTACTTTTCACTTTATTTTCAAAAAATTTTGACAGTTCATTTGCGTCACTATCTTTACTTCTACAGTATGCCGTGAAGTTCATGAGTAAGTAATGGCAGGCGGATAGAGCGATTAAACTGAAGCTATGGCTACCTTTTAGTTACCGCACTAGTGCGGTTAGTAAAACACTTTCTGCACGCCTGCTAGTTAAATGACCCATTGCAGACCGGTATGCATCGAAATTAGCTATTTTGAAGTGGGTGTTCCAGATCGAACTGTTTGTTTAAAATATTAAAAATTAAAAAACAAAATGCTTAGTATTAACTAAAAAAATTAAATTAGTAAAAAACTGGCTAATCGGAAAAAAACGGAATTATCCTTCCAAAAACTGACAATTTCGTTTCCGAAATTATTGTATGACTAGCTTTTCCGGTAAATTCGGCTACGATAAAGTTGAGGTTCCTATCATCCGCAATAACGCGAGCGAAGCCGCGGGTAAGGGCTAGTAACATAATAAAAAGGGTGTGGGTCTCGGGACCCCCGACAGATGTGAAACATCAAAGAAAACGTTATTGAACTCGGTGGTATTCTCTATGTAGTAGTATATATTTTTCAAAAGCAGCAACTAACTGTTATGCTGATGTAATCGTATATACTGCACTGTAACACACGCGGTTGTCTTCCCGTGCCCGAGCGCACGGAAGCCGAGAGAGAGTGAGAGTGCCGCAGTGGTGGGGAGAACAGCAGCGAAGGAGCGGACCATAAATTTCGTTGCATATTTCCCCTCACGCGGCTGTTCACAGCCCGACATTAGATGTTTCACATCAATAAACCAATGAAAATCGTCCTTTTCCCAAAAACAATAAAGCTAAAATTAAAAAATATTCTAAGATTAAATATGTAGGTATAAGTAATTTTGTTGAAGTAATTTTTTGTACAGCGGAAGTGGACACATAGAGTCATTTAATAATAAACCGCTACTAAGAACCGTGCGGCTGTCAGAAATAGACCTGACGGATACACTTTTAGCCAAACTGCACATAATTTGATTATCATGCAGCGCGAAGCACACTTCGTGATGCCTTGCGGTGTGCAGTTTGACCCAATCTTTTATTTAATTGGAATTGCATTGACGCACGGGGCGGTTTCGATTTATTGATAATCGCCAATTAGTATGCACTATGCACCGAACAGTACAATTCTCAAAAAAAGTTCTGAAAATAGACTTGAAAAATTACGAAATTTTAATTGTTTCCTGATTATACCCGCACATCCGTCCTGTCTGTGAAAAAAATATACAGGGTGTCCCAAAAAGAATGGGACATAAAGTAACAGCTGATTCCTTACAAAAAAATATTGCGATAGACCCCAACATGTCTATTCCGAAAGTTGATATTAAAAGATGCCACCCCAGTATGAGACATTCACGTCAAATTTTCTTAAAGTTTTGTTGACGCGAATAACTTTAAATTTAACAATAACTTCGTGCACAATTAATATGAGCGACACATTTCCGTCGATGTCATTGGACATACGCCGAATCGATGACGTTAATTGTGCATTTAATACATTTATAATTGTTGATTGTGATTATTGATTGCAATCAATATCGTTTACCGTCACATTTGGTAATCAATACACGCGCATTCCTCATGCTGACTAAACAATTTCTTTTCGATATTGCCGTTGATCGATGCAAATAAACGATATTACGAGTCGAAACACGAACTTGAATGATATTATAAACTTGACAAAATTTTATGTATGCAAATTAAGAGAGCGATGCCCTATTCAAAACAGAAACGAAACAAGCCGTGAGGCGGGTCGTTTATTGGGATTAAAATTACTTTTAATTGAGACTCTAAAAGTGAGACCCTTGATCACACGACGAACTGCCCAGTTTGATGCAGATTGAATATTAATAATTAAATTAGAAATTACACAGAAAAGTAAACATTTTAATCATTAAAACATAATTATTATTTATTTTTAACAATACATATAATAAACAAGCCGTGAGGTGGGTCGTTTATTAGGACAAAAGTGCGACTCTTGAGATCCACACGACGAATTTCCCAGTTTGATAAATATTTAATAACAATAATTAAATTAGATATTACACAGAAAAGTCATCATTTTAATCATTAAAACATAATTATTATTTATTTTTAACAATACATATAATAAACAAGCCGTGAGGTGGGTCGTTTATTAGGACTAAAGTGCGACCCTTGAGGTCCACACGACGAACTTCCCAGTTTGATAAATATTTAATAATAATAATTAAATTAGATATTACACAGAAAAGTAATCATTTTAATCATTAAAACATAATTACTATTTATTTTTAACAATAATTAAATAAAAAAAACGGCTGAACCGATTTTTATAAAATTTATGTCGGATCAAAATGACGTTAACACGCCTCGATTGACACCCTTACGAAGTCGATAATGATATATAATCGAATTATTCCATCATTAAAACATATTTCGTTTATCCTTAGGTATCTTATTTTGATAAACAAAATGTATGTTTTGAACTATGAATTTTTGTACTGTAATGTTGGAAGTTAAGAAGTTACTTTAAAATGCTTGATGCTTAATTTTTTCAAGCACTTTAGTTCGTCGATACTTTTAAGCATTTTTGAAAACGAAAATGCTTGTCGCTTGAATAAATCGAGCATTTATGAAAGTGCTTTTTGCCCGGTGCTTCAAGCACTTATGTTCGGTGCTTTGCCCAGCTCTGTCGATGATGCTGTAAAAAATGCGGGACGTCTTCACATTAATTTCGTTTAATTTCGAATGCATTACTTTTAACACATTGCTTTTGTGCGTGCATTAAATTGATGCATTAGCATGCGCTGCGTGTAGCCGAGTGCAACATCCGGCCTTTGCCCAATTCTATTGTCACTGGAAAGGGTGTCTCTCTGTCTTTCTGTCTGGCTGGACCTTTGTGTATTTATATACATATATGTAAATTCAATTGTCCTTATTTATTGTGTTACTCATCCAAATCTGACAATTTTATTTTTTTATTGTAGATTATAGACGCGTCGACATCTCAGATCATTAGCGTCTTTCAACTACATTAAATAACAACTTTCTTAAAACTAAATAACATCACAAAACATCCATGAGCGCAGGTGGGATTCGAATCCACGACAGTCTCTAGTCTAGAGACTGCGGTACCAAGTAGCTATCCACTAGGCCACACTGCCCTCTCCAAATCTGACGAGACAAGTCGAAATTTTTATTAATCTTTGTTTACGACAAAAGTGGTACACAATAAGTTTCATACGGATCGCAATTTCGGACGACTTTGACAATTAATTTTTTTAACTTCCCTTTGGAAGTTGTTGTAATGGGTCCGATTTTGCGAATGAAAAATTATTATTTTCCTCTTTTTTTGTGGCTTTTTAAGGAGGTTTTTTTTTTTGTTAAAACGTTTTTTATTTTTTACTTTTTAGTAGGAATCACACGCCGCTACACACTTTTTATTTTATATTAAACCGATTTCTTACGCTGTGTGACGTGTCAAAAAGTGATGTTTACCTTAAAGGAATCACACGCCTCTACTCACTTTAATTAAAATCAGCCGTAATACTGAACCGATTTATGTAAAATTTATATGGGACCAACTTCGAGGTATACTCTATCCAATAAAAAAATAATTTTTCAAATCGGTTTATAAATGAAAGAGGTCTGAGGTAACAAACTTAAAAAAATACACCCGAATTGAGAACCACTTCCTTTTTTTTGATGTCGGTTAAAAATTAAAAAAGTTGAATAAAACATAGCCTACAGCATATCAGAATCCGTCATATAGATTTTAAGTTAAATCATTTCCAACATACAAACATACAAATAATTTTATATAACAGTAGATATAGATATTATGTTGTCACTTGTCGCTGAAAATTTTATGTAAATGTAAAAAATAAATAAACACAGGTTCGACGGTTCTCCGGAAAAAACTACCCGAACGGTAAAAGTGAGGGAGTATAGATTTTTCTTTTCGAGATACTATCACTAATTAGAATGAGTATTCTGTAAGCCCGCTAGAACAGTAAAACATATTCTTTGTTTTATTCTGTGCAACCATCGCGTGATGTGTGCAATTCTGGCGCCAGTGTCCAGTTCGTTAACGTCTGGGACATGAATATATTGCGATCCCCAGCGACCCCCCATCTGGTCCTGGCACTGTCCATCATACTGAGAATGAATCACGGGACCAATTAAACGGGGCGGACAAACACCGGACATTCTTGTTGCATGTTTAAGCAACAGTTCGTTCGAATTTGATACAAAACTGTCCTGGGATCGAATTGAATCACACTCTCTCTTTTGACCTCTGTTGTGGAACGTCTATAATCCACAATTCATTCAATTCTTTTGAAGTTATACTTCTTTTGGCGCGTTATAGAAAAATGACGAGAGTGAATTTTTACGTTTTATTACTATGAAGTTAGTCGAAAGTAACACCATGAAGTTAGTCGGAAGTTCATCATTATAATTATGGAGGGTAGAGTTAAGGAGAACACTCTCATATGGGGGAACAGTTGCAAAAGTGTCCAGCTGTAAGCTGTAAATAACAGTTCCAAATCTCTCCCGAGTGGCGCCAAAATAGCAAGAGAGTATGAAATGAACTTAGCAGTTATTGACTGAGTGAAGTGCGCTGAGTTGAAAAATTTAATATTTTTGATGACTAGAGTAGTTATAACAAAACTACAGTATACAAAACCTCAACTGTTTGCGTAGTCCAAAAGTTCAAATTAATTTTTTAAATATAACCTAAAATAACTACTGTCAGATAACGTGGACGGTGATTTAATTTCCATGATCTGTTTTACATCAGAAATTTCAGTTTTTTAATAATTTTTATTAGAGAATTCTACTTTTGAAGAAATTTCAAAAATTATTATGTGGAACTTTTATAAAAAAAATGAAAAGAATATAATTGAGTGACAAATTCAAGTATGTATTTACAGGTGTTTTAAATTTTGCGTTTGTAATTTTTTATAAAAGCAATCATTGTTAAAAAATTAAATAATTTTTCAGGCGTTCATTTATATTGGGATTATCTTTATTTACTATTTTATGCATAATTACAAGTTTACCAATGATATTTGACTGTTTTTCTTTTGAAAAGTGCGTCATTTAAAAGCGGAAGTTATGCTTTCCTTCTTTACTTCACTGTCCTACTCTAGTATTATTTGGCGCATCCTTTAAAATTTACACTCTTGCTATTGTGGCGCCACCAATTTATCGCCTTTTGACGGACGCTTTTTCATATGCAGAGAGAGTTCTCCTTACCTCTACACTCCATAATTATAATATTCTATTACCACACCAGTCACAATGTTGACCAGAGCGTTTTCAGTTTTGAATAACATTAATTAAAGCTATTGCTATACAAACGCTCATTTATGCCGCTTTCGTTAAATTTGAGTTCGTACTCCAACACTCGTACTGTTTACATTATTAAAATTGTGTAGACTTTCACGGCCGGTTTGCATTGTCATACAAGGTGAAAATTCTTTCGGGCTGATGAACCGTGGTCAACTGGAGTTTTTCCAAACGTTTCGTCTCTAACTGTGAGAGACATCTTCAGTGGTATAGTTACGGCGACGTGAGCTTCGGCGTTGACACACAGAAGTCCCAGGTACAACTGACAGTTGCCAAGATGATTATTTTCAAGCATGCAAAGAACGCGAAATCAGACTTGCCAAGGGTGCCGCTGATTCTATTTATTTATTGTAGATTATAGACGCGTCGACAACTTAGGTCATTCGCGTCTTAAATACATTAAATAACAATTCTCTTAAAACTAAATGACATCACAAAACATCCATGAACGGAGGTGGGATTCGAACCCACGACAGTGTAATCCAAAGGCCGCTGCGCTAAGTCGATGATTCTAGCTACGACGCCGCTCAGAATATTATTTTCATAGCATAGTTCTGTACGCGTCAATAATTGACGCATTAATTTGAAAAGTTTCGGCGCCGGCGTCCCGTTCCGGCGTGTGACAAGTGCATCTTTTGCAGCACAATGCATTTCGTAGAATCTCGAACGTTCTCAAGAATATGCATGTTCGTCGTCGCGACTTCAATAATCATTCACTGATTTAATTTACTGATTCGCAAATAACAACTGCACAGCCGTGCATTTGCATTTGACACGCACGCTGCAAAAACGCTAAAGGCGTGTTTTCATGTGACGCTTGACACTGGTTTCTAGCGTCAAATGCGGTCACGTGATAAAATTTCAACATGAACGCCAACTGGAAAAACTGTAGCGTAAGGCTTAACTCACACGTGCCACTTTTCGACATCAGAACAACAATAAAGTCGTCGTCTGTGGAGAGTAACTAAAATGTAACCTAAAAGTATGGAAACTGGGTCGCAGCACTCACACGTCCGACACATTGCCCGACAATGCGACGACAGTCGCAATGTGCTGACGGTATCACCCACAAAATTGTTGCAGTCGGCAGGTCAACGCAACTCACACTTGCGATTCTCCAGCGACACACCAACAACAGGCCGGCTGTCTGTGTTGTGTCAACGCAGACTGACTTTTTGCCCTGCAAGTTTGACGGTATCATCCACAAAATTGTCGCAGTCGGTAGGCCAACGCAACTCACACTTGCGATTCTCCAGCGACACACCAACAACAGGCCGGCTGTCTGTGTTGTGTCAACGCAGACTGACTTTTTGCCCTGCAAGTTTGACGGTATCATCCACAAAATTGTCGCAGTCGGTAGGCCAACGCAACTCACACTTGCGATTCTCCAGCGACACACCAACAACAGGCCGGCTGTCTGTGTTGTGTCAACGCAGACTGACTGTTTGCCCTGCAAGTTTGACGGTATCATCCACAAAATTGTCGCAGTCGGTAGGCCAACGCAACTCACACTTGCGATTCTCCAGCGACACACCAACAACAGGCCGGCTGTCTGTGTTGTGTCAACGCAGACTGACTGTTTGCCCTGCAAGTTTGACGGTATCATCCACAAAATTGTCGCAGTCGGCAGGTCAACGCAACTCACACTTGCGATTCTCCAGCGACACACCAACAACAGGCCGGCTGTCTGTGTTGTGTCAACGCAGACTGACTGTTTGCCCTGCAAGTTTGACGGTATCATCCACAAAATTGTCGCAGTCGGTAGGCCAACGCAACTCACACTTGCGATTCTCCAGCGACACACCAACAACAGGCCGGCTGTCTGTGTTGTGTCAACGCAGACTGACTGTTTGCCCTGCAAGTTTGACGGTATCATCCACAAAATTGTCGCAGTCGGCAGGCCAACACAACTCACACGTGCGATTCTCTAGCGACACACCAACAACAGGCCGGCAGTCTGTGTTGTGTCAACGTAGACGGACTGTTTGCACTGCAAGTTTGACGGTATCATCCACAAAAGTGTCGCAGTCGGCAGGCCAACACAACTCACACGTGAAATTCTCCAGCGACACACCAACAACAGGCCGGCAGTCTGTGTTGTGTTCTCGTACATCCATAGAAATAAATGAAAGTTGAAGCAGTTTATAGAAAACAATCTGTTTCATATAAATCATCATCCATCATTCGTTAGCCACTTACATAATTCTTGTTTTAATTAGCTGACATTCTTATCAAAACACTTCAGAATATTTCATTTTTGACTCGATACATAAATTTTAATTCTCTAAAATATAATCGTCGAATATGAGAAAAAAATAAACTTGTTATAGCGATTAGATTTTTAGTAATTTCGAATTTATTTTATTTATTGTAAATTATAGACGCGTCGACAACTTAGGTCATTAGCGTCTTGATTACATTAAATAACAACTCACTTAAAACTAAATTACATCACAAAACATTCATGAACGTAGGCGGGATTCGAACCCACGACAGTCTGATCCAGAGCTCACGACGCTAACCACTGGACCACACTGTCCTCCTAGTAGTAATTTTGAAGTGTACTGTACTAACTTCTTATGCGAGTACGACAAACAAACAAACTCACTTTCGCATTTATAATAACACTAGCGGCCCGTCCCGGCTACGCCCGGGTGGTATGAAATTATGATTAAACGTACGAAAAATATCGGTATTAACCCCCTTGGAGAACGATATAAACACCTAGGCGAGCAAGTTTCCCTCTAAGAGAGGGTGTCAATACCGACATTTTGTTGTGCAAATTGAAATATATGCTTAAAACAGTCGCCGTAACAACATATTAGAATTTGAACTTTAAACTAATAATATAAATTTCGTCGGGTACATGACACGTTTAGGGTGATCCGCCACCCTTTTAATACTGACCAATCGATCTGCAAATATTATAATGGCACGATAATGGCATAAATAATAGTTGTATACGGCTGAAATGCAATTGAAGAATTTTTCGTTAGAAAACAGCCTATTATATAATTGTTTCGAAACATATTGGAAAAAATCATTTTACCAACCATTTTACCAACCTGTGACCGGTTGGTAAAATGATTTTTTCCAATATGTTTCGAAACAATTATATTTGGCAGCTTTCTAACGAAAAATTCTTCAATTATAATGGTATTATTGGGTCACCGACAAGCTATACAAACAATTTCAGCCTTGAAGCAATAATAATTGTGACCATTTTTTTTTGTTACATATTGGGGGCGGTCTGCATCCCTCCCATACCGCTATCTAGCAAAATCCCTTACTCAGGGCACTTTAATGTGCCTCTCTCAACATCTTCACAAAAATAAGGCCTTAAATAAATAACACCAAAAAATTGTCACTAGTTCTCGGTCTATAAGGGGCTTGCTGGCAAATTACGGCTCGCACTTGGCAGGTTTTATTTAAAAATCTCGTGTCTCAATTGTTCTCTCTCATGCACAGCTGTGATCGCGCGTGTCACAGGTCACCACCCCAAACAGTAATCGAGCCGGCCGCGACGGAGCGCTATGTCCGTCCGCTATATGCGAGGAGCGACTATTGCAATATGGGTGAAGGGAAAAGGGGGCGAGACGTATGCCGGGGGAGCAGACATCGGGGCATAGATAATAATATGATCGTCGCGCGACAATTCGACGACCGGAAGCAGAGGTCTGTGATCCCTAAATGACGTTTATTGTTGTCATTGTTGACAGCTTGTTGCACTTCTGATCCGGTTTCTGTAAAAACGTTACCTAGTATGTTAAAATATATTTTTTATGTGTATATCTCAATGTTGTTTTCTCTTGAATTAAACGCTTATATAGTACAGTAAGTAAGTCTTCTAGCGTAATGGGTAAGGCGTTCGCATGTCATCCCGAATAGCCGGGTTTAAATCCGACCGACGACACATGTTTTGTTTTTTTTATAATGTAAATATTTTGGAATTTTTAGAATAAGAAATTTAATTTAAAAAATATAATTTCAAAATTATTAATTAAATTTAACAAAGTGTTCAATTTATTCCTTTCTTAGTTTTGTACGGAACCCTCTGCGTGCGAGTCGAGGGTTACCATTTCGAAATTTGAAAAGTCCTGACAAAACGCCAGACATTTCAAAAAAAGTCCGGACATTTTAGCCTGATTAACACTATTATGTTTTAATTTTATGTAATAATTAATGCGAAAATTAAACATTCATTCAAAATTTTTTCATCTAAGTCAAAATTCCGGACAAATTAAAAAGTCGGACAAAGTCCGGACGGAAGACCGAAAGTCCGGACAACCCTGTGCGAGTCGAACATGCACTTGATCGGTTTTTTAATAGTTGCAATAATAATTTTTTCCGTTGTTTCAGCAACATTATCTGATGCGTTTTGGTTACCTGCCAATGTCCGACCTTGAAACGGGTAATTTGCGCAGCGAATCGCAACTAAACGATGCAGTGCGCACGTTGCAACGATGGGGCGGAGTTCCCGAAACTGGACGAATCGACGCCGAAACCGAAAGACTGCTCGCAAAACCGCGATGCGGTCTTCCGGACGAAATCGAACAGAACCGAAGAAAAAAACGATATACACTCCAGGGGAAGACGTGGCCACATCTAGACCTTAGCTGGAGGTGAGTTTTCATTTGTTTTTACAAGCTTTTATTAAACTTGCAATGTATGTTAGTTAGTTTGTTAGTTTGTGGGTTTGTTTAGGTCAAATCTTGCAAGTCAATTTTGAACGACTTCCACGTATCCGATCGATTTAAAATTTTGTACACATATGTATTCCCGATGACAATACATGAATAAATCGTTTTTAGAAATAAATTCAACCCCTAAGGGATTCAAGCGGGGATGTAGGGTTTTTTTGACTAATCAACGCCCAGGCCAAATCGCTGAAGCTAGAAACTTGAAATTTGGACAGTTGGTTCCTTTTCTGACGTAAGCATCCACTAAGAAAGGACTTTTCGAAATTCAACCCCTACGGGTGTCAAAGGGGGGTAAAATTTTGAAAGACTAAAATGAACAAAATAAATAAGTAGTAAAAAAAACTTTTTAGAGACAAGCTTTTATTTAAATGCACTAAAAAGAAAAAATAATTTTTAATAATTTAGGTTCATAATTATAAAAACGTGGGTCGTGTCTAATAAACTATCATAGAGTTCACGACCCACGCTTTTATAATTATGAACCTAAATTATTAAAAATTATTTTTTCCTTTTTAGTGCATTTAAATAAAAGCTTGTCTCTAAAAAGTTTTTCTTACTAATATTTATTTTACAAGCTTGTATTTAACTTGCTGTGTTAGTACGTCAAATCTTGCAAGTCAAACTTCCATATATTCGATCGAATTAAAATTTTGCATACGTATGTCTTTTCGATGACAAATTACATGAATCAAAGGGCTTGAGATTGGTCGAGCGTGTAGCAATGCTGTTGTTTACATGACGTTGCTATGGTTCCTCTATTACAAGTCCCCAGTTCCCGGGTTCTAACCCGAGAGCTGGTAAAAGTGTCAATTGGATTTTCAATTTAATATTAAAAAAAAAATGATGATTTGAAAATATGAATTGGTGCTAGGCCCAAAAAACCTTAGCTGTTGGTGCAGGTCTTTAAAACACAATTTCAATTTTACATGAATCAATCATTTTTGGAATTAAATAATTTTAATAAATTAATGTTTTAATTGTTTCTAGTAGTAAGGGGTTTATTTGTACATAATAACATTTGTTCCAGTGGCGTCCCGGAGAGTAACCTAACTGATATTTTTATAGAAAAAAACTCTGTACGCCACTAGTTTTTTAAGGTACTAATAAAAAGCCGGTTTTTTATAAAAACTTTGTCAACTTGTATCTCGCATGTTATGAGGATGAGCTTTCAGTCATAAAATAAGCCATGGAATTATCTTCTACAGTATGGCCATGACATTTAGAAAAGTTCTGTATATACTCGTGCCGCGTTCAATACACGTGCTGCCATCTCCTCGCAAGCGTCAACAGCGATGACACTTCTTTGTTACAAGTGAATTCACTTTCTGTATTACCGTCGACTGTTGTAAAAACAGCGTTTGGTTAGTTCGTTCAGAGAGCGCGCTATCGTGTAACCGGTGTAACAATAGAACGATAAACAATGAAAGGTTTGTTAGCTCGCTAGCTTAACATATTTTTAAACTCTTCGATTGAAAAGGACAGTTGCATTTTAGTGGTGAGTTTTAAGGACTTTCTATTTTATTTATTTATTGTAGATTATAGACTCGTCGACATCTAAGGTCATTAGCGTCTTTCAACTATACTAAATAACAACTATCTTAAAACTAAATAACATCACAAAACATCCATGAGCGCAGGTGGGATTCGAACCCACGGCAGTCCAGTCCAGAGGTTGCGGCACTAAGCACGCTAACCACTAGGCTATACTGCCCTTAGTCAATCCCGGATTTAGAGGTCTGGAGGCTCCGGGGCAACAAAGGAGTGGAGGCCCCCTGGCCCCAAATTATTTTCCAAATAAAATGGACAATTTTTTTTAGTCGAGTTTTCCAATAAATAATTTATTGTGAAACCAAGTATAGAATTTTTTTTCCGAAGTCTCTATTATGGGGGCCTCTCTTTTGTGGAGGTCCCGGGGCTGTAGCCCCGGTTGTCCTCCCCTAAATCCGGCCCTGCCCTTAGTTAAGGACTTTCGTTAACGTTTAGGTTTTCATGTAAACTATGAGTGAGACCCATTATTCCCTATTTTTTTCAAAATTTTAGGCTCAGTTATTTCGGTGATAAGGGAGGGTGGAATCGGACAAACAGACTGACACGAGAGTGATCCTATAAGGGTTCCGTTTTTTCAGTCTGAGGTACGGAACCCCAAAAAAATTTGTGACGATCTCATTTTTAACAAATTGTTACTCGATGAATGATATTTAAATCTGATGTTCAATTTATTTTGTTATATTTGTGTAAAGCGATTACAAGTAAAGAATCTATGAACCATAAATAAAAAGGTAGATATGGGGGCAGTATAGCCTAGTGGTTAGCATGCTTGGTACCGCAACCTCTAGCTGGACTGCCGTGGGTTCGAATCCCATCTACACTCATGGATGTTTTTTGATGTTATTTAGTTTTAAGTTAGTTATTATTTAGTGTAGTTGAAAGACGCTAATGACCTTAGATGTCGACGCGTCTATAATCTAAAATAAAAATAAGGTAGTTATATTTACTGCGGTGGTCACACAGGTCAATTTTTTCGAAATACAAATCCCTTCAAGGGTCATGAGACAAAGACCGTTAGAAATGTTAACCATTGGGATCTAAAGAATAAAGGTTAGATCAGTTCAGTGATGCCAACTTGACATTTTTAATGTTAAATTTGGCATAATATTTTAACTTTTAAGTTAATTAAGTATTAAAAATGTACATGTTTTTTAGAATTTTTGTTCCTTTATCTTATTTTAACAAAAGAACTATTGAAAGTTTTATCATTTAGATAATGTTCTCTGTTTATGATTGTTTAATTACCTGATTCACAAAAACTAGCAACCCTCTTGAAAAACCGTACTGACCATGCTCGAAAATGTCAATGGTCTAAGACTTTTACCATAATTTTTACCTACGCTCTATAAAAGCAGTTTACATCTCGTAGTTTCTAAAGTTTTATTAGAAGCAAGTGTGCGATTTTGGTGAATAAATATCAGTTTTTGAGTTTTAATTTCGTTTAACCTACCATATGTAAAAATCCGGAATAAATTCATTAAATTTAAAAAAATTAAATTGAACTTTCAAATAACGTAGATACTTATATGGTTATTCGTTTAAAAAAATAGTGATAAAATGAAGGAAATGTCGGTAAATGGACACGGCTTAAGTGCAATGTGCCGATTGTGCTTATCAAAAGGCGTTATTCTATTAGATATATTTTATTTTTCGGCCGGAATGAGAGATCGACTATCGGATATAATCATGAGGTGTGCTCCCATTCAGGTAAGTTTGCTTATTTTCCAGAATTCTAATGTTATAATATCCAGGGCCATATTTAGCTATTCTGATGCCTGAGGCACTGACGGCTGGTAATCCTCCTTTGTTGTAGATACTATCGGGAGGTTTGGAATGTTTTGTGTAGGTAAATGATTTGAATTTTTTTTTAATTTAAACATACTTTAAATTAAATGTAAGGACCTACACTGCATACGCAGGCTCCGTATTTGGTGGTCCTCCCCTAGCTGTGATGCCCTACGCCAGTGCTTAGAAGTAATTGAATTTTTAAAATCCAGAAATAAGTGAATAATAAATCTCATTATCACAGCTATAATACCATCAAGAGTATATATTTTGTTGAAAACAAACAATATCTCGATTTTCAGATAAGAAGACGTGATGAGATACCCAATTTCATCTGCCGCTCATGTTACACTCAACTCGAGAAATTTCACCAGTTTCAGACGAAAATTGTACAGTCTGATAAAACACTGAGACGCTATCTACACCAACTGCTTGCTTCTGACAAACAAATTAAGCCTGAATGTTCAATTCAGAAGTCTTCTGAGGAACATTTAATTGATAAAACTAATCACTGTGATGTCACTATGAAATGTGAATATATAGAAATGGCGCCTATAAATTGTAATGCAGCAGACAAAATTAACGAAGAAATGCCTTTAAAACTCCATATCAAAGACGAACCAACTTATGATAATTCATTAATAAAATATGCTGATGATACCGTAGAAACTGCATCCAAAGGTGATATGCCTTTAAAATATGAAATTAAAGATGAACCAATAACTTTAATTAGACACAAACGCACACATACTGGTGAGAAACCATTTCAGTGTGACATTTGTAATAAGTCTTTCAAGCAATCAAGTTATTTAATAATTCACAAACGAACACATACTGGTGATAAACCATATCAGTGTGACGTTTGTAATAGGTGTTTCAACCAAACAAGTTATTTAATAGTTCACAAACGCACACATACTGGTGAGAAACCATATCAGTGTGACGTTTGTAATAAGTGTTTCAGCCGATCAGCCCATTTAAATCTTCACAAACGAACACATACTGGTGAGAAACCATATCAGTGTGACGTTTGTAATAAGTGTTTCAGCCAATCAACCAATTTAAATCTTCACAAACGCACACATACTGGTGAGAAACCATATCAGTGTGACGTTTGTAATAAGTGTTTCAACCAATCAAGTTATTTAATAATCCACAAACGAACACATACTAGTGAGAAACCATATCAGTGTGACGTTTGTAATAAGTGTTTCAGCCGCTCAATAGATTTAACTAGGCACAAAACCACACATACTGGTGAGAAACCATATCAGTGTGACGTTTGTAATAAGTGTTTCAGCCAATCAACCAATTTAAATCTTCACAAACGCACACATACTGGTGAGAAACCATATCAGTGTGACGTTTGTAATAAGTGTTTCAACCAATCAAGTTATTTAATAATCCACAAACGAACACATACTGGTGAGAAACCATATCAGTGTGACGTTTGTAATAAGTGTTTTAGCCGCTCAATAGATTTAACTAGGCACAAAACCACACATACTGGTGAGAAACCATATCAGTGTGACGTTTGTAATAAGTGTTTCAGCCAATCAACCAATTTAAATCTTCACAAACGCACACATACTGGTGAGAAACCATATCAGTGTGACGTTTGTAATAAGTGTTTCAGTCGCTCAATAGATTTAACTAGGCACAAAACCACACATACTGGTGAGAAACCATATCAGTGTGACGTTTGTAATAAGTGTTTCAGTCAATCAATTATTTTAATTAGGCACAAGCGCACACATACTGGTGAGAAACTATATCAGTGTGACGTTTGTAATAAGTATTTCAGCCAATCAACCCATTTAAATATTCACAAACGCACACATACTGGTGAGAAACCATATCAGTGTGACGTTTGCAAAAAGTGTTTCGGCCATTCAACCAATTTAAAACTTCACAAACGCACACATACTGGTGAGAAACCATATCAGTGTGACGTTTGTAATAGGTGTTTCAACCATTCAAGTTCTTTAATAATTCACAAACGCACACATACTGGTGAGAAACCATATCAGTGTGACGTTTGTAATAAGTGTTTCAGCCAATCAGCCCATTTAAATCTTCACAAACGAACACATACTGGTGAGAAACCATATCAGTGTGACGTTTGTAATAAGTGTTACAGCCAATCAAGTCATTTAAATCTTCACAAACGCATACATATTGGTGAGAAACCATATAAGTGTGACGTTTCGGCCAATTAAGCTCTTTAAATAATCACAAACGCATACATGGTAAGAAACAATATTATTAATTGTAAGTAATAAAATCGTAACAGTCTGTAATTGTAGGCATCTAGTTTATGAGATGCCCAGACCGAATTTTCCATTTTCACAATTTTTTGGTCAGTTTGTTTCAGGCGAACTCATCTATACATTTATGCTGAGTTGCAGAAAGCATTGTCAACATAATATAATTATTCAAGCTTAGGGGTTTGTTGCATTTATACCAGAACGAGTGTGATCACTCGAGTTCTTGTATAAATGCAACATAACCGTAGGCGTTGAGTGAAGTAGTCACTGCCGTAGGAGAGTATTGTAAAATCGCGACTGTCAGATTCGTTACTTTAGACACGCGTTTCATACAATATTTTTTGCAACAAATGCTTCAAAAGTTCAAATAAAACACAATTTAGATAAATATTTTAGTGACATTATAGCAAAGTAATCTGTAAAGTACTTTATTACGCACGTGTGTTATAAAGTAAAACAAAACAGTATTACTTTATAGAACGGAGTGCGTCAAAATTTACTTTAAACACTACCGTTCGAATGCAGTAGAAGCTTCCATAAAGAATCACTTTTCAACCGATACACAGCCATCTAAAATTGTACTTTTGTTGCAGTTGCAAAAAATACCAAACAAATTTGAAACAGTGAGTATAAAAACGAAATCACAAGCAGAGGTCCTGTTGCAATTTTGATACACTAGTACCTATTTAGATAGATAGATCATTTATTTTGTCTCAACAATTAACCGTTTATTTTCCAGATGTATGAACATTATTTTTTACGTTTTAGTATAATTTTTAAATAAAAGTTTTTTTTATATATTTTTTTTACAGTCAATAATATCATAATACTTCATAGACAATTTCCTTAAAATATTTCCCCTGTTACGAATCCAGTGAGAAGGGTAAATGACGTGTGAGAAAAAAATCTAACGAAAAAGCGTAACGTAACGCTGTTTTTTGCTAATAGTTTGCTCTAATAAAGTCAGATCAGTTCGAAACCTATCTTAAACGAAAGAGGAGATATTTTTACATAAATTTCGTATATAAGAACGTATCAAAACATTTTTTAAACAGATTTATAACTATTTAAAACTGTAAAAACTCAATACTACTTAATAAAAACTTGTTTTGGTTGTCCTTGTCTGTTGCACAGGGTGATATGAAATTAAAAGATACGGCGTATGCCCAGTCTTCAAATTGAAAAGGGGGATATATTCCAATATCCGCAATAGATTTGGAAAGGAAGGCGTGGCGGAGTCGCAACTGTCTCCTTCTAACTAAAATCTGCGTTAAACGTACGTTCACATATTGACACGACACAACTGTCAAATTTCATTCATTCTACTGACATAACCTCGTTTATTTAAACACGTCGTCGTTAATAATTAAAGCAATTTGTTATAGGATGGTGTCTTGTACTTGACTGCAGTTATAATGAAAATTATGACTGCTAAAAGTTTAAATTTCCGACTGAGGAAAAAGCTAAAATAATACCTAGATATCCAATTTTTTTTATCCTTTTAGCTTACCCTCCCTTGATCTAGCGTAGCTCAGACGACTTCAGAACACTTTTTCAACTCCAAATGGAAAGAACAAACCCAATTTCTAATTATAATTGCTTAAATTATACCTCAACAAATGTCAACGAGGTTAAGTTAGGTTAAAATAAACGTCACAAGTTAGGACATTATTTTTCATAAATTTTTAATTTCAAATAAAAAATTATTTCACACGAAATAATAGTTTTGTAGTCAATAATGACGGGATTTATTAATTATTTTTATGAAACAGCCATTGTTTTGGTAAGAAATGTGTTTTAAGAGAATAGTAATGAATATTCCGTTAAACCCCATACATTTTTGAACGCCAATCGACTCCACTTTAAATTTCGCGCTCAAATTAGAACCGCCTATTTTCGGAAATACATATGTGTACAAAATTTCAAATCGATCGGATACGTGGAAGTCGTTCAAAATTGACTTGCAAGATTTGACCTAAACAAACCCACAAAACAAACACACAAACCCACAAACATACATTACAAGTTAAATAAAAGCTTGTAAAAATGGGGCTCATTGACTTCAATAAGCCCTAAGCCCTGAAAAACCTAGATCCGCCCCTGCCCCTGTATATAGCAAAAAGAATACGACGATGCGACACAACGGACAAAATGAACTTTGCCGATAATATAGTGGCCTTTACAAAAACGAATGAGAGCTGCAAACCGTCAAAATGTCAATGGCGCGTTTCTCCGTGCATGTAAATATACATACACAATATACATATAGGAACGTATAAGTATAGTCAGTAGAAGTAGATGGATAGCTGCCACCTCTAGGGCTTTGGAGAGCGCCTGATGGCGTTGCCTTTCAAACGTTAAATGTCACAACAAAAACCCTCCTCAATGGTGCAGATGATTCGCCCATATAATATAATAATTATACAGGGTGTCGCTTTCAAAGCTTTAGTCTACAAAGTACCAAGTTTGGAGGATTAATGCATGGACGCTACGGGTGGGCCATGGCCCATGCGATAACTCAAAAACCCAAGACGTAAGTTTGTTAAGTAATTTAATTATTGAATAAACAAAAAGCATCGGCTTAAAGTTTAGAAGCGAAGTAAGGCTGGTGAAGATTTCGCTAATACGCTAAAATGGAAAGGAATTTCACGTTTTGTTAGTAGTAGAAAACTAATCAATTAATTCAAAAATTAATTAAAAAAGTTGAATAAAACATAGGCTATAGCACTTCTGAGATCATAAGGAAATTTAAAAAAAAATCATCAAAATCCGTCAAATGAATTTTGAGTTATATCATTTGGAACATACCCACGTACATACAGACATACAAAGAATTTTATATAATAGTATAGAAGTATAGACATATTATACATTCATCTATTTAATATTACTAGCGGAACCCATCCGGCTTCGCCCGGGTGCTAAGAAAGCCCGGGTGCAATACACTAATCACTCGCTTCGCTCGTTCGCTTGAATATTTATGAATAAATATTTTATGAATAAAGTTTTTTATTATTATTATTATTATTATTATTATAATTACATTACTCACTCGCTTCGCTCGTTCGCTATATATATAAACCTTCCGTGAAAAATTATCTAACTGATGGTGAAAACCGCATTAAAATCCGTTGCGTGGTTTAGGAATTACATTACTCACTCGCTTCGCTCGTTCGCTATGTATATTAACCTTCCGGGGACAGTTCCGTCATACATGATTTTTGCGTAACTTTAACCGTTTACGCAGCGCACGCAACGGAAGCTCTCAAAAGGAATAATTTTTCCCGTTTTGGCAACATTTTTCATTGATGCTCCGCTCCTATTGGTCGTAGCGTGATATTATATAGCCTATAGCCTTCTTCGATAAATGGACTATTTTACACAAAAATAATTTTTCAATTCGAACCCGTAGTTCCTGAGATTAGCGCGTTCAACCAAACAAAGAAACTCTTCAGCTTTATAATATTAGTATATGTAGATAGATGAAACATAATAATGTTTCCAGATCGGCCTTCGGTATAACGAATCACCTGTACATTGACTTTTACGGTTAATGTGAATCATGCAGTAATAAAAAAACACACGTATACTTTCTACAAACGCCATCCCCTCGAAGAAAGGGGCTGGGAGATGGTTATTATGCTGCGGTTTGACCTACTAAAGTTCCAGTCGTTTTTGAGGCTTTTCAGAATTTTCACAAAAATATTCCAGAAGTGTTCTTGCAGTTGTTCTTCCGGAATTCTACGTGTGCGGTGTTTCTTTATTATAAGGTTTGTTTCAGCATCATTCGGAAATATGTAGTAAGATTTTTAAACGGTTTTATTTAACATGACCCCGTATATTTGTTTGTTTGTTACTATCTTTGTTTCAAATCTTGCGACAGCTTTTTCAACTACTTCTACTTAACCGATTTTTATGAAACTTTGCACACACATTGAGTTCCTGTGACAGTACAATATTATGATAATTTCAACTTGGTAACGAGGGTCTGATAATGGAATCAGGAGGTGGACAGTTGAAAGGATGAGGAGTTTGCATAATGATACGGGCCAGAAATCAAACTTAAAACTAGAAAATAAAAATAGGTAAAAAAACTTTTAAGTTAAACAGTTTTATTTTAAATCATCAGCTGTACCAAAAACTAGAAAATAATTAGGGCACAAACCAAGGGGCACTTTGTGTCGCTGCGTCAGCGGAATAAGTAATAAAAACGTGGGGCGCATAAAAATCTGTATAACGACTGTATAACTATTAAATAAGAACGGCTTGTCTAGAAAAATGTGTATCCAGGCCCACCAACAGAAATATTTCAAATGCGTCCCACGTTTTTAATACTTATTCCGCTGACGCAGCGACACAAAGTGCCCCTTTGGTTTGTGCCCTAATTATTTTCTAGTTTTTGGTACACCTGATGATTTAAAATAACCGTTTAACTTAAAAGTTTTTTATAAATGTATTTTTATTTTATTTATTTTATCAAAATTGTAGGTTTAGCATAACTTACATAGTACGGAACCCTTAATGTAAAGAGTTTTTAAATGTAGAGGTTTTTTTTTTAATTTTTCCTTCAAAAAAATTATAATTATTTTATTTTATCATTATTCTTATATGTTAAAATGTGAATGAATTATAGACAATTATGGTCTGGAATCTTGTGAAAAAATACTGTAAACTTTTAACTGTATGACAATAAAATATTTTTATTTATTTAAGCCTACTTTTTGCTTGACCATTTTATTTTTAATATTCCATACTCCATAGGGACAACTTCAACTAATAGTCGCGTCAATGAATACATAAAACAGGCAATCTTCGGAAGTCCTCAAGAACAGCTCCGATTTTGATGATTTTTTTTTTGAAAATTTTGTTTTTTTATATTATTTAAAATCAGAAACCTTTTGGAGCGGGGATGGAATTATTTCTATTGTTTAAACAATATTTACACTATTTATGCAGGAAAGAAATTTTTTTATGCAATATCCATTGAAAACTTGGATAAAAGAGATATTTATGTTATTTTTTATATTGCTACTGTAAATATCTCAATATACCAACAAATTTTATAAACAATTACCTATAAGTTTTTTTATGTAATAATGACATAAAATTAATTTGTGGAACAAAATTAAGAAATCTTTATTAACTGAAATTTATTATTTTATATACAAAAAAAAGCAAATTTAATTTTCATTTGTATGTACTTTGCGTTTCGGAGATTTCATCTTCTTCAAGTGTTGGGCGGTTATCATAGTCACTTCCACTGCAAACATGTTTTTACCTTTTGACATAAAATTGAAACACTTGTTGCGAAGTGCTCTGTAGAGTGACCACTTTCAAATTTTTTAAATTTTTTTACTCACTTAGATAACCAATGAATAGGTCTACAGCTTCTATATGTAAACTTAATATTTCTCGAACACTCTTCTTAGTAGAGTACTTCGCGTCAAGTGTTTTAATTTTATGTCAAAAAGTAAAAACATGAACATTAATGCTTATAACTTGAAAATTTTTCAAGTTAGTGAGATTGGACCTTAAATTTTTTATAGGTTACTAGACGGATATTTTTTTATTCGGTATGGAAAGTACTCGTAACACGTGTCCAAAAAAAAAAAAGTAAGGCTCTATGATGATTTCAACTTTGACTGCCTATAGCTTCTAAATTTTTAACGATATCGATATGGGACAAAAATCATGATTTAGAGCGTTCGTTGCTTTATGAACATGTGTATTTTCAATTTAAAATTCGATGAAGAACACAATAAATAAAGCTATTGAAAAGGAAATTACGTTTTAACAATTGGTTTCCAAGGCTACAAAAAGCGCGTGCGAGTTTCAAGAAGCTGTAGCGCGCTTACTATTTGTACCACAGAAAATTTGTAGGGATGAAAATTGTAGGAAATGTAATCCTATTTAAAATGAAAGAATCGTTTTTGAGATATTTCGAAACAGGCTCATCAAAAAGTTATATGGAAATATTTTGTGAAATATTCTTTTAAAAACTGATATTTTCTCTTTATTAATAAATTGCAAAGCATATATTGATTTTATCGCAAAATTGAAGAGGGGAAATTTTTTAGAGTAACTAATTAGGAACAAAACAAAAAAAAAGTCGTCTGATTTCACACATTGGTTAAGGAGATATTAGCGTTTTCCGTAAGGCTTGCAAAATTATATTAAATAGGGGGTGGCGGGGGAAGCACAAGGGGGATAACCTGGGACTTTTGTAAAAATACATGTCTAAAGGTATTCTACCATTTGTGAAAAATCCAGCTCCTTGGGAATTATTTGCGACCTAAAACCTTTATTTCCCAGACTACACGTAATGCATACGTATTTCTTGACCCATACAGCGAATTTTTATGATGTATATATTGAATTATTGTTCAAAACTTTTTTTTATCATCTACTTATTATACTGAAATTAATATATGAAGAATTTTTTAGGAAAAAATAGAGACAAAAGTAAATTTTTTATATAAATATCATAGATATTGTTTAAACAATATAAATAATTCTTTCCCCGCTCCAAAAGGTTTCTGATTTTAAATAATATAAAAAAACAAAATTTTCAAAAAAAAATCATCAAAATCGGAGCTGTTCTTGAGGACTTCCGAGGAAAAGGCTTCATTGACGCGACTATAAGAGCGAGTTTTTATTTAAAAGTTTAAAACAAATTGTTTTATTTTCTTATCAATTAGGCATTGTTTTTGCTAGTGGAGAATTGTTGTTTGTGTCAACGCATACCATAGATAAGTTTGCATACAGTGTTCCAAAAGTTTTGAAACATTTTTTTAATTACTGACAAAATAATTCTACATGATGAAAATTTCCGCTAACTATAATAGTGCGAGGAAAATTTTATTTTTAAGTACCGAGTGAGCTGGAGTTGTGACCATAGAAATATCATGGCTAGAATATCATAGCTAGAATAGGGAAAGTGTGGATGCAAAAGATAGAGATGGAGAATAGAACAGTTCTATCTTTTTCTACCACAAATACATAACCATGGTTACAGATGTAAATTAACAATACCTACCATAAATTTTTAAATTCACAAATGCGTCAGAAGACAATGAAAAGAGAACTGCTTCGTTTTCTATCTCTCTTTTCCAAGGTAACACTGTCACTTACAGTTGTGCCTATAGCTCCCCTACTCTATCTATGATATCTCTATGGTTGTGACTTGTGGTTAGCGTATTCTGTGTGTGGTTACCGCACTCACCTTCGGCTCGCGTGG
The DNA here is from genome assembly GCA_039654895.1 of Mongoloraphidia duomilia. Lineage (NCBI taxonomy): Eukaryota > Metazoa > Arthropoda > Insecta > Raphidioptera > Raphidiidae > Mongoloraphidia > Mongoloraphidia duomilia. The sequence continues at coordinate 3,245,921 of CM077524.1, forward strand.
TAAACACACACTCGTTCTGGTATAAATGCAACATAACCTTAAGAGAGTATTGTAAAATCGCGACTGTCAAATTCGTCGATTAAAATTTACTTTAACCACTACCGTTCGAATGCATCAGAAGCTTCCATAAAGAATCACTTTACAAACGGTACAAGTGTTGCAAAAAATTATTTATTCTTTTTTTAGATGCTTTTCAAATGCAATTATAGATAAAGCAGACGCGACGAAATAAAGAGTTACTTTAGAACTATTCAGAAGTAGAAACGTCTTAAAATATCAGTTTGAAGTAAAAAATTAATAAAAATACTTAAACTTACCCAATTATTATTGAGATTTCTTCTCTGATGAAGCCGCATCTGGAAGTAAAAAAATATTATATAAAAGTCGGGTTATAAAAATGTTTGTGAAAAGAAAAAAATAAAATAATGTTTGTCTTCGTTTTACAATCACCTTCTCTATATTATATACTTAGAAGAACATAGAATAGGGTGGGTCAAAAAAATCAATTATTTTTTTTTACAAGTGACACGGAAAAATGGGTTGCTAGACACCTTAAAAAAATTCTCACCAAATATGAGCTCTTAATTTTAATAGGAAAATCCTCCGCATCACAGTTTTTTATTTTTTTCTCAGTCCAATAGAAAAAAATTCATACCTCATCATTAATTGATTGTACAGAAAAATGTTTTAAGAGAATTTTGTAGGAAATTTAATGCTCTACAAAAAAGGTATCCTATATTTTTTCCGCAAACCTCACCATTTGAAAGATATTGAAGATTTATAATAGTCATTTATTGTCGAGTTATAAAATTCATAAACAAAAATGAAATTTGTCTTAAAATAATCGAACTTAAATCTTCAATATCATTCAAATGGTGAGGTTTGCGGAAAAAATATAAGATACCTTTTTTGTAGAGCATTAAATTTCCTACAAAATTCTCTTAAAACATTTTTCTGTACAATCAATTAATGATGAGGTATGAATTTTTATTTTCTATTGGACTGAGAAAAAAATAAAAAACTGTGATGCGGAGGATCTTCCTATTAAAATTAAGAGCTCATATTTGGTGAGAATCTTTTTAAGGTGTCTAGCAACCTATTTTTCCGTGTCACTTGTAAAAAAAAATTATTGATATTTTTGACCCACCCTATATAGAATTTACTATTTTTTTTAAATCGATTAAAAATTGAACATGAGCAATTTTGACTTGTGGCCTCTAGATGTGTAATGTCAAAGAGTCATAAATAATAAGTGATCTGGAGGCGTTTCTGTTTTGTTATTACAACAATGTTAATTACGAAGTTGACCGGTAGTCGGCAGTGATAACTGATGATAACACAGCCTTGTTATCGTGTTGTAACTGGCGGTGATACGCCCACTTGCAGGATGCTGCACTATTTTGATTCGGGACTCATTTTTTTAAAAACATTTTCTTTATTTATTTATTGTAGATTATAGACGCGTCGACAACTTGTCATTAGCGTCTTATAAATTACATTAAATAACAACTAACTTTATAAAACTAAATAACATCACAAAACATCTATGTGCGCAGGTGGGATTCGAACCCACGACAGTCTAGTCTAGAAGCTGGTACCAAGTACGCTATCCACTATAGGTTACATTGCCCTCTAAAACATTTTCTAATGACTCGAGTTAAATGTTAAATTAACCTTTTTACAAGCTTTTATTTAAATTGCAATGTTGTTAGTTTGTTTGATTAGGACAAATCTTGCAAGTCAATTTTGAACGACTTCCACGTATCCGATCGATTTAAAATTTGGTACACATATGCATTCCCGATGACAATACATGAATTAATCGTTTTTAGAATTAAATCCAATCCCTAAGGGGGTCAAACGAGGGAGTAGGGTTTTTTTGACTATTCAACGCCTAGGCCAAACCGCTAAAGCTAGAAACTTGGAATTTGGATAGTAGGTTTCTTTTGTGACGTAAGCACCCACTATATGAAGGGATTTTTCGAAATTCAATCCCTAAGAGTGTCAAAAGGGGACGAACTTTTGAACGACTAAAAGGAACAAAATAAACTAGTAAAAAAAACTTTTTAAAGACACGCTTTTATTTAAATACACAAAAAGGGAAAAAAATAAGTTTTAATAATAATTTAGTTCATAATTATAAAAGCGTGGGTCGTGACTAATAAAATATCGTAGAGTTTACAACCCACGCTTTTATAATTATGAAACTAAATTATTAAAACTTATTTTTTCCTTTTTAGTACATTTAAATAAAAGTATGTCTTTAAAAAGTTTTTTTTACTGATTTCTTTTTAATTCTCTGTCGTGCAAACCACCTATTCTGACGTGCAGTTAATATTTCCCCATAAAGAAACACCAAACTTACTGAACGTACTCTAGCACAGGCGTCCATATATTGGATTATAGTCAATAGTCATAGTGTACATATCAACGCCCACGTATCGAATTACAAGTGTACACTATTGGTAGAAAGTAGGGTTGTAACTTAAGTAACGAATGTACTTATATAACGAATGCAAAAGAAAAAAAATGGGTGTGTGATTATGACCACACGAAGTGAAAACTTCAGATTTTCTAATTTTAAAATATATATACAGGGTGTCCCAAAATTGCTGGGACACAGAGCTACCACGTGTAGTAGAGGTCAAAATAGTCGATTGGACCCAATTTATTTATATACCAAAGTGTACCGTTTGCCCGTCAGAAGAGTTCAAAGTTTACATAAAATTTTGTATTACAATTTTATTAAACTTGTACTAGGAATATCTGTTAGCATTATTTAAGAAAATATTTTTTTCCTTCGGAACTATGCGGAATACGAAATTTTTACAAGAGTAACAAAATGAAGATAATTAATCAGTCTTCTCGCTAAAAAAATTTGAGAACCGTATTACCACCCCTAAGAAAATTCTGAAAAAAATGTCGTAGTGAGGGTGGTTTTAACCCTTTAGCTGGTAGCTCTGTGTCCCAGCAATTTTGGGACACCCTGTATAGATAAAATGAGAGCTGAATAAATATGGCGACATCAGGCTTCACTTTTATGTGCTTGTAGCGCCTCTATAACTTTTATCTCAATGTTGAAACTGTAGTTTGACGCCTCTTTATAAAACTTGTTTACTTTTTGATTACATTATCACAAAATGCATTTTTATTTTTAAGATGAGATTTTATGTCCGGTATCGGGGGCCGGTTTCTATCAATATGGATGTACATAGATGCCTGTGTAGGTGGCCGATGACCATGACTCTGGATAGTGTTTCTAAGGCCGGTTTTACACTATCAAAGATCATTGACAAAAATCTTTTATTAAATATTTTATAAATTTTCTTTTTAGGTAAGAGATATTTTATGACATTCAATTATTGACTATATTACACTACGTCAAATATTTTATCATAGTTATTATAGTTTTTTTTAAATTAATTTATTATTATCATCAACGGCGTTAAACTGATACGACAGTTTGAGAATAACTGTACCTGCTAAGAACATGGCAGTCGATTGCGCAGCATGTATGCGCGAATTACGTTTGTTTAGTGATGAGCAAAATTGGTCTTGGTCATGCAGTCTTGGTCTTGGTCTTGCAAAAAAGCAAGACCAAGACTATCATTAAATTAGCAAGACCAAGACCGAATGAACAAGCGTGTTAAAAATGATGTAATTTTGATATTTTTTAACATTTTAATTAAGTATTTTGTTAGTTAATAATAGATTGTGAATTATTTTTAAATTATAACTATAATGATCCGTCCTGGATTGTTTGTTTCATCGAGCTAGTATTTTACCCTTCAAATCGTCGAGGCAGTGGCACCGCATAAAGGTCGATTTATATTATCCGGTCGGACACGGCGCGGGAACGTAGCGTTTCCGGCAAGACAAACATTTTTACATGCATTTCAAATACAAATATTTGTACTTAGCGGATATCCCGTTCGTTCAAACACGTATCAATACTCGTATTTGAAATGCATGCAAAATTCTTTGTCGTGCCGGAAACGCTACGTTCCCGTGCCGTGTCTGACCGGATAATATAAATCAAGCTTTAGACGTTTTGACTTCAAAAAAATATTGGTTACTTTTTATCGGTTTGGCTCCACCACTGTATAGATGCCTTCGATTTAGAATCACTGCTTTATTTAGGATACACAACGGCGTTCATCTCAAAAGCCAATGCCGCAATGACACAATAATACCGACTGTTTAACGATTGTTAAAAATACCTAATAGACTAATAGTTCGCGAACATTATTACCTTGCTAGCACACATCGCGTCCACGATTTAATTAAAGGGTGCACATAAGGGTAGTTCGCTGCTGGCTAGTGCTGAAAAGTTGCCACTTGGTTCAAAAACCACCTCAATTTTTGGCAGAATTAAAAAAAAGCGACCAAGGGCGTGTCGGACCACGCACAGTGAATGGTTCCGACAGAGAGAGAGAGAGAGAGAGATTGTGTGTTAAAGACCACCAACAGCTAAGGTTATTTGAGCCTAGCACCAATTCATATTTTCAATTCATTATTTTTTTTTTAATAATAAATTGAAAATCCAATTGACACTTTTACCAGCTCTCGGGCTAGAACCCGGGAACTGGGGATTTGTAATAGAGGAACCATAGCAACACCATGTAAACAACAGCACTGCTACATGCTAGGCAATTCTCAAGCCCGTGAATGATTCCGTAGTCGAGAAGAACGTATCCGCCATATTGAATTTTTAATGATTTTTTAAACATTTTTTTCAATGAAGAGGCATTTTTAGGCATTTAATAAATAAGTTGGAAGACAACAAATGGATATGCTTAAATTCAAGACGAAATTGTTAATAAATAACAGCAAAATGTTGGATAATAAGTCACTCATGACGGTCACTGTAATATTGTGGCTGCTATAAATCACTAAAAACTTAAAAAGTGTAGCTATTGTCTAAGAGATGGCGCTACTTTCGTTTTGTTTACATCGGTATAAATGTCAGTTTTGAATTTCGTGTTTAGGTCGTGTTTTTCAAAGGTTTTGTGATTGATTTGTGTTTCAAGCATCGATGCTGTAAAGTCGATGCGGTAAAGTGTAAGCGTGTGGTGACGTCAGACGCATGGGCGTACCCAGCTTTTGGCCTAGGGGGGTGCAAATTAGGAATTTCCTGTAGGTAAATAATTTATATTTAACTTATATTTTTTATAAACAATAAACTAGTGCTTTTTTCCTTGAAAATCCGCGAAAAAATTATCAGACGCCGCCATTTTATTTTTTTTTTCAAAAAAAAAAAGCTTCGCTCAGGCACTAGATTAACTATTAAACTAATGTAAAATATATTTTTTTTTGTTTGATTGATTTTAAATGAAGCAGTAAAATGTTATAATGGTCACCACTAAGCACGACTTGTGAGTTGTGAGACTGTTACTTAACATAGTTACATATTAGTCCAAGCCCAGGGGGGGGCAGCTGCCCCCATCTCCCCTCGGTACGTCCATGGTCAGACGTGCATTGGCTTATTGTTCGTTCGGAATCCCCTATTATGCTAGTAGTCGAACTACTCAAAATATTTCAAAAAATTAAACTGTTTATTTATTTATTTATTTATTTTATTTATTGTAGATTATAGACGCGTCGACATCTAAGGTCATTAGCGTCTTTCAACTATACAGTAAATAACAACTAACTTAAAACTAAATAACATCACAAAACATCCATGAGCGCAGGTGGGATTCAAACCCACGGCAGTCCAGTCTAGAGGTTGCGGCACCAAGCATGCTAACCACTAGGCTATACTGCCCTCTTAAACTGTTCAAAATAATATTACATTTATAACGACGACAGCGTCTCTAAACGTTTTTAAAGGCAACTTGAAGTGCAGGCCCCTCTTAAGTTCAAGCAAAGATTAGTTAAAAGAAAGGTTCGGAAATTAATAAGACACAAAGCGAAGACATGGCGACGGTTGGAATTGCTTCCAAGACGGCGACGACGCGAATGGCGACAATAAAATAGGACTTGGTGATTTGTGATCGTAGATTGGACAGTTTACATTGACCGGTGGTTAACCGCGTGAAGGTATGAACCCGATGGATCGAATGACGTAACGGAATCTGTATCCACCACCTCGCAAGGATTATTGGAGTTCTCCGAACAGGACTGCAAGTTACATAATTGTCCAAGGATCATGGCGACGACAGAATATGGTTGGCACGGCATAGATTGGTATGCAATCGAAAAATATTAGTAAATAAAAACTTTTTAGAGACAAGCTTTTATTTAAATGCACTAAAAAGGAAAAAATAATTTTTAATAATTTAGGTTCATAATTATAAAAGCGTGGGTCGTGAACTCAATGAAACTATCATAGAGTTCACGACCCACGCTTTTATAATTATGAACCTAAATTATTAAAAATTAGTTTTTCCTTTTTGGTGCATTTAAATAAAAGCTTGTCTCTAAAAAGTTTTTTTTTATAAATATTTTATTTTGTTCATTTTAGTCTTTCAAAATTTTATCCCCCTTTGACACCCGTAGGGGTTGAATTTCGAGAAATCCTTTCTTAGTGGATGCTTACGTCAGAAAAGGAACCAACTGTCCAAATTTCAGGTTTCTAGCTTCAGCGATTTGACCTGGGCGTTGAATAGTCAAAAAAATCCTACATCCCCGTTTGAACCCCTTAGGGGTTGAATTTAATTCTAAAAACTATAGATTCATGTATTATCATCGGGAATACATATGTGTACAAAATTTCAAATCGATCGGATACGTAGATGTCGTTCAAAATTAACTTGCAAGATTTGACCTAATCAAACAACACACACACAACTAACATACATTGCAAGTTAAATAAAAGCTTGTAAAAATACATAAAAATATGTTAGATGCTATCGAAAAAATTTGACTATCATTCAAATAACATTTATATTATGAGATCGACACGACAAGTCGACGAAAGTTTCATGGCATACTCGATACATTATCGAAATAATTCTTTTCATCTATACGTTTGAATAATTTTTTACAAGCTTTTATTTAACTTGCAATGTTTGTATGTCAGTTTGTGTGTTTGTTTGTTTAGGTCAAAACTTGCAAGTCAATTTTGAACGACTTCCACGTATCCGATCGATTTGAAATTTTGTACACATATGTATTCCCGATGACAATACATGAATAAATCATGGGGGTTCAAACAAGGGTGTAGGGTTTTTTTTGACTAATCAACGCCCAGGCCAAATCGCTGAAGCTAGAAACTTGAAATTTGTACAGTAGACTCCTTTTCTGACGTAAGTATTCACTAAGAAGGGATTTCTCGAAATTCAGCCCCGAGGGGGATCAAAAGGGGGTAAAATTTTGAAAGACTAAAATGAACAAAATAAAATACTTGTAAAAAAAACTTTTTAGAGACAAGCTTTTATTGAAATGTAAGTAGATACTAAAAAGGAAAAAATAATATTTAATAATTTTGGTTCATAATTATTATAAACGCCGGGGTTGCGACTAATAAACTATCATAGAGATTGCAACCCCCGTTTTTATAATAATTATGAACCAAAATTATTAAATATTATTTTTTCATTTTTAGTACATTTCAATAAAAGCTTGTCTCTAATAGTGACTAGTGTGCTAAATACATCTTTCTGCGTCAGGTCAGATGTTTTTAGCACGAGTATTAGGCGAGCGCTCAGGAGCCTTGGCGAGTGAGCATCGCGAGCCGAATAGGAGTATGCCTCAACATCTTCACAAAAATAAGGCCTTGAATAAATAACACCAAAAAATTGTCACTAGCTTTCGGTCTATACCTACACAGGAACATATATTTTGTTCTCTCAACAATACACTTGAACGGATCGTTTTTTTTTGGACAGCACACGTGGTCGACTCGCCAGCTGCACGTTCAATTTTACGAGGTACATTAGAACTTACCGATAACAGCGTGCATACTCGATAGTGTTGTACACACACACATTCAAATATTAGAAATTGATCCGGGGGGCGGTAAGGGTGGCATGTGCCGGTTGTGGCGCGCGCAGGAGGCGGGGGGCGGCGTCTGGCCGATGTGTATAAACCTGTGTCGACCGGCGCCCTGACAGCAGTCGCGTTGATCGTTCGTCACGGTCGGTCCGCATGTGCTAAGGCCTCGTACACACGCACGCGCCACGTAAGCTACGTTTAAACGTCGTTTAGTGTTATCGTGATACGCTTTTTGAAGACCAGTAGCACAGCATGCTTATGCTGTGGTAGCACAGCATGTACTTATAGTATAGTAGTGTCCCATACTTTCGAACTCCGCGCTATGGGGGTAAGTTTTATTTTTATATTAGTGGCCCGATCCGGCTTCGCCCGGGTGCTATGAATATAAGATTTTAACAGTTTAAGCATTTTTTAAATTAGTTTTTTAACTATATTAAATAATTAACAATATATGAGTTAGGTAGGTAATTGTGGACAACAATATAATAATTATTAATTCAACAATGAATTCATTACACAAAGCATTCATTTTATCCGTAGGTAGTGAATAGTATTTCTTAGCATTATCAATCAGCATATTATGCCATCATGATTGTTAAACGTCAAACGATTGTTATATATATATATGTACAAGGAAAAAATTAGAAGCCACTGTCGGGACTTGAACAATTCCCAGTTTTCGGCTGGTTGAGTTACCACTTACACAGTGCTTTGTTGATTGAATTCATTCTTGAATTAATTAATAATAATTATATTAAAGTTACGTTTAATAATAATTTCAATTAAGTCACAATGACAGTTAATAAAAAACGCAAATAAGGAACTGCATGCCTTACTACAAAAACCCGCCACTAAAATATGTAGTACTTAATGATCAAAGATATTATTCGTCGAATGAAATTGATCCGGAGTCGATATCATTCTTTGTTCTCGAGATATGCGAGACGAGAAACATTTTACAACAATTTTACAGTAGTTTTTTTTGTTATAAACAAAAAACTGCTAATTGAAATTTCCTGCAAACCTAAGCATGTGTTCATTATGTAATTATGTGTTGAATGAAATTGGTTCGAAGTCGATATCATTATATTTTGTTCTTGAGATATACGAGCTAAAAAAAGTTCACCAACGTACGAACGAACGTACGTACATACACACGCGGAATAAGTCGGGCCGACCAGTTATAAAGCAAAGTATCGTCTATCGAACAGTGAAAAAATTTTTGAAATCGATCTTCTGAGATTACCTCCGATTTTCACCCGGGCGAAGCCAGACCGGCCAGTTTCAATTATACATCTAAACCTTGCTCGTGAATCAATCTATATGTGCGTCAAGAATTTTTCAACTTTTTCAACGCAAATCATTTGTTCTACATTTGTTCCGGACGCCTACAAAATTTCAGCGTTTGTTCCGAAAAAATAAAAAAGTTATTAGCAAAAATAGGTGGCCAGCCAACTTGACGTCAAGTTGTATGGACCACGTCTTATAACATTTTGAGAATTTTGGTTATGCCAATCGTTTGTTCTCGGTTTGTTCCGGACGCCTACAAAATTTGAGCGTTTGTTCCGAAAAAATAAAAAAGTTATTAGCAAAAATAGGTGACAAGCCACTCGTATATGTACACTACTGGACATTTGCTTTTCGTTTTACTTTTGCCCAGTAGTGTACATATACTAGTTGTGGTCACCTATTTTTGCTTATAACTTCTTTATTTTTTCGGAACAAACTCTGAAATTTTGTAGACGTCCGGAACAAACGATTGGCATAACCAAAATTCTCAAAATGTTGTTATTAAGACGTGGTCCATACAACTTGACGTCAAGTTGGCTGGCCACCTTTTATTGCTAATAACTTTTTTATTTTTTCGGAACAAACGCTGAAATTTTGCAGGCGTCCGGAACAAACGTAGAACAAATGATTTGCGTTGAAAAATTTGACAAAATGTAAGTTGATCCATACAACTTGCCACACATTCAATCTATCTAAAAAGTATCAACTGGATTTTCCATTTATTAAAAAAGAATAACTTTAACTGTTGGCGGCTTTAAAAAAAATTCGACTGATGACCAGTCCTATACTTCCCACCTAGTAAATATTTGCAAAAAATAAACACTCTTTTTTTATTCTTTGAAAAAAAGCATGGCCCTCTTTTTTGTTTGGTGATCTACTGATGGCTAGCTTACTATAGCAAAAATCATGGTTATCTTGATTTACGTACAATTTTTATTTTTTTTAGTAAAATATTTTTTTTCTCTAAAACTACATTTTAGAGAAAAAAAATATTTACATTTTTCATATTATAACATCTAGAATTCATTTATATTTTTTTTACCTATGTTAATACGTGATATTGAGAACGTTTTTTTTAATATCTCAGGATCCACTGAACCGATTTGATTCAAAATCTAATCAGATCTAAGTTAAAGGCTGATAAACACAATAGAACAATCGGCATGGCCGTATGTTGTTCCGTTTTTACGATATCGAAGGCGAAAAATTGACCATATACACACACACACACATACAGACATCAGTCAGAAAATGATCTTAAACGATTGCTAGGGTCTCAAAACGTGAAGATCTGTTAAAATCTCGAAATATTTTTTTCGGACTAAATCCATTACTTCCCTACCATAGTGGAGGTGGGAAGTAAAAAGGTATTTCATACATCGTCAGCTCTCCGTCTATTATTGGTAACTCACTATAGTTTAATTCATATCATTAAAAGCTATAATAGCATACAATCGGATCCATTTTTAAACACATGCCATTGGATATTATTATAATTATCTTAATAGCTAGTATAAACAAAACAAAAAAACGGCCAAGTGCGTGTCGGACCACGCACAGTGAATATATCCCATATTTCAAAAACTACACAACATATCTTATTCAAACCAATTTTCATTGAAAGTATTTTATAATTTCTACTTCCTTAAATTTTTTCAGAATTTTCCACCCCATAGTTGAAAAGTGAGAGGGGGGGGGGCATACTTTTTACGACTTTAGAAGCGCATATCTCACCAACTATTAACTTAAATAAAAAAATTGTTTTGAAACTTCATCATTTTCGAAGACCTATCTAACGATATCTCACACGCTTATGTGCACTGGAATTCTTTTTTTCATCCCTCATTTACATGTATGGAGTGCCACCCCTAATTTTTATTTCACCATTGTATAGCGGTTCATAGAAGACATCCTACCTTCCAAATTTCATCTATATAGCGGCAATAACAATTTGGGTAGATTTATGCTGGGTTGCAGAAATCTTTGTCAGAAAATCTGCTTTGACAAATAATTGATCGATCGAAATGATATTTTTTTAAACTGTGTACTTATATATATATATATTTAATATAGTTTTTTTGTACAATTTCCACTTCGAAACAACATTTCTCTACGCATTTTGATCAAAAATTAGTTTGAAAAGCGATCTTTTTCTATGTAGATCAATCATTTGTTTTTGTGTGAGTACAATATAATGTTCTACATGACAGAGAGTTTGACAACCATATTAGACTGTTCCTGCATCTATAAAAACTGTAATATATATGATCATAATCTAAGGTCATTGTTAGATATTTTTTAACAGTGCTTTCTGCAACCCAGTATTAAAATTTAAACCGTATTTTGTCGCAAAGTTTACAAGCTAAAATGAACACCCTGTATAAGTTTCGACATTCCGCAGATGGCCAGCAATTTTGCAAACACAATTTGGACGTTTATGGATTGCAGAGTGCTTTGACCGTTTCCCATCTGTTTTCATAGAATACGTACAAAAATGCATAATAAAAGACAGCTTACCCATTTGTTTATTTTGTCTGCCAGTGCCGGCCATTTTTGACAAAACTGTACTATTTCAGGGGACTAATTTTAAAAACAACAAGCCGTGAGGTGGGTCGTTTACTAGGACTAAAGTGCGACCCTTGAGGTCCACACGACGAACTTCCCAGTTCGATAAATATATTTAATAATAATAATTAAATTAGATATTACACAGAAAAGTAATTATTTTAATCATTAAAACATAATTATTATTTTTTTTAACAATAATTTAAAAAAAACGGCTGAACCGATTTTTATAAAATTTATGTCGGATCAAAATGACGTTAACACGCCTCGATTGACACCCTTACGAAGTCGATATAATTTTTTATTCGCGAGATATTGTGTAAAATCTACTTTTTTGGAGTCTATTTGGTTAAGAAAAAGAACGGCTGAACCGATTTTGAAAAAATTTCTTTCAGATCATATTTACGTTTATACGCGTCGATTGGCACCCTAACGTAGTCGATATCATTTTTCATTCTCGAGATTTCGTCTTAGAAAGAAATGGACACATACGTACGTACATACAGACACACAGACAGCTTTCTAAAAATAGCGTAGTGACCTTGAAACATAAAAAATTGTTATACATTTTGATTTCGATTTTCGGACCCATTACAATAACTTCCAATGGGAAGTTAAAAACGTAATTTTTGAACCGATGCACTCCTTGTTAGACAGTAAACGTGGTTACCGACCCGAGCGCGCTTGATGTTGTGTGAAGCCGAGTAAACCCGATTCAGCGTCACCGATCCGAGCGTGACGGTTCACTTTTGTTTACTATTCAGAAAGAACGCAAGTGCGCCTAAAAAAGTTTTCACTTCAAAAATGAATTCGCTGCGGCCCTGTATGGCATCTGGAATGCATCACTTGTTTGAAGCATATTACATATACCTAAGTCTTTGTTAGTGTTTTGTTTATGCGTTCCTGTTACAATATCTCCGCAGCCAAAACGAACATATTATAGAGCGGTGACACACACGGCGGTTTGTCAGCGGTTTGTGTCGACTCGGCAGCCAAAGCGGTTGCCGACTCGACGAAAACACACACAGCGGTGTCAACTCTGAAGCAACTAGGGATTGCAATCTCGAGCCGAGATTGCAGGCAATTCGAGATCTCGCGAGATCAGTCTGGGTTCGAGATTGGCAATTCGAAATCTCGCGAGATTGTCTGGCGAGATCTCGATAAATCTCGACAATACTGTCAATTTACTCAAGAAAACAATAATTAAAACAATATATGCAGAGAAACAAACAGAACCAATTAGCGCGACTGTCAAAAACTATTACGTGTAAGTTTTTTTCAAGCGCGTTCGTTCTTGAAATCTCGTTTTAGATCTCGACCATATCGGGTCGAGATTTCGAACGAGATTTCAAAAACGAGATTGCCTGCCCACGAGATTAAATCTCGAAAAATGACTCGAGATCTCGTGAGATCAAGATTGCATTCCCTAGAAGCAACATTATTAACTTTTGAAAATATTCGGAGGATAGCTTGGCATAATGGTCAGCGTGTTGGCCTTTAGATCGAGCCGTCGTGGGTTCAAACCCCGTCTCACTCATAGATGTTTTGGTATTGAATGACAAAATATATTACTACAAATTATCATTACTAATTATTATTAACTTCCCATTGGAAGTTATTGTAATGGATCCGAAAATCGAAATCAAAATGTATAACAAATTTTTATGTTTTAAGGTCACTACACTATTTTTAGAAAGATGTCTAGGTGTGTGTGTATGTGTGTGTGTGTGTACGTACGTGTCCATTTCTTTCTAAGACGAAATCTCGAGAATGAAAAATGATATCGACTACGTTAGGGTGCCAATCGACGCGTATTAACGTAAATATGATCTGAAAGAAATTTTTTCAAAATCGGTTCAGCCGTTATTTTTTCTTAACCAAATAGACTTCAAAAAAGTAGATTTTACACAATATCTCGCGAATAAAAAATTATATCGACTTCTTATGGGTGTCGATCGAGGCGTGTTAAGTTGTTAACGTCATTTTGATCCGACATAAATTTTATAAAAATCGGTTCAGCCGTTTTTTTTCTTTTTTTAAATTATTGTTAAAAATAAATAATAATTATGTTTTACTTACTGATTAAAATGATTACTTTTCTGTGTAATATCTAATTTAATTATTGTTATTAAATATTTATCAAACTGGGAAGTTCGTCGTGTGGACCTCAAGAATGGCACTTTAGTCCTATAATAAACGACCCACCTCACGGCTTGTTATATTATTAATATTAACTATTTTTACTATACAAGAAGTGCTCATCGTTAATGAAAAAGTATTAAAAATTTATGATAATAATTAAATTTTTGTGGGCCCTTAACACTTGAGGGCCCAGGGCTTTAGCTTTATTAGTCCCCATGTAGATCCGCCCCTGACCACAGATATGTACCAAGTATAATAATAAAGTACATTGTTATGGTTTAACAATAGTTGATACCGTTATCAACAAGTACCTATATTGTTAGTTTATTAATATAAATTATAAAACATTTACCACAATGTGTACCCGTGAACTATACTAGATTCATCGAGAAGTCAAGTGATAATCAAGGTTAAACGGGGCAAAGCCACACTTGCAATTGTGTAACAGAAATAGTAGACTGTATATCTAGTTGCGTAATGGCGTATATTACTGACGAGTAAGTGACATTATGTTAAAACGAGCATAGCAAATTCTAACAATTACACTAGTTATAATATCATCTTAAACAATGCAGTGAAATATCTCGTAAACGGTACAAACCATAAAAAAATGTTTTTGTCAAGGGGGACAGAAGATTGTGATATCAGATTTAACATAGGTGGTGCTGTGAAGGTCAGGCGAAGGTCAGCTTCGATTTTTTAATTGTAACAGTGCATTTTCATTCCAGAATACGATGCAGTATTTAATTGTGAACAGTAAATTATTTAGGTACATATCAGCTAAAGTTGATAAATATTGAGATATTTAGAAATTAAATAACGGCCAAAATGAACGACAGTTAGATAATTTGTGAACAGAATTTCCGGGAAATTACCACCCCGATTTTCTTTATAACAACTTTATAACGCCACCAAAATTTATAAGTACCTACATACAATAAAGTATTATTATTTATTGGATGCACATTTCGGAGCTATGCTACTGTCTTCAGAAAAAACTAGAAAATTTTTGTGGTTATAAGAGACTAGCGGTACCCGTCCGGCTTCGCCCGGGTGCAATACACTACTCACTCGTTTCGCTCGTTCGCTTGAATATTATAATTACATTACTCACTCGCTTCGCTCGTTCGCCTTATATATAACCCTTCCGGGAACAATTCCGTCACACATGATTTTTGCGTAACTTTAACCGTTTACGCAGCGCACGCAACGGAAGCTCTCAAAAAGAATAATTTTTCCCGTTTTTGCAACATTTTTCATTGATGCTCCGCTCCTATTAGTCGTAGCGTGATATTATATAGCCTATAGCCTTCCTCGATAAATGGACTATCCAACACAAAAATAATTTTTCAATTCCTGAGATTAGCGCGTTCAACCAAACAAACAAACTCTTCAGCTTTATAATATTATTATAGATCACTAATTGTTTTTTAAAACAATAATTTAACAATAATTAAACTAATCACTAATTGACCACATCAAAAACTGAAATACAAAAAAAGAAAGAATGTGGAAATATTATGTAGACACTATGATTTTGAATTACGTAACAGAAGTCAGTCTTGAATAATATAATATAGAATAAAAATAAAGGAATCGACATACGTTATTGATTTTTACTTCTACGCCACGATTTTGTTATTACGTAACGTAAACTTTTTTATCTATATTTAAATCTAATTTTTGACACGCTTGTCGCTTAAACTAACTCCAGACGACATGGTCAACGCATGCCATTGTTGGCGAATGTATTGGCGACCAATGTTGGATATATTGTATTGTTTATACTTTATTTTTATATCTGCTATTGTTTTTACTTCCCACCTCTACTATGGTTGGGAAGTAATGGATTTAGTCCGAAAAAAACATTTCGAGATTTTAACAGATTTTCACGTTTTGAGACCCTAGCAATCTTTAACTTAGATCTGATTAGATTTTGAGTCAAATCGGTTCAGTGGATCCTGAGATATTCAAAAAAACGTCCTCAATGTCACGTATTAACATAGGTAAAAAAAAATATAAATGAATTCTAGATGTTATAATAAGAAAAAAATGTAAATATTTTTTTTCTCTAAAATGTATAGTTTTCGAGAAAAAAATATTTTACTAAAAAAAATAAAAATTGTACGTAAATCAAGGTAACCATGATTTTTGCTATATTATGTTAGCCATCAGTAGATCACCAAACAAAAAAGAGGGCCAAGCTTTTTTCAAAGAATAAAAATTAAATTGTGTTTTAAAGACCACCAACAGCTAAGGTTATTTGGGCCTAGTCAAAGAATAAAAAAAAAAGTGTTTATTTTTTGCAAATATTTAGTAGGTGGGAAGTATAGGACTGGTCATCAGTCGAATTTTTATATTTATCATGTCTGACAAATTCGACTCCTTGTAGTCTTTTGAACGAAATAAAATAATAATAATAATAAAGGTTGGCCATGTGTGATCATCGAACCTAATACTATAAAATTGGTAAATTCTGCACTTTGTACAATATAGAGCAAATTATTACAGAACAGACACCTTATTGAACATACATAGCCTAGGCTTGCAAGTGGCGCGACATTAATTGACTCGACGTTAACCCAATTCTATTGGTTCTGCCACATCATAGAAACTAAACCAGGGATGGCGAACCATTGGCACGCAACATAATATTGTCGGCACGGCATTGATTGATGTTAATAAGCGAGTAAGTTACCTTCTAAAAGATGCGTAGAAAATGAGGTGACTAATCATTAGCGATTGGCTGATTTTGATTCTAATCGATAAATTATATTATTCTGAACATAACCATGAATTTTTTTTAATTTTAAAGAAAGGGAACATAAATATTTACTTAAATAACGGTGAAAAAATGAAGTTTTTACGCGTTTTTTTTTTGCTTTTCAGAGATATAGAACGAGAGCTAGTGACAATTTTTAGGTGTTATTTATTCAAGGCCTTATTTTTGTGAAGAAGTTGAGGGAGGCATATTAAAGTGCCCTGAGTAAGGGATTTTGCTAGATAGCGGTATGGGAGGGATGCAGACCGCCCCCAACATGTAACCAAAAAAATGGTCAGAATTATTATTGCTTCAAGGCTGAAATTGTTTGTATAGCTTGTCGGTGACCCAATAATGTCATTATAATATTTGCAGATCGATTGGTCAGTATTAACAGGGTGGCAGATCACCCTAAACGTGTCATGTACCCGACGAAATTTATATTATTAGTTCAAGGTTCAAATTTTAATATGTTGTTACGGGGACTGTTTTAAGCATATATTTCAATTTGCAAGGGAAAATTGCTCGCCTAGGTGTTTATATCGTTCTGCAAGGGGGTTAATACCGACATTTTGTTCTTCAAATTGATATATATGCTTAAAACAGTCGCCGTAACAACATATTAAAATTTGAACCTTGAACTAATAATATAAATTTCGTCGGGCACATGACACGTTAATTTAGGATGATCTACCACCCCTTTAATACTGACCTGCAATCGATTTGCAAATAGTATAATGGCATTATTGGGTCACCGACAATTTTAGCCTTGAAACAATAATAATTGTGACCATTTTTTTTTGTTACATGTTGGGGGCGGTCTGCATCCCTCCCATACGGCTATCTAGCAAAATCCCTTACTCAGGGCACTTTAATATGCCTCCCTCAACATCTTCACAAAAATAAGGCCTTGAATAAATAACACAAGTCATGGGTTCAGAATAGTATTTAAAAAATTGATTTGGAAAAAAATTTTTCATTCTGTTGATTTTGATTCTCATCAGAGATATGATGACAGCACGCCACTGTAAACGCCCTTTTGAAGACAGGGTGTCAAACATTAAAGTAGTTTTAATATTATATAGGGCTGTGATAAGCAATTAACATTTGACTCTCGTAGGGAGACTTTGATGTAGTTCCTCATTGAACAAATTAAAGTTCATTAAAGAACATTATCCTTCACAATAAGTGCTTTAGAGCTCTTTTCTCCTTCCATCAAAATTATTTCAAAAATAGATCGATAGAAAATACTTATGAATTTTAGATTTTTTTTCACTTAACGAAGATACATTTTTAACACTTTTTTCATTACTAATGAACATTTATCGTACTTATCTATAGTAAAAAGATCTGTAAATCGGTTGACCCTGCAGGCCATCCCTGGAACTTCCCGCTATTTTCAAGCGCTTTGAGTTCGAAGCACTTGATAATATACCCAAAAGTAGATTTTTTCTTCGAGCTCAAAAATCTGAAAAGGGGCTTCTTCGAGCTCAAAAATCTGAAAAGGGGCCATTCAAGTTTTACGTAAGCACTACAAGGGGACGGGGGGGGGTCTTTGCTTTGCTTATTTTTGATGACATGGGGGTTGGGGGGGTCTGGATGGTGATTACGTCAGAGCAGTATTTATTTTTTTACTTTTTCGGATTTTCTACAAAATTTAGTCGATTTTGGTTTGAACACATAATATGGCAACCCTACTTGTCTGCTTGAAAACGAACCGCATTTTCAGGGATTCCCGAAAATAATTGACACGTTTACTCGCTTAGAATCGAGTAAAAAAACCGAGTAGGGGAATTACCGCGCGCTATTCACTTGTCTAAAATTTCTTTCGCCAGTCTATTGTTTCGTTTCGGTACGATTGACGATTTGACGTATTGTAAATTAATATTTGTTAATGTTTACGTAAGCATGGGAGGGGGGTAAGAGCATTGCATACTTTTGCTGACAAGGGGGGGGTAATAATTGCAAAAAATCTGCTTACGTAATACTTGAACGGCCCCAAATTGCTGATGACAACACTATTTTAATTTTTGAAAAGCTATAACTTTTGAACGCGTCGTTCGATTTTGATCTTTAAAACGGCATTCGACGCAGTTTTTTAAGCTCTAAAAATATTGTAAGAGGTACAAAATCGATTGGTTGAGAAATCTCGAAGTTATTTTAAAAAAACTCTTTTTTCGAAATCTGTTGACTACGTAATCTCTCGAACGGATTAACCGATTTTGATCCGCTTAGCGGCATTCGAGGCAGTTTTCTGAGGAGAAGAGCTGATTAGATTATGAAATCAATCGGTACAATATTCTAAAAGGTATTTTAAAGAAACATCGTTTTAACAACTTTTTTTTTCGGTTTTTTTGGAATTTCTCAAAATCTATTGGGTCGAATCGGTTCAAATTTTCAGAAAATCTAAGTTCAGTGGAACCCTTTCGAATGCCGCAAATCGCGATTCGATCGATCAAGCCGTTCAAAAGTTATGAGAGGTTTACATACACACACACACACACAGAGACAGACAGACATACTGACATCATCGTAAAAATAGTCAGAATAGCTTCCTAGGATCAGAAAACGTCGAGATCTGATGAAAACTCGATTTCCGAAAATCAGGGTGAAATCAATAACTTCCCTATTTTTGAAAATTTTCAATTTTCTTAGCGGGAAGTTAAAAAGTGGGTGTGTGCTTATGACCACACGACAGAAGTAAAAACATCTGATTTTCTAATTTTAAAATGTATATGTTTTAGTGTCATCTATTAGTGCACCTATGAACTACAAATAACTTATTACCAACACACTACAGAAACCTTTTCAATTAAGTTTTAGTGTCATCTATTAGCGCACTTATGACGTCACAGGGCTGAATAAACATAGCGGTCAAACAAGGTTCCGATAGATAGTAGTGAGGGGGGATATACCATGCTTGCTCACTTCAATAGAAAAGATCAGACCATGGACGCTACTAATTTTTGGAAATAAAAATCACAGTAACCATGGTATTGTGATATGTTTTTTCAATAATTCTATTCGTTTCTTAAATTTAAAAAAATAGGTAATTAACAAGATCTGCCATTTCTTCAGCATTATTTAATTTTTTGTTTGTTTATATTATAGATATTAAAACCTAAATTTTGTAATAAAAATAAAAATTATCCCATTTTATAACAGCTATTCTTCTATTTATTGTCTCCTGCCAATTTTAAGAAAAAATCTGCACGAAGCACCTAATATAAATAAGCATAATCTTCAACAATTTTTGTACTTGATTTAAACTAAATTCCAGCTGACGTCATTTCCGCGCTTACGCTGATTGGTCAGATGGAACGAGGCAACCTGTACTCTAATAACCTTGGCGGCCAAACACTTATCACATATAAAAATGAGAGCCGAGTTACAATGGCGACTGGCTTCACTTTTAAATGCTTGTAGTGCCTCCATAACCTTTTACCTCAGTGGGATCCATTCCCTATTCATTAGTCGACAGTCTAGAATAGAACAAAGGGCACATTTCCATTATCACTCAGTGGATGGGCTATATAATGTTTAGTCACAAAGTTCAACCTTTCATCACAGCACGACGAATTTTGGGGTTTATTTTACATGTATAGTGCTGTACGCTATCTCTTTCAAAGGTCCTTTACGACGTGTCAATCCATTTAACCCTCTAATGCAGTGGTGGTTTGTACTATAATAAGTTAAACCACTATACTTATAGCGTATTGATCAATAGGGTCGTCTGTATCGAAAGAATGTTGTTACAGAACTGTTTTCTGAGTTGGCGGAATAAATATTTATTTACAATAATTAAAAACACAACAATAATGAACGCAACAACGAAAAGTCAATTCTAACAATCAACACAAGTAAACAATAACTAAACAGTAATAACAAAGCAAAACAAAACAACTATATACAATAATTCGTAATTATTTCCACTACACTCGTATTTATTTATCAATTTTGGTTATTTATTTCACGGCACTATTTATTTTACTGCTCCAACGTAGACTTGAATGCGTGACTCACCGTTGACTGATTCTCACTCACTCGTACTGCTGTTTATATAGGCTGCGTAGCATAAGCCTAGTGTGTTCTCGCTTTCGTGCAGGTACCAGTTGTTACAGTAAACGGACCCCCGTTTCTCATAACTCTTGCCTGCCGGTTATATACAGGGTGATCCGTAACATTAGATATGTATTTAGCGCAATAGTTATACAATATACCTACTATTTTCAAAACGCCGCTATTGAAAATTCCATTTTCGGTACCTGTTTAGCGGATATTCATCCCTAGGGGTGAAAATTTTCAAGTCGGTCCTCTCTGTTTTTAACGTTGTTAAGAGGGAGACAGAGCGATTGAATCCACATATAATTTTCGAAAACGTCAAATTAAGAAAGAGCTAGAGCGATATTGAATCCGCATATAATATTCATAAACGTCAAAATGACAGACATAACCCCACATAAATCTGACAGATCTAATATTTTTGCGACTTTTTTGCACGCCCAAATTGTAGGTACCTACCTCAAATCGAACTGTCAATAGAGTTGTTGTGAAAAATGATATGCAATTACGCGGTTTGAAACTCGGCGTTTGCAACAGGTGTGGTTGCATGCCCTCGTACCACGGGCAGTAAACTTCACACTGGTTGCAAACGCCAAGTTTCTTAGCTTGTAATACTATTTTGTGAAAACCTGTAAATAGTACCAGATTGCATCCATTGTTCTAATTTACGCCGTGTTTATTAGCTTTTTTAAAAACAATTGTGATTGATTATTGATTTCTAATTGAAATAATGATTTATTAACATGTTTATACACACAAATGTTGCAATTAAAATGACGATATTATTTTATTGGATTTTATGTCGATTTGTTTTTGACCACAAAAATCTAGTTTACAACAAAACTGAAAACAATATGGCTTCTATTTACGACGTTTTTCAAGCTTTTATTTAAATTGCAATGTATGTTAGGTAGTTTTGTTTGTTTGATTGTTTAGGTCAAATCTTGCAAGTCAATTTTAAACGACTTCCACGTATCCGATCGATATGAAATTTTGTACACATATGTATTCCCGAGGACAATACATGAATAAATCGTTTTTAGAAATAAATTCAACCCCTAAAGGGTTCAAACGGGGATATAGGGTTTTTTTTGACTAATCAACGCCCAGGCCAAATCACTGAAGCTAGAAACTTGACATTTGGACAGTTGGTTCCTTTTCTGACGTAAGCATCTACGAAGAAATGACTTTTCGAAATTCAATCCCTATACGGGTGTCAAAGGGGGGTAAAATTTTGAAAGATTAAAAATGAACAAAAAATATTAGTAGGTAAAAAAAACTTTTTAGAGACAAGCTTTTATTTAAATGCACTAAAAAGGAAAAAATAATTTTTAATAATTTAGGTTCACAATAATTTATAAAAGCGTGGGTGCTGACTTGCTTTGCGGGTAATACGGATTTTACATGTAAAATCATGTTTATGAATTTTCCTGCTTCCCTATTTATATTTCGGTGAAAAAAAAAACAAATACAAAATTTGTTCATAATTCAAAACTACCCGACACGTATGTTTGCAAATTACCAATATGCAGCTTTTAATTACAAAATAATTATTAAAGAACTGTGTTTAAGTTTAAATTAAAAATATTTTATCCGAATAGCCATGACTTCAACGAATTCAAATTGATTTCATTGTGTTTTTGACGTTTCAATTTATGATTATGGTTAGTAAATCATGACTTTTCGGATAAATATGTTTAATTTAAACTTAATAACAGTTCCTTAATATTATGGTTAGTAAATCATGACTTTTCGGATAAATATGTTTAATTTAAACTTAATAACAGTTCCTTAATAATTATTTTGTAATTAAAAGTTGCATATTGGTAATTTGCAAACATACGTGTCGGGTAGAGTTTTTTAATTATGAACAAATGTTGAATTTTTTTTTTCACCAAAATATATAGGGAAGCAGGAAAATTCATAAACATGATTTTATATGTAAAATCCCTATTATATCCGCAAATCAAATCAGCACCCGGTATATAAACAATGGCATATCTACGAACTCGGCTATTCTCAAGGCCTTGGAATTTATATTAACGAGAATTTGTCCACTGTAGACATAACTGTCCCTGCGTATATTTTCCACACGAGAAGAGAAAATAATCTGAAAATTTGCAAGTAAATGTATATTTCGATGATCCAATATTACAAAAAGATACAACCCCCCACTCCCCGAAGTGGGTGTCCTAACGTTTGAAGTGTAAAATATTTAGTTATATTAAAAAAAATTCACAGATTTCGCAATCCTTGCAACCATCGAGGACATTGGAAATGATAACAGCATATATGAAACATAATTAACTGTTTATTATACACACAATATTTATCAATGCACTGTTTAGTTTTGTCAGGAATAACCCTATTATTCTTCTGTTATATACGCGTTCACTTTTGCTTGATTACTTAACTTTTAAATGGATTTTTCTACAGTATTTATTAACATTTGCTCAAAAATAACACCGCAGATCGTTGCAAATACATGTCAATTAACTAGACATGATATAAAACACATTTCGAAAAAATTCCACTTGTTCAATTTTGCATGATTGCTCCTCACTTGATCGCGACACCGTTGTCTTTTGGCCTTGAACGAAAACTCGTAACTCTGCCCCCATATAAGAACATAAACATTTCCAATGTTAAAAAGAAATACATTTTTATAACAAAAATACACTAATATTAAACTGTTATTTTTTTAATTTGCACCCGGGCGAAGCCGGACCAGAGAGCCAGTATAGATTTAAACCTTCCTGAAGAAACAAACTATCGAATAGTAAAAACCGCATTCAAATCCGTTTAGTAGTTTTCAAGATTAGCCGGTACATACATACAGAAATGTCCATGTGTCCAAACTACTCTTGATGGCTTAATTTTGGCCTTCCATTGTGAAACTAGCTTTAAACAAACTTTTAAACATAAATAGGACAGTTTTAGATACAATAATTTAATGGTAGGTAAATATTTTTACTTAGTTTTTTTTATTGTCCGTTTGGAAACAATATTCAAAAATCTATGCTATTTATACTATTTGCACACAGCTAGATAAAATGGTATTCGTTTATTAAAAAATTTCGCGGTCTAAAACAACAATAAAAATGAGTTCAATCAATCACTATTGCCAGCTAGCGGCGCTAGTAGGCTTCGTGCACACAACCTATAGTAATCCACTACATATTTACATTAGGTATTATGGCCCATAGCTTACTACAAAATTGTAAATGTTCTCAGCATTATTTTCCCTATAGGTACCTGTATGGCTTTTATCGACACTTACACAAGTTACTGCACAAAAAAAACCCGGCGAAGTGCGAGTCAGACTCGCGCCTCGAGGGTTCCGTACAATAATAAAAATAAGGAGTTAGGTATAGGGGTAAAAAATTACCAGATTTATTTATTAATAAGCTTGTTTTTAAAAAAGTTTTTTTTTAATGAGCCATTTTCCTGACAGTAGTTCTTTCAGTTATCCACGAGAGGCAGCACGTGTGGTAGGTACAAACATTATTTATTCCATAGTGTCGTGTCATTTTAGTGGTATAACTTATTACTTAATTATTTAATTAATTTCATAATAATAATAATTTAATAATTAAGTTATACCATTAAAATGACACGACACTAATGGAGAATAAATAATGTGTGTACTTACCCTAAGTGCTGCCTCTCGTGGATAATTGAAGGAACTACTCACAGGAAAATGGGTCATTAAGTACATTTCATTTTGTTCTTTTTAGTGTTTCAAAATTTTAAAGTAAAACATTCCAAAATGTTAACATTATAAAAAACAAAAAAAGTAAAAACAATCTCGTATCATCAGTTAGATTTGAACCCGGCTCTTCGTGGTGACATGCGAACACCTCGCGCCTTACAGTTATTCTACGCGACCCTGTAGCACTGCAGAAACAATTGTATACTTGTGTGTATACACTTGGTACAGCTATACATTATATTATACACAGTATAGAAATGCGTTAAATAAAAACATTTATTTATTAAAATTAATTGATTATTTAATTTTAATTATTATTTGCCAGGATTCATACCACAACAATACACAATCTGCGAAAATTTCAACTAGCTACCTCTTACCGTTTATGAGATAGAACCTTGTGACAGACGGACGGACGGACAGACATCGTAGACAGGGTAATAGGATTCCATACGGAGGTACGGAACCCTAATAACAAAACACTGTGATAACAAAAGTGGAACGCCTCACGTGTTTTATTTATTATTGATTTTTCTATCACTGTCACTTCATCCATTTTAGTTTTCTTCTGTTTATATTAACCGTGTTTTGTCTGTCTGCCTGCTTTTTTCAAATGTCGCCTTCGCGCGAAGCCAAGCTTTTATGTCAATTATTCAAAACGCGTTGTAAGCCAGAAACTTCATACAACGCGTGTTTATTTTTCAAAAAATACACATTAATGTAGAAATCAATATCTGGCCAGCTTTTCAATTACCGGTGATGCATACCGAGTGTGGCTTAGAAAAGGTAACATAGTGTAACAAAACTGTTTTCTTACGTAGGTGGAATAAATTATTTATTTACAATAATTAAAAATGTCACAAAAAAAATAGCTAACAATAAACTGTAACAATTATATCTAAATTCTAATAGTCAACACTGTTTATATAATAATAACACGAACAGTAATTCTCAAACATAGTGCACTGTAATAACACTACAATTTATATGCTGTATTTATTTCAAATCGACACTGTCACACGACACTCGTTGTTCCCTCTCCGGTGACTGCTCTACTTATATAGAGCTAGCAGCTTGACCCCCATACGCACGCGCGCTTTCCAGAACATTCTGGTGATTACCTGTGTCTTCGATATCATGCCACGCCTCACCATTGTTGCTTGTTCTCGATGATTCTATTGTCGCCAGCGGCGTAACATCTGGGGTTTTGCTACAATAGGAAAAATAGTGCAATGAATTTTAGGCATAATCCGAGAATGCCATTAACCTAGTTTAGGTAGTACCTAATCGTTGTGGTATACATTTCAATATTTATTTTATTTATTGTAAACTAGCGGCCCCGTCCGACTTCGCCCGGGTGCTAAGAAAGCCCGGGTGCAATACACTATTCACTCGCTTCGCTCGTTCGCTTGAATATTATAAATACACTACTCACTCGCTTCGCTCGTTCGCTTGAATATTATAATTACATTACTTATATAGATTTTATACTCATTAAAGCTTCCAATTCAAAAACGCTTAAAAATATCAAAAAAATTATAGGAGCCAAAAACACAAATCTCACTAAGATCTACAATTTTCGTCTGAACAGTTTTTTCGTATCTCTTGTAGTTTTCGAAATATTCGAACAAATTAAATTTTCAGAAAATTACCACACGGGTTCATCGCCCTGTATATTTGATATTAATGTAGAACGTGTTGTTATCTGCTTCATATAGAACTGTTTATTCGATTGTCAACAACCATTATTGGCCCCATTTATGTTGTGCACACATACCAAGGCCCTACATGACTCTCTCTCTAACAAAAGTACACACACATCCACACACACACGATCCACAAATTAATGGAGTTAAGCAATCAGCGTCGCCATTGTTTAACCACACTTACGTTGACATAAATATTATATCCCATTTATTGAGTTTATAAAGCTATCTTCGCCAGGTAGCTAATATTTGAAATATTAAAATTACAACAATCTCGAGTGATTGTTGTGAAACAATTACAACAAATAAATCAATTGTTGTTTCTAAAATACATTCTTACATACAATCTAAAATCCGGCTAGAGGACAACTTGGTGTAATGGTCAGTGTGATGGTCTTTCGAGTAAGCTGTCGTGGGTTCGAAACCCACCATGTTTATAGTTTTATACAAAATTGAAGCCAGGTTTGACGTCACAGGGCCGAGTAAACATGGCGGCCAAACACGGTTTGGATTGGGAATATTATTCTCTTCTTCTCCTTCTCGCATATAAAATAAGGACCGAGTTAAGGTACGTGCAGTACGCAGCTGGGATTCTAGATGGTAGCATGTATGGTAGATGGTGGCTGAAATTATAAGCGCTTATAGGTTTGCACAACGAAGCTTTGATACAAGCTTAAATCGCGTTTGAAATGTCAGATAGCGAAGACGAATATTTGTGTTCTTCTGCTACAAAGCTTGGTATAATTTAAATACAAATTTGGGTAGGAGCTATCATGTCCACCCTATTAATAGAAAACGATCTAAATATGGCGAATTTCATCATTAATATCAAGAATTAAAATTTTACTAAACCGGTTTTTTGAATATTTACGGATGGAACCTAACACTTTTAAATACGTCTTAGAAAAAACTCAAAACAAATTAAATAAAAACTAGTAAAATTTCATTTATTAAACTAGTCACATCCATTGCGAAACTTGTAACGGCCATTTGACAGTTGTCACACGTTGATTGTAGTAGGCAGCGCGCTGAAAGAATGGTGAGATACATTCTTGAATCTAGCAGCTCTTGTAACAGCGCTTATACCTGCTACACCCACTGCTTCGTTGTGTACGCTCGCATATATAACAATGCATTAATTTAAGCAAGCCCTGCTATGATCTACGCTACCATCTAGAATCCCAGCTCCATACTGCACGTACCTTTACAATGACTGGCTTCACTTTTAAATGCTTATAATCCCTCTATATACTTTTACTCTGTGATCACGGCATATAACACTGAAATATGTCCAAACCCAATTCTTCTACGCGTGCAATTGACACGAGAAGTACCTCTATACTCGCATGCATCCATCGAATTTGATAGACATGGAATGCACGCACATTCGTGAATCGTGTTGCCCTCACGCACTTCACGTCACGCGGGTTGCCATATCGGGTCTCTCAACGAGCTACTTGACTTGTGAATCCCCGTGCGACTCCGCATTGTTCGCTGACGAATTATAATTATAGGGTGACTCACAGCCAACTAACTATAACAACAATATTCATGCGTCTCATTCCATCATATACAGACTGTGAGCCAGCAACCTTTTACCCACTGATTTCTTTATTTACTTATTTTTATTTTATTTATTGTAGATTATAGACGCGTCGACATCTAAGGTCATTAGCGTCTTTCAACTACACTATAAATACCAACTAACTTAAAACACAAAACATCCATGAGCGCAGGTGGGATGCAAACCCACGGCAGTCCAGTCTAGAGGTTGCGGCACCAACCATGCTAACCACTAGGCCCTCTAACTGATCTCTTACTAACTGAGGATGCATATGGAAAAAAATTAAAAACATGGAACCAATGATGTGGTAGGCGGTAGCCAGCGCCACACAATATTGGGCCGAGAACTAAAGTGAATTTAAAAGCGCGTGCAATAAGCACTGATCTCCATGGCAAAACGTACATTTTAGTTACTGATCCGATATTGTGTGGCGCTGATTACCCGTTCAAATTAGAGTGACTTTATTACTTCCCACCTCTACTATGGTAGGGAAGTAATGGATTTAGTCCGAAAAAAATATTTCGAGATTTTAACAGATCTTCACGTTTTGAGACCCTGGCAATCGTTTAAGATCATTTTCTGACTGATGTCTGTATGTGTGTGTGTGTGTGTGTGTACGTGGTCAATTTTTCGCCTTCGATATCTTAAGAACGGAACAACATACGGGCATGCCGATTGTTCTATTGTGTTTATCAGCCTTTAACTTAGATCTGATTAGATTTTGAGTAAAATCGGTTCAGTGGATCCTGAGATATTAAAAAAAACGTCCTCAATGTCACGTATTAACATAGGTTAAAAAAAATATAAATGAATTCTAGATGTTATAATATGAAAAAAATGTAAATATTTTTTTTCTCTAAAATGTATAGTTTTCGAGAAAAAAAATATTTTACTAAAAAAAATAAAAATTGTACGTAAATCAAGGTAACCATGATTTTTGCTATATTAAGTTAGCCATCAGTAGATCACCAAACAAAAAAGAGGGCCATGCTTTTTTCAAAGAATAAAAATTAAATTGTGTTTTAAAGACCACCAACAGCTAAGGTTATTTGGGCCTAGTCAAAAAATAAAAAAAAGAGTGTTTATTTTTTGCAAATATTTACTAGGTGGGAAGTATAGGACTGGTCATCAGTCGAATTTTTTTAGACAGTGGTCACATCTAATGACTGTCAATGTGACGTTTTAGGAATTGTATAAAAAACACGTTTTCATCTGGATATCGATTATATCCAAAGTATAATTAGCAAAACTACAATGTTTTGTTGGCATTGTGGTTATTTAAAAACATTTTTCTATCTGTTTAATAATTTTAAACAATTAAGTTATACATATTGTAGAAAACCCCAAGATGTTACGCCGCTGGCGACAATAGAAGCGTCGAGAACAGGTAATAATTGTGAGGCGTGGAATGATATCGAAGATACGGGTAACCACCAGAATATTCTGGAAAGCGCGCGAGCGTGCTGGGTCAAGCTGCTCGAACTATATAAGCGAAGTACGAGGGAATCAGGCGGCCAGTCGTGAAAGAGTGTCGAGTTAAATTTGCGAACATAAATACAGTATATAAATAGTTATTGTTCAGTGTTATTGAAGTGCTTCACTTTGTTTAAGAATTACTGTTTGTTATTATTATTGGATATAGTTGTTATTGTTGCATTTTATTGTTATCTATAATTTTTTTGTTAACATTTAATTCTTGTAAATAAATAATTTATTCCGCCCACGTAAAAAACAGTTTTTTTACAATATCTACCACTAAAATGACACGACGCAAATGTAGAGCAAATAAAGTCTGTACCCACCACATTGCTGCCTCTCGTGGATAATTGAATGGACTCCTCTCAGGAAAATGCCTCATTGTTTCACTTTATTTAGGACGGTTTAATATTTTTTACACATTGCAGAAGTGAAACTCACGCAAAATCAACATAGGACCTATGTAAATTTTGCGTAAAGTAAATGAGGGCAGTATAGCCTATCCGCGGTTAGCGTGCTTAGTGCCGCAACCTCTGGACTGGACTGCCGTGAGTTCGAATCCCATCTGCGCTCATGGATGTTTTGTGATGTTATTTAGTTTTAAGATAGATGTTATTAAATGTAGTTGAAAGACGCTAATGACCTGAGATGTCGACGCGTCTATAATCTACAATAAATAAATAAATAACGTAAAGTAAACTTCACAAACAATGATTCTAGTTAGTAATCTGGGACACAAGTTTGTAACTGTAAGTGGTAAATGCTATATAATAATACAGTTTGACCGGTGATGGTCGAACTGTATGAACGCCGTCCGGCAAACAGTGATGCAGGAATTTAAATGTGAACTGAACCTTGTAGAGGAGACATATAGGAAAAATTCCAAATTTTCAACACGTGAAATCTTAATGATGTTTCTTGGATATCCAGCTGAATGTCGACCACGTGTGTTTAGCACTACCATGAAGACTACGTATTGTGGATAACACGGCAATTACTCACTCAACCTGGGTGTGATGTGTACGTCATTGATCCATCACAACCTCCTTGAGTGAGCGATTGAGGTGTTAACGAATCATCTGGCTCAAGGAAGAAACAATCCATCAAGATAAAGAAAGAGATAGAAGAGGAAATCAACTGTCCGAATTAAAAGACACGTTCAAAATTGGTTGCCAAAGCCAAAAGTACACACACCCTGTTAAGTTTGTCATTGCATGATAAATAAAACATTTTACAGTAGACTTTTAATAATATCTTGGTAGCAAATGTTTCCGGGCTAGGTAGCCGTGATCTAATGGATTTTACTCCGTACGTTTCGCCCAAAGCTCCGTTGGGCATCTTCAGCGGCGATTGGCAATACGATTCGATCTTCTGGCCGGTCGACTGGTGACTGAGGCACTGTTTGCGGTGTCTGTATTTATAAGGGGTGGCTGGTAGGTATGCGGCATCTGATTGGTCGGGGCTGGGTCAGGTAGGCTCTGATTGGCTTGGGTCGGAACAGGTACCTTCTGATGGGTCCGAGGTAAACTGGGCTTTGTGAGACATTGCCGTAGTGCTGGATTCAATTCTTCTTGCCGGTCGACTGGTGACTGAGGCACTGTTTGCGGTGTCTGTATTTACAAGGGGTGCAGGCTGGTAGGGTTGCGGCATCTGATTGGTAACGACCACACATTTAAAGTAGTGATGCGTGATACGAGATGTTTTAGTCGATTGTCTCGATTGTTCAAACATCTCGATGACTCTCGATGGTTGTCACTTGGACTCGATTGTTGTTGTTTCATACTTCACCGAGACCGAGTCGAATAGTACTGAATCGTACACTGTCGAGAGCCACATAATATACAATCGTTCATCACTCAACAA
This sequence comes from Mongoloraphidia duomilia, assembly GCA_039654895.1. Classification (NCBI taxonomy): domain Eukaryota; kingdom Metazoa; phylum Arthropoda; class Insecta; order Raphidioptera; family Raphidiidae; genus Mongoloraphidia; species Mongoloraphidia duomilia. The sequence goes on from CM077524.1 coordinate 3,277,000, forward strand.
CTGTAGTCGAGTCGATGGTCAATTGTGCAGTAATCGCGTAAATACGAATTCAACAGTGTTCACGGAGACCGAGTCGCATAGTACTGAACCGTACACTGTCAAGAGCCACATAATATATACAATCATTCATCACTCAACAACTGTGGTCGAGTCGATGGTCGATTGTGCAGTAATCGTGTAAATACGAATTCAACAGTGAAGATATCACAGAGTACCGACTGAACAGTGAACAATCAACGAGTCGCGTGAACGTCAGTCGACTAGCATATAACCTTGAATTGTGATTGTATCTATTCTCATTCGCTGCTATTGCTACGAGTATAACCTATGTGGCAAATAATCGACTTGAACAATCGAACATTTCGATTGTATATTATCGATAGTATAATAAGAACGAATTGTCTAGAAAAACGTGTTTCCAAGCCCACCAACAGAAATATTTCAAATACGCCCCACGTTTTTATTACTTATTCCGCTTTGGTTTTGTGTCTTAATTATTTTCTAGTTTTTGGTACAGCTAGTGATTTAAAATAAAACCGTTTAACTTAAAAGTTTTTTTTATCTATTTAATGTAAACATTTTGAAATTTTTCACTTTCATGCTATTTGCTATAAAATAACAATAACGTGTGTATGTTTGATTTCAGTTTATCGAGCAGTACTCCGCCGGGCCTCGATCGCAACGTCGTCCGTTTCGAACTTCAACGGGCGCTCGACGTCTGGGCGCGTCACAGCAAACTGACGTTCAAAGAACGTCATCCGGACGCCGGTGCCGACATCGAAGTATCGTTCTTCAAGGGCTACCACGGCGATGGCTACGCATTCGATGGTCGCGGACAGATTCTCGCGCATGCGTTCTTCCCCGGAACGGGTCGAGGAGGCGATGCCCATTTCGATGAAGAAGAGATCTGGTTAACGGGACACGTTAATGAAGAAATGGAAGGTTAGTATCGTCCAGTGGCGAATCCAGGGGGTGGCGCCACTGGTGATCGCCACCCCCGAAAATATTGGATATATTTTTTTAATTAGACACGCGGAAATAGAAAAAGTTTTGAATGAATTGTAAATTATAGACGCTCGACAACTGAGGTCATTAGCGTCTAAGAAAAAGTTTTACTTGGAACAAAAAAGCTAGTCCAAGTTTACACGCTTTTAGTGCAGCAATTGTCGATTATCTCTACATATTATAAATTCGAAATTTCCACACTTTGTACAATACAAGCACTATTTACTGAGTATCGATCGATGTGTTTATATAGCAACGCGCCTACAAAGTCCACATCATGCGAGAGTCATGTTTTTAATGATTTATACAGAAGTTAATTACTTTAATAAAAATAAACTAAATTGTAACTTAGTCTGCAATTGTAAAGTTTTAAGGACTAGAAGAGCGAATTTTCCGTTTTCATAATTTTTTTTCTGTTTTTCAAATCTATATTTACTATAATATCTCTACATCCGTGTCTGTCTGTACCTCCGCTAACTCCTCCTAAACCAACGGATTTTGATACGGTTTTCACCATCAGTTAGATAATTTTTCACGGAAGGTTTATATATATATAGCGAACGAGCGTAGCGAGTGAGTAATGTAATTATAATATTCAAGCGAAGCGAGTGAATAGTGTATTGCACGCGGGCTTTCTTAGCACCCGGGCGAAGCCGGACAGGGCTGCTAGTAATTCATAAATCTGGAACAATTTTTATTTGTTTGTTCTCTTCTCAGAACCGGTTACCTACTATATAATACTTAATTATACCCCAGAGGCCAGAACGCCACCCCCAAACGGAGCGACTGGATCCGCCCCTTTGGCGCACGAGTCCGCGATTGTTTTAATAGACTCCGGATTGTAATATCCTTTTTTTCTCTAGATAACAAAGGGACGCCACGCATGCATTAAGTGCTTAGGATTTCAGTTAACCTTAGTTCGGCCCTGGCGGCGATACAATTGATTTATCGGATTATTTAATAATCGAACACACTGTATAGTACGGAAATAATTCGTCAATAGTGGAATTTGAAACATCTTTTTTCGAGAACGCGTCGCGTTTTGTTAGATCAAAAACACAGTGGGCGTTGCGGGAAACATTGTAAAGTTCAGATGGTCATCAAGTCAAACTAAAACACGTTTATTTTATATCTAATATAAGGCTCGACCATCCAAAAAAATAATGTCTGTCCGTCTATAAAACATGAACCAATGAACGACGTGCAAACTGTAGGCGTTCGTTTGTTCTTCAGGTTTAACGTGCGTTTTAAGTGCGCGTTTATTATTGACGACTAAGTTTTCTCACAAAATAAGAAGCGAGCATATTATAACGTGCATAATATTGTAGACTATGGAAACAAACCAATCTTGCGGTCGACCGAAGCGTCATCTTACGCGATAGTTGTAAACTATATCTGGGAATTATTACGTGAATAGTATTTATTGCATTACAAGGGACGAAACACAGCGTTTGCAACAAGTGTGAAGTTTGCTGCCCGAGGTACGAGGGCAGCAATCCACACGCGTTGCATTCGCTGTGTTTCGTTCCAAGTAATTGCATATTATTTTTCACAACAACTCTTGACAATTGTCACAGTGATGGGCAATACGAGATGTTTTTACCATCGAAACAATTGTAATCTTTCATAGTAACAATAGAGTCCACAATCGACTCGGAGTTTGATTTTACAATCAAAATGTTCGATTGTTCAAGTCGATTATTTGCCACATAGGTTATAGCGATAGCAGTGAATGAGAATACATATAATCGCGATTCAAGGTTATATGCTAGTCGACTGACGTTCACGCGACTCGTTGACTGTTCACTGTTCAGTGTTCACACTGTTCAGACGGTACTCACTACTCTGTGATCTCTTCACTATTGAATTCGTATTAACGCGATTACTGCACAATGAACCATCGACTCGACTACAGTTGTTGAGTGATGAACGATTGTATATTATGTGGCTCTCGACAGTGTACGATTAAGTATTATGCCACTCGGTCTCGGTAAAGTATGAAACAACAACAACCGAGTCCAAGTGACAACCATCGAGAGTCATCGAGATATTTAAACAATCGACTAAAACATCTCGTATCGCGCATCACTAGTGAAAATGTTAACCAGCTCTTAGACTAGTAGAAGGTGAAGACACGATCTTTCATTATACAAACAGAATATGTCAGCGACTTGTAAAATAATCTATTCTCTAGAGTTCGGTAAATAATCTTCATTCTTTGAGACGTGATTTCGTCAAAGTGCCGCGATTTAAGTTTTGGCAAATGGTTAATTTTAACGTATTGTTTATAAAATAGAAAAGGAAGGCCACCTGTATCACGGACATGTGTAACCGAACTTATAGAAATGACGTAAAACTAAATCGTCAAAGTTAAAAATACACAGAAATGTTGCGTTTAAAGCGTCAGATATGTGAGACATTTATTGTCAAAATGTCGCTGAAACTGCAGATCTTTCTCGTGCTTTTTGGTATGTTGCATAAGAACACTCTTTTTTTCGGAACTTTTTAACAAAATAGTGACAGTGAAATGTGCGATATCTGTGTGCGGTTTATACTTGATTGTAAATCGTAGAGGCCCTAGAGACCGAGAGCTAGTGACAATTTTTTGGTGTTATTTATTCAAGGACTTATTTTTGTGAAGATGTTAAGTAAGGGATTTTGCTAGATAGCGGTATGGGAAGGATGCAGACCGCCCCCAACATGTAACAAAAAAAATGGTCACAATTATTATTGCTTGAAGACTAAAATTGTTTGTAGGTATAGCTTGTCGGTGAACCTAATAAAGCCATTATAATATTTGCAGATCGATTGGTCAGTATTAAAGGGGTCGCAGATCACCCTAAACGTGTCATGTACCCGAAGACATTTTTATTATTAGTTCAAGGTTCAAATTTTAATTAGCGACTGTTTTAAGCATATATTGTAATTTGGAGAACAAAATGTCGATATTAACCCCCTCTCTTAGAGGGAAACTTGCTCGCCTAGGTATCGTTCTGCAAGGCGGACATTTTTTTCTAAAAATTGAAATATATGCTTAAAACAGTCGCCGTAACAACTAACAACATATTAAAATTTGAACCTTGAACTAATAATATAAATTTCGTCCGATACATGACACGTTTAGGGTGATCTGCCACCCCTTTAATACTGACCAATCGATCTGCAAATATTATAATGGCATTATTAGGTTCACCGACAAGCTATACAAACAATTTCAGCCTTGAAACAATAATAATTGTGACCATTTTTTTTGTTACATGTTGGGGGCGGTCTGCATCCCTTCCATACCGCTATCTAGCAAAATCCCTTACTCAGGGCACTTTAATATGCCTCCCTCAACATCTTCACAAAAATAAGGTCTTAAATAAATAACACCAAAAAATTGTCACTAGCTCTCGGTCTACTAGTGATGAACGATATTTTACGTAACTGTGATTTAATTATACTGCTACTAGAAAATCACAAGTCGCTATATGTCGAGTTTATCGTACATTTTAATCACGCTGTTAAAAGACGGGTTGCTACGGTCAACGATTTGCCAAAATAAAAACGCAGCAACCACACGAACACGTAGCAATCAAAATTTAACAGCGTGATTAAAAAACAGCGTGATTAAAAACAGCGTGATTAAATGTACGATAAACCCGACATAGGTGTTATAAATCACTGTGATTCGGACTTCTGTGATTTTTTAGTGCGAAGTCGCAATTGCTACTTGCTAACCATGGTTTGTCGAGCGTCTATAATCCACAATTCATTCATTCATGCTAGCCATGATAATACACTTCTGGTCAAAATTACAAAACTACATTTCTAAGGTTCCTCCCTAAACGGGGTTCCTCTCACCGAATAAAAGCCATTATAACCGACCGTTAATCTTCCAGGAACGAGCCTGTTTATGGTGGCTGCTCATGAATTCGGCCATTCCTTGGGTCTATCGCACTCGTCGACACCCGGTTCGTTGATGTACCCGTGGTACCAGAGCGGCGTCAGCAGTTCTAACTTCCAGTTGCCCGACGATGACAAGCATGGCATCCAACAAATGTACGGTGCCGATCAACAACAATGGGCTAACATACCCAATTATTATCCACAACAACCCAGACATCATACCACCACTTCTACCACTCATAGACCAAGGTGAGCTAAAACCATTTTTATGACTAATTCTAACTATTTTTTACTAATTTCAAAAAAGAAGGAGGTTCTCTATTTGATGCGTATTTTTATTTTTAATTTCCCGCTAAGAAAATTGAAAATTTTCAAAAATAGGGAAGTTATTGGTTTGGGATTCTATAGGTGTTCAAGAATCAAGAGGGCCTTATTAGACATGCAAAATCGTAAATGTGTAGGTACAATATTTTTTTAGTTATGGGGGGAGGTCGAAAGTAGCTCGAAATGGTTCTTGTAATATGCACACTGCCGGTGCGTTGCCTTCTTTTCAGAACTTGGCTGACACAGTTAGATATCCCCATTTTCCATAACAAAAAATCAATTTCTTTGATCGGCCGTAAATTAATGTAGATTATAGACGCTCAACAAGCGAGATCATTAGCGTGTAAATTAATACACCGCACTAATAATATTGTTTCATTTCAGATACACCACAAATCATCCAAAACATCATCCGAATCATCATCCTAGATACCCACCAGATCATCCAAAATACAATCCTCGTTATCCCCCTGATAATCCAAATTACAAACCAAGATATCGTCCGGAAGGTCCAAGGCACGAACCAGATCAGCCAACCAGACAACCGAATCCAAGTCGTCCGGAATATCCTACCCGACAGCCGCCAACTCGTCCGGAATATCCCTATCGACCGGAACAACGTCCAGAATATCCCTATCGTCCGGAGCAGCGTCCAGAATATCCATATCGACCCGAACATCGTCCAGAACACCCTAATCGTCCAGAACAACCGAACCGACCGGAATTTCCAAGACATTCTGGGCATCCGGGACACACTCCTCCAGGAACAACAACGACAAGACGACCAAGAAAACCCACTTCCAATCCCAGAGTCAGCGAACCTCCAGATAAGTGCGATACGTCATACGACGCCATTGCTGTGATTCGTGGAGAAGTGTTTATTTTCAAAGATGCGGTAATTATTACAGTAGATTGTATTTCTAGTGTCGTAATGAGGTATAATACTGACGAGTAGTGTATGTTAAAATGAGCGTCCTTGGTGCTGGCCCTGAATCAATATAAAATTCTAAAATGCTGTGCTTATGAATAAAATGCATAATCACAATTTAAGGTCTATAGTACGGTTCAAAAATAATTGTCAGTGATTCATACACTTATACTTCACAATATAATATAAGCGGCACAATTTTTATGGATGGGACGGGTGTGCTTTAGTTTACAAGGTTTCATTGCTTTTCATGCTGGGTTGCAGAAAGCATTGTTAAATTTGATTTGACAATGACCTTAGATTGTGATTATATAATTACAGTTTTTATACATGCAGGAGCAGTCTAATGTCACTAAAAAAAATATTGATCTACATAGAAAAATATTGATTTTCAAGCTAAATTTTAATCAAAATGCGTAGACAAATGTTGTTTCGAAGTGAAAATTGTACAAAAAACTAAATTAAATAGATGTATACACAGTTTAAAAAAAATCGTTTCAATCGATCGATTATTTTTCGAGCAAGATCGATTTAAAATTTTACTATAATACATTTCTTACGGAGAAATATGTGTGGTCACAATCTAAAGTATTGTCAAATCAGACTTTCTGACAATGCATATATTTCAACTTGCAGAACCCTCTTAGAGGGAAACTTGCTCGCCTAGGTGTTTATATCGTTCTACAAGGGGATTAATAACGATATTTTGTTCTGAAAATTGAAATATATGCTTAAAACAGTCGCCGTAACAACATATTAAAATTTGAACCTTGAACTAATAATATAAATTTCGTAAGGTACATGACACGTTTAGGGTGATCTGCCACCCCTTTAATACTGACCAATCGATCTGCAAATATTATAATGGCATTACTGGGTTCACCGACAAGCTATACAAACAATTTCAGCCTTGAAACAATAATAATTGTGATCATTTTCTTTGTTACATGTTAGGGGCGGTCTGCATGCCTCCCATACCGCTATCTAGCAAAATCCTTTACACAGGGCACTTTAATATGTCTCCCTTCACAAAATTAAGGCCTTGAATAAATAACACCTGAAAATTGTCACTAGCTCTCGGTATATAAGTAAGTAAATACCATATTATGTTTTGATTTTATTTTTGTTGGTTTCAGTATTTGTGGCGAATAGGCGACAATGGCCTTTATGACGGCTATCCCGCTTTGATAGCCCAAATGTGGAACGATTTGCCGGCCGATTTGACCCACGTCGATGCGGTTTACGAAAGACCTGACAAGAAAATTGTATTCTTTATAGGTCAGTATAACTTTATTTACAAATAAAATTGAATTTGAATTAAATTTGTATACATTAAATCAACGACTGGTATCTTTTATGCTAAGTGTCAGTGTGTTTTCTGTTCGGTCGTAGTCCGTCCTTCTGTGATTGGTCAATTGTGATGTGTACCAATCACAGAAGGACAGACTACGACCTAGCAGAGAACAACACACTGGCTTTTAGCATAAAAGACACCATTCGTTGACACACTTACCTGTGAGCCGGCAAGGACGACACTTCGACCGCTACTACATCGCCTTTGAAAATGTCAACCGCAGTTATAGACAAAACGTTACGTAGAAATACCATCGGACCACGGCCTACAAAGCTCGGAAACTATGAAGATTTGGAATAATTGTAATTGTTGATTTTATTTTATCATTGACATAATAATTTTGCTTTCAGGTCAAAAATATTATCTGTACAACGGTAATGACCTGGTAGGGGGCTTCCCACGTCCGATAAGCGATCTCGGACTGCCGAGAAGCCTCACTCAAATTGACGGAGTCATGGTTTGGGGTCACAATGGCAAAACATATCTCTTCAGTGGCACCATGTATTGGAGGTAATTTTTATCCTAATTAAAATACGTGTTATTTAGATGAAACAAAACGTAGCGGCATTATGTCGTTGCGTGTAGTTTGTCTACTATGTGCATACAAAATTCCGAGTTGTTTGTACACATTTATATGAACGTGTAGGGATGTATGTACATACAAATCCGAAATCGCACAAACATTTTGCTGCGTGTAGGGCACTTTAGAGAATAATTCGAGTTATGGAAGTTCTACTTTAAATTGTTTTTACATACGAAACCTATTCTTAAGACACAACATAACACGCTAATGACCTCTGTTGTCGTATGTCGAGCGTCTATAATTTACACAACATAACAGTGAATAATATAATTAATTTGTTTGTTGATTTTCAGATTGGATGAAGATGTGGGAACAGTCGAATTGGATTATCCTCGTGACATGTCCATGTGGAAAGGAGTCGGTTATAATATTGACACAGTATTCCAATGGAAGGACGGTAAGTTTCCAAATTTCCAAGTTTCCAAACTATCAGACAGTGTTACTCGAGAATGACAACCCACGCGTGTTATAATCTATACTATTATATAAAATTCTTTGTATATATTGTTACAAAACTGTTTTTTTTTTTGCTGAGTTGGCGGAATCAATATATTTATTTATTTACAACAATTAACAATACGGTAACAATCAACGCAACAATAACTACTAGTTACAATAGTTCGTAACAATTAACTATATACAATAATAACGATCGCATCAACTAACTATATACAAGGACTATTTACATCACTGTATTTATTTCACTATTTATTTCGGTCAGTCTTTTACCCAGTTACTTCAGTACTATTTCTATCACTGTACTGACTGATTAATATTTATATCCACTTGACACCGTCGACTGACCTGATTACCGTCGACTGTCCTATATTTATATCAGACGCACTTGATTACTTGCGTGAGTCACCGTAGACTGACTTGATTGCACGCCTCACCATGGACTGCGTTTTCCACAATACACTGACTGTCTTGATTGCAGGAATCATCAATCAATTATGTAATTGGCTGCTCTTCCAATAAAAATTTTCAATTGCAAAACAGTCGTATAAATCTATTTAATATATTATTAATTTATTTACCATTGTTTCAGGTAAAACATACTTTTTCAAAGGCAAAGGTTTCTGGAAATTCAACGATTTGAGAATGCGTGTCGTAAACGTACAACAAAGTTTATCGGCGCCATTTTGGATGGGATGTCCGACACCGAACGAAGGTGTTGAAGATCATCCGAACGCTTTACCCGAATCTGGACCGAAAATTGGAACGGCAAGTTGTGTCCAAATAAGTTGGATTTTGAACATTGTTATTAGTGTCCACATTATTGCAAAAGTGCTAAGAATTACGGCGGTCGACATGACATAGTGTTTTTATTAAATGATGTGATTGAATTAATAGGTTTTATTTTTATTTTAAGACTGATTATAATTTTATATTATTTATATAAATAATTTATCAAATGTAATTCAAGAATTTATCATACTACGACGTTCCAAATCTGATCCACTCTTATTTTTAAATGCTGTGTCCGTCAATTTGACTTGAATTATATTTTTAATTTAATCTAACACTACTGAAAATATCCAGATGGAAATTCAATCAGAAATCCACGAGAAACTCCTTGGTGAAAATATTTCTCTAGAAAACTGCCAAATTTCTTTCGCAATTACAAAGCTTTTTTCAGATTTTTTCAAAGAAAATTAAAGAATTTCTCCGAAATCTGTCTGATTTTCAGTGTTTTTCAGAGAAATTCTTTGAAAAAAGTATTCCATTTGCAAGAGGAATGTTGTAGAGTTTTTCAGTGAAATATTTTCACCAGGACTACGAGATTCCATGATAATAAATTTATTGACAAATACATAGGGAATCTATAAAAATTTTCCACGTATGAGAATCTATATTAGTAACTCATGAAAATTCACTGGTGAGACATAAAAATGCGGGAATAAATTTACCACTTAGGAATCCATGAGAATCTATATTAGTAATCCATGAAAATCCACTGGTGAAACATCCATAAACAAATATTCAGTAGTAACTCGTCTAGGAGTCCATGGAAATTCAGCAAGGAATTTATCTAGAAATTCAAACCAATCTTCGAATTTATGGAACCTGACCCATAATTAAAGATTGGTAACTCGTTTAGGAATCTATGGACATTCAGCCAAGAGTTGCAATAACTTTTTACGTAGGTAGGTATCCCTAGAAATCTGAACCAACCTTTGAATTTATGGAAACTGATCCATAATCAAAGATTCATTTGTAACTCACGTAGGAAATCATGGAAATTCAGCCAGGAATTGGATTTGGATTAACCTCTTACCTATGGTATCCATAGAAAAACTGCCTAGAAATCCAAACCAATTTTTTAATGTATCAAGGAATCAACGGAAATTCACTCAGGAAATGGTTTAACTTCTTACCTAGGAATCCTCGAAATTCAAGGAAACACACAATGCAAATTCAGATAGAAATTCATGTGATTTAGTAAGATAATAATTCCATCCGGATTTTTTCAATAAACTGACCAAGATTCAGTGATTTTGAACTATTTAGCTGTCTTTTTATAATAGCAATGTTTACAATACAACATTTTCTACTTAATTAGCTGATGGGGATGGACTGCCATTATCAAGAATTAGAGCTTCAATTCGGGTATCAATATTTAGTTCCGGGATTAGAGATAACATGACCCCGGGATTAATTCTGGACCGGGATTTTCTATGTAATGACATTGCTCGTTTTTTAACTAATAATTATTTAAGTAGAATCACAACAAACGTTATTCTTTGGAAATAGGAATTCATTGGAAATACGATTGATCGATTCCTGAAAGTTTTTACGAATCTGGATTGGAGTCTTTCTATTAGAGAAATGTAATCCTGATCCTGAAGCACGCTTAAAATCAATGGGGATTTCAGGATTGGAAGGTCTATCAAAGGGAATTACATTTGTGGGTTTCGAAGGTTCCTGTGCTAATTTAATTATTCTTTGAATTTTTTGATATTGTCACACATTATCAATTTTGAAGGTAATGTCAAAATGAACACTTGAGACGTCTATTCAAAAAATAAAAACATATTTTAAAACACATATTACACATAAGTCAGAGACGTATCTAGGAGCAATTGAAAAATGTTGCTGTCTGAGCAATTAATATATACCTATGTCAAAAAAATATGTACCTACGAGGTTCATGGGGTCATGATCATAAAATTGGCACTAGATCCATATAATTTTGTAGTTGGTGGCCTTAAAAAAGATACTCCAATTGTCTTTTTTACTGAGTTTCATTAGATGAGATAAATCAAAGGATTCTATCTTGATAATAAATGGCAATTTATTTGTTAATATTTTCGATATTTCCAGTCCAACCCTGATTTTTGCAACACAATAGTGTTTTTAGTTATAAATAGAAGAATATTACTAAATTGACATTTTGCAAATTTTATTACTTATTGATTTGTAGTTTTCTTTTATAAAATCAAACGTCCAATGGACCTATCTCTCGAAATAAGAGAGAGAGATCGTTATTTCTTTTCTGCAAGAAAAAGAGAGAAAAAACATGGTTGCGTACGCATACCGTGTCTTGTGAACACGGTATGCGCGCGCAGTCCAGGTAAAAAAGATATGTGGATTTATTATTGCGTTTAAATTTGTATCATAAAATAAATATTTTTTTTAAATTCTCATATAGATAACCCCAAAAAAAGTTTTATTAATGCCAACAAAAAAGGACCATCTTTATAGTTTTTTTTTTCTACTCCTTAAATTTTACTAGGTACTACACTGCCAATTTTCAATCGAAATTTGCAAAATGAAAATTTAACAAATTTTAACTATTTTTGAATTTAAAACTATTACTGCCAACATGCATCGATTTACTGTTTATTGTAAAACTAGCGGCCCGTCCCGGCTACGCCCGGGTGGTATGAAATAATGATTTAATAGCGGTTTTTAAAACCTACAATTTTTTCGTATATTGTTTTGATGTCTCTCTAAAGATTTGGCCAGCGTTCGCCATGTAAGCGTACGAAAACAATTATTTTTTGACAAAACACCGTCATAGTTCAGCCATTTTGTACAAAATATTTACAAATTATATACACAAACCTTCCTCGTTTATCGCTTTTTCTATTAGTGAAAACCGTTTCAAAATCCGTAGCGTGGTTTAGAAGAAGTAAGCGGAGAAACAAACACATGCAGACAGCGTCTTTGTTTTATACTATGTAGTTGACAAAACACCGTCGTAGTTCAGCCATTTTGTACAAAATATTTACAAATTATATACACAAACCTTCCTCGTTTATCGCTCTTTCTATAAGTGAAAACCGTTTCAAAATCCGTTGCGTGGTTTAGAAGAAGTAAGCGGAGAAACAAACACATGCAGACAGCGTCTTTGTTTTAAACTATTTTTTAGAGAAGATTGTCGAATCAACTGTAAATAACAGACGCTCGTCAACTGAGGTCATAAACGTCTACCCGTCTACGTCAAACGTTATTTTTTTTTGTAAATTTAACAGTTGACACAAATTTCTGACAATCTTAAATCTCGATTAAATTAAATGATGGCAGTTTCTTACTTATCCTTGACCCAGTAAATAAAACTGTCTAATTCCTTTAATGATTAAATTATTTATGAATGGATCTTTGAACAGAAAATGGAGGCTTGTGAATACCCGACCGTGTAGTGATTCCGTTGTTTATATGGCATTTTCATGGCTGTTCTATTACAAGCCCCCAGTTCCGAGGTTCTAATATGAGACCGGGCAAAAGTATCATTTGGATTTTTTTATAGTCGTAGCCGTTGGTGGAAAAAAAAAACTCAACCAGCGCGAATATGGAAGTTTCGTGGTTCAGTCCCAACGGTGACGGGTTAAATAAATAAATTTTTATGATATTGCATTGTAACGTTACGTCTTTGGATGCTTCTTATAAAAAACAGTAAATCGGTGAATAAATTAATATTTTAAGACTTTATATTGTTTAAAAACAATATATTTAAAAAAAATCAAATTGATTGTTAAAATATATTATTTTGTTGATATCAGAATCGCTTAGTGATATTAAAAAGGTTTATGGAGAGAGTTATTTACAGAAAAATAAAAAAAAAATTATATCGCAAATGTAAAAACTACTGATTTATTTATTTTGAAATTTGCTTGTGTAAATACTAAGTATCGTTCGGGCTAGATGTGTGGAATTTACTGTTTAAAAAACTCAAACCATTTACCTTAAAACTATAAATTGGTAAATATTATGTATACTTCTGTGATATTTATTCAATATATGCATTTAAAATAAAAAAAAACTGATTTTATGTACCCTGTACTTTTTAATTTCCCATAATATACGTCTATTCATTTCCAAGATAGATTAATTTGAAAAAATTCGACTGATGACCAGTCCTATACTTCCCACCTAGTAAATATTTGCAAAAAATAAACACTCTTTTTTTTATTCTTTGACTAGGCCCAAATAACCTTAGCTGTTGGTGGTCTTTAAAACACAATTTAATTTTTATTCTTTGAAAAAAGCATGGCCCTCTTTTTTGTTTGGTGATCTATTGATGGCTAGCTTAATATAGCAAAAACATGGCGTTGCTATGGTTCCTCTATTACAAGTCCCCAGTTCCCGAGTTCTAGCCCGAGAGCTGGTAAAAGTGTCAATTAGATTTTCAATTTATTATTAAAAAAAAAAAAAATAATGAATTGAAAATATGAATTGGTGCTAGGCCCAAATAACCTTAGCTGTTGGTGGTCTTTAAAATACAATTTACAATATAGCAAAAATCATGGTTACCTTGATTTACTTACAATTTTTATTTTTTTTAGTAAAATATTTTTTTTCTCGAAAACTATACATTTTAGAGAAAAAAAATATTTACATTTTTTTCATATTATAACATCTAGAATTCATTTATATTTTTTTTTACCTATGTTAATACGTGACATTGAGGACGTTTTTTTGAATATCTCAGGATCCACTGAACCGATTTGACTCAAAATCTAATCAGATCTAAGTTAAAGGCTGATAAACACAATAGAACAATCGGCATGCCCGTATGTTGTTCCGTTCTTAAGATATCGAAGGCGAAAAATTGACCACATACACACACATACACACACACATACAGACATCAGTCAGAAAATGATCTTAAACGATTGCTAGGGTCTCAAAACGTGAAAATCTGTTAAAATCTCGAAATATTGTTTTCGGACTGAATCCATTACTTCCCTACCATAGTAGAGGTGGGAAGTAAAAATACATTCCAACAGTGTCACTTACCTACAGCTTACAACAAAATAAATAGGTAAATACGATCCAGAACATTAGCAAAATTTGAAATTCTCCTGACCGACCATTCACAACCGAAATAAAAATAGGTAAAAAACTTAGTTAAACGGTTTTATTTTAAATCATCAGCTGTACCAAAAACTAGAAAATAATTAGGACACAAACCAAGGGGCACTTTGTGTCGCTGCAGAATAAGTAATAAAAACGTGGGGCGCATTTGAAATATTTCTGTTGGTGAGCTTAGAAACACATTTTTCTAGACAAGCCGTTCTTATTTAATAATAATTATACAGTCGTTATACAGATTTTTATGCGCCCCACGTTTTTATTACTTATTCCGCTGACACACGACACAAAGTACCCCTTGGTTTGTGTCCTAATTATTTTCTAGTTTTTGGTCCAGTTGATGATTTAAAATAAAATCGTTTGACTTAAAAGTTTTTTTACCTATTTTTATTTTCTAGTTTTTAGTTTGATTTCTGGCCCGTATAATTATGTAAATTCCTCATCCTTTCAACTGTCCACCTCCTGATTCCATCGTCAGACCTCGTTACCAAGTTGAAATTATCATAATATTGTATTGTCACGGGAACTCAATGTGTGTGCAAAGTTTCATAAGTATCGGTTAAGTAGAAGTAGTTGAAAAAGCTGTCGCAAGATTTGAAACAAAATAGTAACAAACAAACAAATATATGGGGTCAAGCTAAATAAAACCGTTTAAAAAATAACCACAAAACATTTCTTTTCTCGACTCATGTTTCGCTAACAATATTAGCATGATCAAGAGAAGGTTAAATGTAGTTTAATGCTGATAACTTGGTTTAGCGCACGCAGTGGTTTAGTGAAATGTGGGTTAGGATTTACAGGTTAGGTACTTTTTTAGCACCTACATAATAATATTATACCTATTTAAGGTTGCCAGATGTTCCGTATTTTACTGGTTACCCCGTTTTTCAGGCTATGACAATATAAGAGCTTTTGAAAGCTATTTCATCGAACAATAAATATAAATTTTAAAAATAAACTTTTCATCATAAAACAATGTTTTTTTAATTGTCTACCGCAAAACAATCTAAAATCCGTATTTTTGATATGCTAATCAAGAAGTGGCAGGTGGCAGCCCTAATTCAATGATTTTACGTAATAAATTGTTCAAATAATGATAATTTTTTGATAAAGTTAAGACTTACCAAATTTAACTGCAATCTTGAAAAACACTAAACACACACACACAATACTAAATATCGGTCCTAAAACTATTGAATACCGTCACAATACACTAATTTTAAGTCTTATTTGCAATTGGTTTAACTGTGTCACAATACACTAATTTTGAGTCTTATTTGCAGTTAATGATTGCACTGTACGTCAAAAACCCACGAGGCATCTTATTTGACATCTGCTCGGCTTGCAAGTTGCAAAACGAGAATAGAGTAGTTGCGACTTATGTAACTCGACTTCATTAAAATTTTAATACACGAACTTTTTTGGTAAATATTACAATGGCGTAACTACAAGAAGTTTGGCCCCAGAATAAACTGTTGTTATGCAAAGTATCTTGTACTTTTTCGGGTAATGAGGTAATGACCCAATAATGCCATTATAGCATTTGCAGATCGATTGGTCAGTATTAAAGCGATGGCAGATCACCCTAAACGTGTCATGTACCCGACGAAATTTATATTATTAGTTCAAGGTTCAAATTTTAATATGCTCGGCGACTGTTTTAAGCATATATTTCAATTTGCAGAACAAAATGTCGGTATTAGCACCCTCTCTTAGAGGTAAACTTGCTCGCCTAGGTGTTTATATCGTTCTGCAAGGGGGTTAAAACCGACATTTTGTTCTGTAAATTGAAATATATGCTTAAAACAGTTGCCGTAAGAACATATTAAAATTTGAACCTTGAACTAATAATATAAATTTCGTCAGGCACATGACACGTTTAGGATGATCTACCACCCCTTTAATACTGACCAATCGATCTGCAAATATTATAATGGCATTATTGGGTCACCGACAAGCTACACAAACAATTTCAGCCTTGAAGCAATAATAATTGTGACCATTTTTTTTGTTACATGTTGGGGGCGGTCTGCATCCCTCCCATACCGCTATCTAGCAAAATCCCTTACACAGGGCACTTTAATATGCCTCCCTCAACATCTTCACAAAAATAAGGCCTTGAATAAATAACACCAAAAAATTGTCACTAGCTCTCGTCTATAAGGTTCGATCACTGATCTATATACTTACTAACTGGATAGCTGACGCATCTGGACAAAAATTAAAAACATGGAACCAATTGATGTGGTAGCCAGCGCCACACAATTTTGGGCCGAGAACTAAAATAAATTTAAGTGAGCATGCAATTAGCACTGATCTCCATGCCCCGAGGTAATAAGATGAACTAAAAGCATTTAAAAGTAAAGCCAGTCGCCATTGAAACTCGGTCGCGTTTAGCCGCCATATTTACTCGGCTCTGGACGTCAAACCTGGCTTCAAAAGTACATTTTAGTTACTGGCCCGCCGCCTGATATTGTATGGCGCGGACTACAGGATCAGCTGAGTGTATCTAGTAAGAGTTAAGATAAAGGGGTGTCGATTTCTGATTGGTTAGTTCGATCCGCCATGTTTTTCAGCCAAAATTTGATTTGATGTCATTCAAAGCATCATTTTCATTATTGTTTTCTAGGTAACATAATTGTCTCAGCTGCTGTCAGTGTAAAAAAGTTAAACGCGCAATATTTTTTGTTACGTTTCCAAAGTTTTCAAAAGTACGCGCGTATTTTCACTACACTTCCTTCCACTGTTTTGGCTAAATATGGCGTCTGTGTCCTAACTCTTACTAGAGCAACTCTAGATCAGCTATCCAGCTAGTAAGTATAGAGACCAGTGGGTTCGATCTACTCTACAGCTGGAAAATATTTAGTCTATTTACAACTGCCCGGGCTTGAGAATGGCCGAGCGTGTAGCAATGCTGTTGTTTACATGGCGTTGCTATGGTTCCTTTATTTCAAGTCCCCAGTTCCCGGGTTCTAGCCCGAGAGCTGGTAAAAGTGTCAATTGGATTTTCAATTTATTATTAAAAAAAAATAACGCATTGAAAATATGAATTGGTGCCAGGCTCAAATAACCTTAGCTGGTCTTTAAAACACAATTCAATTTACAACTGCCCCCCTTGAACAAAATTCTATGTACGCCCTTGTGACCTTTGTTTGAACAATGACTCCTAAAATCATGAAGAGATAATAAAAAAAATCGTTTTACTTGAAAAAAAAAGTTGTATTCTTATAAAATATTATATTTAAAAATAAATATATTCTCAACACAGGTAACTTTTATGAAACTTATTGACTAGACATAAATACCATTTTTATGATATAAAAATTAAAGGTTACAAATATGCATACACCAAAGATGGAAAAAAGTTTTGTAATCGGTTAACGGTTCCACGATTTTCAATTAATATTTTTTTCAGATTTTTCAATTAAGATATTAAAAAACCTCGGATCGCAGAACCAAACCCTGCCGACAAAATAGTAACATTGTTATGTGCTTTTGGACAAAGTAACTAATTCAACCCCTCAATTATCACTACCCTTAAAATAATTATTTTTTTTTAATGTCAATGTTCAACATGGACTTTATCAATACATCTGCACCAAATTTTTTTATTTTCATAAAATTTTAAGCCCGGTCCTGTCAGGCCGATTTTATTAAAATTTTAGCAGCACATTTTAATCTCTACTAAAAGGTTAAGTTTCAATTTTTAGAAAATTGCGCTAATTTTTAAGTATTTTTGAGCCCAAAAACAATTTTCAAGTTCTAAAAACAACCCTTAAAATGGTTCGTTTGCGGCCATTTTGGGAAGTTGCACGGGCATCAAGGAGTTGCAATAAAGTTTAAAATTGGTCACCTGTAATGGCTGTAACTATTCATGAAGAGCTAACTACAAAACACCAAACCATTTAAAAATTCTCGATGCATGTTTCGCCAACCAAGTTAGCATCATCAGGAGATGATTAAAGCTAAATACTAAAAACTATTTCCTACCTACCAATTCATAATTTATTTTTGAAGCTATGCTTCTTAACGCACGTTAACACACAAAAAGTGAAACGTCACGAACGATGCAACGCACCTCATTGGCTTGGCAGCGGTACTATTGCCAGGCAAATCTTAATATGTATATAAAAAGACTTGTACTGACTGACTGACAGATTCATCAACGCCCAGATCAAACCGCTGAAGCTAAAAACTTGAAATTTGGCAGGTATATTACTATATTCCTTATAGGACTCTAGCAGCTGCTAAGAAAGGATTTTTTAAAATTCAACCCCTAAGGGGGTCAAAAAGGGTGTAGAATTTTTTGACAAAATGTTCATATCTCACAAATCTTTAGAAATTTGCGATTATTTTTTACGTTGATATTCGGTTCCTACTTGTCGCAGCGCCTCTAGGGGCTAAATCTATAAAAATTATTCTCGATTTTTAGCCCGTGTCTATGTACAGATTTCTCTCCTTGACCTTCGCACTCCCTGGGATTTTATATTGACGCTATGACATGGACATCTGGTGGCAAAAAATGAAAGTATAGCACAATATGGTTGCCACTTTACTATAATTCATTGTACAACAATGAGAGTTGAGTTTTTTGTGGTTATAATATTATAATTATTAAATAGACAGTACTGTCTATTTAATAATTATTATAATTCATTGTTGTTAGAGTAGCAAAACAGTGTTCTTGCAAACGCTCACTTTTGTTTGAAGATTACCAAAATGGCACCCAATCTTTGAATGTTTTTTTTCGTTTCTAATTTCCATCTTTGTATACGCAAAATATAATGTATTTTTATTATATGAGGTAATAATTAGATGAATGAGAAGTTTATATATGTCTTAAAAATCTAAAATTCAAAACAAAACTGTAACTAAGAAATGGTTAATGTGGCCCCCATTTTGGTGTCATTTCTATGTTGCTTTTTTATAGCCCTCTGCGATTATTTTTTAAAATAATTATTCTTCAAATTCAGACGTTTTTTGTTTGATATATTTGACTCTGAATCCTCGCACATTTTCGGAACTTTTCGTCTAAAATCGTTTTCCACCACGGTCATATAGGCAGGTCTTGACACTACCCCAGAGTGGGGGTAACCTTTATTCAAACCACTTTTGCATTTCATTAAATATCCACCTCGTGGCGTTGTTGTAGGAAAGGCAAATGTAAGACAGTGATAAAAAACATGTGATAAAAAGAGATAAACAACTTTTAAATTTGTTTACGTTTTTTCTTCGATCTTTTATGTCCTTTCAATGAAATGATTTCCTTGTCTTACGACCGACCTCTACCAACGCTAACCATAATATTTGCGATTAAAGTGGCTGACCTCTATAGTCATTTTCTGAAATTACTCCTAAGCTGGATCATCTCGAAACAAATAATATGAATGTCAGAGCCTTAGACCATAGATATAGTAATGGACAGCTAGAATCAAGTACTCTACCACCTTCTTCAATAAACCTCATTTGACATTTTTCATGCATGTCATTATCACTTAGCCCAATGTATTTAATATATAATTTAATGCATAATCTGTCATTGCTGGTTGATTCTGTCAAAACACGGATCCTCCAGAGTAAAGTTAGCGTTGCTAGTCCATAGTTGTATCGTGAAAGGTCAGAGCAGGATGGAGACTCCGACTTGTTAAAATTACAAGGTCATCCAGCTTAGAAGATTACCCTGCCATCTACAGTTCGATTTAATTGCAAATTACAGTATCAAGACCTGTCTATTCAACTATGATTTTATACCAAGATATTTACCCTATGCTGATATTATTAATTAATTAATCTACTAGGTATTATTTAATCGCACTATCAACAAAAAATGTTATTTGTTATTCATATCTGTCAATCGTGAGTTGATTTTACGAATTTCTGAAAATAAAATTACTTTTCTCTCATTTTTCATTTGCATGTTATTCAATTATTCGATAAGGCAATCATAAAAAATGGAATGGTCTTACCTATTCAAGTTGAATAACAAATTATTTTTGAATTGTTATTTTTCAGACACCAATCAAAAGTACCAATTAACTTAGTTATAGTTCTGATTACAAACTAAATTATTTATTATATTAAATATAAATATTAAAAAATTTATCCGGAACACATTTCAGAATGGTCGTCCCAGTCCGAAACCTAAAAAAAGAACAAATAATGATTATTTTCAACACGGAAATAAAATTCTTTGAACAACCATAATTTTTTGCCGGTAAGATTTCTGACTGAGGGTGGGTTCGCAATTCGCATGCGCAGTCTGTGATTGTGATTGTGCATGCACGCAGGGCCGAATTAACCATGTCGGGGCCCCTAGGCAATGCAATTCTCGGGGCCCCTTTTCAGCCGTTAAACAAAAGACAGCATTCGTCGAAATACAGTATGAGTCATACTGTATTTCGACGCATGCTGTCAGTTGATACTTCATACTTACAGAACAGAACCATCTAGTATCGAGTAGTAGAACTAATAATATGGATGCGTTACGTAGCGTATTGTATGAATCATACAATACGCTACGTAACGCATCCATATTATTAGTTCTACTACTCGATACTAGATGGTTCTGTTCTGTAAGTATGAAGTATTTCATCAACTGACAGCATGCGTCGAAAAAAAGCAATAATACCTATTGTCATTGAGGATACAAATTTTCCAATTAAATTTTCACTCTATTAAACATTTTCAATTTCTTTTGTGCGCGCGCGGGGCCCCTAGTTGATGCGGGGCTCCTAGGCAGTTGCCTACTCTGCCTAATGGTTAATCCGGCCCTGTGTGCACGTGATATTCCCATCATTTTGATGGAAATCTTCAAAAAGAAGAAACCAACGAACACACCCTGAGTGGATTAATTTTAGTCATGCATTCGGACAAAATAAAATTACTTACTTGACATTCACGGCTGCAATACCATTGGCTTGTACATCCGGCGCAAACAAACTGAGCAGGATTTTCTTTGCATCCCTGGCAAGGAGGAACTTGACCAGATGAACCTGCTGAATCGCTTGCAGCTTCTGCAGCGTCTTCTGTAATTCCTTTATTTTGCTGACTTTCAGATGCCTCGTGAGATTCATCAATTACTAACCGATCTGCACTGTCTTCAGTTTCCATATCATCCTGAAATCAGACCGGTTGACAATATACCGGTTATTTTATCGTCTTGAAATATCACAGCTTTAGCATAAACTTTTAGATCGCGTCAATTTGGTGACTTAACTCAGGAGATACACGCGAACTATAAAAAAATGACTTTAGCGATTTAATGAGTTATATTAATTTTTAACCGGGTCTAACTACGATATAATTTCGCAAAATTTTTTTTTTAATATCAATTTTTTGGCCTTTACACTTCTGTGTATGCTAGCCACTATCTAAAAACCATAATATAATTCTAACTAAGATGGGGAATTTTACAAAATTAAAAATATCAAAAGCTGGATATTATCCAGACAAGCCAGGCGTCGTCTATTTCGACCGGACAAGCTGGACACCGTCTATTTTGCCTGGGCAAGCCGTTAAAAATCCTTACATTAGTATTATTAATAAGGCACAGCAAAGCCGTCTTAAGCCGGACATCTGGCAACAAAACTCAATAATCATTTATTCAAAGGTATGTCACCTCAAACTTCAAAGTTCATGGATATTTACCTAAATCTCGACAAGATTATATAAAAATCCATAAGAATCCCGCCGAAAATAAGAGATTCCAATAGAAATCCACCCGATTTCCTGGATGGAATACCATCTGGATATTTTAAAATAGTGGGTGATACAAATCGACTCAGAAACTCTGTTGAGGAGAAGAATTCAACTGAGCGCGTAATGAGTGGGAGGCAAAATACGAGGTTAATATTGCGAATTGCGACATTTTAAAGCCTCAACCCAAAAATGTAAATGAGTTATCAAATTATCCACATCATCGTGTAATTTATTGCGTAGTTCCATTCGCAAATCTATTCCAGAGTCTCTGGGAGTCGGTTGGAAAGCACCCAACAGTTGTTAGTATTGAGAAATATGTTTACCAAATTTACAACTCCTGCAGGTGGTTGAAACTGACTTGAATGAACTGATGACGTAATGACTTGCGCAGACGCGCGCGGCACTCTTATCAATGACTGACTTGACCTTGGCGGAGATAGGGACTGAGTCTGTCGTCTTGGTGAAGGAACTTTCGCTTGGTTCTAAAAAATTCACAAACAAAGATACTATTAATTTTTGAATGAAGGACAAAATGAGGTGAATCCCTCACGGGCCGCGATTCGCTCGTGTTCAAGTGCGAATAATTCCGTGAGTTGCACAAACTACAGGCGAATTTCGCGCATCAAATTGCGTCCCGCACGGGATTTGTCTCTGTTTATTTTTAAATTTCTACAATTTAATGTAGACAGTAGCAATTCTGGAAGTGATTTTGATGTGAAATTTCGAAGAAAATCTTGTATTTTGGCTTAAGGATAAAAAACGGCAATAAAAACTGTATTACTTATCAGACGCTATCAGTTTATAGACAATTTTTTGGGATCAAATGTCGTCGGATCAATTGTCGTTGGGATCAAATGTCGTGGGATCACTTGTCGTGGGATCACTTGTCGTGGGATCACTTGTCGTGGTATAAAATTGCTGGGATCAAATGTCATGGAACCTGCAAGAGACTGTCCGTATAAAAAAACCAGCTGGACCTCATCCTGATTGTTGCTATCGCTCGTTTTTACATACTGTCATCATTCACCGTAATATGCCCCATTACCTATCTAGACATACAATCTACTATTATAATTGCATTGAAAAATACACACTTTTGGGAATTTTTTTCTTGTAGAAAAAGCTTCCGAAAAATTTTCAAAAAAAATGTTTTACCTATTTGTAACGTAGATTCCAATAAAAAAAAATGCGGGACGACCCTTTTGTTTAGAATAAATAAAAAAAACGAACCTGGGGATTGTTTAATAAATCTGATATATCGGATACATCGCTAGGTTGAGATGCGCTACCAGTCAATAGTCTGGCCAATGTTGGAGAAAGGGCAGTGAATGGCTTTGACTCTGGACTTGGCTGTTGATTCTGAAATTATGCAAAAAAAGACAAACATGAATGTAGAGCTAGAGCAGTATTGTTTAGGCCGGGCGTAGGGAATGCAATCTCGATCTCGCGAGATCTCGAGCCATTTTTCGGGATTTAATCTCGTGGGCAGGCAATCTTGTGGGCAGGCAATCTCGTTTTTGAAATCTCGGTCGAGATCTCGAACGAGATTTCAAGAACGAACGCGCTTGAAAAAAAACACGTAATAGTTTTTGAAGTCGCGCTAATTGGTTTGTTTATCTACATATATTGTTTTGTTTCTCTGCATATATTGTTTTAATTATTGTTTTCTTGAGTAAAATGGACAGTTATTTAACTTATAACAAGCATTAGATGGCTAACAAATTTCAAAGTTAAGTGAATACTGAATATGTCTAAGAACAATTCAAACCAAATGTTCGTGAATTACTAATAGTAACTTACCCTATGCTTCATAACTCCTAAGAAGTTATTTCCAAAATAATTAATTGACATATAGTGTGCTGTGTGAGTTGGGGTATTGCTGTTGTATTTTGAAAATAAAACAAAATTTTAATTAAATCTTGGAACAAAAAAATCAACGTTTATTTAAAGAAAGTAATGAATAATAATCATCTGCACAGTGCACTACGCAATAAATCACACACGTACACAGTGACACAGTCACACTGTCCCAAGTAAGTAGTTTTCATTAAGTTTAAGCATTTTAGATACAAAATAATACGCTCTTTTTAAAAGTAGGCGAAATCTCGATATTGTCGACATTTATCGTGATCTCGCCAGACAATCTCGCGAGATCTCGAATTGCCAATCTCGAACCCAGACTGATCTCGCGAGATCTCGAATTGCCAATCTCGGCTCGAGATTGCATTCCCTAGCCGGGCGCATACACACGATTGTTTCCAAGACTAAACAGTTTAGTAAACGGAATCACAGGCGAAAAATTGAAAAACATTTTCCTAGAAAAACTTACAACTAAAAAAATTACGCACACGTAGGTAAAACTTTTTTTCAAAAAATACACCTTCAAAATAAATAATAAAACACTATTTAAGGACTTTTTAAAGACAACCCCTAAGAAGGGGTACAACAGGGTATTGAAGTTTGTATGGGAAGGCTTAAAAACCGAAAATGTTTGGAAGTAAATCTTGTATTCACCTTTGTAAGAATTCCATGAAGAAGTGAGTTGGAAGTTGATGACTGTGAACTGGAAACAACTGTTCCACCACTTCCAAGAACGGGATGCAGTGTAACTTCTGGGTACGGTGGCGGTGGAGGTTTTATAGCGATTGTTGTGTTTCCACGTTGGAGGACAAAATTGTTGCCGGTTGTCGTCGACGGCTGGGAAGAAGATAAGACGTCGCGACGCTCCGCTTGCGATAAACGCGCAAACTGTACTAATACGTCTTTGAACGAAACATTACCGCCGCTACTTGACGGAGCGCTAGCTGTTTCAGAATTTGAATGGTTTTGTGTTGAATCATTGCTTGAATTCGAACTTCTGTTGCGCATCTGCAAATCGAGAAAATACCAAATTGTTAAAAAAAATTGAAGAAGCCAGAAGGTGCCACACACAAGCCGTTAACCGTTCGAGCATGTGGAACCTTGAAACCTTGTAGATCGAAAATGTGCCCCTCCCCTTCTCAACAACAAAGACCGTGGCTGGGTGCAAAACAATTAAGCAAAAACGCTTAAAAAATTAAATAATTGCAATTTTATTTTTTTAAATAGATTAGGAAAGGAAGACGTGGCGGAGTCGCAAGTGTCTCCTTCTAACAAGAATCTGCGTTAAACGTACGTTCACCCATTGACACGACACAACTGTCAAATATCATTCATTCTACTGACATAACCTCGTCATAACGTCGTCGTTAATAATTAAAGCAATTTGTTATGGGATGGTGTCTTGTACTTGATTGCAGTTATAATGCAAAAAGTTTAAATTTTCGACTAAGGAAAAAGCTAAAATAATATCTAGATATCCAATACCTAATTGATGAAAACATTTTTTTATCCTTTTAGCTTGCCCTCCATTGATCTACCGTAGCTCAGACGACTTCAGAACACTTTTTCAACTCCAAATGGAAACAACAAACTCAATTTCTAATTATAATTGCTTAAATTATACCTCAACAGACGTCAACGAGGTTAAGTTAGGTTAGAATAAACGTCACAAGCTGAATCAAGTTAAGGCATTCATTTTTCATAAATTTTTAATTTCAAATGAAATAAAAAAACTCGGGTCGCAGTGCCATAACCCTGCCGACAATATAGTGTATTTGCTAATACAGGCCTTGTGGTTTTATTATGTGAACTTAAGTTTGTTTTTGGACAAAATAAAAAATTTAACCCCTTAATACATCCCTTAAAATAATATTTTTTTTCCTAATTTCAATATTATTATCAATGCAACCTCCGTACCAAATTAAATACACCCGTCAGCAAATAAATCACTATCCGTAAACTAGTGTTTTCATAAAATTTGTAAGTCCGGTCCTGTCGTGCCGATTTTGTTAAAATTTTAGCAACACATTTTAATCTCTACTAAAGGGTTAAATTCCAATTTTTAAACAATTCTGAGATTTTTTTCGGTATTTTTGGGCCCAAAAACTTTTTTCAACCCCTAAAAACTACCCTTAAAATGGTCCGATTGGGCCCATTTTAAATAGGTTCCGTGCGGTGATGGATTCCAACGTGTCTACCAAATTTCGTTCAAATCAATTAAGTCTTTCGAGAGTTATGCCGCGAACACATATATATATATATATATATATATATATATATATATAAATATATATATAAATATATATATACATATATATATAAACATTTCCAAAAATGGTACCAAATTGTTCAGGAGGCTATGAAACGTCGAGAAATTTTGGTCCGACCCCTAGGTCCCGCCATCCGACCGACGCCAATAGTGTATGTGCCATATGGCAAATACACTAATAAAGTTTTGTAGCCAATAATGACGGGATTTATCAATTATTTTTATGAAACAGCCATTGTTTTGGTAAGAAATGTGTTTTAAGAAAATAGTACCGAATATTCCGTTAAATCCCATACATTTTGAACGCCAATCGACTCTACTTTAAATTTCGCGCTCAAATTAGGACCGCCTACTTCTGTGCCTATATATTTTTATTATTAAAAAAAAATTTTAAAAGCTTTCGGGATTCGAACCTGGGTTTGGCTTTTGTACCTGTCGGTAGACTTGTACTTTTCCGCACGGTCACCTGGCTTACTGTGTTTGAGACCTTAACAAAGATATTCTGTGTTTTGTTTCACATGTCAATTACTTCTAACTATTTCTGTCAGGCGCCCACTGCTCAGGGGCGTTGGAGCATCCCGGGCCGCCGGAGTTGGAGAAGGCACAAGCCCTCTCATTTCCACATCCCAACAAATAACAAATTACTCAAGTTTCTCCTTCGGGACATTACAAATGTTAGCGTCCCTGAAAAAATATAGCCAGTCCGCCCTGATTTCTAAAATGCTACCCCACTATGAGACATTTGACGTTATTCAAGTAAAAAACACTGTTTTTGGAGTAAACCTTTAAAAACGATTTTAAAGGAATTAAGATAAGAATCTTTCGGGCTTATGAGCCGTGGTCTACTGGAATGGCTTCTTCTTCTTCCAGACATTTCGCTTGCAACTGCGGCAAGCATCTTCAGTGGTGTGTTCGACGTGGTCGTGGTGTTCTTCTCGGTGTCCTACTGTCGAGTGTACTGGTACCGAGTTGTGCAGAGGTATTTATAGGTAAGGTACCTGGTAGGGGACTGGCCTGTGATTGGTCTATGGTGCAGCTGACCTCGGATTGGGTGTGTCCATGATTATTGTTTGTTAAATAGGATTTTTTTCGTGGTTTTGGACGGGTATTTTTCAAAGCTGGGAACCAAGCTTTGTTCAGTTTGAGGCCCTCTTTTTTTCTGTTGAAATTGTCACGGTGTTAACGTCTGGAAGAAGAAGAAACCATTCCGGTAGACCACGGCTCATAAGCCCGAAAGATTCTTATCTTAATTCTATTAACGCCGGCCGTGAAAGCCTACATTCTTTTATGGTTTTAAAGGAAATAAAAAAACTTACATCTGATCCGGTGGTGAGCATCATTCCGAGTTCGCTATTGAGATCAACTCGACTTGGAGCACCTTGCAAAGACGACAAAACGGACTGCCGGCTCGAACTGCTCACAATATCAGTTTCGTTCTTTATAACCGACTTGACTCTGCGTCCTCGTCTTGGAACTTCTTCAGGATGATTCTGTCTAAACTTTTCGACAATCAAATTTACATCCATCATCGGTTGTCCTTTCGGACCAGTTTTCGACGTCGAATTGTAATCATAACTATTCGATGGTAAATTGTACGACGGTTTCGGCAAAATAGATCTTTGTCTATTTAAAGTAGCAGCTAATAAACTTCGTTCATTCGGCAAATAAGCTTTCTTAACATTTCTTAATTTCGAATCTATAGATTTGGCATTTCTTTTTGGCAGTGAAGAATTAGAACTAGAAACTGGTAAAACTGATACACTACTATTTGATAAATTTATAGCGGCTAAATTTAGACTTTGAACTGATGCACCACTTTGATTTGAACCATTATCATTGTTTAAACTTTTAATGTGCATATCCAAAGCTAACTCCCAATCGACATTATCACTATTACTATCACTAGATATTAAAATCACTTGACGTTTTCGCTGTAATCTTAAAAGTATTTCTTCTTTGAATTTCTTCAAACGGATTATATCATTCCATTCGCGTTCTTTTGCTCGGGCCGTTTCGTCTAAATATTCGATATCAGCGACGAGTTTCGTTTCTTGTTGCTGGATGTCGTCCAGCGTAGAACTAGCCGATTCCACAAACTCGCTCACTATATCTTCGCGAAGATCGTTAAGCGATTCGATTTTGGATTTCTTTAACGGCGGACCGTTACTTTCTTCAATCGAACGCTTCCCGCTTTCCGAACCAGTGACTTCAACTACATTTTTACTATCGCATTCCTTATTTACTAATTTATTGGCATTTTCGATCACAACGTCTTTTTCTAACTTAACATTAGTTCTATTGATCGCCGCTTCATTCCTTTCTTTCACCGAATTCCTCGTTTCCTTCTTCGGGAAATCTTCTTTTTTCATTTTTGTGTTGTCTTTCTCTTCTAGATTATCGTCTGTTTTACTGTTTTCTTTTGTTTCACTTTTGTTGCTGTCATTTGTCTTCGTGTCGTCTATTGTTTTTGCGTTGTCTACGCCGTTCCTTTGGCAGTTGTTGGAGAGATCTTCAGCTATGTCTGATGACGCAATACGCTCTTTGGGGCTAGTACCGTCTTTTTCTGAGCAATCGTGATCCGTCTTTGGAGTGTCTTGGACCTCCCCTGCTTCTTCCATCACGAGCATTCTGTTCAAACTGCAACAAAACAAAAAAAATATGTAAATAATCATAACTCATACAATTATTTAAACAGTGATTCTAAACACGTGGTTTATTTTTTTAAGGACACCAACAGCTAAGGTTACTTGGGCCTAGCACCAATTTATATTTTCAATTACACGCAGTTCAAATTGCATCTTAAAAAGACGTTGTCTGATATATTATCTTTATCAAAATATAAATGTTGCATCTTTCAAAATTAATTAAAATTATATTTCTTTCAAATAACTATTAATTCTCAAGAAAGAAACTTTAAGGACCCTTGAGCTTCTGGGTCCTGAGGCATTGCTCCACTTTGTCCTACACTAGTTCGAGAATCCACGTAGTTAGCGCAGATGCACCGATTGAGAACTTCTAGTTTACTAAAACTTGTTGACAAATATACGTTGAGGTCATTGAGTTTAATTGAGGTAAAACGCGGTGAGGGAATGCGTACGTTGCTCCTCATTAACAAAACAAAACTAAAAATATACGAGGAAACAAATAAAATATAACGCAGTGTGTTTGTAAGTTTATTAAACGCTTATCTATTTAATATCCCAGTGCGATAAGTGCGTGAAAACATCCAATGTAAATATAGTTTTGTTAGTCAACGTTCAGAAATACCGATGAAAAAAATAATATACCGGCCACCACGTTTCATATATCACACAATTTACGCACTCTTTTTAAACTTCAAGCGAACGAGCGAAACGAGTGAATAATGTTTATTTATTTAAGTAAAAACTTCCATAGGCGCGCTTTGCCTAATTAGTGAACGAAAGTGAATTGTCACGCTTCGGGTCGGTGACGCTGAGTCGGGTTTACTCGGCTCAAACACGAACACGTATTTGTAGTATGCTGGTAATAATTTGTAGTTCATAAGTGCACTCATATACTGTTTAAAATGATTATTTTGTAATAATTATTAATTAATTCAACAATGAATATTTAATCCACACGGCATCCACTAGGTAGTGAATAGTATTTCTTAACATATCAGCCAGCATATTATGCCATCATGATTGTTAAACGTCAAACGATTGTTATAAGATATATAAGGAAAAAATCAGAAGCCACTGTCGGGACTTGAACCCGAAATTCCCAGTTCAAGTCCCGACAGTGGCTTCTGATTTTTTCCTTATATATCTTATAACAATCGTTTGACGTTTAACAATCATGATGGCATAATATGCTGACTGATATGTTAAGAAATACTATTCACTACCTAGGGGATGCCTTGTGGATTAAAAATTCATTGTTGAATTAATTAATAATTATTATATTGTTGTCCACAATTACCTAACTCATATATTGTTGATTAATTTGTGATCAGACTGTGTTTTAAATCGTCGCATTGCTAAGTTAAAACGGTTTCCTGCCCGTTTATATGACGGCCAACGCCATCGCGCTCCACATTTGTGAGCTAGCATCTCGCGAGGTGACATAAGTTCGATAACAACTGGTACGGCACGTGGTAGTTTGCGTGCAGTCGATGCGATGGGGTACAATGACCCCCGGGGCTCCGGCTCTGCGCGGTTAATGCCTCTTGTGCCTTGGCCCGCCTGCCATTGCACCGCGCTGGTCTGTAGGGATCATTGGACGCTTGTATATCAAGGAGTCATATGATACACCATTCCCTCTCCGCCCTCCAAGCCCTCCAACGCCAACCACTTCAACAGCCGTTCGGTTCGGACCGAGGATCAAATTTCTGACGCTTATGCTTCAATAAAATTGGAACAGTGATGTAGTGCAGGCAGGGCCTTTCAGAGAAAATGCGAGGCCTGAGGCAACTAATATTTTAAAGGCCCATCAATTCTCTCTTTACAGAAATTTAGAATTTAATTCTATAAAATTGTTAAAATTTAGCCTATGGACAGTTGAGACATAAAGTGTTTTCTATAATATTAAAAATTGGAAAAGTTCTTCTCGAATATTTTTTTGGGGAATTTAACTGTTGAGTATCGACTCTCGCATGTAGTGGTTTTTCTGTGACAGAATGCTTTAAAGGGAAGATGTCAATCGTTTGAAAATGTGTCACTGTGTGAGTAATTGTCAACTCAGTCCACCGCGATAGTGGAAAGTTTAGGGTTAGAACCCCTACGGTGACATAGGTTTGAATTAATGCATTTTTCCTGATTACAGCATTATGTTACGTCATTATTCTTTCAATAGGTGCTTCATATTTACCGATTGCAGTCATTATGCATTCATTTAATTATGTAAAATTAAGGCCGTTCTGTTACATCGCTTTACCTTCTCCTATATTTTTGTCTACCATATATTGAGTTGCCAAGAGTAGAGACCTTGATTTTCCTGTCTCCCCTCTGATTGGCCCATTTTTTTGAAGAGAAGGAAATTCCTTTTGCAGATACCCAGGGAAGGTTACCAGCTGGGTAGTGTGGGAATCGGGCCGAAACCCCTTACCTACTAAAACCCCCTTTATCCTACTCCTTCGTCCCTCCTGCAGCACTGACGGTCTGTCATTCCTTCACGGAGGGGAAGCTAGGGCTTTATTTGTCGTTTCTCATTGAGTAGAGCAAGAGCCTATCTATTATATTGGCCCTAGGTCCACCGAAATTTAGGTATTTCGCAATTCCGGAATTTGGAACTAAAATTTTTAACGTATCAATTCCGAAACTGAAGAAAATAGTGTTTTAAAGACCACCAACAGCTAAGGTTATTTGGGCCCAGCACCAATTCATATTTTCAATTCATTATTTTTTTTTTTAATAATAAATTGAAAATCCAATTGACACTTTTACCAGCTCTCGGGCTAGAACCCAGGAACTGGGGACTTGTAATAGAGGAACCATAGCAACGCCATGTAAACAATAGCATTGCTACACGCTCGGCTATTCTCAAGTCCTTGGTTGCATGTTGGCACGTCATAGCCACATTAAACATTTTTTGAAAAAATTTGGCACGTAGATGTGAAAAGGTTCGCCATCCCTGCTCTAAGGTTATATAAATTAGTATAAGTTTTTTAAGTTCAATTTTCGAATTGTTCGTAATTATTACTAGTCAATTTATTTAAAAACACTTTTCAAAGTATAAATGAATTAATGAATTGTGGATTATAAACGTATAATCAACTAATAGTAGTTTTGAACTACATAGTAATTCAGTATGAAAACTATATTCAATAATAAAATTTAAAAAATATTAGTAAAAAAAACGACCCACACCTTTATTAATTATGAACCTAAATTATTAAAAATTATTTTTTCCTTTTTAGTGCTTTTAAATAAAAGCTTGTCTTTAAAAAGTTTTTTTGCTAATATTTTATTTTGTTCATTTTAGTCTTTCAAAATTTTACCCCCCTTTGACACCCGTAGGAGTTGAATTTCTAACAATCCTTTCTTAATGGATGCTTACGTCAGAAACGGAACCAACTGTCCAAATATAAAGTTTCTAGCTTCAGCGATTTGACCTGGGCGTTAATTAGTCAA
The DNA here is from genome assembly GCA_039654895.1 of Mongoloraphidia duomilia. Classification (NCBI taxonomy): domain Eukaryota; kingdom Metazoa; phylum Arthropoda; class Insecta; order Raphidioptera; family Raphidiidae; genus Mongoloraphidia; species Mongoloraphidia duomilia. The sequence goes on from CM077524.1 coordinate 3,309,322, forward strand.
AAAAAAACCCTACATCCCCGGTTGAACCCCTTAGGGGTTGAATTTATTTCTAAAAACGATTTATTCATGGATTGACATCGATAATACATATGTGTACAAAATTTCAAATCGATCGGATACGTGGAAGTCATTCAAAATTGATTTGCAAGTTTTGACTAAACAAACAAACAAACACACAAACTAACTAACAATACATTGCAAGTTAAAAAAAAAAAGGGTGTGGGTCTCGGGACCCCCGACAAATGTGAAACATCAAAGAAAACGTTATTGAACTCGGTGGTATTCTCTATGTAGTAGTATATATTTTTTCAAAAGCAGCAACTAACTGTTATGCTGACGTAATCCTATATACTGCACTGTAACACACGTGGTTGCCCCAGCGCGCGGAAGCCGAGAGAGAGAGAGAGTGCCGCAGTGGCGGTGAGAACAGCAGCGAAGGAGCGGACCAAACATTTCGTTGAATATTTCCTCTCACGCGGCTGTTCACAGCCCGACATAAGATGTTTCACATCAAAAAAGCTTTGAAAAAAATCAGTTTGTGTCAGAGCTGAGTGGGTCCCTTAACTTCGAGAGGCCAGGGGCTATAGCTAAATAAAACCGTTTAAAAACAGTTGAAACTATGAAACACACCTTACGCATGCGTCCTCGCATGACTGCGTCACCGACGCCAATGGATTGTGTAAATTGCTTCATGTCGTTAAAGACTATACACGAGTTCATATGGGTTTTAAAATACTGTAAAGTAGGTTAAGGACTGATTTATGTTTACGTATTGCAAAATACAAGGCCGTATAGCGTACGGAATTACTATATTTATATATATACTGTTTTATTATAATTGTTAAGTTTGCATATTACACGTTTATTCAAGTGACGAAATAGCACGCCGTCTTCTATTTTTCTATTTTTAACCGACTTCAAACAAGGAGGATGTTATCAAGTCGATTGTATTTTTACCCGGCTGTCGAAGGAGGGTATTGTTTTTAACCGACTTCAAAAATAAATTAAAAAATCAAAAAACCCGACTGCGTAAAAAAAACTAAAAAGAAAAAAAACAAGTTCAGTAGGTACTAAAAAAAGGGTGCGGGTCTCGGGACCCCCGACAGATGTGAAACATCAAATAAAACGTTATTGAACTCGGTGGTATTCTCAATGTAGTAGTATATGTATATTTTTTCAAAAGCAGCAACTAACTGTTATGCTGACGTAATCCTATATACTGCACTGCAACACACGCGGTTGCCCGAGCGCGCGGAAGCCGAGAGAGAGAGTGAGTGGTGGGGAGAACAGCAGCGAAGGAGCAGACCAAACATTTCGTTGCATATTTCCCCTCACGCGGCTGTTCACAGCCCGACATAAGATGTTTCACATCAAAAAACAAGTTCAGTAGGTACTAAAAAAATAAATTCTAATGTGGAACATAGCGATTTTAGAGTGCCCAAGATTTCCGGGCCTGGGGGCAATTGCCCACTTTGCCCCTCCCCGGTAGTTAGGCAACTGGTCGACATAGTTGAATAACCGCATGTAAATTTTGAAAATTCGTTGTCACAAATGATTTAGTGATGAATCATCTAATTTTATAGTGTGACTGTGAAAGGATTTTAAAATATTTCGCAGTACAAAATGACCTTCGGTGTTATTTTAATGGCAGAATGTACAACATTTATAGCCGAAGTGGAAATCTCACGTAGAGGAGATAGTAAGAGTGTAAAAGGTTAAATGCAAAATATATTATTCTAGTTCGTGACACAAAAATGTAGAATACGTGTAATGAAAAAAAACAGCTACGAGCGAATCGGAAGCGCATAAATAGTGCCATTTAGATGCACCTTAGAAAATGCCAGGAAATATTTAGGCAATAGTTTCCTTCTTATAAAGATAAAATCGGGATACAATGTTAATGAACAATGATAAATTCTGTCTTTATCTCAGAGTTATTTATAATTTTTCATTGCTATTCTCTTTTATACTAGCTGGTCGGCCCGGCTTCGCCCGGGTGCAAATTTGAATTATAATTTACTGGGGTTTTTGCAGTCAATTTATTTATATTGAAAGAGTTTTATTTATACTAAAACAGATATAAAAAACTTAAATTCTATATACTTCAACCTCTTACACTAAAAGAAAAAAAAATCCAATTAAAGAAAATAAAACAAATACACCCCTCATTAAAAAAAAATACTCCATATTCTATACAATAATAGGTACCTCTAAAACAATAGTACATTACACCTCTCAAAGTTATTCCTTTATCTATACAATTGGTACTCCTGAATACAAGTATACACACTTGCATACAAATACAACAATACACTTACAATAGCTTCCATAACTTTCTTTCACTTTAAAAATAGAAACAGTTGTCTAAAATCCATGCTAATAACAACATCGTTCAAATAATGTTCATAAATCAATTTCACTATAAAATGTAAGTATTTTGAATCTAATTCATTCATTTATCTTTATTTTCAAATACTGTATTACAACTTGTTCATTTTAATGTATATATGTATAACATTTCAGAATATTACTGATGACGCCTAAAAAGGCGAAACGTTTAGTATAAATAAAACTCTTTCAATATAAATAAATTGGCTGCAAAAAACTTCCAAAAAACCCTATAATATCCTCAGCCGTACTAAACTCACTACGCATTGGCTTTCCTAAGCTTGACCAACGCTGGCCTAACAGAATCTTGTCGTGTGGACGTGGATACACATATTCGAATGATCACACAGCCAAACATTGATCGCCAATACATTCGACAACATTATACGTTGGCTTGTCTGGAGTCGGTTCAGTGCATATACTTTAATTATATACCGCGGATTGTCCATTTACTCAATGTGCGGTGAGTGAAGTCCACAAAGAGAGCAAAAATATATCTGTGTCTCTTTTGACGAAGTTATTCCGCATTTATTCCGATGATGTCATTGGTCGATGTACGGACTTTCCATCTGAACAAAATGTAAACAAAACGCTTGACAGCTGTTGTCATTATAACGTAACCTAGTTTAATTTTGTTAAAAACAGTTTTTTACTCATATTCCTTGAAATTCATAGTGATATAAGAAGTAAACACAGGTTTCGGGCATAATAATATCACTATCAACTGAAGTATTCCATGAACTGAAGTATAAACACCACTTGAAACGTAATATATAAAGACAAAGAAATACGTCATGGATGCCATTGACGTAAAACATCAGTGCCACAGTGGTCAATAGTATACCTTCTCTCTTTTAAAAATTCTGTCTTTGTCTATGGAAGTAGCCAATCAGGAACCTGTCAGCTGGGTTCCCATAAAAAAAGACAGAAATATATACCCGCACGTATGTTGGCTTCACGTTTTTTGATCTATCAGCAGTAGATTTCTTATGTACATGGTTCAGTGTAAACAGTTCAAGCCCCACCATTCTTTTGCGAAAACCCTGTACATATTTTATTGTAACGTAACAAATAAAATGCAGTTTTGATCGCAGTTATTCGTCCTTCAAATCAATGACACTTCGTTTTATTATCAAATACAAATACTACTACATTTTTACAAGGTTACATAATAATATTACCTATATCTTATATCCGCACAAAGACTGGAGACTTTCATGGTCTTTCAACATTTTTTGCATTTTTTTTTATAAAAATATATTTTATCTATACCTACTACCTACTCTACATATTATAGATCTTTGAAACACAAGCCTTTTTCTTTCGACAATCCGCCAGCGGTTCCTACTTAACCGATTTACATAATATTATGCTGATGTTTTTTAAATTGGAGTATTTTTTTTACAGATGTGCCATATCACTATTTTTTTTATTATTACAGTGAAATCTCTCTTGGACGGACACCGAGGGGGAAATCAAAGCTTATCCGTCCAAGGGAAATGTCCAACAGAAAACTAAATTTAAATACAATGTATGTATGTACATATGCATACATAATTGTATGTAATTGCAGTACATACAATAGGTACGTATATATTTTCGATAAAAAATATGTATATGTAGTCATATCTAGAAAATGAAACAAGCATTTAGATTTTAGAAGAAGCTTTTACGTATCTTAGATCGTCTTAAATCGATCGCCGATCGTGTACTTTTGATAATTTAGGGAATCCCCGAACTTCGCTGGGTCGAATTATGCCGTGACGTCAGTAGCGGAGAATCACCAAAGCGTCAGGTATCAGCGGCGGACTAAGCCCATCGGAGGCCCGGGGCGGCAGAACTAAATGAGGCCCCTGGTCTGCTTAGAAATTGATGTATTTGTAGTGTAAATTTCGAAATGAATAATATAGATGTAATGGCTAACAAAAAAAATCAAATATTTATAATAAACGTAGATAGGTACTAGGTAGGTAAGTAACTCGAGGTCGATTCTTAATGATCGAGGTCGATACTTAATGATCGAGGTCGATTCTTAATGATCGAGGACGATTCTTAATGATCGAGGTCGATTCTTAATGATCGAGGACGATTCTTAATGATCGAGGTCGATTCTTATAATGATCGAGGTCGATTCTTAGATTGATCGAGGTCGACTCTTAATGATCGAGGTCGATTCTTAATGATCGAGGTCGATTCTTATATTTTCTATACGTATACGGGGCCTCCAACTCCAAACTGCCACTTACTTACTAAACATATTTTGGCCTTGTTTGGGATTTGACTAAGAAGGACTTCTCAAGATTTGGAGCCCCTCCAGGATCAGAGACCCGGGGCGAGCCGCCCCCTCCTCCCCCCTTAGTCCGCCTATGTCAGGTATTGGTTTACTTAGGTTAGGTGTCCGTATAAGAGAACATATTGTCGTCAAAATGTTGAAAAATTAGTGTCCGCGTCCGCTCAAGGGAGAGTTATGATAATGCTATTCTTATGGAAAGCTGCCGGGACCATCCAAAAGTGTCGGTATATAGGTGTCCGTTAGGGGAGATTTCACTGTATATTGTTTATATTACTATAAAGAAATGCGTCTTATTAACATTCTTGTGTCTGAATCTTAATATTTGTCTGGGTTTGTGCTGTCAAATTATATGTCATTTTCATTATTTATGATTTACGCTTATTTTGTCCACGGCGTACGCTGCAGTCGATTCAATTGCATAGAAATATCATAATAATAATAATAATAAATGTCTTTATTTATGTCGTACAATCTGTACATAATAGCGTCAATTATATAGATACATATTTTAATTATTTAAAAACTCTCTTGTTTTGTAAAATACATTTGTAAGTAAATACTTTTTGAGACTTTTCTTAAAAAGCTTCCCGCTTTGAATATTCTTTATGTCATTGGGTATTTTGTTATATATTCGAATCATGGCATTTCGGGGGCCCCTATGCACAACTGTGAGATGTGAACTTGTCAATCTAATGTCATTGTTTCTAATGTCATATTTATGGTTTACAGAATTTAAAAATAATTCAGGATTATTTTTAACGAAACATGCACATTCTAGAATGTATAAGTTGATTACCGTAAGGATATTAAACTGTGCAAATAAACGTCTACAGGACTCTCTAGGCGCTACGTCTGCCATGATTCGAATACACTTTTTTTGTATTAACAAAATTTTTTCTACATTCACTGAATCACCCCAAAATATAATTCCGAAGTGAATTATAGATTGAAAATATGCGTAGTAGACACTGAATAAGGTAGCCCTATCCATAGAGCAAACATTTTTTAAGTATCTTATTACATAAACAGCTTTACTTATTTTTGGAACAATATGTTCTACATGTGATTTCCAATTTAAGTTGTTATCGATTTTAATTCCTAAGAATTTTACGCAAGTGGTGAGTTCTATATTACTATTTAAAATGGAAATATTTTTTGGAAAATCATAATATTTACCAAACTTTATAATTTCTGTTTTGCTCTGATTTAGTTTTAGGCCATTATCATGGAACCACATATTCAGTTCTGCCACGCATGCTTTCGTTCTATTGACAATAGACGCTTGATCCTTCTCCTCACATATGACAGCAGTATCATCTGCATATAGAAATATATTTTCTTTTATTGCCGTACTTAGGTCATTAATGAAAATAATAAAAAGTATCGGGCCTAATATGCTTCCCTGTGGCACTCCTTTTTCGATCTTTCTCCACGACGAGTAATATGTTCTAGCTGCATTATTTTCTTTTATTTCCAATTTGGTGCACTGTTCTCTGTTCATAGCTAGAATAGAGAAGCCACTCAAAAAAGTGTGAATGCAATAGATAGAGATGGAGAATAGAGCTGTTCTTCTATCTTCTTCTATCACAAATACATAACTATGATGATTATAGTCTACAGATGTATATTAACAATATCTACTATAAATTTTTAAATTCACAAATGCGTTAGAAGACAAGGAAAAGAGAACTACTGCGTTTTCTATCTCTCTTTTCCAAGGTAACGCTGTCACAGTTGAGCCTATGGCTCCCTTACTCTATTTATGATATTTCTATGTTCAATTGTCCCCACCATCTCTGCACCCTGCCAATAGAAATGCCGGGACGTCATAATTAGAGCAAGTAATAGATGCTTCCCACTTATCCAGGTTTAGTGATGGGCGAATACGAGATATTTTAGTCGATTGTCTCGATTGTTCAAACATTTCGATGACTCTCGATGATTTTCACTTGGACTCGATTGCTGTTGTTTCATAGTTCACCGCAACCGAGTCGCATAGTACTGAATCGTACAGACGATGTACACTGTCGAGAGCCACATAATATAATATAATCGTTCATCACTCAATAACTGTAGTCGAGTCGATTGTGCAGTAATCGAGTGCTCTGAGACCGACTAAACAGTGTGAACAGTGAACAATCAACGATAAACGAGTCACGAGTCGACTAGCATATAACCTTGAATCGCGATTATATGAGTATCATTCGCTGGCAAATAACGACTTGAACAATCGAACATTTCGATTGTAAAATCAAACTCCGAGTGGACTCGATTGTTATTATGAACGATTGCAATTGTTTCGATTGTAAAAACATCTTACAATCGCCCATCACTATCCAGGTTCGACTGTAAATGCCTTTAATTATCCGAAATGCTTTCCGCATTGTTTATACCCTGAATTATCATCTGCAATGCAGAAACGTTTTCCACGAAAATTTGTCATCACGATGTACAGGGCGTTAAATTGTTGTTTTCTTAGTTCGTTCTTAGAAATGTAAATAAAAATGATACATCACGGATTTCCGGAAGATTCTCATTTCTCGCGTAAAGCGGTAATAACTAAAAATAAATTTCGGCAAAATATATCTATACAATATAAAGGACATTTTGTCGAATTACTTCCTGCAACTTGAAATTTTATAATAATGAGATAAAAAAGCGGCTAAGTGCGTGGTGGACCACGCACAGTGAAGGGTTCCGTAGTCGAGAAGAACGTTCACGGTTAAAATTCAAAGTTAATAACAATTTATGGTTTTTTAAATAGCGTGTAAGTAGTATATTTATGAGAGTTTTGGATGACGTTACGGCCGGAGTACGGAGGTTGTAGAACTTTCATAAATATACTACTAGTGTAACCGAGAATATCCCATATCTCAAAAATTACACAACATATATCTTATTGAAAGTCTTTAAATTCCTACGGGAAACGGAATAGTACGGAACCCTCTCCACGCGAGTCCGGCTGGCATTTAACTGTTTTTTTTTATCAAAAGTATAAATTAATCTAAAAAAAACAACACCTTCGCAAATAAAAGATAATAAGAAATGATCACAATTCACAAACAAAGGGTGTTATTTTTAGTTGCTTATAAACAGTTATAAAAATACTAAAATGGTGCGAACGTGAAATTTAAACTTTACTAGCCTGAATTAGCGGCTTCGCTCCCGTGAACATTTTCCCTCCGCAGAATCACTCGCCTAAAAATCGGTTTTAACAGGAAGCCTATTACCCAACTGCGCGACAGCAAAGGCAGGATTATGTTTTTCGCGCTATCTATGTTTGTAAGTATGTATGTATGTGGGATTCTTTATTCCCTCGTAACATCCGAACGGCTGGTTGGATTTTAATAAATGAGGTGTCATTAAATTCGTCTTAATCCTGAGAGTGATACGACGTCATGGAAAATTCAATATGGCGGACGCGAGACATCTTTTTGTCAAAATGTAAAAAGTAACTTTCCTTCTAAATACATCGATATGAGTATCAAAAGAAAGACCTCTCGTTGAGACGATTTCAAAAAACTATAATGACGTAAAAAAAATTACTTAAATTAAAAAAATCAAAAACCCGACTGTGTCAAAAGCGAACTAAAAAGATGGAAACAAGATCAAATGATGACATGCTGTTGGAAGCATACATCTGGTAACAAGTTGAACAGAAATATCTGAGAAATGATGTATTATGACACGTGTGACTTTTAAAACTCGCTATCGCTCGTTTTAACATACTGTCACCACTCGTCAGTAATATACCTCATTACGTCACTTACCACCAATAGCTAAGGCTAACACCAATTCATATTTTCAATTCATTATTTTTTTTTAATAATAAATTGAAAATTCAATTGACTTTTCCCAGCTCTCGGGCTAGAACCCGGGAACTAGGGACTTGTAATTGAGGAACCATAGCAACGCCAAGTAAACAACAGCATTGCTACACGCTCGGTTATTCTCATGCACAATTAAAATGTAAGAACGTCTGTAATAGATAATTTAAAAATAAAACTTACATAATTATTAAACGGGTCAAACAGAAAGAAAACAATGGCGTTTAGTGATCCATCTATAGTGAAAAATAATGAATCACAATGAACACATACAATCAAGGGGAACTGTTCACATTAACACTATATCACCTTCACTAGATCAATAGAACGTCACGTTCAAAACATGTGCCATATAACAAAACACTGTTTTAACAATTGAATATTGAAATGTAGTTAAAAATTGACACGCTGTATACTTCGACATGTAAACAAAACACTATATTTAATTTACATAATCTTTTGTTTAAACACTGAGATTTTTTATTTAAGTAAACTTTACTACCTAATAGTCCTCCGATTGCGACCAAAATTAACACGTTGTCAAAAAAACATCGAAACAATTCGTTATTGTTAAAAAAACTTTTATTATAGACAGAATAACCGTTTTTTGTTACGAGTGTTCTCCGATTTTGATCAAAATTGGCACGACGATATATATCTCTCACTATTATTTATCGTTCTCCGATTGCGATCAAAACAAGCACGCGAAACAATCGATAAACGCGCACTGCTACCAACTGTTGCCATGCGAACGAACACAGTATCTACATAAATTAAAAACACTTTAAAATTGTGGTCATTTGAAAATGAAATACCGATTTCGTCTTTCCTATCAATCGTTCTCCGATTGCGATCAAAACAAGCACGCGAAACAATCGATAAACACGCTCTGCTACCAACTGTTGGTCTGCGACTGAAATAAGTACAGAGATTAATTGTTTGTGTAAATAGACTTTGATGATTAAATGTTCAGTTCGCAAACGCAGCGCATCGACTGATCGCGAATCGCGACCGTGGCGGTTGTTGACGCGGTGCCGAATGACGATTTGTGTATCGCCGGTGGAAAGACAACGACGCGCGGCTGCTCGTCGTCGGTGCTGACGACCTGCGCCAGAATGCTGACTGGCCGGGTAAAGTTCGCGGAAGACACAATTCTGTGCTATAACTCTCTATATTACAGTGTTGCATATACGCTAATTAACCAGGTCCGTATTGAAATAATTACATTGTTTTATATACGTATCTGTCCAGGAGCCGACCCGGCAAATTTACCGTACACGGTGCCTTAGTTTGAGGTTATGCAGCTGTCAGTATAAAACATACACGATTATTTTTCTATTATACGTCAAAATTGAAGAAAATAAATTATAATTTAAAAAAACTAAAAAACACGCTTTAATTAACTAAAAAGTAAAAAATAATTAATTTTATTGTAAAAAAGCGTGGGGTGCTTTGTATCATATTTTCATACTACCCCACGCTTTTTTACAATAAAATTAATTATTTTTTACTTTTTAGTTCATTAAAGCGTGTTTCTTAGTTTTTTTAAATTATAATTTATTTTTGCTTTTTAGTCCTGGAGATCCTGGTCAGAATAATGGGACAAACTTTTGGAATTATTGTATTGTAATCGGTCCTTGATAAGTGTGCAAAGTTTCAGTTCAATCTGAAGTTTTTTGCTTTTTTTTTAGTCCTGGAGATCCTGGTCAGGATAGTGGGACAAACTTATGGAATTAATGTATTGTCGTCGGTCCTTGATCAGTGTGCAAAGTTTAAACTAAATCTGACCGTTCAAAGTTGGTCAAAATCAAGTTCAAAGAAGTCGGTTACAAACTGACAAGCAAGCACGCAAGCCCGCAAACATACAGGTGAAGCTAATAATATAAGCGTGTTAAAAACTTAAAATAAATAATTTTCACGTACCTTTTATGCAATGCTATTTATAGTATTTGCATACAGCTAGATAAAATGGTAGATATTCGTTTATTAAAAAATTTCCCGGTATAAGACAACAATAAAAATTAGTTCAATCGTACACTATTGTCCGCTAGCGGCGCTAGTAGGTTTCGTGCACACAACCTATAGAAGTATTTCTTCACAATTGTAAACATTTTGTAAATTACTTGTAATCATTAAAATTCCATTCATATCTGTCACAGATAATTTTAAATATGACCGAAAATATTTGAACTTGCGCAGCTACCTAAGTCTGTAAACTCTCTTTGCATAGACACATTGTACGAGATAATGTCTTAAAAATTAGGACGGTAATAATAAGTGTATAATATATGAAAATTCCAATTAATATAGTAACTGCTGATTACAAAGGAACACACTATAATAACAATAATAATAAATAAATTTATTCCAAAATAAACACAATACACAATTTTTTTTTATACAAAATTCTTAGGAATGTAACCTACCCAACTTGGCAATGCCAGTGCTAGGGTAGGGTTTACTAGTTAACATAATAAATTTAATTTAATTGTGCAGACTACGAGAATTATTCTGTGTGTATGTGTGTGTGTAATAAGCAAGGTGAAAGGATTTACGATGAAGAGTGCAGGGGGTAACTTCAGTATTGAATACTCTTTTTCACTGTACTGTGCTTACATTAACATTGAAATATATTTAATTTTTAATTATTGTAAATTATAGACGCGTCGACAACTTACGTCATTAGCGTCTTGATTACATTAAATGACACAACTCATTTAAAACTAAATGACATCACAAAACATCCATGAGTGGAGGCGGGATTCGAACCCACGACAGTCTGATCCAGAGGCCGCGACGCTAACCACTGAACCGCACTGCACTGTAAAAAATGGATGTAAAAATACTTTGAAGGTTAAGGTAGAATTCGCTCGATTTTCTAAGTGATTTTACATTATTATTTATTTTTACACAGAAAACTTCACAAAAACTTGAACTTTTACTGTAAAGTTAAACAAATTTGTGATTTTTACGTAAAGTAAATTAAAATTACATAATTTGTGTACTATTCCAATAATTAGTGTGTAAAAATTACAAAATAAAATGTATAGTTACATATATAAAATGGATGAATACAAAACAAATTAATGTAAAATTAGTAACCACGCATGCGCAATGTGTTTTATGGAATCTACGCGATATGCAGGCGATACCTGTTTGCGACGCCATTGTCTCCTTGTGTGTCTATTACCAGATTAATCGCTCATGGTTACAAATGGACCATCGATAATCTATGTAATCGGCCTTCTCATTTCTTACAGTGTGCCTTCTTCGAAATATATTAGTTAATTATTATTGTATATTTACATTAAAATAATTAATTGCGTAAGTATATAGATTAGGGCATTGACCGCGTCTTCGTACGCATCGGATTCGGAGCAATGAACCGTCTTCACATCTTCAAAAGTGCGTTTGCCTACCACACATCCGCTTAAGATAACAAAATAAACGTTGATAAACATTGATTGTTTATTATACTTAAGTGGATTAGTTCAAGCGTGTCACGTACTGGGGTTGGCCCTCAGATAAAAGAAATGGGTTTGTTTTGAAAATTCACTACCTATTTCTAATACTAAAAAAATGGGTATGTTCTTATGACCATACGACAGAAGTGAAACCTTCAAATTTTCTAATTTTAAAATATATATATAATTTTTTAATCACACAGTTTAATCATAAATATATTAAAATCGGCCTATACAATTAAATTTAATGAATATATAATACCTTAACGATAATATTAAGTTTTAGTGTCATTTGTTAGCGCACCTGTGAACTACAAAATATATGTTTAGTGACATCTATTAGCGCCCTTGTGAACTACAAATGACTTTCTACTGGTATTCTCATTCGCTGCTATTGCTATAACCTATGTGGCAAATAATCGACTTGAACAATCGATCATTTCGATTGTAAAATCAAACTCCGAATCGGTTGTGGACTCGATTGTTATTATGAACGATTACAATTGTTTCGATTATAAAAACATATCGTAACCGTTCATCACTAGATGTGGTGATTGCATAACCTAGTGCAAGTGTACTCATTTCTCGAAGATGGCCAATGCCCCCAATGCATTTTTTATCTTAAAGTCAATATACAAACGATGTTAAAGATAATAAAACGTAAACATACACATAATGTACTTGATATACAGAATAAATAATTTCATCCCATTTGTCTTCAAAAATAATTGAGATACATGCCTGGGAATGAATGAATGAATTGTGAATTATAAACGCTCGACAACAGAGGTCATTAGCGTCTGTACATGCCTGGGGAGAGAGAGAGAGAGAGAGGGTTGATCTATTTGGATCCAATAGGTAAATCCAACAAGAAGTATATTTACATTAAAATGAGAGAAAAACTCAAGCTGGAACTTCCAGCCTTCACCTCAATAAATCTGAACAGTTGAGGTTATGTCAGATGTATTTTTTTATTGCAATTTGATATGGAAAGGTCATTGGAGGTACAGTTTCTCCGTGACTGAACTATTTATCCATCAAGGATAAGTTGGAAAGAGTGATAAAAGCGTTGGTCTGATTTAGAACTAACACCTGGTCGAACTGAATGATATTTTCAAGTGGATAATAATGTAGAACCTAGGGAGTAGGGGCGCCTATACAAGGTGCGGGTAATAAGGATTTTTGCGATTTCCTGCTTCCCTAATTATTTTAGGAAAAATATCTTCCAATTAAAGTTTTAGAACATAAAATTCTGCATCTAAATCATTAAACAAAATTAATTTGACATGCTTTGTAACGGCAGAAATTTGATATGAAATTGTCAAAATTACCTCAAAAACAGATAGCGATAGCTATCTGTTTTTGAGGTAATTTTGACATTTTCATATCAAATTTCTGCCGTTACAAAGCATGCAAAATTAATTTCGTTTGATTTAGATGCAGAATTATATGTTCTAAAACTTTTATTCGAAGATATTTTTCCTAAAATAATTAGGGAAGCAGAAAATCGCAAAAGTTTGATTTTACGGGTTAAATCCCTATTACCCATACAAAACGATTCAGCACCCTGTATGTATTTTATTTTGATAAATTTCTCGCGGGGGGTGGGAGATAATTCTTGTGGGATAGTAACAAAACGTAACTCTGAAATTTTTCCGTTTCATCTAATATCTCTAAAATGCCAGCCACCCCAGTATATGAGACATTAGACGTTATTCACGTCAAAAAGAAAGGTTATGGTTTTATTGTTCTTTTATGACCAAATTCCGAAAGTAGGTCGCTTTGCAGATGACTCGTTAAAAACAGTGAAGAGCGGAGGTTTTTTTTTTGCGAAAACATAAAAAAATTCATAACAAAAATCGAACACTGATAAAGCATATCATTACATCAAAAACAAGCACGTAGATGGAAATTGCGAAGTCACTGTTGAAGGTCAAATCAATGTCTTACGCGAATATAAACGTTCGGTACAGTGGAACCTCGACATTATGTCATAACAGACGCGCGAGCATGTAGTATCGGCGTTTCCCAGGTTCTCAACCGAGAATTGGTAATAGTAATTAGTTTGCAGGAAATTTCAATTAGCGGCTTTTTGTTTATAAGAAAAAAACTTACAAAAATTCATAATATGAATGTATGTTAGCTCCTTTTGTCTCGTAATATCTCAAGGACTAATAGCGATATCGATTCCGGACCAATTTCATCCGACGCATAATTGCACAGTGAACACCTGATAAAAAATTTGATTTGGCGGTTTTTATAACAAAAAAACTATTGTAAAATGGTTGTAAAATGTTAACAGCTATATTGCAAATAGTTTCTATTCGGTAGACTGCGGTCTTTCTCTAAAGGCACCCAATGGGAAGTTAGCAGTGTGGTTTTACCCACACACCAAGCGTCTTGTTACATAAGGTTTTATTTAAATTCACTTGTATGTATGTCCTGGAATTTTGTAATCAATATTTCACCCACTTCCACTGAAGCTATGGGGCTGAAATTTGGCACACACGTTTGGTTCTCGTGACAATGCACGATTACTTAAATGCCGCCATTTTTAATCCAATATGGCGGACGTTACAAAATGGCGATTTATCATTTCCACAGCAACCTCTATGATATGGGTATCAAATTAAAGGGCTTGATGAGCGAACATTTTGGGGGCAATTTAAGGGCATTTTAGGGGCAATTTAAGGGTATTTTGAGGGCAATTTAAGGGCATTTTGGGGGAAATTTAAGGGCATTTTGAGGGCAATTTAAGGGCTTTTTGGGGGAAATTTAAGGGCATTTTGGGGGAACTTTAAGGGCATTTTGGGGGCAATTTAAGGGCATTTTGAGGGCAATTTAAGGGCTTTTTGGGGGAAATTTAAGGGCATTTTGGGGGCAATTTAATGGCATTTTGGGGGCAAATTAAGGGCATTTTGGGGACAATTTAAGGGCATGCTGGGTGTCGAAGGGGGGTAAAATTTTGAAATACTAAAATGAACAAAATAAATATTAGTAAAAAAAACTTTTTAGAGACAAGCTTTTATTTAAATGCACTAAAAAGGACAAAATAATTTTTAACAAGCCGTGAGGTGGGTCGTTTATTAGGACTAAAGTGCGACCCTTGAGGTCCACACGACGAACTTCCCAGTTTGATAAATATTTAATAATAATAATTAAATTAGATATTACACAGAAAAGTAATCATTTCAATCATTAAAACATCAATAATTTAAAAAAAAAAAAAAAAAAAAAACGGCTGAACCGATTTTTATAAAATTTATGTCGGATTAAAATGACGTTAACACGCCTCGATTGACACCCTTACGAAGTCGATATAATTTTTTATTCGCGAGATATTGTGTAAAATCTACTTTTTTGGAGGTTATTTGGTTAAGAAAAAAGAACGGCTGAACCGATTTTGAAAAAATTTCTTTCAGATCATATTTACGTTAATACGCGTCGATTGGCACCCTAACGTAGTCGATATCATTTTTCGTTCTCGAGATTTCGTCTTTGAAAGAAATGTACACATACGTACGTACGTACGTACACACACACACACACACACCACTTTCTAAAAGTAGTGTAAAAATAGTGTAGTGACCTTGAAACATAAAATTTTTTTTTCCTTTTTGATTTCGATTTTCGGACCCATTACAATAACTTCCAGTGGGAAGTTAATAATTCAGGTTCATAATTATAAAAGCGTTTGTCGTGACTAATAAACTATCATAGAGTTCACGACCCACGCTTTTATAATTATGAACCTAAATTATTAAAAATTATTTTTTCCTTTTTAGTGCATTAAAAGCTTGTCTCTAAAAAGTTTTTTTTACTAATATTTATTATTATTATAATCTCATTGCCCCGCTTATGGTGTTCCGAAATTACATATCCGATAGAGATTCAGATTTCAAACCGATCTGAAATTCTGAAAGGTTCGACTGTACAGTAACAATTGACTCAAGTACAATGTAACGTAACAAACAAAGACAATGCCTTAAAAACAACCTCGTTGTTCAATAACGACCTTTAAATGTCCATTATTTTTAGTTCTACTAAGCTAACCTGTTGATAGGGAAGTACGCTAGCCGTACCGTTTAAGGGCATTACGTTGCGGCGACATTGGAAAAGAAACTCAGAGAAAAGGTTACACAAATCTGCAATTTAACATTGTCCTGATTATTTCAAAAGATTTTTTTCACCGGAAATCTTAAATCAATAGGACTGTCCCGCCCAGGGACGTATATAATTGGTGCTAGGCTCAAATAACCCTAGCCCTAGGTGGTGGCCTTTAAAACAAAATGAATTAAATAAAATATTAGTAAAAAAACTTTTTAAAGACACGCTTTTATTTAAATGTACTAAATAGGAAAAAATAAGTTTTATTAATTTAGTGTCATAATTATTATAAAAGCTTGGGTTGTAAACTCGACGATATTTTATTAGTCACGACCCACACTTTTATAATTATGAAACTAAATTATTAAAACTTATTTTTTTTCCTTTTTAGTAGGTTTAAATAAAAACGTGTCTTTAAAAAGTTTTTTTTACTAATATTTTATTTTGTTCCTTTTAGTCGTTCAAAAGTTTATCCCCTTTTGACTCCCTTAGGGATTGAATTTCGAAAAATCCCTTCATATAATAGGTGCTTACGTCACAAAAGAAATCTACTGTCCAAATTCCAAGTTTCTAGCTTTAGCGGTTTGTATAGGCGGTGAATAGTCAAAAAACCCTACTCCCTCGTTTGACCCCCTTAGAGATTGAATTTAATTTTAAAAACGATTTATTCATGTATTGTCATCAGGAATGCATATGTGTACCAAATTTTAAATCGATCGGATACGTGGAAGTCGTTCAAAATTGACTTGCAAGATTTGACCTAAACAAACAAACTAACATACAAACATTGCAAGTTAAATAAAAACTTGTAAAAATAACTGCATTTTTCAACAATTTCGACAACGCATTTCAATTCCTATCACTCTATCAAAAAAAAACTTATAAAAAGCCTCCTTCAAAAAAGCCACTAAAAATAGAAAAATAATAAAATTTTGAGCTCGGCACCATTTTAATAAAATATAAAGTCGGTTAAATACTAGATACATAATTAAATTGGCACCGACCTTAAAATTTTATTATTTTCCTCTTTTTAGTGGCTTTTTTGAAGGTTTTTTTTGGTTAAAAAGTTTTTTATTTTTTACGTTTTAATGGCTTTACAATAAGTAGTTTGCACGTTATTAACCGACTTCTGTCTTGATATTTGACATTTACTTTAACGGTGTTACAGTCCGTTACTCACTTTTATTAAAATCAGTCGAACTACTGAACCGACTTAAGAAAAATTTATATGGGACCACCTCGAAGGTATTCCCTATTACATAAAACAGTAATCATCAAAATCGGTTCACAAATACAGGAGAAATCGGTATGAACATACATAATTATAAAAAATGGGTGTGTGCTTATGACCACAGCGACAGAAGTGAAAACATGATTATATGCAAAACATACATAATATTATATTATTACTTCCCACCTCTACTATATGGTAGGGAAGTAATGGATTTAGTCCGAAAAAAATATTTCGAGATTTTAACAAATCTTCACGTTTTGAGACCCTAGCAATCGTTTAAGATCATTTTCAGACTGATGTCTGTATGTGTGTGTGTGTGTATGTGTGTGTGTATGTGGTCAATTTTTCGCCTTCGATATCTCAAGAACGGAACAACATACGGGCATGCCGATTGTTCTATTGTGTTTATCAGTCTTTAACTTAGATCTGATTAGATTTTGAGTCAAATCGGTTCAGTGGATCCTGAGATATTCAAAAAAACGTTCTCAATGTCACGTATTAACATAGGTAAAAAAATATATAAATGAATTCTAGATGTTATAATATGAAAAAAATGTAGATATTTTTTTTCTCTAAAATGTATAGTTTTCGAGAAAAAAAATATTTTACTAAAAAAAGAAAATTGTACGTAAATCAAGGTAACCATGATTTTTGCTATATTAAGCTAGCCATCAGTAGATCACCAAACAAAAAAGAGGGCCATGCTTTTTTCAAAGAATAAAAATTAAATTGTGTTTTAAAGACCACCAACAGCTAAGGTTATTTGGGCCTAGTCAAAGAATAAAAAAACGAGTGTTTATTTTTTGAAAATATTTACTAGGTGGGAAGTATAGGACTGGTCATCAGTCGAATTATTTTATCATTATAATACGTAATAATAAAAACGTAATTCTTGAAACGATGTACTCCTTGTTAGACAGTAAACGTGGTCACCGACCTGAGCGCGCTTGATGTCGAGTGGAACCGAGTAAACCCGATTCAGCATCACCGATCCGAGCGTGACGATTCGCTTTCGTTCACTGTTCAGAAAGAACGCAAAGTCCGCCTAAAGAAGTTTTCAACTCAAAAATAGGTCGCGAATATAAAACCTCCTCCTTTTTTGAAGTCGGTTAAAAACGCCATCAGTTGATCTAAAAGTAGCTGAGATCGTCGGGATATCGTTGTTTATATAACAGCGGTTCGTGTATTTATAAACACCCTGTATCCAAGTTCTAATCACAGAATAAAATGCAAACCTTTCAACATTTTCTTACGCAAAATTGTAGTTGACCTTGAAGATGTACAAAAGATAAAATATAACATTATGACAAGAAAGTATATCAACAGTGCATTTGCCTTATGTCTATACACAGCCTATAGGCAGATACACTATTGGCGTTGGTCGGATCGCAGGATCTAGGGGTGAACCATAAAATTTCACATCTGACATCAGTTCATTTTACAAACTTTTAGCTTGCTGTGTTAGTATGTAGGTATGTAATATGTATGTTTATTACTTTTTAGTTCAAATCTTGCAAGTCAATTTTGAACGACTTCCAAATATCTGATCGATTTGAAATTTTGTACACATATGTATTCCCGATGACAATACATGAACCAATCGTTTTTAGAATTAAATTCAACCTCTAAGGGGATCAAACGGGGGTGTAGTGTTTTTTGACAAATCAACGCCCAAGTCAAACCTGCGAAACTAAAAACTTGGAACAGGGTTTTCAAAATAACCATATAATATGTGGTTATCCATTTGTTGACGGTTTAGAAGTTATTTCAATTTATGTATTTTGCTCTGAAATCGCCTAGTACCTCCACTAAAAATTAATTAAAAAAAAAAAATATGAGTTGATTGGTTATTTTTTTATAATATGAAGAGGTCACCTTTAAAAAAAAAAACTTTTTCATGAGCTCTGTTATCATCTGTCAAATAAAAAAAATTATTTTGAGAATAAGTACTTCCCGGTCGCAAAAAATTGAAATAAGTTTTGAACCGTCAACAATTGGATAAGTGGTTATCCAATTATTGACGGTTGAAAATGACCATGTATGTGGATACATGGTCATTTTGATTAGAAATGACCTTCCCTATCAGCTCACTTCATTTGGACATCGATTTTTGAGACATCCTGTAGCTTAAATTATCAAAAGATAAATAATGCAAAACATACCCAATATGTTAAAATATATTCGATGTAGCAGCAAATATATGATCAAGTTATCCCGGACACTGAAGCATTTGTTTAATGTTTTTTTTTGTTTTAACTTTAGCACCAACTGTTTAATATACCGGAAGAGGAAATGAACGAAAAATCACCCAAACACTGCGCCGGAAGACGGAACAGAAACAACGGAACGACGTCGCTCTGCAAGTTGCGCGCGCTAATATTTTCTGCGACCTACGTAATAATATCGAACAGATGAAAGTTACAAGAAAAGCACATAGTTGAGCATGCGCAGTGCGCACACCAATGTCACAATACTAAATTATTTATTATTCACAATTTATTTATGTAGGTATAGAAAGAAATTTAAGATTTATTTTGGATATCCGATTTCATATTTCAGTGAAATTTTGTCAGTCCATGAATATTTTCCTAAAAATTGATAATAATTTAGATATACACTCACCGGCAAAAAAACCGGCCGCCCTGAAATATTTAAAAGTACCAAAATGTCTAAAATCTATACTTTTGAAATTTTAAATTAGGGTCATGATCTAAAAAATTTGGAAACCCCTGGTCTAAACTAATTGTCCGGTCCGACTTCATCCAAATTGCTAACTGCTCATCCCCTTTTTATCGTTGCGTAATAATAAATACAGTGTGTAAACGGTTTTACCGAACATAGGGAAAATAAAATTGAGAACATTTACAATTTTGTAGTAGGCTATGTACCATAAGATCTAGTGTAAATATGTAGTGGATTACATAGACAAAAATAGTGTAGTGAATCCCCCCAGGGGGGACACTGAAATGTGGTTGCTATCGCAAATTGCATTCCAATGTTTTTTGGGAATTAGCGCTCCCAGGGACCCGAGCTCGTACCAGTCGGTTTGTGTATGCCGGCTGGCGGATTCTAATACACAAATGGATTATTTGTTTTGTTGAAGACGCTAATAACCTGAGTTGTCGACGCGTCTATAATCTACAATTAATTAATTAAATTAGTACAGTGAATTTTTTATACAATTTTCTATAGCAACGATTGACTATTAAGAGTATCTCGGAACCTTCAAAATAAAAAAAAGGATGTGGGTCTCGGGACCCCCGAAACATCAAAGAAAACGTTATTGAACTCGGTAGTATTCTCTATGTAGTAGTATATATTTTTTCAAAAGCACCAACTAACTGTTATGCTGACGTAATCCTATATACTGCACTGTAACACACGCGGTTGCCCGAGCGCGCGGAAGCTGAGAGAGAGAGAGAGTGCCGCAGTGGTGGGGAGAACAGCAGCGAAGGAGCGGACCACACATTTCGTTGCATATTTCCCCTCACGCGGCTGTTCACAGCCCGACATAAGATGTTTCACATCAAAAAACAAAGCATCTACTACATATTTACATTGAATCTTATGGCCCAACTTTTGGACTCCTGCCCTAGCACTGGTCTTCCAAGTTGGGCAGGAAATCCTCTTTTTGTACAACAGTTGTATATTTTTTTTTTACTGCGAGGAATAAACAAATTTGAATTTTTGAATTTGAATTTGAATGCCCTATTACAATATTGTAAATGTTCTCAACGTTATTTGCCCTATGTTCGGTGAAATCGTTTACACCCTGTATATAGCTTATAATCCTATACTACTCGTCAAGCAGGAAGCTTTTAAACAGGAAAAGTTTTTCAAATTGGTTCAGCGGTTTTCGAATTTTAAAGTAACATATATACCACCTTATTTTATATATTAAATACCTAAAAAGCAACAAAAAAAATTCCAGACAGACGGGGGTTCATTTTAATTTAGTCTTGACAAACGACATCCCAACTATCTCGGCTACTCCCAAACCCTATGAATTTTAAATAAAAAATGTTTTAATTATTATTATTTGTGTGTTTTAAAGACCACCAACAGCTAAGGTTATTTGGGCCTAGCACCAATTCATATTTTCAAATCATTATTATTTTTTAATAATAAATTGAAAATCGAATTGACACTTTTACCAGCTCTCGGGCTAGAACCCGGGAACTGGGGACTTGTAAATTGTAATAGAGGAACCATAGCAACGCCATGTAAACAACAGCATTGCTACTCTCTCGGCTATTCTCAAGCCCTTTTAATTATTATTGAACGGGACTTCTTTCAAAATAACAACTTAAACATCGTACAAAGTTAGGGCGATTTTGTCTCTATCTTAAAAAGCGTTCCTTGAGTAATTCGAAATGACTAGCCTATACCCGCGGACATAGACGTAGCCCTACGTTAAAAACAGAGACCTAGTCCTAACTCCTAAGTAAAAAAAAAAGCCGAAGAAGTTCGTATTTTTTCGCACCTTGACCGCACAACTGACACAAGCAGGAAACAGCTGATTCAAACATTTAACGACATTTTATATCGACTATCGTTTAATTTCACCAGCGCACGGCACATTTTATTGGTAGAGGAGTTCGTTAACCCTTTTCGTATCGCGGAATCGAAACAATAATATCGCGATATTTGAAATATATCGAAGCACAACACGAGTGACAACCGTCGTGCTATCGGATCGACACCGGCTGATAGACTGACTGTGCCGCTGTGGCAGGCCAAACAGTTTACGAAAATTGACGGACACGGACGGTAAGCGCGTCGTCGCTACACTTCCCAGAGGACGTTCAGGTCATCCGACGCACGAGGTTCTAACATTGGCGCGAGGTCACCGGCATACAGCGCCATTTGTATACAGGGTGTCGCAGAAAAACGGACACATTTAATTTACATGGAGGACGCATTAAGGTACGTGCGGTACGCAGCTGGGATTCTAGATGGTAGCATAGATCATAGCAGGGCTTGCTTAAATTAATGCATTGTTATATATGCGAGCGTACACAACGAAGCAGTGAGTGTAGCAGGTATTAGCGCTGTTACAAGAGCTGCTAGATACAAGAATGTATCTCACCATTCTTTCAGCGCGCTGCCTACTACAATCAACGTGTGACAACTGTCAAATGGCCGTTACAAATTTCGGAATTTCTAGATGGTAGCATGTATGGTAGATGGTGGCTGAAATTATAAGCGCTTATAGGTTCGCACAACGAAGCTTTGATACTAGCATTGATACAAGCTTAAGTCGCGTTTGAAATGTCAGTTAGCGAAGATGAATATTTGTGTTCTTCTGCTACAAAGTGGTATATTTTAAATACAAATTTGGGTAGGAGCTATCATGTTCACCCTATTAATAGAAAACGATCTAAACATGGCGAATTTCATCATTTATACCAATAATTAAAATTTTACCCAAACCGTTTTTTTTAATATTTACGTATGGAACCTAACACTTTTAAATACGTCTTAGAAAAAACTCAAAACAAATTAAATAAAAACTGGCAAAATTTCACTTATTAAACTAGTCACATCCATTGCGAAACTTGTAACGGCCATTTGACAGTTGTCACACGTTGATTGTAGTAGTCAGCGCGCTGAAAGAATTGTGGGATACATTCTTGTATCTACCAGCTCTTGTAACAGCGCTTATACCTGCTACACGCACTGCTTCGTTGTGTACGCTCGCTTATATAACAATGCATTAATTTAAGCAAGCTCTGCTATGATCTACGCTACCATCTAGAATCCCAGCTCCATACTGCACGTACCTTTAACCGTTCCTAAGAAAGAAAAATGGTCTTGACGGACAAATGGACAAACGGATGGACGGACGGACAACAAAATGATCCTATAAGGGTTCCGTGTTTTTATTTTGAGGTACGGAACCTTAAAAAGATAAATTTTCATTTATGTTAGATAACGCCAATCGTTTCTAAACACAGTGTACTTACAGGCTACATCTGGACAAAAATAGACATTAATATGAAATTGAAAATATACAAAGTAACAATAAAACTACGTATTTATCAGCTATCAGTGAGAAAACTAGGTCAGATTAGAATACGTTCGTGTTTTGTTTAAAAGATAATAGAACAGATGATAAACACGTTGTAGGGATGAGATAATTCCCAAGGCTTTTTCATTTATAGTAGTATAGTATATATTTTTATCAGTAGAAATGCAATACATTTTTTTTTACACGTCAAGAAACTTAAAACTACATATTTAACAAGCCGTGAGGTGGGTCGTTTATTAGGACTAAAGTGCGACCCTTGAGGTCCATACGACGAACTTCCCAGTTTGATAAATATTTAATAATAATAATTAAATTAGATATTACACAGAAAAGTAATCATTTTAATCATTAAACCATAATTATTATTTATTTTCAACAATAATTAAAAAAAAAACGACTGAACCGACTTTTATAAAATTTATGTCGGATCAAGATGACGTTAACACGCCTCGATTGACACCCTTACGATGTCGATATAATTTTTTATTCGCGAGATATTGTGTAAAATCTACTTTTTTGGAGTCTATTTGGTTAAGAAAAAAGAACTGCTGAACCGATTTTGAAAAAATTTCTTTCAGATCATATTTACGTTAATACGCGTTGATTGGCACCCTAACGTAGTCGATATCATTTTTCATTCTCGAGATTTCGTCTTAGAAAGAAATGGACATATATATACGTACGTATAGAATATAGAATAGAGGAGCCATGGAAACGCCATATAAACAATGGCATCGCTACACGCTCGGCTATTCTCAAGCCCCTCCTGTGGTCTGGAAAAAGAGCGACATTGCTAAGTCGCCTCTCTGTTTACTGAATTGATATACTTAATTGAGAAAATTTTGCTTCCTTATATAAGATGAAGAAAGAAACACATTTCTGTTTTAAAGCAGGGGCGCATTTAGATTTTTGCGGCCCTTCTAAAGATTTTTACCCAATTTTTGATTTTTGCCGCCCTTGGACTAAATCAGTATTTTCTGCCCCTTTCATTACATTTTTCTCGCACCCATCCTATCTTACCCTCCCCAATTCCTAGCCCAAACCTCCTTCCAGTCCCTATTACAAACATCGTAAATAAAACATTACTTTCATCTTTTTTTGCCGCCTCTACGAACTTGCCGCCCTGGTAAGATGTTTTGTGATGTAATTTAGTTTTAAGTGGGAGTTGTTATTTAATGTAATTAAGACGCTAATGACCTAAGTTGTCGACGTGTCTATTTATTTACAATAATAATAATAAAAATGATTCGACCGTAGTCGACTTTGTCTTGCGTCTATAGATTTATTCTGCAAAAGTCCGAGACTACAATAATATTATGCATATGACGTAGCAGCGAGCGCGGAGAGCAGAAGCAAGCAGAGCTAGCAGAGCCACTGCCCACGTTAACTACGAGCAATATGGGTCACACTTGCAAGTCGTTAAACGAACCAACTACTGAGAGAAGGCGCAACGGAAAGCCAACGACCGTTGGCCCATTGCGTTATACGTTATTAAAGCGTGCTCTACTTACGTGGGTCGTTCACATTCTCTCACTCACTCACTCTCTCTCTCTCTCTGTCTCAGACTCTCTCTACTTTTATTTCTTTCTCGCCACAAAGTGTTATCAATAAATTAAAAAAATCGTAAATTTTTCGTTGGAAAGCAGCCAATTATATAATTGATTCGAAACATATTGGAAAAAATCATTTTACTAACCATAGTCACAGTCAGGACTCTAACCTGAACCTTTCCACTTTCGCGGCGGAATGAGCTTACATTTACTCAACCGTGACAAGATTACTAATCTAACATTCCCCTTATATGCTTCGAAATCAATTGATTTTCACTACATGCGAGAGGGGAATGTTAGATTAGTAATTTTGTCACGGTTGAGTAAATGTAAGCTCATTCCGCCGCGAAAGTGGAAAGATTCAGGTTAGAGTCCTGACTGTGACTATGGTTAGTAAAATGATTTTTTCCAATGTTTCGAATCAATTATATAATTGGCTGTTTCCAACGAAAAATTTTCTATTGCAATTCAGCCGTATAAAGCTATTAATTTATCTTAAAAAATCGTTTTCAATCGGGTTTTTGTTTCCTATAAAAAAAATTAGTTTACTGTTTTTTTTGCTAGAAAAATAAAAAGTGATGGAACCTTTGGTGTAACGATACAAAATGTTATAATTACCACAAAACACCAAACCATAATAAAAACTCTCGACGTACGTTTCGCCAACCAAGTTGGCATCATCAGGAGATGATTAAAACTCCTGATGATGCCAACTTGGTTGGCGAAACGTACGTCGAGAGTTTTTATTATGGTTTGGTGTTTTGTGGTAATTATAACATTTTGTAACCTTTGAAGAAACAAATACACGACATAGAAATGCGTTAAATAAAAAAATTAATTTATTAAAATATGTTGATTATTTAATTTTAATTATTATTTGCCAGGATTTATGCCAAAACAACACATAATCTGTGAAAATTTCAACTAGCTACCTCTTACCGTTTGTGAGATAGAGTCCTTTGACAGACGGACGAACAGACAGACAGACATCGTAGGCAGGAAAATAGGGTTCCATAATATGGAGTACAGAACTCTAACTATAAGGTGCGATTTTATGAAACCACGGTGGAAGTGAAAACCCTAAACGGTTTTAACCCGAAATCGCCGAAAGTATACAGGGTGGTGACCGTGACTGCTGCACGTAGGGATTTAACCCGTAAAATCAAACTTTCGCGATTTCCTGCTTCCCTAATTATTTTAAGAAAAATATCTTCAAATAATAGTTTCAGAACATAAAATTCTGCATCTAAATCATTAAACAAAATTAATTTTGCATGCTTTGTAACGGCAGAAATTTGATATGAACATGTCAAAATTACCTCAAAAACAGATAGCGATAGCCATGGAACTTGAACAAAATGATGACGTTTTAGCTGTCAGAATAATTTCTAATCATTTTGTTCAAGTTCCATGGCCATCGCTATCTGTTTTTGAGGTAATTTTGACATTTTCATATCAAATTTCTGCCGTTACAAAGCGTGCAAAATTAGTTTTGTTTAATGATTTAGATGCAGAATTTGTTCTAAAACTATTATTTGACGATATTTTTCCTAAAATAATTAGGGAAGCAGGAAATCGCGAAAGTTTGATTTTACGGGTTAAATCCCTATGTGCAGCAGTCACGGTTAGTGTTACCACCCTGTATAATTTTGTTTGCGTGGTTTTGGTAATGTAATTTGAACCCTAATCAGTACGGAGACGAACGTAAGAATCCAGATTCTATAGCTGGTGGTCAATCGGTATTTGATCTAAGTAGATTTAAGGCTAAAAGTCATACATACCCGAAGTCCAACATTAGATTGGCAAGATATTCAAAAAGTTGAAGAAAAAAACAGAATTGGTACTTTCAACCCAAATAGTTGAGAATGAAACAAAACAGAAATCTTGTTCCCAGGCGTGCAGCATATTGTTGGAGGTAAATATTATAAATGTAGACCATGCAATTATTTATCTTCGACCATATTACTTCATGGACTTCTTCAAGCCTTATGTGTGACGCATAAGCAACATATCAATTGGCAATTAATTTGTACTATAGGTGGCAGCATGGACAATGTTCTAAGCGGGATGAATTTGTAATTCTAACAAATAAATGGAGTTCTCCACGTCCTGCTCTGATCTTTGATGATACAATTTACTGTGGACTAGCAACGCTAGCTTCACTCTGAATCCGTGTTTTGACAGAATCAACAATACATGACACATTATATTGTAGCAAAATCCCAGATGTTACGCCGCTGGTGTCAATAGAAGCATCGAGAACAAGTAACAATTGTGAGGCGTGGCTTGATATCGAAGACACGGGTAACCACCAGAATATTCTGGAAAGTGCGCGAGCGTGCGGGGGTCAAGTTGCTAGCTCTATATAAGCAGGGGCAGTCACCGTAGTGAGTCAGTCGAGAGACAGTGTCGATTTGAAATAAATACAGCATATAAATTGTTCAGTGTTATTAAAGTGCTTCAGTTCGTTTAAGAATTACTGTTCGTTATTATTATCGTTTGATTGTTAGCATTGACATACAGTTATTGTATTTGAATTGTTGTTACATTTTTAATTATTGTAAATAAATAATTTATTCCATCCACGTAAGAAAACAGTTTTGATACAATATGCATTACATTATATCGAAATACATAAATATTTCGATATAATTTAATGCATATTGTAACAAAACTGTTTTCTTACGTGGGTGGAATAAATTATTTATTTACAATAATTAGGTGAAAGTGACATACATGAAAAACGTGCTAGAGTACTTGATTCTAGTTGTCCATTTCTACATCTATGGTCTAAGGCTCTGACATTCAGCAGCGACCATATTTGCATCGAGGTAATCCCGCTTAGAATTAATTTCAGTTAACGACTATAGAGGTCAGCCCACTTTGAATTTAATCGCGAGAACACAA
Organism: Mongoloraphidia duomilia; assembly: GCA_039654895.1. NCBI lineage: Eukaryota > Metazoa > Arthropoda > Insecta > Raphidioptera > Raphidiidae > Mongoloraphidia > Mongoloraphidia duomilia. The sequence goes on from CM077524.1 coordinate 3,337,123, forward strand.
CTGGCTCTATTTTGGTTTTGCCACTTTAATTTACAGATAATACAGTAGTCGTCAAACTCAATAAACATGGGATCTACTTTAATATTTAAATTTATGAGCTACCGACTTGTATTGATAATAATGTTTTTGCCATATCCACTACAAAATAGCTACTTTCGATGTATGTATATCGGCCATTAATGACTCATTTAACAGGCAGGTGTGCGGAAAATGGTTTACTTTCTGCACTAGCGCAGAAAATAACGGTTGCCATAGTAACTTCTATTTATTCGCTATATAAGTACGCTTGCGTGCGCCTGTCATTACTTACTTGCACGAATTTCGCGGCACACTGGAAGGAAAGATGGCGACGCAAATGAACTGTCAGAATTTTTTGAAAATGACGTGAAAAGTAGGTATTTTGTAGTGGGTATGGCAAAAAATACCATATATATGTCTCGTACGTAATGGTATTACGGCTCGTGTGACTGTAAAAACTCGCTATCGCTCGTTTTTACATACTGTCATCATTCGCCGTAATATGCTTTATTACGTATCTAGACATACAATCAACTATAAATTATCTTGTGAATTACCGACTTGTAATATATCCCTATATTATTAAATGAGCAAATATTGTATATATATACCTATATAAATATTTTCTCGAAAACGGCTCTAACGATTTTTATCAAATTTACCGAAAAGGGGTTTCGGTGGGCAAATAATCGATCTAGCTAGGTCTCATCCCTAGAAAAATTCGTTTCTGATCGATTTTTTCGTTTTAAAAAACAGTTTTTTTAACGTTTTAACGTCGTATGGTGAGTAGGCTTTGGAAAAAACAAACTATTTTCATTATTTATGTCAAATTACTCTGACAGTCAATCTTTAACTTATTAAAATAATCAGTAATTATTTGAAAAGTAAAAAAATAACAACAATAATAATATCATCTACTTATAGGTATGTAATTTTTTTTCTTAAAACGATTTTGATGAAATGGGAACTTTAAGTACTATTTTTTTTGAACTCATCCGAGCAAAGCTCGGTTATCCAGATATTTTCTATTAGACGAGATACGGCTTGAGGAGTCCATGAGTATATGGTCGAAGATTATTATTAGTGTGTTCCTTTTTTATTACAATGAGACGTTGACGTCTCTTGACCTCCAAGAGGCCCAAGCAATATAAATAAACGCACAGATTGTGGGAGAGCTCGACGTAATACGATGTCTTATTATGTACCTAATATGAATTAATCACTGTTCAATTATATCCTATTTAGAACAGACCAACGGACTGATCTAAGGACACAAGACATAGTTGGTTATGTTAAATATTTACTCGACTACGGCAAAGTTAAAAAGGAAGAGTTATGCAATGAATAAACGACTTTTTTTAGAGTTCCGTATAGACCGAGAGCTAGAGACAATTTTTTGGTGTCATTTATTCAAGGCCTTATTTTTGTGAAGATGTTGAGGGAGGCACATTAAAGTGCCCTGTGTAAGGGATTTTGCTAGCTAGCGGTATGGGAGGGATGCAGACCGCCCCCAACATGTAACAAAAAAAAATGGTCACAATTATTATTGCTTCAAGGCTGAAATTGTTTGTATAGCTTGTCAGTGACCCAATACTGCCATTATAATATTTGCAGATCGATTGGTCAGTATTAAAGGGGTGGTAGATCACTCTAAACGTGTCATGTACCCGACGAAATTTATATTATTAGTTCAAGGTTCAAATTTTAATATGTTGTTACGACGACTGTTTTAAGCTTATATTTCAATTTGCAGAACAAAATGTCGGTATTAACCCCCTTGCAGGACGATATAAACACCTAGGCGAGCAAGTTTCCCTCTAAGAGAGAGGGTTAATACCGACATTTTGTTCTGCAAATTGAAATATAGGTATGCTTAAAACAGTCGCCGTAACAACATATAAAAATTTGAACCTTGAACTAATAATAAAAATTTAGTCGGGTACATGACACGTTTAGAGTGATCTGCTACCTTTTTAATACTGACCAATCGATTTGCAAATATTATAATGGCATTATTGGGTTCACCGACAAGCTATACAAACAATTTCAGCCTTGAAGCAATAATAATTGTGGCCATTTTTTTGTTGTTACATGTTGTATAACGTAAGTGATGACGCGGGTACAGGCTAGTATATGATCTTAAAAACGAATGCACTGCTTGAAAAAGAATTTCGCCAGCATCAACTGTACATAAGTTTTCTCCGCCGTCGCTGCCGATATGACGCGATGATGAGCGAAGGTCGATGACCCGGTGACATGGCGTCATTGGTGTTAACGCCCTCCGTCGTTTACACCAGAACAGGCGGACACCGGTTCGAATCCTCTAAACGATTTTAACCCTAGAATCACATCCTTCTCATTCTCTCATTTATATATACATACTAGCAGCTGCAGACCTGGTCCGGCTTCGCCCGAATGCTAAGAAAGCCCGGGTGCTAGGAATTTCCCGGGTGCAATACACTACTCGTTCGCTTCGCTCGTTCGCTTCGCTCGTTCGCTTCGCTCGTTCGCTTGAATATTATAAAATTACACTACTCACTCGCTTCGATCGTTCGCTTGAATATTATAATTACAAAACTCTGCACTCGCTTTGCTCGTTCGTTTGAATTTTATTAATACACTACTCAATCGCTTCGCTCGTTCGCTTGAATATTATAATTAAATTACTCACTCGCTTCGCTCGTTCGCCATATATGTATTTTTTAAAGCTAAATAAAATAAAAAATTCAAAAAAAAATTTTCTTAAAAAAAATAGATAAAAAAATTCTGGATAGGGACACCCTCATCACCTAGCGGTATGAAATATACTTTACGACCTATTCTCATACCTACCAAATATACACATGATGATTATGTTTTATTTAATATAGGGCATACCTTCGGGGTGGTCCCATATAAATGTTAAATACGCCTGCAGGATGTTTTCTTTTCAACATGCTGCCTACAAATATAATAAGCCGTGAGGTGGGTCGTTTATTAGGACTAAAGTGCGACCCTTGAGGTCCACACGACGAACTTCCCAGTTTGATAAATATTTAATAATAATAATTAAATTAGATATTACACAGAAAAGTAATCATTTTAATCAATAAAACATAATTATTATTTATTTTTATCAATAATTAAAAAAAAAAACGGCTGAACAATGACGTAACACAATGCTGTAATCAGGAAAAATTCATTAATAATTCAAACCTATGTCACCGTAGGGACTCTAACCCTAAACTTTCCACTATCGCAGCGGACTGAGTTGACAATTACTCACACAGTGACGCATTTTTAAACGACCGACTTTCTCCCTTTAAAGGAAAAACCACTACTTAATTATGTATTTACTCACGACGTCCGTGTTAAAATTTGTATTTATTGTAAATAATAATATATAAAAAGTTTTTAAAGGTTTTTTTTGTTAAAGAGTTTTTTTATTTTATTAAAGATTTACAAAAATTTTGACACAGCCCGTGAATAACTGGTCGTATTCTAAATAAAGAATTGTTTAAAATGAAAAGTATCTGTCTCATTCCAACTTTATGAAACATACTGAAGATAGAATGTGACAGAACGGTGTTAATTTGAGCGTGTTGTGATAGAGAAAACGAGAAGTTATATCTAAGACACAAAGGCTATATAATATAACCGCAGTTAGAAGAGTTCTCTGAACCATTTTATATGTGCGCGCTAGGGGTCATCGCGCTCGCTGTACCCCCTTGGCACAGGACACTCCAAGGTCACGCTGTCATCATAATATGAACACATCCAGTGGCGGACTTTCCATAAGGCCGACTAGATCCAGATCTAAGGGCGGCCAAATATTAAGGGCGGCCAATCTGCGCCCGTGGCGGCTGTCGGAGCGGAACGTAAGTTATAGTGTTTTTCAATGGTGCAGAACACACACAGCGGGGATCGACTGAGAGCCGCCTAAGCGCTGCATACATTGTTCTCAATAAGAACCGCCAAGCCTGGCTACCGCTGTGAAACCGCTGTGTGTGTCATCGCTCTAAGGTCGGCCAAATATTAGGGGCGGCTAATCTAATAACAAACTGTAGTTGTGACCAGTTGACTATTGTAAGTTATTATACCTACTATTATACTATATAACCACATCATCTAACCATATTATTTTATACACTAGACTCAGAAATAAAATATTTCTAGCGGGTTGAACCGAACTCAATGCCGATTTTCGTACAACTTCACATTTTTTCGTACAACTTCACACATTTTTTCGTACAACTTCACACTTTTTTTCGTACAACTTCACACATTTTTTCGTACAACTTCACACATTTTTTCGTACAACTTCACACATTTTTTCGTACAACTTCACACATTTTTTCGTACAACTTCACACATTTTTTCGTACAACTTCACATTTTTTCGTACAACTTCACACATTTTTTCGTACAACTTCACACATTTTTTCGTACAACTTCACACATTTTTTCGTACAACTTCACATTTTTTTTCGTACAACTTTACATTTTTTTTTCGTACAACTTCACACATTTTTTCGTACAACTTCACATTTTTTTGTACAACTTCACACATTTTTTCGTACAACTTCACATTTCTACGCTGAAAAGTTCGCAGAAAGGGGCGGTTGGTACTGAAAAGCCCATGGGGTAAGATTTAAGTACCGTATAGGTTTTTGATGAGATGACAAAATGGCCGTATCTTTTGATTGCGTTAACCTAGAAGCTTAAATTCTTTATACCTTTAAGGGACCGTAGACCTTTAGTATTTCGTATAAATTTCAACTTGACATCTCTATCCGTTCCTGAGAAAATGGGTCTTAACTGACGGACACCCAGCCATGCCAGCCGGACAAACGAGTGATCCTATAATGGTTCCGTTTTTTCTTATTGAGAAACGGAACCCTAAACACACGTTATACCTATTACAATTACGCACTAAAAAGTAGAGAATAAATAAAGTGAGACGTTCACTGTATACCTATATTTTCATCGAGCGCCCCACGCTCCTACGTTACTTAAAACCAAAAACTTTATTTAGAAAAATATTGTATACATTTTTTGAATGTTCTATAAAAAGGCACTAAGAGAGCAGTATATAGCCTAGTGGATAGCGTACTTGGGACTAGACTGTCGTGGGTTCGAATCCCATCTGCGCTCATGGATGTTTTGTGATGTTATTTATTTTTAAGAAAGTTGTTATTTAGTATAGTTGAAAGACGCTAATGACCTGAGATGTCGACACGTCAATAACAATAAATAAATAAAAACGCACTAGATTTGTTTGCGACGTACTGACTACTAGAAAATAAAATTTAGTATTAGATTTAGTACGACCGTAGTGACACTGGCAACGCTGCCCAGAGGGGTTAAAAGTCAAAACTGCTAGTCCGCCTCTGAACACATCTACTATTCCATTACGTATTTGTGCATTATAAATGAGACAATGACTACGAGACGCGAGAATATGACCGCGTACAAGAGCGTTCAAGAGCGATTATAAGGAACTGGGCACAGCAGTCAGGACGTTTTAGGACCTAGATATCAGATGCCCTTTATTTGACTTTTCACACACGATTTCCGGATATTATTTATTTATTTATTTCACTCCAAAATGTTTACATAGTATAATACAAAAGATGTAAGATATAGCAGTAAACCCTACAGAGATAAATAATTTAAAAAAACTAAAAAACACGCTTTAATGAACTAAAAAGTAAAAAATAATTAATTTTATTGTAAAAAAGCGTGGGGTGGTATGAAAATATGATACAAAGCACCCCACGCTTTTTTACAATAAAATTAATTATTTTTTACTTTTTAGTTCATTAAAGCGTGTTTTTTAGTTTTTTAAATTATAATTTATTTTTGCTTTTTAGTCCTGGAGATCCTGGTCAGGATAATGGGACAAACTTATGGAATTATTGTATTGTAATCGGTCCTTGATAAGTGTGCAAAGTTTCAGTTCAATCTGAAGTTTTTTGCTTTTTTTTTAGTCCTGGAGATCCTGGTCAGGATAATGGGACAAACTTATTGAATTATTGTATTGTCATCGGTCCTTGATAAGTGTGCAAAGTTTCAGTTCAATCTGAAGTTTTTTGCTTTTTTTTTAGTCCTGGAGATCCTGGTCAGGATAATGGGACAAACTTATTGAATTATTGTATTGTCGTCGGTCCTTGATAAGTGTGCAAAGTTTAAACTAAATCTGACCGTTCAAAGTTGGTCAAAATCAAGTTCAAAGAAGTCGGTTACAAACAAACAAGCAAGCAAGCAAGCAAGCAAACAAGCAAACATACAGGTGAAGCTAATAAAAGCGTGCTAAAAATATTTGTGAGTAGGATTGAAAAAACTTGGTCTCTAGATTTATAAGCTTTTATTTAACTTGCAATGTTTGTATGTTAGTTTGTTTGTTTAGGTCAAAACTTGCAAGTCAATTTTGAACGACTTCCACCGCGCGTACCTGATCGATTTGAAATTTTGTACACATATGTATTCCCGATGACAATGAATAAATCGTTTTTAGAAATAAATTCAACCCCTAAGAGGTTCAAACGGGGATTTAGGGTTTTTTTGATTAATCAACGCCCAAGCCAACTCGCTGAAGCTAGAAACTTGAAATTTGGACAGTTGGTTCCTTTTCTGAAGTAAGCATCCACTAAGAAAAAATTTTTGTTAGGTAATAAAATAATAAGTAAAAGATATGAAAGGGCGCGAAATTTTAAAATGCCTGTCTCTGACCAGCGCCGGCCGCACGCCTGTCAGATGGTAACCCTAGGCTCGGTGAATACGGACCTAAATGTAGCAATATTTTCAGGAGCTGATTTCTTTCAGATTTCTGAATCGCCTCAACGTCAAACAGAAATACGGTAGGGTAGGTAATGCAGAGATGCTCCAGATTTATGCGGATAACCAAAAAGACAATGACGTCGTCTTTTATCAGAATGTGGCGGCGACGCCCACGTCGTGATGACGGAACGCATTAGAGCAGCGTCGCGGTGCCAACGACCGCTTCCCTCAACACTTTGTACAGGATGCACCAAAATATTACATACGTCAAAAAGAAATCAAACAGTAAAAGATATATAGTAAAAAATTGAAGATATCTGGTAAAAAAGCGGTCAAGTGCGTGTCGGATCACGCACAGTGAAGGGTTCCGTAGTCGGGAAGAACGTTCACGGTTAAAATTCAAAGTTAATAATAAACTTAATAATAGTTTACATTCTTAGACACTGTGAAAAAGAAAGTTATTTCTGCGGTTGCTAAACTCAAAAAAATAGCGTGTAACCGAAAATATCCCATATATCAAAAACTACACAACATATCTTATTCAAACCAATTTTCGTTGGAAGTGTTTTTTAAGTTCTACCACCTTAAATTTTTTCAGAATTTTCTACCCCATAGTTGAAAAGTTAGAGGGGGGGGCACACTTTTTACGACTTTAAAATCGCACATCTTACCAACTATTGACTTGAAAGGAGTCAAAAGGGGATAAACTTTTGAACGACTAAAAGGAACAAAATAAAATATTAGTAAAAAAACTTTTTAAAGACACGCTTTTATTTAAATGTAAAAAGGAAAAAATAAGTTTTAATAATTTAGTTGCATAATTATAAAAGCGTGGGTCGTGGCTATTAAAATATTGTAGAGTTTACAATCCACGCTTTTATAATTATGAAACTAAATTATTAAAACTTATTTTTTCCATTTTAGTAGTACATTTAAATAAAAGCGTGCCTTTAAAAAGTTTTTTTTACTAATATTTTTATGAAAGTGAATTTCTGATTCATGCATTTTATCAGTTCAGATTAAAATTTAAAAAACAAACAAACAATAAAGCAGTATCTATATAGACGAGATAATGTGCATTTCTCCTCAACAAAGAACAATTACTTCTACAGTAAAGTGTATTGACTCGAGCACATCCGCGATTTCAGATTGGAAAGAGAAAGTGTTTCATTTTACAGTACAAATCACAATTATTAGTATACAGGGTGGCACATCTTAAACAATGCAGTAAAATATCTCGTAAACGGTACAAACCATAAAAAAATGTTTTATACAAAAGTTATAGAGTGTCAAGGGGGACAGAAGACTGCAGTGATATCAGATTTAACATAGGTGGTGTTGTGAAGGTCAGGCGAAGGTCAGCTTTGATTTTTTAATTGTAACAGTGCATTTTCATTCCAGAATACGATACAGTATTTAATAGTGAACAGTAAATTATTAAGGTACATATGAGCCAAAGTTAACAAATATTGAGATATTTAGAAATTAAATAATAAATTTAATTTGTCAATTCGGTTCTTTTATGAATTGAATTCAAGCCAAGAAGACCGGTGCGTAATGTCATGGCTATCTGCTATGCCATAATTTATCAAATTGTCGTTCATTTTGGCTGTTATTTAATTTGTAAATATCTCAATATTTATTAACTTTAGCTCATATGTACCTTAATAGTTTACTGGTTACTATTAAATACTGTATCGTATTCTGGAATGAAAATGCACTGTTATAATTAAAAAATGGAAGCTGATCTTCGCCTGACCTTCACAGCACCATCTATGTTAAATTTGATATCACAGTCTTCTCTTCATCATTGTATAGCGGTTCATAGAAAGCACCTACCTTCCAAATTGCATCTATATAGTGTAAATAGTTTCCGAGTAAAATGGCTGTGACATACGAACGGACAGACATCGTAGGCTCAGTAATAGGGTTCCGTTCAACGGTACGGAACCCTAAAAAGGACTATAACAGACATAAATCAACTTACTTGCACGGTATTTTTTCAACTTTCTTCGTCGGAATCAACCCAACCGCCAATAGTACAGCGAATCCGCTATCTTTAACTCTCAACGCTGTCTCCAATAAGTCCAAACACTTCTTAGTTTTAAAATTGCTACCGCTTTCACCACTACCAGACGACGCCTTCGCGTTATTTTTTAATTCATTTCCAGTCTTTTTATTCGTTTTCAAAACCGATTTATTAAATTTCGCGGCATAAACTTTACTGTCAACATTTTCACACAAAAACAGATGAGGAACGGCACCTTTTCTCAATCGACTTCTGGCCGGAAGTCCCAATAACTCATGTTGAACGTCACGTTCGTAATTTTTAATTGAAAAATGGCGCGAACATACTCTTGCCGTATCAGCGTTGAAACTATGTTTCCCGCATGCGCGGATCCATTTTGCACGAGTCACTACGTCACTCGGAAACCGATGATATCTGACCGATGCACCTTTTGTTTTTCTATGCGAATTCGTACATGCTGCGACTGCGCACTGAGGCATAGCTAACGCTTGGCCGGACAAACGAAGTGACTAGTTTTGTCGGTAAAGACACTGCAAGCGAAGTTGATCCGATTGTCCTGATGCACTCTCACCGACCGTATTGATCTGTTGCGATGACTCATCGGGTACGTTCATTTGACTTGGTGTTATATAATTCACTGGGAAAAACGAGAGGGAGCAGATAAAATAAATCCGCTTGGAATCAAAAATCTACGGATAGACGCTGATGATTTCACCTGTCGAGCGTCTATAATCTATAAATCTGACTGTCAAAAATCTGCAGACCATTTTTAGCGAGACTACAAGGCCATTTTTAGCGAGACTGTAGTCTCGCTAAAAATGACCTGCAGGTTTTTGATTTTTCAATTGGGTTTTTAAATGAATTTTTTTTTACTTAAATGGAAGGACCACATACAAGTTTTATAGCAAAACTGTTCTTATTTAATTTTTTTGCTTACTAATTAAAGTTATATTTAAATAAAAATTAATTTTTAAACTCAGTTCCGATAACGCGCCGAAAGAATCCGAACGCGTGTGACGTCATTATGTTATCTATGGTCTTTGTATCCATGGTTACCAAGTTAAAAATTTATTATTTTTGATAGTATGTGTAATACATATACACAAATACCAACAAATGCAGACACATTTTAACATAACGACGTCACAAACATTCCTGGCGCGTTTTGAAGTCACGTGATATTTTTTAAATTTTTATACATTTTAATTAATTTTTAGTAATTTATCTATAGCTTTAAAAAAATTTTTCTTTTCGATTTTCAATATTATGTATGTTAAATTATTAGAAAAAATTAATAATTTTTTTTAAACTTAAATACCTAATTCACTATAGTGAATTAAAATGACCTCGACACAAAAAATACCGACATGAAAATTCAAACATGCATGTATATTGTATAACTCTGACTCGGATGGCTACGTGGAGAAACGCATTGTTTACGGTGTATAAGATTGCAGGTTCGCGTCAGCTTGGAGTAATTTTAAAAAAAATTATGTTTATGTTTTAGTAACAATCAAAAAATGTACAGTACACGTCTGTTTCTATTATTACCATAATACTAGAACAGATAGTGCAAGCGATAACAATAATCATGGACTTTGAATTGGTAAATATGGCCTTTAGACTTTATATTTTTATACAGGGTGTCCAAGACAAGCGTGAAATGCATGGGGATTTCCTAAACGGTAAGAGATAGAGATTTGGTTAAATGAGAGAAAATGTGCAGAATATCTAGTACTCCTGCGTAGTAAAATTTTCCATTTTTTGTTTGGCTTGCGACAAACAGTTGAAAAACGAGATTTTCCCATTTTCGTTCTTTATTTATAACTCGCTTATTAAGTAAGTTAAAAAAAAATTTCATTTTATTAAGGCACTTTTTTATTGAAATTGGAATTTTGTCATTATGCCCTTCTGCCATTCTGTCTTGGTGTCACGCTTATAATAAGATATAGCCATCGCTAGCATTAGCCATAACTGCTAAGCTGTTTGGATTTGGAACAAGACCGTCAGTAACAGCGCGTTAAAGGCGTCAACTCATAATATGAACTGTGCTGGAAGATTATGGTTCGCACCCACAGTTAGGAGAATATGAAATGTTTGAATTTTTCTTTTTTTGTTTTTTTTAGATGCTTTTTATTTGTAACTAAAAAGTACAAAATAAAAACAAAGTAAAAAAATTTTTTTTTAATAAAAGATTCTTTTTATTGAGGGGTCCTAAAAAGCAGAAAATTATAGTAATTTATGCAACTAGTGGCTTAAGTAACGGATTATATAACAGTCGCGATTTTGCGATACGAGCCTAAGGTTATTTCGGCTCGCGCGGTAAACACGCACTCGTTCTGGTATAAAATCAACATAACCTTAAGAGAGTATTGTAAAATCGCGACTGTCAGATCCGTCACTTTAGCCACGCGTTACATACAATATTTTTTGCAACAACTGCTTCAAAAGTTCAATTTTAAGCAAATTAAACACAATTTGGATAAATATTTTATTAGTGACATTATAGCAAAATAATCTATAAAGTACTTTATTACTCACGTGTGTTATAAAGTAAAACAAAACAGTATTACTACACACAGCCATCTAAAATTGTACTTTTGATGCAAGTGTTGCATAAAAAATTTAACCTTCCAAAGAGATGATATAAACATTTTAAAAAGCATTCGAGACCACTGCAAACTATCATTAATTAATATCAAAATTTATGATTAACCAACAATAATTAATATATTCTCGACTCTAGAGCACGGGTTTCCAAACTTTTTTGATCATAACCTTAATTTAAAATTGCAAAAGCCTTCGCGACCCTTAAAAAATTTTTCCCCGCTATGTACAAAATAGTCTATAAAAAATATTTTTCAGTAAAAAAATGCAGCAAATCAAATTTAGGTCGTTTATTCAAGAATTTAAGTATAAAAAGTACAGTAAAATCCAGGAGGTGGGAGGGAGGGTTCACTCACTCTTTATTACCCCAGAGAGCCCCCTCCCGCCTCTTCACTCCATTTTTATTTGATTTCGTGTTCTTATTTAGTTTTTTTTCTAATAATCGAATTTAATGGTTATAATCACGAGAGTTATAAATTCTATAATCACGGAAACAGGCCGTGACCCTAAAAAATCAGCCCGCGACCCCACTTGGTGTCACGACCCCGACTTTGGGAACGTTTGCTCTAGAGTATTGGTCTCGAATGATTTTTAAAATTGTTATATCATCTCTTTGGAATATTATTTTTTATAAATTCAATACGGTTCATGGGATCTTGGATTAAAATATATTGTTATTAACTTATTGATTAATAACTCTTTTATTTATCTTCGTACGACGTTTCGTCTCTTTCGAGACTTTATCAAGTACTGTAATAAAAATATAAACGAATACATCAAGTTAATAGTTGTCTATCTTGGAGAATAACAATTATAATTAAAAATAAAAATTTGTTACCTCAATAACGAGTCATTAATTGTCAAAAATTGTACTTAAAATACCAAGACATGAAAATAATAAACTATAATTATAGTAACGTCGTTCCATCCGTAATCAATAAAATAAATAATTTTAAAAAATACTAATAATGCAGTAAGAAAACAACTACCCGTTCTTTCTAACTATTCTAACCAAGTTCTTTTTTTTTATTTTCTGCTTTTAGAGCCCCTCAATAAAAAGTATCTTCTATTAAAAATTTTTTAATGTCTATCTCTTGCCGTTTAGGAAATTCCCATGCATTTCACGGTTATCTAGGACACCCAGTATAATATGAAACATACATTTCGCTGTGTTTGTGTAAAAATAATGAGTTTCTCCTTATCACTCGATGTGTGATTGAATTCAATGTAACCTTTGCAAGGTTATACGCTAATATTATCTAGTATCCACCTTTCTAGTCCGAGCACCCACCGTACAAAAGTCCACCTACTGGACTGTTGGACAACAGTACTAAAATTTTATACAGGGTGCTGAATTGTTTTGCGGGTAATAGGGATTTAACCCGTAAAATCAAACTTTTGCGATTTCCTGCTTCCCTAATTATTTTAGGAAAAATATCTTCGAATTAAAGTTTTAGAACATAAAATTCTGCATCTAAATCATTAAACAAAATTAATTTTGCATGCTTTGTAACGGCGGAAATTTGATATGAAAATGTCAAAATTACCTCAAAGACAGATAGCGATAGCCATGGAACTTGAACAAAATGATGACGTTTTAGCTGTCAGAATAATTTCCAATCATTTTGTTCAAGTTCCATGGCTATCGCTATCTGTTTTTGACGTAATTTTGACATTTTCCGCTGTTACAAAGCATGCAAAATTAATTTTGTTTAATGATTTAGATGCAGAATTTCATGTTCTAAAACTTTTATTCGAAGATATTTTTCCTAAAATAATTAGGGAAGCAAGAAATCGCAAAAGTTTGATTTTACGGGTTAAATCCCTATTACCCGCAAAACAATTCAGCACCCTGTATATGTGAATTTAATAGATAATATGGTGGAGAACATCAAATTAGTGGCAGACTAAGGGCAATGACACACACAGCGGTTTGTACTAAGGCGGTTGCAGAGTCGGCACTTATGTTAATTTTTTTCAATGATGCAAAACACATAGCGCGGCGAGAATTGCCTGCCGACTCTCAGCCGCCTCGACACATCGTTCTCCACAAGAAACGCCTGACTGCCGAGTGAACACCGTTGTGTGTGTTATCGTCGAGTCGACACAAACCGCTGTGTGTGTCATCACTCTATACTTGTACACAGCGGTTTCACAGTGGTTCTGCGTCGACTATAGACGTCTAAGGCGGCTGCCGCCTCGAAATGACACACACAGCGGTGTCCAGTCGGCGGCAAGGCGGTTCTTGTGGAGAACAATGTGTCGAGGCGGCTGAGAGTCGGTTATCAGTCGGCAGGCAATTCTCACCGCCGCGCGGTGTGTGTTTTGCATCATTGAAAAACACTAACATTCGTGCCGACTCGGCAAACGCCTCGCCACATACCGCTTTGTGTGTCATCGATCAAATTCGATTTTTTAAATAATTTTTTATGGTCAGTATCGCGTATACTAGTCAACACTACTTGATGAAAAATTATAAAGAAATCTCCATTATTTACAAGTGCCTTGCAATTGTTTTTGCATATCTGGCAGACCTTTCCCCAAATGGATAAATGTTCAATATGAGTGTGTGTTTTTAAAGACCACCAACAGCTAAGGTTATTTGGGCCTAGCACCAATTCATATTTTCAATTCATTATTTTATTTTAATAATAAATTGAAAATCCAATTGACACTTTTACCAGCTCTCGGGCTAGAACCCGGGAACTGGGGATTTGTAATAGAGGAACCATAGCAACGCCATGTAAACAACGGCACTGCTGCACGCTCGGCTATTCTCAAGTCCTGTTCAATATGAGATCTACTAGGTAGGTATATGCAAAAAGAATTTGCAAGACAGAAAATCATAATTATAAATAATTGATACTTCTCTATCTGTATAATTTTCATCAAGTAATGTTGACAAGTATATCTACGAGAGGCTGACCATAAAAATTATTTTAAAAAAATGCTGGGTTGCAGAAATCATTGTCAGAAAATTTGATTTGACAATGATCTCAGATTGTGACTATACACATATTTCTTCATAAGAAAAGCAATGCATAATTTCAAATCGATCTTGCTAAAAAAATAACTGACCGATGGGATGTCAGATGAGTGAAGCTTAAAAAACATGGCGGAGTTAGGGGAAAATTTCAAATACGGGGTATAGTTTCACGTGCAATCTTGTGATAAGAAATGATAAATATATAAGTGCAATTTGTGATTGGGCCGGTACAAATCTTAAACAAGCTGTGAGGTGGGTCGTTTATTAGGACTAAAGTGCGACCCTTGAGGTTCACACGACGAACTTCCCAGTTTGATAAATATTTAATAATAATAATTAAATTAGATATTACACAGAAAAGTAATCATTTTAATCATTAAAACATGACTAGCGCGACAAAGATAGAATGCAATCATGGCTATATGGTATGGGCTATAGACTGTGTGCAGGTGGGCGGAATTATAATATCGACGCGAGCGCTTGTTGTGAGATCCGTTGTAAACTCTGAACTCCAATTTTCCGTAACTGTCAGTGAGCATTATTGTTTAAAAAGTGAAGTAAGTAAAACCATGATTTTACTACTAACTTATTAGGAAATTATTACTATAAATCTGATAAATTTGACACTTTTAAACCCGGTCCGCAAGATTACAGACGCCATGGTTTTAGGTTATACTGTCGTCTATCAATATAAACCATAGACATAGGTGTAGGTACACCTCCATGTCTAATATAAATTAATACGTCAAAATTGAAAAAGAAAAAAACTTAAAATAAATAATTTTTACGTACTCTTTTATGCTATGCTATTTATACTATTTACACACAGCTAGATAAAATGGTATTCGTTTATTAAAAAATTTCCCGGTCTAAAACAACAATAAAAATGAGTTCAATCAATCACTATTGCCCGCTAGCGGCGCTAGTAGGCTTCGTGCACACAACCTATAGGTAAATTTTCAAACTAAATTTAAGTAAACATCCAAAATATCCATGGAAATAACTAAAGCATAAAGTGAATTTAGATATTATGAAGTCTTTGTTGCACTCATTAAATATCTATACCTCTTTGTTGCGCTCATTATTTTGCTATGTCGATAAACTATACTTTAAGTTAGAGGGAACACGAGAGAGTTTGTAGATTATAGACGATTGACAACCGAGGCTATTAGCGTCTTAAAGTCTGACCACCAAGTTTCATTACAACCGGTTCAGTCAAATGATGGCATTGCCAGCAGACAGACACAAATTCTGGAAATGTGATAACCCGTCTAAAAGGTAACAGAACACCCGATAATAACTATACAGACGTTCCGTTACCATATTTTTATATAGAAATGATTTAAAAATAGACTATTGCGTGACCAACGCGCTCCCACGAGGGTTGAATAACAAAATTTCATTTTTACATGGCTAGGTGACCAAAAAAAACTAACCTAACAATCGATTGTTGCTAATAAATAATTAATAATTACAAATAACATTGTTGCACTGCAGGACACTGCACTCGGAAAAACAAACGCACCAGTCCACGCACTTCACACACTACACTCGTCTACCGACGCTACACCGACGCCGACGTTATTACGCGCGCGTACGATGTCCCGCGCTATACGAGGGGCGAAGCGGGGTAGTGCACAAACACACACACAGATAAGCGAGCTAGCACACCTTATGCAACCACGCTGTGTGTGTGTGACAGACTCACAGTTATAACGCGGAGTCGAAGAAGTATCGTTTGTTAACGCTTTTGGAGTCGATGAATCGATTTTTAATGGCCACCGGTTCTTAGACTGCGGCTCACACATCCTTAGGTCAGGGTTTTTCAAAGCGGGTTTCACGGAACCACGAGTTTATACGGGGAAATTCGAGGGTTCCGATGGAACCCGAGGTTCCGCGGGAAATTCACAGGTTCCGCTGAACCCTGGAGTTCAAGGGTTCTGCGAAACTCTGAGATTTCGCATGAAAAAATTCAAAAATTCCGCAGAACTCCGAAGTTCTACGAACAAGTTCAAAGATTTCGCGGAACCCAGAGGTTCTACGAAAAAGTTCAAAGATTTCGCGGAACCCAGAGGTTCTACGAAAAAGTTCAAGGTTTTCGCGGAGCCGCGAGGTTCTACGAAAAAGTTCAAAGGTTTTGCAGAACCCCGAAGTTCAATAAAAATAGTTCAAGTATTTCGCAGAACCCCGAAGTTCTAGGAAACAGTTCGAGAATTTCGCAAAACCCCGAAGTCTATAATGATATAATCTACAATAAATAAAAATGTTCTGCGAATTGAAATATATGCTTAAAACAGTCGCCGGAACAACATATTAAAATTTGAACCTTGAACTAATAATATAAATTTCGTCAGGTACATGACACGTTTAGAGTGATCTGCCACCCCTTTAATACTGACCAATCGATCTGCAAATATTATAATGGCTTTATTGTGTCACCGACAAGCTATACAAACAATTTCAGCCTTGAAGCAACAATAATTGTGACCATTTTTTTTTGTTACATGTTGGGGCGGTCTGCATCCCTCCCATACCGCTATCTAGCAAAATCCCTTACTCAGGGCACTTTAATATGCTTCCCTCAACATCTTTACACAAATAAGGCCTTGAATAAATAACATCAAAAAACAATAATTGTGACCATTTTTTTTGTTACATCTTGGGGGTGGTCTGCATCCCTCCCATAACGCTATCTAGCAAAATCCCTTACTCAGGGCACTTTAATATACCTCCCTCAACATCTTCACAAAAATAAGGCCTTGAATAAATAACACCAAAAAATTGTCACTAGCTCACGGTCTATAACATTAGTTCAACGAATCGGTGAGTTGTTGATTCGGAATCAGTCAGTGCTTTTAGGTGTGCACCGGTTGTAGTACTACACGATGCGTCATCAGTTCAGCAAAACGTCAAGGGGGTCGCCGCGGAGCGAGAGGGGAACATACGCGCATCCCGTACGCATTTATATGCCTCCCGGAACCAACAACGTGGTGGTACCAATGTTGAAGCACCAAACAGCTCAAGTTTGCGTTGATAAAAATAATCGGAACGATTATCCATACTTACTGTCAGCTTTTCATTAGATCAGTGTTGCTCAAACTTTGACATTTTGCGTACCACTTTTGAGCTGCCTTGACTTTGTCAGTGCACCATCAAAAGAAAACAAAAACAACCATTTGGACGACGACGGGATCATTACAACTTCAAAATTTCGACTGGATAGTGCAGTGCTATTGGGATCCGTCAAATGAACATATGACATCTGGTGGCACAAAATTGTACTCAAAACGAGAGAAAATTTTACGTGCTAACAGTGCAAATTTATCGTGAAATTGTTTATTACAAATATAAAACAAGTAAAATAAACAAAAAGTTTATCGAAAATGGAATTAGCGACGTTTTCTAATATCATGGCATTAAACACTGTCAGTTATTGCCTTGTAAAACTTACTTTACAGCGAATTATTTTCTAATGAAATGTGGAAAAACTGTATTTATGAATTAAAAATTAATAATAAGATGTACTTATTATCATACTGTACTAAAATACTAAAATCATTTGATGATTGACAAATTTATATGACTAACTTTGTATACAAATATTTTGAGGTTAGTAACTTACCTACTTATTACAATATAACATGTTATGTTGCAGTTATGTGTTTACATTATTCACCTAAGCCTGCCTTAAAGAAGCATTGAACGGATGATTAATTTCGTGGATATTTTCTTTTAATTTTGATGTTTTTAAGCAATATGCCGTAAAGATTACCACTTTTGACAGCTCAGTTATCTTGTTTTTTTCACACATTTGATAATATGTCCGGCTTTGAGAATCCGTTCTCCTTCAACGAAATTCCTTTGTTTAGGATTCGTACCGGCCCAATTGCAAATTGCACTTCACAAAAGTATACCCCGTATATAAAATTTCCCCCCCTTTGCGCCATGTTTTTTAAGCTCCACCCATTTGACGGATCCCAATACTTGCCACCTAGTAAACATTCGCTCGAAACTCGAAAGTAAGCAAAAGTGGCGCCATCCTACGCGATGATTGTAAATTGTATCTGGCAGTTCGCCTAACCTACGATATTCATTTCGAGTGTTTTTTGTAAATACTTAATGTTGTACTTTCTATGCAAGAAGTATCGTGTGTTATTAGAGCAGAAAGTTGGCGTTGACGACTAGTGTGATTGCCACCCTCGCTTCGCTTGTGTGGCAAACTCTACAAATTGTCACTAACGTCAACTTTCTGCCCTAGTAACACCTTCCTAGTATCATTAGTATAGCTCACCATAGTTTGGGAAATAAATCGTCTGTATCCATGAAGAAGAAGGCATATATTATTGATGGCAGTAGGTAATTATTACACATAAATAGAAAAAAAAATAATTTTATTGTCTTTTTTTTTGGTTTTTTATAAACTTAGCCTAATTTTGAACAATTTTAATTTGACAAAAAAAAATAAAGATTAAGAGTGTTTTATAAACTTAGCCTAATTTTGAACAATTTAAATTTAAATTTAAATTAAGAGAGTGCTAATTATTATTAAAATATAAAATAATTCAAATATAAAATAATTAAAATATAAAATAAAATTGTAGCGCCTATTAAAAATATAAAGTATCATAAAATTATTTGTTCACACAAAACTGCATTCTTTTTAAGCTCCTTTTGGTTTAAAAAAAATATGAATGGGTGCGATCAGGATGCACCAGAGTCGTGTCCCTCTCGACCCTCTCCGAAAATATAGTATAATTTTATAAATAAAAAAATTACAGAATACGTATACTGCATCTATAATTTGTTTTGCCATACTATTTAAGATATTATCGTGCAGTAAGAAATGACCTATGATTAAAGTGACCAAATCCTGAATATCAAAAAGCGGGACAAGGTCTATAAAAACCCGGCGCAGGCAACCGTTGGGTTCCACGCCCAAAAAAACCTTAAAAGCGCTAGAAACCACCAAAAACTCGCTAGAAACCCCCAAAAAACTCGCTAGAACCCCCCAGAAACTCGCTAGAAACCCCCAAAAACTCGATAGAAACCCCCAAAAACTCGATAGAAACTCCCAAAAACTCGCTAGAAACCTCCAAAAACTAGCTAGAAACCCCCAAAAACTCGCTAGAAATCCCCAAAAACTCGCTAGAAATCCCCAAAAACTCGCTAGAAATCCCCAAAAACTTGCCATAAATCCCCAAAAACTTGCTAGAAACCCCCAAAAACTCGCTAGAAACCCCTAAAAACTCGAAGGAAACCCCAAAAAACTCTAGAAACCCTCAAAAAATCGCTAGAAAACCCCCAAAAACTCGCTAGAAATCCCCAAAAACTCGCTAGAAATCCCCAAAAACTCGCTAGAAACCCCCAAAAACTCGCTAGAAATCCCCAAAAACTCGCTAGAAATCTCCTAAAACTCGCTAGAAATCCCCAAAAACTCGTTAGAAACCCCGAAAAACTCGCTAGAAATCCCCAAAAACTCGCTAGAAACCCACAAAAACTCTCTATAAATCCCTAAAAACTCTCTAGAAACCCCCAAAAACTCGCTAATATTTTTATTTTAAATATTATTTATTTTTTAAGGTAGGTAACAATTATATAATTAATGATAAATAAAATACTTTGAGTGGGTAAAAATATCTAATGACAAAAAATAAACATTCTTAATGCACGTGATTTAATGAAAACGGGACAAAAGCGGGACGCTTGTTGAATCGGGACTCGTGGCTCAAAATCGGGACTGTCCCGCCTAAATCGGGACGGATGGTCACTTTAACTATGATAGTTAATTTCAATTTACCAAAAATGAGACATAAGCAAATGCAGATACTATATTATTACAGACTATATCTTTGTTCATTTGTCGTTTGGTTGTTAAAAAATAATAAAAAAATATAATGAAAATTTCAAAAAATATACTGAAAGCAACAAAACAGAACAACAAAATAAAAAATGTCAAAAAACAATATTATAATTATTTACTTGAACAACACACACTTATTCTATATAAATCTAATTCTAAATAAATCTAAAAAAACAAAAAACCCGATTCCATAAAACAAACTTAAAAATGGAAACAAGAAATTAATGATAACATGCAGTCGGAGGCATACGTCATGTAGTAACAAGAACAGAAATATCTGATGTCTCCGACTACATGCGTATAATCATTAATTGATCTTGTTTCCATCTTTTAAGTTCGTTTTCACGCAGTCGGGTATTTTGTTTTTTTCAAAATAATTATTTTTTATTTACATTTTAATACAAGTAACTTGTATCTTTTAGACGTTTATGATCTCTTGTTGAGCGTCTATACTTTACATTATCTATCTATCTTTTAGGGTATTGACTCCTTAGTATCTTGGGATACTTTTAACAAGTATCTTCTAAAGCTCTGTCCAGGATTATAAAAAAAAACATGACCATTATTGGCCAAAACAGTTTAAGAACCTCTGAGTTACTTCATCGACACCACGAACTATTGAAAATTATTGTCTTTAAACCACAAAAAAACGAATTTGATTCTAAAAGCTCGTAGAAACTGACTTAGGTCTTGTTAATTTTGTTTTTCAAAGCGACCAATAGCTAGGATTATTTGGACAGCTAATACCAATATTATATTTATATTTTTAGATTCTCGGATTAGAATCTGGGAACTGGGGGCTTGTAATAGAGGAGCCATGAAAATGCCATTATAAACAATGGTATCTCTACACGCCCGGCTATTTTCAAGCACGATTTCTATGAAATGTTTTACTGGAAGTTTTTAAATAAATCAGTCAATTATTTTATAACATATTAAAATTAAAACTTATTAATTTTATTTACACTATTATGGGCCGTATTTACCGAACACTGTCAAAGATAGAATAAAAATATTTGACAAAATGTCCAAGGTGTATAGTATAGAGTAAATTTGCACCTGAAGTTACTATTCTATCGAATGAATTGCTTGGTGAATTGAAAGCTAATTTTATTCCAAGGAATAAACTTATTCTAAGATTACTAATCTTAGAATAAGTTTATTCCTTGGAATAAAATTAACTTTCAATTCACCAAGCAATTCATTCGATAGAATAGTAACTTCATGTACAAATTTACTCTATACTATACACCTTGGACATTTTGTCAAATATTTTTATTCTAAAGCTACAGCATACCAATTATTAGAAAATAAAGTTCTTAAGTATAAATAATCAAAATGTTGTGTTTTATTTAATTTTAAATTATAACATTAATTAATATCAAGTAACGGCTGAATCTATTATATAGTCAATTGTTTTATAATAACGTTATTAGTAAAGTAGAAAAAGTCTTTTTAATTTAATATAAAATACAAAATCTTTTTTAATCGATTTAAAATTGACTAGTTCTGACGACTAGAAATTAATTGTACAATTATAAAGCTTGTGAACTCTATTGTTGAGCCACTATCACATGTACCTATGGTACCTTACTAATTATACAGCGTGGTGACCGTGACTGCTGCACATAGGGATTTAACCCGTAAAATCAAACTTTCGCGATTTCTTGCTTCCCTAATTATTTTAGGAAAAATATCTTCAAATAAAAGTTTTAGAACATAAAATTCTGCATCTAAATCATTTAACAAAATTAATTTTGCATGCTTTGTAACGGCAGTAATTTGATATGAAAATGTCAAAATTACCTCAAAAACAGATAGCGATAGCCATGGAACTTGAACAAAATGATGACGTTTTTGGGATCTGTCAAATGAGTATATGACAACTGGTGGCAGAAAATTGTACTAAAACGAGGGAAAATTTTACATGCTAACAGTGCAAATTTATCGTGAAAATGTTTATTACAAATATAAAACAAGTAAAATAAACAAAAAGTTTATCGAAAATGGAATTCGCGACGTTTTCTAATATCATGGCATTAAACACTGTCAGTTATTGCCTTGTAAAACTTACTTTACAGAGAATTATTTTCTAATGAAATGTGGAAAAATTGTATTTATGAATTAAAAAAATATTTTATATTAATAATAAGATGTACTTATTATCATACTGCACAACAATAGTTGAATCCCTGATGATTGGCAAATTTATAGGATTAATTTTGTATACAAATATTTTGAGGTTAGTAACTTACCCACTTATTACAATATAACTTATTATGTTGCAGTTATGTGTTTACATTATTCACCTAACCCAACCTTAAAGGCGCATTGAACGTGGATGATTAATTTCGTGGAGATTTTCTTTTAATTTTGATGTTTTTAAGCAATATGTCGTAAAGATTACTGCTTTTGACAGTTCATTTTGCATGCATTTTTCTCGTTATATTTCCGACATTTGATAATATGTCCGGCTTTGAGAATCCGTTCTCCTTCAACAAAATTCCTTTGTTTAGGATTCGTACCGGCCCAATCACAAATTGCACTTATATTTATCATTTCTTATCACTTTGAAAATCATAAAATTACACGCAAAAGTATACGCCGTATATGAAATTTCCCTCCCTCTGCGCCATGTTTTTTAATCTCCACCTATCTGTCAGAAAAATTTCTAATCATTTTGTTCAAGTTCCATGGCTATCGCTATCTATTTTTGAGGTAATTTTGACATTTCTGCCGTTACAAAGCATGCAAAATTAATTTTTTTAATGATTTAGATGTAGAATTTTCTGTTCTAAAACTTTTATTAAAAGATATTTTTCCTACAATAATTGGGAAGCAGGAAATCGCGAAAGTTGGATTATACTGGTTAAATCCCTAACCGCAAAGCAAATCAGCACCCGGCATTTACCAATAATTTTTTTGTTCATTTTTTCAATCTAAATTTTTCGGTAATATTAAATTTTCACAACAAAATAGAATAGGGTGTTTGCCTGATTATACTAGAATTCATCATAAATACGCATAGATCAACAAATACAAATATTTATTAAAATAATATATTGACTGCAAGACTAAATTTTTACGGTGCATAATTTTAATTCTATGTCGTTTTTACATGTTTTTTGCGTTAATTCCCAAAAATATGAAAACACCCTATTCAATAATCTATAGACTTAGGTATACTGTTTCAAATTTATATAAAATTTTGACTGATTTATTTAATTTATTTTATTCTTTAAAATTTAAAAACTAGAAGTGTTTCATTGTTACTGATTGTTGCTTTTTTTAAAAAAACGAATAAATCTTACATCTAAAAACATTGTTGGTAGAATCAAATCCTACCGATAAAAATAATAAGAAAGCCTGTGTTAATTTAAATTAATTTCAAGATTAATTTTAAATCAATGATAAAATTATTTCAGATCGAAATAATTTGGTTGTTAATTTATAATTAATATTAGGATCTGTCAAATGGACAAATGACATCTGGTGGTAGAAAATTTTACTCGAATAAGGAAAAAATTTTGTTCAACACCCGCAAGAAATATGTAATTTCGTGGCTCTACTGAGAGTGGGCGAAATAATGAATTCTCTGACTGTAGACGTAGAGAGTGGGCGAAATGCCATTTCGCCCACGCTCATTACGGGGAACGTTTACGCAAGTGTTGATAGTTTCGTCAATCAATTAGGTCACCCATTATTTCGCCCACGCTCAGCAGAGCCACGAAATAGCATATTTCTTGCGGTAGTTGAACAAAATATTGTGTGCGACTACTGGTCGAAAGAGGAGATTCCTCGAGTGCGGTAAAACACACGAGTGGAATCTCCTCTTTCTCCCACTAGTCGCACAATATACTATACATGCTAAATAGAGTAAATGTATCGTGAAATTGTTTATTGCAAAAATAAAACAAGTAAAATAAACAAAAAGTTTATCGAAAATGGAATCCGCGACGTTTTCTAAGTTATGTTATTGCCCTGTAAAACTTACTTTACAGTGAATTATTTGCAAATGAAATGTGAATTAAAAAATTATGTATTTATATTTTTTTAAACTATAAAACCATTACAATTAATGACATTTTTCGCTTAACTCTGCCATGTTTTTAAGCCCCTCCCATTTGACAGATCCCAACAGTTATGCTGGATAGCAAAACAATGACCTTAGATCAGGGGTCGGCAACCTGCGGCTCGCGAGCCGCATGCGGCTCTCCAGTTCCATGCGCAAATATTAATAATTATATTATTTTATTTTCAAAACTCATAAAAAATATTATACAGTTATACTGCAAAAAAAACTTTAAACAGAATAAAAACACTCAACAGAGAACAGTGAGAATAGGTGGAGTAGAGAGTATACGGACAGCTGACATTTTTTAATTGTGGCAACACTGTTCTGTTTCTGTTTGTTGCATAGCTAGCTAAAATACTTTTATATGTTTTGTGCCAAACATTTGTATGTTTTTATATGAATAAATATTATTTCATATTTAAAGCTATTATTTTAAATCAAAAATCAAATTTATATACCTAATCCTAATCAAATACCATAATATTGAAATAAAAATGTTAGTGGCTCAGTAAAAACTGGGAAATTTTGTAAATCGTAACTTTTGGCTCTTCCGTCTCAAAAGGTTGCCGACCCCTGACGTAGAACATTGTGATAAATGAATCATGATTAGGTAGCTAATTTATATAGCTAAAATAAAAAATACAGGGCAGATATGTCTGCAATTAATTATTAAAAAGATTTATGCTGGGTTGCAGAATGCATTGTCAAAAAATCTGATTTGGCAATTACCTTAGATTGCGACCACAGACATTTTTTTCATTGTGCATTTTCAATCGATCCTGTTCAAAAAATAACTGATCGATCGAAACAATATTTTTTTAAAACTTTGTGTACATTATTTAACTTAGTTTTTTATACAATTTACATTTCGAAATACTTAGTAGATCTAGTGTCGTAATGGGGTTTATTACTAACGAGTTGAGATAATGTATAAAAACGAGCTATAGCGAGTTTTTAGTCACACGAGTCATAATAATTACGCACGAGAAATCTATGGTATTTTTTGCAATACCCACAACAAAATACCTAGTTTTCAGTATTTTCAAAACATTTTGACAGTTCATTTGCGTCGCCATCTTTACATTTACAGCAGGCCATGAGCAGGCGGATAGAGCATATAAACAGATTTTGCTATGGCAAACGTTTACTTACCGCACTAGTTATTATCGAAAACGTTTTCGGCACGTCTACCTGTTAAATGCATGGAAAATAACAATTTTGTAGTGGGTATGGCAAAAAAAAATTTTCCTATACAATTTTTGATCAAAATTTAGGTTTAAAAGCGATCTTTTTCTATGTAAATCAATCAATTTGTTTTTTTGTGAGCACAGTCTAATGTTCTACATAAATCAAATAATTATTCAAATAATCAAATAAATATTTCTACTAATTGCCGTGTTTCAAATGAGACTACCATATTTTTATTCGTCAGATAGCGCTATAATGGCAAGAAAGGTATATACGTCAACCGCTTAGGTACATTTTTTATTCATCAGATGGCGCTAATGACAAGTAAGGGATGTGAAACGTTTAGTGATTCTTTATTAATCCTTTATTAAGGAATAAATAATTAAATAAATACAAAACTGCGATTTAGCCGTTAAATGAATGTATGTAAATACTTCACTTGCTAGTGGCGCCATCAGGTGATCGGAAAAAATATACAGGGTGGCACATCTTAAACAATGCAGTGAAATATCTCGTAAACGGTACAAACAATAAAAAAATATTTTATACAAAAGTTATAGAGTGTCAAGGGGGACAGAAGACTGTGCATAGCTATATAGTCCCGCTATAGTTCCCGCTATTTTATACATCTATTAAATATTCTATTCAAAGAGCAACCGAAAAAACGCCCAATTTGGCTATTGGTATGCAACATGGCTGACCAAAATCGAGGGTCGAAGTCAAAAATTGTCCCTGACTTGATATTTGTAGCCTGTGAAACTGGTTTTTACGTAAATATTAATCTTACCAGTAATTTTATTACCGAATTTGCTTGTTAAAAAAAAAAAAATATTTGAAAGCGTCTAAGTATTTCGAAAATTCACCTACACACAAAACTCTCACTAGAATACTTACGTAATCGGTGCCCATACAATCGGACTTACTTGCGTTTTAGACGGTCGAAAAACTTAGCTAAACCTTTTTTAATTTTTCTATCCCGATTTATGTTTGTAATATTGGTTAAACTGACTGCCTCACCTTCAGCAACATTTAATACTCTCTCAGTATCTGTTTCAGTATCACTGTCAGTATCCGCTGAATAATTTTTAAAGACATATTTTGGTCTTCGCGCTTTAAAACGTCTCAAAGACAATACCCCAGGAGAACTTTCGGATGTTTTCGATTTTTTTGTAACATTGCCACCTTCGTCATCCTCGTCACGCCTTTTTGTCGATATTGCACGAGTATTCGAAACATCTAAACTGCATCTCGGATCACTAACCGCATTTTCGGATTCATTTACAGTAATATTTGCGAATCGTTCAACCATTTCACTTTCAGGAATGTCATTTTCACACATTTCACTTTCAGGAATGTCATTTTCACACATTTCGCTTTCAGGAATGTCATTTTCACACATTTCGCTTTCAAGAATGTTATTTTCACACATTTCACTTTCAGGAATGTCATTTTTACACATTTCACTTTCAGGAATGTCATTGTCATACATTTCACTTTTATGGATGTCATTTTCACAAATTTCATTTTCAAACATGTCTACATTTGCGCTGGCATTTTCTTCAGTAGTGTCAGTGCTGGATGAATCTACCGGAGTACTCTCATTTTCATTACTCGATAGAGAAGTTATAACCGAATCCTCACTACTCGAAAGATTTATGATTTTAATTGCATTGTCTGTATCGATTGTTTCAAGTTCGTCATCCTCACTTGCAGTATCGGTATCAGAATTATTTTCCATCCAAGCATCATCATGATCAGCAAATTTGTCATCATTCGAAGGTGGACTTTTAGGTGAGCATGCAGGAAAATTGATAGAAATAGGACCAGGTAAGTATTCAGGTACATTGTTACTACTTACAGGTGAGCTCGTAGGAATATTGATAGAAAGGGGACTAGTTCCAGGTAAGTATCCTGGAAAATGGTCAGACTGAGAACTACTGCCAGGCAAGTACTCAGGAACATTTACAGAACGAGAACTAGTTCCAGGTAAGAACACAGACGGTTCGGGCCTGGAAAAATTCGTTCTAGAGCAAGTGCGTCTCCTGAAAGCAGTTAAAATGGACCGGCTTTCTTCCAATGCATTTGAACAAGGTGATCTCCGTGACATAATGCCCAGAATATTGGTAAAATTTTGTCTATCTATTGCTGCTGGATTTGAGGGTGCGTCAACAGTTCTCTCACTATCATCATTATCTAATGAACCAACTCCAAGTCTACTTAATAATTCATTAGTTGTGGAATTACGACATCCGGTTTGTTTGGAGTCAATAACTCTTTTCCTTACTTCCAAAAATTTTTGATAATAATCTTTTGGTCTTTGGTTCAAAAGTGCATTATGTCGCGCTTGAATCCTCGCTAATGCACGATCAATTGATTCATTTAGTAACCGATTTCCACCCTGAGAAGTTCCTGGTTGGGATACTTCAGCTGGCATTTGGAACGGATGGCGTCGAGCTTCAATAAAACGTTGTGCTGCATTTATAAATGCTGTATTTCTAAGTGCTGATCTCGGGACTCCATTAAAACGTGCAACATCGTCAAGAAATGTTTCCGGATCTTCGGACTGACGATTTTGAGCTGCATTGCTATTTGCTTCGTTCAGCAGATCAGTACAACTAAAAACGCCAGGTATATTTTGTGAACGATTTTCACCCTGAGAAGTTCCTGGTTGGAATACTTCAGCTTGCCCTTGGAACGGATGGCCTCGAGCTTGTAAAAAACGCCCTGATGCATTGCTATTTGCTTCATTCAGCAGTCCAAGAAAACTAAAACCACCAGGTCTATTTTGTGAACAATTTCCACCCTGAGAAGTTCCTGGTTGGGATACTTCAGCTCTCTCTTGGAACGGATGGCCTCGAGATTGTAAAAAAGGTCCTGCTGCATTGTTATTTGCTTCATCCATCAGTCCATTAAAAATAAAAATGCCAGGTCTATTTTGTGAACAATTTCCACCCTGAGAAGTTCCTGGTTGGGATATTTCAGCTGTCTCTTGGAGCGGATGGCCTCGAGCTTGTAAAAAACGCCTTGCTGCATTGGTATTTGCTTCAGTCAGCAATCCATTAAAACTAAAACCGCCAGGTCTATTTTGTGAACAATTTCCACCCTGAGAAGTTCCTGGTTGGGATACTTCCGCTGTCTCTTGGAACGGATGGCCTCGAGCTTGTAAAAAACGTCCTTCTGCATTGCTATTTGCTTCATTCAGCAGTCCATTAAAACTAAAAACTCCAGGTCTATTTTGTGAACAATTTCCACCCTGAGAAGTTCCTGGTTGGGATACTTCAGCTGGATCTTGGAACGGATGGCCTCGAGCTTGTAAAAAACGTCCTTCTGCATTGCTATTTGCTTCATTCAGCAGTCCATTAAAACTAAAAACGCCAGGTCTATTTTGTGAACAATTTCCACCCTGAGAAGTTCCTGGTTGGGATATTTCAGCTGGCTCTTGGAACGGATGGCCTCGAGCTTGTAAAAAACGTCCTTCTGCATTGCTATTTGCTTCATTCAACAGTCCATTAAAACTAAAAAAGTCAGGTCTATTTTGTGAACAATTTCCACCCTGGGAACTTCCTGGTTGGGATACTTCAGCTGGCTCTTGGAACGGATGGCCTCGAGCTTGTGAAAAACGCCCTGATGCATTGCTATTTGCTTCGTTCAGCAGTCCATTAAAACTAGAAATGCCAGGTGTATTTTGAGAACATTGAGCTAAATCATTTACTGGTTCTTGAGTCAGTGACATGTTCCTGACACCAGACGTAATATTAAAATCGTATCCCTGACTACGAGAAGGTCTTCTACTCCGATTAGAAGATCTTCTTTTTGGTGCATAAGTGGTGGTCGAATCATCAGAACTAGCATTACAATCGGAATCAACTTCCGGTTGAGGTTTTCTATTAATACGGCAAATATGGCATAGTTTACCTATACATTTATGGGTCTTATTTCGGTTCGGCATCTTGAAAAATTCACCAGAAATTTAATTTATTCTTATAACTTTGATCACAAAATTTTCAATTAAAAAGATTAACTTTTTATTAATTTCACTTAGATTTTATTTCACTTTTGAGTTTTTTGCTGTCACTTTTCGATCCAGAAAAAGCATACATTCACAGAAACATTAATTAATTCACTTTAACTTTATTATTTACAAAAATCGTTAAAAGGTCACTGATTATTTCATTCATGAATAATTATTTACGCTATTATCAATCCATTGACAATATTTGCCATGGTCAAATTCGCTTCATAAAAAGTATAACCGGTAAAAATTAAAATTATTGATAATTTTGATGGACCGTTGATATTTTTTTTCAAATGAAAAACATTTCACTTCGTTTCGTAAAAATTTCCACGTCACAAAAACATAATTAAACAGTTAACTTAACTTTTATCAATTAGTTATTAACAAATTTGATAAATGAATGAAGCACTGCCAAATTAACCGAGTACTTTACAGCTCGAATTTTAGATGTAAACTGATAATCTCTTCTGTCGGCGATACTTTGATGTTTATTTAAAATGTCAGGTAAGGTTAAACCTACTCTAAATTTTGAGGACAACCAATGATTTGCTAATTTTTTCTACACCTGAAAGAAGCTTATAGATTCCAAAAATGCTAATTTTACTACTAAGGTAGACATGAGCGTCGGCTATTTAAAGACATTGGGGCACATCTATACTCAGTGCTACCGTCTCGACAAGAAATCCATTCAAATTATAGTTTTTCGAAAAGGAGAGATTCTGTTTTATAAAAATAGATAAAAAAACTTGTAAGTTAAACGGTTTTATAAATGCACTAAAAAGAAAAAAATAATATTTAATTTAGGTTCATAAGTATAAAAGCGTGGGTCATGACTAATAAATTATCATAGAGTTTACGACCCTCGCTTTTATACTTATGAATCTAAATTAAATACTTATTATTTTTTTCTTTTTAGTACATTTATAAAACCGTTTAAATTAAAAGTTTTTTACCTATTTTTATTTTTAATTTTTTAGTGTGCTTTATTTGCTTAGTCTGATTTTATTATATTTATCCGATCCACTGAAACGTTACCGGAGCAAGACCTTTTGCCTGTGAAAATTCAAAAATGCGATTTGCACCCGGACGGGAGCCGGGTCGGTCAGCTAGTTACCATAATATTGTATTGTCACCGGAGCTACACATATATGCAAAATTTCAACTCGATCGGATCACGGGAAGTGGATGAAAATTCAAAAGTACGATTTACACCCGGACGAACCGGGCCGGTCAGCTAGTCAACATAATATTGTATTGTCACCGGAGCTACACATGTATGCAAAATTTCAACTCGATCGGATTACGGGAAGTGGGTGAAAATTCAAAAGTACGATTTACACCCGGTCGAAAGCCGGGGGCCTGTCAGCTGGTTAGTATAATATTGTATTGTCACCGGAGCTACACATGTGTGTAAAATTTCAATTCAATCGGATAACGGGAACTGGGTGAAAAATCGGTCGCAAGATTTGAAGATAGATATAAATAAACAAAATATAAACCCATATACGGGGTCAAACTAAATAAAACCGTTTAAAAATGGAACCGTTTTTAGATTGATTCCAGTTCATAATAAGTCTTAAAATTGTAGTTGAGAATTATTGAAAATCGCGAACAGCAGTTGTCGGTTGAATCTGTGTGTTATACGGCATACGCACAATAGTTAATTTCATTTAATTATACTAAAATGTATAAGTTATGTAATTTATTGGGACATTATGCAAGCGCTATTGTAAGTTGTAACTTTTTAAAAATTGAGAAAAGATTCTATTT
Source organism: Mongoloraphidia duomilia (assembly GCA_039654895.1). Taxonomy (NCBI): domain Eukaryota; kingdom Metazoa; phylum Arthropoda; class Insecta; order Raphidioptera; family Raphidiidae; genus Mongoloraphidia; species Mongoloraphidia duomilia. Next base: position 3,368,429 of record CM077524.1, read on the forward strand.
CAAGATTTCACTGAATAAAGTAATTTATTTTAAATTTGCAAATAAAATTATTTTCGTTACAAAAATATTTACAACCTATGGACACAGTCTGTACGTACCTACGTCCCAGCTCTACAGGTCGCAATTCTTGACGGATCGACATGGTTTATTTTTTATTCGCTTTGTTTACAATTAGATTATAACTCTATTGAAATTCATTGAAACGCGTCTAGTAGATTGTTTAAAACAAAAAAAAGTTTTTGAAGTTATATTCCTTTAACGAGGGTCGTGAATTGGAATGACCTCGAGTCAAAAATTAATTAAACATTCGAATAACACATATTCGGGTCAGTGGTCGTTATTGACCCATAATATTTTCAGTTAACGGATTTCCCATTGTTAATGAAACTATCTTTGTTTCAAATCTTGCGACAGCTTTTTCAACTACTTCTACTTAACCGATTCTTATGAAACTGTGCACACACATTGAGTTCCCATGACAATACAATATTATGATAATTTCAACTTGGTAACGAGGGTCTGATGATGGAATCAGGAGGTGGACAGTTGAAAGGATGACGAGTTTGTATAATGATACGGGCCAGAAATCAAACTAAAAACTAGAAAATAAAAATATGTAAAAAAACTTCTAAGTTACACGGTTTTATTTTAAAACATCAGCTGTATCAAAAACTAGAAAATAATTAGGAGACAAACCAAGGGGCACTTTGTGTCGCGGCGTCAGCGGAATAGGTAATAAAAAAGTGGGGCGCATAAAAATCTGTATAACGACTGTATAATTATTAAATAATAACGGCTTGTCTAGAAAAATGTGTTTCCAAGCCCAGCAATAGAAATATTTCAAATGCGCCCCACGTTTTTATTACTTATTCCGCTGCCGCAGCGACACAAAGTGCCCCTTGGTTTGTGTCCTAATTATTTTCTAGTTATTGGTACAGATGATGATTTAAAATAAAACCGTTTAACTTAAAAGTTTTTTTAAATATTTTTTAACCATAAAAGTATATAGCAACTGTAGAAATTTGACTCTTAACTCTGCCATGTTTTTTTAAACCGGAGTAGTTTAAAAAAACATGGCGGAGTTAAGAGAAAAATTTCTATAGTTGCTATATAGTTTTATTTGACAGATCCAAATATATGTAACTTTTTTGTTTATTCGAGCGTTTAAATTGAAACAAATAAACAAAAAAATCTTTGACACGACAGTTTTAGTTTTATTTTATCTTGCCCCCAAAAAGTTTTAGAAACCCGACGCTTCTGATGCTAGGTATCCCACTAACTTGTTCAGCTTATGTAAATTTTATTTTATGACCTTACAGACTCAAAATTTACCTACATACAACAAAATATATATTTCTTAGGTAGTGTAAAAATTTACTAAATTTCAGTTGGAGATTCTTGGAATACTTGGATAGGGGTTTTCGGTAGTCTTTTTACTTCCCACCTCTACTATGGTAGGGAAGTAATGGATTTAGTCCGAAAAAAATATTTCGAGATTTTAACAGATTTTCACGTTTTGAGACCCTAGCAATCGTTTAAGATCATTTTCTGACTGATGTGTGTATGTGTGTGTGTGCCACATGGTTACTTTGATTTACGTACAATTTTCTTTTTTTAGTAAAATATTTTTTTTCTCGAAAACTATACATTTTAGAGAAAAAAATATTTACATTTTTTTCATATTATAACATCTAGAATTCATTTATATTTTTTTTTTGCCTATGTTAATACGTGACATTGAGAACGTTTTTTTGAATATCTCAGAATCCACTGAACCGATTTGACTCAAAATCTAATCAGATCTAAGTTAAAGGCTGATAAACACAATAGAACAATCGGCATGACCGTATGTTGTTTCGTTTTTACGATATCGAAGGCGAAAAATTGACCACATACACACACACGCACACAGAAATATTTACTTGAAATATTTTTTTCGGAATCCATTACTTCCCTACCATAGTAGAGGTGGGAAGTAAAAAAGAGGGCCTTGCTTTTTTTCAAAGAATAAAAAACGAGTGTTTATTTTTTGCAAATATTTACTAGGTGGGAAGTATAGGACTGGTGATCAGTCGAATTTTTTTTATTTAAAAAAAGTGATGTTCATGAAGCGTTGGACAAAATATAGTCTTTTCCTGAATATTATCCCCGTGTGAACTCGGCTTTATAAACATTCGCTAATATTTGTTTTTACACGACGTGTATTTTCAATGAGCCATTTTCCTGAGAGTAGTTCTTTCAATTATCCACGAGAGACAGAACTTGTGATAGGTATACAATTTATATGTAAAAAAACCGTTTTTTTTCTGATCTGAAAAAAAACGTGAAAAAAATGTTTTTTTTACATCACTAGCGTACAAACGTTATTTATTTCCCATTAGTGTCGTGACATTTTAGTGATATAATTTAATTATTAAATTAGGAAATACATTTAGGGGAGGGGAGCTTTAGACCCACGGGCCCTCTAGATTACTTAAACCTATTATTTAAGCACTTAGATTTTAAGAATTTTCATCTTTTAAAACGCCATAAAACCGTATAACGGTATATTATAGCATTATATGGGATTTAAAGAACTCAGGGCGTTTATTAAACATACGGCAAACATTCAAGGGGTTGTTCCGTGGACTATTCTAAGAATATTTTGTCCTTTGATGATTTTTGAAAAGCCGCTTTGTTTCGAAGATACAGAGCGTTAATAGTTTTTCTCAGTACAAAAACAATATTTTATTACATAAATACAGTAAAGCTTCTTAAACTACAAGAACTGCTGAAAATTCGACTACCACCAGGTCTGTTAGGCTGCATAAATTTAATCTTCTCCTCATTGGCTGTCGAACTCTTTCAAAAACACCAAAAACAAGTCACGATCGAAACGTAATTAGCAAAACAAAACAAAGCGGCTTTTCGAAAATCATGAAAGGCCAAATAATATTCTTAGCATTACCCAAGGAATCACCTCTCAAATTTTTGCCGTACGTATATTTAATAATCCCCAATCGGATTTCCCACTGTTAATGAAATAATAACAGTATACTATTCGCGTCTGACATTAAGGTCGAAGCCCTCTATTGGGCTTAGTCGCGAACTACCCGAGGAGGTCGTAGCAACAGTACAAAGCGTTGAATGAAGAAAGTGCACAAAATATATGTTTTTCACGAATGACAGTTTACAAAGGTAAGCATAATGCTAAAAGATATTGTTCAGTTTTCACTTCAAGTTTTGTAATAAATAATTCTGTCGCAATACGACTTTTAACCGTTGTTTGTTTACATTAGCTTACATGTGATTTGTATTAAATAGTTTCAGAAATGCCTTACATGTGTTCAAATCCTTGTTGCCGAAATACTTCGACAGCATTTTCCTATCACAAATTTCCTGAAAATAGTGAATTGAGGAAGCTATAGATGGGTTTAACTGGAATAAGACTTATAACAGAAAGCACTCTTTTGTACAGTCATCATTCAGATGCTAATGACCTTTGTTGTCGATCGTCTATAATTTACAGGATGGATGGATTGTGGATTGTAGACGCTCGACAACAGAGGTCATTAGCGTCTGACTATAATTTACAATTCATTCATTCATGCAGTGATCATTTTAACGGCAATGATTTTTTTCCGCGTCGTAAGTTCCTATTGGACATTTGTGCTGACATAACAAAACATTTTTAGTGAAATTTAATTTCGATATTTTCAGCCAGACGCTAATGACCTCTGTTGTCGAGCGTCTATAATTCACAATTCATTCAAAAGTCGTATTACGACAGAATTATTATTACAAAACTTCAAGTGAACACTGAACAGTATCTTTTTGCAATATGCTTACATTTGTATACTGTCATTCGTGAAAAACATATATTTTGTGCACTTTTACCTTCACTCAACGCTTTGTTCCATTGCTACGACCTCCTCGGGTAGTTCGCGACTAAGCCCAATAGAGGGCTTCGACCTTAATGTCAGACGCGAATAAGATTTAGAAAAAGGTTTGAAGAATAATAGAAAGTACCTTAAATTCAAATGTTCAATTTTTTTAAGTTAAAAGCCTTGTGTTAGGTTTCCAGGGCCGTAGCTAGAGCTGAATTCAAGATAGGGCACTGAAAGTTTAAAATAGGGCTGAAGCAAAAGACTACAATTTTTTTGGATTGCCATTTGCCCACCTCATCTGGTGAAATCAAATTACAGAAGCAAAAAAACGGTTGACAACAATTAAAATAATTATATCACAAAGAAAAATCACAAAGAAAAAAATGCAAAATTTGCCATGTTATCAAATTTTCGAAGAACTTCATTTAGATCCAACGAATTTGATTTTGTTTTTTCAAATGCCAGATAGACCAAACCTGTCATTCTGTCGTGACACCAGAACTCGTGTGATTACCGCACTCGCTTTCGGCTCGCGCGGTAAACACACACTCGTTCTGGAATAAATGCAACATAACCTTAGGCTCGTATCGCAAAATCGCGACTGTCCTTAAGTCACTAGGTGCATAAATTACTATAAAGCACCCACTGAATTACGATAGACACCAAGTACGTTTGTATTAAATTTACTTCCATTAATTAATTTTTGATTTTAATAAAAATGTGAAAATGCCGTAGCATTTTCCCAATCATTTATTTTACTGAGAATAAATCATGTGAAACCCCAGAGCAGGTAAGTAAAGTACATAAGAATTTATTACCTTGATCTTAGGTTAATATTTTAGTGACAGCATTAGTGGAAAACTACCTGTTTTAGGTCAAATCTTTATTGTTTAAAGTATTTGCTTTTCGTGTACCTTTTACTACAAAGTAAAATTTTTTTTAAATTGAACTTGACGTCAGTGGCGGACTAAGCCCGTCGGAGGCCCGGGGCGGCAGAACTAAATGAGGCCCCTGGTCTGCTTAGAAAATGATATATTTGTAGTGTAAATTTCGTGAAAAATAAATAATATAGATGTATTGACAAAAAAATCAAATATTTATAATAAACGACCTACCTATACGTTTATATTTTATATACGTACGGGGCCTCCAACTCCAAACTGCCTCTTACTTACTAAACATTATTTTGGCCTTGTTTGGGATTTGATTAAGAAGGACTTCTCGAGATTTGGAGGCTCCCCAGGATCAGAGGCCCGGAACGAGCCGCCCCCTTCTCCCCCTCCTTAGTCCGCTACTGCTTGAAGTGTCTATGAAGAGTGATTGAAACTTTGGTGTGAAGATACAAAATGTTAAAAAATAACCGCAAAACACCAAAACGCTTAACAAATGTCGACGTACGTTTCGCCAAAATAGTTAGTATCATCAGTAGATGATTAAATCTAAAGACTTAATTTCCTATACCTATGTAGGTATAGACTACCTATAGCTTGTCCCGTTTGGCTCTGGGAGCTTGTGACAGACAGATGGACAGACACCGGAGTGAGGCCATAAGTGTTCTGTTTTTCCACTTTTGGTACGGAACACTAAAAAATAACAATTTTTCCCGTCACTACGAACTGCGGTTCTATATACAGGGTGGTGACCGTGACTGCTGCACATAGATATTTAACCCGTAAAATGAAACTTTCGCGATTTCCTGCTTCCCTAATTATATTTTAGGAAAAATATCTTCGAATAAAAGTTTTAGAACATAAAATTCTGCATCTAAATCATTAAACAAAATTAATTTGTCATGCTTTGTAACGGTAGAAATTTGGTATGAAAATATCAAAATTACCTCAAAAACAGATAGCGATAACCATATAACTTGAACAAAATGATTAGAAATTATTCTGACAGCTAAAACCTCATCATTTTGTACAAGTTCTATGGCTATCGCTATCTGTTTTTGAGGTAATTTTGACATTTTCATATCAAATTTCTGCCGTTACAAAGCATGCAAAATTAATTTTGTTTAATGATTTAGATGCAGAATTTTATGTTCTAAAACTATTATTTGAAGATATTTTTCCTAAAATAATTAGGGAAGTAGGAAATCGTGAAAGTTTGATTTTACGGGTTAAATCCCTACGTGTAGCAGTCACGGTCACCACCCTGTATAATCAAAAGCTAATAATAGCTTTCTACAAACATTGCAACGATCGCCCTCCTCATTTGACCGTCATGATAGCCATTGCAGTTCCTGCGAGGTCCCACTTCTGCAAAAGCACTGAGCAAGTATCGATCGATACGCGTATCTTCTCCCCGCCCCCTCTGACACCCCAACGCAACATTACAGATAGGGTGTTCTTCTGTCGCTGTAGATTCGAGGGTACAACGGCATCGGGACGTCGATAAAGGCCGGGTCACACGGCGCGTGATAACTCGTCGAGCCATCACAAGTCACCACGAGCACGCATCGTGTGACATGAATCGGTCGCAGTGACTCGTAAAGGTACGTGCAGTACGCAGCTGGGATTCTAGATGGTAGCATGTATGGTAGATGGTGGGTGAAATTATAAGAGCTTATAGGTTTGCACAACGAAGCATTGATACAAGCTTAAGTCGCGTTTGAAATGTCAGATAGCGAAGACGAATATTTGTGTTCTTCTGCTACAAAGTGGTATATTTTAAATACAAATTTGGGTAGGAGCTATCATGTCCACCCTATTAATAGAAAACGATCTAAACATGGCGAATTTCATCATTTATACCAAGAATTAAAATTTTACCCAAACCGGTTTTTTTGAATATTTACGTATGGAACCTAACACTTTTAAATACGTCTTAGCAAAAAGTCAAAACAAATTAAATAAAAACTGGCAAAATTTTACTTAATAAACTAGTCATATCCATTGCGAAACGTGTAACGGCCATTTGACAGTTGTCACACGTTGATTGTAGTAGTCAGCGCGCTGAAAGAATGGTGAGATACATTCTTGTATCTAGCAGCTCTTGTAACAGTGCTTATACCTGCTACACTCACTGCTTCGTTGTGTACGCTCGCATATATAACAATGCATTAATTTAAGCAAGCCCTGCAGCTATGATCTACGCTACCATCTAGAATCCCAGCTCCATACTGCACGTACCTTTAGCCGTTCCTAAGAAAAATGGTCTTGACGGACAAATGGACAAACGGATGGACGGACGGACAACAAAATGATCCTATAAGGGTTCCGTTTTTTCATTCTGAGGTACGAAACCTTAAAAAGATAAATTATTAAAGTCGTAATTCGTTGGATCGTCTCGAAGGCGGTAAATGAACACGAGTCAATATGATATCCTGCACGAGCCATTTAGAACCACGAGCCGCGCCAAGACGAGCCATCACAAGCCTCGCGCCGTGTGACCCGGCCTTTTAACAACGATTTGTGGTTTCAATACACTCGCGCTTTTCTTGGACAGTTTTAACTGTACATGTCATAATTCAAATCGGAATTATATCTACTAAGTATAGGTAGTACCCACTACCCATTAAAGATGTCCATTAAACCTTCCGTGACTTTTTTATTTTTTACAAGCTTTTTTACTTTTTAGTGGCTTTGCTTTCCTTCTTGACTTTATTGATTCCTATAAAGTATAAATTTTTAAAAATCTACTGAAGCGATTTAAGTAAAATTTATGTGGGAACACCCCGAAGATATGCCCTATTAAATAAAAATATCTGGGTGCCGAGCTTTGCTCGGATGAGTTCAAAAAAATAGTACTTGTATGCTGTGAGATATTATTTTCTCAGAATATTATTCCGAAACGAATTTATTTCTGAAACATAATTTAAATAATTGTTTCTGTTAAATATTTTAAATACCTATGTGTATTTTTAAGCGTAAAAACTAAGTATCAACTTGAATTAAGCATTTTTTCCTGTAAATATTACTTAGGTCGCCATTTTCAAATCTACCGCCGTTATTGTTTTGTTGACTGAAGAACTCGCAAAAACCGATTTTCATAGATCTTGTAAAAATGTTCGAATCAGATGAAATTCTGCTTGCCCGTTGCCGTTTCAATAATCCGTTTTTAAACATTGATGCCAAATATCAACTTTATCGAAGTACTTTTTCTCTGTGATATCATCTTAGCAACTTCCAGTAAATTTCAAATATTTTTTTTGCATAGAAGGTACCTACTGAAAAACTCACAAAAATCGATTTTCGAAGAAATAGAATTCATATTATATCTTTTAATAACAAACGTCAGACTATAAACCTGCAGCGCAAAACATTTTTACATGCATCTTCACCATAGTTTTTAAAAATCGATGTGTTTTGATATACTGCATGCCTGCGTCGCTAGAAGTGCGGCCCTTCGGGCCGCCGTGCAAATTTTTAAACAAAACTTTTTTGTATGTATCTTAACAATAGTTTTCAAAAATCGATGTGTTTTTACACAGACTCGCGGTGCCAGAAGTGCGGCCCTTCGGGCCGCCTGTTTGTCATTGTTTACATATTGTGCAAGACATTTCTTATATTAGTGTTCATTTACAGTTTTAACCCTTGTGATATATTATACAAAATCTATGTAGAAATAGGCTTCGAATCGATCTGACAATTGACCGAGTTATAAATAAAAAAACCCTTTTTTTTAATTGCTCCCCTCTGGGACCAAGATTTCTACCTAGATCGATTTCTCGCCCCGAAAAATCCCCATTCTGTAAATTTCATCAAAATCGTTATTCGTTTTTGAGAAAAAAAAGTCTAGGTAAGATTATACGTCATACTATATATAACGTACATAATATACATATTTTATATAGGTAATATAAAAATAACATACTTAGGTACCTATTTATTTAAATATTAGTTAAAACTACTTACATAATTATGTTTAGTTTTTATTTCTGTTATTTTTTACTATACAAATAGTTCACGGATTATTTTAATAAGTTAAAAATTCTGTCAGATAATTTTGACATATAAATAATGAAAGTAGTTTGTTTTCTCCAAAGCCTACTCACGATATTACAATGTTTTGACAGGTCAAAAAACCGTTTTTAAAAATGATAAAATCGATAGGAAAACGAATTTTTCCAGGGATGAGACCTAGCTAAATCGATTTTTTGCCCCCCGAAACCCCTTTTTGGTAAATTTGATCAAAATCGTTAGAGCCGTTTTCGAGAAAATATTTATATAGATACATAGAAACATAGATAGGTAGGTATATACAAGATTTACTCGTTTAATAATATAGGGGGATGTAAGGATAAGAATCGAGAAGTTATGGCTGAACAAACATAAAAAAATTCGACTGATGACCAGTCCTATACTTCCCACCTAAGTATAGTAAATATTTGCAAAAAATAAACATTTTTTTTTTTATTCTTTGACTTGGCCCAAATAACCTTAGCTGTTGGTGGTCTTTAAAACACAATTTAATTTTTATTCTTTGAAAAAAGCATGGCCCTCTTTTTTGTTTGGTGATCTACTGCGATGACTAGCTTAATATAGCAAAAATCATGGTTACCTTGATTTACGTACAATTTTTATTTTTTTTAGTAAAATATTTTTTTTCTCGAAAACTATACATTTTAGAGAAAAAAATATTTACATTTTTTTCATATTATAACATCTAGAATTCATTTATATATTTTTTTACCTATGTTAATACGTGACATTGAGAACGTTTTTTTTGAATATCTCAGAATCCATGGAACCGATTTGACTCAAAATCTAATCAGATCTAAGTTAAAGGCTGATAAACACAATAGAATAATCGGCATGGCCGTATGTTGTTCCGTTCTTAAGATATCGAAGGCGAAAAATTGACCACATACACACACACACACACACATACACACACATACAGACATCAGTCAGAAAATGATCTTAAACGATTGCTAGGGTCTCAAAACGTGAAAATCTGTTAAAATCTCGAAATATTTTTTTCGGACTAAATCCATTACTTCCCTACCATAGTAGAGGTGGGAAGAAAAAATATATAGGTATGTATACATACCTATATATTTTTTCTTCCCACCTCTACTATGGTAGGGAAGTAATGGATTTCTTTCTTAAGTCCGCAACTATAGATATATCTATAGTTGCGGACTTAAGAAAGTTTACACCTGTAACATCTAGATTACCTGTTTTTTTAATATTTGCATATTGTAATTTAGTTTTGAATACAGATACTAATATATCAATTACTAATAGATCGAGAGCTAGTGACAATTTTTTGGTGTTATTTATTCAAGGTCTTATTTTTGTGAAGATGTTGAGGGAGGCATATTAAAGTGCCCTAAGATTTTGCTATAGATAGCGGTATGGGAGGGATGCAGACCGCCCCCAACATGTAACAAAAAAATGGTCACAATTATTATTGCTTCAAGGCTGAAATTGTTTGTATAGCTTTTCTGTGACCCAATAATGCCATTATAATATTTGCAGATCGATTGGTCAGTATTAAAGCGGTGGAAGATCACCCTAAACGTGTCATGTACCCAACGAAATTTATATTATTAGTTCAAGATTCAAATTTTAATATGTTGTTACGGCGACTGTTTTGAGCATATATTTCAATTTGCAGAACAAAAATCGGTATTAACCCTTTTGGAGAAAACACCTGGGCGAGCAAGTTTCTGTCTAAGAGAGGGGGTTAATACCGGCATTTTGTTCTGCAAATTGAAATATATGCTTAAAACAGTCGCTGTGATTAAGTCCAAATTAAAAATATTTTATCCGAACAAATTCAAATTATTGTTTTCATTGTGTTTTTAACGTTTCGATTTATGATTATGGTTAGTAAATCATGGCTATTTTGATAAATATTTTTAATTTAAACATGTTCCTTAATAAATTATTTTGTAATTAAAAGCTGCATATTGGTAATTTGCAGACATACGTGTCAGATAGGGTTTTTAATTATGAACAAATTTTGCATTTGTTTTTTTTCACCAAAATATATAGAAAAGCAGGAAAATTCATAAACATGATTTTACATGTATAAAATCCCTATTAGCCACAAAGCAAATCAGCACCCTGTATATTTATTTCATTCCTTAACCTTAACGCGACATAATCGTTAAAATCCACCCGAGTTAGTTGATTCAACCGAAAGCTCAGGTGTGCTCCGGTACTTGATACACCTACAATCTATATGCCTTGCTGGGGCGATATGGGGAACAATCAACAGCCAGGTCGGTACATTGAACCCCCGGAGTTCACCCCGGAACGGTACCGGAACGCTGCAGGTCAATGACTCCATTCCTGATGCAGTAGAGAGCTACGGTAAACGCGTAAATATATAGGGTTTTGTTAAAGCAAGGGCGCGGCTTAACGATCAAATTCGCGATATACAGGTGATTCGAAGCTTCCCCTGACACTAACGACCTCAGTTATTGAGCGTTTATAATCTACAAACTAATGTACGAAGTTCTTCTGATTTTTTTCTTAAGGTTATTTTTCTTTTTAAAGTCGTTATACAGATTTTTATGCGCCCCACGTTTTTATTACTTATTCCGGTAACGCAGCGACACAAAGTGCCTTTTGGTTTGTGTCCTAATTATTTTTTAGTTTTTGGTACAGCTGATGATTTAAAATAAAACCGTTTAACTTAAAAGTTTTTTTACATATTTTTATTTTCTAGTTTTTAGTTTGATTTCTGGCCCGTATCATTATGCAATCTCCTCATCCTTTCAACTATCCACCTCCTGATTCCATCATCAGAGCCTCGTTACCAAGTTGAAATTATCATAATATTGTATTATCACGGGAACTCAATGTGTGTGCAAAATTTCATAAAAATCGGTTAAGTATAGAAGTAGTTGAAAAAGCTGTTGCAAGATTTGAATCAAAGATAGTAACAAACAAACAATCAAACAAAAATATACGGGGTCAAGCTAAATAAAACCGTTTCAAAATAAAAAAAAACTCGGGTCGCAGTGCCAAACCCTGCCGACAAAATAGTGTATTTGCTAATACAGGCATTGTGGCAGTATTATGTGAACTTAAGTTTGTTTTTTGACAAAATAAAAAATTTAACCCCTTAATATATCCCTTAAAATAATTAAATTTTTCTAAATTTCAATATTAGACATGGATTTTATCAGTACAACATCTGCACCAAATTAAATATACCCTTCCATAAGTAAATCCGTATCAACAAACTAGTGTTTTCATAAAATTTGAAAGTCCGGTCCTGTCGGGCCGATTTTATTAAAATTTTAGCAGCACATTTTAATCTTTACTAAAGAGTTAAATTTCAATTTTGAAACGATTCTGACAAATTTTTCGGTATTTTTGGGCCCAAAAACTTGTTGGAACCCCTAAATACAACCCTGAAAATGGTCCGATCGGGCCCATTTTAAATAGGCTTCTTGCGGTGATGGGTTCCAATGTGTGTACCAAATTTCGTTTCAATCGATTACGTCTGTCGAGAGTTATCGTTTCAAAAATGGTGCCAAAGTGTTCAAGAGGCTATGAAACGTCGAGAAATTTTGGTCCGACCCCTAGGTCCCGCCATCCGACCGACGCCAATAGTGTATGTGCCATATTATGGCAAATACACTAAAAATGTTTAATATATGACTGTTTCCTATTAGAAATCATTGCCAGAAACATAATGACGTTCATTTCATTTCATTACGTTAAGTATTTAAGGAGATACAAATTTTTAAACTTTAATAGTTTCTTACGTCATCATCAACACCCGCGAGGCGGACTTTATAATCTTTATACAACCAGGCCGCCTAAAGTGTGCAGTATGGAGCTAGGTTCTAGATGGTAGCGTAGATCATAGCAGGGCTTGCTTATAAATTAATGCATTGTTATACATAGAGAAGAGGTTATATACAGGGTGAGTTCGACCACCCGTATCAGTCGTTTTTTTCGAAAACGGTTAGTCGTAGAGAGTTGTGTCAAAAATTTGTATTATAAAAGCCTTAATAAAGAATCGAATGGTGATAATTTTTTTTCCGGGAAGGTCGGCTTCCCTATTAGTTTGCTCCAGAATGTCCAGAACTCCGGAATTATAAATGTAACGATAGGTCGAAAGTGGTATTGTTGAAAAGATCTTTAAAAAATTAGCAAGTTTTGTACGGATTTTTTTTTTATTACTGCCACCCCTGTTCAGTAATATTTGTTTGAAATTACTATTATTAAAATGTCATAATAACGAACTTTTTAAAAGTCCGCATTTAAAATCTAGTTACCTATCTATCGATCATTAAACACTGAAAAAGTACACTCACGGTATAACCAGAAGAGCTCAGTAGTATGTATTAAAGAGTAAATGGAAGACAGTTTGAACACTTGTGACAATAATAAAATTAAGGAAAATCGCAGGATAGTGGACAAATATTTGATTTATTAAATTAAATGTACGACGTTTCGTTTATATATTTAAACTTTTTCAAGTACACAAAAATATTATTTTTGTGTACTTGAAAAAGTTTAAATATATAAACGAAACGTCGTACATTTAATTTAATAAATCAAATATTTGTCCACTATCCTGCGATTTTCCTTAATTTTATTATAATCACGATGGACACGATTTCTAATATAAACTTGTGACAATGTCTAAGGTTGCTAGATTTTTAATGCCGACTTCGATCGTTATTATGAAATTTTGATTTAATAATTTCAAACGATTGTTACTTAACAGGGGTGGCAGTAATTAAATAATTTTTCCTACAAAACTTGCCTATTTTTTAAAGAGCTTTTCAACAGCACCACTTTCAACCTATCGTGCTTTCTAAAATTCCGGAGTTTTGAACATATAATAATTTATATTTATACTTATAGAAATTTACAGGGGTGGCAGTAATAAAAAAAATTTTCCTACAAAACTTGCTTATTTTTTAAAGATCTTTTCAACAATACTACTTTCGACCTATCGTTACATTTATAATTACGGAGTTCTGGACATTCTGGAGCAAACTAATAGGGAAGCCGACCTTCCCGGAAAAAAAATTATCACCATTCGATTCTTTATTAGGGCTTTTATAATACAAATTTTTGACACAACTCTCTACGACTAACCGTTTTCGAAAAAAACGACTGATACGGGTGGTCGAACTCACCCTGTATATGCGAGCGTACACAACGAAGCAGTGAGTGTAGCAGGTATAAGCGCTGTTACAAGAGCTGGTAGATTCAAGAATGTATCTCACCATTCTTTCAGGACGAAACATCAACTTCAAATTTTCGGTTCTGGGAATTTCCCAGATTTGTTAAAAATATTTTAAGCACCTGGTTTATGGTTACCTATTTTTTGGAAATATCTGCTATTGTAATCATTATTACAGTTATTTATGACGGATTTGCTAATTGGTACAACATTTATAGTTATTTATGGATTATGTAAATTTCGGAATTATTTCAACTTTTCATATTATTATATTACCTACTTTAAGAACAATAGTCGTTTATACCTACGACTAGAACAATGAAGTATAAGACGCGAGGGGTGAAGTTTGTACGCGAGTCGCAATCGTCAACACCCCTCGCGTCTTAAGGCGGTTTTCCACCAAACGGACAAAACAAAAACTGGTGTCGAAAAAAACAAAACTGCTACTTTGCACAAACTTTTTGAAGACTCGAGATTTTTGCGACTGTTGCTGTTTTGTTTTTTGAGTCCCGTACGGAAGCGGTAAGATCAAAGAGTTTGACGTGTTTACGAACTGGAGTCTGTCTAGAGGAAACAGCAAGTTGCGTTTTTAATGCGCACCTAGTTTCTTTTCAGCTCTCTTTGTGTATAGTGTGGAATATTACATTTATAAAAAAATAAGCAATAGGTAAGTTAATACGAGACGGTTATCAATTACAATTACAAAAGCAAATTCAGACATCACTTTTAATAATAATGAATTCATTATTATTAAAATATCGGAGTACCTACATGATTGCAAATTTTGTATCTACTTACTTCTGCTCCATAGAACGCAGTACAAACCAACCACCAACCATGATAAAAAAATCATCTTTAAACATTTCCAAAACTCGTCTTCAAACCTCAAAATTGAAAGCAACGCACTAGTTCGTTTGGTGGAAAAGAACTGAAAACTAGAACGAAACTCCGACGATACTTTGTCTGCTTGGTAGAAACAGAGTTTCAAATTTGTCCGAGTTTTGTTTTTTGTTTTCTGTGTTTCAAAAAACAGGAACAAAACAGAAACTCGACTAGTCCGTTTGGTGGAAAACCGCCTTTATATTTAATTTTACGGATTGTATACATTATTTTTAGTAACAGATATTCTTTGAAATGTACAACAATTTCAACTTTAGAGCTTTATTGAATTAATGTAAAACACCGTAAATTCACTGACAGCACTACAAAATATACTAAAAATATTGGTCTTGATCCAATATTCCTTTACTTCGTTACCATAGCAACGCACGCTATACTTACTGTCGTATCACATAAAATACTGCATTATTGTATACGCATTATTATTTATTAGATTCTAATTCTAATAATTAAAAACATAAAAAACTACAAACAATACAATTATTAATGAGCAGGATGAGCTTGCTTTTCTGAGCACAACTTCTCAAATCGGGACTGAAGTTCTGAAATTGTGACTCCCCTAGGATAGAGCCGCGACGCCCCAGGGCGTCACGACGCACAGTTAGGGAACCTTTGGCATAGGCCATAGACATAAATAAAATATTCCGGTCCTGCCTTAAAAATTTCGCCAGGACGACGCATGCGCACTAAAATTTTGTGGTGAAGAAGGAAGAATTGAAAGATTCAAAAATCACGTAACTCTGGATCCGCGTTAGACGGAGTGACGTAAGTCGCGGTATTACTGTATACAACTTTTTTTATTCATAAATAGTTTCTTCACATTTCATTATAAAATAATTTGCTGTAAAATAAGTTTTACAGGGCAATAACTGATAGTGTTTAATGCCATGATATTAGAAAACGTCGTGGATTCCATTTTCGATAAACTTTTTATTTATTTTACTTGTTTTATTTTCGTAATAAACAATTTCACGACATTGTGAGCATATAAATTTTTCCCTTATTCGAGTACAATTTTTACCACCAGATGTCATATGCCCACTTGACAGATCCCAATACAACAAATAATTTTCAAAGTTAAGGTAGTTGTCGTGCTATGGGCATAGTGTCAGAAAATTCTAAATTTTCGAATACTCATTAAGGATACTATAATACAAATACCATTAAAATTTGAAGTTGATTGACCATCTCTAACTCGAGATAAACTTAATTAAAGTTCGGATAATTAACACGGAGAGCATAGGAAAGGTTGTATTTTTGACAAGTTTTTAATTTAAAAAAAAAAGTAACAGTCAGAAATTTTCAAAAAACTAACTGTTCATTGATGTTTTTGTTCTGAGTTTAAAAAAGAAAATCCAAAAATTATTGACCTTTTTATTGTTGAGATATAATAACGCAAAGTTCAACAATTTATGAGAAAAGATTCATTTTTATATAATCCAAGCGAACGAACTAAGTGAAATATGTGTAACTAACAACAGTTTAGTTACAATCTCTAACAAAAAATTTTTACATTTAACACTATACTTATTTATTGTTTTACAGCGTATTATGAACGAAACTTTTAGATGTTATTGTCACAAGACAACTACTTTAAGCCACGCAAACATGTACAAAGAAATTTGATGACGACACAAGAAAAATCACAAAAAATAAAAGAATGTTTGGACAATGTTACGTCACAAGGGATGCGTTTGTTTATATGAACAAGTGACGGTACAGCACCATACATAACGGCGCAATGCAAGTTTAAAATGTGTTTTGATATTTTGTAATATTTAACAGTAGTGGCGCCAACGACTGCGGTATTTTTGGGGCACGTGTTCTCCTTACGAAAAGCCAAAGTAAAAAAATATTAATGGTTTTATTGAAGTCGTAATCTGTGTTCACACATTTCTAACTGCGTCTAACTTGAAAGTAAAAGGGGAGAAGCGTTTTGGCTTTTGAGCCCTTCAGGTAGTTTTGAGTCTTTATTTTTTTACTCGACTGCGCCAGAAGGAGGGTAATGTTTTTCGAGTGTATGTATGTATCTATGTATGTATATTTCTTCATCACGCTCTGTAGCCTAAACGGCTTGACGGATTTTGAAAAATGAGATGTCATTAGATTCGTCTGAATCCCCAAGTGCCATAGGGTATATGACGTCACGGAAAATTTAATATGGCGGACGCTAGACGCCATTTTGTCTGAATGCAAAAGTAATTTTCCTTCTAAATACATTGATATAGGTACCAAAATCAAAACAAAAGAAAGGTTTCGTTGACATTTCAAATAGGGTGCATGACGTCACGGAAAATTCAATATGGCGGGCGCTAGACGCCATTTTGTCAGTACGCAAAAAATCGGTAAAACCTTGTGTGTGGGGTATCAAATGAAAAGGCTTGATGAGTAGATTCAACTAAAAGGAAGGAAATAAAAAATTTATAAAAAAAACAAAAAACCCGACTGCGTAAAAATCTAACATAAAAGATGGAAACAAGATCAAATGATAACATGCAATCGGAGGTATTTTTGTTCAATTTGTTACTACTATGCCTCCGACTGCATGTTGTCATTTGATCTTGTTTCCATCTTTTATGTTCGATTTTTACACAGTCGGGTTTTTTGTTTTTTTAATAAATTTTTTTTTTATTATTGATGT
Source organism: Mongoloraphidia duomilia (assembly GCA_039654895.1). Lineage (NCBI taxonomy): Eukaryota > Metazoa > Arthropoda > Insecta > Raphidioptera > Raphidiidae > Mongoloraphidia > Mongoloraphidia duomilia. The sequence goes on from CM077524.1 coordinate 3,385,943, forward strand.
GAAACATCTTATGGCGCGGGTGTAAAATCGCTTGAATGTTACGTCGCGTCTTCCCGCACTATACTGTTACACAGTCGCTATGTTACGTGTGTGTGTGTGTGTGATTATCTGTATTGCTGTTTCAGTACCTTCGCAGAGAGAGTTTCTCGCGGGGTGCGGAGAGAGGTAATAAATGGGGGGATAAATCATAAATTCTTATCTATGGAACTACTGAACCGATTCTAAAAATTCTTTCACTAATTATCTTCGAAGGGGGAGAAGTTCTCGCGGGGTGGGGGTAATAAATCATAAATTCTTATTTCTGGAACTACTGAACCGATTCTAAAAATTCTTTCACTAATTATCTTCGAAGGGGGAGAAGTTCTCGCGGGGAGGAGGTAATAAATCATAAATTCTTATCTCTGGAACTACTAAACCGATTCTAACAATTCTTTCACTAATTATCTTCGAAGGGGGAGAAGTTCTCGCGGGGAGGGGGTAAATAAATCATAAATTCTTATCTCTGGAACTACTGAACCGATTCTAAAAATTCTTTCACTAATTGTCTTCGAAGGGGGAGAAGTTCTCGCGGGGAGTAGGTAATAAATCATAAATTCTTATCTCTGGAACTACTAAACCGATTCTAAAAATTCTTTCACTAATTATCTTCGAAGGGAGAGAAGTTCTCGCGGGGAGGGGGTAATAAATCATAAATTCTTATCTCTGGAACTACTGAACCGATTCTAAAAATTCTTTCACGAATTATCTTCGCAGGGGGAGAGCTATGAAAATGTTTCACATCTGCTAGGCATCTCACGACGGCTCACTTTTTTTTCAATTAATATCTAATTTTTAATAATCTGTTTTTTTTTCGTTATTCATTAAAAACAAGATAAGTATAAAATTACTTATTTATCAATGAGTTTTTAATACTTTATTAATTTTCAAAATTAAGTCGTTAAAAACTGAAAACACGACTAAATTTTAAAACTGGAACCAAATTCGAATCACTTGACAATACGAATTAATAATAATAAAAATTAGGTACATACCACTGCAGCTTTTTTTCTTCTCGCCTGGCCTTCTTCATGAATCTTTTCATGTATCTATTCGACCTACGTTTCGCCTTGATGGTTTTCATCTTCTTCAGAAGCTGTAAGCCGCACTTTCCTTTCCTAAATCTTGCTCTCTTCTTTTTCGGATCTTTAGTCTTTAATTTCAAACCCAAATTCGACAGAAACTTCAACTTTTGATTTAAACTATTTCCGTTATCACTTTTGGATTTTGAATTTTTATTATCACTTTTACATTTCCCTACGTCGGATTTTTTGTCTTCCATTTGAGACGTCTGTTCGATAGACTTTCGTTGCGCAATACGAATACTCGATCTTACCGGAAGTCGAACAACTTCCTGCAACTTTGGAAGCGGTTTCTTAGCAACCGATCGACACAAATCATCAACCACTACTATAACACTTTCTTCGTCAACATCTTCCTTGGTAGTTGTAGAAGTAATAATCGATTCCTGATTGATTTTTATATCGCTTTTCAAATGTTTTATCGCGTCGAGTGGTAAAAAACGCGACAATTCAACAATTGTATCATTTTCTGGAACACCTTTTCTTAAATTTTGAGTCGGCGATATTTTTTTCGTACTAAAAATTTTGTCTGAACCGTTCAGTTTGTCTCGAATTCGAGCCGATATGTTTTTGAATTTATTTTTTTCGTTTCTATTTGCTTCAAGTAAAATGACTTTTTTGGAGTTTTTATTAGGTTTTTGGATTTTGTTATCGTATGATCCGATTAATAGCACTATATTTTCGGTTTGTTTTTCGAGTTTTAAAGACGGCTCATCCGATATCTTGAACACTTTCGTTGAATTTAATAAAACCCCTTCCTTTTTTTCATCAATGTTTTCTTTTTGAATCTCAACAGGCGCTGTTGTATTTGAAACACTTTCTGCAGATTCTATTTTTGGCTTTAAAAATTCGTCGCACTTTGCAGGTAAAGACCCTCGTCTAGCAGGTACTTTTTTCTGTCTAGAAATAACTTTTGATAATTTTTTTACAGCATTTAAAGGATTAATGAAGCTTTTTCTTGTTTTTGAAGGTTCATTTTTTTTTCGATTTGGTCGTTTTCTGACAGGACCTAAAAAATCACTAGATGTCAGTTCATTTTGCGTATTTTGGATTTCATCATCTTTATTATTTGATAAAGATTTTTTCCGATTTTTCTTTTCAGGAATCTTTTTAATCAAAAAAATATCATTATAAGCATCGATTGCCATATTTTCTAATTTATTTTTTTCACATTCGAATACATCGTTAAAATTATTACGATCTGAATCATCGCCGCTTTTCAGAACACATTTCCGTTTTTTCATTGGTAATTTTATTTCGTCTTTCACTTCTTCAATACAATTTTCACGTTTCAAATCGACTTCTTTTTTCACATTAACATTTTGAAAACTAACAATTTCGTTCTGACAATCTTTTTTCTTTTTGGATTTACTAACATTTTTATTACATTGTTTTTTATCAATTTCATCAACTTGACGATTTTCAATAATCTTGTCAACCACCTTCTTCAAGGACGAATCAATTTTCTCAATAGTGCTCTCATAATTTTCAAATTTAATTACACTTTGTCGCGTACTTCTCTTGACTATTTCACTTTTTGTACTTTCAAGGTCACTCTTTTTGGGTGTTGTTTTTTGCAAACTGTTATCAACCTGTCCCATTCGTTGTTCATTTTTGACAATAACACTTTTATGCACCACGATTTTACTGCCAGTCGACAACCTCCGTTTTTTCGTATTTTCAATCTGCTTTTCTTTAACACTTTCCTCATTTTCTTTCACAATAACTTCTTCTTTAATAATCCTATCTGGTAAATTCAAATCTGGCACAGCATCACCTGCCAACTTTCTTCTGGTCGGTAAACCTAACAACTCATGTTGAAGATCTCTTTGATAATTCTTCTGTGAGAAGTGTGTACTGCAAACACGTGCATAAGGTGGAATATTACTGACTTCTTCACCGCGACAAAGCGACGCCCAAACTAGAGCGTCGCGTTTACAAGAAGGAAACACGTGATAAATTATACTTTGACCTGACCTATTCAACGGCCTTGTCTTACTATAATAGTTTCCACAATTCAACACGAAACACTGAGGCATTATTGAAAAATATATATATTAAATAATTAAAATACTGGAATGTATCACAATAAAACTATTGCATGAGATCACTATATTAAATTTTGGCACTTCTTTACGCTGACAATGATTGACTAGAATATAAAATCACAACACAACTACGTATCACTAAATTCACAACACACGTTGAAACTGCAAACTGCCATAATATAGGTTATGCTGTTACTGTTTCTTTAAAGCGGCATTTTAAACTTGCAACAATACGTTACACAAAAACAATTGATTATTGTTAATTTTTTTTGGTGTTAAACTCTTAAACAACTTTATTTGGCACTCGGAGAATAAAAAAAACAAAAAAGAAATCGGAATATGCGAAAAGCTGGCGACTAAGCCCGATGCGTTTGCAATAGTTCAACCCTCAGTTGGTTGCGATCTCGCGATGCCGGCCAATCATTTTTTGGATGCAGCTTCGTGCATCTTGCACCATGCACCAGATGCATTCGTTCAAAGGGCGCTTGTAATCAACCCCTCAAGCCTAACCCTCTGTCAAGGTTTTGCCTATTGTGTACCGTAGTGACGTAATAAGAATACATCGTTTTGGTACAGCTGTGCACATAAAGATCAAGTAGGACCCGCTGACGTATTCACAAATATCGATTGTTATTTAGGATAGATGTTAATTGTTAACTTTATTTGTTGTCATCATACTAATTAATTTATTATTATTATTGTAGATTATAGACGCATCGACCATACTAATTAATATCCCGTTATATTAACTTCAAAAATTTATTTATTCACAGCTACTGTGCTCTATAAAAAAATTCGACTGATGACCAGTCCTATACTTCCCACCTAGTAAACAATAATTAACTAATGAATACAATGACCTTCAAGTACCTCAGCGTTCAAATTTGTTTATTGTCTATCTCATTCTGGCCGTGCGCGACAAGTACCTATACAGGGAAGATACACAGCATATATTATTTGCAAGAAATTGTAGCGCAGTGGAATTTTTTGATGTTGTTTGTGAATTGTGATTAATTGAAATTTATTTTTAATAAAATGGTTTACTATAAAATACTAGTTATAATATTTGCATCAATGTAAATTTTAATTGTGATTAGTTCTACTTATTACAAGATTTATTATTTTAATCTGGTGACGGCTGGTCAGAATAATATTTAATTAATCTTGTTGGCTTGAATATTATATTTGAACTGTGTAATTTCTTATGATTTTTAAAATTGACGAGATATGAAAGTAAGGATGCCAGCGATCTTGCATAATAGTCTATTTGATAATCTTTATAAAAATGGCGTTATGTCACTGTACAGGACCGGCATCGTTACAAAATGAAAACACTCTCTTTTATTCTTTGAAAAAAAGCATGGCCATCTTATTTGTTTATTGATCTACTGATGGCTAGCTTATAGCAAAAATCATGGTTTCCTTGATTTACGTACAATTTTTTTTTAGTAAAATATTTTTTTTGCGATATGTATAGCGGCCATTAATGACCCATTTAACATGCAGGTGTTCAGAAAATGGTTTACTTTCTGCACTAGCGCAGAAAATAACGGTTGCCATGGCAAATTTTGTTAATTCGCTCTATACGCCTGCGTACGCTTGCGTGCGCCTGTCATTACTTACTTGCACAAACTTCGCGGCACACTATAGAAGAAAATATGGCGACGCAAATGAACTGTCAGAATTTTTTGAAAATGACGAAAAAAGTAGGTATGTATTTTGTAGTGGGTATGGCAAAAAATACCATACTATCGCTTGTTTTTACATACTGTCATCACTCGCCATATAATATGCCCCATTACGTATCTAGATATACAATCTACTATTTCTCGAAAACTATACGTTTTAGAGAAAAAAAATATTGAGATTTTTTCTTATTATAACATCGTTAAAGGCTGATAAATACAACAGAACAGAAATGTTGTTCCGTTTTTACGATATCGAAGGCGAAAAATTGACCACACACACACATATACAGACATCAGTCAGAAAATGGTCTTAAACGATTTCTAGGGTATCAAAACGTGAAGATCTGTTAAAATGTCGAAATATTTTTTTCGGACTAAATCCAATAGTTTCCCACCATAGCTTATATATTATAGACCGAGAGCTAGTGACAATTTTTTGGTGTTATTTATTCAAGGCCTTATTTTTGTGAAGATGTTGAGGGAGGCATATTGAAGTGTCCTGTGTAAGGGATTTTGCTAGATAGCGGTATGGGAGGGGTGCAGACCGTCCCCAACATGTAACAAAAAAAAATGGTCACAATTATTATTGCTTCAAGGATGAAATTGTTTGTATAGCTTGTCGGTGACCTAATAATGCCATTATAATATTTGCAGAACGATTGGTCAGTATTAAAGGGGTGGCAGATCATCCTAAACGTGTCATGTGCCTGACCAAATTTATATTATTAGTTCAAGGTTCAAATTTTAATACGTTGTTACGGCGACTGCTTTAAGCATATATTTCAATTTGCAGAACAAAATGTCGGTATTAATCTCTTGCAGAACGATATAAACACCTAGGCGAGCAGGTTTCCCTCTAAGAGAGGGGGTTAATATCGACATTTTGTTCTGCAAATTGAAATATATGCCGGTAAGCATACTGACATCTCCTGTGGCGTAACTTCAGGGTGGCAAGACTGGCAAAAAGCCAGGGGGCCCGACTTCAGGGGGGCCCGCGGCAGCTAACATTAAGTAGTTGATGTTGCAGCGTACTTAAGTTTCGTTCCTTCCATTATCCATATTTATACTTCCTGTTCTTATACATCTGAGAATTTTTGCAAATTTTTCTTTCCATTAATCGTGAAGATAAGAGATGGAAGAATGGTGGGAAACGTCAATTTTTGTCGGCGAGCCTTAATTGCCAGAGGGCCCACCAAAAAATGTGCCATGGGCCCCAAATTTATAGTTTCGCCATTGGTCAATTTGCATTTATTTTTTACCCGACTACGAAAAAAAATAAAAAAACCCGACTGCGTAAAAAAAAACTAAAAAGAAAAAAATAAAAAATAAATTAAAAAATCAAAAAATCTGACTGCGTAAAAAAACTAAAAAGAAAAAAACAAGTTCAGTACTAAAAAAATATATTCTAATGTGGAACATAGCGATTTTAAACAGTCGGAACCCATTATTGAGAAGATTTGCGCCAATCTAGATTTCTTATGGGTCCCGACTGTTTAAAAGCGCTATGTTCGGTTCCACATTAGAATTTATTTTTTTAGTACTGAACTTGTTTTTTTACATATTACATGCTTTATTTTATTTACATATTATGAATTTTTCTATACCAGGGGTCGGCAACCTTTTGAGACGGAAGAGCCAAAAGTTACAATTTACAAAATTTCCCAGTTTTTAAAGAGCCACTAACATTTTTATTTCAATATTATGGTATTTGATTAGGATTGTAACTAAACAAACAGAACAGTGTTGCCACATTTAAAAAATATCAGCTGTCCGTATACTCTCTACTCCACCTATTTTTATCGTGGATTATAGACGCGTCGACAACTTAGGTCATTAGCGTCTTAAATACAACAAATATCATAACATATCACTTAAAACTAAATAACATCACAAAACATCCATGAGCAGAGGTGGGATTCGAACCCACGACAGTCTGATTCAGAGGCTGCGATCTACTCCACCTATTCTCACTGTTCTCTGTTGAGTGTTTTTATCCTGTTTAAAGTTTTTTTGCAGTATAATATTTTTTATGAGTTTTGAAAATAAAATAATATGATTATTAACATTTGCGCATGGAACTGGAGAGCCGCATCTTGACATCGTAAGAGCCGCATGCGGCTCTCGAGCCGCAGGTTGCCGACCCCTGTTCTATACAATCCAATAATCCGAACATTTCTATAATCCGGCACCCCCTAGTTTTTAATAGTGCCGAATTAGTGAGACTCTACTGTATTGTGTTCCGCGGATTGTCCATTTACTCAATGTGCGGTGAGTGAAGTCCACAAAGAGAGCAAAAATATATCTGTGTCTCTTTTGACGAAGTTATTCCGCATTTATTCCAATGATGTCATTTGTCGGTGTACGGACGTTCCATCTATACGAAATGTAAACAAAATGCTTGACAGCTGTTGTCATTATAACGTAACCTAGTTTAATTTTGTTAAAAACAGTTTTTTACTCATATTCCTTGAAATTCATAGTGATATAAGAAGTAAACACAGGTTTCGGGTCTTTTTGGGCATAATAATATCACTATCAACTGAAGTATTCCATGAACTGAAGTATAAACACCACTTGAAACGTAATATATAAAGACAAAGAAATATGTCATGGATGCCATTGACGTAAAACCTCAGTGCCTAGGGTTGCCACCTCTCCGGGTTTGACCCGGAGACTCCGGTTTTCAGGGGCGATCTCCGGGTCTCCGTGTTTTACGTCAATTTCTCCGGGTCAGTTGAGCCGGCAGAGAATTCTTACTTTTTCGTTATACATAATATGATATTTCATTTTTCATATATTACAAAAGAGAACACACTTGTCTTTTTTAACTTATCAGGAAGAAAGAGATAAAAGTGGTCTAGAATGCTCTGTCTTTCAATTGCTTAAAATAACTATGTTAGGAAAGGATAACAATCCTACCGAGTCCGAGTGAGGTTTCAGAACGATCAGTGATATAATCCCTTCTCTTTCACTCAAAGTATCCCTAACCTCGAAATCTTGGTAATGAAAAGTATACTTGGAAAAAAAGGGGTCTAAATAGTATGATTCTTTTTTTTATGATTAAATTGTTTTTTTGCTAATAATTTAAATTTTTATTCTATAAGGCTAAGGGAACAGTGCACATTTGAAAATGTTTTGTAATGTATAAATAAACGAAATGTAATAAATCCCTGTTATTCTGATTCATTATTGTTAAGTTGTTACTTGAATTTGAATTTCTCACGTTTTCAACTGCGCCAAAGTTTCTCTCTTCTGAAGCCACCCCCCCCCTTCGGTCAGTAAAAATCTCCGGGTCAAAGTCTCTCCAGAGGTGGCAACCCTATCAGTGCCCCCAGTGGTCAATAGTATACCTTCTCTCTTTTAAAAATTCTGTCTTTGTCTATGGAAGTAGCCAATCAGGAACCTGCCAGCTGGGTTCCCATAAAAAAAGACAGAAATATATACCCGCACGTATGTTGGCTTCACGATTTTTGATCTATCAGCAGTACAGATTTCTTATGTACATGATTCAATTCGACCTTGTATTCCAAACAACGGTACGAATAGTCCTCGTGCTGCCATCTATTAAAGAACGCTGTGAACTGAAACTTCCAAATGGCGCGGCGTTCTGTCAAAGCACATATAAATCCGGCGTTGTTAAACTATTCGCCACTAGATGTAAGCACGTGCATTAATACTTCACGTGACCTACCAATGTCCTCGGAGTATTGATATTTGGGCAACTCTGGACATAATCGTATGTGTGTGTGTGCGTGTGTGTGTGTGTGTGTGTGTGTGTGTGTGTGTGTGTGTGTGTGTGTGTAAAACCATAAAGTTTAAAATACATTTCCGTATCCTTGTAGAGCGGCAATAACACATACAGATATCAGATATGAGTTCAAATAACATGCCTTACTTCAAATCAGGGATGAGTAAAGTGCGCTTTGCGGCGGCACCCGTCTAAAACACTTACTTTCCATGGCTTCTCTATTATAAACCCACAGTTACTAGGTTCTAAAACAGGTAATATTATAAAAAAATAATAAGTTGAATTGAATTGTGAATTATAGACGCTCGACATCAAAAATAATAAGTTGAAAATATGAATTGGTACTAGGCCCAAATAACCCTGTGTCGCATGACAATGGTCTTAAAAAAACGCGTAACAAAAATTGAATCACGCTCGTTCTATAGTTTGACCAACGAAAAAACGCCGGTCGTGATAGGGAGAGGGGAGAAAGAGGGAGAGGGGAGAAAGAGAGAGAGGGGAGAAAGAGGGAGAGGGGAGAAAGAGAGAGAGGGGAGAAAGAGGGAGAGGGGAGAAAGAGAGAGAGGGGAGAAAGAGGGAGAGGGAAGAGAGAGGAAGATGGAGAGGGGAGAAAGACGGAGATGAGAAAGGGAGTTGGGGAAAGAGGGGGAGGGGAAGGAGGAAAAGGGGAGGGGAGGGTCAGGAGAAAAGAGGTGTGAGAGAGGGAGAATAGGAAGAGAAGAGGGAGAGAACGTGAGAGGGAAGATAGAGTACAAGTGTGTGTCAAACGACATCAAGATAGGGTATTCGACTAATCAGAATGGACCCTGACTGCACGTACTAGTCGCTTGTAGACAAGGAGGGTAGACAGTACTTTCTCTATCCTACTAATGTTTACAGTTGACACAAAAATGAGAGAAAGAGATAGTTATTATAGACGACTATCATTATCTCTTTCTGGAATTGTGATTGGTTCTTCGTCTCCATGTCTAAGCTTATGCTTTTTGTCATGTTATTTGAAAATTGGATATTCACCATAAACGTTAGGGCTGAAATTCTAGAAAGAGACAATGCTATAGTCGTCTACAATAACTATCTCTTTCTCTCATTTCTGTGCCAAAATTATAAGGGACAGCTCTGTCCAGTGTCCATCCTCCATATCTATGGTTTGTACATCCTTACATAGATATTGTACTACTATTGTAACTTGTAAGTAGTGCACATAGAGATAAGAATATAATAGGAGGGATAAAATGTGGGACGGAATAATGTACCGGAAGTTGGAGACAACATTTGTATTAAGAGGAAGTAACGTACTGACTTACTGACAGCAAATAAACACTCTAATTGAAAATCGTTGCTACTTCTATGGCACGACGTTCTCTAGGAATTTTATCTGAAAACTAAACTTATTATGAAAAAAATAATGAATTGAAAATATGAATTGATGCTAGGCCCAAAATCCTTAGCTGTTGGTGGTCTTTAAAACACACACAACACATAAAAATAACATACAAAAGTTATAAAAGGGTACAATAAATATGGACGCTAATGACCTCAGTTGTCGATCGTCTATAATTTACAATTCATTCATACAAAAAATACTTTAAGAAGGCCGGTGCGTGATATCATGGCTATCTGCTATGCCATAATTTATCTAATTGTCGTTCATTTTGGCTGTTATTTAATTTCTAAATATCTCAATATTTAATAACTTTAGCTGATATGTACCTTAATAATTTACTGTTCACTATTAAATACTGTATCTTATTCTGGAATAAAAATGCTCTGTTACAATTAAAAAATCGAAGCTGACCTTCGCCTGACCTTCACAGCACCACCTATCACAGTCTTCTGCCCCCCTTGACACTATAACTATTGTATAAAACATTTTTTTATGATTTGTACCATTTACGAGATATTTCACTGCATTGTTTAAGATGTGCCACCCTGTATATCCACGGCAACAACTAACCAACACAATATTCTGATTGTTACTGGACGTGAACATAATGCCTAATATACAATAATGTTCTGCGTTTGGTCAGTATAATTATTGTTCATTGACGTGCAGAAATTGAATTCGAAAAATAAAAATTTTCATTATGAAGGAAATATCGGTTAAATGTGACGGTTTATCTCCAATGTGTCGATTATGTTTAGCAACGGGTGTTAATTTATTAGATATATTTGCGAATTCTGTCAAACTGAGGAATCAACCGTCGGATGTAATAATGAAGTGTGCTCCCGTTCAGGTAACTATATTTAATCAACTAAAGCTGCGTATTCCTTAGACAGATTTGCGCGTACGAACAGTTTACGCCCGAATTTGCTCAGCTGATGTGTACGTGTGCGCGCAAGATCGGCGGAACATTCTACACTCTTCAGAGTGTTCACAATTAACATACGATATTCTATAGATTGGTCACGTACGATTTTTAATGAACTCCGTACCCCTCCTTCCCGCGAAAAACCTCTTCGCACCAACATCCCCCTGCGAGAAACTCTGCGCCTCACGAGGGTTCCTCTAAAAATTCACCAAAATTCGTGTGAGCATTCTGTGGAATATTATGTACCGATCGGAATACGCACGAACGTGATCCATCGCTTGACCTTGTCGGCCTTAGTGGAATTTGACGAATTATTGTGTATATGTCGCAGCCATTTGTTAATTTAAACGATTTACAAATCTGCCAACTAGGGTTGCCACCTGCCGCCAGTTGATTAAAGGGTTACCAGTATAAAAAATACGGGTTTTAGATATTTTTACGGGAGACAATTAAAACAGCAATGTTTAATGAAGATAATCTATTTTTTAAATTTATATTTATGGTTAGAAGAAACAGCTTTTAAAAGCTCTTCATTTTGAGAAGCAAATATATAAAAATCTTTGCAAGATAACTTAAAATTACATTTGACTTGTAACTTGGAGCTTTATTTACCCCGTATTTTATTTTCGAAATTATGGGTTTTTGTATTATCTTAGCCTGAAAAACGGGGTAACCCGTAAAATACGGGGCATCTGGCAACCCTACTGCCAACTGTTTAATGAAACGGCGCTGTTCTGTCAAAAAGGCTAGAGTTACTGTAGTTAAGACAAAGCGGTGACGATTTCTGATTGGTTCGTTCGATCCCCCATGTTTTTCAGTCAAAATTTAAATTTACGTCATTAAAAACATCATTCACATAATTGTTTCCTAGGTAACGTAATTGTCTCAGCTGCTGTCAGTGCAAAAAAGTGGAATGCCAATATTTGTTGTTACGTTTCCAAAGTTTTCAAAAGTGCACGCGAATTTTCACTACACTCCCTTCCATTGTTTTGGATAAATATGGCGTCTTTGTCTTAATTAGAGAAACTCTAAAAAAGGCTAATTACAGCCGCCTTACATAGAGATTGAACCAAAATCCGCCGGATTGGATGACGTTTGATGTTCTACAACACGGCTTGTCCAAATATTAGCCACTTTACAAAGCGCCTCGAAATAAACCGCTGCATTGTTAAATTTAGTTCTGATTCCTACCAATTGAGGCGTAAGGTGTCATTTCATGAATATACTGTCATTTAGCAACTCTGTTTCAATGGTTCATTGATTTTTTATTTAATTTCTTATAATTTTTGATAACTGTCATGCAGTAGCGAAAGCAGGCTACTTGGTGCCCGTGTGCGAGTAAATCAGTCCTGAAAATGGCGCACAAAATTTAAAAAAAAATATTATTATACAGTTTTTGGCGCCCGTTGGAGAGCTGCGCCCTTGTGCCGTCGCACACCGATAGTTACGCAACTGATGTAATGTAACAGTTAGTTCAAATCGCGTATAAAATAAAACTTATTAACCACGTTTCCTTCGTCGAACAATTTTTTTCATTATTTATTTATTTATTTATTTACTTAATACCAACAGTTACAAAAAACCAATTATGATCTTTAATTATTATTTTTGTCTTAGATAACGAAACACGATGAGATGCCGAATTTCATCTGCAAGTTATGCTACTCTCAACTGAAAAACTTTCACCAGTTTCGGACGCAAATAGTACAGTCTGATAAAACACTGCGATGCTATCTGAAGAAATTACAGACTTCTAATAGACAAATCAAACTTGAATATACTATTGAGGAGCGTTCTGAAGAACAGTTGATCAAAACGACTAACGCAGATATTATAACTATAAAACATGAATCTTTAGAACAATATGACAAGTTAGATATGGCCGAAGAAAATTCGTTAATTCTCACAGAATTTCCAGAAGACAATCTAGAAACTTTATCTAAGGACGATAGCATTGAATTCGAAGACACAAAGATCGTTCTTGGTCACATATTAAAATGTGAAGTCAAAGACGAAGAACTACTGGATGAAAATTCGTTAATTCTCACTGAATTTCCAGCTAAAACTGTAGAAATTTTATCAAATGATGATAGTTTTAAATTCAAAGACACAAAGATCGATCTTGGTCACATATTAAAATCTGAAGTCAAAGACGAAGAACTACTAGATGAAAATTCAATAATTCTAACAGAATTTCCAGATAACACTGTAGAAATTTTATCAAATGATGATAGCTTTAAATTCGAAGACACAAAGATCGATCTTGGTCACATATTAAAATCTGAAGTCAAAGACGAAGAACTACTAGATGAAAATTCAATAACTCTAACAGAATTTCTAGATAACACTGTAGAAAATTTATCAAATGATGATAGTTTTAAATTCGAAGACACAAAGATCGATCTTGGTCACATAATAAAATCTGAATTCAAAGCAGAAAAATCATTCGAAGAAAATTCATCAATTCCAATAGAATCTCCTATTGACACCGTCTCCCGGTCTATTAATTTAAATAGACATAAACAGATACACACTGGTGAGAAACCGTATCAATGTGACATTTGTGATAAATATTTCTCACGATCAGGTTCGTTAAATGAACACACACGGATCCACACTGGTGAGAAACCGCATCAATGTGACATTTGTAACCAGTGGTTCATATATTTAAATAATTTAAAAAGACACAAACGGGCACACACTGGTGAGAAACCGTATCAGTGTAACATTTGTAATCAGTGTTTCTTATATTTAGACAATTTAAAAAGACACAAACGTACACACACTGCTGAGAAACCGTATCAGTGTGACATTTGTAATCAGCGTTTCTCCCCGAAATCTAATTTAAATGTTCACAAACGGAAACATACTGGTGAGAAACCATATCAGTGTGACATATGTAAGCAGTGTTTCTCATCTTCAAGTAATTTAAAAAATCACAAACGCACACACACTGGAGAGAGACCTTATCAATGTGGCATTTGTGATAAGTATTTCTCACGGTCAGATACCTTGAAGGCACACAAACGGGTACACACTGGTGAGAAACCGTATCAGTGTGACATTTGTAAGCAGTGTTTCTCATCTTCAAGTTATTTGAAAAGTCACAAACGGACGCACACTGGTGAGAAACCCGTATCAGGACATTTATAATAAGTGTAGTACTGGTGAATTTCTATAAGTAAATATAAAATTATTCCTTTAAAAGCCTTATACAGTATGTAAACAGATCATTTGCACATAGGGAAATTAGCATTGGGAAAAAATGAATGGATCAGAGTGAGCCATGATTCATAATGTACGTATTTATATAGGGTTGCTATGGTTATTTTAGTTTCAAAAATAAAAACACTAAAAAAACAGCAACCCTATATAAATACGTACATTATGAGTCATGGCTCACTCTGATCCATTCATTTTTTCCCAATGCTAATTTCCCTATGAGCAGCTTACCTGTTTACATACTGTATATATTTTTTATTTTATCGAGACCCTAGACCCTAGGAAGTAGGAAAGTATTGTAATCGTCGGAAATTTGATTTCGAGATTTTGTAAGAACATTCATGGCCTTGATAGAATTTTTATTTATTTCGTTGCCATAATATAGTAACAATATTTCATTACAGCATCAAAAAGAGGTACATAATGGGTTCATTATGTAACGGTTTTTTCAAATGATTTTCATTATAGCATCCAAAAGCGTTTCATAATGGATCGTGACGTCACCAGTCAATAAAGGGCCATTTAAGATTCGCCTTATAGACATTAGACACTAAAAGCATATTTTAAAATAAAATAAATCTATTTACTAATATGTGCACGATGCATAATTTGTTTCCAAGAATTTCTATAAACGTGATAATTATTGCATATAACCTTGAATTTGACTGCAGTCAATTGTTTGTCGTTTTGTTAATGAAGACTTCCGGAGTAAATAAATTAGATGGCTTCCGGTGACAACGCAAAACAAACGGAGAAATAAATATTTAAACAAATTGAATATTATTGAATTTACAAGGACGTGATTACGTCTGTACCAAAAAGCAGCAGCTGACCGTTTAAATGCGAGAAACCGTATAAGTACGATGTTGATGAGTTGATGAAATGACACCAGTTCCCGGGTTCTAGCCCGAGAGCTGGTAAAAGTGTCAATTGGATTTTCAATTTATTATTAAAAAAAAAATAATGAATTAAAAATATGAATTGGCGCTAGGCCCAAATAACTTTAGCTGTTGGTGGTCATTTTTTTTAAATGACATTCGCTTTTGTTATCAAATTTTAAATTTACCCGACTACGAAAAAGTTATGATTTTGACAGTCTACAGCTCGGTTGCTAAAGCCTTATCAAAAAATTCGACTGATGACCAGTCCTATTTACTTCCCACCTAGTAAATATTTACAAAAAATAAACACTCTTTTTTTTTTATTCTTTGACTCGGCCCAAATAACCTTAGCTGTTGGTGGTCTTTAAAACACAATTTAATTTTTATTCTTTGAAAAGCATGGCCCTCTTTTTTGTTTGGTGATCTACGATGGCTAGCTTAATATAGCAAAAATCATGGTTACCTTGATTTACGTACAATTTTTATTTTTTTTAGTAAAATATTTTTTTTCTCGAAAACTGTACATTTTAGAGAAAAAAAATATTTACATTTTTTTCATATTATAACATCTAGAATTCATTTATATTTTTTTTTACCTATGTTAATACGTGACATTGAGAACGTTTTTTTGAATATCTCAGGATCCACTGAACCGATTTGACTCAAAATCTAATCAGATCTAAGTTAAAGGCTGATAAACACAATAGAACAATCGGCATGGCCGTATGTTGTTCCGTTTTTACGATATCGAAGGCGAAAAATTGACCACATACACACACACACATACAGACATCAGTCAGAAAATGATCTTAAACAATTGCTAGGGTCTCAAAACGTGAAGATCTGTTAGAATCTCGAAATATTTTTTTCGGACTAAATCCATTACTTCCCTACCATAGTAGAGGTGGGAAGTAAAAATTTGATTTGATAAAGACCTTAGAATGTGATAATACAGTTTTTGTACATGCAGGAGTAATTTGTTAGTGTTAAGTCCGGACGGTCCAGCAGATCTGGGGATAAATCGCGGCGACCGTGAAGCGCGAGTCGCGAAACTTTTTTTTGGTATTTTAATTAGTGTTGCCGTCTAGATCTAAACTTTCTAGACT
Source organism: Mongoloraphidia duomilia (assembly GCA_039654895.1). Lineage (NCBI taxonomy): Eukaryota > Metazoa > Arthropoda > Insecta > Raphidioptera > Raphidiidae > Mongoloraphidia > Mongoloraphidia duomilia. The sequence continues at coordinate 3,402,063 of CM077524.1, forward strand.
CTTGTCTTGTCTTGTCTAGAAATTTTCAAGACAAGACATGACTTGCTTTATCTAGATCAAGACTCTAGACAATTTTCAAGAGTCTAGATAAATTAAGTAGTAGTATGTAAAGGTTTACTTTACCTACTACTACTAATCTAGACTCTTGAAAATAATCTAGAGTCTTGATATTAGACAAGACAAGAGTTTGTTAATCTAGACTTAGACTTAGTGAAGTCTTGATATTTCAAGTTCGCTTGAATATTATAATTACATTACTCACTCGCTTCGCTCGTTCGCTCGAATTTTATTAATACACTACTCACTCGCTTTGCTCGTTCGCTTGAATATTATTAATACATTTCTCACTCGCTACGCTCGTTCGCTCGAATTTTATTAATACACTACTCACTCGATTCGCTCGTTCGCTCCCGGGTGGTATGAATTTATGATTTGCTAAAACTCAAAAACGGCTTGACCGATTTTAATTTTTTTTGTTTTTAAACTACCCCTGTATTAGAGCGAACAAAACAAAAACCAAATTATTCAAATCGGTCGAGCCGTTTTTGAGTTTTAGCGAGACTAACGAACATCATTTCATTTTTATATATAGCAGTAGTGTAACTTACTAGTTACTAGATTATCAGTTAAAAAATTTGGAAACAAAATGAAAAATTAAATACATAACTTGGATTGTAAAACTAAAAGGTGCTGAAAGTAAATTCATATTATTGTTAAGATAAAATTGTTTCGCCAATGAGTTTTATTTAACATAATTTGTCCCGACTTCACAGGTTCCCGAGGGAGCTTTTCTTTCCAAGGTAAGAAGGGGAACAATATTTACGTCCCTCGTATCGTGTGCTGTGTAATATGAGACAGTGGCGTAACGCAAACTCTTAAGGCTACGGCCTACGGTTACCCTCGCTAAATCGGGGATACTCGGCTCAAACACGAACACGTATTTGCAGTATGCTGGTAATAATTTGTAGTTCATAAGTGCGCTAATAGATAACATTAAAACTTAATACGCATATTAAGTTATTTGTAGTTCACAAGTGCGCTAACAGATGACACTAAAACATATATATATTTTTTAATTTGTAGCTTATAAGTGCGCTAATAGATGACATTAAAACTTAATACGCTTATTAAGTTATTTGTAGTTCACAAGTGCGCTAACAGATGACACTAAAACATATATATTTTTTAATTTGTAGTTCATAAGTGCGCTAATAGATGACATTAAAACTTAATACGCTTATTAAGTTATTTGTAGTTCACAAGTGCGCTAACAGATGACACTAAAACATATATATATATATTTTAATTTGTAGCTCATAAGTGCGCTAATAGATGACATTAAAACTTAATACGCTTATTAAGTTATTTGTAGTTCACAAGTGCGCTAACAGATGACACTAAAACATATATATATATATTTTAATTTGTAGCTCATAAGTGTGCTAATAGATGACATTAAAACTTATACGCTTATAAAGTTATTTGAGTTCACAAGTGCGCTAACAGATGACACTAAAACATATATATATTTTAATTTATAGTTCATAAGTGCGCTAATAGATGTTAATACGCGTATGTTATTCTATATGATGAGTGTAATATTTATTTTAGAACACTCGATATGTTTTGCGTAGAACTGATTGTACCATGTAGGTAGGTAAATCTAATGCGCTCAAATAGATTTATGGGGTCCGCCGCTCAAACCGCGCCATGCGATGCGTGGCTCACCGTTGGAGGAAATCCTGATTTAAATGCAATACGCAAACCGCAAACTGCGACCGGTTCAATATAACCTATCTATTTATTCCCATACAAAGAATATTCTTAATTATAACTATAGTTATTCTCCATGTAAGCCGCGTTAACATGGCTCTTCTATCTAAACTAATATTATAAAATTGAATTCTGTACTTTGTACAATAGAAGCACTACTGGGTATTGATCGATGTGTTCGTATATATAGTAACGCGCCTACAAAGTCCACATCATGAGAGAGTCATGCTTTTAATCTTCTATCTAAACTAATATTATAAAATTGGTAAATTCTGCACTTTGTACAATAGAAGCACTACTGGGTATCGATCGATGTGTTCGTATATATAGTAACGCGCCTACAAAGTCCACATCATGAGAGAGTCATGTTTTTAATGATTTATACAGAAGTTAAATAACTTTAATAAAAATAAACTAAATCGTAACTTAGTCTGTAATTGTAAAGTTCTAAGGACTAGAAGAACGAATTTTCCGTTTTCATAATTTTTTTCCTGTTTTTCAAATTTCAATCTATCTATATCTATTTGTTTGGTTGAACGCGCTTATCTCAGACACTACCAGTCCGATTTGAAACTTTTTTTTGTTAGATATAGCCCATTAAAAGTAGATAGGTACCTATATAAAAAGTTTTAGCAATTAAATTGACGCCGATCTCAACATGTTATTATTTTCTTTTTTTTTAGTGGATTTTTTGAAGGAGGTTCTATTTTCTTTTTTTAAGTTTTTTTGCCATAAAATATCTGCTTTTCACTTAATTTTCAGTATTTTCAAAAACTGTTGACAGTTCATTTGCCTCGTCTACTTAACATAATATTTTATAGCAGGCCGTGAGTAGGTAGGTAGGTAATAGTGGGCGGATCAGAGCGAATTAACATAAATCACTATGAAAACTGTTTATTTTCTGCACTAGTGTGTTTTGAAAACACTTTCAACACACCTGCCTGTTAACTGACCCATTCCATGCATACATACACGCATGTAAAGAAGATATTTTATAGTGGGTATGGAAAAAAATACTTAGAATATCATATCTCGGTAATTTTATCGAAAACAAATTTTGGTCGGTCATTAATTGCAGATGTTGGACTTGAATTCATCAGCCGTCACAAACATAAAATTCACCCTCATATTAATGTAACCGACATGCTCAGTGTGTGGGAGGTTTGGTGCAAAAGTGGCCTGTTCTATAACTTGCAAGTTATAGACAAAATATGAAAAAAATAAATTAGGTATTAAAAAGAAAACAAAAACCCGACTGCATGAAAAGCGAACTTAAAATATGGAAACAAAATTAAATGATAACATGCAGTCGGAGGCATCAGATATTTCTGTATATAACGGTGTCCCAACGAAAACTTGTACCCCTGTCAAACTCGGCAAAATGAACGTTTTGACAAAAATCCAAAAACCCGTCGATTCGTATATCAAAGGGGATCGATTTTTATGCAAAAATAATTGTTGCAACTCTAGCCCTGTGCGGGAGTAGCGACTCCCTCCAAATTTTTAAATGGAATGGGGGGTCAAATGATCTCTAATTTGGAAGAGTTTTTCATTACTTACACAACCGTATTTGTTTTTTTCAATTCGATCGATTTGTTACCGAGAAAGTTTCCAACTTAAAAAACTAATAAAAGCACAAAAAGGTTAATTAAACTATCGAATGTATTACTCGAAATGACCTTCACAAATACAATAATAACTTGGAAACTTCAAGAAGCAATTTCTTGGTAACAAATCGATCGAATTGAAAAAAACAAGTGTCAAATACGGTTGTGTGAGTAATGAAAAATTCTTCCAAATTAGGGATCATTTGACCCCCCATTCCATTTAAAAATTTGGGGGGAGTCGCTACCCCCGCTGCACAGGGCTAGAGTTGCAACAATGATTTTTGCATAAAAATTGGTCCCCTTTGATATACAAATCGACGGGTTTTTGGATTTTTGTCAAAACGTTCATTTTGCCGAGTTTTACGGGGGTACAAGTTTTCGTTGGGACACCGTTATACAGAAATATCTGATGCAGTCGGAGGAATCAGATATTTCTGTATAACGGTGTCCTAACAAAGATGTGTACCCCCGTAAAACTCGGCAAAATGAACACTTTTGTGACGTAAGCACCCACTATATGAAGGGATTTTTCGAAATGCAATCACTAAGGGAGTCAAAAGGGTATAAACTTTTGAACGACTAAAAAAGGAACAAAATAAAATATTAGTAGATAAACTTTTTTAAGACACGCTTTTATTTAAATGTACTAAAAAGGAAAAAATAAGTTTTAATAATTTAGTTTCATAATTATAAAAGCGTGGGTCGTGACTAATAAAATATCGTAGAGTTTACAACCCACGCTTTTATAATTATGAAACTTAATTATTAAAACTTATTTTTGTCCTTTTTAGTACATTTAAATAAAAGCTTGTCTTTAAAAAGTTTTTTTTACTAATATTTTATTATACACTGCAAAAAATGGATATAAAAATACTTTGAAAATTAAGGTAGAATTCGCTCGATTTTCTAAGTGATTTTACATTAGGTATTATTCATTTTTACACAGAAAACTTCATAAAAACTTGAACTTTTACTGTAATTTTAAACAAATTTGTTATTTTTACATAAAGTAAATTAAAATTACATAATTTGTGTAATATTCCAATAAAGTGTGTAAAAATTACAAAATAAAATGTATAGTTACATATATAAAATGGATGAATACAAAACAAATTAATGTAAAATTAGTAGCCACGCATGCACAATGTGTTTTTATGGAATCTACGCGATGTGCAGGCGATACCTGTTTGCGACGCCATTGTCTCTTTGTGTGCCTATTACCAGATTAATCGCTGGCTACAAATGGACCATCGATAATCTATGTAATCGGCCTTCTCATTTCTTACAGTGTACCATTTGCGATTTGAATCCTTGAAAAAAAGGACACAGTAACATTCTAGGACTGATTTATGTACACAGCATGTGTCCTGCAGGAGTGTGAAAGCGAACAAACGCAGCAGGCTGCAGGATTGCCGGTCTTTCTGTGTTGTTGAATACTTGAATGTCCTGCAGGTAAAATTGTTCTATATCTGCCAGTGCCTACGCCTACACCGTGTACTATACTGCAGTGTCACTGATATTGACAGAACAAACCTACTGTTTGTCCTAGAGTCACAGAAAAAAATTACAGAAGCGACACTAAAGTATTGGGCTGCACATCTGCTGCAGAATAAAGGTACGTGCAGTACGGAGCTGGGATTCTAGATGGTAGCGCAGATCATAGCAGGGCTTGCTTAAATTAATGCATTGTTATATATGCGAGCGTACACAACGAAGCAGTGAGTGTAGCAGGTATAAGCGCTGTTACAAGAGCTGGTAGATTCAAGAATGTATCTCACCTCTTTCAGCGCGCTGACTACTACAATCAACGTGTGACAACTGTCAAATGGCCGTTACAAGTTTCGCAATGGATGTGACTAGGATCTAAATTGACAGTTAAAACTATAATGAAAATGGCCGATTCGATCATGCGCATAAAAATATGGTTTGCCACTGGTGTTTCTGTCAGTATACGGAGGATCTAAATTGACAGTTAAAACTATAATCAAAATGGCCGGCTCGATCATAGGCATAAAATAATGGTTTGCCACTGGTGTTTCTGTAAGTGCCTATGGAGGATCTAAATTGACAGTAAAAACTATAATCAAAATGGCTGACTCAATCACGGGAATAAAAATATGGTTTACCACTGGTGTTTCTGTCAGTATACGGAGGATCAAATTGACAGTAAAAACTATAATCAAAATGGCCGGCTCGATCATAGGCATAAAATAATAGTTTGCCACTGATGTTTCTGTAAGTGCCTATGGAGGATCTAAATTGACAGTAAAAACTATAATCAAAATGGCCGGCTCGATCATAGGCATAAAATAATGGTTTGCCACTGATGTTTCTGTAAGTGCCTATGGAGGATCTAAATTGACAGTAAAAACTATAATCAAAATGGCGGACTCGATCACGTTCACGGGAATAAAATAATGGTTTGACACTAGTTTTTCTGTCAGTATTGATAGTAAAAACTATATTCAAAATGGCCGATTCGATCATGCGCGTAAAAACCTTATGGTTTGGTCACTGACACTTCTTTTGTTGAGCTGGTGTTGCACTGATTCGGGTCTATAGGCCGTCGTTGGTTGGAATTGCTTCCTAACGTTTCGCTAGCACGAGTGGCGAGCTTCTTCAGAGGTCCTTCCATCTCCGATGCTGGATCCAGCATCGGAGATGGAAGGACCTCTGAAGAAGCTCGCCACTCGTGCTAGCGAAACGTTAGGAAGCAATTCCAACCAACGACGGCCTATAGACCCGAATCAGGACAACACCAGCTCATCAACTGGCCGCGAAAGCCTCAACCAATTTGTCACTTCTTTTGTTTTTATTCTGTGGCTGTGTTCGTGTTCTGGACGCTTTGACACTTTATTTGAATAATTTTAATGCGTCCATTGGGAGTTTTGTTTGTAGTATACCGTTCGATGTGAAATATTTAAAGGGATTATTATCGCATTGACACAAGGTTTATTTACGTAGGTAAATCATAACAAGTTTCAGACTGAAATTTCAAGCTTACGATTAACATATTTCATTTCTGAAAGTTTTGAGAGTAACTTGGCTGTGTCCTCCAATAAAAGTAGGGCTTGAGAATGGCTGACCGTGTAGCAGTGCTGTTGTTTATATGGCGTTGCTATGGTACAAGTCCCCAGTTCCCGGGTTCTAGCCCGAGAACTGGTAAAAGTGTCAATTGGATTTTCAATTTATTATTAAAAAAAAAATAATGAATTGAAAATATGAATTGGTGCTAAGCCCAAATGATCTTAGCTGTTGGTAACTTGGTGGTCTTTAAAATACAATTTCAGTTTCAATTTTCCAATAAAACTATTCATTATAGCCTATGTTCTAAAACAAAGTAGGTATCGCCTATGGAACATTAAAAAAATTTGAAATCAATTCAGTAATTTCTGAGATTACCCCCGATTTTTACCCGGGCGAAGCCGGCCGGCTAGTTATTATAGCGTATGTTCATCTTCATTGTGGAAGCTACCCGTGTACCAAATTTCACAAAGATTGGTTGAGTAGTCAAGGCGTGAAAGCGGAACAAACAAACAAACAATCAAACTCACTCAATATTAGTTAGGACTAGCGGTGAGGACGGTGTGATGTAACGGTTAGCATAGCCGACCTTTGGATCACACTGTCGTGGGTTCGAATCCCACCTGCGCTCATGGATATTTTGTGATGTCATTTAGTTTTAAGGATGTTGTTATTTAATGTAATTAAGACGCTAATGACCTAAGCTGTCGACGCGTCTATAATCTACAATAAATAAATAAAAGGACTAGCGGTCACTTGTGGCTCCGCTCACGTACCTATATTTAGTAAATTTTTAATTTATGATCCCCCGCGAGAAATTCTCCCCCTGCGAAACGAAGCATGATTTATTATCCCCCCGCGAGAGTCTCTCCTCCTGCGAAGCGAAGTCGGGCTTAAAATCACTTGGAAATAGTTTGCATTAACGGTGTCACATAAATAAACAGTTTGTATGTTTAACCCTACGTTTTGACATTTGCATTAACAGAGTCACAACGCGAGCGAGACGCGCTTTAAAATTGACATATCTTTTTTATTTATCAACCGATTTAAATGAAACAAACACTAAATGTTAGCCCAAACTTATCTCAATACATCACTGAAAACCATATCCAAATTGGTTCAGTCATTGCTTAGATTAGTGTGCACAAAAAAGCGATTATACGATGTTATTTTATTATGTATACATAGAGAAAACGGCGTTCCTACAAGCTCGACAATTTTCAAGCTTGGGAATAATCGAATTGTGCTTGGATTTTTGAACCTCGGTTCATAGCAACCCCCTATGAAAACTGATAATATATAAGCTTGCGTGGGAGGGTGAAAACTGAACAGCATCATTCCAGTGGTTTCCAAAAAACGTACATTTGTGAGTTCGGCCGACAAGTCAATATTTGCAAAATATGTTTAATTTTACTTGTAACTTTCTCAATAGTGTAACCAGTTTAATTCAAAATTTTGTACTAAGTTAAAAAGATACTTACAATCAAACATGGGTGTTCGCAAGGGTAAGCAGCTGCTCCTCTCCCCCGGGATCTGAAATAATGAAATAAATTGTGAAAATTCATGAAGCTTTACTTTATTGGGATCCGTCAGATAGGTGGAGCTTCAAAAACATGGCGCAGACGGAGGGAAATTTCATATACGGGGTATACTTTTGCGTGTAATTTTATGATTTTCGAAGTGATAAGAAATGATAAATATAAGTGCAATTTGTGATTGGGCCGGTACGAATCCTAAACAAAGGAATTTCGTTGAAGGAGAACGGATTCTCAAAGCCGGGCATATTATCAAATGTCGGAAATATAACGAGAAAAATGCATGCAAAATGAACTGTCAAAAGTAGTAATCTTTACGACATATTGCTTAAAAACATCAAAATTAAAAGAAAATCTCCACGAAATTAATCATTCGCGTTCAATGCGCTTTTAAGACTGGGTTAGTTGAATAATGTAAACACATAACTGCAACATAATAAGTTATATTGTACCTAATAAGTAGCTAAGTTACTAACCTCAAAATATTTGTATATACTAAGTTAATCCTATAAATTTGTTAATCATCAGGGATTCAACTATTTTAGTGCAGTATGATAACAAGTACATCTTATTATTACTATAAAATATTTTTTTAATTCATAAATACAGTTTTCCCACATTTCATTAGAAAATAATTCTCTGTAAAGTAAGTTTTACAAGGCAATAACTGACAGTGTTTATTGCCATGATATTAGAAAACGTCGCAAATTCCATTTTCGATAAACTTTTTGTTTATTTTACTTGTTTTATTTTTGTAATAAACAATTTCATGATTAATTTGCACTGTTAGCATGTAAAATTTTCCCTCGTTTGAGTACAATTTTCTGCCACTAGATGTCAGATGCTCATTTGACGGACCCCAATACTGATACTTTTTATTTACTGATTTAAATTTCGAGATTATATAATAATTAACAACATACAAACACCCAATACTCAGTAATCGTCTACACCAATACACACACATACATATCCATTCTGTCTATATTATACTATATAAATCATAAAATCTCGACATTTAAATCAGTACTTCACAAACCACGACATAATACACAGTGCTTAGCATCATAATATTATGTAGTGTTACGAATACTCAATGTGTGTTTTTAAAAAAATAATTAACCACACCTGAAGATGGTAACTCGTTGCTGAAACGCGTAGTGTAAATTCACAAGAAGTCACAAGACGGACATAATACAATATTTCTAATACTTCATAATATTCATATAGTGACTTGGAGACCCAACACTCTAATAAAAAACTTTTTAACAAAAAAAAACCTCCTTCAAAAAGTCACTAAAAAGAGGAAAATAATGAAATTTTGAGGTCTGTGCCAATTTAATAAAATATAAAGTCGGTTAAAATGAAGATATTAATCACTATAGGTAGGTACTATACTTTTTAACTGACTTCATATTTTATTAAATTGGCGGAGACCTCAAAATTTCATTATTTTCCTCTTTTTAGTGGCTTTTTGAAGGAGGTTTTTTTTTTGTTAAAAAGTTTTTTATTTTTTACTTTTTAGTGTCAAAAAGTGACATTTACCTTAAAGAATCACACGCCGTTATTACTTTTATTAAAATCAGCAAAACTACTGAACCGATTTTGATGAAATTTCTATGGGACCAATCTGAAAGTATATCCTTTCAAATAAAATTTTTTTTTTCAAAATCGGTTCATAAACGACGAAGTTATCCGCGAACATATATAACCACATAAAAAATATATACGGTCGAATTGAGAAACCTCCTTTTTTTGAAGTCGGTTAAAAATGCATCATAACTTAGTAAGTTTATTAAGTACTTAGTCCAGTCAAACACGGTCAATGTATGTAACGCCCAATGCTACCAGCAAACGATCATTAGTGTGTAAGACGAAAAAGTTTGGGAACCTTTCGTTTATTCAATTAGTTTTGAAATATAGCATATGTGTGTGAAAAGTGAAGAGCGACTGCTTTCATCAAATTAGTCTTGCGTTGATGTGCAACGTGCGTCAATGTAAAAGGGGCTTGAGAAATAGCCGAGCGCGTAGCGAGGACTTTGTTTATATGGCGTTTCTATGGCTCATCTATTACAAGCCCCCAGTTCTTAGGTTTAACAAACTAAAATAAAAATATGGGGCGCATAAAAATCTGTATAACGACTGTATCCCTATATTATTAAACGAGCAAATCTAGTATATATGTACCTATATAAATATTTTCTCGAAAACGGCTCTACCGATTTTGATCAAATTTACCGAAAAAGGGTTTTAGGGGGCAAAAAATCGATCTAGCTAGGTCTCATCCCTGGAAAAATTCGTTTTCTTATCGATTTTATCATTTTAAAAAACAGTTTTTTTAACGTTATAAAACAGTGTCGTATGGTGAGTAGGCTTTGGAAAAAACAAACTATTTTCATTATTTATGTCAAATTACTCTGACAGTCAATCTTTAACTTATTAAAATAATCAGTAATTATTGGAAAAGTAAATAAATAACAACAATAAAATCTAAACAATTATACTTACATAATTATGTTTAGATTTTATTGTTGTTATTTTTTTAACTAATATTTAAATAAATAGGTATATTACTTTTATATTACCTATATAAAATATGTAGTATTAGGGTAAAACCTGAGACGTGTCTCGACCAAACCTTGAAACGCCGCTCATGACTCAACCAATATGGGAGCAATGAAATATTTACGCTAGTGACGCCCCTGAACTCTTTATGTGATTATGAACCACTAAAATATATTATAAACAAGGAACTGTTTATGTTAACAGATTAGAATATTATAAATGTGTCTAAAAGAATGCTGGAAGAACAGTATAGACTGTACAGTATGAAGTTTGTATTGAACTGTATAAGAAGCAGGCAGTCTAGAATTGTTAATAAACCATACAACATGAAATTATTGTAATCTTTATTAAAAATTATCAAAATCCAAATCAACGCCATTAACAGTAGGTACATATGTTATGTAGTATGGCGTATGCTGATGTATATTATAGGTATGTAATTTTTTTCTTAAAAACGACTAACGATTTTAATGAAATGGGAACTTTAAGTACTATTTTTTTTTAACTCATCCGAGCAAAACTCGGTCATCCAGATATTAATCATTAAATAAGAACGGCTTGTCTATAGAAAAATGTGTTTCTAAGCCCACCAACAGAAATATTTCAAATACGCCCCACATTATTATTATTTTTAGCCTGTTAAAAGTCCCAGATTATTACTTATTCCGCTGACGCAGCGACACAAGCCCCTTGGTTTGTGTCCTAATTATTTTCTAGTTTTTGGTACAGCTGATGATTTAAAATAAAATCGTTTAACTTAAAAGTGTTTTTACCTATTTTTTTAATAATTATATAGTCGTTATACAGATTTTTATGCGCCCCACGTTTATATTTCAGTCTGTTAAAAGTCTCAGATTATTACTTATTCCGCTGACGCAGCGACACAAGCCCCTTGGTTTGTGTCCTAATTATTTTCTAGTTTTTGGTACAGCTGATGATTTAAAATAAAATAGTTTAACTTAAAAAGTTTTTTTACCTATTTTTTTGTAAATGTGAAAATTGTGTTTTAAAGACCACCAACAGCAAAAGCTATTTGGGTCTAGCACCAATTCATATTTTCAATTCATTATTATTTTTTTTTAATAATAAATTGAAAATCCAATTGACACTTTTACCAGCTCTCGGGCTAGAACACGGGAACTGGGGACTTGTAATAGAGGAACCATAGCAACGTCATGTAAACAACAGCATTGCTACACGCTCAGCCATTCTCAAGCCCTTTGTAAATGTGTATTTTTAATATCAAACGGATTTGAAAGATTTACAATTTTGAAAAGAAAAAGACTTTTAGTTTCAAAAATACACAGTTTACCAACGCATTGCGTTCATGCAAGGCTAATGCCAACAGTATGTGATGATGCTCACACAACCATAGTTATATAAATGCAATATATCGCGGTATGAAGTGCGCGTTGCTCGGCAACATGCTTGCACTATCAAAATAATAAAACCGGGTTCCAAAACATAAGCACAAAAATAAAAGTCTGTCATTTTAACGTTTTCGCATATTATATGCGGATTGAAGTTGACGCTCGCTCTATCTCCCTCTTAACAACGTTAAAAAACAGAAAAAACCGACAACTGAAAATTTTCATCTCTACACTGTAAGAAATGAGAAGGCCGATTACATAGATTATCGATGGTCCATTTGCGATTAATCTAGTAATAGGCACACAAAGAGACAATGGCGTCGCAAACAGGTATCGCCTGCACATCGCGTAGATTCCATAAAAACACATTGCGCATGCGTGGTTACTAATTTTACATTAATTTGTTTTGTATTCATCCATTTTCTATATGTAACTGTACATTTTATTTTGTAATTTTTACACACTTTATTGGAATATTACACAAATTATGTAATTTTAATTTACTTTATGTAAAAATCACAAATTTGTTTAACTTTACAGTAAAAGTCCAAGTTTTTATGAAGTTTTCTGTATAAAAATAAATAATAATGTAAAATCACTTAGAAAATCGAGCGAATTCTACCTTAACTTTCAAAGTATTTTTACATCCATTTTTTACAGTGTAGGGTTGAAACTCGCAGTTTTAACCCGCAAAACAGGTACTGAAAATCGAATTTTCAATAGCGGCGTTGTGAAAAATATATCCAGGAAGTGATTTTGTCCATCGTGAATCTATTTTGTATCGTAATATGTGATGAATTTATAGGAATCTCAAATACCTATACACAAGTGCGTGTATTGTATTGTGTGTGCATGTGTGTGTGCTCTGGTAACATATACACCCTTGTCTGGTTTGTGTACAGTGGGATGACACTCCCTTACTGACTGACAGGACAACAGCAGCAAAAGGGTGCTCACAGGGAGAATCAATCACAGCCAGTTGGATATCACTCTGTTGCTTCGTGCTCGGAAGTTCGGAACTATCCGCTGCAACTATCTCCTGGATAATTTTTGACAGGGGCAGGCGGTTAATTTTTCGATGAAGATTAGGTATAATAATTCTGTTAAGAATATGTACACGTTATCTTAGGGAGAAGAACTCAATAAAAACTTCTAGAATTTTTAATTAGTTTATGTTGAACGTTTCGTCTGCAATTGAGACTTCTTCAGCAACTAAAATTAAAAAGAATGTTTATAATTGTTAAACCAAATGGACAATAGAAATATCTAAGCTTAAGGGATACAGGGTGTCCTCAAAGACACTTAACACACGCCTACCACATGTTTCTGAGACCAAAATAAGCCGATTTAAGCAAACTTATCTTCTTACAAAATTTCTTAGTTTGGGCGCTATACGGCCCTGAAGTTACAATTTTGAAAACGTTTTTTTGTTATAAATTTAAAACGGCTTGTGCGATTTTGCTAAAATTTGGCACGTTGACATAGTTTTATGAAACAAAAAAACCCATATCAAAATTATGATTAATATTAATCCATAGACGTAGAACTCGGGGTTTTTAATATTTGAACGTTTCAAATTTCTACGGCAATGGAAGAAAAGGGGTTTAAGTATAAAATTTAGATTCAGTAACTTATTTGCTACAAAAAAGCTACTCTTAATAAGACTCGAATACTCTCATAGTTTTTGAGAAATTACTCCATCCACTGAACAAAATCATACACCACTAACAATATAATGACTAACTTAAATTAATAATTTAATTATGAAAAGTTTGCTGGCATTAATTTTTTCTTTATTAAAATATTGATAGTGTTTTAAGCATATATTTCAAAAATGTCGGTATTAACCCCCTTGCAGAACGATATAAACACCTAGGCGAGCAAGTTTCCCTCTATAAGAGAGGGAGTTAATACCGACATTTTGTTCTGCAAATTGAAATATAAGCTTAAAACAGTCGCCGTAACAACATATTAAAATTTGAACCTTGAACTAATAATACAAATTTCGTCGGGTACATGACACGTTTAGGGTGATCTGCCACCCCTTTAATACTAACCAATCGATCTGCAAATAATATAATGACATTATTGGGTCGCCGACAAGCTATACAAACAATTTCAGCTTTGAAGCAATAATTTAATTGTGACCATTTTTTTTGTTACATGTTGGGGGCGGTCTACATCCCTCCCATACCGCTATCTAGCAAAATCCCTTACTCAGAGCACTTTAATATGCCTCCCTCAACATCTTCACAAAAATAAGGTCTTGAATAAATATCACCAAAAAATTGTCGCTAGCTCTCGGTCTATAAATATTGATTATATTAAGAACGGAGTTCGTGAATGGCTTAAAAATAAAGAATTTTATAGCTGTACGGTGTAGATAAAAATTGTCGTTTTATTTCGGGATTACAATCGATGAAATATTAGGTATTTATTACTTTAATACTAACAAAACGCTGTTGCATTTTGGCGTAGGAGAAAATCCGATCTTAACAAATGCCTATAATTAATCTTTGTTGAATCGGTGCAGAATACTCTGTGCCTTGGTTTGACAGCATAGCCGTGCCATGAAGGGGTGAAGGGGGTGAGGTGGAATAAACGTTGCGTAGGAGTGTTACACTAGGTCGCATATTCGGTATATGTGGCGCCCCCTTTTTGGTGATTCTGATGGCACGAATGACGCGGTGCCGTAGAGACCATAGTCGCCCGTTGCCGATTGCGCCTGGGGGACTCTCCCGCCCTATATTGCATAAGCGGATACGGCCAGGGGTAGACAAATTCCATTGATACTGCAGTTAAGAATCGAATGATCAATATTTTATATTTTACATTTTAAACTTAATAAAACACAGCGTTTTAAATCATTTATACTTAAAATAGTTTATACATCTAGTGCAATTATAAGTATAAGACACGAGGGGTGTTTGGAACGCGAGCCGCAGGCGAGTGTGCCAACACCCCGATCGTCCGGAGTTGTTCCAAATCTTCATGGTTTCGGGGCTTATAGGCCGTGGTCCGGTTGTATTTCTACCTGACGTTTCATCTACAACTGCAGTAGACATTCTCAAAGGCGATGTGGCAGCAGTCGAAGTGTCCTTCTTGGCGGTTCACAGGTCAATGACTGGTGTCCTCCATTCTTTTATGCTCTCTGTTCGGTCGTAGTCAGAGAACACACTGGTACTGAGCATAAAAGAAGGTAGGGCACCAGTCACTGACACACTGACCTGTGAGCCGCCAAGAAGGACACTTCGACCGCTGCCACATCGCCTTTAAGAATGTTTACCGCAGTTGTAGACGAAAAGTCAGGTAGAGATACCACCGGACCACGGCCTATAAGCCCCGAAACCATGAAGATTTGGAACAACTCCGGACGATCGGGGTGTTGGCACACTCGCCTGCGGTTCGCGTTCCAAACATCCCTCGCGTCTTATACTTATAATTGCACTAAATGTATAAACTACTATTTTAAGTATAAATGATTTAAAACGCTGTATTTTATTAAGTTTAAAATGTAAGCCCGGAAACCATGAAGATTTGTGTTTGAATCAAGGGATTGGTTTGTTCAACCCTGCATCTCGACCCTGCATTTGTACCCTGTTTGGTCGACTCTCGCGTTGTTACAATGCCCAAAGGCATTTCAAACATGTATAGCTGAAATTCTGCTGCATGTAACGTATTCAAATTACTTTTTTTGCAATTTTAAATCTCAGCTCTGCAGTTTAAAAATTTTATTTACATTGGATTGCATTGCATTGTTCAATGGATTATTGTTTACTTTGTAAAACACTGATTCATTTGCAAAAAATACGCGCTAAATTGTATGTTTGATTGATCTTTTTTTATTGTATTCATTGAAAAAAAATAACAATAGTTAAACTGTGTTAAAAAAGCCAGAATGAAACTTTTTTAAAAGCTGCTGTAACGAATACTAATAAAAATAGATAAAAAAACTTTTAAGTTAAACGGTTTTATATTTTAAATCATCAGCTGTACTAAAAACTATAAAATGCGGAATAAGTAATCATCTGGGACTTTTAACAGACTAAAATTAAAACGTGGGGCGCATTTGAAATATTTATGTTGGTGGGCTTGGAAACACTTTTTTTTATGCGCCCCACGTTTTTATTTTAGTCTGTTAAAAATCCCAGATTTTTACTTATTCCGCTGACGCAGCGACACAAAGTGCCCCTTGGTTTGTGTCCTAATTATTTTCTAGTTTTTAGTACAGCTGATGTTTTAAAATAAAACCGTTTAACTTAAAAGTTTTTTTACCTATTTTTTTGTAAATGTGAAAATTGTGTTTTAAAGACATTTAACAGACTAAAATAATAACGTGGGGCGCATTTGAAATATTTCTGTTGGTGGGCTTGGAAACACATTTTTCTAGACAAGCCGTTCTTATTTAATAATTATACAGTCCTTATACAGATTTTTATGCGCCCCGCGTTTTTATTAGATACTTATTCCGCTGACGCAGCGACACAAAGTGCCCCTTGGTTTGTGTCCTAATTATTTTCTAGTTTTTGGTACAGCTGATGATTTAAAATAAAACCGTTTAACTTAAAAGTTTTTTTATTTTTTTTTATTTCCTAGTTTTTAGTTTGATTTTTGGCCCGTATCATTATGCAAACTCCTCATGCTTTCAACTGTCCACCTCCTGATTCCATCATCAGATCCTCGTTACCAAGTTGAAATTATCATAATATTGTATTGTCACGGGCACTCAATGTGTGTGCAAAGTTTCATAAGAATCGGTTAAGTAGAAGTATTTGAAAAAGCTGTCGCAAGACTTGAAACAAAGATAGTAACAAACAAACAAATATACGGGGGTCAAGCTAAATAAAACTTATTTTCGCTCACTGCTCATCCCCATGTTATCGTAACGTTATAATATACAGCCTAGAATCTAGATGTTACCTACTCGTCAAGAATTTAAGCTTCTAAACAGTGAAACCTTTTTAAACTGCAATGTTTTGTCGAGCGTCTATAATTTACAATTCATTTATTCATTCAAACTGTGTTTGTTGAGTTTTGAGGTAACATATAGATAGACAAGCGACTAGGCCCTGCAGTCAGGGTCCATTCTGGTTGGTCGAATATCCCATCTTGATGTCGTTCGACACACACACACACCTAAGCGAACGTAACAACTAACTAGTAAACTCTGTATACTAATATGGATAGTTGATAGCGATTAAAAAATGGGTTTTGTATGTGGAGAATGTTCAAACACATATTCTTCAAGACAGGCATTAATGTTCGCAAAATTAGAATGAAAACTTCAGGTAAGGCTTGTAATCTAATTCTTTCTATAAAAGTGGATCAATTTTTTGACATTTCAAAATAAAACTTAATTAAAATTTATTTTTCCATTCAAATTTCTCAAGAACACTGTTACTGTATAAATTTTGGACATCCTAATATCTCAAATATTAATATTGGTTTTAACAATTTCCACAGCATCGATTGATTATTAAGAGTAACTCGGAACCTGCTAAATAAAAAGAAAACAAAGCATCTACTACATATTTACATTAGACCTCATAGCCCATAGCCTACTACAAAATTGTAAACGTTCTCAATATTATTTGCCCTGAACAATCTATACTATTATAAAAATATATGAGCACTGTGGTTGGAATAAAAACAAAATAAAACAAGCCGTGAGGTGGGTCGTTTATTAGGACTAAAGTGCGACCCTTGAGGTCCACACGACGAACTTCCCAGTTTGATAAATATTTAATAATAATAATTAAATTAGATATTACACAGAAAAGTAATCATTTTAATCATTAAAACATAATTATTATTTATTTTTAACAATAATTTAAAAAAAACGGCTGAACCGATTTTTATAAAATTTATGTCTGATCAAAATGACGTTAACACGCCTCGATTGACACCCTTACGAAGTCGATATAATTTTTTATTCGCCAGATATTGTATAAATTTTTTTAAATAAATTTTTGGAGGTTATTTGGTTAAGAAAAAAGAACGGCTGAACCGATTTTGAAAAAATTTCTTTCAGATCATATTTACGTTAATACGCGTCGATTGGCACCCCAACCTAGTCGATATCATTTTTCATTCTCAAGATTTCGTCTTAGAAAGAAATTAACACATACGTACGTACGTACGTACACACACACACATACACACACACAGACATCTTTCTAAAAGTAGTGTAAAAATAGTGTAGTGACCTTGAAATATAAAATTTTTTTTTCCTTTTTGATTTCGATTTTCGAACCCATTACAATAACTTCCAATGGGAAGTTAATATAGTTACTTTTTACCACAACAGTTTTATTGATGGATGTACATTTCGAAAGCTAAGCTTTCATCTTCAGCGAACACTACATACATTTCGAAAGCTAAGCTTTCATCTTCAGCGAACACTACATGTAGTTTTAAGGATGGATGTACATTTCGGAAGCTAAGCTTTCATCTTCAGCGAACACTACATGTAGTGTTCGCTGAAGATGAAAGCTTAGCTTTCGAAATGTACATCCATCCTTAAAACTGTTGTGGTAAGAAGTAACTATATTTTATTTTGAATCTACTATTACCTGCCGACTGAACTAAGAGTACAGAGTAACAATTTGTGATCAATCCTGTATACACATACATATTCTGTTCTAATTATATAATTAGTACTAAATAGGAACAGAAACGATCGTGTAATTGACTTGGCATTACGTAATTACATAATATTATAGGAATGCAGCGACCACTCATTGGAAATAAAGGAATATAAAGAAGCGACTGTACATTGTTTCTTGAGACCATGGATACCTCATTAGTGTGACTGTAGGAAAACTATATTCCATGGAGTTTACCATTAAACTGGATTAACTGAAGCAGAACGTGACGCTAGTTTAAGAATGCTCGATACCACTTGCTAGATTTAACTTAACTTTGATTTCAACCAACTCGACGTAGGTAGTATTGACTTTTTAACTTCCCGCTAAGAAAATTGAAAATTTTCAAAAATAGGGAAGTTATTGATTTCATCCCCATTTTCGAAAATCGAGTTTTCATCAGATCTCGACGTTTTGTGATCCTAGGAAGCTATTCTGACTATTTTTACGATGGTGTCTGTATGTCTGTATATATGTGTGTGTGTGTGATGTATGTAAACCCCTTATAACTTTTGAACGGCTTGACCGATCACACGCCGTTACTCACTTTTATTAAACCGACTTTTTTATGCTGTCTGATATGTCAAAAAATGATATTTACCTTAAGGAATCACACGCCGTTACTCACTTTTATTAAAATCATCCGAACTACTGAACCGATTTTGATGACATTTCTATGAGACCAAAGTATATCCTTTCAAATAAAAATAAAATTCCAAATCGGTTTATAAATAACGGAGTTCTGACAAACATAAAAAATACAACCAAATTGAGAACCACCTAGTTTTTTTGAAGTCAGTTAAAAAGTCGATATGCCTTTCCTAAATCCCAGATTTAAATGTACACTGACGAATAAATACAGTTCTTTGCGTCGTTTCAATAGCATAATT
Organism: Mongoloraphidia duomilia; assembly: GCA_039654895.1. Lineage (NCBI taxonomy): Eukaryota > Metazoa > Arthropoda > Insecta > Raphidioptera > Raphidiidae > Mongoloraphidia > Mongoloraphidia duomilia. The sequence goes on from CM077524.1 coordinate 3,421,471, forward strand.
CGTAGTTTATGTTTTTATAAACGATTCAAGAATCGTTTTAAATAACAAAATGCCCTTGTTATATTTTTACGACTTAAAATTTCATTATTCTGCAAAGCTGCAAATAGACCGAGAGCTAGTGACAATTTTTTGGAGTTATTTATTGAAGGCCTTATTTTTGTGAAGATGTTGAGGGAGGCATATTAAACTGCCCTGAGTAAGGAATTTTGCTAGATAGCGGTATGGGAGGGTTGCAAACCGCCCCCAACATGTAACAAAAAAAATGGTCACAATTTTTATTGCTTCAAGGCTGAAATAGTTTGTATACCTTGTCGGTGAACCCAATAATGCCATTATAATATTTGCAGATCGATTGGTCAGTATTAAAAGGGTGGCAGATCATTCTAAATGTGTCATGTACCCGACGAAATTTGTATTATTAGTTCAAGGTTCAAATTTTCATATGTTGTTACGGCGACTGTTTTAAGCATATATTTCAATTTGCAGAACAAAATGTCGGTATTAACCCCCTTGCAGAACAATATAAACACCTAGGCGAGCAAGTTTCTCTCTAAGAGAGGGGGTTAATACCGACATTTTGTTCTGCAAAATGAAATATATGCTTAAAACAGTCGCCGTAACAACATATTAAAATTTGAACCTTGAACTAATACATATGACACCCATTTAATACTGACCAATCGATCTGCAAATATTATAATGGCATTATTGGGTCACCGTCAAGCTATTCAAACAATGTCAGCCTTAAAGCAATAATAATTGTGACCATTTTTTTTGTTACATGTTGGGGGCGGTCTGAAACCCTCCCATACCGCTATTTAGCAAAATCCCTTGCTCAGGGCACTTTAATATGCCTTCCTCAACATCTTCACAAAAATAAAACCTTGAATAAATAACACCCAAAAAAACTGTCCCTAGCTCTCGGTCTAAAAGAGCAATATGTATTTATTAAAATTAAAAGAATACAAATAAAGCGAAAAAAGTAATAAAAATGTAAGTAGGTACTGTTATACGAATAAGCGTACTAAACCACCTACCAAGAGTGAACTTAATAAATGGTTAAAGCTGCAAAAAGCACAAAACATTATTTTATTTCTTTTGCTGGATGTTTTATATCTGTTATTATGTAGCACTAGATTGCTTACATACTAATATTATTGTTTTGTATACAGTGTGTTCAAGTAAAGAGGGTTGAGATTTCTGTATTTTTTACTGACTTAAAAAAGGAGGAGGTTCTATATACGAGACCTATGTTTTTTTATGTATGCATGTTCACCAATTTCTCCTGTACTTGTGAACCGATTTTGATGATTATTATTTTATTTAATAGGGCATACCTCCGGGGTGGTCCCATATAAATTTTACTTAAATCGGTTTAGTAGTTCGACTGATTTTAATAAAAAGTGAGTAACGAACTGTAATACCGTTAAGGTAAATGTCAGTTTTGACAGAGCGTAACAAGAAAGAAGTCGGTTAATAACGTGCAAACTTAAAACTTAATGTTTTTCTAATTGGAGGGCGTCTCCCCCCCTTGGATCAAGGGCTGTATTTAGGGGTTGAAAACAAATTTTGGGCCCAAAAACACTGACAAAATTTTCGGAATTGTTTCAAAATTGTAACTTAACCCTTTCATAAAAATATAAATGTATCGCAAAAATTGAAACAAAATCGGGAACATATAGTAATAGTAAAACACTTATTTAATTTAATTTATTTTAGATTATAGACGCGTCGACATCTAAGGTCATTAGCGTCTTTCAACTACACTAAATAACAACTAACTTAAAACTAAATAACATCACAAAACATCCATGAGCGCAGGTGGGATTCGAACCCACGGAAGTCCAGTCTAGAGGTTGCGGCACCAAGCATGCTAACCACTAGGCTATACTGCCCTCCTCCGTAAAACACTTACCTATCAAGAGCATACCTACTGTATATAATTTATTGCAGGTGTTGATTTAATAAAATGGAGGCCGCGAATATTGAAATTACGAAGAAAATAATTATTTTAAGGGATGTATTAAGGGGTACACTTTTGAAGTGAAACTTACTCACGGTAGAGTGATTTGGATTTATGGGACTGAAAGTGTAACAAAACGCTACACCCCCACTCCTTTGCGCCGTTTCTAAATGGATGTGTACATGTGTGTGCCTACAGTCGACGCGACGTTGATGCGACCATAGTCTTTAATAAATTCTTAGCATCCGGACGAAGTTGGACGAGACCGCTAGTTTATGATATACCAAGTTGTCTGTTTGGTATGACGCAGTGTTCTGCAATGGTTTTTGGTCACATCCCATCGAAGAATCCCAACAGTTGGGATATACACGCGATTGGACGTGACGTGATGTGACCTCGACATGCGTAACCGAACGAAAAAAACGCGGCTAAAACGTTTCACTCAATAAATTTTGTACCTTGAAACCGTTACGAAGCGATGAGTGATATTTTATCTTCATCTGAAGATAATTACAAAATTGTAGCTTCAATATTAAACATAGTTTTATTTTCACATCCACGCTACATTCTATTCCCAGAGTAACAGCCGCAACAGTAGGGGACGTCCATCAGTCTGCGCAGCAACACTTCGAGTAAATAATTCATTTTTGTTTTAAGGAGCGAGCATAAGCTTTGAACGTTCATATTATCTTTCCTTCTTTTCCTTACTCTCAATAGAAGCAACACACATAGCCTTTCTGGCATTGTTGCACCTTAAATAAAGTTATATTCTATTCTATTCTATTCTATGTAGCTTGAGGTACAGCTCTAGACTCGCATTCGAAAGGTACTGGGTTCGAATCCCGGCGGAGGCAGATGTGACTAGGGCTTTTTCCTACTGCTTCACGCTGAAAAACGGTAATTCCTGTAACTGCCATCTAGTTGAGGTTTTCCATGGTTTCCCTCAATAATTCCAGATGAATATCGAGATGGTACCTTATTCAAGGCCATGGCCGATTAACTGTCAAACTCCTATGCTCCCAAAGTTGCCTACATTATCCTAATTTCCTGTAATTCCTCCATTTGCACATTGCTATTAATAAATAAAAAAAATAGAAGTTTTGTAGAAAACAACGGGAAGCCTGTTATTACATAATGTCGAGAAACGGCCGTTAAACGCATTATTATTATTATTACTAGAATGGAACTGAGAATATTGACAGGTCACAGGTCCCTGCGCTGGTCATTGCTCTTTAAGGTATCACCTTAAGGCGAATTTACACTTTTCACTTTGGTTATGCATCGCGGATGAATTATTTCTTCTGGAGTGAACGATGAAAGGTGAAGCAATTTACACCTTTCAAGTGGTTGCATTCGTTAAAGCATGTCATCGTTTGAAGTAGTGAGTGTCGGCATCGAGTTATTAAGCCTAATCCTTACACATGAATGTCATCGTCGGTGGTGGATCAGGTCTTGGATTAAAGGACGAGAACAATTCGGAGTATCGACTCAACTGTTAGCCGAACTTGCCTTGGAAGATCCTGATTGCTACCGAAATCATTTAAGAATGAATAAGTTTGACTTTCTCCTGCAGAAAGTCACTCTTACACTTATTATTCCAACGAAACTCATAATTTCTATATATTTCCAAAAATAGTTGCATCTCTCTACTGAAAAGCCTGTCACAAACTCCCACTGTAAAAAAACCTGAATTCAAAACAATGTTTAGACTTGTCACTACCCTGCGACTAAATCATCTGCCTGATTCATCAAAATCATAGGAATTGGTTCTACTTCCTCGCTAATGACCTCTGTTGTCGATCTTCTATAATTCACACGATTCTACTTCTTTCACGATGTTCACTATGGATGAAATGCAGATGAAAACATATTTACTCTGTGCACTTTGGATGATTCTTCCGCGATGCACACCCAAATAGCAAAGTCCTCCAGGGGGGACATTGGAATGTGGTTGCTATCGCAAATTGTATTCCAATGTTCTTTGGGAATTAGCGCTCCCAAGGACCCGAGTTCGTACCAGTCGGTTTGTGTATGCTGGCTGGCGAATTCTAATACACTTGTTGTGTTGAAGACGCTAATGACCTGTGTTGCCTACGCGTCTATAATCTACAATTAATTAATTAATCAAATGGCAAAGTGCAAATTCGCCTTTAGGAAGATGAGCAGGGTAGAAAATGATAACTGGCGCTTCTGTAAGCAAGCAGCAGAAAATGCTGAACAAATTTTGTGTTCATGTGAATCAGTTTTCTCCAAAAGGCTACAACACTTGAACAAGCCAATCTTAAAGCCTGAGGAGGTTTGGAAGGTGGCTCCCGGAAAGGTTTTAAGGTATATCAAAACCCTTCTGCCTGAATGGGAATAAATACGAGGGATTCACAAAAGATCTTTTAGATCGCAGTGAATGTAAGGCATCAATGCCCAACGTTCCATGTAATTTTAATTCATATTATTGTTTTTTTTCATCCATCATATATCATTAATAATTCTATTCTGTACGAAAAGAGATACAGATAGGGTTACCATAATAATATTTTAGTGAAACGCATGTCGAGGTCACGTCACGTCCAATCGACCAGACCAGAACTTACCGAAAAGCAGCGACGCTTATATGTTCATAACTGTATTGTAAGACCGCATACAAGTGTGGTGGTAGTAGACCAGACCAGTACTCATCGAAAAGCAGCGACGTTTGTGTTTATAACTGTATTGTACGTCTACATACCTAATATCGTACGAATATTCAGCACATCAAATACCCATTGACCACCAACGATATAAGTACGTTCGTCTCCATACTGATCAGGGTTCAAATTACATTTCCAGAACCACGTAAACAAAATTATATCTATACTTTAGAAGAAGTAGGTACTTCAAAAGTCGTTAGATTTTCGTGTACTCTTCCGACCAAAAAATCTAGTCTGTCTGGATTTCTTCTGACAAATTGTCAGCTCGACGGTGCAGTGTTATGCATCAACGTACATTATTACGTCAAAACATCATCATCAAAATATTATGACGCTAGAGTGAGACAACCATATCTCTCTATGTATGGAATATTTAGTTACGGTGTAGTGAATTTCACCCACCCTAAATAATATAAAATCCTTCATGCGTTTGTCAACGCGGCGGCGGAACTATGAATTAACTGAGTGTGTTGTTGGTAACCAGAACGTAGCGCGCCATAAACGTCCTTGGGTACATTTACCACTAGGGTCATCGGGCTCAAAGAACTGGCGGGAGAGAACGGCGGTATGTGAGAGTATGAAGTCACTGCTGGCCAGTGACGTACTTGACCACCGAAACAAATTAAACAGTGCAAGGGAATCAAGGTTACACATTTACAAAATTGAACTGATTATAGAAGGTGTAACAGAGCATCCGGATCAGGTGTCATTTTGATGTGAAACATCTTATATCGGGCTGTGAACAGCCGCGTGAGGGGAAATATGCAACGAAATTTATGGTCCTCTCCTTCGCTGCTGTTCTCCCCACCACTGCGGCACTCTCTCTCTCTCTCGGCTTCCGCGCGCTCGGGCACGGGAAGACAACCGTGTTACAGTGCAGTATATAGGATTACGTCAGCATAACAGTTAATTGCTGCTTTTGAAAAATATATACTACTACATAGAGAATACCACCGAGTTCAATAACGTTTACTTTGATGTTTCACATCTGTCGGGGGTCCCGAGACCCACACCCTTTTTTTTCCGTACCTCCGTATGGTACCCTACCCTGCCAACGATGTCAGAAACTTCTGAAAGCCGCGATCATAATCATGGCGACGGCGCTTGCGCGTAACTAGTCGTGAAAAGGTCTATAGAGGCGCTAGTAGTGCTAAAATCTTTAAGTTCCCAAACTATCTCAATCGTTTAATGGATTGTCTAGGTGCAATAGATTAGGAAAGGAAGGCGTGACGGAGTAGCAACTGTCTCCTTCTAACTAGAATCTGCGTTAAACGTACGTGTTCACCCATTGACAGGACACAACTGTCAAATTTCATTCATTCTCTGACATAACCTCGTTTTTTTAAACACGTCGTCGTTAATAATTAAAGCAATTTGTTACGGGATGGTGTTTTGTACTTGACTGTAGTTATAATGAAAATTATGACAAAACACGGACTCAGAGTGAAGCTAGCGTTGCTAGTCCATAGCAGGTATAGAGAACTCTACTGACTTAAGAAGTATTAGAAATACCTTGTATTTTTGGTGTCCGTCTTGTGACTTCATGTATTGTTAACACGACGCGTTTCAGCAACGAGTTGCCATCTTTAGGTGTGGTTAATTTTAATTAATTAACACTCCCATAAAAATGTATCCATTGACTTGCTAAAACTACATGTTCATCCCGTTTAAAACATTGCCAATGCTGCAACTTATGGTTCGATTTAATTGCCAATAATATTATGTTATCTTTTACCTTTTTAGTAATAAAATACTGTTTAGCGTATCAAACAAACATGTAATTTTAATCTATATAGTATAGTTAATAAAACGTAAACGCTCTTATTGGATGTTTGTCTGTCTCTGTGTAACCAGAACCACGCTAATCTCCGCAATGGCTGAACCAATTTGGATGTGGTTTTCAGTGATGTATTGAGATAAGCTTGGGCTAACATTTAGTGTTTGAGATAAATATAATTTTATACGGCTGAAATGCAATTGAAAAATTTTTCGTTGGAAAGCAGCCAATTGTATAATTGTTTCGAAACATATTGGAAAAAATCATTTTACCAACCAGTGGTCACAGTCAGGATTCTAACCTGATTCCCTGAACCTTTCCACTTTCAAGGCGGAATGAGCTTACAATACTCAACCGTGACTTGATTCAGGTTCAAGTTAGAATCCTGACTGTGACCACTGGTTGGTAAAATGATTTTTTCCAATATGTTTCGAAACAATTATATAATTGGCTGCTTTCCAACGAAAAATTTTTCAATTTAGTGTTTGTTTCATTTCAATCTGTTGACAAATAAAAAAGATATGTCAATTTTAAAGCGCGTCTCGCACGCGTTGTGACTCCGTTAATGCAAATGTCAAAACGTAAATATGTTGGGTTGATTGTTTATTTTTGTGACAACGTTAATGTGATTTTAAGCCCAAATTAGCTTCGCAGTGGGAGAGATTCTCGCGGGGGGATATAAAATCATTCTTCGGTTGGCAGGGGGAGAATTTCTCGCGGGGCCGATAATAAATTAGCAATATATACAGGATTTTATATTATTGGGCATAAAAAAATCTAAATATACGTGATCGGATGCACGGACAACCGCTAGTCTTTTCTTCTGCCTATAATTGTGTTTTAAAGACCACCAACAGCTAAGGTTATTTAGGTCTAGCACCAATTCATATTTTCATTTCATTATATTCTGCCTAGGTATAATTCTTATCATGTATGTTAAACTGTACCTTAGGCAACTAAGAATTGCTGGGTGAATTTAAATTTAGCGGGACGAGTCTCTTAAGGCCGGCTCTGATCAAAAGCGTTCAGCGACCACATCCAATCAAAAGCGAGCGAACCGAAAACTGTCTCGTGTAGAAGAAGCGAATAAGGGCGAGTGTTGTCCAGCTTAAAAATAGTGTACATCGACGAGGAGGCCTTGACTAGGCCAAGATACGATCTCGAACTCTTCTTGCTCGCGAGGAGCGTCTCGTTGCCAAGGTCACGTGATGTCTCACACAAGCATAGCAAGTAAATGTTGTTATGCCTCCGCCGCACTGCTTCTTCAGCGCAGAGCGCAAGTTTTTTATTTTACATAGAGATGATTATAAATCAACATGTTTTTTTTAAGTGTAACTTCTTACGCCAATTCAGGCCGTTTAATACGTTATAGTAGGTTGTATTTCTAATGTCGTAAGCTGAAGAGTTTGTTTGTGTGTATGTTTGTTTGTTTGATTGACCGCGCTAATCTCAGGAGTTACCACTCCGATTTGAAAATTTTTTTTTGTTAAATAGCCTGTTTATTGAGGATGATTATAGGCTATTCGTGGTTTTTTTAAATTCAGCCCCAAAGGGAGTAAAACTGGGGTGAAGGATTTTTTGACTATCTATACTAATATTATAAACTGTAGGCAAGTACGCGAAGCGAGAACAACGCTTCGCGGAGGGATAATAAATCATGCATTTTTATCTCTGGAACTACTGAACCAGACCCGAACTTAAAGACCCAGGGTCCCTAGGCACTTGACAGTTGGGCCCCCCAAACCCAAAAAAAGGGGGGAAAATGGAATTGGATGGAAATTTAGAAAAAAAAAGTCGGCAATTGAATTATCTTACAAAATTTTTGGGCTTTTTTTCTTTAACCGAAGTCGGTTTGTTGAACGTATGTAGATTTTATGCGTATATGTAAGGTCCATTTCTGTAGTGTGTAGTGTAACAACAGAATAGCTTTGTTTTCCGAACGGTGTTCATACAGTTCGGCCGGCTTCTGTAATGTGTAGTGTAAACCACACGCGATGTCTAATAAGTAAACTAAATTTTATTGTGCAACCGTTGAGTATTGCGTAAGAAGTTACACTTCCTCCGAGTGTCACGACACACGCAATTTTTTTTATTTTGTAATGCTTTCGTTTTACTGCAGATTAGCGATTCTTCTAACGACTTCAAACAGCTGTTTTGTTTTATGGGTTTCTTTCACACTAATTGTAGTATTTATTAATTATTTGGGCGTGGCTATAGTAACAAAATAAGTGAGTGTAGGTAGATTATTTTAATTTGTATCGAAATCTGCTTTTCAAAAGTAGCAAAGCGATCCCTAAAATGTCTGAGATATTATTTGTCTTCAGTGGCTGAAATGATCCAAATGCAATGCAATTACTGTTTTAAAAATGGCATTTTTGGTTAGTATCCGTTTTGTTTATAACTTTTATTTTATACAATATTGCAAATCTATATACAGGATGTCCAAGACTTGCGTTGTCGGCCGATATATTGATTTTGGGTGAAGATAGAAAAGAAGTTTAAATACAAACATTTTTATGGCGTATAACCTAAAAATATTTTCAATTATACAGCCTGTCCCATTTCAGCAAAAAAATAACCTAGTTGTATTTAACAATCAAAAGTTACACGTGATTGAAGTTAGGTAAAAGAAGTACATTATTTTGAACATCCTGTATAATAAATTCATTTTTTTTAGGACAGACATTGATTTGTCCGTCCATTATCTAGTGATTCTCAAAATTTCAGTTTGATAAAGGTTTCTGTTTTGGCTATGTCGAATTTTAGGTAAAGGTCTGCACGTGTCAAAAATTTCTAAAAAAACTTGAATAACTCAAAAATTACTGAATTTTCGAGCATGGCTTCACTTACAATTTCTATTCACATTCAGGTGCAGAATTGAAAAAAACAAATAAAAACATGATGCCATCAGTATTCGAACCCGGGTCCTGTGCATAGAGTGCTGCGACGTTACCTCTACGCTACGAGTGGAACAGTTATGTACGGTCGTTTTTATGATATAAGTATGTTGCGAATTCTGACGGCCGGGTTACGAATTTAATTAATTAATTATTATTATTTATAAATTATGCTATATATATAAATCTTCCGTGAAAAATTATCTAACTGATGGTGAAAACCGCATTAAAATCCGTTGCGTGATTTAGGAGGAGTTAGCGGTTAAACAGACAGACAGACGCGAAAAGCGACTTCAATTTATACTATGTAGAGATTATTTTCAGCGCTTCAAAATTTCAAATGTCGACCCTACGTCGGAATACCTTTTTATTTCATAATATAATATAATCGTTCATATCTTTTTCAATGTAGGTAGATCAAAATAATTTAGGGAGTATAGCCTAAGAGGTAGCGACGGATTTTCTCAAGTGTCTACGTAATGAAAAATAACCTTAAAAATACCTTTATAAGTGTTCCCCCTTTTGAGAATCTGTAAGCCTTGCAGCCTTTCTTCCCTGTGTTTTCGGTGACAGATAGAAATTAGACAGGTAATTAAAAAACTTTTAAATTAAACGGTTTTATTTTGAATCATCAGCTGTACCAAAAACTAGAAAATAATTAGGATACAAACCAAGGGGCACTTTGTGTCGCTGCGTCAGTGGAATAAGTAATAAAAACGTGAGGCGCATTTGAAATATTTCTGTTGGTGGGCTTGGAAACACATTTTCCTAGACGAGCCGTTCTTATTTAATAATTATACAGTCGTTATATACAGATATTTATGCGCCTCACGTTTTTATTACTTATTCCGCTGTCGCAGCGACACAAAGTGCCCCTTGGTTTATATCCTAATTATTTTCTAGTTTTTGTTACAGCTGATGATTTAAAATAAAACCGTTTAACATAAAAGTTTTTTACCTATTTTTATTTTCTAGTTTTTAATTTGATTTTTGGCCCGCATCATTATGCAAACTCCTCATCCTTTCAACTGTCCACCTCCTGATTCCATCATCAGACCCTCGTTACCAAGTTGAAATTATCATAATATTGTATTGTCACGGGAACTCAATGTGTGTGCAAAGTTTCATATAAGAATCGGTTAAGTAGAAGTAGTTGAAAAAGCTGTCGCAAGATTTGAAACAAAGATAGTAACAAAACAAATATACGAGGTCAAGCTATAAATAAAACAATTATTTATTCAAGATTGGGGTCCATCCCATTTGGGAGACCTCCTAATTGGTATCTGTAACTCTCACGGTCGTTTTCATAGTTTACCCTTAAGTAGTAAGGGACACTTAGCTCTACCCTCAAATCGAATATGCGTTTCATAGTCAAAATTGACGTCTGTAAGGGCCCTTACATCACCCTCACCTTAAGGGTGGGTAGTATGTCCCTTAAGTGTCCTTAACTTATTTTGCAGTACGTATATCGCAGTAATATTACTCGAATGCATTGCTTTTACACAGATAAAGGGGAGTTATCTATATGTATGTTCACAGCACGCTCGTTCTATCCATAACGCATCAATATTAATATCCGCGCGGTTGTACCGCCGTCCACCCGCTGCCCGTCCCCGTGCCGCGACGGTACAGCACCGTACATATAACGTGACACACACACACACACTTTTGACGAATTCGACACAAAGTGCACTTTTAAAATTTCACCATCCAATTCTGTATTATTCTATACAGTAGTAAGAATAAAAAATACTTCAATTGGGATCCGTCAAATGGGTGGAGCTTAAAAAACATGGCGCAAAGGGGGGGAAATTTTATATACGGGGTATACTTTTGCGTGTAATTTTGTGATTTTCAAAGTGATAAGAAATAATAAATATAAGTGCAATTTGCAATTGGGTCGGTACGAATCCTAAACAAAGGAATTTCGTTGAAGGAGAACGGATTCTCAAAGCCGGACATATCATCAAATGTGTGAAAAAAACAAGATAACTGAGCTGTCAAAAGTAGTAATCTTTACGGAATATTGCTTAAACCATCAAAATTAAAAGAAAATCTCCACAAAATTAATCATCCGTTCAATACTTCTTTAAGGCATGGTTAGGTGAATAATGTAAACACATAACTGCAACATAATATGTTATATTGTAATAAGTATAGGTAAGTTACTAACCTCAAAATATTTGTATACAAAGTCTAATAATTCTTTTTTGCATAATTAAAATATCGCCAATACGAGTGGAGTTGCCCCAACATACAATACCATAACTCAAAGTGGAGTGGATACAACCGAAGTAATAATTATGAACCTAAGATTATTATTTTTTCTTTTAGTACATTTATGCAAGACTTTATTGAAAATAAAAGCGTTTTACTTAAAAACATTTATTATATACTAGCGGCCCGTCCCGGCTACGCCCAGGTGGTATGAAATTATGATTTAATAGCGGTTTTTAAGACCTACAATTTTTTCGTACATTGTTTTGATGTATCTCTAAAGATTTGGCCAGCGTTAGCCATGTAAGCGTACGAAAACAGATTTTTTTTGACAAAACACCGTCATAGTTCAGTCATTCTGTAAGTACAAAATATTTACAAATTATATACATAAACCTACTTCGTTTATCGCTCTTTCTATTAGTGAAAACCGTTTCAAAATCCGTTGCGTGGTTTAGAAGAAGTAAGCGGAGAAACAGACAGAGGCAGTCAGCGGCTTTGTTTTATACTATATGAGATGGAGATTTTCGTTCAAAAAAATCAGTCAAAACGTAAGTAGTGCTAGGAGTAAATTAGAATAATTTTTTGACAAAGTGGTAAATAATGAACGAAATATTAATAAAAGGACACGGCTTAAGTGCAATGTGTCGATTGTGCTTATCAAAAGGCGTTACGCTTTTGGACATATTTCATTTTTCGGCCGAAATGGAGAATCATCTTTCGAACATAATAATGAGGTGTGCTCCCGTTCACGTAAGTTCGCTTCCATTCAAGGACTAATGTTATAGTATATCTAAATGTAATTATATTAATTTTAAATAGCAAAATAGTTATTATTATAAATAACGTTTCACTAAAATAGGGCGTTCATTATACAGATAAACCTGAGTTTTATGTACAAAAGTATATTCAAAAATAAATTATTATAAGTAAAGGTACGTGCAGTACGCAGCTGGGATTCTAGATGGTAGCATGTATGGTAAGATGGTGGCTGAAATTATAAGAACTTATAGGTTTACACAACGAAGCTTTGACACTAGTATTGATACAAGCTTAAGTCGCGTTTGAAATGTCAGATAACGAAGACGAATATATGTGTTCTTCTGCTACAAAGTGGTATATTTTAAATACAAATTTGGGTAGGAGCTATCATGTCCACCCTATTAATAGAAAACTATCTAAACATGGCGAATTTCATCATTTATACCAAGAATTAAAATTTTACCCAAACCGCTTTTTTGAATATTTACGTATGGAACCTAACACTTTTAAATACGTCTTAAAAAAAACTCAAAACAAATTAAATAAAAACTGGCAAAATTTCACATATTAAACTAGTCACATCCATTGCGAAACTTGTAACGGCCATTTGACAGTTGTCACACGTTGATTGTAGTAGTCAGCGCGCTGAAAGAATGGTGAGATACATTCTTGTATCTACCAGCTCTTGTAACAGCGCTTATATCTGCTACACTCACTGCTTCGTTGTGTACGCTCGCATATATAACAATGCATTAATTTAAGCAAGCCCTGCTATGATCTACGCTACCATCTAGAATCCCAGCTGCGTACTGTACGTACCTTAAGCTAAAACTATCGTCAAAAAATGTCATTGTTTGTGACATAAATGATACAATATTTGATTTTAATATTTTGGCAAGATTTTTAATATCTAGAAATAATTGAACATAGATACGTGAATAATAAAATATCATATTAGTACAGTTAGTATCATATCTAAGAGCATGAAACCTTTTTATTTAGTATTTGAAAATAAACAATCTCTGGATTTTCAGATAAGAAGATTTGATCAAATGCCCAATTTCATATGTCGCTCATGTTACACTCAACTCAAGAAATTTCACCAGTTCCAGACGCAAATTGTACAGTCTGATAAAACACTGCGACGCTATCTACAGCAAATTGCTGCAGACAAACAAATCAAGGCTGAATGTTCCATTCAGAAATCTTCTGAGGAACATTTAATCAATAAAACCAATGACTGTGATGTCACTGTGAAATGTGAATCTATAGAAATTCATGATATATTCGACGGGTACCTCGATAGGGAAGAAATTGTGCCTATAAATGATGATTCTGCAGACAAAATTAATGAAGAAATTCCTTTAAAATTCGAAATCAAAGACGAGCCAACCGATGATAATTCATTAAATTTAACGGAATGTGGTGATGATACCGATGAAACTTCATTCAAGGGTGATGGTAGTGAAATCGTCTGCGAGGATACAAAGGTCGGTATTAGCGACACTAAATTGAGCGAAATTATTGATATTAGCGAGAAAGAGAAAATGTTTAAATCAGCGAACATTAAATACGAACCAACCGATGATAATTCAATAAATCTAACAAAATGCGCTGATGATACCAGAGAAATTTTACGTAGGACTGACGGTAGCGAAATTTGCTACGAAAACTCAAAGATTGATACTGGCCACATATCAGGAAACAGTGTAGCAGAATGTCTTGATATTAAAAATGAAGAGGGGAAGAAAAATATTTCGGTAAATTATCAGAAACATAAAAAAACCTCTGAAAAGAAGTATCACTGCGACATTTGTAATAAGACATTTACCCTAGCTTTTAATTTGAAAACTCATATTCGTATACATACTGGTGAGAAACCATATCCGTGTGACGTTTGTAATATGTGTTTCGGCCATTTAACCAGTTTAAATAATCACAAACTCACACATACTGGGGAGAAACCACATCAGTGTGATGTTTGTAATAAGTGTTTCAGACAATCAAATGTTCTAATTGGGCACAAACGCACACATACCGGTGAGAAATCATATCAGTGTGATGTTTGTAATAGGTGTTTCAACCAGTCAATCAGTTTAAAAAAGCACAAACGCACACATACTGGTGAGAAACCATATCAGTGTGACGTTTGTAATAGATGTTTCAGCCAGTTAATCAATTTAAATAATCACAAACGTACACATACTGGTGAGAAACCACATCAGTGTGATGTTTGTAATAGGTGTTTCAACCAGTTAACCAGTTTAAATAAGCACAAACGCACACATACTGGGGAGAAACCATATCAGTGTGATGTTTGTAATAAGTGTTTCAAACAATCATGTAGCTTATATAATCACAAACGCACACATACTGGTGAGAAACCATATCAGTGTGATGTTTGTAATAGGTGTTTCAACGCGTTAACCAGTTTAAATAATCACAAACGCACACATACTGGTGAGAAACCACATCAGTGTGATGTTTGTAATAGGTGTTTCAACCAGTTAACCAGTTTAAATAAGCACAAACGCACACATACTGGGGAGAAACCATACCAGTGTGATGTTTGTAATAAGTGTTTCAAACAATCCTGTAACTTAAATAATCACAAACGCACACATACTGGTGAGAAACCATATCAGTGTGATGTTTGTAATAAGTGTTTCAAACAATCATGTAGCTTATATAATCACAAACGCACACATACTGGTGAAAAACCATATCAGTGTGATGTTTATAATAAATGTTTCAATCAATCATGTAATTTAAAAATTCACAAACGCACACATACAGGTGATAAACCATATAATTGCGATGTCTGTAAAAAGAATTTTGTCCAATTAGCTCAGTTGAATTCTCACAAGCTTTTACATAATACATATTAGTGTTATCTGTGTAAATAATGTTTTAGACAGCCAGTTCCAAGGCTGTCAATATCTCACAAGATTACATACCAACGCTGGATTGCAGAAAGCATTGTCAAAAAATCACAGATTTCGCAATCCTTGCAACCATCGAGGACATTGGAAATGATAACAGCATATATGAAACATAATTAACTGTTTATTATACACACAATATTTATCAATGCACTGTTTAGTTTTGTCAGGAATAACCCTATTATTCTTCTGTTATATACGCGTTCACTTTTGCTTGATTACTTAACTTTTAAATGGATTTTTCTACAGTATTTATTAACATTTGCTCAAAAATAACACCGCAGATCGTCGCAAATACTTCTCAATTAACTAGACATGATATAGAACACATTTCGAAAAAATTGCACTTGTTCAATTTTGCATGATTGCTCCTCACTTGATCGCGACACCGTTGTCTTCGTCGCAAATACCTCTCAATTAACTAGACATGATATAAAACACATTTCGAAAAAATTGCACTTGTTCAATTTTGCATGATTGCTCCTCACTTGATCGCGACATCGTTGTCTTCGTCGCAAATACCTCTCAATTAGCTAGACATGATATAAAACACATTTCGAAAAAATTGCACTTGTTCAATTTTGCATGATTGCTCCTCACTTGATCGCGACACCGTTGTCTTTTGGCCTTGAACGAAAACTCGTAACTCTGCCTCCATATACGAACATAAACATTTCCAATGTTAAAAATTTGATTTGACAATGTCCTTAGATTGTGATCATATGATAAAAGTTTTTATGTACGCAGGAGCAGTTTAATGTCGTTGTGAAAGTCAATTATTACATTTTAAACACACAAAAATAAATGATTGGCCTACATAGAAAAAGATCGCTTTCCAAATGTTAAATTTTGATCAAAATGCGTAGAAAAATGTTGTTTAGAAGTGCGAACTGTAAAAAATATTATCGTTTTAATTGATCAATTATTTTTCGAGCACGGTCGAGTTGAAATTCTACAATGCTTTTCTTATCGAGAAATTTGTGTAGTCACAATCTAAGGTCACTGTCAGATTTACTGACAATGCTTTCTGCAACCGAGCATAAAACATGTTATTTAATATCAATGAGAAATTAGAATACTATGAATGACATTGACTGCTGACATCAAAAAAAATGTGTATCTATTAATGTAAGAATTTTAATAACAAAATAAAATTCTCAGGTCGCTGTGATGATAATAAAAAATAAATATTTTCCTTTCGAAACTTGTATTTTGTATTGAACCATTTTCCTGAGAGTAGTTCTTTCAGTTATCCACGAGAGGCAGCACTTGTGGTAGGTACAAACATCATTTATTCCCCATAGTGTCGTGTCATTTTTGTAGTAGTATAACTTAATTAATAAATTATTATTATCATTAAATTAATTAAATAATTAAGTTATACCACTAAAATGACAGGACTCTAACGGGGAATAAATAATGTTTGTACAGAAAATTGATCGACTTTTATAGAAAGAATTAGATTACAAGCCTTACCTGAAGTTTCCATTCTAATTTTGTGAACATTAATGCTTGTCTTGAAGAATATGTGTTTGAAGTTTGAACATTCTCCACATACAAAACCCATTTTTTAATCGCTATCAGCTATCCATACTAGTATACAGAGTTCACTAGTTAGTTGTTACGTTCGTTTAGGTGTGTGTGTGTGTCAAACGAAATCAAGATGAGGTATTCGACCAATCAGAATGGATCCTGACTGCAGGGCCTAGTCGCTTGTATGTACAACTGAAGCCAGTCGAAAAATTGTGTTTTAAAGACCACCAACAGCTAAGGTTATTTGGGTCTAGCACCAATTCATATTTTCAATTCATTATTTTTTTTAATAATAAATTGAAAATCCAATTGACACTTTTATCAGCTCTCGGGCTAGAACCCGGGAACTGGGGACTTGTAATAGAGGAACCATGAAGCCAGTCGAGATGTACGGGAAACGATAAGTCACATTGAGGTCACATGATTTCAACACCTTAATTTTTCATAAGCGCTTTATTGTAACATCCATGCACACAATACTACCACGCCATTTTTTTCATTAAAACACAACTTAAAGAATACAATCAACGGATCATAATGACGTGTCTGACAGATCGTACTTTAGTGTATAGTTGTAGCTTCACAAGCGACGCTGTAATATGCTGTTTCTATAAGTATCTCTGTTCTGAGATAATCACGTAGGTATCTAATCATTGATAACAACAGCGCAAGCTCAGTAGGCGTAATCCTATTGTCCACGGCGACCAATAAGGCATGTATGTCATATTATATTGTATTGTTACATTAATAACAAAAGACGATTCACCATAAAGTTCAATGAACTAACCAAACCCAGACGGCATGACTTGAGCACCAGTTATACTTGAATAACGATTTGAAACAAATAATCAGTTCAATGTAGTCTTTGATCATCGGCAAGGTAAGTTAACATTCAACCGAAACATACAGATTGTATCAAATTAAAGTTGTGCATAGGGCGTTCTGTGTGTAAGACAGAGATCGATATATAAAGCAGTAAATAAAAACGAGATAAATGATCGCTAATAGGAAGTTTCTGTAGTTACTGTAAATAAATAATACCCATACTAACCCATACAACCTGATAGCGTCATCTTTGTTTTGTGATTTTATCAATAATTTCTTATTTCAGTAATCAGTAACTACAGAAACTTCCTATTAGCGATCATTTATCTCGTTCTTACTTATTGCATTATATCGATCTCTATCTTACACACAGAACGCCCTATGCAATAAATTGTGTTTTAAAGACTACCAACAGCTAAGGTTATTTGGGCCTAGCACCAATTCCTATTTTTAATTCATTATTTTTTTTTAACGCCCTATGCACAGCTTTAATTTGATACAATCTGTATCGACCTTTTCATCATTTTCACGCGCAAGCGCCGTCACCATGGTTATGATCGCGGTATTTAGAAGTTTCGTACACTTTTTGACGCAATGACTGGGTCAGCAACGTTTTTCAATGTTAATTTAGATGAAAATGTTACTGACGGTGCTAAATTAGTGCACAAAACAGTGGAAGAACACACTTGTGCTAAATTGAAGGAAAATTACTTTTGCTTCGCCATATTCAATCTATATAGACAGCTCATTTTACAAAATTCGTCAAATCGTTTGGGGGTACAGAAGGCGCCAAAGAAAATGCAAATACGCATACATAATATACGCCCGAAAAACACTACCCTCCGTCGGCAGTCGGGTAAATATGTTCGGTAACAATCCAAGGTCATTGTTAGAAACCAAATGTTAGGTTAATGCAACCTAACACAGAAGCGGTTCAAATTTCCGTGACTAGAGTATATAAAGTATATACATTATTCATGCTCTGAGCAATTTTACGCACAAATTAACTGATAAATTTATTGAATTATTGTTATTATTTTCAAGGCTACGCTCTGGCTTCATTTTTTTTATTCTTTGGCACGTTTCAGACATTTTATTGAAAAAAAATTAATGGAATTATATAGAAGTGGAGGGCAGTATAGCCTAGTGGATAATGTACTTGGTATACCAGCCTCTAGACTAAACTGATGTGGGTTCAAATCCCACCTGCGTTCATGGATGTTTTGTGATGTTATTTAGTTTTAAGTTATAGTCCAGTAATTTTAGATTTCCACTGCAGAATAATTCCCAGTTAGCTGATTTTTTTTTTATATACCTTCGTTATGGTGTTTTAAAAAAAGTGTAAAAAGTCCCCATCGATATCGTGCCGGCGTTGCCAGATATTCGAGGTTCAAGTTCACGATATACGGTTTTTTGCAAATTTCTCGGTTCCGTTCCATTTTTGGTAAAAAATGGTTATTATCAATCTTGTAGAAGACAAAATTCTATACAACTTTCGTATAAATATTTTTTGTCTACGATTCATAGTTTTACTTATTTAAGTACCCGTGGCTTCCTCCCCCTCGATTTTTCATAATGGTATTATGCTGCTTCCCGAGGGCCTAACATAATGATTTGTACCATTATTTTAAGTTGAACTTACAGCTAACGATTAATTATAATTTTATCGAAATTAATGCAATAGTTCTCTATTTATAAGCAACCAAACATACAAATCAACAGCAGTGAAAAAGACAGACGGACAGACAATTTTTTTTGAAAATACGATATTTATAGACATCAATTAAATGTTGAAACAAAAAGAAAAAAAAAGCCAAAATTTCGATTTTTTGACTTTTTTGCGTAGCACTTTTTTTGGGTCAGAGATAGGTTATAGGCATTGCTTTGTAAGAAAAAAGTAGACAAATTTTTTGGGCTAAACCTTGACCGAAATATGGCCACTCGAACATAGCTTTTTTTTTCGATTGACTGACAGACAACGCCCAGGTCAAACCGCTGAAGATATAAACTTGAAATTCAACCCCTGAGAGGGTTAAATAGGGGATGAAAATTTGTATGGAAGTTCGTCATTTTTGAGGTTAGGAACATGAAATGTTGCACAGGAGTTTCTTATAATATAACGTAAGTGAGCACTAAGAAAAAGTTGGAAATTTATCCCCTAAGGGGGTTAAATAGGGGATGAAAGTTTGTTTGTAAGTTCATCATTTTTAAAGCTAGAAGCATGAAATTTTGCATAGGAGTACGTTTTGTTATAAGGAACTCCTGTGCTTGACAAACAGTATTGATATCCCACCAAAAACATAAATGTTAAAAAGGGACCAAGCATTCCTTTATTTCAGTGAATAGCCCATCGACGGGCAGGCAATTCATTCTAGTTAATAAAAAAGCAATAGGATTACTTTGATAATAGTTTTATCTGAATTTAAATTAAGTAATTGTTTTATTGTTTAGTTTTAATGTCAACTCAGAACAAAGACTAATTTTAGTTTCTTTTTTTTTACAGTTTATCTTATTCCACTATATTTTATGCATGTAAAATTATCACCTTATAAAAGAATATATTTTGTATGCAAATGTGTTTTTTATTCGTGTCAATAAACTCATTTCTGCTACCGCATTGTTTTTATCTTATATACAGGGTGTTTAAGTTTTTCTACAGTATGTAAACCATTTAGCATTGGAAAAAAATGATTGGATCAGAATGAGCCATGATTCACAATGTATGTATTTATACAGGGTGGACCAAGTTATAGTAGCAATAATTCACCATTCGATGCTCCATCGAAAAATAAGTAGACATGCATAATTTTATTTTTTTCCAAAACGCTTTCTAAGGGAGATAACAGCCCTTCAATTAAGTTCAGTTTTAAAAATCTTTTTTTTGTCATAACTCTCGCAGGTCATTAATGCGTTTTTGCTGCACTAAAAACGTGTCAACCTGAGCTTTTTTGTTTCAAGTAAAACTTTTTCTCTCCCCGTGTCTAAATTAAAAAATATATATACAAAATTTCGAGAGTGGCAATCGCTCCTGGCGCCACCCTCCTGGATCCACCCCTGGCAGTCCTATATTTTATTAAGAAATAAATTTAAAAAAACTTTTTAAAAACAATGGTTTACTTTTAAATCAAAATGCACTAAAATGTAGAAAATAATTTTTTTTTCAGTTAAAAAGAAAACCATTGGGCAAAAATGTATAGACAAAATAATATCTTATGAGCGCCCAATGGTTTTCTTTTTAACTGAAAAAAAAAAATCATTTTCTAGCCGCTCGGGGTGTTGGTACGCTTGCTTACCAACTATACCCCTCGCGTCTTATACACAATTTTATTAATTGCATGAACTACTATTAACACTGCGTACCGGAACAAAAAAACATAATTTCTTCCTAATCCCAGTTTGTGCTTACATACGTTTTTCTTATTACATCTGACTTGTAGACTAGACGCAAGAAAATTACAGTTAATAGCGACGTCTAGTTAACTAGTCTCTGTATTCAAACCAAACATTGATTTTTACAGTATTTTAATGACATCTGTTGGAGAAGTGAATGAACAAAAAATACGTTGACTAGTTAACAAGTCGTTGTATTTTAACATGTTAACTACATGTGTAAAAAAACGAAATAAACATTTTTTTTGGGAATGGTGGTAATTGGTGATAATGATACACTATAGAAATTTGAGACCACTCCTGCTGTTTAAAGGTATTTTTAAAGCATTTTTCTTATTGCGGGATTAACGGCATTTTTTGTTTTTTTACTTGGTACTTAAGGCAAATTTTGCAAGTCAAGTAAACTGGACACTAAATGTTAATCAATAATTATGTATGTCTAGTTAACTTGACGTCGGTACGCAAAGTGTTAAATCTTTCTTTAGTTTAAAAATTGTGAAGAAGCAAGTGTGATGCAATCCAGAGCTGTTTGTTTTGTTACGGCCTGTATATTTCACTGACATTTTATAGCTAACTGAGAGACAAACAACAGATTCAGAAGCAATTAGTCAGATATACACACGTTTAGTAAAATTAGTAGTTTAGAGTTTGAGTTAGACAAAAGAAACACTCAAATGCTTTGCTATTATAGTACACTGAACTTTGTTATAGCTATAGCTACAATAATATTAAAGACAGATTCACATCGGATGATTAGATTTTAATAAAGGGTCCATTGTTCTTAATTCAGTTAGTTCAGAATTAAGGTTCATGAATAAAGTGACCAAATCCTGAATATCAAAAAGCGGGACAAGGTCTATAAAAACCCGGCGCAGGCAACCGTTGGGTTCCACGCCCAAAAAAGCCTTAAACGCGCTATAAACCCCCAAAAACTCGCTAGAAACCCCCAAAAACTCGCTAAAAACCCCCAAAGACTCGCAAAAAATCCCCTAAAAATCGCTAGAAACCCGCAAAAACTTGCTAGAAACCCCCGAAAACTCACAAGAAACCCCCAAAAACTCTCTTGAAACCCTCAAAAACTCGCTAGAAACCCCCTAAAACTCGCTAGAAACCCCCAAAAACTCGCTAGAAACCCCCAAAAACTCGCTAAAAAACCACCAAAAACTCGCTAAAAACCCCCAAAAACTTGCTAGAAAACCCCCAAAAACTCGCTAGCGAGATTTTGGGGGTTTTTTGCGATTTTTTGGGGGGTTTTAGCGAGTTTTTAAGGGTTTTTTAGCGAAATTAATTTTGCATGCTTTGTAACGGCAGAAATTTGATATGAAAATGTCAAAATTACCTCAAAAACAGAAAGCGATAGCCATGGAACTTGAACAAAATAATGACGTTTTAGCTGTCAGAATAATTTCTAATCATTTTGTTCAAGTTCCATGGCTATTGCTTTCTGTTTTTGAGGTAGTGTTGACATTTTCATATCAAATTTCTGCCGTTACAAAGCATGCAAAATTAATTTCGTTTAATGATTTATAGATGCAGAATTTTATGTTCTAAAACTTTTATTCGAAGGTATTTTTCCCAAAATAATTAGGAAATCGCGAAAGTTTGATTGTGCAGCAGTTACGTTCACCACTCTGTATACATGCATGTAAAGCAGAAATTTTATAGTGGGTATGGTAAAAAGGAACATTACGTTGCGGTACGGGTACGTTATTTAGTTTTAAAGCGGTCTTTAAACGATGAAATAAGATGTGTGATACGCGTGAAATAACGCCGGCTACGATTTGATAAATGATCCTATGATTAATGGAGCCTTATTTATTATACCGTGTTCCAAAAATACATGCACCAATTTCTTAGTATACAGG
Organism: Mongoloraphidia duomilia; assembly: GCA_039654895.1. Taxonomy (NCBI): domain Eukaryota; kingdom Metazoa; phylum Arthropoda; class Insecta; order Raphidioptera; family Raphidiidae; genus Mongoloraphidia; species Mongoloraphidia duomilia. The sequence goes on from CM077524.1 coordinate 3,444,326, forward strand.
GTGACTGATTTTTCATTGTCCAGCATCTGCTGAAATATTAAAGATACAAGAAAAAGTTAAAAAAGAGACTTTGTGTAACTGAATCTGATCTATAAAATGGCGCAAATATTTTTTTCCATGGCTTACTTATTTTCCGGAAAAATATCTAACTTTGGTTGTTTTAAGTAGGACGCTCTGTATATTTTTCCGGAATGGGATTCTAAATAAATTTCTCTTTACAACGAAGTATAAAAAGTAGGGTTTTGTTTTTAAATTACGTCTAATAAATAAAAAAAGACGTAAGCACCCACTATAAGAAAGGATTTCTCGAAATTCAATCCCTACGGGTGTCAAAAGGGTAAAATTTTGAAAGACTAAAATGAACAAAATAAAATATTATAGTAAAAAAAACTTTTTAGAGACAAGCTTTTATTGAAATGTACTAAAAAGGAAAAAATAATATTTAATAATTTTGGTTCATAATTATTATATAAAAGCGGGGGTTGCGACTAATAAACTATCATATAAGAGATTACATTCCCCGCTTTTATAATAATTATGAATCAAAATTATTAAATATTAGTTATTTCTTTTTTGTACATTTCTATATAAAAGCTTGTTTCTAAAAAGTTTTTTTTTTACTAATATTTTTATTACTCCAAATGTCATGATTTTATCGAGATTTTAAAACAAAGAATTCAAATTTTACTGTTTATTTTGGGTAAATAAATTAAAGCCCGATACCAAATAAATTATGCTTATCCACATTCAATTATAAAATGTTTTATAAGTTCAAAGTCATTATAAATAAACTAAATTATTATCAATAATCTTAATAAGTAGATTTCATGTTCCAAAAGTATTAAATTAGTTTCTTAAAGTTCATATATTATTTAATTAACTTTGTATTATGGATATGAGCAAAGGTCATTTTAATGTTATGAACTTAAACTATAAAGGTTAAAGGTTACATTATGGTGGTTACAATAATAGTATTTCAATTAATAAAATAGGTATAGGTACTATCTAGCTTTTATATATATATGTTATAACTTCACTACATTAATGTCGATTTTGACCTTTTAATGTCTTAACCCAGCGTTTCGTAAATTTTTCACTTGCGTTACATTTCAGAGATGGGCAGAATAGGGCGTTTTCCATATATACTTAGAATTCGTGTCCAATATGCATTTCAAAACAGTAAATCATGCGTACTTATATCTAGCTTAAATTGCATTTATAGATTTGTTTACAATAATTTAAACTTCATGTTTACATAATAGGTACAAAACGGTGTTTTTCAACACTCTGTTTCTAGGTTTTTAAATAATATACTTATTATTAGCTAACTAGCAGCCCGTCCTGGCTACGCCCGGGTGGTAGGTATGAAATTATGATTAGAAGAAGTAAGCGTTAGCCATGTAAGCATACGTAAAACTGTTTTTTTGACAAAACACCGTCATAGTTCAGCCATTTTGTACAAAATATTTACAAATTATATACATAAACCTTCCTCGTTTACCGCTCTTTCTATTAGTGAAAACCGTTTCAAAATCCGTTGCGTGGTTTAGAAGAAGTAACCGGAGAAACAGACAGAGGCAGACAGCGACTTTGTTTTATTCTTATTTAGAGATTAGAGATAATAATATATAAACGCACGTTCATAAAATTATGACGTCATACTTCAGTAGAGCAAAAACGATTTTAACGGGCGGGGCTAACATAAATATTTCAAAAATTATTTTTGAGCTTCTTATTTGATATCAGAATTTTGTTCAGAATTTACTACTATAAGTATACTCTATATATTAGTATATAAGACAAAAAAAATTTTTAGTCGAATATACCCTAATTTTTAAATACTTAATTATAAGGTTATAACTTGAAATTTTGAAAAATTTTAGCTATATAGTTTATTTTCATCTTTATACATTATACAACAGCTGTGTATACCTATAATACATCGCGTCGACTCATATTATGCTAAAAAGGTCGGTCCGCCATTGCGTTTGTGTTTTGTTACATTACAACTAGATTCTAGCGACAAGCAGGTATAATTTTTGACGGCCGGCTGGAAGACCCCGCTTATTCAATACGAAAATAAAGTTGCGCATTGAATTCAATAAACCATGTCATGACATGACATCGTATACATTTTTTGTACAAAACAGCATTCCGATGTCCATATTAAACCATCGGCAAATAATTAATAATAACTGTACTTAATTAATAATTTATTTATACATTTATTTTTGTTTTCGTATTACCTATAGGTACGTAGTTAGTAGATATAGTACCTATATTGATTAATTTAGGTACCTATTTAAACTTTCATTTGACATTTGAAGTCTATTTTTTTCTCTCAACTCTCAAGTCAAATATTTTTTGCTATACCCACTATAAAATAGCTGCTTTAGATGCATGTATGTATGTGTAAAGTGATTTTTGATAGGTCGGTGTGCTGGAACGTCTCTTTGTCTCTTTCCCATACTATATATATAGCGTGAGAAAGCAAACCATTTTCATAGTGATTTATGGTTATTCGCCTGATCCGCCCGAGCTATAATTACATATACCTATAGATACTACCTTATATACACTGTAAGAATTGAGAAGGCCGATTACATAGATTATCGATGGTCCATTTGTAGCCAGCGATTAATCTGGTATAATATATAGGCACACAAAGAGACAATGACGTCGCAAACAGGCATCGCCTGCACATCGCGTAGATTCCATATAGAAACACATTACGCATGTGTGGTTACTAATTTTACATTAATTTGTTGCATTTTATATATGTAACTATATATTTTATTTTGTAATTTTTACACACTTTATTGGAATATTACACAAATTATGTAATTTTAATTTACTTTATGTAAAAATCACAAATTTGTTTAACTTTACAGTAAAATTGTCCAAGTTTTTATGAAGTTTTCTGTGTAAAAATAAATAATAATGTAAAATCACTTAGAAAATCGAGCGAATTCTACCTTAACTTTCAAAGTATTTTTACATCTATTTTTTACAGTGTACGTAATAATAAAAACATAATTCTTGAATCGATGCGCTCCTTGTTAAACAGTACACATAGTCACCGATCCGAGCGCGCTTGATGTCGAATAGATCCGAGTAAACCCGATTCAGCGTCATCGACCCGAGCGTGACGATTCACTTTCGCTCACTGTTTAGAAAGAACGCAAAGTGCGCCTAAAGAAGTTTTCACTTCAAAAACAAACTGAAAGTTTGAAATTGTAGTTGGTCACTAATTACCCTCGCAGTCGATGACCTTAAAAAGTAAATAATAAACGAGTGTTTAGGTGACTAGATCTATAAAGTAAATTTCTGCAAAAATTAGAACAAAATGACGACATTTGAATAATTCAATTTGCCAAATCCATGTTTAGAATATAAAAACTTACTTATCTAACAACTTGGAGAATAAAAATTAGTAATTCAAAGAATAAATAATTATTATTATATCTAATAAATTCGTGTTTATATAATTGACCTTGAGGTCACTGCTTTATTGTATTTAAGAAGGTGTCAAACGTTTAAACTTTTTTAACACGATGCTGCTTTGTTTCGTGTATTTTTCTCAGTTTTTTATTGGAAATGAGCCTTTAAACTAGCCGATACCCGTGGCTTCGCCTACGTTTATTTTGATTTATGATTTATTATCCCCCCCCCCGCGAGAACTTCTCCCCCTGCGAAGCAAAGTCGGGCCGCTGGTGTTTATATTAGTAGGATTCCTCCAATACGCTAAAATGCAAAAGATTTTCAAGTTTTGTTAGTCGTAGAGAACCAATAAAAATTTAATAATTAATTAACCCAAAAATTAATATAAAAATTTGAATAAAATATAGCCTATGGCACTTCTGGAATCATAAGGAACATTTTAAAAAAAATCTTCAAAATTCGTCAAATAGATTTTAAGTTAGATATAGCTATAGATGATGGTAGTCGACTAGACCAGTATTAATCGAAAAGCAGCGACGTTATGTTCATTATTTGTACGTATACATAACTAATATTATGTCAAGCAGCACATCAAATACCCATTGACCACCAACGTTAGAATCTGGATTCTTATATACGTTCGTCTCCATACTGACCAGGGTTTAAATTACTTACCAAAATCACGTAAACACATTTTTATACTTTCAGCTATTTCGGGTTTAAAAAGCAATTATGGTTATGACAATAAAGTTTCACTTGCACCGTGGTTTTTTTTTCGTACGAAATAAACGACTGAACTGATTTTCAGTCAATTTTGTGTTCACGTATTTAGGTCGATTTATATTATCCGGTCAGACATGTCGCCGGAATGTAGCGTTTCCGGCAAGACAAACATTTTTACATTCATTTCAAATACGAATATTTATACTTAGCGGATCTCGTCCGTTCAGACGGGATCCTCTAAATGCATGTAAAAATGTTTGTCTGGCCGGAAACGCTACGTTCCCGCGCCGTGTCTGACCAGATAATATAAATCGACTTTTATGGGGTTGATTAACGAACATCGATTTACAGAAAGTCTACTGTATTGGAAAGTGTTCGGGCCGCTTTATATACGTGCTGTAACTAAACGAGAATGTTTGCACGTCTGTAATCCTCTTAACATTTTTATAACAATTCGTGATATCTGTTAGACATACAATAAACACACAGAGAAACGTTCTCTCAATAGAAAGTTTTCAAATTTACACAGCAATTATGTGTGTTATCAGCACATCAAAACCTATCTAATTTTGCATGTATATTATAATACTTAGTTGGAAATAACAAGAAATTTATAAAACGTTAAAATTATGGAATTTGTAAATGCCTTTGGAATTGTTTCCTTAGAGTAGGCGCATATGATTAATTTTTAATCGCACAACTAGGTTTAGTTGTTTGTCAAAAGGCTATGGGATCAGAAGGGACTGCGCATACTATCGATACTGTATAGTTGTACGATAAAAAATATTAGTAAAAAAAACTTTTTAGAGACAAGCTTTTATTGAAATGTACTAAAAAGGAAAAAATAATATTTAATAGTTTTGGTTCATAATTATTATAAAAGCGAGGGCTATAAATCTCTATGATAGTTTATTAGTCACAACCCCCGTTTTTATAATAATTATGAACCAAAATTATTAAATATTATTTTTTCCTTTTTAGTACATTTCAATAAAAGCTTGTCTCTAAAAAGTTTTTTTACTAATATTTTATTTTGTTCATTTTAGTCTTTCAAAATTTTACCCACTTTTGGTCCCCCTCGGGGCTGAATTTCGAGAAAACTCTTCTTAGTGGATACTTACTTCAGAAAAGGAATCTACTGTCCAAATTTCAAGTTTGTAACTTCAGCGATTTCGCCTGGGCGTTGATTAGTCAAAAAAACCCTACATCCCCGTTTGAATCCCTTAGGGGTTGAATTTAATTCTAAAAATGATTTATTCATGTATTGTCATCGGAAGTACAAACGTTTACAAAATTTCAAATCGATCGGATACGTGGAAGTCGTTAAAAATTGACATGCTCACAAACAAACTAACTAACATATACATTGCAAGTTAAATAAAAGTTTATAAAAAAATCAAAAGACCGCATCGATCGTCTTTTGACTTTTCTGTCGAACAACTATCGTCGGTAGCTTATGTCCACAGCTGTGTATTGACGCTAGCATACGCTCGACTAAATAGTTGTTCAGAGACCCATTAGTTTAATAGTGAAATTATGGCACAACTGATTGTATGCGCACCTCTAACAACTAAATCACACTATGTTTCGACCCTTGTAATGCAATATACTAATTCATTTTAAGGTACTTTTCTGCTAATCTTCAAACCTCTGTCGATGTCCTACCTTTAAATGAACAGTTATGATTAGAGATTTTTAACACCAAACTTTCTAGACATAGCAAACAAAGCAGACCAAAACATGACGCAATATTTCATTTATTTTGACGACTTTTAACTGCAATAATAACTATTTACAGTTTCAACGTATATACAAGAGGTTCCCAATCTTTTCTTTACTGCGACTCCCTTTACAGGTTGCAATTTTCTGCGACGCCCTTCTAAAAGAAGATACCTGTGTGTAGCTCTAGCAGGCAATAAAATTACTTTATTATTCAAAGAAAACTCCAAAGAATATAGAATCTTATTTATTAGATTCTAATTCTAATAATTAGAAAACATAAAAAACTGCAAACAATACTGTAGCAAACCCTAAGATGTTACGCCACTGCCTCCAATAGAAACCACGAGAAAGAAAGGTCACAGTAGTAAAGCGTGGAATGGTATCGAAGATTCCAGACAACGCTAGAGAATACGAGAACGTACTAGGCTGGGCCGCGTATAGCGTATATAAACAAGCCGGTACGAGTGAAGCAGGCAGTCGACGGTGTCACGCAATCGGTAATCAGTGAATGGTGCGTCGTGCCATCAAGCGGATCAGTGATATAAATATTGATCAGTCAACGGAAATCAGTCAGTGTAGATTGTACTGTGACAGTGTTGAACAGCGAAATAAATCTGATATAAATACAGTGACATAAATAATTACAAATAAATAATCCTTGTATATATAGTTATTTGTTAAGTGTTATTTAAGTGGCTCGTTTAGTTCAATAATTACCGTTTAAGTTTTTTATTGTTAGAATTGACTTTTCGTTGTTGCATTTATTGTATATAGTTAATTGTTACGAATTATTGTAAATAAATATTTATTCCGCCAACTCAGAAAACAGTTTTGTAACAATACCATGCTGAGCATAACTTCTCAAATCGGGACTGAAGTTCTGAAATTGCGACGGCCCAAGGCGTTGCGATGCACAGTTAGGGAACCTCTGGTATATAGGAACTACAGTGTGGCCAACATAAATTTTCATTAGATTAAAAAAAACGGTCAAGTGCGAGTCAGTCTCGCGCACCGAGGGTTTTGTACAATTATAAAAATAAGGTGTTAGGTAGAGGTAAAAAATTAACAGATTTTTTTAATTTAACTTGTTTTTAAAAAGTTTTTTTCTACTTATATTTTATTTTGTTCCTTTTTCTGGGTAAAAAATATATTGAGGTATATATAAAAAATTCGACTGATGAGCAGTCCTATACTTCCCACCTAGTAAATATTTGCAAAAAATAAACACTCTTTTTTTATTATTTGAAAAAAAGCATGGCCCTCTTTTTTGTTTGGTGATCTACTGATGGCTAGCTTAATATAGCAAAAATCATGGTTACCTTGATTTACGTACAATTTAATTTTTTTGTAGTAAAATATTTTTTTTCTCGAAAACTATACATTTTAGAGAAAAAAAATATTTACATTTTTTTCGTATTATACCATCTAGAATTCATTTATATTTTTTTTTACCTACGTTAATACGTGGCATTGAGAACGTTTTTTTTTAATATCTCAGGATCCACTGAACCGATTTGACTCAAAATCTAATCAAATCTAAGTTAAAGGCTGATAAACACAATAGAACAATCGGCATGTATTTCGTGCCCATCGCCTTGAAAAGTCTGCGCTGCTGCGACTGGTGGAGTCAACTGTACCGCGGAATGTGTTACACGCGAAAGTTTCATTTATAACATAGGTACTATAAAATAACCTTTGTTTTCAATTTCCAGCGCTATCTGATGGGTGCATCTTTTGTTTGTAAACGTGACCTACTATTTCGAACAGTACGAATAATTGTTACGAAAAACTATTAAAATACAATTTATACATCAATCACGATCAAATCATTTCATAAACAATGCAGATAATCGACTTGAAATTACGATTTAAACCTAATGGTGATAGCCAGGGGCGGATTTGAAGTTTTGGCACCTTTAATTAACTATAAAAATCATGATGTCTTTTTTAGAATAATCATTAAAGGCTGTAAGAAATGTAAATACAAATTTTAACACGGACGTCGTGAACAAATACATAATTAAATGAATGCATAATCCCTATACGGTGACATAAATTTGAATTAATGAATTTTTCCTGATTACAGCATTGTGTTACGTCATTGTTCTTACTCAGGTGTTTCATATACTGTTTGCAGTCATTATGCATTAATTTAATTAGGTATTTAAGTTTAAAAAAAATTATTAATTTTTTAATTTTTTCTAATAATTTAACATAAATAATATTGAAAATCGAAAAGAAAAATTTTTTTAAAGCTATAGATAAATTATTAAAAATTAATTAAAATGTATAAAAATTTAAAAAATATCACGTGACTTCAAAACGCGCCAGGAATGTTTGTGACGTAGTTATGTTAAAATGTGTCTGCATTTGTTGGTATTTGTGTATATGTATTACACATACTATCAAAAATAATAAATTTTTAACTTGGTAACCATGGATACAAAGACCATAGATAACATAATGACGTCACACGCGTTCGGATTCTTTCGGCGCGTTATCGGAACTGAGTTTAAAAATTAATTTTTATTTAAATATAACTTTTTAATTAGTAAGCAAAAAAATTAAAAAAAACAGTTTTGCTATAAAACTTGTATGTGGTCCTTCCATTTAAGTAAAAAAAAAATTCATTTAAAAACCCAATTATATAAGAACTGTCTTTTTTACAAACATTTATTTAAATTGCAAAGTTTGTATGTTAGTTTGTTTAGGTCAAATCTTGCAAGTCAATTTTGAACGACTTCCACGTATCCGATCGATTTGAAATTTTGTACACATATGTATTCCTGATGACAATACATGAATAAATCATGTTTAGAAATAAATTCAACCGCTAAGGGGTTCAAACGGGGATGTAGGGTTTTTTTGACTAATCAACGCTCAGGCCAAATCGCTGAAGCTAGAAACTTGAAATTTGGACAGTTGGTTCTTTTTCTGACGTAAGCATCCACTAAGAAAGGATTTTTCGAAATTAAACCCGAATTTCGTAATACGAATTCAGACTACGAGTAATAGAAGAACTTGTGCCACCAAATATACCAATTTTAATTCACCACGTACCAGAAAAAAATCCAATTCGACCTAACTCCAAAACCAGACCCCGCAGAAGATGCCAGGCATGCTACCAAAAAAATGTTAAAAAATATACAATTTAATTTTACCCTGCATGTCCGTCAAAGCCAGCTCTGTGTTTGGATGGTACCTGTTTTGCGGAGTTTCATGAAGGTTTATAAGTTCTGTTTTTGCGCCGAAGAAAGTATTTAAATATATTTTTAGTTATATTTTTTTGCTCGTTTTTTACTCTTGATCCAAAAAATTTTCGTTTTTTGCCAAAAAAAGTGTTTCAGTTGATTTTTTTTTCAATTTCCGTTTTTGATTTGTTTTTTTGTTATTGTATTGTTTTTTTTTAACACGCTTTTATTAGCTTCACTTGTATGTTTGCTTGCTTGCTTGTTTGTCAGTTTGTAACCGACTTCTTTGAACTTGATTTTGACCAACTTTGAACGGTCAGATTTAGTTCAAACGTTGTCGACTTATCAAGGACCGACGACAATACAATAATTCAATAAGTTTGTCCCATAATCCTGACCAGGATCTCCAGGACTAAAAAAAAAAAGCAAAAAACTTCAGATTGAACTGAAATTTAGCACATTTATCAAGGACCGATGACAATACAATAATTCCATAAGTTTGTCCCATTATCCTGACCAGGATCTCCAGGACTAAAAAAAAAGCAAAAAACTTCAGATTGAACTGAAACTTTGCACACTTATCAAGGACCGATGACAATACAATAATTCCATAAGTTTGTCCCATTATCCTGACCTGTGACCAGGATCTCCAGGACTAAAAAGCAAAAATAAATTATAATTTAAAAAAACTAAAAACACGCTTTAATGAACTAAAAAGTAAAAAATAATTAATTTTATTGTAAAAAAGCGTGGGGTAGTATGAAAATATGATACAAAGCACCCCACGCTTTTTTACAATAAAATTAATTATTACGTTCATAAGTCATTGAAAATATTTTTATTGACATGTAACATTTCAGTTATGTATTGCAGCAAATATATTTACTTTTGAAGCAACATCACACATGACGCGATAGTGCGTCATAAGCCTTATATTAAAATATTTTGCGTAAGGCTGACGACGCGTTTTTGCGTCATGACGGTATTTCTATTTTTTTCAAAATTTTTGTTAAAATGCTCTTCTTGGTGATATGTGGTAGGTACCTCTAAAAAACCGTCTGAAAAAAAATCAAACATTATCCTCAGGGGGTCTCCTACTAATGTTGCGTGAGCAGTGAACGATGTTAAAATTGTGTGTGTGTTTTAAAGACCACCAATAGCTAAGGTTATTTGGCCTAGCACCAATTCATATTTTCAATTCATTATTTATTTTTTTTAATAATAAATTGAAAATCCAATTGACACTTTTACCAGCTCTCGGGCTAGAACCCGGGACCTGGGGACTTGTAATAAAGGAACCATAGCAACGCCATATAAACAACAGCACTGCTACACGCTCGGCTATTCTCAAGCCATTGTGAACGGTGTTAATGCTATTCAAGAGTGTTAACTGTCGTTGATGAAATCGGACATACTGGAGTGTGTATATTTGTGTACGGTTTAACAAATAATAATTACTATTACCAATGTTTATCTAAGCCTTCTTGATGGATGAAACATCTCCAAATAATAACGAATGGACATTTACATGCTATATACATATAAAAACTTCTAGACGGCCCGGGCCTTGAAGGTTGTTAAGGCGGGAATTAGTGGCGGCAAAACTCTTATTAATATAACAGGTATAACTATTACTGTTATCTGAAAACAACCGGTTATCAATAACTGTTAAAAAATAACTGTATAAATATTAAATATAGTACCTTACCTACTACACTAAATTCATTTTCAAGACGGAGTAGGTGTAAGCAAATACATTACTCCAAAAAATTAACGCACCACTAAAAAGTAAGCAAAAGTTTAAAGTAATTTTTCGTCAAAACTATACTGGTTCGATTTGGACGATTTTTTTTTTGAACGACAGGTTGTCTCTTCCAGAAAGTTCGTGTACTACTGTATTCGCATAGAAACCTATTTTTTATAAATAGCGGGTGTATCAATCATGGCGTGTTTTTTTCATAAAATTTGTAACAACCTGTGGAGTTCAACAGTTACAATATCAAATAAAAATTGAAATCAAACTGTAGCCTTATCTTTTCATAACATTTTGTTTTTTGATTTACTCTATTATCTTTGCTACTACAGGAGAAAAACAATTTTATAGCATAACATGATTTAAGATATTTAAGATTTAAGATATTTGGCGCCCGTGGGCTACTAACATAAATGCGCTTCTCTTCATAAGAAAACACATGGAATTGGAAGCGGGAGCAGGGTGCTTGGAGGCCGCTGTATTTATCCGACCTCCTCCCAGTTAGTTCGTCACTTGTAACACATTGAGTAAAAAAAAAAATTAGAATATAGAAATTCGGTTTTTCCCCGAGCAAGTAACTTCTTAGTTTCTGTTGGTTCTATTCAGTTCGAACGTGTGCTAGTTCTGTACCGTACCAGTGCAAGTGTACACTGTATACAGACAGTGCATTCGATATGTAAACACGGTGCATAAGTGCATGTCCGTGTAGATACACCCAGTGTGTGTGAGTGCGTGTGTGTTATCATCGTATAACATTAGATTAGAAAGGGTGTGAGCGAGACAGAAGTATACGAATATTATATCTGTGCGACTGAGTCAGATATAGTGTTTACGTGTGTGGTGCACACAGAGAATGGAGCACGTGACACGCCTGCTAATGAGGAATTCTCTGTGAGGAGAAGGTACAGTCGCGACATCAAAATGCAAGCAGTTGCTAAGGGCTGAGTGGAAACACTACCAAGACCTTTAGATCGAACGAAACACCGTTTCTGTGCGCCATCTTATCTTTTTTCGCACAATTTTTTAAGTGAAAACTTCCTAAAGGTACGTGCAGTACGCAGCTGGGATTCTAGATGGTAGTATGTATGGTAGATGGTGGCTGAAATTATAAGCGCTTATAGGTTTGCACAACGAAGCTTTGATACCATTGATACAAGCTTAAATCGCGTTTGAAATGTCAGATAGCGAAGACGAATATTTGTGTTTTTCTGCTACAAACTGGTATATTTTAAATACAAATTTGGGTAGGAGCTATCATGTCCACCCTATTAATAGAAAACGATCTAAACATGGCGAATTTCATCATTTATACCAAGAATTAAAATTTTACCCAAACCGGTTTTTTGAATATTTACGTATGGAACTTTTACATACGTCTTAGAAAAAACTCAAAACAAATTAAATAAAAACTGGCAAAATTTCACTTATTACACTAGTCACATCCATTGCGAAACTTGTAACGGCCATTTGACAGTTGTCACACGTTGATTGTAGTAGTCAGCGCGCTGAAAGAATGGTGAGATACATTCTTGTATCTATAAGCTCTTGTAACTGCGCTTATACCTGCTATACTAGCACTGCTTCGTTGTGTACGCTCGCATATATAACAATGTATTAATTTAAGCAAGCCCTGCTATGATCTACGCTACCATCTAGAATCCCAGCTCCATACTGCACGTACCTTAAGGAGGTTTTCACTTTATAGCCAGTCTGCATCGTTTCGTGAATGCGCGTGAATTGGTGAAATGTATCGACGAAACGCAGAGTGAGTATTCGGCTTTAAAGTCGGCACTGCACAAATTTGTCAAGCCCTGATGCGATACTGACACGCATACTTATAGCATGACCATAACACAATCTCAATTGAGTGCCTACAAGTTTGGATGTGTGTAAGTTTTTAAATAAAATTAGTGATGGGCAGAATCGAATTCTTTTAAGAATCGAAAACCCGGTATTCGAATACTTTTAAGAATCGATTGAGTATTCGAGAACCGAGAATATAATGAATAATATAATACCTATATTATTCCATAATATTCTCGGTTCTCGCTTCTCATATTGTGATATTCTTATTTCTTTGCACCGCGACAATGTCATACTACCATAGTATGTACGGACTCTACCGATTAGTACCGATTGCACTCGATTCAGAGTGAGTTGTGCTAGACTATGTGTGGGAAATAGTTTGACTTTGACTGGATGAGTACCGGAATCGAGAACCGAGAACGCCGAATCTTCGATTGCAGTTTATTTGCAATTCTTCTTACGAGAACTCGGTATTCGAATACTTTCAAAAAAGTATTCGAGAACACCGAGAACTTATGAGAATCGGATACTTCTCGATTCTAGCATTCGAATACTCCCATCACTAAATAAAATCACACCAAAGGCAAACCTCGACACACTGTGTTAGCATCTAGATTTTAGAATAGAACGATCGACTCCGTTTACATAAAATTTTCGACCACACACTCATGGACTTCTCAAGTCGTACCTCACATATCAGTAGTCCACATTCAGATCAAAGACGTCTCTAATGATTTATTATAAATAGTTATTGTCATATTACACAACTGCTTTATTTATGACCTTGAATGAATAAACCTCATGTCTTAGGTCGTTGGATTCGTCTCAATAACGGCTACAAGATTCCGTGAAAAAATCCACAGTCTGATTAAAAAAAATGGAGGTGACCTTGACCCAACCTCAGTGTACCAATCGAAAAGAAAATCTTTTTTACCAACATACGTGCTCCTTGATACCAAATAGTTTTAACGCGAAACTTCATTAGCTACAACCAAGACTTTCTGGAGATATTAGCTTGTAACACTTTATATGCCACACCCTGTATATTAACACGTCGGGTCAGTCAGCTAGTTATAGCCTATGTCCTTTGTCGTGCATCAAGAAACCTCTTTGCCAATGTTCGTCCAAATCGGTTCAGTGGTTAAGCCGTGAAGAGGTAACAAACATACATACATACAAACACACTTTCGCATTTATAATATTAGTAAAGTAAGGATTATTATTGTTGGGAGCAGTCAGGATGTGTCGAAGCATAAAATAGTTCAATTGTAGATTACAGACGCTCGTCAAGACCGAATCTGTTCGAAAACTTGCAGACGTTCACGAAGTCGCGGGTAATAGCTAGTTTAAAATAAAACAATACGAAACGATTCTCTTGTTTGATTTTCCATTAATCCATTTTCGTTGCGGAATTGTATGGGCTTTAATAAAGGCTGTGGCAACGATAAGAAATAAGAGTAAAGTCGAGCGATTTTCTTTCTTCTATTCACATCGATGAGTTCAGAAATTATCACTGATTACTTGTTCTTTCCTTTTCGCTGATTGCGCCAAAGTCTTAGGCTGGGTTGCAGAAAGCATTGTCAGAAAATCTGATTTGACAATGATCTTAGATTGTTACCACACATATTTCTCCAATAAAATATTAGTAAAAAAAACTTTTTAAAGACACGCTTTTATTTAAATGTACTAAAAAGGACAAAAATAAGTTTTAATAATTTAGTTTCATAGTTATTAAAGCGTGGGTTGTAAACTCTACGATATTTTATTTGTCACGACCCACGCTTTTATAATTATGAAACTAAATTATTAAAACTTATTTTAATTCCTTTTTAGTACAATTTAAATAAAAGCGTGTCTTTAAAAAGTTTTTTTAGCAATATTTTATTTTGTTCCTTTTAGTCGTTCAAAAGTTTATCCCCTTTGACTCCTGTAGGGATTGAAATTCAAAAAATTCCTTCATATAGTGGGTGCTTACGTCACAAAGGAAACCTACTGTCCAAATTCCAAGTTTCTAGCTTTAGCGGTTTGGCATAGCCGTTGAATAGTCAAAAACCCTACTCCCTCGTTTGACCCCCTTAGGGATTGAATTTAATTCTAAAAACGATTGATTCATGTATTGTCATCGGGAATGCATATGTGTACCAAATTTTAAATCGATCGGATACATGGAAGTCGTTCAAAATTGACTTGCAAGATTTGACCTAAACAAACAAACTAACATACAAACATTGCAAGTTAAATAACAGTTTGTAAAAATAAAAACTCGGGTCGCAGTGCCAAAACCCTGCCCGACAATATAGTGTATTTGCTAATACTGGCATTGTGGCTTTATTATGTGAACTTAAGTTTGTTTTTGGACAAAATAAAAAATTTAACCCCTTAATACATCCCTTAAAATAATTAAATTTTTCTAAATTTCAATATTAGACATGGATTTTATCAGTACACCCAATTAAATACACCCTTCCATAAGTAAATCCGTATCAACAAACTAGTGTTTTCATAAAATTTGAAAGTCCGGTCCTGTCGGGCCGATTTTATTAAAATTTTAGCAGCACATTTTAATCTTTACTAAAGAGTTAAATTTCAATTTTGAAACGATTCTGAGAAATTTTTCGGTATTTTTGGGCCCAAAAACTTTTTGGAACCCCTAAATACAACCCTGAAAATGGTCCGATCGGGCCCATTTTAAATAGGCTTCTTGCGGTGATGGGTTCCAATGTGTGTACCAAATTTCGTTTCAATCGATTAAGTCTGTCGAGAGTTATCGTGTACACACATATATATATATATATATAAACATTTTCAAAAATGGTGCCAAAGTGTTCAGGAGGCTATGAAACGTCGAGAAATTTTGGTCCGACCCCTAGGTCCCACCATCCGACCGACGCCAATAGTGTATGTGCCATATTATGGCAAATACACTAATAAGGTACGAGTATATGCATGAACATTATTTCGTAATAAATTCTGAACAAAATGACACATCAGTTACTTCATTCAGATTTCAAATAAGTTCAAAAATAAGTTTTGAAATATGTATGTAAGCCCCGCCCGCCAAAAAGCGTTTTGTCCGATTATATTATTACAGTAGACATATGCAAAAAACTCGGGTCGCAGTGCCAAAACCCTGCCGACAATATAGTGTATTTGCTAATTGGCATTGTGGCTTTATTATGTGAACTTAAGTTTGTTTTTGGACAAAATAAAAAATTTAACCCCTTAATACATCCCTTAAAATAATATTTTTTTTCTTAATTTCAAAATTTTTATCAATGCAACCTCTGTACCAAATTAAATACACCCTTCAGTAAGTAAAGCACTATCCGTAAACTAGTGTTTTCATAAAATTTGTAACTCCGGTCCTGTCGGGCCGATTTTATTAAAATTTTAGCAGAACATTTTAATCGTTACTAAAGGGTTAAATTTCAATTTTGAAACGATTCTGAGAATTTTTTCGGCATTTTTGGGCCCAAAAACATTTTTCAACCCCTAAAAACCACCCTTAAAATAGTCCGATTTGGCCCATTTTAAATAGGCTTCGTGCGGTGATGGATTTTAACGTGCCTACCAAATTTCGTCAAAATCAATTAACTCTTTCGAAAGTTATAGCCCGCACACACACACACATATATATATATATATATAAATATATAAATATATATATACATATATAAACAGACATTTCCAAAAATGGTGCCAAAGTGTTCAGGAGGCTATGAAACGTCGAGAAATTTTGGTCCGACCCCTAGGTCCCGCCATCCGACCGACGCCAATAGTGTATGTGCCATATGGCAAATACACTAAAAATACTACCTTGGGAAAAGTGTGTCTGTAGGGTGGCCTCAACCAGATTTTCCAATTTTTTCGACGCAGTTCAATAGCCCATGAATAGGTCTATATAACCCTTGTATGCGAATTTAATATTTCTTAAATACTCTTCTTCCTAGAGTATATCCAAAATTTCAAAAAGTGTTACGTAACCAAAAGGTGATAAGAGCGTTTTCAGTTTTGAATAACATATTAATGTTATTCAAAACTGAAAACGCTAATAGAAAACTACGCAGGGGGAGAGATTCTCGCGAGAGAGTACTCGCGGGGGGGGGGTAATAAATCATAAATTCTTATCTCTGGAACTACTAAACCGATTATAAAATTCTTTCACTAATAGGAAGCTACGCAGGGGGGAGATTCTCGCGGGGGATACAAATTGGGGGGAGATATATAGAAAATTAATTAATTTTACCTTTATCACCAAAGGAGTATAGCTTCTGACGTGCGTACATAGTACACACACACTCTTTTTTACTTCCCACCTCTACTATGGTAGGGAAGTAATGGATTCAATCCGAAAACAATATTTCGAGATTTTAACAGATTTTCACGGTTTGAGACCCTAGCAATCGTTTAAGATCATTTTCTGACTGATGTCTGTATGTGTGTGTGTGTGTGTGTGGTGTGTGTGTGTGTGTGTGTGTATGTGTGTATGTGTATGTGTGTGTTTATGTGGTCAATTTTTCGCCTTCGATATCTTAAGACCGGAACAACATACGGGCATGCCGATTGTTCTATTGTGTTTATCAGCCTTTAACTTAGATCTGATTAGATTTTGAGTCAAATCGGTTCAGTGGATCCTGAGATATTCAAAAAAACGTCCTCAATGTCACGTATTAACATAGGTAAAAAAAAATATAAATGAATTCTAGATGTTATAATATGAAAAAAATGTAAATATTTTTTTTCTCTAAAATGTATAGTTTTCGAGAAAAAAAATATTTTACTAAAAAAAATAAAAATTGTACGTAAATCAAGGTAACCATGATTTTTGCTATATTAAGTTAGCCATCAGTAGATCATCAAACAAAAAAGAGGGCCATGCTTTTTTCAAAGAATAAAAATTAAATTGTGTTTTAAAGACCACCAACAGCTAAGGTTAATTGGGCCTAGTCAAAGAATAAAAAAAAAGAGTGTTTATTTTTTGCAAATTTTACTAGGTGGGAAGTATAGGACTGGTCATCAGTCGAATTTTTTCTATTTAGATCAATCATTCGTTTTTGTATGAGTACCTACAATCTAATGTTCTACACGACAGAGAGTTTGACGACATAAGACTGTTCCTGCATGTATCACAATCTAAGGTCATTGTCAAATCAGAGTTTCTGACAATGCTTCTTGAAACCCAGCATTAGTCGATTATTTCCATTGCTATGGATTTGATTGCCATTGAGAAAATCATTTTTCATTTCAGAACATAATCACGCAAAAATTTCACTTCATTTACTAACTGGGTCATTAAACATATACTTTAGGAGAAACGAGGACACAAAGCAAAAGAATAATCTATACGGTTATCTATGTTCTATATCTTAATAGGCCAGGCAATGCCGGATTTAGAGGTCTGGAGGCCCCGGGGCAACAAAGGAGTGGAGGCCCCCTGGCCCCAAATTATTTTCCAAATAAAGTGGACAATTTTTTTCAGTCGAATTTTCCAATAAATAATTTATTGTGAAACCAAGTATAGATTCTTTTATTATTTAACAAACCAAAACCACGTAATTATTGTGCAGTGGAAGTCAAAAAACATTTCCGCATGATTACTTATTAAAATTATTAACGGGATTTAGCATATTTTAAACGACAAAATTCAGAGAATTTTTTTCCGAAGTCTCTATTGTGGGGGCCCCTCTTTTGTGGAGGCCCCGGGGCTGTAGCCCCGGTTGCCCTCCCCTAAATCCGGTCCCGAGGCCAGGCGTTTTTTTGTACGCCTGTCTCCTCCTAAACCACTGGACTGATTTTGGCGATTGAGGTGTCATATTTTGAAAGGGTTCGCAGTACAGAATATGTGCAATAAGGTCTCAGAATGAGCCATTCAATAATCCACGAGAGGCAGCACTTGTGGGGGGTACAGACATTATTTATTCTCCATTTGTGTCGTGTCATTTTAGTGGTATACCTTAATTGTTTAAAATTATTAAACAAATAAAAAAATGTTTTTAAATAACCACAATGCCAACAAAACATTGTAGTTTTGCTAATTATACTTCGGATATAATCGATATCCAGATGAAAATGTGTTTTTTATATAATTCCTAAAACGTCACATTGACGGTCATTAGATGTGATAAATTGAGAATGGATTTGACAAAAGAAAAAATAACAAAATTTACATATAAAACGGTCAGTAAATGATAAACTAATAACTTAAAATCACAATTGAAGGGAATGTGGAAAAAACAAGTTATGTCCTTCTGAAAAATTGCTGAGTAAATTGAATTTAAAGTTATTTAGGTACATTCCCTGTTCTTTGCCATCCAATAATTTTAAGTTTTAAAATACACGGTGACCTACTTATTTCTTTTACCCCACAATTTACCCAGTGCTGAATACCGTTACGGTCTATCAGATGGCACTAACAGCTCAAAAATCAAAAAAATATGACATACCCTGTTCTTTCCCCATTCCCTTCAATTTATATAGGTAGTTAACTAACTTAATAAATGTACCTATATTGATTGAAAAATATAACCTTAATTTGTTACACAATAAAATTCATTAATTATTATTAATTGAATTGCCTTAATTACCAAGTTAGTATATTTGACACATATTTCGTTCTGAAATAAGTTTTAAACTTATTATTATTATTATTTTGAACGTCTGTTATTTGAGTTCGAAAATATACAACAATAAAGTCAATATAACCGAGCATTATGACATAATGTCGAGAAACGGACGTTAAACGCATTAATTATTAAACAAATTGCAGTAGAAAATTTGTCTAAAATTGCGAATTTCAGATGAACATTGTGACGTCAGAATGCAGTTATTAAAGTGAAACTTTATTAGCCTCGTCTTTTTTTCGTTCGGTTACGCATGTCGAGCGTCACGTCACGTCCAATCGATGCGATTGACCAGACCAGTTCTCATAGAAAAGCAGCGACGTTATAATGTTCATTACTATATTGTACAACTACATACGAGGTGATGGTAGTCGACCAGACCAGTACTTATCAAAAAGCAGCCACGTTATGTGCATAACTATATTGTACGGCTGCATAAAAGTGTGATGGTAGTCGACCAAACCAGTACTCATCAAAAAGCAGCTACGTTACGTTCAGAACTATATTGTACGTCTATACATAACTAATATTGTACGAATATTCAGTCGAACAGCACATCAAACACCCATTGATCACCAACGATAGAATGTGGATTTTTATAAATTTCGTATTAATTCCCCAGATAGGTGGCGCCCATCTTGCCTACCCTGACCTAACGAACAGTCACTGGTTGGAGATTGCAATTCAGAAACCCATCTACATAACAGGTTTATTGTGTTGGCACTCGGTTTTCATCACGTAGTGGAATTCTCTCTTTTCTTCACTTTGCCTCGGTTCACTACAGAGTTGTTGCGCTTGTCGACTCGCACAGGGTCGACCATGTGCGTTGCCTTACATTTCCCGCGAATTTTTGTTAGCTACAGACAAGGGCGTACCCGCAAATTTTGTTCAAGGGGTGGAAAGAGTTATGAGAGTAAATATGGACATCTGAATATCATATTGCAATTTATAGGTCATAAACGATAGTTCATGAAACATGCTAAGTGCAATTCGGGGAATTTTCAGCCACCAAAGTTCAATACGGGAAACAAAGGGATTAGTTGGTTGAGGCTTTCGCGGCCAGTTGATGAGCTGGTGTTGTCCTGATTCGGGTCTATAGGCTGTTGTTGGTTGGGATTGCTTCCTAACGTTTCGCTAGCACGAGTGGCAAGCTTCTTCAGAGGTCCTTCCATCTCCGATGCTGGATGTAAGCTACATCCAGCATCGGAGATGGAAGAACCCATCAAGGCTCTTTTAAAAACCTGTTATTTTTCGATAGTTCGTTTAATTTCCCAAACCCTGGTTTTTAGAACAAATTGACATGCAATCATGAACATTTCAGAGTAACAACAGACGTAATTGTAATTCAGATGTGGACTGGCCTATTCCAGTGTAGCCCTCGCGTCGCAAAAAAAATAGAGGTCATAGCATTGAGCATTGTGGAACTCTAGTATGACCACCGAGTTGATTATGCGCGTAGGGACCGAGCTGTATATCTTTTTTTCAAACCTGATGTACACATTAGGGACATGAACGTGTTTTCTGCAAATCGAGGTTGAGCAAGGTAAGAAAGTTAAGGATCAATCAATTTATTTTTGCACAACAATTTGGACAGAAATTCATCTTCAAGATTTCTGTATAATGAAGACGTAAGAATTTGTTTGTGTTATTATGCAGATAAAACAATGGGAACGTTCTGATGACGTACAATATAGTCATAAACATAACAGTCGCTGCTTTTCGATGAGTACAAGTTTGGTAGATCGCTTTGATTGGACGTGGACGTGACGTGACACTCGACATGCGTAACCGAACGAAAAAATAAACGAGGCTATAGGTAATATGATAAAGGATAGGTTTTGTTTGAATCTGTACAATTTGAAGTACCTACATCTGTCAATGAGCAGCTAAAGGTAATTCTGAAGCAAGGCTTATACGTCTAAACAATATAAGAAAGAAACTAACAGCACGGCCCGGGACGTGCAGTAAAAGGCTTTTTGTTCCTTGTTCGCGGCCAATGGTGCGTTAACTTCAAACGATAGCGCATGCCAGATTACTTTTATCTTCTTTTTCTTCTTCTACTGTTCACGGCATAACGACGAAAGGAACCCATCCGAAAACAAAAATGATTTGAAGTGTTTAAAAGGGTAATAATTTCATTGATCAGAAAAACCGAACGCATGGTGTAAATTTAGGGTCGGATTTAGGGGAGGGCAACCGGGGTCACAGCCCCGGGGCCTCCACAATAGAGACTTCGGAAACAAAATTCTCTGAATTCTCGGTTATTAAATTAAAAGAATCTATACTTGGTTTCACAATAAATTATTTATTGGAAAAGTCGACTGAAAAAAATTGTCCATTTTATTTGGAAAATAATTTGGGGCCAAGGGGCCTCCACTCCTTTGTTACCCCGGGGCCTCCAGACCTCTAAATCCGGCAATGGGTGTAATACAACATTAGACTCACATACGGAAGATACTGCGGGTTCGATCCCGGTGGAAGTATCTCGCCGAGAAATGACAATTTCTCCATCACGGCAACCAACTAAGGTTATTTGGGCCTAGCACCAATTCATATTTTTAATTTATTATTTTTAGTGTTCCGTACTAAAATTGGAAAAATGGAACACTTATGACCTCATTCCGGTACCTGTCCGTCCATCCGTCACAAGCTCCCAAAACCAAACGGTACAAGCTAGAGATTCGAAATTTTGTATAGTTAAAGCTTGTTATGGCCCAGTGCTGTGGTTTAGATATGGATAAATACGGGTAATAATCAAACAGGTTATGAAAAAGCTAGTGACCGATGGAAAAGAGTAATATTGTAAAAAAAAATTCGACTGATGACCAGTCCTATACTTCCCACCTAGTAAATATTTGCAAAAAATAAACACTCTTTTTTTATTCTTTGAAATAAAGCATGGCCCTCTTTTTTGTTTGGTGATCTACTGATGGCTAACTTAATATAGCAAAAATCATGGTTACCTTGATTTACGTACAATTTTTATTTTTTTTTAGTAAAATATTTTTTTTTTTCGAAAACTGTACATTTTAGAGAAAAAAATATTTACATTTTTTTCATATTATAACATCTAGAATTCATTTATATTTTTTTTTAGCTATGTTAATACGTGACATTGAGAACGTTTTTTTTAATATCTCAGGATCCACTGACCGATTTGACTCAAAATCTAATCAGATCTAAGTTAAAGGCTGATAAACACAATAGAACAATCGGCATGGCCGTATGTTGTTCCGTTTTTACGATATCGAAGGCGAAAAATTGACCACATACACACACACACATACATACAGACATCAGTCAGAAAATGATCTTAAACGATTACTAGGGTCTCAAAACGGGGAGATCTGTTAAAATCTCGAAATATTTTTTTCGGACTAAATCCATTACTTCCATACCATAGTTATAGAGGTGGGAAGTAATTATTTAGTTAAATTTGCTTAAGAAAAAAACTTAAAAACCGCGAAAATCGCTTGTCCCACCTCATTTATTTCTAAAGTATCAATCGGAAAATTCTGAAATAAAATGTACACATAGCAACCCAGCTTAGATTGTTTACATAGGTACAAAACGGTATTTTTCAACACTCTGTTTCTGGGTCTTTAAATAATATTTGTAGCTAATATAAACGAACTTTCATAAAAAAATGACGTCATATTTAAGTAGAGCAAAAACGATTTTTAACGGGCGGGGCTAACATAAATATTTCAAAAATTATTTTTGAGTTTATTTGAAATCAGAATGAAGTGATTTAGGTGTCATTTTGTTTATAATTTACTGCTCTATTAATATAACACAAAAAAATTTTAGTCATTTATACCCTATTATAATATATATAAATGTCAGTTTATATATATTATATTTTTTTAAATAAGGCTTTTATATTTATTTTAACGATTGTATGGATTGCACATGACCGCTTTTTAACAATAAATTAATAAAAAACTTTTTAACAAAAAAAACCTCCTTCAAAAAACCACTAAAAAGAGGAAAAAAACTCGGGTCGCAGTGCCAAAACCCTGCCGACAATATAGTGTATTTGCTAATACTGGCATTGTGGCTTTATTATATGAACTTAAGTTTGTTTTTGGACAAAATAAAAAATTGAACCCCTTAATACATCCCTTAAAAAATATTTTTTTTCTTAATTTCAATATTTTTATCAATGCAACCTCGGTACCAAATTAAATACACCCTTCAGTAAGTAAAGCACTATGCGCAAACTAGTGTTTTCATAAAATTTGTAAGTCCGGTCCTGTCGGGCCGATTTTATTAAAATTTTGGCAGCACATTTTAATTGTAACTAAAAGGTTAAATTTCAATTTTGAAACGATTCTGAGAATTTTTTCGGCATTTTCGGGCCCAAAAACATTTTTCAACCCCTAAAAACTACCCTTAAAATGGTCCGATTGGGCCCATTTTAAATAGGCTTCGTGCGGTGATGGATTTCAACGTGCCTACCAAATTTCGTCAAAATCAATTAACTCTTTCGAAAGTTATTGCCCGCACACATATATATATATATAAATATATATATAAATATATATATATATATATACATATATAAATAGACATTTCCAAAAATGGTGCCAAAATGTTCAGGAGGCTATGAAACGTCGAGAAATTTTGGTCCGACCCCTAGGTCCCGCCATCCGACCGACGCCAATAGTGTATGTGCCATATGGCAAATACACTAATAATGAAATTTTGAGGTCTGTGCCAATTTAATAAAATATGAAGTCGGTTAAAAAGTATAGCATAGTGATTAATATCTTCTTTTTACCCAACTTCATATTTTATTAAATTGGCACAGACCTCAAAATTTCATTATTTTCCTCTTTTTAGTGGTTTTTTGAAGGAGTTTTTTTTTTTTGTTAAAAAGTTTTTTATTTTTTACTTTGTGTCAAAAAGTGACATTTACTTTAAAAGAATCACACGCCGTTACTCACTCTTATTAAACCGACTTTCTTACGCTGTCTGATATGTCAAAAAGTGACATTTACCTTAAAGATTAACACGCCGTTACTCACTTTTATTAAAATCAGCCGAACTACTGAACCGATTTTGATGAAATTTCTATGGGACCAATCTGAAAGTATATCCTTTCAAATAAAAAAAAATTTCAAAATAGGTTTATAAATGACTGAGTTATGAGGTAACAAACATAAAAAAAAATACAACCGAATTGAGAACCACCTCCTTTTTTTGAAGTCGGTTAAAAACACCAATGTTAAAAATTTCTTCAAACGCTTATGACCTAGTCTGTTGTCGAGCGTCTATAATTTACAATATCTATCCAAAAGTCCTGAGCTATAAACAGTCGGCTGACTAAAAAATTCACAGATTTCGCAATCCTTGCAACCATCGAGGACATTGGAAATGATAACAGCATATATGAAACATAATTAACTGTTTATTATACACACAACGAGACACACAATATTCATCAATGCACTGTTTAGTTTTGTCAGGAATAACCCTATTATTCTTCTGTTATATACGCGTTCACTTTTGCTTGATTACTTAACTTTTAAATGGATTTTTCTACAGTATTTATGAACATTTGCTCAAAAATAACACCGCAGATCGTCGCAAATACCTCTCAATTAACTAGACATGATATAAAACACATTTCGAAAAAATTGCACTTGTTCAATTTTGCATGATTGCTTCTCACTTGATCGCGACACCGTTGTCTTTTGGCCTTGAACGAAAACTCGTAACTCTGCCCCCATATACGAACATAAACATTTCCAATGTTAAAATAAAAATTGCCTGTCATCTCCAAGTGTGAAATGAGTGCCTGCAAAGCTGGAGGATTTTAAATGTGTCACACGAATGAAATCACCCTGATGGTAAGTCTGCAGGAAAAGAAGGTATGTGCTATTATATTGGTGTGGTCTAAATGCTTTCAACTAAATTGTGATTTCAAATGGAATTCTGCTGCAGTGCCAAAGGAATTAATGGGTCGCTGATAAACCAAGTCGCACGCGCCTCTAGCGATATTACGATGCTATATACTATTACGTTATGCAGTGATAACGCAAAAAGGTTCCCTTGATATATTTTTAGGGTTCCATGTCTCAAAAGAAAAAAATGGATCCCAACTCTAGAGTAATCCGATAAGGGTTCCATTTTTTTCCTTTGAGATGTGGAACTCTTATGGGATGACTAGAGTTGGGTACTATACTATTACGTTATGCAGTGAAAACTCAAAAAGGTTTCCTTGATACACTTCTAGAGTTCCATATTTCAAAAGAAAAAAAAATGGAACCCAACTCTAGAATAATCCCATAGGGGTTACATTTTTTCCCTTTGAGCTATAGAACTCTTATGGGATGACTAGAGTTGGGTACTATACTATTACGAATTATGCAGTGATAACTCAAAAAGGTTTCTTTGATACATTTTCAGAGTTCCAAATCTCAAAAGAAAAAAAATGGATCCCAACTCTAGTATAATCCGATAAGGGTTCCATTTTTTTCCTTTGAGATGTGGAACTCTTATTGGATGACTAGAGTTGGGTACTATATACTATAACGTTATGTAGTGGTAACTCAAAAAGATTTCCTTGATACATTTTTAGGGTTCCATATTTCAAAAGAAAAAAAATGGAACGAAACTCTAGAATAATCCCATAAGGGTTCCATTTTTTCCCTTTGAGATATGGAATTCTTATGGAATAGAAATCAGTAGTTCCAGACATGTATAGCTCCAGAAACTATTGTTCTCTTACGGAGACGTTTCCCACCTGTCCATATAACGCAACTTAGCAATACTCCATATTATTATAGTCCTGTTTCATCGTACTCATAAACATAACACAAGCGACTAGGCCCTGCAATCAGGGTCCTTTCTGATTGGTCGAATACCTCATTTTGATGTCGTTTGACACACACACCTAAACTATTATTACTTTGATAGTAGGTATATGATAATTAAAAATTGCTGATGTAAATATGTACAAAGTTATTAAGTTTTTGAACGATAGCTGATGTTAATTTTTGATAAGTTTTTTAGAACAATATATTAGATAGGTACTATTTAATAATATGTTTCAACAATTAAGATTATAAAATCATAATATTTCCGTTATTGTATTGATTAGCATAACAACGAATTAGATGTTTAATATTTGTGTTTTTATTGTAAATTTGTTGTAGATCTTGAAGATGATGGGATATCCATCGAAACGTTGATGGTTAAAATAAATATTTAGCTAATATCTTGTTTTTCTGCCTGTTAACCCGTTATAAAAACCATATCGAAGTACATTACTTCTATAGAGAATTTGATTATATTTACAAGCACTATACATAGGGTTGAAGTTCGACTTGCCAAAGAGGGTGCAAAAAACCAGTTTTTGAAAAATTCACAGAACTTGACAAACAAGAGCATGAGATACAAGTCGTTTATTGACCTGGGAATCTAGAAGAATTATCGAGATGTTATAGCTCACCCCTTTAAACAACGATTTAAAAAAAAACTTTTGTTCGTGTAAGTATTTTAAGGGGAAGCATTTCTAATATAAAAAACTTAATAGGCAAGTGTTTGGTAACAAAAATAAAGTATTTATTTTTAATTATTAAGGTAGTTGTCCTGTTACAATAACATCCAAAACTTTGGTTCATAATACGTTGTAAAACCCATTTTTTTATCGCAATCATTATATACAAATACTAGTGGACCCGTCCCGGCTTCGCTCGGGTGGTATGAAATTATGATTTAATAGCGGTCACCCATTACTCCGCTCACGTATATTTAGTATAGCTGATCCGGCAAACGTTGTTAATAATTTCTAGGAATAATTACATTACTCACTCGTTTCGCTCGTTCGTTTGAATTTTATTAATACAGTACACACTCGCTTCGCTCGTTCCCTTGAATATTATAAATACACTACTCACTCGCTTCGCTTGTTCGCTTGAATATTTTCGCCTACTCACTCGCCTCGCTCGTTCGCTTGAATATTTTCGCCTACTCACTCGCTTCGCTCGTTCGCTTGAATATTATAAATACACTACTCACTCGCTTCGCTCGTTCGCCATATATGTATTTTTTAAAGCTTAATATAAAAATCGCGATTAAAAATCAGGGGTTGATCGTATAAGGGTGAAAATTTAGAGTTGTATGTATTTTTCAATGCTGAATCATGAAAAAATTAAAACAAAAAATTTTGTCCAAAAAATAAAAAAAAAAAAAATTGGGGTGGACCACCCTTAACATTTAGGGGGATGAAAAATAGATGTTGTCCGATTCTCAGACCTACCCGATAAGCATACAAAATTTCATCAAAATCGGTCGAGCCGTTTCGGAGGCGTTCAATAACGTACACCGTGACACGAGAATTTTATATATTAGATTATTATTATATTATTATATATTTATTATTATATTATTATTATATTATATATATCATATTAGTACACAGAGTTCACTAGTTAGTTGTTACGTTCGTTTAGGTGTGTATGCGTGTGTCAAACGACATAAAGATGGGGTATTCGACCAATCAGAATGGACCCTGACTGCAGGGCCTAGTCGCTTGTGTGTAAACTCGTCCTCACCCCAAACGCATCATCTCCGTACCGCGTCGTGGGTAGAAAAGAAAATCGACATACGTCCGCTTAGCTCCTTTCCCTTGAATTATTTGTTCCACTGAACTATAAATGTTTGTAATATCAATTAGATGAGTTATTAGTTAGTTATGTGAACCTTGGAGAAACGGTTTCAATGTAAAAACAGAAGGAAGTCGGTTTTAAATCAGTAAGTCGCCATTTGCATTATTTATGACTTGGAGACCTCGATTGTTTCATTTTGAACAGATTCGGTTTTAGTCATAATTTAATAAAAATATTTTAAAAATTAAACTTACTTTTATTATTTTTAATATTCTGTAGTAAAATCATAAAAAAAACGGAACCCTAATATGGTGAGATTTCGTTGTCCGTCCATCCGTCTGCCTATTCTGTCACAAGCATTTACGGCGGAAGGGGGGATCGAGAGGGGGTGCTATGCCTCTCCAAGTAGCGTCAATCCCTCCAATTGTAAACTAGCATGTTTAATATTATTCTTTGCAATGTAAGATTTCATAAGTTTATTTATTTATTGTAGATTATAGACGCGTCGACATCTAAGATCATTAGCGACTTTCAACTACACTAAATAACAACTAACTTAAAACTAAATAACATCACAAAACATCCATCAGCGCAGGTGGGATTCGTACCCACGGCAGTCCAGTCTAGAGGTTGCGGCGCCAAGCATGCTAACCACTAGGCTATACTGCCCCCAGATTTCATAAGTGATCATTTTGTTTTCATAAATGTTTACGGAAATGATTCGCGCGTTTTCGTACATCATCGGTTCGTTATCAAGTAATATCAAGTAGCTTGAAATTAAGTCAAGTCAAGTAGTAACGATAGAAAATCAAATCATCAAGTAGTAAATTTTTAAAAAGTTTGATTGTCAAGTCAAGTATTTTGTAAAAATTTTGTATGAATCTCTTAATGAGCCATTTTCGTGAGAGTAGTTCTTTCAATTATCGACGAGAGGCAGCATGTGTGGTAGGGACAAATATTATTTATTCCCCATTAGTGTCGTGTCATTTTAGTGGTATAACTTAATTATCAAATTATTATTATTACATTAATTAAATAATTAAGTTATACCACTAAAATGATACGACACTGATGGGGAATAAATAATGTTTGTACCTACCACAAGTGCTGCACTATCGTGGATAATTGAAAGAATTACTGTCAGGAAAATGGCTCATTGCAAGTCTCTAGTTTGAAGGCAAGAATCGGTGAAAATATCATTTGAAAAAAACAAAAAACAAATTGGAAATATGAGGCGGCACTCTAGGCTCAGAAAAAAATTTTTTTTTGTGATTTTAAAGTATGTAGGTAATAAATTTTTTGAAGTATCGCTTTATAAAAACATCAATCGTGTATATATAAGTTCGGCCCTGAACTTTTTAGAATTTTTTATGACTAATAGTAATGACCTATCAAAATACAAAACATTATGGAAATTCGGATTTATAAATAATTTGACAAATTTTTAGACAGTGGCGTCGATATATTTTTGCTTTGGGAGTTTGGGGTTTCGTCCATTGACCATAAAAAGAAGCAATGAGCCATTTTCCTGAGTGTAGTTCCTTCAACTATCCACAAGAGGCAACACTTGTGGTAGGTATAAACATTATTTATTTCCCATAGAGTCGTATCATTTTAGTAGTACAACTTAATTATTAAATTATTATTTTCATTAAATTAATTAAATAATTAAGTTATAACACTAAAATGACACGACACTGATGGAGAATAAATAATGTTTGTACCTACCACAAGTGCTGCCTCTCGTAGATAATTGAAAGAGCTACTCTCAGGAAAATGACCCATTGGAAATAGGTAGGTACCTGCACAGCTACCTATACAGGGTGTCCCGAAATTGCTGGGACACAGAGCTATCACGTGTAGTAGAGGTCAAAATAAGTCGATTGGACCCAATTTATTTATATACCAAAATGTACCGTTTGCCCGTGAGAAGAGTTCAAAGTTTACATAAAAAAACACATTTTTGTACGCTGTTCAGAAATGAGTGAAACAAATGGAATGAAATTTGACAAAAGTGCATTTTAGAGGATTACTCTCCTTTCGGTAATCAAAGAAACCCAAAAGAAATTGTAGAATAGCCTTATCTGGCTAACTTATACAACATGACGCAGCGAGATGAAAATAGTAACATTCATCAGGATTTGTCAAGCACCGTCAGAGAGTATATAAAATATTATCGTTTGTTTTATTTATTTATTGTAGATTATACAGGGTGCTGAATCGTTTTGCGGGTAATAGGGATTTAACCCGTAAAATCAAACTTTTGCGATTTCCTGCTCCCCTAATTATTTTAGGAAAAATATCTTCGAATAAAAGTTTTAGAACATGAAGAGTGTAGGGGGTTACCTCCGATGGAGAATACTGTAAATAAAAAAACTGGGCTAGCCTGGGGGTCTCCCCTGTATCTACTTCACTAGTTTTGATGTAAGAAAATAAAAAATGTACTTACTGCTTCTCATCGCTCAGTTGGTAAAAACACTTTTTGAGTTGAAAATCACTTTTCACTTTAATTACAAAAAAAGTAAAAAAAAAACAAATTTTTTAAGAGTTCACAAAAAACTTCTATTTTAGATAAAATTATGAAAACATGAATTTAGTTAGAGTTTAATGATTCTAAAATTTACCTAGGTATACAGAATTTTTTATTTTTAAATAAACACCGTTTTTTCAAATATTATTTAAGTACACATTATATCTAAAAATGTCTGAGTAAATATTTTTAGTAATTGAAACAAGGACACCAATTTCCAACTGCTGTCAAGCATCTATACTAAAATCTACAATATCTATAACCAAGGTCAAACGAACTCTGTTACAGATAATATAAAGACCGGTGTTATGTAATCACTGTAATTAAACGGTACGAAAAAGTATATCTGTCTCTTTCAATACGCTTGATATAAAAAGAGATGGATTAACATCTATTTTTACAACGCTTCCATTGAAACTTCAATTTTTGGTAAGTACCTGTTTAGAGGGTTGAAACTGAGATTCGACCTTGGAAACTTTTTAACTGTCGCACCCGATTTTTTTTATTGATTATTCTGATTTAATTAAGCTGTAACGATACTGTCTCTCTGGACAGCGCTGTTAAAATAATCAGGATCAAATTCTACAGTAAAGAAATTAGACGACGAAAGTTCTAAAAATGTATATTTATTTTGAATAAATTTCCGACACTTGAAATAATTACTTTTCTCCCTTCACCGGTGGAATTTGCTTGCTGGCCAAATACGTCTTAAAACACTTAAATCTTTATAAAACTTGTTGTGTTAATATAAAAAAAATTACTGTTCTCTTGCGGTGAAAAAACTTATTATAATTGCAGAAATATTGGGCCAATGCCTCGCCGCAATTTTAAGCTCGCCGTTGAGAAAAAAAAATTGTTAAAAAGAATATTATATTTATGTCTTGACTCGTTGAAATTAAAAATGGAACTCTCTCGAATATTATATTTTAACAAAAATTCTAAACGCATTTTTGACAAAATGACCGTATTGGCCAATGACAAATAGAGGTCTAATTATTCAACTTGATTAATTAATAATTATTATATAAATACTGAATCAACGGTTGTATTCTTGAGATAATGAGTGATTCTTGAGATGAAAAATGTATTTTCAGATAATATGAATCAATAATTATTTTAAATAAATTCGTGACATACGTTAGTTATGTTACAAAGCCTTGGGATCCCTACTTGATTTACTTCGGAATCGGGATTAGGTACATTTCTGTAATACCGAAACACATTGGGATGATTGTAAATACATACAGTAATCGGTCAATCATATTTGAATTTACCGCTCTATAAGGGCTAGTTCAGACACGGCGGGTTCCGCACGGATGCGAACCGCGCGGAGCTTATTTACAATAGCGTAACCATATTCGTTCATACATGTCCGTGCGAATTGTCAATCCCGCGCGGCTGCCACCACTCGACCGTCAGAAAATAGAACCGTGCGGCGTCCGCGCGGTTCTATTACTATGGCGTGTTGTGACGGCGTTCAGTTACTTAATGCGGAGGCCGCGCGTTTCGGGACGTGTACAAAACATTACTTCTTCGACTTCCGTCTTTGAAATGACGTGTATGTAACCTCGCCCCTCCCCTGCATATCCGCACGCTCACCGCGCGGCTGTCTGAACACAGCATATATTACGGGGTTTAAAACGCGCGATCGCAAACGCACGGATTCCGCCGTGTCTGGACTACGCATAAAGGTCGATTTATATTATCCGGTCAGACACGGCGCGGGAACGTAGCGTTTCCGGCAAGACAAACATTTTTACATGCTTTTCAAATACGAGTGTTGATCGTGTCTGAACGGACGGGAACCGCTAAGTATAAATATTCGTATTTGAAATGCGTGTAAAAATGCTTGTCTTTCCGGAAACGCTACGTTCCCGCGCAGTGTTTGACCGGATTAAATCGACCTTTACTTTTGTTGTGTTCCTATTTTAATAACTAATAATATTTTGTTCTATAAATAGTGGTATATTTAATACTACTATAAATATTTAAATCCCTATTTTACTGGGATTTTTAAGTTCTTTTAATTAGAAATTTGTGTCGAGGAGAACTATAGAAAATTATGTTAGTGGAACACTAAATTCTTTGACAAGTATTTTATGCGCAGCAGCTGTTCCAAAAATAAATTTAAAAAAATAAAAGATTAAACATATAGTTTTAATCAGATATTTTGTATATTTTTCCTATCAAACTTAGCTTCCGCTTTCCTAGTTTTGTGTAGGTTTTTATCATAATAAAATTTATGATTATAAACCAAGACTTCCGTCATAAAAAATGTAATAAACATTAAAAAAAAAAATGAACTTGAAATTTAATAAACTACTAAAAATATATGATGTGACGTTTCATGAGTACGCAAGATATCTTTTCTCTCAAATTTATGATTTGACTAGCTTTCTGGCCCGGTTTCATCCGGGTAGATTTTGGTTTGGCAACGAATAATCAAGAGTAATCAGTCTAGTGAAATTAAACTATGTCTTGTTTGTTTAACGAATTAACTTTTAAGTTAATCTCTAAAACTATTAACGGTTTTATTAATTTCCGTTAACATAAGTCCGTTAACCGTTATTTATAGGTACTAAAAATACAATAAATATTACTAACAAACAATAGTATATTGCATTACAAGGTAAGAAACTTGGCGTCTGCAACCAGTGTGAAGTTTGCTGCCCGAGGTACGAGGGCATGCAACCACACTTGTTGCAAAACCAGTGTGAAGTTTGCTGCCCGAGGTACGATAAGCAAAAAACCGAAAAAAGTGCAAAAAAAATCGTGGTTTTTAGCCCACCAAAACTCCCCCGCCCTGTTTTAGAGGTCGCAAACTTGGATTTGACATCTCCTAAACATGCTTGAGGACACAAAAAAGATAAAATCATTTGCTGCACAAAACGCAAGGTGCAGGACCTACCTTTTTAAGCTCTCGTGACTGGACTATACAAGCCTTATCTGAAGTTTTCATTCTAATTTTGTGAACATTAATGTCTGTCTTGAAGAATATGTATTTGAACAATGTCCACATACAAAACCCATTTTTTTAATCGCTATCAACTATCCATATTAGTATACAGAGTTCACTAGTTAGTTGTTACGTTCGTTTAGGTATGTGTGCGTGTGTCAAAAGACATCAAGATTGGGTATTCTACCAATCAGAATGAACCCTGACTGCAGGGCCTAGTCGCTTGTTATTTAGACAGCAATGATCTTAAAAGACATTTACTTCGGAATTGTTGTTACTAAGTTTGAACGGTAATCCTACTATATTTATTGGGATCCGTTAAATGAGCATATGACATCTGGTGGCAGAAAATTGTACTCAAAACGAGGGAAAATTTTACATACTAACAGTGCAAATTAATCATGAAATTGTTTATTAGAAAAATAAAACAAGTAAAATAAACAAAAAGTTTATCGAAAATGGAATTCGCGACGTTTTCTAATATCATGGCAATAAACACTGTCAGTTATTGCCTTGTAAAACTTACTTTACAGCGAATTATTTTCTAATGAAATGTGGAAAAACTGTATTTATGAATTAAAAAAATATTTTATATTAATAATAAGATGTACTTATTATCATACTGCACTACAATAGTTGAATCCCTGACGATTGACAAATTTATAGGATTAACTTTGTATACAAATATTTTGAGGTTAGTAACTTACCTACTTATTACAATATAACTTATTATGTTGCAGTTATGTGTTTACATTATTCACCTAACTCAGCCTTAAAGGCGCATTGATCGCGGATGATTAATTTCGTGGAGATTTTCTTTTAATTTTGATGTTTTTAAGCAATATGTCATAAAGATTACTTCTTTTGACGTTCGTTTTGCATGCATTTTTCTCGTTATATTTCCGACATTTGATAATATGCCCGGCTTTGAGAATCCATTCTCCTTCGACGAAATTCCTTTGTTTAGAATTCGTACCGGCCCAATCACAAATTGCACTTATATATTTTATCATTTCTTATCACTTTGAAAATCACAAAATTACACGCAAAAGTATACCCCGTATATGAAATTTCCCCCCCTCTGCGCCATGTTTTTTAAACTCCACTTATCTGACGGATCCCAATAGACAATAATGACAAGGTAAAATACTATACTCAATAATAATTATTATTGTATGTATTATAAATCATTAATAGTAATTATAATCATGTTTACAATTATTGTACACATTAGATATCATAAAACATGAAAGAAAAACGACTCTTACTTGAAAACAATCAATATATACATATTTACAGAAGGAAAAGTAACTAACATTTATGTGGTCACAAAACAAAATAATTAATTTCGTTTTTTTAAGTTCAATATTTTTTTATTCATTTAAGACCACCAACAGCCACGGGTTATCTGGACCTAGTATCAATTCATATTTCCTATTAACTGAGAATTCAATTGATACTTTTTCCATTTCTCAGTTAAGAACCTAAGAACTGGGGGCTTGAAAAGGTCCTCGATTTTACTCAATCGAATTTTTCGAAAAAGCACTGTCAATCTCGCATTTTTTACTACGACAAGCAGAACGTAATTTATTCATCAATATCCAATTTAACCTAAAATTTGTAACAGTGCGGTTTTGAAAGGAATTCATTTTGTTGTTTACAATACTTATATAGTTAAAAAAGGGTGCCTTAAGGCAAACGATCGACAGTGTTCTTTTTATTAATTCCATAAATTTTTATTCGTTTTTATGCAATATGGCAAAGAATCCCAATGCATAAAAAATGTATCTATCAAACCAATTCTGACATGAATCACTTTGTTTTGTGCCCACAGATTTAATTTATATTAATAGCAACTAATAGATTATTATGAATTATAATAATTTGTTTTTTTTATAATTTATTTGTTTTAAGTTGGTAAGGCTTAAGATACACTAGATGTGGAAGAACGATACTTGTCCCTGTGGATACAGTATGATGTTATTGCATATTCAGTGTATCTTTAACTTTACAGTCACCGTTGTGAAAGATCATAGAAAAATGAATTTCAATAATGTGAAGGTTAGTCCGTTGTTTGTAAATAATTATCTGTTAAAGTTATACGACGACTCATTCCCATTTGACACAGTGCACTGAATATGTAACCAACAATTTGAAACGGAGATATACAGCTTGGAAATCTATGAGTTACCCATACATAATGTAATGCCTTCTCCACACAATCGGCCATGATGGACAATCACAGAATGGGCCATGATTGTCACCATCATTGCGCATCTGTTCACACAATCACCCTGTATATAAACGGCAGGCGAGAGTTCCGAGAAACGGGATCTGCTTACTGTAACAACGAGTAACTGCACGAACATTCTAGAGAACGCTAAAACGCGCTGTGCCTAAGCCAAGCGGCTTATATAAGCAAGCGAGTGCGAGGATGTCAGGAGTCAATGATGAGTCGTGCAACCAAGCGGATCAGTGATATAAATATTAGTCAATCAACGGTCGAATCAGTCAGTACAGTGATATAAATAGTGGAGTGGATATAAATAAATAGTACTGAAGTAACTGAGTAAATGACCGAAAAAAAAATAAACGTTAGAAATAAATCTGATATAAATACAGTGATATAAATAGTTCCGTGATATAAATTCACCTGATAAAATAAATATTAGTATAGTCAATTGTATATAGTTAAGTGTTAATTACTTGTGTTGATTGTTAGAACTGACTTTTGGTTGTTGTATTTTTAATTATTGTAAACAAATATTTATTCCGCCAACTCAGAAAACAGTTTTGTAACATTATAAAGCTGAAGAATTTGTATGTTTGAACGCGCTAATCTCAAGAAGTACCAGACCGATATGAAAAATTCTTTTTGCGTTAGATAGCTCGTTTATTGAGGAAGGTTATAGGCTCTCTGCTTATATATTATATCAACCCCTAAAGGGGTAAAACGGGAGTAGGATTTTTTTGACCAATCAACGCCAAGGCCAAACAGCTGAAGCTATAAACTTGAAATTCAACATACTGACTCTTCTTTAAAAATAAGCAAACCCATATTCCAGCATTTTTTTAAATTCAACCCCAAAAGGGGTAAAACGGGGGTGTAGGATTTTTTGACTAACCAACGCCTAGGCCAAATCGTTGAAGCTAGTATACTAATACGCTTTGCAGGAGGAGAATTTCTCGCGTGGGGGGATAATAAATCATAAATTCTTATCACCCGGGCGAAGCCGGATGGGACCGCTGGTACGATAATAATCATCACAATAATACGAAAGGTACAGTTTCCAAGGAACATGATAGCTCTCGTTTTATTAATTAATTGTGTTTTAAAGACCACCAACAGCTAAGGTTATTTGGGCCTAGCACCAATTCATTTTTTTTTTTTAATAATAAATTGAAAATCCAATTGACACTTTTACCAGCTCTCGGGCTAGAACCCGGGAACTGGAGACTTGTAATAGAGGAACCATATAGCAACGCCATGTAAACAACAGCATTGCTACACGCTCGGCTATTCTCAAGCCCTCTCGTTTTATTCGTATGGGCAACTCGTAGATTTCCAAGCTGTAGTATATGAAAAATACTGTTATTCTTAGACAGTATATTTTGAATGCACATCAAATATAATATTTTAATTAAAATTAAGAAAAACGAACACTTTAAGAATGCAATGAAATCTAACATCTAATTCATTTTCCTATGTTTATTTAAGGGGTTTTTTGATCTAAAAGCGTTTTTCTCTATAAAATAATATATATTTTCTAATATTTTTTTTAAATAAGTGTCTCTCCATTTGTAAATGAAAATCTTTACTGAATTTCACATTTTGCCAATAATTTGAATCTCTTTTTAGGATAGTTTTCAAAAACCGAAGCTCTGAAAGAAAACTAAGAAAATCTAAAATTTATTATTTATTCTCCAATGAGCCATTTTCCTGAGAGTTGTTCTTTTCAATTGTCCACGAGAGGCAGTACTTGTGGTAGGGACAAACATTATTTATTCCCCATTAGTGTCGTGTCATTTTAGTGATATAATTGAATTAGTAAATTATTATTATTATTCAATCAATTAAATAATTAAGTTATACCGCTAAAATGGCATGACACAAATGGGGAATAAATAATGTTTGTCCCTACCACAAGTGCTGCCTCTCGTGGATAATTGAAAGAACTACTCTTAGGAAAATGACTCATTAACAAATGATAATGCTTGTCTTTAATCTAGTGTAGTCCAGTACAGAAATAAACCAATAACTAAATATGATTGATTTCTATTTATTTCCATACCATTCTAAAATTGTATGCACTAGCGCAGGGATGGCAAACCTCTTCACATCTACGTGCCAATTTTTTTCAAGAAATGCTTAATGTTACCGTGACGTGCCCACAAGCACCTAAAGGAATTTAGCGAACAAAAAAAATTATCCAAAAGTAGATGAAGTGAATTATTTCGATAATGCCTCGAGTGCCATGAAACTTTCGAATGAATTAATGAATTGTGGATTATAAACGCTCGACAACAGAGGTCATTAGCGTCAACCATGAAACTTTCGTCGACTTGTCGTGTCGATCTCATAATATAAATGTTATTTGAATGATAGTCAAATTGTTTCGACAGCATCTAACATATTTTTTAATTTTAATATTTCGATTGTGTACCAGACCTCAATCAATCGCGTGCCACCTATAGCACGCGTGCCACTGGTTCGTCATCCCTGCACTAGTGTAACGTAATATCTAGGCTCAGTACTTTTGTGTGTTTTAAAGACCACCAACAGCTAAGGTTATTTGGGCCTAGCACCAATTCATATTTACAGTTCATTATTTTTTTTTAATAATAAATTGAAAATCCAATTGACACTTTTACCAGCTCTCGGGCTAGAATCCAGGAACTGGGGACTTGTAATAGAGGAACCATAGCAACGCCATATAAACAACAGCATTGTTACACGCTCGGCTATTCTCAAGCCCTAGGCCCAGTACTAATTATATTTCAGTTTCGTGTTTTTAATAAAAAGTTATTCAATTGATACTTTCACCAGTTTTTAACCTGGGGGTTTTTAATAGACGAGCCATGGAAATGTCATGTAAACAACGACATCCCTAAGATCTCGACTATTCTCAAGTCCAGTGTAACATTTTGAATGAAGTAACGCGTGTTCAATTAAATCCCAATCAAATTTTTGGAAAATAGAAATATACAATAAAATTCACTGCCAAAAAATACTTCTAGAATTTTTGCTGATAAACTAGTAGATTGTATGTCTAGATACGTAATGGAGCATATTACGTACGTATTTTTTGCCATACCCACTAGAAAATACTTACTTTTCACGACATTTAAAAAAAATATCTGACAGTTCATTTGCGTCGCCATCTTTCCTTCCACAGTGTGCCGCGAAGTTCGTGCAAGTAAGTAATGACAGGCGCACGCAGACGTATAGAGCGAACAAACAGAAGTTGCTATGGCAACTGTTATTTTCTGCGCTAGTGCGGAAAATAAAACATTTTCCGCACACCTGCCTGTTAAATGACTCTTTAAAGGCCGCTATACATACATCGAAAGTAGCTTTTTTGTAGTGTGTATGGCAAAAAATAAATTAAAACATTATGTGAGCCAATATTATTTTATTTTTGTAATAAATCTATATTTTATACGAAATATACAAATTGTGATTGGAGATTTAATTTCCAACTGAGTATTGTGTAATATTTAACAATTATTGTTAACAATAAAAAAAAAACTTTTTAACAAAAAAAAAAACCTCCTTCAAAAAACCACTAAAAAGAGGAAAATAATGAAATTTTGAGGTCTGTGTCAATTTAATAAAATATGAAGTCGGTTAAAAAGTATATTATAGTGATTAATATCTTCTTTTTAACCAACTTCATATTTCATTAAATTGGCACAGACCTCAAAATTTTATTATTTTCCTCTTTTTAGTGGTTTTTTGAAGGAGTTTTTTTTTTGTTAAAAAGTTTTTTATTTTTTATTTTTTACTTTTTAGTGTCAAAAAGTGACATTTACCTTAAAAGAATCACACGCCGTTACTCACTTTTATTAAACCGACTTTCTTACGCTGTCTGATATGTCAAAAAGTGACATTTACCTTAAAAGAATCACACGCCGTTACTGACTTTTATTAAAAACAGCCGAACTACTGAACCGATTTTGATGAAATTTCTATGGGACCAATCTGAAAGTATAGCCTTTCAAATAAAAAAAATTTTTCAAAATCGGTTTATAAATGACTGAGTTATGAGGGAACAAACATAAAAAAAAAAATACAACCGGAATTGAGAACCACCTCCTTTTTTTGAAGTCGGTTAAAAAGTCAACAGTAAAGAATTTTCATTTTACAGAAAAGAGATAAATTATTGTGCTTTCACTTGTTGTCAACTTTAAATAATTTTTTTCTAATTTGATTCTAGAGATGTCATCTAAACTCGCCGAATTATAAATAATGATAAATATGATGAGGATGAATATTTTAAAAAAATACTTACGACACTTTAAAACCAGAAAAAAGCATAATAGTAGTTTATGCAAAAAGCGTCTAAAATGACGGACTATATGACAGTCGCGATGTTACGATACGAGCCTAAGGCAGGGGTCGGCAACCTTTTGAGACGGAAGAGCCAAAAGTTACAATTTACAAAATTTCCCAGTTTTT
This sequence comes from Mongoloraphidia duomilia, assembly GCA_039654895.1. Taxonomy (NCBI): domain Eukaryota; kingdom Metazoa; phylum Arthropoda; class Insecta; order Raphidioptera; family Raphidiidae; genus Mongoloraphidia; species Mongoloraphidia duomilia. Next base: position 3,484,365 of record CM077524.1, read on the forward strand.
AAAAGGCCACTAACATTTTTATTTCAATATTATGGTATTTGATTAGGATTATAACTAAACAAATAGAACAGTGTTGCCACATTTAAAAAATGTCAGCTGTCCGTATACTCTCTACTCCACCTATTCTCACTGTTCTCTGTTGAGTGTTTTTATCCTGTTTTAAAGTTTTTTTTGCAGTATAAATATTTTTTATGAGTTTTGAAAATAAAATAATATAATTATTTATATTTGCGCATGGAACTGGAGAGCCGCATCTTGACATCATAAGAGCCGCATGCAGCTCGCAAGCCGCAGGTTGCCGACCCCTGGCCTAAGGTTATGTTGCATTTATACCAGAACGAGTGTGAGCTTACCACGCGAGCCGAAGGCGAGCGCAGTAATCATGAGTTCTGGCATAAATGCAACATAACCTTAAGAGAGTATTGTAAAATTTCGGCTCGCGCGGTAAACTCACACTCGTTCTGGTATAAATGCTACATTACATTAAGAGAGTATTGTAAAATGGCGACTGTCAGATTCGTCACTTTAGCCACGAGTTACATCCAATATTTTTTGCAACAACTGCTTCAAAAGTTCAATTTTAACCAAATAAAACACAATTTATATAATTATTTGTGACATTACATAGCATAGTAATCTATAAAGTACAACTTTACACACGCGTGTTTTAAAATAAAACAAAACAGTATTACTTTATAGCATGGAGTGCGTAAAATTTTACTTAACGCACTACCGTTCGAATACAGCAGAAGCTTCCATGAAGTACGGTACACACTACACAGTCATCTAAATTTGAACTTTTAATACAAAAGTTGCAAAAAAAGTATTTATCATCGAGGTTTAGATAGTCCGGGAGCCCGCGACCGATTTTGGTCAGAATTTCGCCAAGGCTGATTTGTATTTACATGATGAATATATTATATATATATATAATATTAACAATGAAGCGTTGTGTAGACCTCGCGCGGCGAAAGATGAAGCCACCGCATCATAGTAACGTGAATGCATTGCGCCCGCCTTCTAGCTTGCTATTGGCTGTTTATTGTCATGAATAGCAGTTTGCCAAAATTGTACCTAACGTCATAAAACCCAATGTGCAGTTTTGTGTACACGGCACTGTCTGCGGGCAAGCAGGCGTTCACTAGCATATTATTGATGACGTGCCAAGCTTCATCTCTCACTGCGGGCACTCAGCTGCGACAACCATACAAGTGCGGTGGGTTCGGCTACGGTAACCTCTCAAAGTAACTGATCTGTCAAAAAGAAATATGCAACGCTTTTGTTAATTTTTACATGTGAATCCATAATATTTGTATATTCTGTCAAAACAGTAACTATGAAAACGAAATGATACACTTAGTTTCTGTTAACGCGTGCGGTGATGCGGTTAACAGCTAGTAATAAATAGTTACATTATTATGATATTGTGTGTTTTAAAGACCCCCACAGCTAAGGTTATTTGGGCCTAGCACCAATTCATATTTTCAATTCATTATTTTTTTTTTAATAATAAATTGAAAATCCAATTGACACTTTTACCAGCTCTCGGGCTAGAACCCGGGAACTAGGGACTTGTAATAGAGGAACCATAGCAACGCCATGTAAACAACAGCATTGCTACACGCTCGACTATTCTTAAGCCCTATTATGATATTTGATTTTCGTTACATAATATGGTTTCATATGTAAAAATTAACAAAAAAGCATTGCTCATTTCTTTTTGGCAGATCAATTACTTTGGGAGGCTTATAAATAAAAATCAGATTTGGCGATTTTGGTCGTCAATATCGGTCGCGGACTCTCGGACTAAAAAAAATTTCGGTTTCTGCAAACAAAACCACGTCTGGCCTCTTCAAATTTTAACACCCTAAGGTAATAATTTTAGATGACTTAAAAGTTTCCAAAATATAAAACTCATAATCAGTAAAAGAATTACAATTACGTAATTATAAAAAATGTTTAAACAGTCGTAAATATTTTTTTACTTTGTGTGAAATCAGTATTGCCAAATTAATAGATTTCTCTACACTGTTATTGCAATTTTATAGCGGTTTTTAAGTTGATATGAAATTAAAAAAATGATAGTCAATTGTCATGCAATTGTGTTTTTGAATGAATTTTTTTTTACTTAAATGAAAAGACCACCCGGGAGGTATGCCCTATTAAATAAAACAATACATGCTTTTTGGGTAGATTTCTGAGTTATGCTGGGTTGCAAAGAGCATTGTCAAAAAATTTGATTTGACAATAACCTTAGATTGTGATCATATAATTACAGTTTTTATACATACAGGAACAGTCTAATGTCATTGTCAACTCCCTGTCATGCGTAGAACATTAGATTGTACTCACACAAAAACAAATGATTGATCTACATACAAAAAGATTGCTTTTCAAGCTAAATTTTGATTAATATGCGTATAAAAATGTTGTTTCGAAGTGGAAATTTGACAAAAAAACTACTCATGTTAAATACATGTATACACAGTTTTAAAAAAACGTAGTTTTTTTCCATTAATTATTTTTCGATCAGGATCGATTTAAAATTTAAAAAAATGTGAAGGTCGAAATCTGAGGTAATTGTCAAATCAGATTTTCTGACAATGCTTTCTGCAACCTAGCATTAGCCTACTATTTTCTTTAACATAAACAAAATGTAAATGGAGTTATGAGTTAGCCTACTATTTGATATAACTTGAATTCAATGTACAGTCGCGGACTTAAAAAAGTTTACACCTGTATCATCTAGTTACCGGTTTTTTTAATTTTTGCATATTGTAATTTGGCTTTTGATAGTAATGTATCAATTACCAAGGTTACATCCTAAAAATTCAATAAAAAATTATTATCAAAACACCTCAGTTGTTTATTATACAATCCAAATTACTTAATATTATTCAATGAAAACATAAAAAGATTTGATAATATTTGAGTAGCAAATTCCTTCCTTCAATCTTGCAATATTTCTTCTTTTTTGCTCATCGTTTTAACAATTTCGAGGCATTTAAACGACAATTATTCTCTTAGTTCTAACGTGATCTCAATCTAAAATTGCCCAGAACTCACTTGTTCTCCGGTATTTTGGGGAAAGTGTGAGATATCACCATATATATAAATTATTTTTTACTCGGAAGTTTACCCGGAACTAGTCAAATTTTTGTCAGAGAACTCTAGAACTATCGTTTCTCTATCGAAATAACTGCTCAAAACTCTTTTTTGGTGAAGAAAGAGTGCTGCGTGAAGTTAGCACCCCCAAAACGTTTTTTTTTTAATTTTTGCGCTTAAATCGATAGAACTATTTTTAATTTTATTTAGGAACTCCTAAAACTTTACAGAACTCCATAAATTTAACTGTTTTTCCGAAAAAAGAGTGCCCTGTCATGCCAATATGATAATAAAAAGCCACGTTTCGGAGCGGATGAAGGGGTTATATGGGCACATAGCTCCTTCTACCATAGCAGTCTTGTTAATGAGGGTGACATGACTCCTTCTACTACTCTGTATCTCAGTAAATATAATAAACAGAGCCAAATTGGTGATGGGGCAAGTTACATATGCACAAAACTCTTTCATTCATAGCAAAATTGGACTTTTTTTAAAAATGTAACATAACCCCTTCTTCCACTTGCCCCTTCAATTATTTCTTTTAATTTTTGACATTTACATTTACCTATAATCAAACTAAATATGTTGCTAAGCTACTGACTTTTTGTGAACTAACACTGAAAAACTTAAGTGTAAACTTTATTAAGTCCGCGACTGTACCATCAATTGGAAAAATTTAACATGTATAGTCTATGTTGGTAGAAATCAAACGTACTACATATTTAATAATAATTAATCTATTAATTTGGCAATGCGTAATTTTCATAACAAAACATAATAATAAAATAAAAAGCCACAATTTTAATTAAAATATGTACATTATGTTATTTTTCTTTCTTCAGTATAATAGATATTACTATTTGTAAGGAACATCAATTGTTAAATTTATCATCTGTATTTTTTTTTAATTCATTTATTTTGTATAATAAGCGTGGAATGTGTTTTTAACACATAAAATATGAATGTTTGGACTTACAAAAATATTTTTATTATCATAATATCAAGGAGTTTTTTTTTTATTTTTTTTAAATGTATTTGATTTTCAGTTGACGTGAAAAATATATTTTCTTTTCAAAGTGAGGTTATGTTCAAATGTGCCAAAACACCTTGTTTCATAAATTTATACGGCTGATTTTTATCGGATAAGCAGCCAATTATATAATTGATTCGAAACATATCGGAAAAAATAATTTTACCAACCATAGTCACAGTCAGGAATCTAACCTGAACCTTTCCACTTTCGCGGCGGAATGAGTTTATAGTACTAAACCGTGACATGATTACTAAACTAACATTATCCTTATATATACTTTGGAATCAATTGATTTCCACTACAAATTGTGTTTTAAAGACCACCAACAGCTAAGGTTATTTGGGCCTAGCACCAATTCATATTTTTAATTCATTAATTTTTTTTTAATAATAAATTGAAAATTCAATTGACACTTTTACCAGCTCTCGAGCTAGAACCCGGGAACTGGGGACCAGTGTTGCCAACGATCAAAAGTGGCTCCCACCAGATGGCAGATTGAAAACCACTAAAACTGACAAATTAAAAATTTCTAAATAATTATTAACATTTCTTGAACATAATGTTACAAGTCCCAATTTCCATATAAAAATACATTATTTTTCTTTCCAGATCCATAATATTGATGGTAAATTTGTCATAAAATGTGTATTAAAAAATCCTTGAAGGTGACTAATTTTTTACTTATAAAAAATCAGAAAAAAACTTGCTTAAACAATTACAATATTTCTTGATTGAAATTCAGTACTCATAACTCAGTTGTCGCGTCTCTTTAATGGTCATTAGTTTCATATTTCAGTGTTACCAAACGAACATAAGAAATTCAAATATTCCAAAAATTTTTAACACCAATTTTAATTACGAATAATTAAAAATACTCCAATATCACCAGATCTCACCAGAAAATTTCACAATACCACCAGAAATCCCACTGCCACTAGATGACAAATTTTAGTCACTAAGTAGGTAGCTGATTCCACCAGATCTAGTGGGAATCCCACTAAGTTGGCAACGCTGCTGGGGACTTGTAATAAAGGAACCATAGCGACGCCATGTAAACAACAGCACCGCTACACGCTCGACCATTCTCAAGACCGATTTTCACTACATGCGGGTGTTGTTTAATTATAGCTAGGTTGTAGATGTGAATCATCGTACTAGCGAGAGCTAATCATGAAAGTGAAAATGATTTTATTTTATAATTTTCACGTTTATTTAAAACTCTATTTAATGAATTTGACTTCTCTTGGCCGAAGGACACAGGCAAAGGCTTGAAGAACAGCGGGAAGTTAAATTCCAGATCATTATAATATTAATAGCATTAATTGCATTCCTGTTAGGAATAACGTAACGTTACAGTGTTCTTACGTTACAGCAAATAACGAAAAATTAAATTAATTAAATGAATTTTGAAAGAAAATAAGGTAGGCTGTTTTGGCATATTGAACTATCAGACTATCAAATAAATCTTTTCGACAAATCAATAGATTTCGAAAGATAACATCTCATTTTTATTTAAAATTTTGAAATTGTCTAAACTCTAAACAGCAAATTTGGAAAAATCACAGAAAATTCAACAGAGTAGAATTTATAAAATACACTAGTACAGACGAGAAAAAATTTACCTTTTTTACATATTTACAAATTTTGATAGAAAATAATTTACATTTATGTATATGGTGTATTTTTTCCTGACGTAATTATTTTGATTACGAATAAATCCATAAAAAAGTAAAAAAGAGTGAATTTAAAATTGTATTTAATTCTTACTCCTATGTTCAAAAAATGTCTTACGCAAAGTTGCTATCAGAATTAGAAAAAAATATATTTTGTCATATTTAATTACCTATTATTCCTTCTAGTTCAGTAAAACTGTCCAAAAATATAGGTCCGTAATGCATGAATCGCGTAAGTAATTTTTTTTTTATATTTCACCAAGCCAGTGCGGTCTAAAAGCGAAAGCCGCCATCTTTGCGAAAAGTTCAGTATTAAATATCTCGCAAACCGTTGATGCTACGACGAAAGTGGTAAGAACCTTTTTTGTAGAGCATTAAATTCCCTACAAATTTCTCAACGAGGTCATTTTCATAGAACTAACCGTTTAAATAAAAAAGAGAGGTTAAATCACACGAGTTTCTTCTGAGAGATGTAAACCACATTAGGTAAGTGCATGCAAGATAAAACCTGCAACGAATCTTTAGATATTGTAAATTATAGAGACTGGACAACAGAAGTCACAAGCGTTTTAAACGAATCTTTAGTACCTTTTGTAAACTTTGAAGCATTGTAACTCATAAACGGTTAGTTTTACGAAAATGGTCCCGTAAAGAAAGTTGCAGGAAATTTAATACTCTACAAAAAAAGTTCTTATCACATTTGTCGTAGCATCAACGGTTCGCGAGATATTTAGCGCTGAATTTTGCGCAAAGATAGCATCTCTAGCATAAACTTTTAGATCGCGCCAGGAGACACCTTCAAACGCTTAAAAAATAACATACGCGATCCTTACAAAAAAGTGCAGTTTTACTGGACTATTTACTTAAAGTACTACTATTAAAACAAAAGAAGAGCGATTCCATCGCATTGGTTAGAACCTTAGACTAAATATAGCCTTAGATTAAAACACTAAACTAGACCTTAAATCTACGGCAGTCAAATACATTTTGGTTCTCTAAATATCAAATATCAACAATTTAATATACAAAAAAAGTGTTGTTTTTTTGTAAATCCAACTTCATATATTTTTTTTAATATATAATTCATATACATACTTTATTAAACAAATATATATTTATATTTTTTATTATAGTCATTGGGATATGTTTCGCTTACATTTTATAATGGAGATTAAGAAGAGAGATTAAACCGTCAAACAGGATTAACCCGTCGACTGTCACATGTTTTTTTATATTATTTCACTTTGGTATACAAATGTTTTAATATGGATCATTTATCAATAATTTAACGTTCATTAATAATATAAAATGTCTTTGAGAGTCCAATTAAAACATAAATTATTATTTTATTTACCTACTTATTACATGTTCAAGAGTCCTGCTCAAATTATTTCTTACTGTTCGGTGGGGGGGCCACGGTATTTCCAGTCCTATTTGATCGTATCTGCAAAGAAAGAAAAAATATATTAAAAAAATATGGCAACATTATGCAACATAAGTTATCTGGAAAATGTTATCCACAACTTACAAGCTACTTTCTTATTTAAAAAAACAGTTTTATAAAAATTGTTTTGAAAATTCACTACCTATTTCTAATAACAAAAAATTCGACTGATGACCAGTCCTATACTTCCCACCTAGTAAATATTTGCAAAAAATAAACACCCTTTTTTTTTTTATTTTTTGACTAGGCCCAAATAACCTTAGCTGTTGATGGTCTTTAAAACACAATTTAATTTTTATTCTTTGAAAAAAGCATGGCCCTCTTTTTTGTTTGGTGATCTACTGATGGCTAGCTTAATATAGCAAAAATCATGCAGGCTTGATTTACGTACAATTTTTATTTTTTTTAGTAAAATATTTTTTTTCTCGAAAACTATAGATACATTTTAGAGAAAAAAATATTTACATTTTTTTCATATTAAAACATCTAGAATTCATTTATATTTTTTTTTACCTATGTTAATACGTGACATTGAGGACGTGTTTTTGAATATCTCAGGATCCACTGAACCGATTTGACTCAAAATCTAATCAGATCTAATTTAAAGACTGATAAACACAATAGAACAATCGGCATGCCCGTATGTTGTTCCGTTCTTAAGATATCGAAGGCGAAAAATTGACCACATACACACACATACAGACATCAGTCAGAAAATGATCTTAAACGATTGCTAGGGTCTCAAAACGTGAAGATCTGTTAAAATCTCGAAATATTTTTTTCGGACTAAATCCATTACTTCTCTACCATAGTAGAGGTGGGAAGTAAAAAACAGTTTTATAAAAACTGTTTTGAAAATTCACTACCTATTTCTAATAATAAAAAAATGGGTCTTGTCTAATTTTATTCATTTATCACACACCAGTAAACGGTGAGATGTGACACACGCTTCTGAGTGTGTAAATCACGCTTAATTTCGTGTGAATCTTTAATAATTCATTTTATTGTTCCCAATTTGTCTTTACCGACATAGGGTAAGTCCGAAGAATGCAATTAAATACAAGTAAAAATATATAAAATATGTACAGAAATTGCAGATAGTGCTAAATAAATACTACTTAGCATGTAACTTATTGTTATTTCTTGCGATCGCGAGCACAAATTCTTTGAACTTATGCATTTCCAGGATAGAAGACTTAAATTTCGGGACACGGAACAAACCAACAAATTCCGGGACATTCTCGGAAATCCCGGCCATCTGGTAACCCTAAACCCAGAAAAACTCGGGTCGCAGTGCCAAAACCCTGCCGACAATATAGTGTATTTGCTAAAACTGGCATTGTGGCTTTATTATGTTTGTTTTTGGACAAAATAAAAAATTTAACCCCTTAATACATCCCTTAAAAAAATATTTTTTTTCTTAATTTCAATATTTTTATCAATGCAACCTTGGTACCAAATTAAATACACCCTTCAGTAAGTAAAGCACTATCCGCAAACTGGTGTTTTCATAAAATTTGTAAGTCCGGTCCTGTCGGGCCGATTTTATAAAAATTTTAGCAGTACATTTTAATCGTTACTAAAGGGTTAAATTTCCATTTTGAAACGATTCTGAGAATTTTTTCGGCATTTTTGGGCCTAAAAACATTTTTCAACCCCTAAAAACCACCCTTAAAATGGTCCGATTGGACCCATTTTAAATAGGCTTCGTGCGGTGATGGATTTCAACGTGCCTACCAAATTTCGTCAAAATCAATTAACTCTTTCGAAAGTTATTGCCCGCACACATATATACAGGGTGGACCAAGTTATAGTAGCAATAATTCACCATTCGATGGTCCATCGAAAAATAAGTAGACATGCATAATTTTATTTTTTTCCAAAACACTTCCTAAGGGAGATACAGCCCTTCAAAGTCCAGTTTTAAAAATCAATACTGACAAGTGTCATAAATTATCTCAAAACCAAGTATCGCCTACTTTGTTGGTTATCTTCATAAGCTATTTATTTGTTGTTTTTAATTTAATTAATGAATTATTTATTTAAATTCGTCAAACAGTAAAAAGTTTACAATTGTTGTACAAGATTCCAGACCTATTATTTTCATAGGTGGCTATTTTAGAAGTGTTCTAAACTTTCAACTCTAATTATCTCGTAAACGAAGCCTCAAATCGAAATTTTGCAAGAGTGACTGTTTTTTTCTAAATTGAACAGGAAATTCGAAAAAAATGTTATTCTTTAAAAATATCCAGTGGCGCAGAAAATAGGGCGAGAAAAGTGAAACAACCACTTGACAATTTTGACAAAAGTTACTTACGTCAAGTAATGAGTATCTATTGCATAAATACTTGTACCAAATTTGGTCTAAAACGCATTAATGACCTGAGAGTTAGGACAAAAAAAAGAATTTTAAAACTGAACTTTGAAGGGGTGTATCTCCCTTAGGAAGCGTTTTGGAAAAAAATAAAATTATGCATGTCGACTTATTTTTCGATGGACCATCGAATGGTGAATTATTGCTACTATAACCTGGTCCACCCTGTATATATCCAAATATAAAAAAATATATTATTATATATATATATATATATATATATATATATATATATATATATACTTATATATAAACAGACATTTCCAAAAATGGTGCCAAAGTGTTCAGGAGGCTATGAAACGTCGAGAAATTTTGGTCCGACCCCTAGGTCCCGCCATCCGACCGACGCCAATAGTGTATGTGCCATATGGCAAATACACTAATAAAGGAAATAAAATTGAGGACATTCTTACCATCACAGTTTCCCGACCTGTTAAATCGTGACTTCTAGAAACGAAAAGGAATGAGGGTTGAAACGTAACGAGGGACAAGTCGTTCCATTCAAATACAACGACGAGGGTTGTTAGTTGCACTTGGTGCATGTTGACTCATTAAAACTGTATTATTGAGAGCTGCATTGTGTCATATAAGAATCATTTTCTGACACCATAGGTACCTGTGCGTTACATAATAGCGGCACGTTATACTAGACCGAGAGCTAGTGACATTTTTTTGGTGTTATTTATTCAAGGTCTTATTGTTGTGAAGATGTTGAGGGAGGCATATTAAAGTGCCCTGTGTAAGGGATTTTGCTAGAGGGATGCAGACCGCCCCCAACATGTAACAAAAAAATGGTCACAATAATTATTGCTTCAAGGCTGAAATTGTTTGTATAGCTTGTCGGTGACCCAATAATGTCATTATAATATTTGCAGATCGATTGGTCATGTTCCCGACGAAATATGTATTATTAGTTAAAGGTTCAAATTTTAATATGTTGTTACGGCGACTGTTTTAAGCATATATTATTTCAATTTGCAGACGAAAATGTCGGTATTAACCCCCTCTCTTAGAGGGAAACTTGCTCAAATAGGTGTTTATATCGTTCTGCAAGGGGGTTAATACCGACATTTTCGTCTGCAAATTGAAATATATGCTTAAAAACATCTATACAAAAGTATCCAAAGCCTGCTTACAATATTACACTATTTATTTTGAAACGTCAAAAAATTGATTTTTAAAGTTACAAAATCTACAAGAAAACGACTTTTTCCTGGGATAAGACCTAGCTAGATACATTTTTTGCCCTCCAAAACCCCTGTTCAGTAATTTTCATCCAAATCGTTAGAGCTGTTTTATCCCTGTCAGCGTTTCATTAATTTTTGAGTCGGTATTTTTTGACTCGAGGTCATTTCAAATTCCAATTCACTACCCTCGCTAAATAAGCATAACTTCAAAAAAATGTTGATTAGCTTTTAATGCTGGTCTAGATGACGTACTATAAGTACAGAATGACGCCGTTGTTCTGGAATTCAATTAACTAAAACCATATCTCAATAAGATATTTCATACTACATAATATATTATGTATTTGCATGTTAAATGTAACTTCTTTCCTTTGGATATAAACCTTCGTTTTTTTAACGTTTATCTAAAACTAGATGCCTTGTCCGGCTTCGCCCGGGTAGCAATTTATAATTAACAAGCCGTGAGGTGAGTCGTTTATTAGGACTAAAGTTCAACCCTTGAGGTCCACACGACGAACTTCCCAGTTTGATAAATATTTAATAATAATAATTAAATTAGATATTACACAGAAAAGTAATCATTTTAATTATTAAAACATAATTATTATTTATTTTTAACAATAATTAAAAAAAAAAAACGGCTGAATCGATTTTTATAAAATTTATTTCGGATCAAAATGACGTTAACACGCCTCGATTGACACCCTTACGAAGTCGATATAATTTTTTATTCGTGAGATATTGTGTAAAATCTACTTTTTTGGAGTCTATTTAGTTAAGAAAAAAGAACGGCTGAACCGATTTTGAAAAAATTTCTTTCAGATCATATTTACGTTAATACGCGTCGATTGGCACTCTAACGTAGTCGATATCATTTTTCATTCTCGAGATTTCGTCTTAGAAAGAAATGGACACATACGTACGTACGTACGTACACACACACACACACATACACACAGACATCTTTCTAAAAATAGTGTAAAAATAGTGTAGTGACCTTGAAACATAAAAATTTGTTATACATTTTGATTTCGATTTTCGGACCCATTACAATAACTTCCAATGGGAAGTTAATAAAAACGTTATTCACTCGCTTGAATTTATAATCAACAGCCCGCGACGTATTATTATTAGAGCACACTCCCGCTGGCAGTGTGTACACTAACCCAACCTTGATGCAAAAGGAACGAACCTAACTGCAGTGCTAACTAGAACATTTATATGCAATTATTAAAATGCCAATTTATAGCAGTCAACTAAACAGGCTCATAAAGTTTATAATAAAAAGAAAAAAACAAGTTAGAAACGGACATGTTGTCAATAAGCACAATGGGACCGTAAAAGGCACGTTTAATTACTATTAACATTTTTGGTCAAACGAAGTGTTATACAGGATGTTTCGTAATTCGATTAAACGAAACTATTTACATTTCACGACGTCATAAACTGTAGTTTACAAATCGGAAATTTGCCCCTGCACTCTTCATCACAAATCCTTTCCCCCTCGCCTAAAAACGGTGGTGGCTCTCCCGACGCTATTTTTAAAACTAAAAGGTTTGAGAAAAATTGAAAAACATTTTCCTGGAACAACTTATAACTCTAAAAAAATAATAAATTACGTAATCTTTCCCCTCGCCTAAAAACGGTGGTGGCTCTCCCGACGCTATTTTTAAAACTAGTGTTTGAGAAAAATTGAAAAATATTTTCCTGGAACAACTTATAACTCTAAATAAATAATAAATTACGTAATCTTTCCCCTCGCCGAAAAATGGTGGTGGCTCTCCCGACGCTATTTCTAAAACTAAAGGGTTTGAGAAAAATTGAAAAACATTTTTCTGGAACAACTTATAAATCTAAAAAAATAATAAATTACGTAATCTTTCCCCTCGCCTAAAAACGGCGGTGGCTCTCCCGACGCTATTTTTAAAACTAAAGGGTTTTGAGAAAAATTGAAAAACATTTTCCTGGAACAACTTATAACTCTAAAAAAATAATAAATTACGTAATCTTTCACACGTAGGTAAAACTTTTTTTCAAAAAAATCGCCTGAGGGTTCTGTAGTCTGATTCTTTGTCTTCCATTTATCGTTTGCCCGAACCTCCTAGCTTCAAAAATACGATCGGGGCGTCCATAACGCCGAACCTCTATTTCTGAAAAATCTAAATTTTCTAACGCACTGTGTGCTGCGGCTGCCTCTGTCTTTGAAGACTTTGTCTGTTTCACTGATTGTATAATATCTGTATATTTGCTGTCTCTGTGTTTGATGTCTTTCTCTGTTTCACTGACTGTATATCTATAGCTGCTAATTAAAATTTTTCGCCTGTTAGGTAGCGGTTCTTTCTGTCAAAACATAAGGATGTTTTTAACTCTTATGATAATAGTCCAATTAAAAGGTGTTGCAACGTCGTGGCTTTTTAGGTGTCTGCGCACATGTGTCGCAGTGGTCCACTGGTTTGCGTCGGGCCGGATGGCTCGCCGGAATCCAAGGTACGAAGCCAGTGGAAACGAAATACTCTATGAGAAATGAATAACCAGAATTGATGTAAGTGATGTTTAAAATCATACAGCTCGTCCCATAAAATGATAGAGTGCCAGGCCGGATGGCTCGCCGGAATCCAGGGTACGAAGCCAGTGGAAACGAAATACTCTATGAGAAATGAATAACCAGAATTGATGTAAGTGACGTTTAAAACCATACAGCTCGTCCCATAAAATGATAGAGTGCGCATTTACCAACCATGCTAGATTTGTGACAATATACACAATTGCTATTATTTATTGTACATTTATTAGCGTGGTTTTTCTTATATGGACATGACAAATAAATACCTATAATTAAGTGTATACCGTACTATAATTTATATTTTTCCAGATAATATGCATTCGTACAATACTGTGTACTTTGTATTTTATTCATAACGCTACATGAAAATTACAGTTTCGATAATTACCCATGACAGCAATACATTTCATATTAAACTAGCTGGTCGGTCCGGCTTCGCCCGGGCATAAATAGGATTGAATCCAAGTTGGATTGAAATCAGGTTTACGTCGATTTCATTTTAAAAAGTACTGTAAGTCCGGTTCGGATTTACATGGACACAAATCGGATTGAATAGCGTACCTATATAACAAATCCTTACGTTGGTGAAAGTTTAATTCAAATCGGTCCAGCAGTTTTGGGCATAAGTTTAAACTAACAAACACGCTTTTAAAATTTATACCGACAAACTTTTAGGGGTGGTAGGGGATACCAAAACAAACATTTTTTGCTTTATAAACATATGCCCGAAAACGCTTCGTTTTCGAGATACAGAGGGTGTTAAAATTTGTAGAAAAAATCGTTTTTTTATTATAACCGGCGGTGCAATCTTTTTATTGAAGCAAATGGTCAACATTTCGAACAATTATTGTAATCTATAATTTCATTAAAAAAGATTAATAAAAAACGTTTTTTCTACAAATTTATCTCGAAAACGAAGCGTTTTCGAACATATATTTATAAAGCAAAAAATGTTTGTTTTGATGTCCCCTACCACCCCAAAAAGTTTGTCGGTATATTTGTGGAACATCCTGTATAATGGTTATAAAAATAAATTTAATAAGAAAAAGAAAAAATATAAATATCTAATATTAATGGACGTATAAGTTTATAACACAAAAAGTAATCCGTCTTTTCCATTTCAAATATTTAAATGGAAGTTTTAAAAGACATTTTGATAAAAATTGATAAGAAATGATTGATGAAGTGATGCTTTTAAAAGCGGGTCATGACGTGGCCACGCTTTGGTTTTTGTCCAATTAAGTACCATAAATAGATATTCGAAAACGTCATTCTGAATGTTATATTTCTTTTTATTTTAAGAGAGAAACAGGGGTTGGAAATTTGTTTTACTTTCTCATATAGTACAGAGAAGTCTTTGTGGTCGAGTAGGGTTCCGTTCCATACTATGTAAGTTATGCTAATTAATCTTGTCACGGTTGAGTAAATGTAAGCTCATTCCGCCGCGAAAGTGGAAAGGTTCAGGTTAGAATCCTGACTGTGACTATATGGTTGGTAAAATGATTTTTTCCAATATGTTTCGAATCAATTATATAATTGGCTGCTTTCCAACGAAAAATTTACAATTTAACAACTTTGAAAGTGTCACCTAGGAAAAGAGAGATGGAAAACGAATAAGAGTTGTCTTTTCCTTGTTTCTATAGATACCACCAAAGCATTAGAAAAAGATAGAACAATAGCTATATGTTCCAAGTCTTCATGGTTTCCGGGCTTGTAGGCCGTGGTCCGGTGGTATTTCTACCTGACGTTTCGTCTACAACTGCGGTAGACATTCTCAAAGGCGATGTGGCAGCGGTCGAAGTGTCCTCCTTGGCGGTGTGTCAGTGACTGATGTCCTCCCTTCTTTTATGCCTAGTACCAGTGTGTTCTCTGCTCGGTCATAGTCCGTCTTCGACCGCTGCCACATCGCCTTTGAGAATGTCTACCGCAGTTGTAGACGAAACGTCAGGTAGAAATACCACCGGACCGTGCACGGCCTACAAGCCCGGAAACCATGAAGATTTGGAACAATGTCGGCCGTGAAAGCTTGCACACCTGGATAAAACCTATATGCTCTCTATCTCTATCTTTTGCATCCATACTTTTCTATTTATGGTATTCTATAATTCTATTTATGGTATCTCTATGTAATAGATACCCGGAATGAGTGTGTCGAAATAATAAAATTATTTGATTATAATTTGATCAATTCAGATTTGCTATCAACAATCCGATCTGAAAATGTAGACGATTGCAGAGAAAAATATAAGATAATGGACGTCGGTGGTGCTATAATTATAAGACCGGCTTGTAAGATATATGACTAATAACTATATAATGTAATTTATTGATTTGTACTACATGACTTAATTGATACTGCATTATTAAATATCCAATATCCATATTTGGATATTACGCCGTGACACTCTTTTTTTACAACAGATTAATTATATTACACAGTAGAGTCCCGGTTATCCAACATCTTGATTTATCCGACACTATAGATTCCCCGTTGATCGGTAACGTCCGGATGCACTCGATTCGCATTTTTACTAAACTAGCGGTCCCGTCCAGCTTCGTCCGGGTGCTAAGAATTTATGATTTATTACCCTCCCCCCGGCGAAGTCGAACTGGTGGTGTTTATACGCTCAAATGTAAAAGAATTTCAGAGTTACGTTTTGTTATTATCCCACAGGAATTATCCCCCCGCGAGGAATATAGTTTATATCACTCAGCGATAGTGTAGTTTTCTATTAGTGAAAGAATTTTAGAATCGTAGTAGTTCCAGAGATTACCTCCTACATATAAAAACAAATTTTACCTCTTTATAATATCCCCTCCTCGCGAGAGGGTTAGTAATAGGGTTCCAGTACGGAACCCTAACAAGCCGTGAGGTGGGTCGTTTATTAGGACTAAAGTGCGACCCTTGAGGTCCACACGATGAACTTCCCAGTTTGATAAATATTTAATAATAATAATTAAATTAGATATTACACAGAAAAGTAATCATTTTAATCATTAAAACATAATTGTTATTTATTTTTAACAATAATTAACAAAAAAAAAACGGCTGAACCGATTTTTATAAAATTTACGTCGGATCAAAATGACGTTAACACGCCTCGATTGACATCCTTACGAAGTCGATATAATTTTTTATTCGCGAGATATGAACGATAATGTAAAAATCCTTTCTTGTTTGTGTGTTATTAAAATGCTATAAAATGTAATTTCCAAGAGTATTTATTAAAAAAAAATTTCGACTTCAAACACAGACACAGGACCCCCCCCCCCACTTGCACACTTTGACATGCGTTTTGAACATTTTTGCTCCCATATACTTTTGTACCGCGCAGTCAGCGAAAAAATTAGAGAGAAAATTGGTAACGCGCACTCAGGATTCGAAAAATAGCACTCCATGCAGCCAATAATGGCGTCCTAATTCAAAGCCACAACATGAAAGAGAATGCAATATGAGACATGATTGAGAGAGAAAGAGAAATAGAGAGAGGAATATATTACTGTGTAGTCCGGATATCCGCTGGTCAATGATAGCGACGCTAATGGTCCATTAGTGAATGCGGAAAGCACTCACGGAGAACAGAGGATGGAAAATCAATAGTGGTGTCTTTGTCTAATGTACACATAATAATATATCGTTGACGCGATGCATTCAAGGGCTTCCATTCTTCCAAATTGTTTCTGGTTCTTTCAAAGTATAAAAAAACCCGGCCAAATGCGAGTCAGACTCGCACACCGAGGGTTCCGTACAATAATAAAAATAAGGAGTTAGGTGGGGGTCAAACGTGGATCCACCGTTGTGGGCACGGTGGGCATGCCTAAATGAGGTCGATAAGCTGATGTTATATTCTATGTCTTAATAAACGTCTCCTTTGTAGGAATGCAATGGTATCGACCGTGAGCGAGTTCGTAGTTCGACTCGCACTTCGTCGATTTTCGGGTGACCGTGACTACAACCTTTTTTGAAGACTCGATCCGTGCCTGGTGGGGGTGAACAATTAAAAGATTTATGTATTAATTAGATTTATACGGCTGTTTTGCAATTGAAATATTTTATTTTCATTACATGAATAGCTCTCGCTACTACGATGATTCACATCTACAACCTAGCTATAATTAATAACACTCGCTTGAAGTGGAAATCTATTGATTCCTGTGCATATGCAAAGGAATCAATAGATTGATGATTACCAATCTAACAATCTAACAATTTACCAATCTAACATTCTCTATATATATGGAGAATGTTAGATTGGTAATCATGTCACGGTTGAGGAATTGTAAGTTCATTCCGCCGCGATAGAGTAAAGTAAAACAAAAATATTGCGATCGAACCAGGACTATTTCAGTCGAACGCTCTACCAACAGAGCCAGTCGAACGATGATGTTACACGCTCTATAGTACTGTTGGCTGGAGTCAGTATATGTGCAGTAAAATAAAAAACATTGATTTATTAAAGTTAATTGATTATTTAATTCTAATTATTATTTGCCAGAATTCATACCACAACAACATACATTCTGTGAAAATTTAAACTAGCTACTAGAGGGACGGACGGACATCGCTCAGTAATAGGGTTTCATTCAGAGGTATACCAACTCTAAAACCGACCAAGGGCGTATTAGGCACGTACATGATAGGATTTCGTAGTGTTCGTGTAACGTATTTATAAATGAGAGTTATTTTACCATGACAAATTTGCTTGCTTCCGAAAAAGTTATTTCTAAATTTTTCATAAACTATTTTTGCTACAGTGTTCGTCATAATTTTCATTGAAAGTACTAATTAAACGCTACATTCACACAGCTTATTGTATTCTACTCGTCATACCCTTTCATTTGATACCTATATCAAGGGGGTTGTAAACAAATAGGTAATCTGCCATTTTGTGTCGGACGCCATATTGAATTTAGAATAACGTCACACAGCTTAATATTGTATTCTACTTGTCATATCCTTTTATTTGATACCCATGTCGAGGGGGTTGTAAAGAATAAGGTAATCCGCCATTTTGTGGTGGTCGCCATATTGGATCTACCATAATTTTAAATATACTATATTGTATTGTCTTCAGAGCCAAATTTCAGCATGATTAGATATCGGGCAGTGGTCGAAAATTAGAATGCCAGATTTGTCCCGGACAGATTTTTCCCGTACAGACAGGAAGCAAGTTAAATAAAAGCGTGTAATTAAGAGAATTAAGCATTTCATGAATTGTCTAGAAATATATCTCAGTTCTGCAATCGATCACTGTTTCATGGCCTTTCTAGACATTTACTAGTGACATATGATAAAATGACGTGTAAACACACATTCTGTTTTAAATGTAGTAAGTTATTAATGATGTCTGACCCTGTAGACGTTTCCCATGTGCACGTTCGCGTCGAGTTGGACTAGAGCCAAGTAACGTATTGATTTTCCTTGTAGCACAACTTTGTAATATTATATGTAGATGTTACGGACAAAGTCCGCATGGTGTACAGACTACAGAGTCGCTATTGTTCGGGAAATGTCAACATTGTATATTGCTGCTTGGTAAAGTCAAAACGCTTTGCTCTTTATTGAAGTCACCAAACAGTTTACTTTATTTAAATGCTTCTCACAGACTAAAAGTCCATTTAAGAGAGCAACTCATTAAATGTACTCGTGATATACATAAATCACACAAAACGTGATACAGATATAGTTAGTTAACTATGCAGACAGTCGCGAGCCATTTGCAGAAATTGACCCACTATATTGAAAGTGGCTGTTTTTAACAAGCTTTTATTTAACTTGCAATGTTTGTATGTTAGTTTGTTTGTTTAGGTCAAATCTTGCAAGTCAATTTTGAACGACTTCCACGTATCCGATCGATTTAAAATTTGGTACCACATACACACACGCATACAGACATCAGTCAGAAAATGATCTTAAACGATTGCTAGGGTCTCAAAACGTGTAGATCTGTTAAAATCTCGAAATATTTTTTTCGGACTAAATCCATTACTTCCCTACCATAGTAGAGGTGGGAAGAAAAAATACGTTGGTCAACGCCATTGAGTTATTGAAAAGTGTTTGATAACTATCTGCGAACTTTGCCCGTAACATAGATACAAAACGGTAGCACAGAGTGAGAGCAGTTCCTGGTGCTACGAATGCGTCGTAGTCGTTTTTCAGGGTAGAGTCGTCTGGCGTACACACACACACGCACCTAACACACATGCGCACTCACATACACTCGTGTGTAAACATATGCAAATCGCGTAATATAAACTTTGCAGTTCCGCAAAGCTCAGTTGTCGGACCGTATATATTATGTTGACATTGAAAAGTGAACTTAAAGTGTTGAGCTTTGAAACTTTAGCATCGTCGCAAGTCGCAACAAAAGCTCTATATGTTTTTAATGAAGTTCAAAAATAACCGAGTCTATAGGGACGCCGTTGTTTTAATTGCGTTTCCGTGGATCGTCTATTGTACATCTTAGTTCCAAGGTTTGGATCAGAGAACTCTCAGGTCCAGGATTTGGATCAGAGAACTCTCAGTTCCAAGGTTTGGATCAGAGAACGGGTACAAGTGTCAATTGGATTTTCAATTTATTATTAAAATTGTTTTTTTAAGGCCACCAATAGCTACCTAGAATTATTTGCGCCTTTCATTCTATTATTTTTTAATTTTTAAATTACTTATAATAAGTTTTTCGGAGGAATAAGGATCAATTTTTAACTTGTGTTTATTTGATTGATATCTACTTTTTCCTCCGAAAAAACATATAATTCAAAAATTGGTAGGATGATTTAAAATAAAACCGTTTACCTTAGAAGTTTTTTTACGTATTTTTATTTTCTAGTTTTTAGTTTGATTTCTGGCCCGTATCATTATGCAAACTCCTCATCCTTTCAACTGTCCACCTTCTGATTCCATTATCAGACCCTCGTTACCAAGTTGAAATAATAAAAAGTTGAAATAAAATAACTTATAGGTGACATTCTGTTCAGAATTCTTTCACTACAAAAAGCTACACTAGGTATCCCTGATTTTTATATAGGCTATATTTTATTTTGATAAATTTTTCGCGGAGGGGGATAATTCCTGTGGGATTGTTTTCCTATAAAACCAAAAATTTCGTCATACATGATTTTTGCGTAACTTTAACCGTTTATGCAGCGCACGCACGTTTTTGCAACATTTTTCATTGATGCTCCGCTCCTATTGGTCGTAGCGTGATATTATTTAGTCTATAGCTTTCCTCGATAAATGAACTATCTAACACAAAAATAATTTTTCAATTCGAACCTGAAGTTCTTGAGATTAGCGCGTTCAACCAAACAAACAAACTCTTCAGCTTTATAATATTAGTATAGATAAAAGCTATAGAAACTATAGCAACAAGACGCGCTGCCCAGCCAATAACGTGCGTTGCATCGTTCGTGCGTTACACTTTTTTCGTGACGTTTCACTTTTTGTGTGTTAGGTTCGCTATCTCAAACGTGTGTTAAAAAGCATAGCTTCAAAAAACATGCAAATATTCTATTCATGAAATAGCTTTTGAATAAACATTTAAATAAGATAAGTTATTTTGGCATAAGTGACTATAACTAAGCCTTAACGTTAAGGAAAACAATAGCGTTAACATAACACCGTTATGACACGTCATTAACACAGTAAGTATGCATCTAAAATTTGGATAAACAGTGAAGTAATTATTTTTAATGACATTCCAACGGACTGTAAACTCCATTATGCTGTAAAGATGTAAATGTTGTTAAACCAAATATTATGAATACCGCGTGTTCAAGAAGAAAAACCCGGAAAATAATGCGTGTTAGAATCGCATCCCAAGGATATCGTACTATCAACTATATTATTTCTTTTGAATTTCGAAAACATAGGGCATAAAATAGGCGATTGCGAACGAGTGTGACGTTTGCCCGCCAGAGCACAGCGAGGGTGGCAATCACACAAGTCACAATCGCCAATAATTCCGCCCGAATTACACACAGCACTTTTCAGGGTTCCGTACCTCAAAATGAAAAAACGGATCCCTTGTAAGATCACTCTCGTGTCTGTCCGTCCGTCAGTCACAGCTTATTTTCTGCGAATCTACTGGACGAAAAAAATTTAAATTTGGTACATATATAGAGTTCGGTGACCCAATCGCACGGACGTATAGCGTAAATAAACGAATTCTGATTTTGGGGGTTAATTTTGGAAGGCGAATTAGAAAATAAAAAAAATTTCAAGTGCATCATGTGACGTATCAAATGAAAGGGCTCGAGGTGTCATTCTAATTCACTAACCTCGCTAAAGGAGTATAACTTCTATAATATCCATTCTTTTGAGCGGACAATCTATAAATGTTGTCCCCTTGATATTATGTCATAAAACCGACGCGACTTGGCGGCGCTGGTTGTCGGTCGCCTGATGAGAAATCGATAGACGTCAGGGCTAAAGTTATCGTCACGGTAATGAGTTTAGTGCAGCAGTTTCCAATAAGTTTCGTTTCCGGGAAACTCTATTACTACTTTTTGAGTCTTACATATCTTTAAGAACTACACTTTGGGACCCAAATCACTCCTTCTTAGCGTTGCCGTCTAGACAAGACAAGACAAGACTTTCAAAGTCTTGTCTTGAAATATCAAGACAAGACTTCACTTAAGTCTTGTTTTGAAATATCAAGACAAGACTTCACTTAAGTCTTGTTTTGAAATATCATCAAGACTTCACTAAGTCTAAGTCTAGATTAACAAACTCTTGTCTTGTCTAATATCAAGACTCTAGATTATTTTCAAGAGTTTAGATTAGTAGTAGTAGGTAAAGTAAACCTTTACATACTACTACTTAGTTTATCTAGACTCTCGAAAATTGTCAAGAGTTTTGGCAAGAGTCTTGATCTAGATAAAGCAAGTCTTGTCTTGTCTTGAAAATTTCTAGACAAGACTTTTGCAAGTCTTGTCTTGAAAATCTAGACAAGACAAGAGTCTAGAAAGTCTAGATCTAGACGGCAACACTACTCTTTCTTATACTGGATTTCTGATACGACTTTTATTTATATTAGAAAGATAAGAAAGAGTATGATATCGGATCCAAGAAGTGGTTTTTAAAGATTTGTAATACTCGAGAAAAAAGTGGGTTTTCGGAAGTGGGTGAAAATTCATGTAGCGGGTTGAAATTTTCACAGTATATGTCTACCTAATATAATTGGTACGGAACCCTCGTAGCGTGAGTTCCACACGCACTTGACCGATTTTTTTTCATACTGTTGCTATGAAAGCGTAGCGAACTCATAAACTGCTATTTTTCAAACAGTCTCACTTTTCCTACAGCCACACAATAATATAAATAAATACGGTCAAGTAAATTTGGAAAATTTGAAATTGTCCCAAACGACCAATCACAAACTCAAGAAACAATGGGACACATGCTGACCACGCAAATCTGTCACTTTATCTTGAAAATGAATAGACTGTACGTGGGAAGTGTATAGAACTGGCTCGCCGATGGATTTTTTTAATTCGTATATTATGATTAAAAGACGCAATTTTAAACAGTTTATAATTCAATATCCGTATTGATTATTAGTACTGTTAGTCCAAACTTTAGACTAAAAATAGATCGAGTAAATGAGCATAATATTTTCATAGCTGTTTTTACACAGTAGGTACAATAAATGTTCAATAAAACCAGGAAATCGATTTGCACTTGTAAAAATACTGTTAATAATACAAAAACCCGTAACTGAACCTGCTATTTTGTTACAGTTCGATTGCAAAAGTGGAAATCACTACAATAATCTCTCCTTAAGGCTGATTTATACTGTATAACTGCCAAAGGACAACAGTCTGAGCGTTTATATTAATGTATATTATTGTATTATTGTTTGTAGTATGTATTTTTTGAATTACTTATTTTATTTTATTAAAGTAACTTTTTTGTTGGTATGCATTATTTTCAATGAAGTCACAATTAGCCCAGGAAATGAAAGGAAAAAATCACCCGATGTCGCAAATAATTCCCATAGAGCTGGATTTTTCACAGATGGTAAAACACCTTTGAACATGTATTTTTACAAAAGTTCCCGGTTATCCCCCTTGTGCTTCCCCCGCCACCCCCTCTTGAATATAATTTTGCAAGCCAGTTTCGAAATATCTCAGAAACGGTCGACTTAAGCGATTCTTTCATTATATTATGTTTTAAATAGGATTATATTTCCTACAATTTTCATTCCCACAAATTTTCTGTGGTACAAATAGTAAGCGCGCTACAGCTTCTTGAAAATCACGCGCTTTTTGTAGCCTTGGAAACCAATTGTTAAAACGTAATGTCCTTTTCAATAGCTTTATTTATTGTGTTCTTCATCGAATTTTAAATTGAAAATACACATTTTCATTGAGCAAAGAAGGCCCTAAATCGTGATTTTTGTCCCATATCGATATCTTTAAAAATTGAGAAGCTATAGCCAGTCAAAGTTGAAATCATCATAGAGTTTTAACGAGTACCTCCCATACCGAATAATGAACACCTGATAAGGTTTGCAAAAAATTTGAATTGGCGGTTTTTTTTATAACAAAAAAAAAAACATGTTAAATCTGTATTGCAAATAGTTTCTCTATTATGGCAGACTGGTCTCTAATCTCTAAGGGCACCCAATGGGAAGTTCGCAGTGTGCTTTTACCCACACAACAAGCCTCTTTTTAAATTAGATACAGCTTTGTTCCATTTTTTCGTTTTAAATAAACGACACATAAATTTTATCACCTTTTTATCTTTACACTATTAAATTATTGATCGTTCGTTCTTTTGATTGCATTTATCATGTTTTAATCCGTTAATAGCTTGTTTTCAGGGAACAAAAAACCTGCCGCCATGTTTGTATACATATTATACAAGGTGTGACTTAAAATCCTTACTAAATACGAAGGTCTGTCTGTCTGTTTACCTCTACATGGCTTAAACATTGAACCGATTTCGGTGAAAATTGGCAAAGGGATAAGAGGTTCCCTTGAAGCTCGACAAATGACACAGGCTAGTAAAAAACCATGATAATTAATTTAGTTAAGTTAGCCATGTGTATTCTATCTTTGTCACGCTACACATTTTGCTAGTGTTTTCTTTGTTGCACTCATTACTTTTCTATGTATTCAATCCTGCGATACACTCTGTATATTATAGACTATAGTTAAATAATAATATTTTATCCAATTTTTGGTGTGGATACACGGCATGACAATTGCTCGAATGTCAACATTGGTGTCTGGAGCCGACATTAAGTTGATTCGTGTGCGCCAGTTTTTGATTTGGCGCTCTAGCGTGTGCTAAAAATTGGCAAAGGAACCTTAAAAATTTGACTTAATAGTTTTATGCCACACCTCGTATAATATAAATGTACTCTAATAGTGATAAGGAAATTACAATAATTTATTAATAACAAAGTAAGTCCTAACACGTGAAGCAAAGTGTTTTTGTGATAAGCGTATATGAAGAACTGGACAAATATTTGCATTAAACATAAAAAAATGTGCCATTGAAATGTTTTTTATAGAACACTAGTGTTGATAATATACTTGGTGTTTATAATAAAGGCATTCAAGCGATCGTAACCTTTGAAGTCAAAAATATTTATAAGAATATAACAGGCGCGCAGAAAAAAAAGTTCGTCGATGAAAAGGTTTACCTATATAACGCGAGCAAAGCCGCGAGTACAGGTTACAGTAATAAATAAATTATTTGTTTCTAATAATTTCTTATTTCTAAATTTAAAATAAAATTAAAATTGCTTGTGATGTTGATTTTATTCAATACATTTTACTTCGCTGAAGTTTAATTATTTTAGAATGAAATATTCAATTATCTGCTTGAAAATTCTAAAAGTTTTCCAATTAAAACTTTAATTAATATTCCATATTAATTGTTATGTTTACTTATTATTTATAAATATTGATGACGTAATTTTTTTTCAACTCTGCAAAAATAAAATTATTATAAATGCGAAAGTGAGTTTGTTTGTTTGTTCTGCTTTCACGCCTCAACTACTCAACCAATCTCTGTGAAAATTTGCACACCAGGTAGCTTTCGCAATGGAGATAAACATAGACTATAACTAGTCGCCCCAGCTTCGCTCGGGTTAAAATCGAAGGTTATCTCAGAAGACCGATTTTTACATAACTACTGAACGGATTTTGTTCCGGGTTTAACGATTAGAGAGATTGAATTACGAGGAAACTGGCCGGCCCGGTTTCGCCTGGGTGAAAGTCGGGGGTAATCTTAGAAGCCATAGATTTCAAATTTTTTTTCACTGTTCGATAGGTGATATTTTGCTTTAGGACATAGGCTATAATAACTGGCCGGCCCGGCTTCGCTCGGGTGAAAATCGAGAGTAATCTCAGAAATTACCGAACCGATTAAACATTTTTTTTAATCTTCGATAGAAATTTTTTTTCACTGTTCGATAGGTGATTTTTTGCTTTAGGATATAGGCTATATAATAACTGGCCGGCCCGGCTTCGCTCGGGTGAAAATCAGGGGTAATCTCAGAAATTACCGAACCGATTTAACATTTTTTTTAATCTTCGATAGGTAATACTTTGCTTTTTAAGACATAGGTTAAAAATAATTGGAGCGAACGAGCGAAGCGAGTGAGTATTGTATTAATAAATCATAAACTCATAGCACCCGGGCGAAGCCGGACCGAGCCGCTAGTATAATATAATCATAGATTTATGGTCGGTTTTTCGCACATTTTAATCACGATGTTTTTTTAATCACACTGTTAAATTTTGACAGCTACGTGGTCATTGGTTGCTGCGTTTCGTTTCCATAGCAACCCATCATTTAGCAGTGTGATTAAAAAACATCGTGATTAAAATGTACGATAAACCGACCATTAATATTATAATGGAAATATAGAGAACATTCCCTATACATTCCCGACTATTCCAGCCCCTGCTCTGGCGGGAATCAGTAGAACAGGCAAGTATAAATCTCATATACATATTTATATTTCTGCCTTTTTTATGGGGGCTCAGCTGGCAGGTTCCTGATTAGCTACTTCCATAGACAAAGACAGAATTTTTAAAAGAGAGCAGGTATACTATTGACCACTGAAGCACTGAGGTTTTACGTCAATGGCATCCATAACATATTTCTTTGTCTTTATATATTACGTTTCAAGTGTTGTTTATACTTCAGTTCATGGAATACTTCAGTTGATAGTGATATTATTATGCCCAAAAAGATCCGAAACCTATGTTTACTTCTTATATCACTATGAATTTCAAGGAATATGAGTAAAAAAACTGTTTTTAACAAAATTAAACTAGGTTATGTTATAATGACAACTGCAGCTGTCAAGCGTTTTGTTTACATTTGTTCGAAATGAAAGATATCTTTATTTCAACATTTTGTTCAGGTGGAACGTCCGTCCATCGACCAATGACATCATCGGAATAAATGTGGAATTACTTCGTCAAAAGAGACACAGATATATTTTTGCTCTCTTTGTGGACTTCACTCACCGCACATTGAGTAAATGGACAATGCGTGGTATATAATTAAAGTATATGATAAATCTAAACAGCATATTGTAGCAGGCATAAAGTATAGCAAAAAGCTATAAACAAAGTAACGTTACCTTAGTAACGATGAAGGCAGTGCAACACTCGCGTTAAGGGTCGGTACACTAAAGCACAGTTCACATCGACACAGTGGCTGTTGACGCGCGCCGTTAGTCACCGTTGACGGCGACCGTAGCCCACGTCCAAGGGTTCTTCTGACTGCCGGGCACAAAATACGTATCAACACGAGATATAAATTCTGCACGACATAACAAACAACATATTATTAATATATTGTTTATAATATTTAACTAATAGACCGAGAGCTAGTGACAATTTTTTGGTGTTATTTATTCAAGGCCTTATTTTTGTGAAGATGTTCAGGGAGGCATATTAAAGTGCCCTGAGTAAGGTATTCTGCTAGATAGCGGTATGGGAGGGATGCAGACCGCCCACAACATGCAACAAAAAACAATGGTCACGATTATTATTGCTTCAAGGCTGAAATTGTTTGTATAGCTTGTCGGTGAGCCAATAATGCCATTATAATATTTGCAGATCGATTGATCAGTATTAAAGGGGTGGAAGATTACTATAAACGTGTCATGTACCCGACGAAATTTATATTATTAGTTCAAGGTTCAAATTTTAATATATTGTTACGGCAAAATGTCGGTATTAACCCTCTCGCAGAACGATATAAACACCTAGGCGAGCAAGTTTCCCTCTATGAAAGGGGGTTAATACCGTCATTTTGTTCTGCAAATTGAAATATATGCTTAAAACAGTCGCCGTAACAACATATTAAAATTTGAACCTTGAATTAATAATATAAATTTCGTCGGGTACATGACACGTTTAGGATGATCTGCCACCCTTTTAATACCGACCAATCGATCTGCAAATATACTGGCATTATTGGGTCACCGACAAGCTATACAAACAATTTCAGTCTTGAAGCAAAAATAATTGTGACAATTTTTTTTGTTACATGTTGGGGGCGGTCTGCATCCCTCCCATACCGCTATCTAGCACAATACGAGTACCTTACTCAGGACACTTTAATATGCCTCCCTCAACCAACATCTTCACAAAAATAGGGCCTTGAATAAATAACACCAAAATATTGTCACTAGCTCTCGAGTCTCGATCTATAAGGTACTAGAAAGTGAATTTCAGTTAAGACACAACATAGGTGAGGTTTGTTTATTTGGTAGTTATGGAAAAAAATAATGCATCAGAGAAAATCGTTTCAATTAAAATGCAATATACACTGACCAAAAACATACATCACTAACAATAATAACCAACAATATTTTAGCTTAAAACATTAATTGCTGTATTAAGTTGATAAAACTTATAACTCTCGCATGTATAGCGATTCGACTGTTTCATAGCTGTACTATGCTTTGCAGCTTAGTTGAATAGTCGACTCTCGCATGTAGTGTGTTTTCAACTTGAAATTGCTATATATAAGAAAAGATCGGTTTCCACTCTCGGGCACTGTGGAGAAATCGGTAACTCACCTAGCCGGCAACTGGGAGTTTCGGGTTCAAGTCCCGACAGTGGTCAATTTGATTTTTTCTTAGATATAGCTTACAAATCATGGCAGCCTTGCTGCCTGAGATATTTAGTATTTTCACCACTAATTGTTATGTGAATAATATTGTGTGGATATAAGGGGGTTTTAAAAATCAATTGATTTTATCATATACCAATTTTTTAATTGCTGTAATTAATTTTTTACTTCCCACCTCTACTATGGTAGGGAAGTAATGGATTTAGTCCGAAAAAATATTTCGAGATTTTAACAGATTTTCATGTTTTGAGACCCTAGCAATCGTTTAAGATCATTTTCTGACTGATGTCTGTGTGTGTGTGTGTGTGTGTGTGTGTGTGTGTGGTCAATTTTTCGCCTTCGATATCTTAAGAACGGAACAACATACGGGCATGCTTATTGTTCTATTGTGTTTATCAGCCTTTAACTTAGATCTGATTAGATTTTGAGTCAAATCGGTTCAGTGGATCCTGAGATATTCAAAAAAACGTCCTCAATGCCACGTATTAACATAGGTAAAAAAAAATATAAATGAATTCTAGATGTTATAATATGAAAAAAACGTAAATATTTTTTTTCTCTAAAATGTATAGTTTTCGAGAAAAAAAATATTTTACTAAAAAAAATAAAAATTGTACGTAAATCAAGGTAACCATGATTTTTGCTATATTAAGCTAGCCATCAGTAGATCACCAAACAAAAAAGAGGGCCATGCTTTTTTCAAAGAATAAAAATTAAATTGTGTTTTAAAGACCACCAACAGCTAAGGTTATTTGGGCCTAGTCAAAGAATAAAAAAAAGTGTTTATTTTTTGCAAATATTTACTAGGTGGGAAGTATAGGACTGGTCATCAGTCGAATTTTTTTAATTAAAATATTGATAGTGCGTTGCATGTTTTTGTTCAGTGGGATGTTGAATTTTAAGTGAAACAATTTTCTCTAATGCAATATTGTTTTCCATAGCTACCACGTATTAAGTAAAAATCAGTTAATTATTTTTTTTTCATTAATTCCAAAATTCCGGTATTACTTTCTTCAATTGAATTCATATATGTTTAAAAAAAAAATTGTCAGAGATTAAGGTATTGCGGTTTGGAAACTCTGCTGACGACCAAATACGTCATTTTCGATTAACACTACACACAAAATATATCGATTGAAACATGACTCTAATAAAGTATAACTTGAGGGGTTTAAATGCAACCGACAAGGATAACGGTCGAAGTTATACTTCATACATTTACATTTTGGCTTTTCTCTTCTCGGCATTTTTAAAATTAATAAAATATAACTATTATTATAAAATTAAGCAAAATCGCAGGATAGTGGACAAAATAATTTGATTTATTAAATTAAATGTACGACGTTTCGTCTATAGATTTAGACTTTTTCAAGTACAATATTAAAAATAACAATATTTATGAAAATTAATATTAATTACTAACCATAGCAATTAACATAAGATAGGGTACATAAGACAAAAACATGGTAACATGGTAACAAATTATGTTGACTATAAATTTTAACAATTTATTTATAGTCAACATAATTTGTTACCATGTTACCATGTTTTTGTCTTATGTACCCTATCTTATGTTAATTGCTATGGTTAGTAATTAATATTAATTTTCATAAATATTGTTATTTTTAATATTGTACTTGAAAAAGTCTAAATCTATAGACGAAACGTCGTACATTTAATTTAATAAATCAAATTATTTTGTCCACTATCCTGCGATTTTGCTTAATTTTATTATAATCACGATGGACACGATTTCTAATATAAATAACTATTATTAATAAAATTCATTGATATCATAACATCCTATACATAATATATAAGTAGTACCTAAGTATAATAAAATCTTAGTATATCCAAAGCCTGCTTACAATATTACACGTCAAAAAATTGATTGAATAACAATAATTGATTGTTAATCTAACTGTCGACTAAATAAGATACTGTAAGTAATTTTTTCGCCAATAATTGAAATTATGATTAGATGGTAGCGTAGATCATAGCAGGGCTTGCTTAAATTAATGCATTGTCGTATATGCGAGCGTACACAACGAAACAGTGAGTGTAGCAGGTATAAGCGCTGTTACAAGAGCTGGTAGATTCAAGAATGTATCTCACCATTCTTTCAGCGCGCTGACTACTACAATCACCATATGACAACTGTCAAATGGCCGTTACAAGTTTCGCAATGGATATGACTAGTTTAATAAGGGAAATTTTGCAAGTTTTTATTTAATTTGTTTTGAGTTTTTTCTAAGACGTATTTAAAAGTGTTAGGTTCCATATGTAAATATTAAAAAAACCGGTTTGGGTAAAATTTCAATTCTTGGTATAAGTGATGAAATTCGCCATGTTTAGATCGTTTTCTATTAATAGGGTGGACATTAAGCAATGTATTTTTGGACTCCTGCCCTAGCACTGGTCTTCCAAGTTGGGCAGGAAATCCTCTTTTTGTAAAACACTTGTTTATTTTGTATATTTTTTTTTACTGGGGAAATAAATAATTTGATTTGATTTTGATGATAGCTCCTACCCAAATTTATATTTAAAATATACCACTTTGTAGCAGAAGAACAAAAATATTCGTCTTCGCTATCTGACATTTCAAACGCGACTTAAGCTTGTATCAATGCTAGTATCAAAGCTTCGTTGTGCAAACCTATAAGCTCTTATAATTTCAGCCACCATCCAACATACATGCTACCATCTAGAATCCCAGCTGCGTACTGCACGTACCTTTAGTAGGTAACTCTATACAAATGCGCGTTTTTCTGTGGCCCGTCGTTGTGTATAAAATTTTCCATTTATTTCCGTTATTTACGAGAAGCAGCGCTTCTAAAAAATGCTACTAAATGGCCTGGTCTGAAGCAACCCTAAAAACAATTTTTTTGCGAAATAGGTCAACTCTTGTT
Source organism: Mongoloraphidia duomilia (assembly GCA_039654895.1). Lineage (NCBI taxonomy): Eukaryota > Metazoa > Arthropoda > Insecta > Raphidioptera > Raphidiidae > Mongoloraphidia > Mongoloraphidia duomilia. The sequence goes on from CM077524.1 coordinate 3,515,765, forward strand.
TGTTTATAATATGTTGAAATAATATTTATCTTTTTTATAAATTTTCCATTGAAATTATTTAAAAATAAATAAACAATCCCGTTAAAATTGTTATCACTTTTCGCGGTTTGTTAAAATAAATAATAATAAACCACATATTTTTATCAGCGATATGTTTTACCGTTACATAATTATGTGTAAATATTGTTATTTATGTAGGTTATTAAAAAAAACATTTCATTGCACGCGTGAATATAAACGAACTAGCCGTTCCCCGCGGATTCGCTTGCATTAATGCCGACTTTGATAGGAACCCTTCGACCACTTCAAATTTTCTGACAACGCTTTCTGCAACCCGTCATAAGAATGACACCGAGACGTCATCACTCGACAACGACTGTTGTTCCGGTCTCCACCCTTGAGTATGGGTGGAGACCGGAACAGCAACCACTCCACTCACTTGTACTTCGTCTATAGATTCCTGTCTAAGGTGTAGACACAATACTATAAGAATGACACCGAGACGTCATCATTCGACAACGGCTGTTGTTCCGGTCTCCACCCTTGAGTATGGGTGGAGACCGGAACAGTAGCCGTTGTCGAGTGAGTTCAAACTCATACACGCCGTCTATGGTAAAAACCATTAGAGAGCAGCAGAGAGGTTAACGGTTGTCAAGAATACAGTCCGTTGCTAAGTGAGGGCGGTGTTGAGTGATGAACGATTGTATATTATGTGGCTCTCGACAGTGTACGATTCAGTACTATGCGATTCGATCTCGGTGAACTATGAAATAACAACAATCGAGTCCAAGTGACAACCATCGAGATGTTTGAACAATCGAGACAATCGACTAAAACATCTCGTATCGCGCATCGCAAATGGCAGCAGTGCTGTGGAAAATAGCAAAAAATATAATAATAATAAATATTATTATAATAGTCAGTATCTTCTGGGGCTCTGATTAAGCATTTGACCTCATTTTTGACTAAAAACAGACACGGCCTTAATAGATACGTGCAGACTTTATAGTACAGTGATTTTCACTAAAATCGGCCATATAACCTATAATACCAATGTGGTCCAGTGATTAGCGTCGCGGCCTTTGGATCTGACTGTCGTGGGTTCGAATCCCGCCTCCGCTCATGGATGTTTTGTGATGTCATTTAGTTTTAAGGGAATTGTTATTTAATGTAATCAAGACGCTAATGACCTAAGTTGTCGACGCGTCTATTATAGTTTACAATAAATAAAAATAATGCAGTTTGATGATCTCTCTAGAGTTATATAAATATTCAGTATTTATATGTTTTTTTAAGTTTAATATTCGAATGCTCCTAATAATTATTAGTGTACCTTATAACTACCTAGTTGTCGATAATATTGATTTTTTTGTTTACAAATTTATGACTGCAAATGGCAACATCGCGATCGTCTAATGCAAAAATATGATATTTTATAGCCATTTTAATGGTCGAAGAGCCTTGTAAATGAATGAATGTTTTCAATATATTGCCAATCAATAATGACATTATAATCAATGAAAAAGGTTTTCTCAGTTTACGGCTAATACAATAAATTTATTAAAAAAACTCGGGTCGCAGTGCCAAACCCTGCCGAAGCAGTTTGTTTCAGTACTTAACTCTACTTTCCGGTCAAGAGATGTCGCGTCGAATAGTTTTTGTCTATTTTTTTACTAAGTGGTTTGAGGTCCCGCCATCCGACCGACGCCAATAGTGTATGTGCCATATATTATGGCCAATACACTAAAAAACATTACTATATTTAAAAATAGTTCAAATTAATTAATTACAATGTATATTTAAATGAAGTTAATACAAGATTAATACGAGATATGCTGATAACAAACTTATTTTTAGCATACAGAATTCAAATCAAAACATATATTTTATTAGCAACACGCGTTACTGTTATTTAAAGTAGGTACTTGTGGAACCAAGCACAATATTTAAATTTTAAACATCGGTTCTTTCAAAGGGTGGGTGCACACCAGTAAAACAGTACTGAGGGGGGGGGGAGTCATGAACCAATTAGTTTTATAAAAATTTTAGCTGTACCAGTTTTGGAAATAAATATGGGATGAATCAGTTTTCGAGATGTTTTTTAAGGAAAACCTTGAAAACTACGTAGTACCCTGTTATAAAATTCTGAAAAAATAATTTTAAGATCCTAAAGAAGAATTCAGTCTTCAGATGATACCCCACAAGACTGATTTCAAAGATTTTTTTTTCTTTTGGATGTCAAACTTTACGAGAAAATATTTTTTATAACTTATAAAAGGCGTAATATATGCGGGCTAGTAATAGATACGCTTTATAACTACGCGAAATTTCAGCTTAATCCTTTATTTAGTCCAGAGAAATTCGACGGCGACAGACACAAGGACGGACAAACAAGTGATCCCATGAGGGTTCCGTTTTTCCAAACTTTTATTTAACTTGGTTTCCTGTCTGTCCGGGACAAATCTGGCAATCGAATTTTCTACCACTTCCCTATATCCAATCATGCTGAAATTTTGCACACACCTTTGGTTCTGAAGACAATACAATACGGTATATTTAAAATTATGGTAGATCCAATATGGCGGCCACCACAAAATGGCGGATTACCTTATTTTTTACAACCCCCTCGACATGGGTATCAAATAAAAGAATATGACAAGTAGAATACAATAAGCTGTGTGACGTAATTCTAAATTCAATATGGCGGCCGACACAAAATGGCGGATTACCTATTCCTTTACAACCCCCTTGGCATGGGTATCAAATAAAAGGGTATGACGAGTAGAATACAATAAGCAGTGTATCGTCATTATAAATCCAAAATGGCGGTCGACACAAAATGGAATACATTAAGCGGTACATTATTTTTAAAAACTATAAAAATGTTTGCGGGGGGAAATCATTCCTGTGGGATAGTAACAAAACGTAACTCCGAAATTTTCGAAATTCCACCCCTACGGGGGTCAAAAGGAGGTAAAATTTTGAAAGACTAAAAAGGAAAAAATAAATATTATCTACAGTAAAAAAACTCTTTAGAGGTAGGTAAGCTTTTATTTAAATTCACTAAAAAGAAAAAAATATTTAATAATTTAGGTTCATAATTATTATAAAAGCGGGGGTTGTAAGCTCTATAATAAGAGTATGTTAGTCGCAACCCCGACTTTTATAATAATTATGAACCTAATATTATTTTTTCTTTTTAGTGCACTTAAATAAAAGCTTGTCTCTAAAAAGTTTTTTTTTACTAATATTTTTTCTTTTTGAGGTAAGTACGGAACTTTTAATAACAAACATAAAAAATACAACCGAATTGAGAACCACCTCCTTTTTTTGAAGTCGTTTAAAAATGTTATAATTATTTAATATACGGCCTGATCATGTTGCGGTCATACAGTCTCTTTGGTGAGTTAAGTACATATTATAAGCGGTAGATGGCAGGTCATGAACTCAATTCTAATTGATGGACACGAGCCAATCGCTTAAATTGTTTATAAGATTTTAATACGGTGTGACGCAATATATTATTACGCCAACCTTTTTATCCGACAGTTCAGTATCTCCGTATTTAGTATACATATTTTCTAGTTACTTTGTACACTGACCGGTAAAAAAATCGTATTTAATATAACTTGATACTTATAGCCGTTGGGCTTGAGAATGGCCGAGCGTGTAGCAATGCTGTTGTTTACATGGCGTTGCTATGGTTCCTCTATTACAAGTCCCCAGTTCCCGGGTTCTAACCCGAGAGCTGATAAAAGTGTCAATTGGATTTTCATTTTATTATTAAAAAAAAAATAATGAATTGAAAATATGAATTGGTGCTAGGCCCAAATAACCTTAGCTGTTGGTGGTCTTTAAAACACACACACACACACACACACACACATACTTATAGCCGTTCCTGAAATAAAGGGTTTTGACGGACAGGCAGACAACTTAGTGACCCTGCATAATAACTACCTATTTTTTGATTATAATCAACTGACAGCTTGACTGACTTTAATCTAATTATTTGATCGCCATTGGCTAATATTTTTTTACACGCTACTGTGTTATGATTCGTTGCAGTTTGCAGTTACTTCGTTAGAATGCCCATTATAAATGTTATAATTATATCGACTAATTATTGCACTTCAAGTTTTTCTCATCAATTTTCCCGTACATAATTGCATATACTTAATAATAGGTAATGACTTATTTTTCTCTCGCGTGAGAACATTATGTCCCTCTATTGCATTTTTTTCAAACTAATAAAAACACTCGTTCTTTGCACGGTTCCCTTTAACCTCACATCATTTGAAAAGATTGTAAATTGAGGTTAACTTTCTTTATCCATGATGGCTGAAGTCATCATCGTCATATCATTTGGGTTATGAAATTTTCAAAAATTTTCAAATTTTCAAAAAATCTACGTTCAGTGGAACCCTTTCGAATGCCGCAAATCGCGATTCGATCGGTCAAGCCGTTCAAAAATTATGAGAGGTCTACATACACACACACATACATACCTACAGACATACTGGCATCATCGTTAAAATAGTCAGAATAGCTTCCTAGGATCACAAAGCGTCGAGATCTGATGAAAAATCGATTTTCGAAAATCGGGGTAAAATCAATAATTCCCTATTTTTGAAAAGTTTCAATTTTCTTAGCGGGAAATTAAAAATTAATTTGCATTGGTTTAAATAAAACTAAAATGAAGAGAAAGAAAAACATTTCACTTCACTTTATAGTTTCCTTGAGGAGGGCTCAAAATAAGAGTCGAAACGTCAGATTTTAATTAAATAAAAAGCTAATGGGAAGTGAATTTTTTTTCTTCTCATTTTACTAAAAAAAATTGTTAAAATGAGAATTTTTAAGGCTACCGAAAGCCAGGGTTATTTGGACTTTAGCATCAATTCAAATTTATTATTTTTTGAAAATCCAATTGATATTTTTACCAGTTCTCACAATAGAACCTGGAAACTGGGGGCTTGTAATAGAGGAATCATACAAATCTCTACACGCTCGGCTATTCTCAAACCCAAAATGAAGATCACACATCTTTTAACAGTAAACAGTAAAACTATACAAACAACTAGAATAATGCATAATATTATGTATAAACAAGCAAGATATAGTGAATGCAAAATATACTCACTTTCCAAATAACGGATGCCAAAGTTGAGTTTGCGCATCAGTCAACTGCGCTGCTGACGTCATATCCTCAATACCAGACGTAGTACTCCCAACCTCCGGTATTTCAATATCGTGATGTTTCAGCAACTTTGGCATACGAGAACTATCAATGAGCTGCTGTTGCTGCTTCACTTTTAACTTCGCCCCAGCAAACAAATCTTGATGTCTGACAGTCGATCCTGACAAATCGATCGGTTTACTACCTGTCATCGATTCGTTACTCATCGATCTTTTATACGACGCTTCTTGACTCAGTCGAGACGGACTCAACAAATTCTGTAACGATTTAACATTCAATCTAGGTCTTTGTTGTTGATTGTTGCTCGATGGTTGACTGCTATTTTGTGGTTGTTGCGACTGTTCTGGTTGTCTTGTTGATGATGACTGTTGTTGCTGTTGTTGTGGGTGGTGGTGTTGTTGCTGTTGTTGTTGCTGCTGCTGCTGCTGTTGTTGTTGCTGTTGTTGATGATGACTGTGATGATGATGCGATTTTGTTGATTTCTGTTGACTTGAGCTACTGCTAGTATTATATCTTTGTTGATTGTATAAATTACTTATGCTTTGTTGATATTTTAAATAATCTGATTTTGAATTAGTATACTGATTTTGATAATTATTATTTGGCACTGAATTAGTTTGTTTTGATGAACTGTGTAATCTTGATGATGATGATGAACTAGATGAGTGCTGTTGTTGCAATCTATTCCACTGTGCTAAGTTTGGATTATATTGCGGTATTTGAAGGTTTGATGATTTTGTTGTTGTACTTGGAATTTGATAGGCACTGGGAATACTGCTTAGGAAAGGATTGGACAACGCGTTGTTGTTGTTACTACTGCCACCTGTATTACTCGAGCCTCTTGGATGTTGTTGAAAATTATGGGCTATTGGACTTGTTCTTGCCGAAGAATGAACACGTTGTGATAATGAATGATGCTTTTTTGCAGATTGTGAACTTCTCGCTTCCATCGACGCGGCCATTGAATTATCTCGATATGATGATTTCATTGCAAGACTTTCCATTGGATTCTTGGGCCGATGCTGTTGTTGTTGAACAGCCGCCATGTTTGAAGCTTTCAACATGGCTTCTTGCCACATCGCCATTTCCAACTGATTGCTGTAATCTACAGACGGTGGAAGCGTTGGAAAACTATTCAACATTCCGAAACGATTGCACATGTTCGGTTCTGGTGTTGGTAAAGACGGTGGGAACACAGCATTTAATGCTTTTAAAAATTCTGAATTGTTTCCACAGGCCATGGCGGCCGCTTCGAGTTGATTCAGGTATGGTAACCATAACATTTGATTGAACGCTGCTGTCGTTGCGGCGTCAATTTCTCCTGCAAGTCCGTTTGCTCCCCGTAAATCTTTCAAGTGCGGATTCTGCATCTGCTTCATTTGTGCATCCAATAATAAACTTGGATGTATGCCCGGAAAATTAGGATATTTCATATTCATAAAATCATTCGCTGAAGGAATATTTTTCTCTTCGATGACTTTTCTCTGAGGTTGACTAGGTTTTGGCGAAACTTTTTCTGTTATCTTAGATGTTTCTTGTTGCAATTTCATCGTTTCGCTTTGTTTTTGCAATATTGTTTGAAGTTGTGCCAAGGATATTACTAAAATATCTGGATCTTGTAACAACTGCGGAAATGCTAAAGCTTCAGGGAGTCGCAATTCTGGACGCAACGCCAATAATCGTGGGATTTCACGAGCCGGAGATACGAGAATTTGACTTAATCTGTCTTTTGGAACGAGAAGTGGGTCTGGAATATTTAATTCTGGATCACTAAGGATCTGTTTTAGTTGAGTCACTGGGTCAGGATCAGCTTCAGTAGTAAGAAGTTCCAGTAACCTTGACGACTCAACTTTTTGTGTATCGACTTTTTCCACTGACGTTCGAGAACTTTTAAGTCCTTTTATTTCTGAATTTGCTTTATTTTCCGCATGCAACAGATTTTTAAGTGTAATATCTTCCATTTTTATACGTTTAGGTGGTGGTTCGCCATCATTTGCGGCAAACTTTGGTGTAGATTTAACTTCTTCTGAACATGTTACCGTTGGACTCGCTGATTTACGACTTTTTCCAAGATCTAAAGGCTCTTTTTGCTGCCTCGTGATTGTTACTTCCGGTGTGAGACACAATTTAGGTGACGACGATGAAAGTAAAGATTCCAAAAACAACGATTTACTTTTTTGGGAACTAGACGAGAATATGTCTGGCGATGGAGGAACTGCCGGTATGCCACTAGGTTGAGGCGACTGTATTGTTTCCGAACTATGAGACGCAGGTCTGGGCATTTCAACACTGGGGGGAGGTGTGGGATTGGTGCGTTTAGGAACACTTAAATCAGTAGGCAAATCATCTTCCGAATTCTGAACGCATGTTTCGTCTTCTTCTTCATCTTCTTCTTCCTCTTCCTCAATCTCGTCGTCAAGAGCATTTTCCTGTTTAGTTTTTGTACTTAAATCAGTCGGTTGTTCTTCATCGGATATATTATTTGTTTCACCAACTTCATTACTTTTAGTAGCATTCTTTACCGGGCTCAAATCAGTCGGTTCCAAATCTTCAGATTCGTTTTCCGGCATGTTAGACGTGCACAAATCTTCACTCAGGTCCATATCGTGAAGATCCTGAGGACACGACACTTGCGGTTTCAAATCTTCATCAGTTTCTATTTCTATGCATTCTTCATTACTGACTGCAAAATTCTCTATGCATTCGTCTTGAGGGTGTAGCTTATCGTCGACCTCGTCGTTCGTGGGCGATGCATGTTGCAACGCAATATAGTTCGTCGCTTCCGCGCACAATTCATCCACTTCCGCGCATGCCTCGGGCGACTGGAGCGACTGTTCCAAACGCGTAATTATATCCTCCATAGACAAATTATTCTCATCGTCATCATTGTAATCGCACTCTTCTGTTTGTCTTTGTTCGTTATTTGCAGAAGGTACTATCTCTATCTCATTATTATTTTCCTGAAGCAAACTTGTCGCTCTGTCTATTTCATTACTTCTTTCACGAGATTCGATCAGCTTATTCAATTGAACGATGTTTTCCAATATTTCTTTATGCTGTTCGTCGCAATAATTTTTTTCTGACGTAGTTTCAAGAAGATCGTCCGCTAATATCTCGTCTTCCGGCATGAGATCATTCTGTACATCGGTAGGATCTTCTTCTGGGGGTGCAATATCCTCGTTTATTTCAATGTCGGGCGGTATTTCCGATTGATCGCAGCATTCGTCGCTAGGCGATGGCGGCGGGGTCGGTGTTGGCGGAACTACAATATCGTCGTCTGTCACGTGGTGTTCCTCTCCTTCTTCTTCTTCCTCTTGTTGTTCCTGTGAAATCACGTGCTCTTCTTCTTGTTGCTCTCGTTGTTGTTGTTGTTGTTGCTGTTGTTCAGCTTGCACCTGGTGATTGAATTCGAATTCTGCCACAGCGAGCAAGTTGTCTAGTGGACTGACGTCACCGACTGGCACCGCCGATGCACCACAACAGTCCGGGTCACGCGGCGGCGCACTGCACTCCGCGACAACACCACTGTTTACACTACCGCCGTCCGACGTCTCATCACCCCGCGCGGCGGTTGTCTCCTCATCCGTTAGCTGCATCTTTTTGCGTGGCAGCACCGTAATCGTGTGTGACGGTAAATGTGATTCTATGTTAACCGGGGTACTCCAAGAAGGCGAACTCGCATCATCTCTGGTCACCGTCAAGGCTTCAACGGGTGGTTCGTCTCCTGGTCGCACCGCGTCGTTATCACCTCCGCCCATCGCTTCTTCGTCAAGCGCCAAAATTGTCTTGCGTTTAGACGACTTGGACGCACGACGACTCTTCGGTTTGTGTTGTTTCGACGACTTGGCAACGGCGGTGGCCGCGGATTCTGCAGGAGTTGTAGAACTACCGCGGTCAGTCACCGCCGGGGTCAGTAGAGCGGTAGTTTCCGTGCGGGGTATCGCCCGCCAGCCGTGAGCTGTTTTCGTCAACCGAATACGGTTGCGCTTGTCGTAGTCCTCGCATCTCACCTCCACGATGCGCGTATCTTCTTGTTTAACCCACAGGAAGATAGGATTGACGCGCGCCTGTCGAATGGCGGTGCGCGGACCGAGAGGAAGGGAAGAAGATGACGACAACGACTTTTCGTTTTTGTCGTCGTCGTCTTCGGCGCGCGAATCAGAATGCGTACGATGACGTCGGTGACGACGATGTTTGTTGCGACGCGCCGAGCCGGACGCCGTTGAACACGTTGAAGACGTCGTGGAACAACTGGTCGAACGTTTCCGTAACTGTCTGCTATCGACGTCGTGATGCGATCGTCGTCTGCGGTCTGATTTACGATGGCGCTCGGGCCTGACCATTCGCCGGGCCGGCGCCTGCGGGGAGCCCGCGTCGCCGTCACGTGACACGTGCGCCGCATCGATCCTCGCGCGACACGCCAACACGTCAGCCGCTTCTTGTTGTCGTTCGTGGCGCTGCGATCGCTCAACGACCACTGTAGCAGCAGCAGCAGCGGTGGCGCTATCGACGGGGCACAGATCCGATATGGGGATCAGCGCCGGTACGGGCGGTAGAACGCCGCCCCAGCACACGGCCGACGTTGTGCTCATTACACCGACGACGACATTTCAAATACTTGCACTCTGCCACAGATGCTATGCATTTCACTACGACCTACACTTAAAATACACTTAACCATGTCTGACAATATGTCATACGTTACGTTACGTCACGTTACTACTGTAGAGTACGTACTGACGATCATCACACTGTATAATATAACCTATACACGGCGCACAAAACACACAGACGCAATATTATACTGTGTACAATATCACAGCAGAGCGAGACCGGCGGATGGATCCCCGTACCCCGAAGGGTGCACCACACACGGCATTCCGTTACAATACACGCACACACACATACACAATAATCCTATTGTTGTTATCCACTTGCGTTGGCCGCTAATCCTGTTTGGAAATCACTTCGACACACTTTTAACACACCGTTTCGACATTAAATTCGATTACTAAACACAGTAAATAATAAATTTACAGTACCACGGAGCTCCAGTATAGAGCTGTCTACTTATCTAGCAGTGTAAGCTCGCACTGTCTTCGTTTCACTGTTAGAATTTCATCCGAAGTGAAACGATCTGTGTACACGAACATTGCCGAATCGAGGTCTGTGACGTCAAACCGGTTTAGGGGAACAGTTTTTAGGTCGTCTTTTTAATACATGGGTGTGTTTAATGTGTAAACACAACCTGCCAAGCCGGTTAGCTCCTCCTTCTGTGCGCGGAACGCCCAGTCAGATTGTCGGATTTCAACTCAGAAGTATTTGTTCCGATAGGGAACAGATCTAGCGGTTGTGCACTTAACTAACATAACCTTGACATGGACGTTCCACCCCACTTAAGATGTCTTGAGCTGCAACTACATGACTTGTTTCTGTCTCAATGGAAAGATGTAAATTGAAAAGAATAAGAAATTGTCAGTATGTCTCACCTTTAAGTTATTTTACACTCGTATTACGGCGTTGACTAAAAAGTACGACGCCCCACGATCTCCCACTTCTCCCCTACAATTTGTACTAAACAATCACTCGTAGTTAAAATGTTTATAATAAATTCCTCCAGAAAATTAATAAAAAGAGGTGATAAATTAAATTATTTTGTTGCATGTTGACTGATTCTGAAAGAAAAATTTAAGGAGAATTTTTTGGTAATATTTAATTTTACGGAAACCCAGGTAGAAATCCCCATATCCAACCGTTTTTAAGATAAATCGCTTGCGTAAAAATGGCGACCAGAAATTCGAATCGTTACAAAACCTGTTTGATAGAAGATAACGTTAGACGTGTTCTCTGTTAGGAATATATTTTATTTATTTATTATTTATACGAATTTCATCATTCAATTTTTGAAAAAGTTTTTTTTTTGTTTTCTTAATTTGCGAGGTTGAAAATAGTCGAGCGTATAGTGATGCCGATGTTTAGTATATGGCGTTTTTATTACAAGCCCCCAGTTCTCAGGTTATAATCCAGGAACTGCAGTTCCTGATGGATTAAGTATATAACCAGAGAACTGATAGTAATTAAGTACTTATACCTATACCATACTTAAATACTTATCTACCTATCAATTGGATGTTCAATTTATTATTGAAAAAATAAAATTAATTGAAAATATGAATTGACACTGGGCCCAAATAGCTCTAGCTGGTGGTGGCCTTAAAAAAATATAAAATAAGTAGGTATATAAGTACCTATAACTAAGTATAGTAGAGAAGTACCTATAATAATATTTATCTACTATAATTACTTAATAATAATAGTGCAACAATCAGAATTGTTTCCTTAATCCAGAGATTTTGCAGTCAGAAAATCTTTCTCCATCAGGCCTTCAAGATTAAGTATTAATAAACTGGTCTCGACATTGAAACATTCAGTCCAAAAATTCCTTCCATAGAGTTAGAGAATGGTGCATGAATTTTGTACAGGAGTGTACCTAATTATCAGCGTCGGATTTGCATATTTCTTAAGTACATAATATATAAGCTATGTTGAGTTTCCACCACCTCTAACTTTGAAAAATGATCGTGTAAATAAACTAATTCGTTTTGTTCCATGGCAGTTATTTAGATTTAGGTAAGTTCATGAAGACTGAAGATAGAGGCAAATTATTTGAGATCTTTCATATTTTGTACGGTGAAGTCTCCCAAATCTGCCGCCCCCTAAAATGTATCGCTCTAGATCACGCGTGTCTATTGGCAAATACTGCACCATACTGCAAACATTTGTTTATTTTGTATATTTTTTTTACTGAGGAAATAAATAATTTGAAATTTGAAAAAAAAAAAAATGGTATCTCGCATGAGGTGTGATTTTGTGTTGAAATAGTTATAAGTACCTACTTATATAGGGAAGGAACAGATTCCACTCTCGGGCACTGTGTGAGTAATTGGTAACTCAACCAGACGGAGACTAGGAATTTCGGGTTCAAGTCCCGACAGTGGTTTCTGATTTTTTCCTTGTAGGTATATCCTAACAATTGTTTGACGTTTAACATCATGATGGCAGGTTGCCGATTGATTATGTTAAGAAAAGTAAATGCTTATGGATTGGTTTTAGTTGATTTAATAAATTATTATATTATTGCCCACAATTAAGTACTTAACTCATATTATGTTGTATTTAATTTATTTAGTTGTTTTAAAATAAAAAACTTTTTAACAAAAAAAAGATCTCCTTCAAAAAACCACTAAAAAGAGCTGAAAATAATGAAATTTTGAGGTTAAGTGCCAATTTAATAAAACATATGAAGTCGGTTAAAAAGTACCTATAGTACCTATAGTGATTAATATCTTCTTTTTAACCAACTTCATATTTTATTAAATTGGCACAGACCTCAAAATTTCATTATTTTCCTCTTTTTAGTGGTTTTTTGAAGGTTTTGTTTTTGTTAAAAAGTTTTTTATTTTTTACTTTTTAGTGTCATAAAGTGAAATTTACCTTAAAAGAATCACATGCCGTTACTCACGTTTATTAAACCGACTTTCCTACGCTGCCTGATAATATGTCAAAAAGTGACATTTACCTTAAAAAATCACACGCCGTTACTCACTTTTATTAAAATCAGCCGAACTACTGAACCGATTTTGATGAAATTTCTATGGGACCAATCAATTCAAATAAAAATTTTTTTTTTTCAAAATCGGTTAATAAATAACTGAGTTATGAGGTAACAAACATAAAAAAAAAATACAACCGAATTGAGTACCACCTCCTTTTTTTGAAGTCGGTTAAAAAAATTTAGAAAACTCTGCAGGTCTAAACAGAACATTTTGCCATAATGTGTGATTCAGAGATAAACTGGGGTTGGCCTGTAAATAGTCTACAGAGCATGTCGCTGGTTTGGGCGTCTATATTTATTAAATTCAATGGTATTCAATGAGCACACTCACACCAGCGCATACACACAATATAATATACGCTTTCCTTTGACGTAGCGCGGCTTTGTTTGCCATGTGTTTGTGTTTGTTTTCAAGTCGGGACTTTCGTCGTTCTCATCATCAAGTGTGTGCGTAAATATTATATCGTTTGTGCCGAACCGGCATTGCACCTGAATACAAAATAACCTCCACAGACCTTATAGAGAGAAAACAGTGCTGTGCATCAGTCAAAGTTGATGAAAGGCAACTTGCAAGATTTGTTTTAAACATAAATAAAAAAGAGTGTGGGTCTCGGAACCCCCGACAGATGTGAAACATCAAAGAAAACGTTATTGAACTCGGTGGTATTCTCTATGACAGTAGTAACTATATATTTTTTCAAAAGCAGCAACTAACTGTTATGCTGACGTAATCCTATATACTGCACTGTAACACACGTGGTTGCGGCGTTTGAGCACGCCTGAGCCAGAAACGCAACTAAATACACAGCGAAGTATCTATATTACATACCTAAACGTGTATACATATACTTTTGCTTTACAGTACGTTCGTATGTATACTCTCTCTCTCTCTCTTCCCGTGCCCGAGCGCGCAGAAGCCGAGAGAGAAGTGCCGCAGTGGTGGGGAGAACAGCAGCGAAGGAGCGGACCAGAAATTTCGTTGCATGTTTCCCCTCACGCGGCTGTTCACTACCCGACATAAGATGTTTCATATCAAAAATAGGTAAAAAACCTTTAAGTCGGTTTTATTTTAAATCATCAGCTGTACCAAAAACTAGAAAATAATTGGGACACTAACCAAGGGGCACTTTGTGTCGCTGCGTCAGCGGAATAAGTAATAGAAACGTGGGGCGCATTTGAAATAAGTATATTTCTATTGGTAGATAGATAGATACCTACTTATATAGTTTGTTCACAGAGTTAGTGTTAAATATTTAACGCAAACAGTTACACTTCAGTAAATGTCACTAAGTGAACGGTTCTGGTAAATTTTTTATACTATGAGTTGGTGACTTTAATTAATTTAATAATAGCGTTAATAATAATAATTCTAATGGCCGTTTTATCGTTCATTTTAATCACGTTGTTTTTTTAATCACACTGTTAAATTTTGACAGCTATACACGTGTTCTTTGTGTGGTTGCTGCGTCTCGTTACCATAACAACCCGTCATTTAACAGTGTGATTAAAAAACATAGTAATTAAAATGTACAATAAACCGGCCATCAGAATGACAAGTAGAAGAAATATAGTATAGGATACCTATACTTATAAGATTTGTTTTTCGTTGCCATCGTTACACCGTTAGCGTTAAATATTTAACGCAAACGATTACACTTCTGTAAATGTTACCAATCGCACGGTTCTGGTGAATTTTTTATATTATATGAGTTGGTGACGTTAATTAATTTAATTACATAGCCTTATAGACCGAGAGCTAGTGACAATTTTTTGATGTTATTTATTCAAGGCCTTATTTTTGTGAAGGTGTTGAGGGAGGCATATTAAAGTGCCTGAGTAAGGGATTTTGCTAGATAGCGGTATGGGAGACCGCCCCCAACATGTAACAAAAAAAATGGTCACATTATTATTGCTTCAAGGCTGAAATTGTTTGTATAGCTTGTCGGTGACCCAATAATGCCATTATAATATTTGCAGATCGATTGGTCAGTATTAAAGAGGTGACAGCCATCACCCTAAACGTGCCATGTACCCGACGAAATTTATATTATTAGTTCAAGGTTCAAATTTTAATATGTTGTTAGGCGACTGTTTTAAGCATATATTTCAATTTGCAGAACAAAATGTCGGTATTAACCCCCTCTCTTAGAGGGAAACTTGCTCGCCTAGGTGTTAATTATATCGTTCTGCAAATTGAAATACTTATATGTTTAAAACAGCCGCCGTAACAACATATGAAAAATTGAACCTTGAACTAATAATATAAATTTCGTCGGGTACATGACACATTTAGGGTGATCTGCCACCCCTTTAATACTAACCAATCGATCTGCAAATATTATAATGGAATTATTGGGTTACCGACAAGCTATACAAACAATTTCAGCCTTGAAGCAATAATAATTGTGATCATTTTTTTTGTTACATGTTGGGGGCGGTCTGCATCCCTCCCATACCGCTATCTAGCAAAATCCCTTACTCAGGGCACTTTATATGCCTCCCTCAACATTTTCACAAAAATAAGGCCTTGAATAAATAACAGCAAAAAATTGTCACTAGCTCTCGGTCTATTAGTACTTAATAATTATAATAATTATGTAAACGTGGCATTATAGCTACTAGTTAAAAGCAAGTCGTATTATAAGTAGGTAAGTATACGAACTTACAACTTCATAATCAGATATTTTTAGCCAAAATAATACATAATTTAACTATAATAGCATAGGCTACAGTTAATGTAAATGTAATAATATGTAGTTATACCGCCTAGTTCAGGCATGTTAAACCTAGTAAATCAAGGGTCGTCGTTTAAATTAATTTACGTCCTTGTCAAAATCAAAATGTCGTACCTCCAGAAATGTTTCTATCAAATCAACAAATGTTTTGTATACGTAAGAGTATTCGATACAGGAAATTTCACCTGCACCCTTCATCTCAAATCCTTTCAAAAACAAAGATAGTTACTTCTTACCACACCAGTTTTATTGATGGATGTACATTTCGAAAGCCATGCTTTCATCTTCAGCAAACATGTATAGTGTTTGCTGAAGATGAAAGCATAGCTTTCGAAATGTGCATCCATCAATAAAACTGTTGTGGTAAGAAGTAACTATCTTTATTTTTGTTTTTATTCCAACCACAGTGCTCATATATTTTTATAAAATCCTTTCTCCTAGCTTAAAAATAGTCCTGACTCTCCTGACGCTATTTTTAAAGTTAAACTTAAAGTAAAATTAAGAAAAATCGCAGGATAGTGGACAAAATATTTGATTTATTAAATGTACGTTTCGTCTATAGATTTAGAATTTTTCAAGTACATATCTACGTAAAAATAACAATATTTAATAAATCAAATATTTTGTCCACTATCCTGCGATTTTTTTAATTTTATTATAACCACGATGGACACGATTTCTAATATTATAAATGTTAAACTTAAAGGTTCGGGTAAACGCCAAATAAAGAACCAAGATTCACATCACATTTGAAGGACATTTTCCTGGAAAAACAACTTAAAAAAAATAAATTACGTAATCTTTCACACGTTTTGTATCAAGTTTTATAGTATTTATATTTTAAAACTAGCGGTCCCGTCCGGCTTCGCCCGGGTGCTAAGAATTTATGATTTATTATCCCATTCCCCCGCGAGAAATTCTCCCCCTGAGAAGCGTAGTGGTGTTTATTAGTAGGATTCCGCCAATACGCTAAAATGCAAAAAAATTGTAAATTTACGTTCCCACAAGAACTATACATTTTTCCGAGATGAAAAGTACTCTTTGTGCTATTTCAGGACCTAAAGTTACTATATACAAAATTTCATGAAAATCCGTTGAGCCGTTACGGACCTGAGTGGTAACAAACATACATACAAACACACAATCTTTCGCATTTATAATGTAATTAAGATTAAGATAAAAAAGTTGGAAACAAGATCAAATGATAACATGCAATCGGAGGCATAGTAGTAACATCAGGTATTTCTGTTCAATTTGTTACTACTATGCCTCCGACTGCATGTTATCATTTGATCTTGTTTCCATCTTTTATGTTTGATTTTTACGCAGTTGGGTTTTTTGTTTTTTTAATAAATTTTTTATTTCCTTCCTGTTAGTTGAATCTACTCATCAAGCCTTTTAATTTGATACTACACACACAAGGTTTTACCGATTTTTTGCGTACTGACAAAATGGCGTCTATAGCGCCCGCCATATTGAATTTTCCGTGACGTCATGTACCCTTTTTGAAATGTCAACGAAACCTTTCTTTTGTTTTGATTTTGATACCTATATCAATGTATTTAGAAGGAAAATTACTTTTGCATTCTGACAAAATGGCGTCTAGCGTCCGCCAAATTGAATTTTCCGTTACGCCATATACCCTGTGTCACTCTGGGGATTCAGACGAATCTAATGACACCTCATTTTTCAAAATCCGTCATGCCGTTTAGGCTACACAGCGTGATAAAGAAATATACATACATAGATACATACATACACTCGAAAAACAATACCCTCCTTCTGGCGCAGTCGGGTAAAAAGATTAAATTAGTTCTGCGTCTTCGGTTGCGGCACAATAATAATTGTAATTAATGTGTCCGTTGTAATTTTTTTTGTTTATTTTTTGAAAAATATATCCATGGTTTAACATGCCTAGTACAATGTACGCTTATAGTACCCACACTGTAAAGTATGTACGTATTAAAAGGACGATATAGGGTCACCAGATCCATTATTTATAAATGTCAGATGTCACATGTCCGTTACACCGACCTTCCCACACTAATCAAGTATGAATCTACAATATCATGTGCATTAAATACTGTAAAACGTGTTGTGTCCAATTATTGTAGAATATTGCCTTACTTAAATGATTTTTATAAACAATAAATTAACAAAAGGCTACTCTCACTGACGACCAAATAAATCCTTTCGGTTAACACTGCACGCAAAATACTGATTACAAAATTACACGCCAAAATTACTCCACTTTAGATCGCAAATCCCCGACTCTAGATCGCAAATCCCCGATTCTTGGTGGCAAATCCCCGATTCTAGATCGGAAATCCCCGACTCTAGATCGCAAACCCCCGATTCTAGGTCGCAAGTCCCCGACTCTAGATCGCAAATCCCCGACTTTAGATCGGAAATCCCCGACTCTAGATCGGAAATCCCTGACTCTAGGTCACAAATCCCCGACTCTAGATCTCAAATCCCCAACTCTAGATCGGAAATCCCCGACTCTAGATCGTAAATCCCCGACTCTAGATCGAAAATCCCCGACTCTAGATCGCAAATCCCCGACTTTAGATCGGAAATCCCCGACTCTAGATCGGAAATCCCCGACTCTAGGTCACAAATCCCCGACTCTAGATCGCAAATCCCCAACTCTAGATCGGAAATCCCCGACTCTAGATCGCAAGTCTCCGACACTAGATCGCAAATCCCCGACTCTAGATCGGAAATCTCTGACTCTAGATCGCAAGTCTCCCGACTCTAGATCGGAAATCCCCGACTCTAGATCGCAAATCCCCGACTCTAGATTGGAAATTCCCGACTCCAGATCGCAAATCCCCGACTCAAGATCGCAAATCCCCGACTCTATATCCACTAGGCTATACTGCCCTCCATATACTCTTATAGTAGTTATAGTTGCAAGGGTTTGGATAAAATGGAGTTTTTTTTATTTTTTCTTTACTTACTAAAATTGCTAGCATAACGAGCGACGATTTAAAAAGAGACTACTGTAAATTATTGTTTCCCATTTAACTTCAAAGCGTTCTATTTAATTAGTTTAATAACCAGGCTAATGCGGGTATAATATTATAACAATGACTCGATAATAATATTATTAGTGGCGTATGGTCTCGTCACAGTATCGCCTACACTAAAACAGATACAGAGCTCATTGGATTCAGTGTAATTTTTAAAAGTTACGTGGTTTCGGGGGAGTTTATGCAAAGCGTTAAACGACGCGCGCGCTCCACTGCAGGTAGTTGGTGAACTAATAACTTCAGAAAAATTCCCCAAGATGTCACGCAAGGCACACTTTATATCTCGATTCATAGATGTCGCTGCCCTACTAGTCGCGGAGTATAATTGTTAAGGAGTATAACTTCCGCTGTGTGTAAAACACACGCATGTGGGGCTTGAAAATAGCCGAGCGTGTAGCAATGCTGTTGTTTACATGGCGTTGCTATGGTTCCTCTATTACAAGTCCTCAGTTCCCGGGTTCTAGTCCGAGAGTTGGTAAAAGTGTCAATTGGATTTTCAATTTATTATTAAAAAAAAATAATGGATTGAAAATATGAATTGGTGCTAGGCCCAAATAACCTTAGTTATGGTCTTTAAAACACACACACGCATGTGACATACCTTTTTTTGAAACTGTGGTTGATTTATAACGGATCTGAGAGAATTTAATTGAATTGTGTATTATAGACGCTCGACAACAGAGGTCATTAACGTCTAAGTATCTGAGAGAATGTGCGGTGTCGAAACATATCGAACTTTTAAAAGGGAGCTGAGACTTATGTTGTCTAACGTCTATAATCTACCAAAGGGAAACCATTCTTACTGGAAATGTCTGTTCTTCTTATGGAGCAGATTCTCAAACTCCACTTAAAATTGAACTTCCAATATGAAATATGGTTCTCGAGTTTAAGACATATTCAAAGTTTCGTAAAATTCTCTTTACAACCCAGACGCTGATGATTTCTGTTATCGAACGTCTATAATTCACAATTCATTCATTCCCTTTACAACCCTTTTCGCGTGATTCCCAAACAAACAGACAATACATTTTTTGATGTTGAACATCTTATGTCGGGCTGTGAACAGCCGCGTGAGGGGAAATATGCAACGAAATGTTTGGTCCGCTCCTTCGCTACTGTTAACCCCACCACTGCGGCACTCTCTCTCTCTCGGCTTCCGCGCGTTCGGGCAACCGTATGTGTTACAGTGCAGTATATAGGATTACGTCAGCATAACAGTTAGTTGCTGCTTTTGAAAAATATATACTACTACATAGAGAATACCACCGAGTTCAATAACGTTTTCTTTGATGTTTCACATCTGTCGGGGGTCCCGAGACACACATCCTTTTTTTTAATGGATTTACAATAGCATTTACAATATTTTTATTCGCAATGGAATTACCCAGTCGACAGAGTTTTAGTAAGCAATCGTTTTTTTATAATTCTCTAATTACGTCATAAAGTGCGACCGTCCGTGGACAAGCGAGACGTAGACAGGCCTATCAATTCAATGTCATAATAATTACATCCCTGCGAAATCATGCATAAGAGGGATGTTTGATTTAGAAGCATGCTTTGTACAAATTAAATCACCGCCGCAACTGTACCAGCCCCGGAAGTTGACAGAACATAACCAGGGATCCGTGGTATCAATCCGAATCCTCGAACTTTTGATAAATCTTTGTTTTACAAGAAGAAGATTATACTGTTTTTAGCCATTACAGAAAATTAATTTTCGATATTCTACACGAAATGGCATGCCATCAAGACAAGATTTTTTCGAGAATTCTCACTATTAGAGATGAGAAAGCAACCCTTTAGAAATTAATGGGACAAGAGTTGAAATTCGAGACGAGAAAGAGAATGATCAGGCGTGAAATCACTTAATCATGTTGGAACAAAACCTCATGATTCGAAATTCGAATACACGGAGATAATGATTATCTAAGAGAGCTTCAAAAATCCGATCGTTACCAGAATTCTATCTTCAAGATTTTTAATCGAAGGAAGGAAACTTTATGATTCGATTCCGCAGGCATAATGTTTATCTACGAAAGCTTAAGAAATCTTTCGAGAACAAAATTCGAATACATGGAGATTATGATTATCTAAGAGAGCTTCAAAAATTCGATCGTTACCAGAATTCTATCTTCAAGATTTTTAATTGAAGGAAGGAAACTTTATGATTCGATTCCGCAGACATAATGCTTATCTACGAAAGCTTAAGAAATCTTTCGAGAACAAAATTCGAATACATGGAGATTATGCTTATCTAAGAGAGCTTCAAAAATCCGCTCGTTACTAGAATTCTATCTTCAAGATTTTTAATTGAAGGAAGGAAACTTTATGATTCGATTCCGCTGCAGGCATAATGTTTATCTACGAAAGCTTAAGAAATCTTTCCAGAACAAAATTCGAATACATGGAGATTATGATTATCTAAGAGAGCTTCAAAAATCCGATCGTTACCAGAATTCTATCTTCAAGATTTTTAATTGAAGGAAGGAAACTTTATGATTCGATTCCGCAGACATAATGTTTATCTACGAAAGCTTAAGAAATCTTTCGAGAACAAAATTCGAATACATGGAGATTATGATTATCTAAGAGAGCTTCAAAAATCCGATCGTTACCAGAATTCTATCTTCAAGATTTTTAATCGAAGGAAGGAAACTTTATGATTCGATTCCGCAGGCATAATGTTTATCAACGAAAGCTTAAGAAATCTTTCGAGAACAAAATTCGAATACATGGAGATTATGGTTATCTAAGAGAGCTTCAAAAATCCGATCGTTACCAGAATTCTATCTTCAAGATTTGTAATCGAAGGAAGGAAACTTTATGATTCGATTCCGCAGGCATAATGTTTATCTACGAAAGCTTAAGAAATCTTTCGAGAACAAAATTCGAATACATGGAGATTATGATTATCTAAGAGAGCTTCAAAAATTCGATCGTTACCAGAATTCTATCTTCAAGATTTGTAATCGAAGGAAGGAAACTTTATGATTCGATTCCGCAGGCATAATGTTTATCTACGAAAGCTTAAGAAATCTTTCGAGAACAAAATTCGAATACATGGAGATTATGATTATCTAAGAGAGCTTCAAAAATTCGATCGTTACCAGAATTCTATCTTCAAGATTTTTAATTGAAGGAAGGAAACTTTATGATTCGATTCCGCAGACATAATATTTATCTACGAAAGCTTAAGAAATCTTTCGAGAACAAAATTCGAATACATGGAGATTATGATTATCTAAGTTCAAAAATCCGATCGTTACCAGAATTCTATCTTCAAGATTTTTAATCGAAGGAAGGAAACTTTATGATTCGATTCCGCAGGCATAATGTTTATCAACGAAAGCTTAAGAAATCTTTCGAGAACAAAATTCGAATACATGGAGATTATGGTTATCTAAGAGAGCTTCAAAAATCCGATCGTTACCAGAATTCTATCTTCAAGTTTTTTAATCGAAGGAAGGAAACTTTATGATTCGATTCCGCAGGCATAATGTTTATCAACGAAAGCTTAAGAAATCTTTCGAGAACAAAATTCGAATACATGGAGATTATGGTTATCTAAGAGAGCTTCAAAAATCCGATCGTTACCAGAATTCTATCTTCAAGTTTTTTAATCGAAGGAAGGAAACTTTATGATTCGATTCTGCAGGCATAATGATTATGTAAGAACGCTTGAAATCTTTAATAATATTTGGCCTTCCATCTCCGATGCTGGATGTAGAATTCTACATCCAGCATCGGAGATGGAAGGACCTCTGAAGAAGCTCGCCACTCGTGCTAGCGAAACGTTGGGAAGCAATTCCAACCAACGACGGCCTATAGACCCGAATCAGGACAACACCAGCTCAAGGAAGAACATTTTATAATTCGATTTCCATGGAGATATAGTTCGATATCGGTACAATGGCGACACTGGGGAGGTGTGAGGCGACAGTTCGCGGACCACTTGTCACTGACGCAGTCAATATGTCAATTATCGTTGCCACAGGCAATTACTTGCGGCTGCTACTTCACCCTCATCCCATCGCCGTGCGCTCACACACTCATGACTGAGACAAACATCCACCAGCCATAGAACCTCGTCAACCCCCTGTAACTATAATATATACTCGACCACCCTTATCAACGGCACACTGCAATGTACTCTTTTTCCCCCCAGAAGAACACCAAATACCAAACGACGAAACGACATGCTTACTGTACAATGTACACGCTTGTGTCTTGAGTTAAGTTGCTTATGATAAATGTAAATGATCTGTTTGGCTCGTATATATTTCGAACGCAACTTCCAAAGAATGTCTGGAATTTTTAGTCGTAATCATCCAGAAACCCCCAAAAGTCTACCAACAACATCCAGAAGTCCACCAGAAACCCCCAAAAGTCCACCAGAAATCCCCAAAAGTCCACCAGAAACCCTTAAAAGTCCACCAGAAAACCCCAAAAGTCCACCAGAAACCTTTAAAAATCTACCAGAAACCCCCAAAAGTCTACCAGAAACCCCTAAAAGTCCACCAGAAACCCCCAAAAGTCCACCAGAACCCCCAAAAGTCCACCAGAAACCCCCAAAAGTCCACCAGAAACCCCCAAAAGTCCACCAGAAACCACCAGAAGTCCACCACAAACCCCCAAAAGTCCATTAAAAACCCACAAAAGTCCAACAAAAACCCCAAAAGTCCACCAGAAACCCCCAAAAGTCCACAAAAAACCCCCAAAAGTCCACCAGAAACTCCCAAAAGTCCACCATAAACCCCCAAAAGTCCACTAGAAACCCCCAAAAGTCCTCCAGAAACATCCAAAAGTCCACCAGAAACCCCCAAAAGTCCGCCAGAAACCACCAAAAGTCCACCAGAAACCCCCAAAAATCCATTAAAAACCCCCAAAAATCCACCAAAAACCCCCAAAAGTCCACCAGAAACCCCCAAAAGACCACCAGAAACCCCTAAAAGTCCAACAGAAACCCCCAAAAGTCCAAACGAGGGAGTAGGGTTTTTTGACTATTCAACGCCTAGGCCAAACCGCTAAAGCTAGAAACTTGAAATTTGGACAGTAGTTTTCTTTTGTGACGTAAGCACCTACTATGTGAAGGGATTTTTCGAAATTCAATCCCTAAGGGAGCCAAAAGGGGATAAACTTTTGAACGACTAAAAGAAACAAAATAAAATATTAGTAAAAAAAATTTTCTAGTTAAATGTACTAAAAAGGAAAAAAATAAGTTTTAATAATTTAGTTTTGATAATTATAAAAGCGTGGGTCGTGACTAATAAAATATCGTAGAGTTTACAACCCACGCTTTTATAATTATGAAACTAAATTATTAAAACTTATTTTTTCCTTTTTAGTACATATAAAAGCGTGTCTTTAAAAAGTTTTTTTACTAATATTTTATTACAATAGATAAACAAAGATCTTAAGCTAATAAATTTTGTTCATTTATTAAAATGTCGAGATCAATTTTCGAAAACAGTTTGATCAGATCTCTGAGAGTTGGCACACGTCCTGGGGTTGTTTTTTTGTTGAGTTCAATAGAAAAAGAATATTGGATTATCGAAAGAGGGTGCGATGAAAACAGCTTAGTCAGTACCTCGTGACTGTCACTATATATAGAATATACAATACGAAATATATACAGGATGGTTTTTATTATTATTATTGTAGATTATAGACGCGTCGACAACTCAGGTCATTGAATTGTGTTTTAAAGACCACCAACAGCTAAGGTTATTTGGGCCTAGCACCAATTCATATTTTGAATTCATTATTATTTTTTTTTAATAATAAATTGAAAATACAATTGACACTTTTACCAGCTCTCGGGCTAGAACCCGGGAACTGGGAACTTGTAATAGAGGAAACTCAGGTCATTATAGCGTCTTCAACACAACAATTAATAATCCATTTGTGTATTAGAATCTGCCAGCCGGCATACACAAACTGACTGATACGAGCTCGGGCTTCTGGAAACGCCAATTCCTAAAGAACATTGGAATGAAATTGCGAGAACAACTACATTCCAATGTTCCCCCAGGAGGATTCAGGGTGGTGACCGCAGCTGTCTATCATACGACTTTGACATCTAAAATCATACTTTCGTAATTTCCTGCTTCCCTAATTATTTTAGGCAAAAAACTTTCAAATAAAATCCTTTATACAGAGCTCTTAGGATGTGAATATATTTCTCAAAATGTCAGCAAAAAAATGCCAAATTTACTACAGTAATAATTGCGTTTTTGCTTTGGATCCTTCAACCAATTTGAAGATATCGTTTTTAACGAAAAATTTTCTCAGCTTCGAATAAAAATTTTAGGGCATAAAATTCTGCATCTAAATCAATAGACAATAGTGCCTATATTGCATTGCAACCAGTGTGAAAATCAAACTTTTGCGATTTCCTGCTTCCCTAATTATTTTAGGAAGAATATCTTCGAATAAAAGAACTATAAAATTCTGCATCTAAATCATTAAACAAAATTAATTTTGCATGCTTTGTAACGGCAGAAATTTGATATGAAAATGTCAAAATTACCTCAAAAACAAATAGCAATAGCTATGGAACTTGAACAAAATGATGACATTTTAGCTGTCAGAATAATTTCTAATCATTTTGTTCAAGTTCCATGGCTATCGCTATTTGTTTTTGAGGTAATTTTGACATTTTCATATCAAATTTCTGCCGTTACAAAGCATACAAAATTAATTTTGTTTAATGATTTAGATGCAGAATTTTATCTCCTAAAACTTTAATTCGAAGATATTTTTCCTAAAATAATTAGGGAAGCAGGAAATCGCAAAAGTTTGATTTTACGGGTTAAATCCCTATTACCCGCAAAGCAATTCAGCACCCTGTATGTATACAACATGTATAATGTATATTCTTTATGTGTCATTACTAATCTATATTATATAGAATGAATTTTTTACCAATACATTGACACTATAATATAACATAGGGATATTTTATTCCGTTATAATTGATGTTGTGTGGTTTCTACTCCTGTAATTGATGCCTCTTGTTTACATATGAATTAAATGGGGTACGCACTCCAGGAAAACACTGATCGCAGTGCTGAATTCTCCCCACAAAATAGTTTTATTTACTTTATTGTTTTTTAAAGACCGCACCAACAGCTAAGGTTATTTGGGCCTAGCACCAATTCATAATTTTTTTTTTAATAATAAAATGAAAATCCAAATGACACTTTTACCAGCTCTTGGGTTAGAGCCCGGGAACTAGGGACTTGTAATAGAGGAACCATAGCAACGCCATGTAAACAACAGCATTGCTACACGCTCGGAGTTGTACTAATACATGTATTGTAGCATTCAAGTGTATATTATTATGTGAACATAAATTTGATTTTGGGACAAAATAAAAATTTTTAAAAATTACAATTTAAAAAAAAACAAAAAACAGCGGGCAAGTGCGTGTCGGACCACGCACAGTGAAGGGTTCCTAACTCGGGAAGAATAATAAGAAATATTAGAAATACCTTGTATTTTAGTGTCCGTCTTATTAACACGACGCGTTTCAGCAACGAGTTGCCATCTTCAGGTGTGGTTATTTTTTTTTTATAAAACACACATTGAGTATTCGTAACACGTTATAATATTATGATGCTAAGCACATGTCTATTATGTTTTGGATTGTGACAGTACTTCACAATCCACAACATAATAGACATGTGCTTAGCATCATAATATTATAACGTGTTACGAATACTCAATGTGTGTTTTATAATATAAAAAATTAACCACATCTGAAGATGGCAACTCGTTGCTGAAACGCGTCGTGTTAACAACACATGACGGACACCAAAATATAAGGTATTTCTAATACTTCTTATTATTCATATAGTGACTTGGAGACCTAACACTCTAAAAATGTATCGGGAAAAATGTTTACGTTTAAAATTTAAAGTTAATAATAAATTTTATAATAATTTATAGTCTTTTATTTTAAGTTGAACATAGTTTTCCAAAAATAAGTTTGTATTTCATAGTATTTCTCAAAGACACTGCGGTCGACTTGTTTTCTTCCTTTTTGTGCAATCGGGTTTTTTGTTTTTTTGATAATTCTAATTTTCTTCCCTTAATTTAGTTATAAAAATAATAAATTTTTATTTGCGTTCTGACAATACTGCGTCTAGTGTCCACCATATTGAATTTTTCGTGACGTCATATACCCAGTGTCACTGGTGAGGTTATGACGAATCTATCGACACCTCTTTTTTCAAAATCAGTCAAGCCATTCAGAGTCTACGTGGGAATAAAGAATCTCAGCCACATACATACCTACAGACATATTATACTTTTGAAAAACATAACCCGTCC
Source organism: Mongoloraphidia duomilia (assembly GCA_039654895.1). Taxonomy (NCBI): domain Eukaryota; kingdom Metazoa; phylum Arthropoda; class Insecta; order Raphidioptera; family Raphidiidae; genus Mongoloraphidia; species Mongoloraphidia duomilia. The sequence goes on from CM077524.1 coordinate 3,542,681, forward strand.
TTTGTTTTCGCGCAGTCGGGTAATTAAAAAACCCCCACCCCGCCCTTAAATTCGCTAGTGCTATTGGTAAAACTAGTGTTGCCGTCCAGATCTAGACTCTTGTCTTGTTTTGTCTAGATTTTCAAGACAAGACTTGCAAAAGTCTTGTCTAGAAATTTTCAAGACAAGACAAGAGTTTTTTAATCTAGACTTAGACTTTCTTGATATGACAAGACAAGACTTTGAAAGTCTTGTCTTGTCTTATCTAGACGGCAACAGTAGGTAAAACCGACAATGCTATGTCTGTGAATGTATTTTTATCTACAAAAGTAATACAATCTTTGATTTTTATCAATGAATATGCATAATTCATAAACTTGCGTCAAACTTTATGCGACATAATTCGCTCAGCTGATTGTAATTTTCGTATTAATGAAACAATAGAACATAAAAATACAACAGTCTTTTGTTACATTCATTTTGAACAAATAAGAAATTAATTCACAGACGTATTCATGTTTAAATAATACTTCGTGATCCAAAAAAATTGTAGTTTACTTAATTTGTACAAAAAACTACAGCTGATCACATAATTTGGAATAAGTATTAACTATAGACCAGCTTTTCATCGACGAACACTTTTTCTGCGCATGTGCCTAATTCCGCCATGTTTTTCGGACACTTTTCATATTGACAGATGGTAATTTGTGATTGATTTAGAAAAAGTAAACAGTAGTTGAATAAGAAATATTATTTAAAGAAGTGGTACAACACCCTAGAAAAATATTTAAGTACTTTTGAAGATAAACTTTTTTACGATAAACAATTTATGACAGGTAGGATTCTAACCTTTCAACAAATTTTCGTTTACTTCCACCAGTTTTATTGGCGATTACAGTAAGTTTAAGTCGTGTGCAAGAAAATTCAAAAATCTCTCTGCAGATGCTGGTTATATCTTTGAAACTAAAAGTGCGATTTGTTTGAGTCGATTCAGCGCTATTTTTTCTATAAATTGACAGTTTTATTGGCGATTACAGTAAGTTTAAGTCGTGTGCAAGAAAATTCAAAAATCTCTCAGATGCTGGTTATATCTTTGAAACTAAAAGTGCGATTTGTTTGAGTCGATTCAGCGCTATTTTTTCTATAAATTGACTTAATATCAAACGAATCGGGTCGAATATATTTTTCAAAAATTTCTCAAATTTGTACAAAGAGGGGGGTCTTCTTACTTTTGGCAAGAAACTCAGCATGTACATATTATGTATCATTATGTGTTAAAATATATCTATCTATCTTTCTATCAAATTACGCTGACATGTCGGGATCGCTTTTATTGCCAAACGGTGACGGTTTGGCTCCTCAAAAACATCAATATTATAAGAACAATTAATTTAACAGAATACTCTGGGTAAGCTGCTTCCTGAGCTCAAAGAGAAGGTCTTGATATTTTGTTCGCTTCTCAGTCTCTTCGCGACTATGTTCGTTTCAGCAGGAGCTGAGAACTCGATGACATACATAAATCGCGTAGTTTTATCAAGGAGAACTATATCAAGTTTTGTAGCTGAAAGTTGCCTGGTAGTGCTGAATGAATAATTCCAGAAAATCTTACATGATTCATTCTCGACAACGGACTTAATATCGCCGGGAACATAAGGCAGAACGGGAGTTATACCGTAATTATGTCTTAAGGTACGTGCAGTATGGAGCTGGGATTCTAGATGGTAGCGTAGATCATAGCAGGGTTTGCTTAAATTAATGCATTGCTATATACCTATGCGAGTGTACACAACGAAGCAGTGAGTGTAGCAGGTATAAGCGCTGTTACAAGAGCTGATAGATACAAGAATGTATCCCTCCATTCTTTCACCGCGCTAACTACTACAATCAACGTGTGATAACTGTCAAATGGCCGTTACAAGTTTCGCAATGGATGTGACTAGTTTAATAAGTGAAATTTTGCCAGTTTTTATTTAATTTGTTTTGAGTTTTTTTTAAGACGTATTTAAAAGTATTAGGTTTCATACGTAAATATTCAAAAAACCGGTTTGGGTAAAATTTTAATTCTTGGTATAAATGATGAAATTCGCCATGTTTAGATCGTTTTCTATTAATAGGGTGGACATGGTAACTCCTACCCAAATTTGTATTTAAAATATACCACTTTGTAGCAGAAGAACACAAATATTCGTCTTCGCTATCTGACATTTCAAACGCGATTTAAGCTTGTATCAATGCTAGTATCAAAGCTTCGTTGTGCAAACCTATAAGCGCTTGTAATTTCAGCCACCATCTACCATACATGCTACCATCTAGAATCACAGCTGCGTACTGCATGTACCTTTAGGTGGTAATATAAGACTAGAGCAGGCCTAGGGATGCAAGGTGTTAGAAAATATCGATATATCGATATCGATATCTATCGATTTAAGTCGATATCGATATCGGTGGATCTTCGATATCGATAAATATCGATATTTTTGGGCGTCGATATATCGATATTTATCGATATATCGTTGCATCCCTATTTTTTTTTAATTCTCACTGCCCGATCACAATTCACAGAGTAGGTACTTTAAATTTTAAATGTCAACTTTTTTTTAGACAGTCAGTGTTGCCAATTGGCAGTAACAACATTTTACCCGATTTCGTGGGTATTCGATTTTGGGCGGGCTCTTTCGATATTTCGTTTCGATATTTTGAGTTTTTTCGATATCGATATATCGGCAGATCTTCGATACCGATAAATATCGATATTTTTGGGCGTCGATATATCGATATTTATCGGTTTTTCGATATATCGTTGCATCCCTAAGAGCAGCATTGTGACGATGGATGTAGGCGCAACTTGCATAATAACTGCATGCCGATATGAGATGCATGAGTGTCTCTAGATGCGATCGACATGTTCTGCAAGAAGTATCTATTACTTACGCATTCATAACTATACGCCGGTACAAAAGGGTGTTATGATAACGCCGTTATGCTGTTTCTATAGCTATCTCTGTTCTGAGGTACAAATATTCGTATAGATGCACGCACAGCTTTAGAAAACTTAGTGAACGCATAGCTTTAAAAATAGATAAAACCATACAATATTACACGAATACATTAAGGTTTTGTAGAAAATGTTACGACCTCTTTAAAAATGAAATAAAAAATTAAATCGATAATTCCATATTATTAGAAAGGGACAAGTTTCATTCACTTGACGGAAAGCTTGTCTCTAAAAAGTTTTTTTTTTACTATTTTATTTTGTCCATTTTAGTCGTTCAAAATTTTACCCCCGTGGGGGTTGAATTCTGAAAAATCTCTTCTTAATGTATCCTTACGTTAGAAAAGGAACCTATACTGTCCAAATTTCAAGTTTCTAGCTTCAGCGATTTGGCCTGGGTTTTGATTAGTCAAAAAAAACCTACACCCCCTTTTGAACCCCTTTGAATTTAATTCTAAAAACGATTTAGTCATGTATTGTCATCGGGAATACATATGTGTACAAAATTTCAAATCGATCGGATAACGTAGAAGTCGTTCAAACTTGACTTGCAAGATTTGACCCAAACATACTAACAGATGATAAAAGCTTGTAAAAATAAGGTCTTGAATTTATGGACACATTATAAATGATACAACTCGAAGGCGTATAAATCAATCGGTAGTTCATTCGATACCGACACTCGTATTCCATGAAATCGATACTCGTATGTAGCTCGATATTATTGATTATGAAACTGAAGTATGTGACTAAAGCAAAAAAAAAACCAAAACATTTTCGTAATCAAATACTGCAGAATGCCGTCACTTCAAACAAAATCGAAGATATTTTCATTTAAGGGAAGTTCAAATCGAAATAAAATTAAAAATTTTAAGAAAAAAATAATGTCTTGTAACAGTGGGTTTGACATAGCCTCAAATAATTTTTCCAATCGGTGCAGTAGTTCTAGAGATCGCGACCATGCATATAAATATACTAGCCGTTACCCGTGGCTTCGCCCACGTATTTTTCGATTTATGATTTATTATCCCCCCCCCGAGAAATTCTCCTGCGAATTTTTTAATACATAACTCACCCGCTTCGCTCGTTCGCTCGGATTTTATTAATACATCACTCACTCGCTTGAATATTATTAATATATTAATGACTCGCTTCGCTCGTTTGCTCGAATTTTATTAATACATTACTCACTCGCTTCGCTCGTTCGTTTGAATATTATTTATACCTTCTTTGCTCGTTCGCTTGAATATTATTATTAAATTACTCACTCGGTTCGATCGTTCGCTCGAATTTTATTAATACATTACACACTCGCTTCGATCGTTCGTTTGAATATTAATTATACATTACTCACTCGCTTCGCTCATTAGTTTGATTATTTTTAATACAATACTCACTCGCTTCGCTCGTTCGCTCGAATTTTATTAATACAATACTCATTCGCTTCGCTCGTTCGTTCGAATATTAATAATACATTACTCACTCACTTCGCTCGTTCGTTCGAATTGTATTAATACATGATTGCTCACCTACGTTATATAAGGAACTCCTGTGCAAAATTTCATTCTTCTAACTTCAAAAATGATGAACTTCCATACAAACTTTCATCCCCTATTTAACCCCTTTAAGGGATGAATATTCAAAAATCCTTTCTTATTACTCATCTAAGTTAAATAAGGAACTTCTTGTCAAAATTTCATGCTTCTAACTTAAAAAATTACGAACTTCCATACAAACTTTCATCCCCTATTTAACCCCCTTAGAGGATGAATTTTCAAAAATCCTTTCTTATTGCTCACCTACGTAATATAAGGAACTCCTGTGCAAAATGTCATGCTTCTAGCTTCAAAAATGACGAACTTCCATACAAACTTTCATCCCCTTTTTAGCCCCTTTAGGGGATGAATTTTCAAAAAAACTTTCTTAGTGCTCACCTACGTTATATAAGAAACTCCTGTGCAAAATTTCATGCTTCTAACTTCAAAAATGACGAATTCCCATACAAACTTTCATCCCCTTTTTAGCTCCTTTAGGGGATGAATTTTCAAAAAAACTTTCTTAGTGCTCACCTACGTTCTATAAGAAACTCCTGTGCAAAATTTCATGCTTCTAACTTCAAAAATGACGAATTTCCATACAAACTTTCATCCCCTATTTAACCCCCTTAGGGGTTGAATTTCGAAAAATCCTTTCTTAGTGGGTGCCTGCGTCACAAAAGGAACCTACTGTCCAAATTTCAAGTTTATATCTTCAGCGGTTTGACCTGGGCGTTGTCTGTCAGTCAGTAACGGAACTGTTTTATATATATAGATTACCCCGATTTGGTATTCATTTTTCCTTACTGCTCATCCCCATTTTGTCGTAACGTAATAATATATAGAATCTACGGTATTCGAGAAGGAGAAGGCTTTTAAAAAGTAAAATACATTTTCAAATCGATTCAGTCTTGGAGAGATAATCGCAATCATACATACAAACATATAAATTATGATGCATTAGAAATACCTTGTATTTTTTGATGTCCGTCTAGTGACTTCCTGTGTTTTAACACGACGCGTTTCGGCAACGAGTTGCTATATTCAGGTGTGGTTAAATTTTTTACCGTAATACGCCCGGGCGCTATAAAATGATTTATGGAAGGTGATTATAAAACGGAGGGAAAAGTAATTTTATCCTTTTCAGAGACATTATGAGTTACAAGTTTCACAATGGATGTGACTAGTTTAATAAGTGAAATTTTGCTAGTTTTTATTTAATTTGTTTTTAGTTTTTTCTAAGACGTATTGAAAAGTGTTAGGTTCCATACGTAAATATTCAAAAAACCGGTCTGGATAAAATTTTAATTCTTGGTATAAATGATGAAATTCGCCATGTTTAGATCGTTTTCTATTAATAGGGTGGACATGATAGCTCCTACCCAAATTTGTATTTAAAATATACCACTTTGTAGCAGAAGAACACAAATATTCGTCTTCGCTATCCGACATTTCAAACGCGATTTAAGTTTGTATCAATGCTAGTATCAAAGCTTCGTTGTGCAAACCTATAGCGCTTATAATTCAGCCACCATCTGCCATACATGCTACCATCTAGAATCCCAGCTGCGTACTGCACGTACCTTTATTCTGATCCATTCATTTTTTCCCAAAGCTAAATTCCCTATGTTATACCTCACCGTAAGACGCACTGTATACGGTATGTCACCTTTATGGAACCTCAGCAAATCGCGCGAAGAGCATTTGGTCTTCAATGCAAATTGCAAATCTAATGTTGGCGAAATCCACTCTGATATATTACGTGTAAACACTATAGATTATGGTTATGCGACGTACACACGGGCCGCTATTCCCGGACATTGACTCTTCCATTATACATTGCAAATGTTACCGTCTCTATCTCTCCTCTTTCTTTCTCTATATTTATCTCTCTTTTGAGTAGTTGCACCGGTTTACGCAGCGTTGCCGCCGTTTGCTGGAGCAAATACAGAAATATTATTTAAGACGCTTATGACCTGTCGACCGTCTATTATTTACAATATCTATATGAAATATTATTAACTAGATGAGAGATGAATTAAGTATGGCGTCTTAAATAATATTTATTAACTAACTGTAGGTACCCGTGGCTAGGGTTACCATCAGTCTGGATTTGTCCGGACTTACGACCTTCCCTCCGTACTTTGTCCGACTTTTTAGTTTGTCCGGATTTTTTACTTACTTAGATGAAAAAATTTTGAATGAATGTTTAATTTTCGCATTAAATTACTTAAAGATAAAACATAACTATTAAATCAGTCTAAAATGTCCGGAATTTTTTTGAAATGTCCCGATTTTTGACAGGTCTTTTCAAATTTCGAAATGGTAACCCTACCCGCGGCTGATCCACTCATCATATGCATTTCGTACTGCTGCTATTTTTGATGTAATATCATGAATAAAAAAAAAATACAACCGAATTGCGAACCTCCTCCTTTTTTAAAGTCTGCAGTTAATAATTTATTTTATAAAATATCCTGTGAACGGCAACCTTTGTAAAGTACCAAATAACACTAAAAACATACCTAATTTCATCGAGACGAAACGAGAAAAATCACAATGTATTTTACAATCCAAATAACATCAATAAAATTATATACCTACCTACTTTAGAGAAAGCCTTTCTATTAAGTGAACTAAGTGAAAAGTAATTAGTACCTACCAGTTCAAGTAATTCGCCGATACTCCCAGTGGCGGCGGAAAGGAGAAACGCGCGAAAACATGCAATACAAATTTTTTTTGTCACAGTAATGTGCGTTCAAAAGGCAATTTTGAACGCATATTTTTACGGTCGGTAAATGACCAAAGAGCCATTTTCCTGAGAGTAGTTCCTTCAATTATCCACGAGAGGCAGCACTTGTAGTAGGTACAAACATTATTTATCCATCCCATTAGTGTCGTGTCATTTTAGTGATATAACTTTATTATTTAATTAATTTCATAATTATAGATAGGTACCACTAAAATGATACAACACTAATGCGGGGATAAATAATGTTTGTACCTACCACAAGTGCTGCCTTCCGTGGATAATTGAAGGAACTACTATCAGGAAAATGGCCCATTGACCATAATTACGAAAACTGTGCGAAAACTCGCGGTTCCCGAGGCGAGACAGGGCGCTACGAGGCCGGCCGAGTGTTGTCAGTACACTCTCGCGTTCGGGTAGTCTTGGTATACCTCGGCGAGAGTGTACTGCCGGATTAAAAAACAAAAGTCGGACAGGTCGGATTTGTATATATTTGGCAGGCCACGATCGTAAAAAACCGGACATGTCCGGCTAAATCCGGACATCTGGCAACCCTAGTAACAACAGCTTCCCTACGAGCTCGGTTATTCTAAATCCCTGTTCTGCTGCCATTGCTTTAAATTCGATAAAAATAAGAAAGTTAGAGAGCCGAGAACATGCTCGTAGAAATTGAATTATGCATGGATTTTGTCTGTGCATTTGTAATGTATAGTTAACATAGAATGCAATTCTGTGCGCAGTAAAATAAATGAATATACATAATATAATATAATAGATTGTATTCAATGGAGTTTAAAATATACCGTACTTTAAGCTGGGCACACACGGCTAAACCTCTTAGGGGCCATCCATAAATTACCTCAAAATTTTATTAACTTCCCATTGGAAGTTATTGTAATGGGTCCGAAAATCGAAATCAAAATGTATAACAAATTTTTATGTTTCAAGGTCACTACACTATTTTTACATTATTTTTAGAAAGATGTCTGTGTGTGTGTACGTATGTACGTACGTATGTGTCCACTTCTTTCTAAGACGAAATCTTGAGAATGAAAAATGATATCGACTACGTTAGGGTGCCAATCAACGCGTATTAACGTAAATATGATCTGAAAGAAATTTTTTCAAAATCTTTTTTCTTAACCAAATAGACTTCAAAAAAGTAGATTTTACACAATATCTCGCGAATAAAAAATTATATCGACTTCGTAAGGGTGTCAATCGAGGCATGTTAACGTCATTTTGATCCGACATAAATTTTATTAAATCGGTTCAGCCGTTTTTTATTTTTTAATTATTGTTAAAAATAAATAATAATTATAAAATTAAGAAAAATCGCAGGATAGTGGACAAAATATTGGATTTATTTAATTAAATGTACGACGTTCGTCTATATATTTAGACTTTTTGATAGGGTACATAAAACAAAAACATGGTAACAAATTATGTTGACTATAAATTTTAACAATCAATAATAATAATAAACTTTTTAACAAAAAAAAAACTCCTACAAAGAGCTACTAAAAAGTGAAAAATAATGAAGTTTTGAGGTCTGCGCCAATTTAATAAAATATGAAGTCGGTTAAAAAGAATAGTACCTATAGTGATTAATATCTATCTTTTTTTTAACCGACTTCATATTTTATTAAATTGGCGCAGATCTCAAAATATCATTATTTTCCTCTTTTTAGTGACTTTTTGAAGGGTTTTTTTTTTTGTTAAAAAGTTTTTTATGATTTATATTTACTGGAAGTAGCTACATAATTAATTCGTGACCCAAAGGTTCAAGTTATTTGATGGAAAAGTCTACATAAACTGTGTTGCCTTGAGGTCACAGATATAATAATATATACATGTATGTAAAATTATAAATATTTGATGTGTATTATACTTTTACACAGGTCGATGGTGCTTTACAATGCGTTACAAATAACACACACGTCTATCGCACGTGTGTTGACTGTACGATTCGGTTTGGGACTGTAGCCGGTTAAATTGCAGATTTAAAAGAGACCTGCACTTCACCCATTTCAAGAGATGGCGCCACCATATTATGTAATTTAACCCAATCTTTCTAACAACATAGCGCACTGTAAAAAATGGATGTAAAAATGCTTTGAAAGTTAAGGTAGAATTCGCTCGATTTTCTACGTGATTTTACATTATTATTTATTTTTACACAGAAAACTTCATAAAAACTTGGACTTTTACTGTAAAGTTAAACAAATTTGTGATTTTTACATAAAGTAAATTAAAATTACATAATTTGTGTAATATTCCAATAAAGTGTGTAAAAATTACAAAATAAAATGTATAGTTACATATATAAAATGGATGAATACAAAAAAAATTAATGTAAAATTAGTAACCACGCATGCGCAATGTGTTTTTATGGAGTCTACGTGATGTGCAGGCGATACCTGTTTGCGACGCCTTTGTCTCTTTGTGTGCCTATTACCAGATTAATCGCTGGCTACAAATGGACCATCGATAACCTATGTAATCGGTGTGTAATTGTGTTTTAAAGACCACCAACAGCTAAGGTTATTTGGGCCTAGCACCAATTCATATTTTCAATTCATTATTTTTTTTTTTTTAATATTAAATTGAAAATCCAATTGACACTTTAACAGCTCTCGGGCTAGAACCCGAGAACTGGAGACTTGTAATACAGGAACCATAGCAACGCTATGTAAACAACAGCGCCGCTACACTCTCGGCTATTCTCAACCCCTATGTAATCGGTCTTCTCATTTCTTACAGTGTATGGTAATGTGGTCTGGTCTTTTCGTTGGGTGTCTGCGTTTACACGTTCAACCGTATAAATCTAGTACGGCGTTGAGTTAACTGTATTTTAGTGTTGATTAGGGCACAACAAAGTTCTGAAGCGAACATTTGCCCGTATACAAAGCTATCTCTGTACATATTATAGAAAATACAAACGCGCGATATGCTGTTACATTTAGATCGGGGGCCCTGAAAGGAGGAACTCGCGGATGTAACGAGGGTATTACATTAGCTGACATGTCCTAGATTTGCCATTATGTCACGACATAACAATATCACATCAATAAATAAATGGTAGTTTCGTTCCACATTTTATCTTGACGCTATATATTGACCTCAGTTGTTGAGCGTCTATAATCCATAACCAGTGTCGGATTTGGAGACCCAGGGCCTTTAGGTATTTGACAGCCGGGGCCCTCAAAGCAGCTCGCCTTCAAAAAAATTGAAAAAAATGGATATGGATTGGTTGGAAATTTAGCAAAAAAAAGGGTGTGGGTCTCGGGACCCCCGACAGATGTGAAACATCAAAGAAAACGTTATTGAACTCGGTGGTATTCTCTATGTAGTAGTATATATATTTTTTCAAAAGCAGCAACTAACTGTTATGTTGACGTAATCCATATATACTGCACTGTAACACACGCGGTTACCCGAGCGCACGGAAGCCGAGAGAGAGAGAGAGAGAGTGCCGCAGTGGTGAGGAGAACAGCAGCGAAGGAGCGGACCAAACATTTCGTTGCATATTTCCCCTCACGCGGCTGTTCACAGCCCGACATAAGATGTTTCACATCAAAAAATAGTATGTGGTACATGTATAACATCACTGCCTACATAAATTTGGTCCCTTACTTTGGACTTGAGGCGAAATTTCACGCTTACATAATATACCTACTATTTATTATTTATTGGTAATAACATCTCAATTAATAGAAAATATTGTTTTCACAACGCCGCTATTGAAAATGTTGAAACTGAGCGTTTCCATCCCTAGGGATGAAAATTTTCAGGTCGATTCTCTCTGTTTTTTAATGTTGTTAAGAGGGAGACATAGCGATTGGATCCGCACATAATTTTCAAAAGTCAAATTAAGAAGGAGATAGAGCGATATTGAATCCGCATATAATATTCATAAACGTCAAAATGACAGACATAACCCCACATAAATCTGACAGATCTTTTTTGCGACTTTTTTGCACGCCCAAATTGCAGGTACCTCAAATCGATTTGTCAATAGAGTTGTTGTGAAAAATAATATGCAATTACTCGGTATGAAACTTACGTTTGCAACACGTGTGGTTGCATGCCCTCGTACCTCGGGCAGCAAAATTCACACTGGTTGCAATAACGCCAAGTTTCTTACCTTGTAATGCAATATACTATTTCACTTCGATTTGCAAATATTGCAATAAATTTTTATTATAATTCTTATTATCAAAAAGCCCAATAGTTTGGCCCACTTTTAATTTATTGGCGAACATTGACGTAAAATTCTGATAGTGTGACGCCATATCGGACAGCAACTGGTAGAGGATTTCAAATGTAATTTCGAACATTTTAAATCAATTATAAAATTGAAATACATACGTCATGGCGGCAGTTTGAAATTAACGATATTAACGTCAGAGCAAATTCGATTTGCGATAGTTGCTACACATATAACGCTATTAGCTACATACCTACAGGATGGTTCAGTTTTAACATTGAATATGTTGATAAAATATTCTCCTCGCCGTTGTGATTATGAACAGTAAAAAAACCTTTTTAGAGACAAGCTTTTATTTAAATGCACTAAAAAGGAAAAAATAATTTTTAATAATTTAGGTTCATAATTATAAAAGCGTGGGTCGTGACTAATAAACTATCATAGAGTTCACGACCCACGCTTTTATAATTATGAACCTAAATTATTAAAAATTATTTTTTCCTTTTTAATGCATTTAAATAAAAGCTTGTCTCTAAAAAGTTTTTTTACTAATTTATTTTGTTCATTTTAGTCTTTCAAAATTTTACCCCCCTTTGCCACCCATAGGGGTTGAAATTCGAGAAATCCTTTCTTAGTGGATGCTTACGTCAGAAAAGGAACTGTACAAATTTCAAGTTTCTAGCTTCAGCGATTTGGCCTGGGCGTTGATTAGTCAAAAAAACCCTTCATCCCCGTTTGCAAAAAAATTGCAACCTTTCAAAGGAATCGCAGAAAAAAAGATCTGCAGCCCCTGTTTTATATAATTGGCTATTTTCTGCAGATATTTTAATCAAAATGTGACATACCAGTGGCGTGCAATGAGGTTGCGACTGAATTAATTTAAGAAAAAAATGAACGCCACTGCGTAGTCCCGATTTTTTGTCAATTTTTCAAAATCTTCATTTAATTTGGAATAAGACAGGCTTTTATGGATCCTTAACAAAGGCCCTAGTTTCAGAGATTTTATCATATTTTATCAGAAGAATGCCAACCAACTACTTAGCAAAAAATTATTTAGTGAAGTGTTTATCAATTAAGTTTTAGTGTCATCTATTAGCATATTTCTGAACTAAAAATAACTTATTACCAAAATACTAATTTATCTAAACGAATTTTTTAGTGTCAGCTATTAGCGAAATCTATAAATTACAACTAAGTGTTTATAAAAAAAGGTTTTTTGGTGTCATCTATAAGCGCATTTATGAACTAAAAATAATTTATTACTAAAATACTAAAATTATATTTTTAATTAATTCCACCTTGGTTTCAAAAAAATTATAATTACTGTCAAAGAAAGAATATAACAAAAATAAAAAAATATGTAAATAAATATCATGTAGAATTTAGAAAAAAAATACGTCAAAAATTCTACGGTGCCATCAGGTTTCAAACCGAGGTTCCTATGCATACAACGCAAAGGCGCTGCTTACTACGCTATCGGTACTTAACTGTACGACAAGCCGTTTTTATGATATAAGTATGTCAGCCGCGTCACCTTTGGTATGCGAGCGGTTCACTTTATTTCACTATCCAGGCAAACGCGCCTAAGGAAGTTTTCACTTCAAAAAAATTCGGTGGTAGCCATGGGAAAAAAATAATATGGTAAAATATGATAAAAAAAATGATTTATTTTTATAAACTTTGACACCCTGCATCTTACTTAGAAAACGAGTGCAGAGCATTTTGTTACACTTTTCAGAATCAGAACCTCAAAGTGAATACTTTTTCAAAATATTTAAATTTGAAGCATCCTGTATAATATATTTACTATCAGATGCCGACTCCGTCATCATACCAACGCATGCGCAGTACTGACGCGCACACATCAATGCAATTAAACAAGTCACTGTGTAATTAAATGTACATATATTAAAAATCCATTAATTAAAATCACTGCAAGTTCCTTTGGAACATTCGTATTACTAAATTGAATCAACAAAAGCCGACATCCATTTTCTTTTCGTGGCGTCTTCACGAAACAGCGAAATGTTTGTTTTTTTAATGTAGTTGCTTCCATTTATCTCGTTGCTTCAAATCATTGCCCGCGGCCTAAACTATACAGACCGAGAGGCGAGAGTTAGTGACAATTTTTTGGTGTTATTTATCAAGGCCTTATTTTTGTGACGATGTTGAGGGAGACATATTAAAGTGCCCTGAGTAAGGGATTTTGCTAGAAAGCGGTATGGGAGGGATGCAGACCGCCCCCAACATGTAACAAAAAAAAATGGTCACAATTATTATTGCTTCAAGGCTGACATTGTTTGTATAGCTTGTCGGTGACCCAATAATGTTATTATAATATTTGCAGATCGATTGGTCAGTATTAAAGAGGTGGCAGATCACCCTAAACGTGTCATGTACCTGACGAAATTTATATTTAGTGAACCCTACACTATCTTTTTTTCTTTTATTTGTTTATTTATTTTTAATTATTAAGGTTTGGAACCGCTGGGCCCACCCAGTTCCTCGTTAAGGTTTAATTTTATCAATAAAGCAAATACGAATTAACTAAACAATATCTTTAATAATCCCGATACATCAAAAATACATGTGTAACAGTTTACTGAGATTTTCTGAGTTTCAGACGGCTTAAAGCCTCGCCAAACTCAGAAATCAGAACTAATTACAGTGAAATAACCACACCCTGATTGTAAAGTTATCAGACTAAAATTTGTCTATACTTTACAATGCAGGTTTAAAATTTAATTATTTAAATTATTATTTATTATTGAAAAACAAGATAAATTAGTGACAATATACGAAATAACCGATTAATGAATTTATGAATTTATACGACAGACATATATTTTATAGCAAACAGCTTATGATGCGACCGGGCTATTGAAAATCAGTTCAAGAAGTCTTCGTAAGTATGAAATTATTTCAATCGAAAGTAAAACTAAATGTTATGTAAGGAGACAACGGTAATTAAGTAATAGCCAAATTAATTTTTAAAAGTTGAAATATTTACTTGAATTATTTGCGTACCAAATATATGTCTGTTAGAAAATTTATTTAAAAAAAAAAGACCAAATATAAAACGTTTTATTGGAGGCTAAAAACGCCTCAGGCACCCCCGCGTGACAGAGAACTGCTTCAGGCAGCTTCTCGTTGGATGTATGGTTTTAGGTCTTCTATGTGACAGCGATATTTGTGGTTGGCGTCGTGTAGATCAGCTAGCTCGCATGAAACAGGCGATGTAAATCTTGTTATTCGGCGTGGCTCGGACCAACGGGCTTGAAACTTTCGAACGTCATCTCCTGGAGCATTCGGCTGGTGGAGACGCTGTAGTACTAACTGGCCGATGTAGAAAGGATGCTGACCCGGCCGATGGCGGTCATAGTATTTGCGAACTTTAGCATGGCTTCTCTCCAAGGCAGTGCGTACTCTCTCGACGTCGACTCTTCCATCGTCTACAAAACTTGAGAGATCCCATTTAAGATCTAGCGGCTGTGTGAGTTCGCGACCAAGGAACACCGATGCCGGAGAAGTGTTAGTGGCCTCGCTAATGGCCGAGTTGTGAGAATAAGCCACGAATGATGTAAACTTGTCCCATTGTTTATGTGAGCTGCCATACTCTTTCAGCAATATTGACAATCCAGCTTTGATATCCCGGTTGGCGCGTTCGACGGCGTTGCTGCTAGGTCTATATGGGGATGTGAAGACTTGGCTTATGCCCCATTGTAAACACATGTAGCGGAAACTCGCACTCTTGAAACATGTAGCATTGTCAGAAACGAGCGTTCTTGGTGGTCCATATTTTGTCCAGACGGCAATTAGCTTTTGGATGGTGGCAGCTGACGTGGTGCGTTTGACTGGTATAATTTCCAGCCACTTGCTGAATCCATCGATGACGACAAGTGCATAGCGACATCCGGTGCTAGTAACAGTCAAAGGACCAATGTGGTCAATGTAGACACGTTCCCAAACGTTCTGTGGTAAAGTCGACGCCAGTGGAGCTGCAATTCGTTGATTGTGCGGTTTGCAGCTTTGACAGGCATCACACGAACGTACGTAGTCTCGGACGTCCTTATATAGCGAAGCCCACCAGAAGCGGCGAGCGATCTGTCGGTAAGTACGAGTTATTCCAGGATGCGCACTCGTTTTCGTATCGTGAAAATAAAATACGACCATCTTTTGAACGGCTTTTGGGACGACAACTCGCTTCAATTTGTTTTTGCCAACAAGCCGCACCAACAGCCCGTCGCGTAACTGATAACTTGTGACATCATTGTCACCGTTATTGAGTCGGTCAATGATGAGTTGGCAGTCCGGATCGGAGAGCTGGTGTGTCCGAATTGACACAAACGATTGCGGGACCTCGTCCAGCAGGTTGATGGAGGCTTCTGTTGTACGAATTGCATTACATGTAGCGTGGTTCTTGTCATCTTGGACGTCTTCATCAGCGTAGAGTCGACTTAACGCATCAGCGACTACATTGAGCTTCCCACGGATATGTTCAACGTCGTAATGGAAGTGAGACAACTTTAGAACCCACCTTCCAATGCGTCCCAGTTGTCGAGGATGTTTCAACAGCCATGTGAGTGCGCAGCTGTCAGTTTGTAGAAGAAATTTTCCACTCAGCAAGTATTCCTTGAATTTTTCTAGCGCCCACACTACAGCTAAGGCCTCTAATTCATAGGTCGAGTAGCGTCGCTCTGCATCTGTGAGCTTGCGGCTTGCAAACTGTATCGGATGGAGGCCATCGTCGAATTTTTGCAACAGCACTGCGCCGAGAGCTTCTTGACTGGCGTCAGTTTGGACAATAAATTGTCTTACAAAATCAGGATACGTAAGTACAGGTGCACAAGCTAGCTTTCGTTTGATTACTTCGAAGGCCTTCATTTCATCAGGTCCCATGTGGAAGTGAACGCCTTTCTTTTTTAATCGATTGAGCGGTGAGACTATAAGCGAAAAATTCTCAATAAATCGTGAGAAAAATGATGCCATACCAAGAAATTGACGAAGCTGTTTTAGGTTTCTCGGAACAGGAAGCTCTTTGATTGCGGCAACCTTGCTTGGATCTACATGGACACCTGAGCCGGAGATTATGTGGCCCAGAAACTTGATCCGATGTCGGCATAACTGCATTTTATCTGGGTTGGCGGTGAACCCAGCTCGTCTAAGTCTACTGAAGACGATGTTCAGGTGTTCAAGATGCTCTTTAAAACTTGAACTGTGGACCAGTATGTCGTCAAAGTACGGTATGCAGCATTTATAGCGCAGATCCGAGAATATCTGAAACATAATACGATTTAATGCTTGTGGACTAACACTTAAACCAAAGGGAACTTGTCGGAATTGATATTGAGAGGTCGGAGTGACAAACGCTGTATATTTTTTGCTTTCAGGAGACAAAGGAATTTGGTAAAAGGCACTGGCTAAGTCTATGGACGAAAATATTCTTGATCCGTGGAGACTCTGAAAGACGGCGTCCATATTCGGTGATGGAAATGCGTCGAAGACAACTTTAGAATTCAAATGTCGGTAGTCAATGACAAGTCGATTAGTTCCATCTTTCTTGGGAACAAAGAAGGCTGGAGCTCCATAAGGACTGCAAGATTTTTCTATGACTCCTTGGTCTAATAGTTTCTGAATGTGGTCATCCATCTCTCGAGCTCTGATTGGATTCATCGGATAAGGACTACGACGAACGGGTATATTGTCTTTCATATGTATTGTATAAGTATAATCGTTCGCTCTACCCAGGATATTCTTGGTAATAACATCACTATAGGAAACCAGCAATTCATTCAATTGAGATTGTTGAGTCTCAGAAAGTTCAGTGTTAATCGATGAATTATCTTGGATGCTGAACAGCTTAGCACTTCGCGAATCGGTAGTAAATGGAACTCCAACTTCAGGCTTGAAGTCGAATTTCACTTCAAGTTTTGAAAAGTCAAGTTGAGCTTTCAGTTGACGAAGTGTATTAACGCCCATGATAATATCGTGCGAAAGATTAGGTAGGATGATCAACAAAATGTCCCAAGAAAACTCCTCGATTTTGATGTGACATTTAAGACGATGCTTAACAGTTGTACAGTGGCCATCGGCTAAAGTTATCCGAGTTGTTTCGGGTATAATCTTACCAAGCTTCAACATACTAATTGTGTTAGCCACTTTCTTGGAAATAATAGAATGCGTAGCTCCTGAGTCTAGAAGAGCGTCGAACATTAAATGGCCTATAGACAGTTTAATTATAGGTAAAGTTGTAATCGGTGACGGTCGTTTTAAAAATTTAATGACTGGATATTTACAATGACTATGCGGGTATCTTGATGACGATTCTTCGGTTATTTCGTAATTATTTAGTTTTTTGACGGCTTAGATTTGACAAATTTATTTGCTTCCGCTTCAAAATGAATTCGGTCTCTTCTTAAAACTTGAGCATATTCTCTTGCCAGTGTGTCAAGCTCATTGAAATTGGTTGGCATAGTGCGAAGTCGACAGAAATCGTACGTTGTTTTGTTAAGCCTTGCCCAAATATTAACAATAATTTCTTGTTCCGCTAGTGAAGAATTAAGAACACGTGCCTTTCGACGAATGTCTGCAACGTAATCATCGAACTGTTCATTTGAACGTTGCCATCTCTCTATAAGTGAGGCGGTGTACAGTGTTTTATCAACTGGCGTTAAAAAACGTTCGAGTATTTGTATCTTCAATTCATTCCAGGATTCAACACGATGAGCGACTTCGGACAACCATTCCAGAAAACTGCCTTGACATAACGATATAAGCTGAAAAATCAACGGTTTTTCTTTAACCAGCTTCTTGTCAACAATTCTTTCTACTTCTTCAATAAAGCAAAGTATGACGTCTAGATTTTTCCCGTCACAAATCGGTACTGGTTTCAATAAATCAGATATATCAATGCCCATTTTAATAGGTACAGGCGTTAAACTTGCGGTATTATAACGATTTTCAGTATCACTGCGATTCATTGCTTGCATTTGAGCTTGAAGTATAAATAGCTGTTCTTGTATACTGCGTTCCTTGACGACTTGACTCACATTTTGCGATAACGAATTTAACCCTGTAGACAAATCGCTTAATGTTTGTTGAGATTTGATATTTAGTTCAGTTTGAGTCTTCATAAACTGGAAAACACGAGACGGAGAATGATCAAATCCAGTTTGCGCTGAAGAACTTGGTACAAATGGCAATGAAGCAGCTTGATCCTCTCTCTCAGTAGATGAAATTGTGGTACTGATTGTCGTTTTAGGGATGGCGCCCGTTTGACGTTGACTTATTTGAGCTTCTGGCGTGTGAAACTGCTCGTTTTTGTCAGATATTGGCGACTGAGTTAACTCTATCGGCGTCTTGCTTGTAGTTTCACTTCGAAGAGAAGGTTTCGGCATTTTAATGCAATTATGTGGAAAAACAAAACAAAATGAATTTAAATAATTAAATTAAAACCTTAAAATGCTTCTTGAACTGATAAACGCGTTGAACGAAAAAAAGGTTAATAAACCTGACGTAATACGGATTCACGGTTACGCAACACAAACGCTGAATGAGACAAAATTAAACGCGTAGATCTACTTCGTTAAGAACAGATTTTAAACTTAACTATAGCTCTGCTACCATTACTGAACCCTACACTATCTTTTTTTCTTTTATTTGTTTATTTATTTTTAATTATTAAGGTTTGGAACCGCTGGGCCCACCCAGTTCCTCGTTAAGGTTTAATTTTATCAATAAAGCAAATACGAATTAACTAAACAATATCTTTAATAATCCCGATACATCAAAAATACATGTGTAACAGTTTACTGAGATTTTCTGAGTTTCAGACGGCTTAAAGCCTCGCCAAACTCAGAAATCAGAACTAATTACAGTGAAATAACCACACCCTGATTGTAAAGTTATCAGACTAAAATTTGTCTATACTTTACAATGCAGGTTTAAAATTTAATTATTTAAATTATTATTTATTATTGAAAAACAAGATAAATTAGTGACAATATACGAAATAACCGATTAATGAATTTATGAATTTATACGACAGACATATATTTTATAGCAAACAGCTTATGATGCGACCGGGCTATTGAAAATCAGTTCAAGAAGTCTTCGTAAGTATGAAATTATTTCAATCGAAAGTAAAACTAAATGTTATGTAAGGAGACAACGGTAATTAAGTAATAGCCAAATTAATTTTTAAAAGTTGAAATATTTACTTGAATTATTTGCGTACCAAATATATGTCTGTTAGAAAATTTATTTAAAAAAAAAAGACCAAATATAAAACGTTTTATTGGAGGCTAAAAACGCCTCATTAGTTCAAGTTTCAAATTTTAATATGTTGTTACGGCGACTGTTTTAAGCATATATTTCAATTTGCAGAACAAAATGTCGGTATTAATCCCCTTGCAGAACGATATAAACACCTAAGCGAGCAAGTTTCACTCTAAGAGAGGGGGTTAATACCGACATTTTGTTCTGCAAATTGAAATATATGCTTAAAACAGTCGCCGTAACAACATATTAAAATTTGAACCTTGAACTAATAATATGAATTTCGTCGGGTACATGACACGTTTAGGGTGATCTTCCACCCCTTTAATACTGACCAATCGATCTGCAAATATTATAATAGCATTATTGGGTCACCGACAAGCTATACAAACAATTTCAGCCTTGAAGCAATAATAATTGTGATCATTTTTTTTGTTACATGTTGGGGGCGGTCTGCATCCCTCCCATACCGCTGTCTAGCAAAATCCCTTGCTCAGCGGCTCTTTAGTGTGCCTCCCTCAACATCTTCACAAAAATAAGGCCTTGAATAAATAACACCAAAAAATTGTCACTAGCTCTCGGTCCATAAGATTAAGCCCCCCTTGCCAAAAAGCATTTTGCTCGTGACGTCATAATATATGCAAGTATAGAGGACCAGAGTCGTAGCTAGGATCATTTTTGCTTCTGGCAAGATCCTGATTTCGCACCTGACTTCGCGCTCTTTTCTTGAAAATAATCATTAGTGATGAGCAAAGCAAGACTAAGACTTGGACAGTCTTAGTCTTGGTCTTGCTAAATATGTCTGGTCTTGGTCTTGCTTATTAGTCTTGGTCTTGCGTATCAAGTCTTGGTCTTGCTCATTTTATCTGTCTGCACGAGCGCACTTAAAGACGAGCCGCCACGGCTCTGAAGTAAGAATTTTCGTTTAGTCTTGTGTATTTGGTCTTGGTCTTGCATATTCGGTCTTGGTCTTGTTCTTGTTCATTCGGTCTTGGTCTTGCTAGTCTAATGATAGTCTTAGTCTTGCTTTTTCGCAAGACCAAGACCAAGACTGCAAGACCAAGACCTCATCGCTAATAATCATATTCGCATCGCTGATTATACCTACATAGTTTTGAACTGGATTTTTTAAAATTGTAATAAGAAGCCAAATGTGAATGTTGAAGCGTAAATCATAGAGCATTATAATTTCGCAACTGTAAATAAATTATGTTTTATATTGTTATTGAAGTCAATTATTAACTAAATTAATACGTACTGTCAGTTAATTTGAAGTTATGGCACAATCTCGTAATTAGCGGAAAGTTGTTATGTTGGATAATTATAGGACGGATAATAAAAAAGTCAAAACATTTCAAACTAAAATAACATACACGGTGTCCCAAAAGTTACGTCAAGGATTTTTGAAGTTATACTTCATTAGCGAAGGATGTGAATACAATGACTCTGACTCAAAAATTAAGATAAAGATAAAAAATATTCTTTATTGTCTTATTTATTATAAAAGTTTTGTACAGAATTTAAAAAAATAATGGTTTTAAATAGCGTACCCGGTGATAATCACCACAACCGAGTTATTTTTATTTGTTACGAGAGGAAAAATTGCTTGTCTATTTTGTGATATTCCAGAAAAAAATGGGAAAAAAAACTGGGTCATTTGGATTTCAAAAATTAATGAAATACTGTAATGTAACCTTGACTGGGATAAGACGGCTCTAACGATTTGGATGGAATTTACTAAAAAAGTATAATTATGTTTAGATTTTATTGTTGTTATTTTTTTAACTAATATTTAAATTAATAAGTATATTACTTTTATATTACCTATATAAAATATATAGGTACCTACATACGTTATGTAGTATGACGTATACTGACGTATAATAATATTATCTACTTATAGGTAGGTAATTTTTTTTCTTAAAAACGACTAACGATTTTGATGAAATAGGAACTTTAAGTACTATTTTTTTTTGAACTCATCCGAGCAAAGTTCGGTCATCCAGATATTTAAGAATATAAAAAGAGAATTGTTTCGTTGGGAAAATTTTCAGTCACGAGCGACTGTTTACTAGACGGGAGCATAGAACTGACTATTCAGTCGAATTTTTTTTACATAGGTAGGTACGTAATAAGAAAAAGCTGGAAAGTAAAGTTGAATGATATATTGCTTTTTGCATTTTAAAATTAATTTTTCGTAGAGCACTAATCGAATTTTGTAAAATGCGAGAAGAGGAAATTGAGAAATGGTCAAACGAATGAAAATACCTCTCGAAAAATCTCATAAGACTCAATTTTCTTGGTGTTCTCTAGCATCGATAACTGAATTGTACCTGTAAATTTCAAGATAAAATTTAGATGCGCTACGGTCTATTTAATAGATTAGGAAAGGAAGGCGTGGCGGAGTAGCAACTGTCTCCTTCCAACTAGAATCTGCGTTAAACGTACGTTCACCCATTGACACGACACAACTGTCAAATTTCATTCATTCTACTGACATAACCTCGTTTTCACGTCGTCGTTAATAATTAAAGCAATTTATTATGGGATGGTGTCTTGTACTTGACTGCAGTTATAATGAAAATTATGATTGCAAAAAGTTTAAATTTCCGACTGAGGAAAAAGCTAAAATAATACCTAGATATCCAATACCTAATTTATGTAAACATTTCTTTTATCCTTTTAGCTTGCCCTCCCTTGATCTAGCGTAGCTCAGACGACTTCAGAACACTTTTTCAACTCCAAATGGAAAGAACAAACTCAATTTCTAATTATAATTGCTTAAATTATACCTCGACAAACGTCAACGAGGTTAAGTTAGGTTAGAATAAACGTCACTGGCTGAATCAAGTTAGGACATTAATTTTTCATAAATTTTTAAATTCAAATAAAAAATTATTTCACATGAAATAATAAAGTTTTATAGCCAATAATGACGGGATTTATTAATTATTTTTATGAAACAGCCATTGTTTTGGTAAGAAATGTGTTTTAAGGGAATAGTAACGAATACATTTTTGAACGCCAATCGACTCCACTTTAAAATTCGCGCTCAAATTAGGACCGCCTACTTCTGTAGTCTATTGTTATAAACGACTTTTTTTAAATCGCACTCCATCAAACATAAATAATGTCGTTGATTTTTTGTCTAGCACTTAAAACGGCTTCACAATACTTTTTTGAAGTAGACCACACCTCTATTTTTCCTTTCGAGCGGCTGACGTCACCAGCTCCGAATATCACGGCCTACTAATATAGCCCATTATTCAATATTTCATTGAAAGAATAATTTCTCAAAATATAAAAAATTGTGGAGGCCCCAGAGCTTCAGCCTTTGTTGCCCTCCCATAAATCCAGCTCTGATTAAAACAAAAACCGCGCTGTCTTTTCGACACCACAATAGCACTCCAAGGTTAAAGACGTAATCACGTCAACCGATCGAGTCAATTTACTAACAGAATCAATTCAAGTCACAATTTACAGAATAATAACACAGGCAGGTGTTAACATGTGGTTGGCAATTTCTCAAATTATAAAAAATTGTGGAGGCCCCAGAGCTTCAGCCTTTGTTGCCCTCCCTTAATTCCAGCTCTGATTAAAACAAAAACCGCGCTGTCTTTTCGACACCATAGCACTCCAAGGTTAAAGACGTAATCACGTCAACCGATCGAGTCAATTTACTAAAGGCCGGTTCTCACGGGGCGATTTTAGTTGATCAACTTTAATTGATCAACTAAAATTGAACTTAAATTGAACAACTTTTCGTTCTCACGTTTCAATGAAAATTGATTGACTGTTTCAACTTCAAAATGGCGCCAAATGCAGTTTTCCGTGCAGGTCTAGGAATAATAGTCACTTTAAGGGACGAACTAAAAAAATTTAATGAAAATGACGAAACAACGCAAAAAACGTCGTTTTTGGGTTAGACGGTGGATTTCGAGAAGATATCAAATTTAATTTTATTTTTAATGTCCGCTATATACAGGTCTTCTAACCTCATTTCACTCTTTATAATATGTAATGCATTTTCTCGGCAATCTTTATTTCTGTATGAGTCTAATTTGTGATTCCACAAGCAATCGTGTTTTTGATTCAACTCTAAGAAATTTAATGTTAATTTTTC
Source organism: Mongoloraphidia duomilia (assembly GCA_039654895.1). Taxonomy (NCBI): domain Eukaryota; kingdom Metazoa; phylum Arthropoda; class Insecta; order Raphidioptera; family Raphidiidae; genus Mongoloraphidia; species Mongoloraphidia duomilia. Next base: position 3,566,546 of record CM077524.1, read on the forward strand.
TGACCACTTCATTATTATAAATAATAATATAACACTTCGGGATACCAGACAACATTGACAGTACTGACAGACGAATGAACTGAAGTTGACTGACAATACAATAGTTCGCAGTTCACACGCTTCAAATAGCAGTTTCAACTAGTTTGAAGTTGAATATGACTCATACTTGAACGATAAAGTTAGACTCAGTCCAACTTTTGTGGAACCGACTAAAATTGATCAACAAAAGTTGAAATATAGGTTCTCACGCTCATTTTCATTCGATTTTAGTTGATCAACTAAAGTTGATCAATTAAAATCGCCCCGTGAGAACCGGCCTTAACAGAATCAATTCAAGTCACAATTTACAGAATAATAACACAGGCAGGTGTTAATATTTGGTTGGCAATTTCTCAAATTATAAAAAATATAAAAAATTGTGGAGGCCCCAGAGCTTCAGCCTTTGCTGCCCTCCCATAAATCCAGCTCTGATTAAAACAAAAACCGTGCTGTCTTTTCGACACCACAATAGCACTCCAAGGTTAAAGACGTAATCACGTCAACAACCGATCGAGTCAATTTACTAACAGAATCAATTCAAGTCACAATTTACAGAATAATAACACAGGCAGGTGTTAATATTTGGTTGGCAATTTGTAGTTGAATCACGTCTCTCAAAGTTCTATTCGGAACGAGAGAAGGACAGACGAAGTCGTTGAAGAGAGGAGCGAGGGAAGCAGACTGGGGATCACACTGTGCAGTCTAGACAAAACGTCTTCTGACACTGCGACTGCCAGTAGCAGAGCATTACTCTTTTACTGGCATAGGCCATTGGTGAAATGGTACGAAACTATCCTCTGCACCTACTAAAACAAACTGGAGGACAGTGTGGTCCAGTGGTTAGCGTCGCGGCCTCTGAATCAGACTGTCGTGGGTTCGAATCCCGCCTCCGCTCATGGATGTGTTGTGATGTCATTTAGTTTTAAGTGAGTTGTTATTTAATGTAATCAAGACGCTAATGACCTAAGTTGTCGACGCGTCTATAATTTACAATAAATAAAATAAAACAAACTGTCGTTTCTGAAGCGAACCATCGTTAGCCTCGACAGGAGTAATTTCGTTCAACAGCGTAATGTAACGAAAATCGGCCAAGTGCGAGTCAAACTCACGCACCGAGTTTCGTACAATAATAAAAAGTGGGTGTGTGCTTATGACCACACGGCAGAAGTGAAAACTTGATTATATGCAAAACATACATAATATTATATATTCGTTTATTATTATAATATGTATAACTTATTACCAACACTCTACAAATACCTTTTCAATTAAGTTTTAATGTCATCTATTGGCGCACTTGTGAATTACAAATAACTTATTACCAACATACCACAAATACCTTTTCAATTAAGTTTTAGTGTCATCTATTGGCGCACTTATGAACTACAAAAAACTTATTACCAGCATACTACAAATACGTTTTCGTGTTTGAGCCGAGTAAACCCGATTCAGCGTCACCGATCCGAAGCGTGATGGTTCACTTTCGTTCACTACTCAGGCAAAGTGCGCCTAAGGAAGTTTTCACTTCAAAATGATGTTTGGTGTGTGGGTAAAACCACACTGCTAACTTTCCATTGGGTGCCCTTAGAAATGAGATACCAGTCTACCGCAATAGAGGTTAACATTTGACAACAATTTTACAGTAGTTTTTTTTGTTATAAAAAAAAAACGCCAATTCAATTTTTTTTTCAAACCTTATCAGGTGTTGATTATGCAATTGGGTTTTTAAGTGAATTTTTTTTTTACTTAAATGGAAAGACCACATACAAGTTTTATAGCAAAACTGTTTTTATTTAATTTTTTTGCTTACTAATTAAAAAGTTATATTTAAATAAAAATTAATTTTTAAACTCAGTTCCGATAACGCGCCGAAAGAATCCGAACGCGTGTGACGTCATTATGTTATCTATGGTCTTTGTATCCATGGTTACCAAGTTAAAAATTTATTATTTTTGATAGTATGTGTAATACATATACACAAATACCCACAAATGCAGACACATTTTAACATAACGACGTCACAAACATTCCTGGCGCGTTTTGAAGTCACGTGATATTTTTTAAATTTTTATACATTTTAATTAATTTTTAGTAATTTATCTATAGCTTTAAAAAAATTTTTCTTTTCGATTTTCAATATTATTTATGTTAAATTATTAGAAAAAATTAAAAAATTAATAATTTTTTTTAAACTTAAATACCTAATTATGCGTCGAAAAAAATTGGTTCGGAGTCAATATCGCCATTAGTCCTTGAGATATTTTTAAAACTTAATTGATTATTTAATTCTAATAATTATCTGTCAGGATTCATGCCACAACAACCCACAATCTGTGAAAATTTCAATTAGCTACCTCTTACCGTTTGTGAGACAGGCTTTGTAACAGACGGACGGACGGACAGACAGACTCAGTTCAGAGGTACGGAACCATCAAGAGCGGGGATTCGATTGATTGGGAAAACGTTTGGTAACATTGCTTCTGAATGCAATGAGCCATTTTCCTGTGAGTAGTTCGTTCAGTTATTCACTAGAGGCAGCACTTGTGGTAGGTACAAACATTATTTATTCCCCATTGATGTCGTGTCATTTTAGTGGTATAACTTAATTATTTAATAATTAAGTTATACCACTAAAATGACATGACACTAATGGGGAATAAATAATGTTTGTACCTACCGCAAGTGCTGCCTCTCGTGGATAATTGAAGGAACTACTCTCAGGAAAATGGCTCATTGTGATGTAGTTTAGACGTGTAATAGTTGTGACCTGCTTGAACATTGGCTTTTAAGTGCTTGAAACGTAAGTATTAAAATAAGGGCTACAAAACTTGCATTAAGAAATTAATTTAATTAAAAAAGAATTCAATTTCAAAGAAGGCCTTTGTATAAAAACGTCAATCATTAATAAATTGAACAAATTTATATTAAGTATTGCAATTAAATGCGTTGTCTGAAGTACCACTGAATTCTGAAAAGCATTTTTACAGTCGATTTATTTATTGTTTCATTAGTAATCGACATAAATTAAAATTGCGTACTGTTGGCATTGTAGAGTAATTGGAAACTTGCCCAACGCGAAATTGAGAGTATTTTCCGGTTTTTTAATATTGGAAATGTTTATGTTCGTATATGGGGGCAGAGTTACGAGTTTTCGTTCAAGGCCAAAAGACAACGGTGTCGCAATCAAGTGAGGAGCAATCATGCAAAATTGAACAAGTGCAAGTTTTTCGAAATGTGTTTTATATCATGTCTAGTTAATTGAGAGGTATTTGCGACGATCTGCGGTGTTATTTTTGAGCAAATGTTAATAAATACTGTAGAAAAATCCATTTAAAAGTTAAGTAATTAAGCAAAAGTGAACGCGTATATAACAGAAGAATAATAGGGTTATTCCTGACAAAACTAAACAGTGCATTGATAAATATTGTGTGTATAATAAACAGTTAATTATGTTTCATATATGCTGTTATCATTTCCAATGTCCTCGATGGTTGCAAGGATTGCGAAATTTGTGAATTTTTTTAATACAATATGGAACTACTTCCCGAATCATCATTGCACAGATAAGATATGGGGAATCCCCGCGATTTGTTAGATTCAGTGCGGCACATTGTATGCTTTATAATGATATCGCGTGCGGCATCAGGTGGTGTTGTGCTGCATCATCAGTGCTTGCATACCGCCGGACAAAAGGCTTAATAGGAGGTTCTGTAGCGCCAGCGAGCCACGTGCTCGATGTGTTTCACTTCTCACCCTCCGCAAAGAACCATTGTGAAACCCTCTCGCTCTTGTTTACGCACTAGAGCACACATATCTGCTAACAAAATACTTAAAGATCACGCAGTAATGCAGCGCTTTACACGTGTTTAGGTTTTTAAAATTAATTTAGTAATCAATACCTAATATATATAAATTATAATTTAAAAAAACTAAAAAACACGCTTTAATAAACTAAAAAGTAAAAAATAATTAATTTTATTGTAAAAAAGCGTGGGGTAGTATGAAAATATGATACAAAGCACCCCACGCTTTTTTACAATAAAATTAATTATTTTTTACTTTTTAGTTCATTAAAGCGTGTTTTTTAGTTTTTTTAAATTATAATTTATTTTTGCTTTTTAGTCCTGGAGATCCTGGTCAGGATAATGGGACAAACTTATGGAATTATTGTATTGTAATCGGTCCTTGATAAGTGTGCTAAGTTTCAGTTCAATCTGAAGTTTTTTGCTTTTTTTTTTAGTCCTGGAGATCCTGGTCAGGATAATGGGACAAACTTATGGAATTATTGTATTGTCGTCGGTCCTTGATAAGTGTGCAAAGTTTAAACTAAATCTGATCGTTCAAAGTTGGTCAAAATCAAGTTCAAAGAAGTCGGTTACAAACTGACAAACAAGAAAGCAAGCAAGCACGCAAACATACAGGTGAAGCTAATATAAGCGTGTTAATAAAAACGAAAAATTGCACCGTCAGAAGTGGGGGAAATAAGCTGCTAGCGGGGAATCGAAACCGATTGGCTGGCGGGTAGGTACGAATGCATTGAGGGGGAAACTCGATCGACACGCCCCTTTTCGTCGCGTGAAATTTACACGCACCCAGTATTTTTGAAGTGAAAACTTCTTTAGGCGCACTTTGTGTTCTTTCTGAATAGTGAACGAAAGTAAACCGTCACGCTCGGGTCGGTGATGCTGAATCGGGTGTACTCGGCTCCACTTGACATCAAGCGCGCTCGGGTCGGTGACTACGTTTACTGTCAAACAAGGAGTGCATCGTTTCAAGAATTACGTTTTTATTTATGACCACATGACAGGAGTGAAAACTTTTGATTTTCTAATTTTAAAATATATGTTTTAGTGTCATCTATTAGCGCGCCTATGAACTACAAATAACTTACAGCATACCACAAATATAACCTTTTCAATTAAGTTTTAGTGTCATCTATTAGCGCACTTATGAACTACAAATAACTTATAGCATACCACAAATACCTTTTCAATTAAGTTTTAGTGTCATCTATTAGCGCACTTATGAACTACAAATAACTTATAGCATACCACAAATACCTTTTCAATTAAGTTTTAGTGTCATCTATTAGCGCGCTTATGAACTACAAAAAACTCATTACCAGCATTCTACAAAATACTTTTTCGTGTTTAAGCCGAGTAAACCCGATTGAGCGTCACCGACTCGAAGCGTGACGGTTCACTTTCGTTCACTACTTAGGCAAAGTGCGCCTAAGGAAGTTTTCACTTCAAAAACTTAGTAGCTAAGGGACTCTGTTTAACACAAGGTTATGTTGTAAAGTGAACAAAGGGCTCAGAATTGGGATAATGGCAGTATTGAAGGAGAGTTGGGAGGAGGGCGTTGTCTGTTGGGTGGATTCGATCATTGGATGGCGCACGTTGTATTGTTGTTGCTGGCCACCCTTTAGCCTTACTTTATACAAAAATATCTCTAGCGCAACATGCGAAACTATGATCATTTCAAATGACTTAATTAAATTGAAAACACTTTGTTATATTAAACTAACTTCCTAGTTCGGCTTCGTCCAGGTTCAAATCGCTATTTTCGCTCACCACTCATCCCCCTTTTGTTGTAGCATAATCATATACAGGGTGCTGAATCATTTTGCGGGTAATAGGGATTTAACCCGTAAAATCAAACTTGCGATTTCCTGCTTCCCTAATTATTTTAGGAAAAATATCTTCGAATAAAAGTTTTAGAACATAAAATTCTGCATCTAAATAAATAAACAAAATTAATTTTGCATTCTTTGTAACGGCAGAATTTTGATATGAAAATGTCAAAATTACCTCAAAAACAGATAGCGATGGCCATTGAACTTGAATAAAATGATTAGAAATTATGCTGACAGCTAAAACGTCATCATTTTGTTCAAGTTCCATGGCTATCGCTATCTGTTTTTGAGGTAATTTTGACACTTTCATATCAAATTTCTGCCGTCATAAAGCATGCAAAATCAATATTGTTTAATGATTTAGATACAGAATTTTATGTTCTAAAACTTTTATTCGAAGATATTTTTCCTAAAATAATTAGGGAAGCAGGAAATCTCAAAAGTTTGATTTTACGGGTTAAATCCCTATTATACCCGCAAAACGATTCAGCACCTTATATAACATTTCAAGTAATTTCAAGACGCCAGAGTTGTCAAATTTGGCCGGTAGGCTGCACAACGATCTAAATTTAAAACTACGCAGCTTGTATATAGCTTTAAAAGAATAGCGAATCTTATTGTTTCGTCTGTCTTCGAAAATATTTATGATTTTCGTGCGCAGTTTAGTCGGTGCAGCAGACCACCAGCAATAAAACAATATAAGAAATTAATCCATGTTACGTCAAGCATTGAAGTAAGAAAAGCGTTGCTGTGTCAAATTTCAATCCGGTATTGTTTTGTTTGACCTTCGTCAGACCTCCGTGCTTATTTATGCCATGTTATATTATGTTCATACATATAATATGACTGAACAAACTACGAAAGATACAAGGGATGTGATAATTCAGTTAACAAGGTGTTAGGTAAATCCTTGGGGTAAATCTCATTAATGAAATAGATATTAGTAAAAAAAACCTTTTAGAGTCAAGCTTTTAAGAATTGTTGGAAATGAGAACTTCCGTGGCACAAAGGATCAATAAAAAGCAATACTGATTTTATTAAATTTGCATTTTACTAACGTTTCGGTATTCTTTATACCATCTTCAGAGTCTACAAAATAATACAAACGTGGGTGAGAATATGTGGAAATAAAGTTAAAATTAACAAAAATTTAAATGTGTTTTTTTTTTATAACTTACCAAATGCTGTCAATTTATTTCAGTATTTTGTTTGAGCGATTAATGAACAACATGGTGATGACATTGTTGGTTTTTTTTAAATAAAAACTCATAAAAATTGTTAAAAGTAAAAAACTATGTAGTTATCACTGATAAAATTGGAAATAAAATCTGTGTTCACCTCTAATTAATATCCGTTATACTGAAAGACAATGTAAAAACGAAAACAGCAATTTGATAGGATTTAACAAAGACAATTATGTAAAAGGTTATACTAAATCGATTAATGTGCTATATATATGGGACAAATTTTCAATATCTGTTCGTTTGTTGACGCTATTTTTAAATTTTTTAATAAAGGATCAAATTGCTCTATTTAAATATAGCAACTTCGAAGTCAAGCTTTTATTTAATTAATGCACTATAAAAAGGAAAAAATAATTTTTAATAATTTAGGTTCATAATTATACAAGCATGGGTCGCGACTAATAAACTATCATAGAGGTCACGACCCACGCTTTTATAATTATGAACCTAAATTATTAAAACTTATTTTTTCCTTTTTAGTGCATTTAAAAAAAAGCTTGTCTCTAAAAAGTTTTTTTTTTACTAATATTTATTTTTTACTTTTTAGTTCTCTTTTTATCCCTGAGTGATATATTAAAGATAACTGTCAGAGTATTTTTGAAAAATCCCCATAATCCCTTCATATAGTGGGTGCTTACGTCACAAAAGAAACGTACTGTCCAAATTCCAAGTTTCTAGCTTTAGCGGTTTGGCCTAGGCGTTGAATAATCAAAAAACCCTACTCCCTCGCTTGACCCCTTATAGGAATTGAATTTAATTCTAAAAACGATTGATTCATATATTGTCCTCGGGGATGCATATGTGTACCAAATTTTAAATCGATCGGATACGTGGAAGTCGTTCAAAATTGACTTGCAAGATTTGACCTAAACAAACAAACGTAAATAAAAGCTTGTAAAAAACGGTCAAGTGCGAGTAGAACTTGCGTCATGAGGGTTCCGTACCGCTTAAACAATGTAACAAAAATTAAGTTTGTCACGCAATACTTTCCAGATATAGTTTACAACAATCGCGTAGGATGGCGCTTCGGTCGATTGCAAGATTAGTTTGCGTCCATAGCAATATGTTTTTAACTTGCCCACTTGATGGTTTCTACATACTTGTGAGTTAGTCAGTATTGAAATACGTGAGTTTTTGAAAGGCCGTATCTTTTTATTGCATAAAGTTAGAGGCTTGAATTTTTTATAGGACTATGGGGTTGTAGACCTTAGTATTTGATATGAATTTCAATTTGATACCTCTAGCCGTTTCTGAGAAAAAAGGTCTTGACGGAACCCTAAAAATTAAGTTTGTCACGTGATAATTGCACATAGAACTAGAAAATAATGCTTCTGCCGCCATTTCCGGATGGGAGAAAGTCGGCAGAGCCGCAGAAGCGTATATTACTTTCCCTACTATCGACATTAATTTAATGTCATTTGGATAACATTTTAATTGGGTGAAAAATACACCGGAAATGCCTTTTTTAGTAATGATTCGGGGGGAAAAACTCCGGTAGAAGCAGTTTTTTTTGGGTTTTGTAAAGATGAAATGAGTCCAGTAAAAAAGGTCTCATGTTATTTGCTTATCAGTAGTCAGTACGGGTTCGCGGTTAGATGCACCTAACTCTTGGACTATAATAATTATACCCTACCTACAGAATATTTCGCTACTAATTGTTAACAAAAATAGTGACAAAATGAAAGAAATATCGGTGAAAGGATACGGTTTAAGTGCAATGTGTCGATTGTGTTTATCAAAAGGCGTTATTCTATCAGACTTATTTTATTTTTCGGCCGAAATGAAAAACCGTCTATCGAATATTATAATGAGTTGTGCTCCCGTTCAGGTAAGTTTGCTTCTTTTTATTTTTCAGTGATTACTAATGTAATATATTGGAAGAGAGGGCTAGTTATAACATTTTTAAGCATAACATATTTCAAAAACTAACCATAGCATGAATAAAATATATCTATCTATAATGTCAACTGATTTGATAGGTAGTTTAACTAAGTATTCAAAGTAATTCAAACGCAAAAAAACTGAAAATATTTGTATATTTTTATCAGTTACTTATTATTGTTCTAAGAAAAAGTGCGCTGTTACTACTTACCTTGAGTTTAAGGAAAGTCGTAACAAGCATGATCCAAGTATTAACAAAATTAAATTTGCAAAACTGTACCGTCAAAAATATGTTATTATTAGTGAAATAAATTATTAATAATACTTGCAGTATTTTTATTTTAATGTTTTGCGAAGATTTTTCAAATCCAGAAATAACTGAACATATAAATAAATCTATTTTTAGAGTTATTGTAATCGAAAACCAAAGTCTTTAGTGGATGCCTATACGTCATACGGCGAAAACACACTTAAATTTCAAGTTCCCAGGGTTATCGGTTTCGGGTGTGCATAAGTATTAAGTCCGGGAATTTGCGTTGCAAATGAAAAAGTCATAGTAACCCGGCTGATTTTGATATCGATAGTTGATCTCGTACAACTAATCAGTAAACCGACCGTCAGCTGCTCAAGTAGCGGTGGGTTTGGGTGTGAGAGGCTGCGAAAGTGGTAAAAACCTTTTAATTTACTTGAAAATAATCTCTTGTTTTTCAGATAAGAAGACTTGATGGAATGCCCAATTTCATCTGCCGCTCATGCTACACTCAACTCGAGAAATTTCGCCAGTTTCAGACGCAAATTGTACAGTCTGATAAAACACTGCGACGCTATCTACAGCAACTTGCTTCTGACAAACAAATCAAACCTGAATGTTCCATTCAGAAGTCTTCTGAGGAACATTTAATCAATAAAACTAATCACTGTGATGTCATTGTGAAATGTGAATCTACAGTAATTCATGATATATTTGGCACGGACCACAACACAAAAGAAATTGAGCCTATAAATTATAAGTCAACATGCACAATTAACGAAGAACTGCCTTTAAAATACGAAATCAAGAACGAACCAACTGATGTTTATTCATCAACAACATTAGATGATAATACCGTAGAAACTTCATCCAAGGGTGATGGTAGTGAAATCGTCTGCGAGGAGACAAAGGTCGATAGTGGCCACATATCGAGAAACAATTTAGCAGAATGTCTGAACAAAACTGAAGACATGAAGAAAAATAATTCAGTAAATTACGAGAAACATAAAAAAGCATCTGCAGAGAAGTATCACTGTGACACTTGTGATAAGACATTTACCCAATCTTATAATTTCAAATCTCACATTCGCTTGCATACTGGTGATAAACCATATCAGTGTGATGTTTGTAATAAGTGTTTCAGCAAATTAGCCAATTTAAACGACCACAAACGCATACATACTGGCGATAAACCATTTCAGTGTGATGTTTGTAATCAGTGTTTTAGTCATTTAAGCAATTTAAAAAGGCACAAACGCACACATACTGGTGATAAACCATATCAGTGTGATGTTTGTAATCAGTGTTTCAGTCATTTAAGCAATTTAAAAAGGCACAAACGCACACATACTGGCGAGAAACCATATCAGTGTGACGTTTGTAAAAAGTGTTTCAGTCAATCAGGCCATTTAAATCTTCACAAACGCACACATACTGGTGAGAAACCATATCAGTGTGACGTTTGAAAAAGAATTTTAACCAATTATTTAGCTTGAATATCCATAAACTTAAACATACTGGGGAGAAATCATATTAGTTTGGCCTTTGTAATAAATGTTATGTTGGACTAGTCACTAGACCAAAGAATAATAGTAAGAAATGACCTTAATAATAATTATTGTACATGACTAGTTGACCAGGATTGTTCTTCAATATGGCGGACTTGCTGAATTAAAGTGAATTATTCTGTTAAGTGAAATGAATTTTTGTTTTCTTTTTTTTAAATAGAATTACTTTGGTAATTAATATATCAATAATACAGAGTGGTTCTCAAGCAAGAGGTGAGCCAACTAGTCTGAAAAAGTAGGTGTTTATCTAAAAGTAGTTCAATTACGGAATAGTTAAGCAAAAAATGTGTACCTATTGTTTTAAAAATTATAATGATATAATAATGATAACTAAAAATATAAGGTCTACTAAGAAAAAAAAACTAATTTTCTAATTTATTATTGTAGATTATAGACGCGTCGACAACTTAGGTCATTAGCGTCTTAAATTACATTAAATAACAACTAACTAAAAAACTAAATAACATCATAAAACATCCATGTGCGCAGGTGGGATTCGAACCCACGACAGTCTAGTCTAGAGGTTGGTACCAAGTACACTATCCACTAGGCTACACTGCCCTCTCAATTAGCGTTTAGAGATTAACGGTTTGTGTTTAGTGATTTTTTATTTAACCATTTAAAGGAATAAATAAATACAAAACTATGATTTAGCTGTTAAATGATTGAATGCAAATACTTCACTTGCTAGTGGCGCCATCACGTGGGCGGAAAATATAAACAGTACTGACATTTGAATGCCAGTGGCGATATCAGGTGGTAGAAAAAACCTGATAGTTCTCATTACAACAACAAAAAAATTTAAACAGTAGCGGCGCTAGGGTTTTTTGCTAGGGTGCAGTGCCGCAGTGTTGGGCATGGTGATCTGAAGGTGAGCCACTAACATTTATTCCCAAAACTTCAGATAAAATTTTAACCCAAGTTACTTGCTATAGAATTTACAAAATAAATGTTTAAATTTCGGGGGTTAGAAATGTATTTAAAAAATAACCTAGCGATTGGGGATTATGCCAGGGTGGGCCAAGACAGTTTAAGGTGGGTTATGGGTAAAGTGACCATCCGTCCCGATTTAGGCGGGACAGTCCCGATTTTTAGCCACGAGTCCCGATTCAACAAGCGTCCCGCTTTTGTCCCGTTTTCATTAAATCACGTGCATTAAGAATGTTTATTTTTTGTCATTAGATATTTTTACCCACTCAAAGTATTTTATTTATCAATAATTATATAATTGATACCTATACCTTAAAAAATAAATAATATTTAAAATAAAAATATTATCGAGTTTTTGGGGGTTTCTAGCGAGTTTTTGGGGATTTCTAGCGAGTTTTTGGAGGTTTCTAGCGAGTTTTTGAAGGTTTCTATCGAGTTTTTGGGGGTTTCTAGCAAATTTTTGGGTGTTTCTAGCGAGTTTTTGGGGATTTCTAGCGAGTTTTTGGGGGTTTCTAGCGAGTTTTTGGAGGTTTCTAGCGAGTTTTTGGGGGTTTCTAGCGAGTTTTTGGAGGTTTCTAGCGAGTTTTTGGGGGTTTCTAGCGAGTTTTTGGAGGTTTCTAGCAAGTTTTTGGGGGTTTCTAGCGAGTTTTTGGGGGTTTATAGCGAGTTTTTTGTGGCTTCTAGCGAGTTTTTGGGGGTTTCTAGCTAGTTTTTGGGGGTTTCTGGCGAGTTTTTGGAGATTTCTAGCGAGTTTTTGGGGGTTTCTAGCGCGTTTATGGCTTTTTTGGGCGTGGAACCCAACGGTTGCCTGCGCCGGGTTTTTATAGACCTTGTCCCGCTTTTTGATATTCAGGATTTGGTCACTTTAGTTATGGGCCACCCTCTGGCGCCGTTTACTGTTTTTAAATGACTTTTTATTGGCAAGTATTATATACAGGGTGTTCGGGTAAAGGTATTCAGAAATGCAAAGGCATGCAGTGCTCATCAAAATAAGTCAAAAAGTTGTAATAAACATATGGCCTAAAACGCACCCTTAAGGAAGCAAAGGCCCTTATAGGGGTTCAGATGAAATTGGTTTTTTTCTATTATTTGGAGAATGGTAAAAGATAAATAGACAAATTTCTGGGCATTTACCTAATTTTTCAGGATGAATAAGATGGACCAGTTCATTTTTGGTTATCAAAATCTGGGGCGTCTCTTTCGGTCAGGGGGAGGGTCATTTTACCCTGTAACTTTTTTTTATTCAAACTTTTTTCTATTTTTACTATACATTGTCAATTATTAGATATTTCTACGTCAAAAAGGTATTTTTTGTTTAAATCGATATCGGTTATAGTTTTCGAGTAAATCGAGTTTTAACGTTCGCAGAGAATATTAATAAATTAAATAAATAAATAAAAGATGGCAAATTTCAAATCCAATTTACTTAACAACGGTTGGCGATATCGATTTAAAAAAAATGTCTTTTACGTAAAAATGTCCACAAATTTTAAATTTATAGAAAAAAATGAAAAAAAAGTTACAGGGTAAAAAGCTTTTGCTCCCCCCCCCCCCTTAAAAGGGCCTATACTTCCCTAAGGGTGCGTTTTAGGCGATACGTTTATATGAACTTTTTGGATTATTTTGATGAGTACGACATGCCTTTGAATTTCTGAATACCTTTACCCAAACACCCTGTAGTTTTCGAGTAATGAAAACCTAGTCCAATGCCGATTGGACAAAAAAATATAAACAAAAAAATTCAAAGACAAAATCGATATTGTTGAATTGTTTAAACCAGAAGTTCCCTAACTGGGGCGTCGCGGCGCTATCCTATAGGTTAGTCGCGAGATGATACACACAGGTCAAATCGAAGTACAGGTCACAAATAAATTTAAAAAAAGAAATGACAGTAGAATTTTAAAAATTCAGCCCCGATTTGAGAAGTTATGCTCAGAAAAGCAAGCTCATCCTTCTCATCAATTGTATTGTTTGTAGTTTCTTTTATGTTTTTTTAATTATTAGAATTAGAATCTAAAAAATACCTAGAATAATTAAGAGTCTATATTCTTTGGAGTTTTCGTTGAATAACAAAGTAATTTTATTGTCTGCTAGAGCTACACACAGATATCTTCAAAACAAATTGCTGCCTGTATAGGGAGTCGCAGTAAAAAAATTCACAGATTTCGCAATCCTTGCAACCATCGAGGACGTTGGAAATGATAACAGCATATATGAAACATAATTAACTGTTTATTATACACACAATATTTATCCATGCACTGTTTAGTTTTGTCAGGAATAACCCTATTATTCTTCTGTTATATACGCGTTCACTTTTGCTTGATTACTTAACTTTTAAATGGATTTTTCTACAGTATTTATTAACATTTGCTCAAAAATAACACCGCAGATCGTCGCAAATACCTCTCAATTAACTAGAAATGATATAAAACACATTTCGAAAAAATTGCACTTGTTCAATTTTGCATGATTGCTCCTCACTTGATCGCGACACCGTTGTCTTTTGGCCTTGAACGAAAACTCGTAACTCTGCCCCCGTATACGAACATAAACATTTCCAATGTTAAAAAGATTGGGAACCCCTGGTTTAAACAATTTCGAATTAAACAATACCTGACCAAATTATCGGCCAGCAACATGCATTGTTATGATGATTGATGAGTGACTTATCTTGAACACGGTTCTACAAAAAAAAATTGAAGGCGATCCCGCCTGTTCTAAATTGGCTGAAATTTCTTCACCGAAACTAGTACAGAATAAGTAAAACGCGTAAAGTAGTCCCATTACGTCACAAACAAAAGCCTGCGAACAATCGACGAGAGACTAATACATCGCAAGTCCATCAAAATAGGTCGTAAATTTTTTAAAATTGTCCCATTCCTAATAATATCTACACAGCACGTGCTTGTATGCGTGATGTGTGTGTGGGTGTGTGTGTGTGTACGAGGTTGAGAGAGTTGAGTGTGTAAGGGGATGGTGAGGGTTGGTAAGCGAAGAGAGAGCTCTTTGACGTACACTCTACATGTGAACTAACAACGTCCGATCATAAAGTTTACCTTAAACTACTGAATTAAAAACGTAGTAGAGGCGCTACAAGCATTTAAAAGAGAAGCCAGTCGCCATATTTATTGAGACTTGTTCATTTTATACGTAAGAATAAGAAGTTCATATTTCATAATGAAATAATTTTCACTTTCATGATGAGCTCTCGCTAGTACAAAGATTCACACCTACAATCTAGCCTATAAAATGAATGAACACTCGCATGTAGTGAAAATCAGTTGATTCCGAAGCATATAAGGAGAATATTAGATTAGTAATAATGTCACGGTTGAGTAATTGTAAGGTCATTCCGCCGCGAAAGTGGAAATGTTCAGGTTAGAATCCTAACTGTGACTATGGTTGGTAAAATAGTTTTATTCCGATATTGCAGGAATCAATTATATAATTGGCTGCTTTCCAACAAAAATTTTCATTTGCAAATCAGCTGTATAAATCTATTAATTGTAGGTACCTCAAATCGAATTGTCAATAGAGTTGTGAAAAATAATATGCAATTACTCGGTCTGAAACTTGACGTTTGCAACACGTGTGGTTGCATGCCTTCGTACCTCGCACAGCAAACTTCACACTGGTTGCAAACGCTAGTTTCTTACCTTGTATTGCAATATACTATTGTTCAATATTTACTTTTTTTTTGTTTTTGTATTGGCAAAGAAGCCAATTGTGGGCAAAATACTTGAAAACCCTGCAGGTTTTTCAAGTATTTTTCATTATCTCACCAAAAACATACATGTTAAAAAACAGCTCAAGTTCTCATCAAGACGGTGTTTTGTTATGTGAAAAAAAAAATATAACTGAAATATAGAAATTATGCCAAGTTCCTTGCCTACACATTATTAGCAGTCTTTTGATAAGCACAGAAAAATATTGTGTGAAATGATAAATTTACAGACAGAAAGGGGTAGGGGGTAAAAAAAATGACAATTATCAGAAAATATGCGAGATCAAGAAATAATGTGTTCGAGGAACTTGGTCGCAGATAATCTAGGATGTTGTTATTGATCGAAATCAATAACCTCAGCTCTGGTGAGCTTGAGAATAGCCGAGCGTGTAGCAATGCTGTTGTTTACATGGCGTTGCTATGGTTCTTCTATTACAAGTCCCCAGTTCCCGGATTCTACCCCGAGAGCTGGTAAAAGTGTCAATTGAATTTTCAATTTATTATTAAAAAAAAAATAATGAATTGAAAATATGAATTGGTGCTAGGCTCAAATAACCTTAGCTGTTGGTGGTCTTCAAAACAATTATTTTTTTTTATCAAAACATTGCTAAGTGAAATTTTCTTCTTCTTTCTTTATGCTTCCCAACGCCTCCCAATTGCTTCCGATGATACCGTCTTCTTGGATCGCTCCAGCACTCCCCTCTTCCGGAAGGGGGGTTTACCTACTTTGATAAAACACTGGCCTAGATTATTGACGACAAGCAGATTCGCATCAGCGCGTCTATCGGTCGATCACGGAACTAATGAGAGACAGACAAACACAAAACTAATGTCCGAAAAACAAATAACCTATTTGACACCATATTGCTACACACCTAGCGGTGTTTCGTTCCGTGATTGGCCAATAGAGGCGCTCATGCGAATTTTCTCCATTAGTAGTAAGAATAAACTTTAAGACCATTCTTTATACAGAAGTTGAGCGTAGTAAAACGTAGTGCGCGTTGATGTCGGAAGTACGCGAGGGGCGAGGGGTTGGCGGGGTGACGTAGCAACCCCCAGATCAATACTACCCGCTTTACACTACTACTATAGCGTACACTCTCTGGAGAAAGTTCTAGACGAGGAAATTCTACATTATTATTATCATCAAACTTTACTCCTGCTTTTCAAAATATAGTGCATCTACTTTCTTATTTTAAAGTGCATAGTTTGAAAAGTAAAATAAAATATTAGTAAAAAAACTTTTTAAAGAGACGCTTTTATTTAAATGTACCAAAAAGGAAAAAAATAAGTTTTAATAATTTAGTTTCATAATTATAAAAGCGTGGGTTGTAAACTCTACGATATTTTATTAGTCACGACCCACGCTTTTATAATTATGAAACTAAATTATTAAAACTTATTTTTTTCCTTTTTAGTACATTTAAATAAAAGCGTGTCTTTAAATAGTTTTTTTTTACTAATATTTTATTTTGTTCCTTTTAGTCGTTACAAAAGTTTATCTCTTTTTGACTCCCTCAAAGGTTGAATTTCGAAAAATCCCTTCCTATAGTGAGTGCTTACGTCACAAAAGAAACCTATACTGTCCAAATTCCAAGTTTCTAGTTTTAGCGGTTTGGCCTATAGGCGTTGAATAGTCAAAAAAACCCTACTCCCTCGTTTGACCTAGTGATGTGCCGGATTGTTAAAAATGTATATCCGCGGATACGAATCTGAATACGGATATTTGGTCTCAAGATCCGCGAATACGGATACGGATCTTAACTTTCTTAGAGTACGCGGCGGTAAATACTAAATATTGCACATCGACCTTTGGAAAGAGACTATCTGTTATGGGAAAAAGTTATTGACCACGATATTAAAAAATAAAAAATAATCTGAATGGAATTTAACTGTTTTTCATTATTACCTAATCACCTATATATATAAAATTTTATCTATGAATTGAAAATTGATAAGGTAAAAGATCCGCCAAAAAACTAACGGATACGGATCTTCCTTTTCCCTCGGATATCCGCGGATACGGATACGGATATCCGGCACATCACTAGTTTGGCCCCCTTAGGGATTGAATTTATTTCTAAAAACGATTGACGATTGATACATGTATTGTCATCGGGAATGCATATGTGTACCAAATTTTAAATCGATCGGATACGTGGAAGTCATTCAAAATTGACTTAAACACAAAGAAAGAACGCTTTAAGGTCGATTTATATTATCCGGTCAGACACGGTGCGTGAACGTAGCGTTTCCGGCAAGACCAACATTTTTACATGCATTTCAAATACGAGTATTGATACGTGTCTGAACGGACGGGATCCGCTAAGAATAATTAATATACGTATTTGAAATGCATGTAAAAATGTCTGTCTTGCCGGAAACGTTACGTTCCCGTACCGTGTCTGACCGGATAATATAAATCGACCTTTATACAACGACTTCTAACAATAGAAGAAATTAAAAGTAGTCATTAAAATGTGATGACAAAAGAAATATTTGGCAAGCTTGTGACCGAGGTTGAGGAGGCAAAATTTGCCAAAAAGAAAGAGTCCGCAATACAATTCGGTAGATTAAAACGCTTTAATGTAGTTGAAATCTGTGGAATTAAGAAATTAATTCTAAAGAGAGATCCAGTGAAATACTTTTTACCTGCTGAAGACAGAATTTTATGACATTATACAGGGTGTTGAATCGTTTTGCGGGTAATACGGATTTAACCCGTAAAATCAAACTTTTGCGATTTCCTGCTTCCCTAATTATTTTAGGAAAAATATCTTCGAATAAAAGTTTTAGAACATAAAATTCTGCATCTAAATCATTAAACAAAATTAATTTTGCATGCTTTGTAATGGCAGATATTTGATATGAAAATGTCAAAATTACTTCAAAAACAGATAGCGATAGCCATGGAACTTGAACAAAATGATGACGTTCGATTACAATTGTTTCGATTGCGAAAACATCTCGTAATCGCCCATCACTAGTTAAAAATATTATTGACCGATCTCTAGTCAAAAAACTTTTAACTAATTTACACTGAATCTGCGGTTACGTTGTACAACCAGAGCTGCAGCCCACAAGGTCAATGATTATGAGATAAGAACCTTAAAAGCATTTGTATGCACAGTCAGCCGTTCGCTTATTGGATAAGAGGTTAAGCCTGTAAAATGTAACTGAGTTTGTTGAACGGACCCCTCCGTGTGACTTACAAAGGCGCTGTAAACAGCTCATGTCACGTGTGGTCACTGATTGATCAAATAGGCTTAGATCTTGTTTAGTTCGTCAGATCGATACACAAGGGGGATGGACAAAGGCTACCGATTCTGGAACGCTGCACTAAAAATGTAAGCACGTCGTATTAAAAATAAATATTGGTAAAAAAAAACTTTTTAGAGACAAGCTTTTATTTAAATGCACTAAACAGGAAAAAGTAATTTTTAATAATTTAGGTTCATAATTATAAAAGCGTGGGTCGTGAACTCTATGATAGTTTATTAGTCACAACCCACGCTCTTTGACTTTACGGCTAGGACAGGGGTCGGCGACCTGCGGCTCGTGACCCGCATGTGGGTCTTATGATGTCAAGATGAGGCTCTCCAGTTCCATGTACAAATATTAAAAACTCGGGTCGTAGTGCCAAAACCCTGCCGACAATATAGTGTATTTGCTAATACTGGCATCGTGGCTTTATTATGTGAACTTAAGTTTGTTTTTGAACAAAATAAAAAATTTAACCTCTTAATACATCCCTTAAAATAATATTTTTTTTCTTAATTTCAATATTTTTATCAATGCAACCTCGGTACCAAATTAAATATACCCTTCAGTAAGTAAAGCACTATCCACAAATTCCACAAATAAGTGTTTTCATAAAATTTGTAAGTGCGGTCCTGTCGGGCCGATTTTATTAAAATTTTAGCAGCACAATTTGATCGTTACTAAAGGGTTAAATTTCAATTTTGAAACGGTTCTAAGAATTTTTTCGGCATTTTTGGGCCCAAAAACATTTTTCAACCCCTAAAAACCACCCTTAAAATAGTCCGATTGGGCCCATTTTAAATAGGCTTCGTGCGGTGATGGGTTTCAACGTGCCTACCAAATTTCGTCAAAATAAATTAACTCATTCGAAAGTTATTGCCCGTACACACACACACACACATATCTATAAACAGACATTTCCAAAAATGGTGCCAAAGTGTTCAGGAGGCTATGAAACGTCGAGAAATTTTGGTCCGACCCCTAGGTCCCGCCATCCGACCGACGCCAATAGTGTATGTGCCATATGGCAAATACACTAATAATTACATTATTTTATTTTCAAAACTCATAAAAAAACTTTAAACAGGATAAAAACACTCAACAGAGAACAGGTGAGAATAGGTGGAGTAGAGAGTATACGGACAGCTGACATTTTTTAAATGTGGCAACACTGTTCTGTTTGTTTAGTTATTGGTGCACTGTGTCGTCAACGGTCGCAGTGAGAACTTTTTTTTATATACCTAATCCTAATCAAATAACATAATATTGAAATAAAAATGTTAGTGGCTCTTTAAAAACTGGGAAATTTTGTAAATTGTAACTTTTGGCTCTTTCGTCTCAAAAGGTTGCCGACCCCTGGGCTAGGATCATTCGTTGACTGGACTAATATGTAATTACTACATACAAACTGAAAAAAACTTTTAAAAATATTGTGCTGCGTGACGTTACCAATTTTCAAAAATGGTGAATCATACGTCAGCTTTAGCTAGTAAAACTTCAGCATAGTGCGTATTTCAAAGAAACAACCCTAGGGAGAATGAAGAACTTAGAGGGGTTGTGGACAATTGAAATCCCGAAGGATTTTCCTAAAAATTGGATATTTTCTCAATTTTCCACAGAACGAATAATTTTTATATTTTGTTTTTTTTGTTTTTGTTACGCTTTAATCAAGAGAAGGAGACCGAATTGTGCAGGTTTATGGTTATGCCTAATGAGGTATAATACCGATGTGTAATGACAGCAGGTTAAAACGAGCGATATAAGCGAGTTTTAACAATCACACGAGTCATAATATGATTACGCACGAGATATAGATATTGTATGGTATTTTTTGCCATACCCACTATAAAATAGCTACTTTTCACTTCATTTTTAATATTTTCAAAAAATTTTGACAGTTCATTTCCGTCGCCAACTTCACATTTACAGCAGGCCGTGAGTAGGTAACATAGCGGGCGGATCAGAGCGAATAAACAAAAATCACTATGGAAACTGTTTACTTACCACACTAGTGTGTTTTTAAAAACACTTTCAACACACCTGCTTGTTAACTGACCCATTCCGTGCAAACATATACACGCATGTAAAGTAGCTATTTTATAGTGGGTATGGCAAAAAAAATATTAACATGACACATGATGCAAAACAAACAAACTATGGCGTATAACTATGATAATTCGCGTCACGCACATTTTTTGTAACGCCGCAACTATGCTAGTTCGCGTCACACAATTTTTGTAATGCATTTTTTGGGTTCCATGCGTCTTGATCCCCGAACAAAACATCCCCGGACAAAATATTCTCATGGCAAAATATTCTCATGACAAAATATCCCCATGATAAAATATCCCCGAACGAAATATCCTAACGACAAAATATCTCCAATTAAAAAAGACAAAAAACAAATTTATTGATAGAAACAAATTAAATAAGAACAAGTTAATTATTAACAATGAATATTTAGTGAAAAATAAATTCGACCCGATTCGTTTTATATTAAGTCTATTTATAGAAAAAATAACGCTGAATCGACTCCAACACCCCGCACTTTTAGTTTCAAATAATATAAACAGCATTTGAGAGATTTTTGAGTTTTCTTAAAAATGCTAAAAGTAAGAAGACCTCTTTGTACAAATTTGCGTAATTTTTGAAAAAAAATTCGACCTGATTCGTTTGATATTAAAATCTATTTATAGAAAAAATAACGCTGAATCGACTCCAACACCCCGCACTTTTAGTTTCAAATAATATAAACAGCATCTGAGAGATTTTTGAGTTTTCTTAAAAATGCCAAAAGTAAGAAGACCCTCTTTGTACAAATTTGCAAAATTTTTGAAAAATAAATTCGACCCGATTCGTTTGATAATAAGTCTATTTATAGAAAAAATAACGCTGAATCGACTCCAACACCCCGCACTTTTAGTTTCAAATAATATAAACAGCATCTGAGAGATTTTTGAGTTTTCTTAAAAATGCCAAAAGTAAGAAGACTCCCTTTGTACAAATTTGCGTAATTTTTGAAAAATAAATTCGAACCGATTCGTTTGATATTAAGTCTATTCATAGAAAAAATAACGCTGAATCGACTCCAACACCCCGCACTTTTAGTTTCAAATAATATAAACAGCATCTGAGAGATTTTTGAGTTTTCTTAAAAATGCCAAAAGTAAGAAGACCCCCCTCTTTGTACAAATTTGCGTAATTTTTGAAAAATAAATTCGACCCGATTCGTTTGATAATGAGTCTATTTATTGAAAAAATAACGCTGAACTATGCTAGTTCGCGTCACACATTTTTTGTCACACATTTTTGTAATGCATTTTCATCTTGCGTCATTTTACCCCCCTATAACATCGCTGGGAAAGACGTATAGTTTTACGTCAAAATAATAAATTAAAAATATGAATTTATACTCGAATAAACTGAAATTAATTATAAGTACGAAAAAAACCGGGGATTTTTATTTTTCGATCAATCGTGGGGCTTCAAATTTCTTTACGTTGGTAAATACAAAAAATGCTGTAAGTAATTATTAATATTAGTGTACCTACTTGCAAAAACATGACCCTGAAACACGGTGACCTTGTCAAATTAAATAGACATTATGTAATTCTCTGAGGCCCAACGTTAATATGTTCTTATTAAAATATAATTGCCATAGTCGCTGTTTTAAGATAAAAATACGTCATAGTATACTTATACAGACTGTCTGCAAAAACTCTAGCTAAAAATATTAGCGACAAATCTTGAATACTGAAAAAAAAAACTTGGGTGCGGTTTGATGTAACCACGGTACAAGTGAAACTTTAATGCTATTGGGATCCGTCAGATAGGTGGAGATTAAAAAACATGGCGCAGAGGGAGGGAAATTTCATATACGGCGTATACTTTTGCGTGTAATTTTATGATTTTCAAAGTGATAAGAAATGATAAATATAAGTGCAATTTGTGATTGGGCCGTTACGAATTCTAAACAAAGGAATTTTGTTGAAGGAGAACGGATTCTCAAAGCCGGGCATATTATCAAATGTCGGAAATATAACGAGAAAAATGCAGGCAAAATGAACTGTCAAAAGCAGTAATCTTTACGACATATTGCTTAAAAACATCAAAATTTAAAAAAAATCTCCACGAAATTAATCATCCACGTTCAATGCGCCTTTAAGGTTGGGTTAGGTGAATAATGTATGCACATAACTGCAACATAATAAGTTATATTGTAATAAGTGGGTAAGTTACTAACCTCAAAATATTTGTATACAAAATTAATCCTATAAATTTGCCAATCATCAGGGATTCAACTATTGTTGTGCAGTATGATAATAAGTACATCTTATTATTAATATAAAATATTTTTTTAATTCATAAATACAATTTTTCCACATTTCATTAGAAAATACTCTGTAAAGTAAGTTTTACAAGGCAATAACTGACAGTGTTTAATGCCATGATATTAGAAAACGTCGCGAATCCCATTTTCGATAAACTTTTTGTTTATTTTACTTGTTTTATATTTGTAATAAACAATTTCACGATAAATTTGCACTGTTAGCATGTAAAATTTTCCCTCGTTTTAGTACAATTTTTTGCCACCAGTTGTCATATACTCATTTGACGGATCCCAATAACCCTAAACGCTTTTAACCCGAAATCGCCGAAAGTATATAATTTTGTTAACGTGGTTTTGGTAAAGCAATTTGAACCCTGATCAGTCTGGAGACGAACGTAAGAATCCAGATTCCATCGTTGGTGGCCAATGGGATATTGTGATGTGCTGCTCGACTGAATAATCGTACGATATTATTTATGTAGACGTGCAACATAGTCATGAACATAAACGTCGCTGCTTTTCGATGAGTACTGGCCTGGTCGACTATCATCACACTTGTATGCCAGTCGTACAATACAGTTATGAACATAAACGTCGCTGCTTTTCGATGAGCACTGGTCTGGTTGACTACTATCAACGTCGCTGCTTTTCGATGAGTAGGTGTACTGGTCTGGTTGATCGCTTTGATTGGACGTGACGTGACGGAACGCTCGACACGCGTAACTGAACGGAAAAAAACGATGCTAAAGTTTCCATTTAAAAATGAAAAAAAAACTAAATCGACGAGCGTCTATAATCTACAAACCAGACAGTTTCGGATAAATGTATACTGTACAGCTCTATAGGAACCGTACGTCATCTGTCAGAGATGCTTCCTATCTTTCCTTAGAACGAATCTCAACCTGTCCATTACTCCGGCATATAGTCCTATTCCTTTGCATATATGGAGAATGTTACATTGGTAATCATGTCACGGTTGAGTATAGTAAGTTCATTCCGCCGCGATAGTGGAAAGGTTCAGGTTAGATTCCTGACTGTGACTATGGTTAGTAAAATGATTTTTTCCGATATTGCAGGAATCAATTATGTAATAATAATAAAATATTCAATTGCAAAACAGTCGTATAAATCTACTAGCGGACCCGGTCCGGCTTCGCTCGGATGGTATGAAATTATGATTTAATAGCGGTCACCCATTACTCCGCTCACGTATATTTAGTATAGCTGACCCGGCAAACGTTGTTTAGCCATATACGTTATTTCCAGGAATAATTACATTACTCACTCGCTTCGCTCGTTCGTTTGAATTTTATTGATACACTACTCACTCGCTTCGCTCGTTCGCTTGAATATTATAATTACATAACTCACTCGCTTCGCTCGTTCGTTTGAATTTTATTAATACACTACTCACTCGCTTCGCTCGTTCGCTTGAATATTTTCGCCTACTCACTCGCTTCGCTCGTTCGCCATATATGTCCAAAAAAAAAAAAAAAAAAAATTTGGGGTGGACCACCCTTAACATTTAGGGGGATGAAAAATAGATGTTGTCCGTGTCTCCACCCTACCCGATAAGCACACAAAATTTCATCAAAATCGGTCCAGCCGTTTCGGAGGAGTTCAATAACATACACCGCGACACGTGAATTTTATATATCGTTCGTTCGCTTGAATATTATAAATACACTACTCACTCGCTTCGCTCGTTCGCTTGAATATTATGAATACACTACTCACTCGCTTCGCTCGTTCGCTTGAATATTGTAAATACGCTACTCACTCGCTTCGCTCGTTCGCCATATATGTATTTTTTAAAGCTTAATATAAAAATCGCGATTAAAAATCAGGGGTTGATCGTATAAGGGTGAAAATTTAGAGTTGTATGTATTTTTCAATGCTGAATCATGAAAAAATTAAAACAAAAAATTTTGTCCAAAAAATAAAAAAAAAAAATTTGGGGTGGACCACCCTTAACATTTAGGGGGATGAAAAATAGATGTTGTCCGATTCTCCACCCTACCCGATAAGCACACAAAATTTCATCAAAATCGGTCCAGCCGTTTCGGAGGAATTCAATAACGTACACCGCGACACGAGAATTTTATATATATGATTTAATTACTTCCCACCTCTACTATGGTAGGGAAGTAATGGATTTAGTCCGAAAAAAATATTTCGAGATTTTAACAGATTTTCACGTTTTGAGACCCTAGCAATCGTTTAAGATCATTTTCTGACTGATGTCTGTATGTGTGTATGTGGTCAATTTTTCGCCTTCGATATCTTAAAAACGGAACAACATACGGCCATGCCGATTGTTCTATTATATTTATCAGCCTTAAACTTAGATCTGATTAGATTTTGAGTCAAATCGGTTTAGTGGATCCTGAGATATTAAAAAAAAACGTTCTCAATGTCACGTATTAACATAGGTAAAAAAAAATATAAATGAATTCTAATGTAATAATATGAAAAAAATGTAAATATTTTTTTTCTCTAAAATGTACAGTTTTCGAGAAAAAAAATATTTTACTAAAAAAAATAAAAATTGTACGTAAATCAAGGTAACCATGATTTTTGCTATATTAAGCTAGCCATCAGTAGATCACTAAACAAAAAAGAGGGCCATGCTTTTTTTCAAAGAATACAAAAAGAGTGTTTATTTTTTGCAAATATTTACTAGGTGGGAAGTATAGGACTGGTCATCAGTCGAATTTTTTAATATTATAATAAACAGTGTGAGAATAATAGCATCTTCTCTAACAAATGTCAAATTAGTTTTAATATTATTAATAAATTAAGTGAAATGTTCAACATCTGGTGTTGTACCTGCGCAGTAATAACTTGCTCTCAGCATGTATTTGTCTACATTACTTTATCTTGGAAATGAATGGACACTATAGGTCTATCGATTTTGGTACCAATTGGATTACGTTCAGTAGACTTTTGCACTGTGGGAGCTTGGACTATATTATAGTTCTCCATACGGATATTTTGATTATGTTATCAAATTTTTATAATTTTGTAAATTTTGGAGTTTTCTGGAGTAAAAAAGTAAATCTGTATACAAATACAAGCTGAGGATCAGAATATAATTCCACGAATTGATAGAGAAATATATTTAAATAAACCGGTCAATATTTGCCCTTGAACTTAAACTCTTAAAGCTCTTAATAGTGTTCTATTCAAATAAACCGAATCAAAAAAGTAATATAACACTTCAAATCATCATTTTTTGCTGGCTTATATTATCTAGTAAAATAATAAAGTTGTATTTAACATCCTACAATAAAAGAGGATGGAAATTTTGTCAATAAAAAATATTATTTGTGATAAACAAATTAAACATACAAGCTGTAACAGAAAAAGAGACCACACTGTAGAAGCGAAACTCTCTCACTCACTCACCGGTATACTTCCACGCTCTTTCTCGTTCACATTATAATAAAATCAAAATTGTCAAATTGTGTTTTAAAGACCACCAACTGCAGCTAAGGTTATTTGGGCTTAGCACCAATTCATATTTTCAATGTCATTATTATTTTTCTTTTTAATAATAAATTGAAAATCCAGTTGACACTTTTACCAGCTCTCGGGCTAGAACCTGGAAGTTTGTAATAGAGGAACCATAGCAACGCCATGTAAACAACAGCATTGCTACACGCTTGGCCATTCTCAAGCCCTATAATAAAATCAATGAAAATATTTAATTAAGTGCTATTTAGAAGTTCTAGAACAATTTTTAAAGTGAAACTTTATTAGTCTTGTTTTTTTTCGTTCGGTTACACATGTCGAGAATCACGTCACGTCCAGTCGAAGCGATCGACCAGACCAGTACTCATCGAAAAGCAGCGACGGTTATTTTCATGACTATATTGTACGTCTACATAACTAATATCGTACGAATGTTCAGTCGAGCAGCACATCAAATCAAATACTACCCATTGACCACCAACAATAGAATCTGGATTCTTACGTTCGTCTCCACACTGAGCAGGGTTCAAATTACATTACCTAAACCACGGAAACCAAATTATATTCTTTCGGCGATTTCGGGTTAAAAGCGTTTAGGGTTATGATAATAAATTTAAATTCCACCGTGCTTTCAGTTGAACGGGTTATTTCACCAAAATTCCCTGACATTTTCTTGACTTTCCCTAACCAGTAAAATATCCCGACTTCAGGTTTTCCAGAAAGTGATAACTCTAGAATAATGAAGTAAATCGGTTGAATGATGGGCATCTCATACGTTCAGTGCCAGACTTAAAGACCCAGGGCCCCCTATCTCGAAGCCAATTTGGAAATTTAGCGAATTAAATGCACTAGTACAGAATATATAATTTTTAATCGACTTTAATTAATCAAATCAAAATACAGAAGGTAGTTTACGGTATTATTATAATTAATTTATTTATTGTAGATTATAGACGCGTCGACATCTAAGGTCATTAGCGTCTTTCAACTACACTAAATAACAACTGACTTAAAACTAAATAACATCACAAAACATCCATGAGCGCAGGTGAGATTCGAACCCACGGCAGTCCAGTCTAGAGGTTGCAGCGCCAAGCATGCTAACCACTAGGCTATACTGCCCCTATTATAATATAAATTATTAGTCCTATCCGTAAATA
Organism: Mongoloraphidia duomilia; assembly: GCA_039654895.1. Lineage (NCBI taxonomy): Eukaryota > Metazoa > Arthropoda > Insecta > Raphidioptera > Raphidiidae > Mongoloraphidia > Mongoloraphidia duomilia. Next base: position 3,594,045 of record CM077524.1, read on the forward strand.
ATATTTTCGATAAAGCTGTTTGATAAGGCAAGCCAAGCTTTTGAGCTTATATGAAGGTTCCACCACTGGGGCCCCTAGGCCGGGGCCTTGTGGGCCTAGGCGAAAATCCGGCGCTGCATACGTTACCGCAGTTTTAAGTTCACCCGTGTACGACGCGACGCGTGAGACAAGACATTCTGGGTTTACCAGTTTAATTATTATATAATTGAAGCATCCACCTGAACAATATAAAAACAAACAAATCACCAAAAAAGAATCAGTTTCTATTAGAACCAGCGTCTTAAAACATCATCCAGTTAACAATCATAATTATCAAAATGTGGCTATCGTTCAAGTTATTGTTGCTCTGTTTAACAGTAACGTATGTGCGTTCTGAACCAAGTTCTGATTTGCCGAATTATTTGGAAAAACGCGATCAAAGTATTCTTTCTGATATTCAATACAACCTCAATAATATCAGTGCAAGTTTGAACGATTTCAACACGGACTTCAAAACTGCAGAAGATGAGAAAAATGGTAAACGGTTAATATATAAGTGTATTGAAGCAATTCGTGGACGCGATATGGAAAAAGCTAATGAAATTGTTAAACAAATTGACACTAAATCAATAAATTATATTGTAAATTATGTATTTAATAATAAATTCGTATACAACTTTGATAAGTTGTATAATTTTTGTATTAACATTGATGATCCAACGAAATCACAAGTAGCATTTGATGCACTCATTTATGAAATTAGCCAAAGTGATATTGATTTAAATGCTCATGTCAATAGAATCAAAAAGATTTTCCACAATTATTCAACACGGACTGAACAAGTTTGGAATTTCATTGCTGAAATAGCTACCTTAATAGACGACACAACTGGTGCAACAGATTTCATAAATTCATTCAGCAACGATAGAAAGAAAATATATGTTTATAAAAAGATATTAGAGAAAGATCAAAAAAATTATTTGATAGTTGCTCACAATTTAAAGAATTTAATGAAAAACGATTCGTTTTTGAAACTGGACGAAAAAACTAAATCTGAAGCTTTTGAATTGAAAGCTAATTTACCAGCATGTATCAGAAATGCGATATTTTCAAGTGAAATTTATATCAAAAGCGCTAAATATGATGATTATTTAGCCGCTTCCAAATCAAGAGATCCTTTCGATAAACGAATGGTATTCGCAACTGCAGGAGATTCAGCCAAGGCTACTGAAAAAACATGGTCTATGGAAATTTCAGAAGATTTTAATTACGTCAAGTTCCAAAATAAAGAGTACGATGGCGAGTTTCTCAGCGTATCTTGGAACTTATACAACCAAAACTACCGTGTTAATACTCAACAAATTCCTTCACAATTTAATAGCGGAGAAACGCAGTTTATTTTGACTCCGGTGGGTGATAAATGTTTCTTTAAATGCCAAAGTATAGGAAACAATGTCCTTTATACTTCGGACGAGAAACATAACCCACAGAGTCACTGGGTTCAAGCCAAGGACCTGTCTGATAAAGCCGCTACTGCTGATGAGACTACGCACTTCTTTATTGAATCGGCTGTTTAATAATTTGGGAGGAAAAGTCAGATCCGCTTCATAGAGATTAAGGTAAATATTAGAATTAAGCAGCTAGTCCAGTCACGAGAGGAAGTCCACCTTGCGTTTGGTGCAGCAAATGATTTTATTTTTTTGTGTCCTAAAGCATGTTTAGGAGATGTCAAATCCAAGTTTGCGACCTCTAAAACAGGGCGGGGGAGTTTTGGTGGGCTAAAAACCACGATTTTTTTGCACTTTTTTTCGATTTCTTGCTTATAATATGGAAACGGCTGATCCTATCGAAAAAATAGTCCTATTCGAAATAAAAGGGCACAAAATTTACTTCAAAATGCACTAGTCAAATATGTTAATGTTCCCATTTTTACCGGCTCTACAGAACTTAGAAAATCGCCAAAATTTACCAAAATGAAAAAAAAGCATTTTTTCAAGTTTTTAACTATTGTAAAACTCGAATAGCCTATAACCTTCCTTAATAAACGGGCTATCTAACAAAAAAAAATTTCAAATCGGACCGGTAGTTCCTGAGATTAGCGCGTTCAAACAAAAAAAAATAAATTCTTTTTTTGTTTGAACGCGCTAATCTCAGAAACTACAAGTCCGATTAAAAAAAATTTTTTTTTGTTAGATAGCTCGTTTATTAAGGAAGGTTTTAGGCAATTCGAGTTTTTTAAATTCAATCCCAAAGGGGGTAAAACGGGGGTGTAAGATTTTTTGTTATTACAAAAAATCTTACTCCCATGTTTTACCCCCTTCGGGGTTAAATTTAAAATAAACTCGTATATCCTAGAACCTTCCTCAATAAACGGGCTATCTAACAAATTTTTTTTTTTAAATCGGACTTGTAGTTCCTGAGATTAGCGCGTTCAAACAAAAAAAGAGTTTATTTTTTTGTTTGAACGCGCTAATCTCAGGAACTACCAGCCCGATTTGAAAAAAAATTTTTTTTGTTAGATAGCCCGTTTATTAAGGAAGGTTATAGGCTATTCGATTATTTTTACTTCCCACCTCTACTATGGTAGGGAAGTAATGGATTCAGTCCGAAAACAATATTTCGAGATTTTAACAGATTTTCACGTTTTGAGACCCTAGCAATCGTTTAAGATCATTTTCTGACTGATGTCTGTATGTGTGTGTGTATGTGTGTATGTGTGTATGTGTGTGTGTGTGTATGTGGTCAATTTTTCGACTTCGATATCTTAAGAACGGAACAACATACGGGCATGCCGATTGTTCTATTGTGTTTATCAGCCTTTAACTTAGATCTGATTAGATTTTGAGTCAAATCGGTTCAGTGGATCCTGAGATATTCAAAAAAACGTCCTCAATGTCACGTATTAACATAGGTAAAAAAAAATATAAATGAATTCTAGATGTTATAATATGAAAAAAATGTAAATATTTTTTTTCTCTAAAATGTATAGTTTTCGAGAAAAAAAATATTTTACTAAAAAAAATAAAAATTGTACGTAAATCAAGGTAACCATGATTTTTGCTATATTAAGCTAGCCATCAATAGATCACCAAACAAAAAAGAGGGCCATGCTTTTTTCAAAGAATAAAAATTAAATTGTGTTTTAAAGACCACCAACAGCTAAGGTTATTTGGGCCTAGTCAAAGAATAAAAAAAAGAGTGTTTATTTTTTGCAAATATTTACTAGGTGGGAAGTATAGGACTGGTCATCAGTCGAATTTTTTTTAATTCAATCCCACAGGGATTAAAACGTGGATGTAGGATTTTTTGTTATTACAATAAATCCTACACTCCCGTTTTCACTCGTTGGGATTGAATTTTTAAAAAACTCGTATAGGGTCTCATTGATTAGTACTTTGCTTCTTTTACAGACTGGTAGTTCCTGAGATTAGCGCCTTCAAACAAAAAAAGAGTTTATTTTTTTTTTGTTTTTCTAAGTTCTGTAGAGTCGGTAAAATCGGAACAAAAACATATTTGACTAGTGCATTTTGAAGTAAATTTTGTGCTCTTTAATTTTGAATAGGACGATTTTTTCGATAGGACAAGCCGTTTTTATGTTATAAGCAAAAAACGTAGAAAAGTGCAAAAAAATCATGGTTTTTAGCCCACCAAAACTACACCGCTCTGTTTTAGAGGTCGCAAACTTGGATTTGACATCTCCTAAACATGCTTGAGGACACAAAAAAATAAAATCATTTGCTGCGCAAAACGCAAGGTGGACCTACCTTTTTAAGCTCTCGTGACTGGACTAAGCTGGCATCGTTCTATTGTGTTGATTAGAGCTTATCGATAAAAATATACTTAGATATAATAGACTATTGGACAAGCAGCCAAATTACATAATTGATTTTGCAACATCGAGAAAAAATCATTTTATCAAGATTTGTCACAGTCGGGACTCAAACTCGAACCTTTCCACTTTCGCGGCAGAATGAGCTATCATTTACTCTACCCAATATATGTATTTTCGATTGATCTCTTGCATATATTGGGAAACTAATTTGATTGTTAATCGTGTCCCGGTAGAGTAAATGATAGCTCATTCTGCCGCGAAAGTGGAAAGGTTCGGGTTTGAGTCCCGACTGTGACAAATGTTGATAAAATGATTTTTTCTCGATGTTGCAAAATCAATTATGTAATTTGGCTGCTTTTTTCAGCCGTACTAAATTCATACTACCATACTTAGATATATTTGCGTTTTAAAAAACATCGATACATAACTTGATATATGAATATTTCGGTATGTCGATTTTGTAGGTAATTTTGATTTTATTGACTATATCGATGTTTGTAATTTTTTTGACGTGAATAATGTCTAAAGTATACTGGGGATATATTTTAGAAATACTTATTAGATGTAAAAAAAGAAAATTGTACGTAAATCAAGGTAACCATGATTTTTGCTATATTACCAGCCATCAGTAGATCACCAAACAAAAAAGAGGGCCATGCTTTTTTTCAAAGAATATGTTTTTTTTTGCCAATATTTACTAGGTGGGAAGTATAGGACTTGTCATCAGTCGAATTTTTTGTATATTTATGATACCTTACTTAAATTTATACTTTTGATTTCAGGTAAAACAAGAAGAATTTGGAATCAAAAACTTCAGTGTGGATTTGACTTCCGAAATTGCACCTTGAAGAGTTTTTGAGTTCTTAACAAAACGGTTTATTGGAAGCCATATCAGAAACCATATCAGTTGTGTTTTATAAAATAAGTCTGAAATTATTATTATGTATAAACGAAAGAAATTAAAATAGAGAAAAAATATCAAGAAAAAATATATTGCCATTGAGGAAATTTTTAATTTACGTTGTTTTTATTAATAGTTTATCAGTAACTGTCAATCCTTACTAATATTATAAATGTGAAAGTAACTCTGTCTGTCTGTCTGTTACCTTTTCACGCCTAAACCGCTGAACAGATTTCGATAAAATTTGGCAAGGAGAAGTGTATCCTGAGGAAGGACATAAGCTACTTTTTCTCTCAAAAAAATCGGCTTCGCCCGACTGAAAAAGTAATCTCTGCAACCACTGAACCTATTCTAAAAATTCTTTCACTAATAGAAAGCTATGCAGAGGGGAGAGATTCTCGCGGGGGGCAGGGGGAGAAATTCTTGCGGGGGGCTAATAAATCATAAATTCTTATTTCTGGAACTACTAAACCGATTCTAAAAATTCTTTCACTAATAGAAAGCTACGCAGGGGGAGAGATTGTCGCGGGGGGATAACAAATTAACAATATACTAAATATACGTGCCCGCTATTAAATCATAATTTCATACCACTTGGGCGTAGCCGGGACGGGCCGCTAGTCGTTTAATAAAAATAATAATAATTATTGAACACTTATTTTAATTACAATAATTAAGAAAATAACACAGGGCTTGAGGGTAGCTGAGTATGTAGCGATGCCTTTGGCGTTTTCATAACTCTTCTATTATAAGTCTACTCTGAGAACTGGTAGGGTTCCGTACCTCAGCATGAAAAATGGAACCCTTATAGTAACGTTGTTATCCAACTGTATGTCCGTCAAGACCCTTTTTCTTAGGAACGTTTAGAGATATTAAGTTGGAATTAATACTAAATACTAAGGTCTCCGACCCCATAATCCTGTAAAAAATTCAAGCTTTTAACTCAATGCAATGAAAAGAAAAAAAATGTATTTTTTTATAGTGACTTAGTGATCAAAACCTATAGGGTACTTCCCGTTCACCTAGAATCTTGAAATTTATTTTATTTATTGTAGATTATAGACGCGTCGACAACTTAGGTCATTAGCGTCTTAATCATTAAATAACAACTAACTGAAAACCAAACGACATCACAAAATACCCATGAGCGAAGGTGGGATTCGAACCCACGACAGTGTGATTCAAAGACCGCTACGCTAACCGTTACACCACACTGTCCTCTCTTGAAATTTAGCACGAAGGAAGGCCTCATAGCACAAGTAAAGGAAAAAATGCGTAAATCATTAATTTGCAATTCTATGGATGATTAGAATAAAAATTTAATACTCGTCCAAAACTAAATATTGTATTTTAATTTTTAGAATTAACTTAATTATTATCTGAAGAAGACCCTAAATAGGGCCGAATCGTCACATTGATAAGTTTTTATAATAAACTCTGAAAAAATACTGATCGTTAATTTTATTTCAATTTAAAAAATAATTAAATAATACACAATTAATATTCTAATTTAACTTAATATTTATTTTTTAAATTAATTATATTCGTTAAATTCTTGTAAAAAGATACAAGCTACATTTTTTACTTTTGAAACTTAAGATAATCAGTTTTTTCTAAGGACACCATCTGCAAGAATATCTAAATTTGAATAACACAAAATAAACAATAATAATAATCCCAATTTAGCACTATTGTCAAATTAATTTCAGTTTTAATTGTTAATATTCACATTCTGCTCTAAAAAAACTGATAAGAAAAGTTTTAAAAAATGACTTTTCATTTTAAAATTTGTTAATTAATGATTCATCGAAACTCATAAAAATAATCATATTCCCAATTAAAATCATATTTAGGTTTTAAAATTTCAACAGGTTCATCTAATTCTGATTCATTTGAATCAGCTATTTCATATTCATCGCTAAATTCATTTGTTTTGATAGGATAATCAGGTGTTTTATATGATGGGTAGTAGCTAGGAAAATTGGTAGTCGACGATTCGAAATTAGCAGACGTTGACTCATCTAAATCAGCAACTGTAACCGCATTAACAATCGTCGTTAGATCCAAATTAGCATCCGTTGTTAGATCCAAATTAGAAACTGTTGTTCGATACAAATCAGAAACTGTTGTTAGATCCAAATCCGAAGTAGCTGTTTCCGTACTACTTGCTTCTTCCAATTTTTCAATGGTAAACAAAAATGAATCATCATTTGGAGAAGATTTTTGAGAATAAACCCAATGATTGGTATCAGTATCAGTGGCAAAGATCCGGGCGCTGTTGATATTATTTCTCAAATAGCAATTCTCACCGTTTGGCTCAATAACCCAATAGCCATCCGGGTTCAATTCCTTCGGAGTATAAGCGTAAACTTCAATGGCCGGCTGATTTTGACCCATGTAACCAATTGTCACATGCGAATCATCCAAATGTGTAACCCATGGTGGTTTGGAGTATAAATATTCACCATATTCATCCCGGAAACCTACCATCTTTCCATTATCCACAACAGAAACTGCCCAAGAGTTTTCATTTCGACTTAGAGATATTAAACGCCAATGTCCGGAATTGGCAATTACGGTTGACGCATGGAGATATTTATTATATTTGACATTCTTAATTTTAACGTAATCATTGAATACAGCTGTTTGTATACATGACGGGAGTGATTCTTTTAATCTTTTAAAAATATGAAGCATAAATATGGTCAATTTTGGATCGTTTTGCTCATCATTTTCGATTTTTTTCAAAAAGTATGCTAGTTTAGTTAGCAAATGTGAATTGTCTTTCTTCATTATCCTTTCGAAAACTTTCTCATATCCAACGATTTTCCAATCGTTATCTAACTGAAGTGAATTTAAATTATCTAAGAATTCTTCATCGTCATCATTTTCATTCAAAGTATCCACGTATTCATTTTGAAAGCAATAAATTGCACGGTCGCTATATTGAGTAGTGTATACAAAATCGCTAATGGTTGATGATTTTAATTTATTGACAATTTTTATGAGTGTTTCATCATAATCAACGTCATCATTATCTATAATAAATGCATCGTACAATTTTTGGTACATGCGGTAAACGACTACGATGTTTAGAACATTGCTGCAAAATTTATTATCAGCAAAAAAGTCAACTACATGTTTTTTTACCCAATTATCTGCACCAAAAATGCCTTTCGCATTGTATGCCATTTTAATATATTCTAAACATTCAGGATCCAACTTTTGGAATAATTCACTTTCAAAATCAATAGCAGTTATTTCGGTTGGATCAATTGGCTGAATTCTGAAAAGAAAATCATCACCATCTTTATTTGCCTGTGATGATAACAAATGATTTTCATTGGAAACAAAAAGTCTCGCATTATTGACACTATTTTTAATATAGCAGTTGTCATCCACAGTTTCCAAAATCCAATATCCATCTCGATTCAAATCTTGGGGTACATACGAATAGACTTCGGACTGTGATTCTACGTGATGCCATGCGTTTACCCAAGGCGGTTTTGAATATAAATATTCATTATATTCATTTCTGAATGCAACAGATTTTCCGTCCGACGAAACTTTGACTGACCAAACTGCTTTTGATGGTTTACTATAAATCAAACGCCAAGTATCCAAATTTGTAAGCTCCTTGGATGAATATAAATATTCATTATACTGGACATTTTTAATGTACACTTTATCATTAAACATTGTATTTTTCACGCAACTCGGAAACGAGTTTTTCAATTTTTCGGCTCTTTCGTGATACACAGCTTTTAACTTTACGTAGTCGGGATTTTCTATCGCTTGTTTCAAAGCATATGCCAACTCTGAAACATGAGTCGTGCCTTCGACATCATTTGAAATATCTTCGTATAAATATTCGTAAGCTAAAATACTAATGTCTAATTGGTTATCTTTTTTTATAGCATCCAAAGATTGTGAAATTCCTAGCACACTTTTATACGATTTTGAAATATAAATGTTCATTTTGAAAAGTGTGTTATCAACTAGATCTTCATCTTCTGGATACAGAGATTTAAGATTTAATAGTTTTTTTCTTAGTTTAATTACATAATCAGTGCTTGTGTTGCTATGAAGTAATTCGTAGGTTAGTGCTTCGAATGTTGGGAGTTTTTTTCTTATTTCGTCTGTAGCGTCGATAAATTCTAAGATTAAGTCGTAATTTCCGTAATTATTGTTATATACTTCTTTGACAATCCAATTGATTTTGGTTGGATCATCTATTTTTTCTAATAAAGAATAAGCCAACTTCATATTTCGACTTCGGATAGCTTCGACACAATCTTCGGGCAATTGCCTTTCAAATGCATCTTCTTTATTTTCAATAAGGACTTCTTTTATTTCACTTAAGTCGGATTCGATTTTGTCCAGTTTATCCACTTCACTAAAAGTATAAAAAATAATCTTGTAAATAATCAATACTAATTTTATCTGGGTTGTAACCGTTTCGGGTTCTTGGTTTTACTCTCATTAATTTTTTTTGTTCAGATTAGTCTTTCGGACAATCTGTATATATACATTTATTTATTATTAAAAATAATAAATTGAAAAACATTAAATTCCTATTGAATTTACATTAAATTACTATTATTTTTTTCATCCCAGGTAGACGTTGTCACGCACAAAACAAACGCAGCCGTGTGGACGACATAGCCTACCTCGTTTTTAATGATGAACTGAAAATTCAATTGATAGTTCTCGGATAGGAACCTGGGAACTGGGGACTTAGCTATTCTCAAGCTCTTAAAAATTAAAAAAATAAAACGACTAAATGAAAACAATATTTAAAAATGATTATCTACAAACAGCTAAAAATAAACATTTAAGAGATAATAATGAATAATAGTTTTATTTTTTTAAGTCGAGCTGCGGGCTGCACGCTAACAAACTATTGATACTTCTGTAACGTTTTGTAAATTTTCATTTTGTAGCCCCCGACTTGCTTTTATAGAAAAATAAACCCATTTAATTTATTGTGCGTTTGTTAGTAATATACAGGGTAGCCCATTTTAAACAAACTAGTGAAATATCTCGTAAAAAGTAGAAACTATAACAAAATGTTTTATACAAGAGTTGTAGAGTGTTGAGGGGGAAAGAAGACTGATATCAAATTTATCATAGGTGGTGCTGTCAAGGTCAAGCGAAGGTCAGCTTCTATTTTTTAATTGCAACAGTGAATTTTTATTCGAGAATAGATTTTTTAGAATAGTTTTTTATTAAAAATATCACTGTCTATAAATTGTTTAATGCTTATGGTAATTATTACTAATTCTATAAATTGTTTACGGTAATTATTAATATTATTAATAATAATTACCATAAACAATTTAGTGATGTTTTTAATAAAAAACTTTATCTGGAGATGGCAACCTGCTGCCGAAACGCGTAATAAATAAATTACAAAAGAAGCTACACGACGGAACAAAAAAATAATTAATATATAATTACCTTTTCGATGGGGCTGATGTCACTGGTTCAAAAGCTCCCAAAAATTGATGTGTTTCTTCAGTGACGCTATTTTCAGTGGTTTCTTCGGCATTTTCATATTCAAGCAAGTATGGAAACCTTATCACAGTAAATGCATTTATGACGAATATCAGTTGACATAGGAGTACCAAATTTAGGATGGTTCTCATTTTTTGAGCCTGGTGTACCTTTACAACAAAAAAGATTAATATCTTTAAAAAATGTGTATCGACACACTAACATTCTGTAATCCGAAACATCATCAAACAATCGACCAGTATAATAATTTTTGTGATGATGCTTTGTCAAACAAAGTCGCATCGTACATTTTTACTCAACTTTTTTTACAAGCTTATATTCAACTTCGCATGTTTGTCAGTCAGGTTAAGTCAAATCACGTCACTTTTCACGTATCCGATCGATTTAAAATTTTTCAGTGTTTTGTTGCACATGTCAACCACCGCGACTATTTCTGTTACATCCACCGTATCAGACATTTAATAGACGTTACTCATGTCAATAATTATTGGATTTGACCTTAACTGACAATTAATAAAAATATAGTACAGGGTGGCACATCTTAAACAATGCAGTGAAATATCTCGTAAACGGTACAAAACATAAACAAATGTTTTATACAAAAGTTATAAAATGTCAAAGGGGACAGAAGACTGTGATATCAGATTTAACATAGGTGGTGCTGTGAAGGTCAGGCGAAGGTCAGCTTCGATTTTTTAATTGTAACAATGCATTTTTATTCCAGAATACGATACAGTATTTACTAGTGAACAGTAAATTATTAAGGTACATATGAGCTAAAGTTAGTAAATATTGAGATATTTACAAATTAAAAAGCAAATTTAATTTGTCAATTCGGTTCTTTTATGAATTGAATTCAAGACAAGAAGGCCGGTGCGTAATATCATGGCTATCTACTATGCCATAATTTACCTAATTGTCGTTCATTTTAGCCGTTACTTAATTTGTAAATATCTCAATATTTATTAACTTTAGCTGATATGTACCTTAATAATTTACTGTTTACTATTAAATACTGTATCGTATTCTGGAATAAAAATGCACTGTTACAATTAAAAAATCGAAGCTAACCTTCGTCTGACCTTCACAGCACCACCTATGTTAAATCTGAAATCACAGTCTTTGACACTCTATAACTTTTGTATAAAACATTTTTTTATGGTTTGTACCGTTTACGAGATATTTCACTGAATTGTTTAAGATGTGCTACCCTGTATAATATAACTCTTTATTTGTTATACCTAACTAACCAGTAAAGTTAACAAATTGCTTGTAAAAAATGTACGAATGCGGAATGTTATTAATTCTTATGCACATTTCTCTATTATTCAATTCTTTTATCCTACAAGCTACAGTAAACAGAAGTCCACTCAAAAAAAAAAAAACAAAAATAAGACAATTTAAAAATTATAGAGACTTACCTCTACAAAATTCACCACAAACGCTCACCAATTGCAACTATCGAACTGATTATTAATGGCGACTGCAGTTATATATTTATTATAAAAAAAATTAGTAGAATATACACATTAAAGATAATCTTTATCATGACGACACGTATAATCAATTAGAAGAAGACGATGTCAGAGTTTACCGAATTTATCCAGGACTGTACTAAAGACACCATAAATTGACAGAGGGTCTTAAACTGCGTGTCGCGAGCTTATGCCTAGGGCAGGGGTCGGCAACCTTTTGAGACGGAAGAGCCAAAAGTTACAATTTACAAAATTTCCCAGTTTTTAAAGAGCCACTAACATTTTTATTTCAATATTATGGTATTTGATTAGGATTAGGTATATAAAAAAAAGTTCTCACTGCGACCGTTGACGACACAGTGCACCAATAACTAAACAAACAGAACAGTGTTGCCACATTTAAAAAATGTCAGCTGTCCGTATACTCTCTACTCTACCTATTCTCACTGTTCTCTGTTGAGTGTTTTTATCCTGTTTAAAGTTTTTTTTTGCAGTATAATATTTTTTATGAGTTTTGAAAATAAAATAATATAATTATTAATATTTGCGCATGGAACTGGAGAGCCGCATCTTGACATGCCGCATGCGGCTCGCGAGTCGCAGGTTGCCGATCCCTGGCCTAGGGGGCATCGCAACCTGAGCGACCCAAAACGAAGGGTGTTTCCAAAAACCTCGTGGTCTGTTTAGGGAGAGGGTTAGTGAGATAATGTAAATTATATAATGTAATGTATTATTATATATGGTATTTTTGGCCATACTCACTATAAAATATCTACCTCTCAAAAATTGTTAAATTGCGTTTTAAAGACCACCAACAGCTAAGGTTATTTGGGCCTAGCACCAATTCATATTTTCAATTCATTATTTTTTGTTTTTTAATAATAAATTGACACATTTTCCAGCTCTCGGGTTAGAACCCGGGAACTGGAAACTTTTAATAGAGGAACCCTAGCAACGGCATTGTTACACGCTCGGCCATTCTTAAGCTCTAGCTACTTCTCACTTCATTTTCAGTATTTTCAAAAAAAATTTAGAATTCATTTGCGTCGCCAACTTCACATTTATGGTAGGCTATCAGAGTGAATAAACATAAATCACTATGGAAACTGTTTACTTACTACACACTGGTGTGTTTTAAAAACACTTTCAACACACCTGATTGTTAACTGACCTATTCCATGTATACATACACGCATGCGAAGTAGCTATTTTATAGTGGGTAGGTATAATGTCAAAAAATTATATACAGATTGTATCAAATTAAACTTGTGCATAGGACATTCTGTGTGTAAGACAGAGATTGATACATAAAGCAATAAGTAAGAATGAGATAAATGATCGCTAATAGGATGTTACGTGGTTACTGTAAATAAATAATATTTATACAACCTAATAGCGTCATCTTTGTTTTTTCGCTCCTTCTATGCTGTAAATCAGTTTAATTTACAATAACCACGTAACATCCTATTAGCGATCATTTATCTCATTCTTACTTATTGCTTTATGTATCAATCTCTGTCTTACACACATAATGCCCTATGCACAGGTTTAATTTGATACAATCTGTGGACCAAATGGAATAAGCGCGGTCATATGGCGTGGGCGTAATGGTCACCAAGTGGAACGCACCTTAAGCCGAACCTGTAAATTTAACTACGTTTGAGAAAAAAATGGATTTGTATACAAAATATTTCTTATCAAAAAATATTGATTATTCGTCTCTTATATTTTTCAACATAAACGTCTTGTTTTCTATTTGCAGAATGTTTATAGTGTTAATTATTTATCATAACTTTATATTTCAGAGAAATGAGGAAGAACCAGCAATAAATTGTTGATATGAAATACCGGACAACTACATTTTCCAGTATTTAAAAATTTCTCGGATAAGGGTGTCATGTAAACGTACTATGTTATTATTTCTTTACGTAACTATAATGCTGACGCTAATGACCTAAGTTGTCGACGCGTCTATAATTTACAATAAATAAATAAACTATAATGCTATAAATACAAGAGCACGACAGACAGACCCCAGTTCTCTATAATAAAGTCGTCAATAAAACTTATTATAAAAACCATTTACAATTATTTAAGTTATCAAGAACCACAAAACGCTACAAAGAGGAGTCCAGAGCTGAGATTACTGATTTCGATCAATAACAACATCCCCGTTTATTTGCGACCAAATTCTTCGAACACACTGTAAAAAATGGATGTAAAAATACTTTGAAAGTTAAGGTAGAATTCGCTCGATTTTCTAAATGATTTTACATTATTATTTATTTTTACGTCCCTTAAATTCAAGATGGCGGCCACCCCTTGCGGAATCCGAGGAGGGAAACTTGGCTGGAGTGTTCTGGTGACGCCCCCTACCTACCATTAAAATTTCATCAAACTTCTAATTCACACAATTTGAAAGTAATATTTCACTGGATTAACAGTAATTAAAGAACTAATTTTCTTTTGAAACGCACCTTCTGTCGCAAAAAAAGCATCACAAACCCGCGAAAAAATTTTCTCTGTATCTATCATAGAAATATAGAAGTTTTGGAACGTAAACTGACGCGCTGCTAGCGAATAAAGACGGACACAGTTAATAGGGCCACCTGTCTTTGTCGTACAGTCTATTAAGACTGTAGTGGAACAAGGACAGGTGGCCCTATTAACTATATCTGTCTTTACCCGATTTCCACGCACAGCAAGGTATTTGTTGTGAGCCTCGAGAAGGAGGGGATAAGCAGTTTTTCGCGAGCGCTGTATGCGGCGACTTTATGCGTTAATGCTGTATTTTTAATGAGAACGTGTTGTAGTGTTTGCAGTGAAAGAACAGATAATTAAAGAATGTAATTTTATTGAGTTGATAATAAACGAATCTTATAATAATTGTTCGAACTTAAAACTAAATATAAGAGAAATGTAGCAACTAGATACCTATCTAAGCAGGTTACAAATATGGTTCGGACCTAAACTAATACAGCAACAAAATGTGGAAACATAACCTCTACATAGTCCTAATAACTTAAAGCAATAAATATTTATGAATAATAATGCTTACTTACATTGAATTTTTGAAGAATATATTCACTTAACGCTTACAATACAATTAGAAAATTTGGAGGTATTGTCTCAATTTCAAGTAATAAGCGAATTTTTTGCTCTTTCCTATAATTTCGCATACTAAAGTTACAGCAAAGATACCTTTTTCGAACCAATAGGCGGCGCCAGTGTGAATAGGGAGTAAGCTTTCCAGCATTACTTTATTTCAGTGGTATATTTACACACAATTTCTAACCCTAAAAAGTCAGGTGTCCAGTATGAAATGACATTTTATCCATCATACTTTTACCAAACAGCACAAGAAAAACGCATTAAATAATATGAGAAACAATAATAAAATAAACAAAAACTCGGGTCGCAGTGCCAAAACCCTGCCGACAATATAGTGTATTTGCTAATACTGGCATTGTGGCTTTATTATGTGAACTTAAGTTTGTTTTTGGACAAAATAAAAAATTTAACCCCTTAATACATCCCTTAAAATAATTAATTTTTTCTAAATTTCAATATTAGACATGGATTTTATCAGTACACCCAATTAAATACACCCTTCCATAAGTAAATCCGTATCAACAAACTAGTGTTTTCATAAAATTTGAAAGTCCGGTCCTGTCGGGCCGATTTTATTAAAATTTTAGCAGCACATTTTAATCTTTACTAAAGAGTTAAATTTCAATTTTGAAACGATTCTGACAAATTTTTCGGTATTTTTGGGCCCAAAAACTTTTTGGAACCCCTAAATACAACCCTGAAAATGGTCCGATCGGGCCCATTTTAAATAGGCTTCTTGCGGTGATGGGTTCCAATGTGTGTACCAAATTTCGTTTCAATCGATTAAGTCTGTCGAGAGTTATCGTGTACACACATATATATATATATAAATATATATATATATATATATATACATACATATATATATAAACATTTTTAAAAATGGTGCCAAAGTGTTCAGGAGGCTATGAAACGTCGAGAAATTTTGGTCCGACCCCTAGGTCCCGCCATCCGACCGACGCCAATAGTGTATGTGCCATATTATGGCAAATACACTAATAATTGGAAATGAAATGAATCCTTACAAGATATAAAATTAAGTAAGCAAATATAACAATTTATTTACCACTGCTACATGTTTCGACATAGATATGTCATCTTCAAGCAGATTTTTCACCTAATTTGCTTACTTAATTTTATATCTTGTGAAGATTCATTCATTTCCAATTATTGTTTATTAAACACACAAGTGATTAGAAGTATATTCATCAATAATAAAATAGTCTTACCTTATTTATGCAGACGAAACTGAAGTAACATTAAACACCTGTTGTAACTCCAACCTCTAGTGACAGTTACAATAAATGTCCAAATCAAAAAAGTATTTCGCATAGCAAACCACTTATATAAAAACTTATAAATGATTCATTTATTCATAAAATGAAACTGTCTTGTAATTAAAAACAAAGTTGTATAACAATTTATTATTAATGCAAAAACAATTGCCACTTTTGTTTACTTCTCAAATTGACCATATATATGTAAGTGTGATAGCAGTAGCGAGTTAGCGACAGGGTACAAACGTACCTATGTTTGCGCATAACAATTTTTTTAATGACGTTTTGTTACTGTTCAAATGCACTTTCTATTTTGACTCAAAAAACTATTTTTCGCGTTGCGCCCTATTTTGAAAATATGCAAAACGCGTACACGAGATGCTTACTCACATTTTACAAATTTTGTATCGGTGAAATCACTGATTTTAAACATTAATTTTGTAAAAATTTGACCCAGATGTCAGACGTGTTCAATCATTCATTTTTCTCGAGAGCAATGACCGGGTTGATGCTCAATTTTTTTGTTCTAGAACATTCAACAACCTAACATTGAACAACAAGGAGGAAAGTTGATTTTCTTATTATCGCGATATTGTTGAAATCATATAAAATGAATATTTTGCAAATAATTATTAAATTAATATTTTTTACGTGTGTCTTAAATCAATAATAATTTCTTTAATTAATTAGCACCATAAACAATTTGCAAAATATTTTTTTTAGTTTTGACGTACGGACTCCATATTAGACCAAGAGCTACAGTGATGATTTTTTGGTATTATTTATTCACGGCCTTATTTTTTTGAAAATGTTGATGGAGGCATATTAAAGTGCCCTGAGTAAGGGATTTTGCTAGATAACGGTATGGGAGGGATGCAGACCGCCTCCACATGTAACCAAAAGCGACATGATATGCTATTTCTATAGCTATCTCTGTTCTGAGGTAAATACATAATTTATTATGTAGGTAAATAAATCTTTCATAAAATTTTTATTATTGTTTTATTCAGATTTTTTAACAAATTGGTATTGCACATTATACATACAAATATAAATCGTACACAGTCATAATTTTCAATTTTTTCAACTAGGATAGCTACAACCTAACTAAACGTCCTACTCAAACAAATTAATGGGAACCAACTCGTCCCTAATCGAAATGTAAAAAACCTTTGGATGACCAAGCAGAGTCAATTTTGACCCCAGCAAAGACAATAATTTTGACCCAGGTAAAAACAATAATTGCTTAAAGTAAATGAAGTAGATATTGGTCACCCATGTACCAAAATAAAGGTTAGTCATCCGAAGGTTAAACTAGGAACCATTTCGTCCCTTAACGAGATATCCTTTTATCATTCAAAATATCAGTTTCAGGAATTTTTTCATTACTGCTGGACTCATTATCAACATAATACATATCAGTGACTCTAGTACCATCATTACCACCATTGTTCTCTTCGATGTCAGCAAAAACTTCAGAAATCAAATTTTCAAGAGAATTTGTTTCTCCGGCCTTGGGATTATTGATGATATCAATATCATCGCCAGACGAAGATACTCCAGAATTCAGATTATCACGAGAATCTTCTTTATCTTTGGATTCTGCATTTTCATTATTCACAACACTACCTTTCTCTTTAGAGACATCAGCGAAAACTTCGAAAATCAAACTTTCAAGAGAATTAGGTTCATCCGCATTTGCATTACTGCTGGTGTCAATATTATCGCCAGATGAAGGTTCAATAGTAAAAAGATATTTATCATCATCTGTGTAAGATTTCTGAGAAGAAACAAGATGGTTGTCATCAGTAACGCAGAGTCTTGCATCAGTGTATCTATTCTTCAGATAACAGTTATCATCGGCCGCTTCTATTATCCACATGACGTCCCCTTTAAAGAATTCAGGGTTTCCTTCAGGGTAATAAGTCAAAATTTCATTATCACGTCTATCGTCATCATCAGCTTCAGAAGATAAATATTCATCATAACTGTTACGGAAACCAACATATTCGCCATCTTCTAGTAATTTCACGAACCAAGTTGATTTTGATGGGTTAGCATAAACGGAATGGTTTTTGTTCTGTGGGCTTGGTGAAGATAAATATTCGTTGTATTTGATACTTTTGATGTAAATTTTATCATTAAAATAAGTGTTCTTGATACATGGTGGTAAAAATTTTTTGATTCCATTTGCTTTATTACGTATTTCAACATCCAAAGTTTCGAAAGATGGATTATCCATAGTCTGTTTCAATCCATAAATAACGTTTGTTATATAATTGATATTTTCTTCAGTACTAAGAATGTTTTTAAGAACTATTTCGTATTCCAAAATCCGAATTTCTAACCGTTTTTGTTTATTTATTATTGGGATAACATGCCACGGTTTATTTGCATATTTTGTTACGAATTGAATTTCCAGTTTTGTAATGACATCACCAATATTGCTTTCTGGATGTATCGTATCAAGATCAGTTAGCTTTTTGTTAAGGTCATCCATTTGATCGTCATTTCTAATTATTTCATAACCTAATGCTTCATAAGTACGAATGATTACTTCAAGGTCATCAATGCCGTCACAGAAATTTGCGATTAACTCGAAATTCTGATAATTATTGTCATAAACTTCTTTTACGATCCAATTAATTTTTGTTGGATCGTCAATCTGTTTCAATTTTTTGTAAGCCAGTTGCGCATTTCGACTCAATATTGCATCAACGCATTCTTGAGGGAGTCGCCTTGCCTTGTCGTCAATTCGATTGTTTTGAAGTACGTTTTTTATTTCATTCAAGTCCGTTCGAATTTCTTCAAGTTGGTTGTAATCACTGAAAAAAAAAATATTTTAAGAATGTTTGCTACCTATGTTGAGGTAAGCCAGGTAGCTGTGTAGCAAAGTAAGAGTCGACCGACAGATACAAACACTAAACCCAGGTTCGAATCCCGAAGGCTTTTAATGTACATTTTTTAATAATGAAAATATATAGGTAACTAGGTATTGGATAACAATTTAAATATTAAAAAAATTAAATTAAAAATTTAAAAAACACCCGACGCAAAAAAGTAAACCTTTAAAAAGTGAGAAATAATTAATATCTACTATATCTGGCCCGATGCACCGTCTATTTCTTCGTTTAGATGAAATATTTTATTCGTAAATGCGTCGGGGACCATGACTGTAAAATAACAAAAATACCAATGTCTCAGCGGGCCTCGACGCATTTACGAATAAAATATCTTGGAAACGGCTGAACCGGTTTCAATCAAACATGGCTAAGAACCATCTCGCAAATAACATCTTTCAATCAAACAAAACCGCATTGAAATCGGACCATCCGTTTGGGAGCTGCGATGCCACAGGCATTACAAATTGTGATGAAAGCTGAAAATCTTGGAAACGACTGAACCGATTTCAATCAAACATGGCTAAGAACCATCTCGCAAATAACATCTTTCAAACAAACAAAACCGCATTGAAATCGGTCCATCCGTTTGGGAGCAGTTGTAGACGAAACGTCAGGTAGAAATACCACCGGACCACGGCCTACAAGCCCGGAAACCATGAAAATTTGGAACAATTATTTGTGTTTAACGATATTCACGTCATCTAACTCTATCCGCAATACAGAAGTACGCACTTTTTTCTGAAAATGTTTCCAAGGCGAGGAAAACTTTAAGAAGGCGAGGAAAACTTTAAGATGAAATATTTGGAGTCAAATGTGTGATAATAAAAAAAAAATACCTGTTTCGTTCAGCTATTTCAACCGGTACAGAATTCTCATGATTTTCATTATTATTGACTGGTTGTGGTGGGGGCTGGAAGAGCGGTGCGGTAAGAGATTGTATTGGGGACGATATAGCATTTCTGAATATTGTAAACGCATTTCCAGAACAAATCAGCTGAAGCGCTAGGACAAACGTAATTGCAGATCTCATTTTTGTCAACTGAAACATACAAATTTTTGAAATTAACATTTTCTAAATTTAGATGCAGTACTTTTTATTTCCCACCTCTACTATAATAGAAAAGTACCTATTGGAATCAGTCCTAAATTTTTAACTTCCCATTGAAAGTTATTGTAATGGGTCCGAAAATCGAAATCAAAATGTATAACAAATTTTTATGTTTCAAGGTCACTAACACTATTTTTGAAAAGATGCTGTGTGTGTATACGTATGTATGTGGTCATTTCTTTCTAAGACGAAATCTCGAGAATGAAAAATGATATCGACTACGTTAGGATGCCAATCGACGCGTATTTACGTAAATATGATCTGAAAGAAATTTTTTCAAAATCGGTTCAGCCGTTCTTTTTTCTTAACCAAATAGACTCCCAAAAAAGTAGATTTTACACAATATCTCGCGAATAAAAAATTATATCGACTTCGTAAGGGTGTCAATCGAGGCGTGTTAACGTCATTTTAATCCGACATAAATTTTATAAAAAATATCAAAATCGGTTCAGCCGTTTTTTTTTTTTTAATTATTGTTAAAAATAAACAAGCCGTGAGGTGGGTCGTTTATTAGGACTAAAGTGCGACCCTTGAGGTCCACACGACGAACTTCCCATGTTTGATAAATATTTAATAATAATAATTAAATTAGATATTACACAGAAAAGTAATCATTTTAATCATTAAAACATAATTATTATTTATTTTTAACAATAATTAAAAAAAAAAAAAAAAAAACGGCTGAACCGATTTTTATAAAATTTATGTCGGATCAAAATGACGTTAACACGCCTCGATTGACACCCTTACGAAGTCGATATAGTTTTTTATTCGCGAGATATTGTGTAAAATCTACTTTTTTGGAGGTTATTTGGTTAAGAAAAATGAACGGCTGAACCGATTTTGAAAAAATTTCTTTCAGATCATATTTACGTTAATACGCGTCGATTGGCACCCTAACGTAGTCGATATCATTTTTCATTCTCGAGATTTCGTCTTAGAAAGAAATGGACACATATACATACGTACGTACGTACTACGTACACACACACACACACACATACACACACACAGACATCTTTCTAAAAGCAGTGTAAAAATAGTGTAGTGACCTTGAAACATAAAAATTTTTTTTCCTTTTTGATTTCGATTTTCGGACCCATTACAATAACTTCCAATGGGAAGTTAATAATAATTATGTTTTAATGATTAAAATGATTACTTTTCTGTGTAATATCTAATTTAATTATTATTATTAAATATTTATCAAACTGGGAAGTTCATCGTGTGGACCTCAAGGGTCGCACTTTAGTTCTAATAAACGACAAACCTCACTGCTTGTTTCCAATATTTTTATTTGCGTTTATTTGTAACCTTTAAGTGGTTAAAGTCTTACGGAAGGTTTACTGAATAGCCCTCGTAAAGCGAGCGAAACCGCGAGTCAAGCTAGTAATTAATAGATATCGTCATGACTCTTATAAACATAAATATTGACGAAAAACTTAAATGAAATTCTTTCCTCTAATTTTAATTAAAAAAAAACTCGGGTCGCAGTGCCAAAACCCTGCCGACAGTATAGTGTATTTGCTAATAATTGTGGCTTTATTATGTGAACTTAAGTTTGTTTTTGAACACAATAAAAAATTTAACCCCTTAATACATCCCTTAAAATAATATTTTTTTTCTTAATTTCAATATTTTTATCAATGCAACCTCGGTACCAAATTAAATACACCCTTCAGTAAGTAAAGCACTATCCGCAAACTAGTGTTTTCATAAAATTTGTAAGTCCGGTTCTGTCGGGCCGATTTTATTAAAATTTTAGCAGTACATTTTAATCGTTACTAAAGGGTTAAATTTCAATTTTGAAACGATTCTGAGAATTTTTTCGGGATTTTTGGGCCCAAAAACATTTTTCAACCCCTAAAAACCACCCTTAAAATGGTCCGATTGGGCCCATTTTAAATAGGCTTCGTGCGGTGATGGATTCCAACGTGCCTACCAAATTTCGTCAAAATCAATTAATTCTTTCAAAAGTTATAGCCCGTACACATATATATATAAATATATATATATATTGTATATAAATAGACATTTCCAAAAATGGTGCCAAAGTGTTCAGGAGGATATGAAACGTCGAGAAATTTTGGTCCGACCCCTAGGTCCCACCATCCGACCGACGCCAATAGTGTATGTGCCATATGGCAAATACACTAATGATTCACTTTTAAGAAGAAACAAAAAAATTAGATAATAAATTGCTTGAATGTCATTTCAAAAGAATTTAAAATAAATTAATAAACAAGTTCAATGTTTACTTACGTTATTTTTGAGTTCCATTTGCGATACACAATTACTAGTTAGTGAACTTTTTTTAAAATTGAACTTATATTTGTTACTGATAATAAAAACAAACACTGGTCGCAGTGCAAAACCTTACCGATAAAATGCATTTTGATATCTTTTGCCATACCCACTACAAAATAGCTGTATGTGTAGCGGCCATTAATGGTCCATTTAACAGGCAGGTGTGCGGAAAATGGTTTACTTTCTGCACTAGCGCAGAAAATAACGGTTGCCATAGCAACTTCTGTTTATTCGCTCTATACACCTGCGTAGCGCTTGCGTGCGCCTGTCATTACTTACTTGCACGAACTTCGCGGCACACTGGAAGGAAAGATGGCGACGCAAATGAACTGTTAGAATTTTTTGAAAATGACGTAAAAAGTAGGTATTTTGTAGTGGGTATATGGCAAAAAATACCATATATGTTTCGTACGTAATGGTATTACGGCTCGTATGACTGTAAAAACTCGCTATTGCTCGTTTTTACATACTGTCATCACTCGCCATAATATGCCCCATTACTTATCTATACATACAATCTACTATAAATGTATCATCATCATCATTATTAACTTCTCATTGGAAGTTATTGTAATGGGTCCGATTTTGCGAATGAAAAATTAGGACATATATCTGCACGTTTTGAGGTCCCTAGAGTCCGAATCTACTTTTGCAAGTCTTGTCTTGAAAATCTAGACAAGATAAGACAAGAGTCTAGAAAGCCTATAGATCTAGACGGCATCACTACCTGTTAAAGCCTTACAGAAGGTTTACTGGACACCCTGTATAATTATTACACATCAGGTTCTTTTTAAATCAATTTTGGGAAAATTATGAGAAACGTCGAGATTTTATGGTCCGACTCGTTCCGTCATCCGACGAACGCCAATACAGATTGTATTAAATTAAACCTGTGCATAGAGCATTCTGTGTGTAAGACAGAGATTGATACATAAAGCAATAAGTAAGAATGAGATAAATGATCGCTAATAGGATGTAACGTGGTTACTCTAAATTAAACTGATAAAAGATTTACATTTTTACAGCATAGAAGGAGCGAAAAAAGAAAGATGACGCTATTAGGTTGTATAAATATTATTTATTTACAGTAACCACGTAACATCCTATTAGCGATCATTTTCTCATTCTTACTTATTGCTTTATGTATCGATCTCCGTCTTACACACAGAATGCCCTATGCACAGGTTTAATTTGATACAATCTGCATAGTGTATCTGCTATATACTATGTATAGGCAAATCGACTAATTAACAACTTCCTTTATTTCTTAAACCAAAAGAAAACTAAAAACAATGAAGAGGAAATAATTAGTTATCGTTTCTTATTATTATCAAATTGTATTTTTATTATTAAACAAGGATTAGATTGGTATAAGCTGTGGACTAAACAGTGTACAAACTCCGTTAAATTTTTAATTTCAATTTTGAGACGAACTATTTGTCTTCTTTAATCTTTTCAGCTTATAAAAAAACTATCTAAACAAGCCGTGAGGTGGGTCGTTTATTAGGACTAAAGTGCGACCCTTGAGGTCCACACGACGAACTTCCCAGTTTGATAAATATTTAATAATAATAATTAAATTAGATATTACACAGAAAAGTAATCATTTTAATCATTAAAACATAATAATAAAATAATTAAAAAAAAAAAAAAACGCCTGAACCGATTTTTATAAAATTTATGTCGGATCAAAATGGCGTTAACACGCCTCGATTGACACCCTTACGAAGTCGATATAATTTTTTATTCGCGAGATATTGTGTAAAATCTACTTTTTTGGAGTCTATTTGGTTAAGAAAAAAGAACGGCTGAACCGATTTTGAAAAAATTTCTTTCAGATCATATTTACGTTAATACGTAGTTAATACGTAGTCGATATCATTTTTCATTCTCGAGATTTCGTCTTAGAAAGAAATGGACACATACGTACGTACACACACACACACACACACACATCTTTCTAAAAATAGTGTAATGACCTTGAAACATAAAAATTTGTTATACATTTTGATTTCGATTTTCGGACCCATTACAATAACTTCCAATGGGAAGCTAATAATTTATAAATAAAGGGTTTTTCAATAGGGACATAACAATTTTGTTTTATAATACAGAACATAACCTACAATTTTTTTATGATCTGTCAAAGTCAAAACGTCAGTCAAGGCTTACATTTTTATCATGGTGAAGTTCACGAACGAGCAACGTTTGGAAATCGTTAAAACCGCCATGTTATGGTCAATGGAGTTCGCTATCGTGCCATGTTGGAAGACTATTTTTGGCCAGAATTGGATGGACTTGACATCAACGATATGTGGTTCCAACAAAATGGTGCCACAAGCCACACAGCTGGTCAAACAATTGATTTATTGAAAGGAAAATATGGTAATCGTTTAATCTCGAGAAATGGTTCAGTCGAATGGCCACCTCGCTCATGCGATTTGACGCCGTTGGATTTTTTCTTATGGGGTTACCTTTAGTCGAAGGTTTATGCCAACATTCCAACAACGTTAGAGGAGCTCAGGAACAATATCGAACGCGAAATTGCCAACATTCCAGCTGATATGTGTGAAAGAGTGATTGAAAATTGGATCCAAAGAATCGATCGCTGCTGTCGTGCTCGTGGTGGTCATATGAACGACGTCGAATTCCATACATAATTGTAACATGTGTACTACACCTGGAAAAAATTTCAGCCCGATATCTCAATTATTCTGTGTTTTATTTAAATACAAAATTGTTATGTCCTTATTGAAAAACCCTTACAACTGTAATAAAATCAATATATATTATACTGATTTTATTTTATTCAAACTTGCGGGTATTTTTATCAAAGTGTTATACCTAGTTGCTTAGAATTGAAACACCATGTTTAACCTAACCAACGTTCCCAATTGGGGAACATCGTTTCATATTTTTACCTTTTCAAAGGGAAAACATTTTTGTTATGTTTTATGTATTTGCAGCCTTATTACACACTCCATTACTCTAAAAAAATTTAAAACAATACAAAAAAATATTTTCTTATCTACTCTAAAAAATAGCAAAGTTTTGAGTTTTTAGCTGTACTGCAGTATTTTGTTTTCAGTATGTACAAATCGAAATCTTGATAATTATTCTGAATTATTTTGAGTAATATATCAAGATTATATCGTGTTCAAACATCTGTTAGCACTAAATGTGTCATAAATACCAATGCAGTTTTGCAACGTGAGCAAATAATTAGATGTCCCATTTTGGGAACGTTGGCATGTTACGTGTTATATCTATATAATATTTACTCGTACATATTTACGCTGCGACCATACTACCAAAATGTTTATCAAAAATAAGCCCATACGTTTTGGCTTTAAAATTTGGATGCTATGCGGATCAGATGGATACCCCTACAATATGCCCTCTAAAATCTACGATTCAAATGAAAAAAGAAGATCGCGGAACATACGACTATTTATCCGATGGTCGCATTTTTTTTGTAAGATGGAACGACATCTCTGTCGTCACAGTTTCTAGTAATTGTTTAGTTATCAGTCCGGTACACAAAGCGACTCAACGAGTAAAAAAAGAAAACAAGAAGGAGATTTCACAACCGAACCTCATAAAAGTCTATAATGAAGGAATGAGAGGTGTCGACCTATTTGACCGGTTGTCATCCAGCTATAGACCACGTCTACGATCAAAAAAATGGTGGTGGAATTTATTTTCACATGGTCTTAACATGTCTGTAATTGCTGCTTTTCGGTTTTATCAATATTTGCATCCTGACAAGATGACCCATTTGGAGTTCAGAAGAAACATCGCAGTATCACTGATCAAACGTAATGCACCTCGAAATAGATTGGGTGGACCTGTTCAGGACGTTCGATTTGATGGAATCAATCACTTCTTGGGGGCTGTCTTTCAAGGAAGATGTGTCGTGTCAAACAAATACCAGACTTATGTCCAAAAAATGTGAGAAAAGACTCCACAAGAAAATGTGTTACGAATACACTACAATAATCATATAAAAATACCATACCAGGTATAAGATTAAAATTTTACCTATTACATGCCAACGTTCCCATATTGGGAACATGTCTTTTTATCAGATCCAAAAGTGGAATCGTCAAAATTTCATTACATTACGTTACAGTAGTTTATAATTGCACAATAAATTTGTTTCTGTACAGATTTAACTATTTTAAAGCATATCCGCCATTAAAAGGTTAATGTAAACATTGTTGGAGAACGCCCTACCTTTCCAAGCCCCCAATTGCACCCCCTGCAAGACCTCAAAACGAAAAGTATATAATTGACAAACAACCTTCGCATCGAAGGTCAGACTAAATATTCGTGTCAAGGCAATGACCTACTAATTATGACTATGAAAACTATTTCACATTTTGTGAGTAGAAATAAACAAGTCATGAAAACAAAAATAGCTACAAACAACATAATGTAGCAAAACCTCAGATGTTACGCCGCTGGCGACAGTAGAATCATCGAGAACAAGTAACAATGATGAGGCGTGGCATGATATCGAAGACACAGGAATGTTCTGGAAAGCGCGCGAGCGTGGGGGGAGTCAAGCTGCTAGCTCTATATAAGCCGAAGTGGTCACCGGAGAGAACAACGAATGTCGTGTGACAGTGTCGATTTGAAATATATACAGCATATAAATTGCAGTATTATTAAAGCACTTCAGTTCGTTTAAGAATTACTGTTCGTGTTATTATTGTATAAACAGTGTTGACTATTAGAATTGAGATATAATTGTTACAGTTTATTGTTATCCATTTTTTGTTACATTTTTAATTGTTGTAAATAAATAATTTATTCCACCCACATAAGAAAATAGTTTTGTTACAATAATAATAATAAAATTCTCTAACTTCTAAGCGGAGCATAGGGCCTCTACGAGTTTTTTAGACCTCTTTCTATTTTTTGCTATGTTTTTGATTTGTAACCAGGTCATTCCTTGTTCGTGAACAGTCCTTCTCCAAAATATTTTGGGTCTTCCTCGTTTACGATATCCCTGTAGATTTCATTCTAAAGCTATGTCTGTTATGTCAACAATATCAACATATCATTCTAATTTGTACGTTTCTTTTTAACGCTACCAATTAGCCAGGGTTATTTGGACTTAAAACCAATTCATATTTTCAATTTATAATTGAAGTTATACTCCTTTAGCGAGGGTAGTGAATTGGAATAACCTCGAGTCAAAAAATACGGACATAAAAAACCGACTCAAAAATTAATAAAACGATGACAGGGATAAAACGACCCTATCAGAGGCGTAGCTAGGTAACCAATGGCCCTGGTGCAAAAAAAACTGAGGCCCTAACTAAACTGTTTAGGTTTTATCAAGTCAAAATATATAAAAGGTTTTTGTAGCAATAAAGTTTTAATTAGTGTAGTGTAGTGTATTGCACCCGGGCTTTCTTAGCATTCGTGCGAAGCCGGACGGGTACCGCTAGTAAATAAATATATTGATTGGGACAATTTTATATATTATGCTCCGTGCAGTGATATAATATTATGATATAATATTATAAGTAGCTATAAAAATTCCCATATATGAAAAATCTGGGTGCGGCACTGTATCCTAGTAAGAGATACGTAAAAATTTTATAAATGATGTTTTTTTTTAAATTTATTTAATAACAACGTCGTGGCGATTTATTAAAAATCGAGTCAATTTACCGTAGCTCAAAAAATAAACAAGCCGTGAGGTGGGTCGTTTATTAGGACTAAAGTGCGACCCTTGAGGTCCACACGACGAACTTCCCAGTTTGATAAATATTTAATAATAATAATTAAATTAGATATTACACAGAAAAGTAATCATTTCAATCATTAAAACATCAATAATTAAAAAAAAAAAAAAAAAAAAAAAAAACGGCTGAACCGATTTTTATAAAATTTATGTCGGATCAAAATGACGTTAACACGCCTCGATTGACACCCTTACGAAGTCGATATAATTTTTTATTCGCGAGATATTGTGTAAAATCTACTTTTTTGGAGGTTATTTAGATAAGAAAAAAGAACGGCTGAACCGATTTTGAAAAAATTTCTTTCAGATCATATTTACGTTAATACGCGTCGATTGGCACCCTAACGTAGTCGATATCATTTTTCGTTCTCGAGATTTCGTCTTTGAAAGAAATGTACACATACGTACGTACGTACGTACGTACACACACACACACACACAGACATCTTTCTAAAAGTAGTGTAAAAATAGTGTAGTGACCTTGAAACATAAAAATTTTTTTTCCTTTTTGATTTCGATTTTCGGACCCATTACAATAACTTCCAGTGGGAAGTTAAAAATTTCGTCAAAATTCTGAATATGTCTCAACAAAACAGTCTAAATACCAGAAAACATTTAATTATCTACTGTTTCTGATAAAATGGGACATCCCTGTATATGAACAGTTCGGCCCACGGACAGTTTAATTTGTTTATTATTAAAAAATAATAATTTGAAAATATGAATTGGTAGGTACTAGGCGACCTTAAAAAAATACAGAATTTAGAAACAATAATTTATTTCCCTACAAAATAATTTTTCTAATAATTTTATACTTTGCAGTGTAGTAAAAACAAAAATTAAATTTTTCACAATCTTACATGCGAATAAAAATAGAAATAGCTCCCTTTGGAGCCGAGGCCCCGGAGGGATTCGAACCCTCGATCTCCTGTTTACTAGACAGGCGCTTTAACCAACTAAGCCACGGCGCCGTTGTCAGCGCGTGTCCTAAGCTGAATATACCAGTTAGACACGAAATATTACGTATCTTCCCATATAAAATACAATATTATTACAGTAGTTCTAAAAATAAGCACATAGGTAAATAAAAGATATGAGAAAAGATAATATTTCACAGGCCATAATACATTTATTACTTCTGTGTATTCTACAATAATTCATTTAAATAAAAACTTGACCTACTCTACAATGAATCAACAAGGAAAAGATGTATATTTTTACTGCGTTTCATAACATTGCGTATTTATAGGTAGTAACTAGTAATCAAGTAGGTAAATAAAAAAAACTTTTTTATAAAAAAAATTGGACCTTCAAAAAAGCCACTAAAAAGATAAAAATAATCAAATTTTGATGTCGGCGCCAATTTAATAACCAAAACTTTTATATACCGACATTTTGTCCTGCAAATTGAAATATATGCTTAAAACAGTCGCCGTAACAACATTTAAAATTTGAACCTTCAACTAATAATATAAATTTCGTCGGGTACATGACACGTTTAGGGTGATCTGCCACCCCTTTAGTACTGACCAATCGATCTGCAAATATTGTAATGGCATTACTGGGTCACCGACAAGCTATACAAACAATTTCAGCCAATTGAAGCAATAATAATTGTGATAATTTTTTTTGTTAGGTACATGTTGGGGGCGGTTTGCATCCCTCCCATACCGCTATCAAAATCCCAAACTCGGAGCACTTTAATATGCCTCCCTCAACATCTTCACAAAAATAAGGCCTTGAATAAATAACACCATAAAATTGTCACTAGCTCTCGGACTATTCGTGCAGATGAAATATTTAATACATAAATATGTCGGGCACCACAGTAAAATGACAAATATGTCTCAGCGGTCCCCGAAGCATTTATGAATTAAATATTTCATCTAAACGAAGAAATAGACGATGCATCGGACCAGATAAAGCAGATATTAATTATTTCTCACTTTTTAAAGGTTTGCTTTTTTGCGTCGGGTTTTTTTTTCAATTTTTAATTTATTTCCTTTATTTCTAAGATACTTTTCCAAATATCCTCACCACGTTGAATTTCAAGGAAATCAGTCTAGTTTTCTAGTACATTTTTGAATCTCAATTCCATAAAACTACAATAGTACCTACTATAATAATTGCGAAGGGGGGAAACGGTCCCCTGGCCCCTTCAGAAAGACAACTACACTACAATAATAAATAAATTTTTGTACGTTTCATGTTGGCAGTATTGTACGACAGAAGGTTTTAACGTTCCGGGTCCGTGATTCGCACGAGGTCGTTGCCTCCAGCGACAGCAGGCGACCCGAAGCGGAGGCCTGCACCGGGAAGCGATACCACCGCGCTACCTCCCACTGGCTGTCTGCCTGTATCATCGTATATCACTTGTTTGGTGCGGAACTTTCCCGTGTCTGAGATTCACGGGAGGCCAGGAAACTATTATAATATAGATTTAGATTCTTCGACATTATGCTTAACAGTTGCATCTAAAAGTGTGCCGCTATAGTAGCAGCTTACTATTTATGTTTGCCTGAGATTAACCTATATATACAGGGTGTCCGGATTTCAAGTGTACATAGGACATTTACATGGGAAAATGGTTTTTCTCAATTTCCTGCTTTCCTATACAGAAAAAACATTCTTGGCAAAAATAAAAGGAATTCATCTGTAGAATAAAATAGTATTTTTTTATGATTTTTTTTATTTTGTTTTTTTGTTGTAAATTTGTATTTTAACTCTACCATCGTAAAAACGTTTGAAAGAAAACCGTATTAAAATCGGTCCACCCATTGAAGAGTTATGATATACAGCAAAAAAACTATAGATATATACTTACACCCTTTTTTCGAAATGGCGGCCAAATAGTGGCTCCCCACGTTCTAAAAACTCAGATTTTGATTCAGCAGCAACCCCTTTATACGATTCTAAAAAAAGTGACATTTACCTTAAAGGAATTACACGCCGCTACTCACTTTTACTAAAATCAGCCGAACTACTGAACCGATTTAAGTAAAATTTATATGGGACCAACTTCGAGGTACACCCTATCCAATAAAAAAAGAATTTTCCAAATCGGTTTATAAATGACGGAGTTCTGAGGTAACAAACATAAAAAAAACATATAACCGAATTTTTTTTGAAGTCGGTTAAAAAAAAAACTCGTTGCCTACCCAAAATGCACGGTTAGCCTATTTTTTTATCCAATTAACTGCACCAAAAACTCACCTTGGCACGAAAATATATGACCTTGGTCAGAGTTTTACTACCTGTTTGCAAAAATTATAATGGTTAAAACATTTTAATGCGGAAAAAAGAGACCAAAGTAGAAAACCCACATTAAGGAAAACCATTATCATTGTTGTTACACAGATAAAGATTAACGATTGTAACAAATAGATGTAGATCGCTCTGCTAACAACTGTCCGTCCTCAATAACTTTATTATCCATGTCAAACGCATAAGTAATGATTTTAAATAACTCTTATAATATAACTTGTTTGTAGATAATGGTAGTAATAAATAGGTATAGTATGAAGTACAAACCAGTAATTGTCAAACTGTGAATCAGTACCTTAATGAGCCAGTAAACAACTTTTTTATGGTTATACATGAAACTCTCCGCTCAAACCTGCATGACTGCGAACTATAGTTGTAACATTCTGATTACACTAGGTGCGTTCCACTTGGCGACCATTGCGCCCACTACGCTCACGCCTTATGGCCGCGCTTATTACGTTTGGTTGTTGTAGGCGTTGCGATCGCCAAGTGGCACGCACCTACTGTGTACTGTTACGGGATAATCTGTCCATATCAGATCTTTTGGGACTAGGATTGCCAGATCAAAAATTCACAGATTTCGCAATCCTTGCAACCATCGAGGACATTGGAAATGATAACAGCATATATGAAACATAATTAACTGTTTATTATACACACAATATTTATCAATGCACTGTTTAGTTTTGTCAGGAATAACCCTTTTATTCTTCTGTTATATACGCGTTCACTTTTGCTTGATTACTTAACTTTTAAATGGATTTTTCTACAGTATTTATTAACGTTTGCTCAAAAATAACACCGCAGATCGTCGCAAACACCTCTCAATTAACTAGACATGATATAAAACACATTTCGAAAAAATTGCACTTGTTCAATTTTGCATGATTGCTCCTCACTTGATCGCGACACCGTTGTCTTTTGGCCTTGAACGAAAACTTGTAACTCTGCCCCCATATACGAACATAAACATTTCCAATGTTCAAACCAAGATTTTCGGGACATTTCTAAGGCAAAGGCAATTTATTTCAGAGGGGGAAGTTATTGTGAAAAAAATGTTTTATTATTTTACTATTGTTTGTATTTATCATTAGACTTGTCTAATTTTATTCATTTATCACACACCAGTACACGGTGAGTTGTGTGACGCGCTTCTGAGTGTGTAAATCACGCATAATTTCGTGTGAATCTTTAATAATTCATTTTATTGTTCCCAATTTGTCTTTACCGACATAAAGTAAGTCCGAAGAATACAATTAAATACAAGTAATAAATTATAATTTAAAAAAACTAAAAAACACGCTTTAATGAACTAAAAAGTAAAAAATAATTAATTT
The DNA here is from genome assembly GCA_039654895.1 of Mongoloraphidia duomilia. Taxonomy (NCBI): domain Eukaryota; kingdom Metazoa; phylum Arthropoda; class Insecta; order Raphidioptera; family Raphidiidae; genus Mongoloraphidia; species Mongoloraphidia duomilia. The sequence continues at coordinate 3,626,814 of CM077524.1, forward strand.
TATTGTAAAAAAGCGTGGGGTGCTTTGTATCATATTTTAATAATACCCCACGCTTTTTTACAATAAAATTAATTATTTTTTACTTTTTAGTTCATTAAAGCGTGTTTTTTAGTTTTTTTAAATTATAATTTATTTTTGCTTTTTAGTCCTGGAGATCCTGGTCAGGATAATGGGACAAACTTATGGAATTATTGTATTGTAATCGGTCCTTGATAAGTGTGCAAAGTTTCAGTTCAATCTGAAGTTTTTTGCTTTTTTTTAGTCCTGGAGATCCTGGTCAGGATAATGGGACAAACTTATGGAATTATTGTATTGTCATCGGTCCTTGATAAGTGTGCAAAGTTTCAGTTCAATCTGAAGTTTTTTGCTTTTTTTTTTTTAGTCCTGGAGATCCTGGTCAGGATAATGGGACAAACTTATTGAATTATTGTATTGTCGTCGGTCCTTGATAAGTCGACAACGTTTAAACTAAATCTGACCGTTCAAAGTTGGTCAAAATCAAGTTCAAAGAAGTCGGTTACAAACTGACAAACAAGCAAGCAAGCAAACATACAAGTGAAGTTAATAAGTAAAAGCGTGTTAAAAATATATATAATATGTACAGGAATTGCAGATAGTGCTAAATAAATACTATACTTAGCATGTAACTTATTGTCGTTTCTTGCGATCGCGAACACGAATTCGTTGAACTTATGCATTTCCGGGATAGAAGACTTAAATTACGGGACACGGAACAAACCAGCGAATTCCGGGACATTCCCGGAAATCCCGGTCATCTTTGAACCCTACTTGGGACTCTGTCAAAAGCCTTCTCTAGATCGATGAAGACACACACCCAGGGGGAACATTGGAAAGTAGTTGTTCTCGCAATTGCATTCCAATGTTCTTTGGGAATTGGCATTCCCAGGAGCCCGAGCTTGTACCAGTCGGTTTGTGTATGCCGACTAGCAGATTTTTTAATACACACCCAGGGGGAACATTGGAATGTAGTTGTTCTCGCAATTGCATTTCAATGTTCTTTGGGAATTGGCGTTCCCAGGAGCCCGAGCTTGTACCAGTCGGTTTGTGTATGCCGACTAGCAGATTTTTTAATACACACCCAGGGGGAACATTGGAATGTAGTTGTTCTCGCAATTGCATTCCAATGTTCTTTGGGAATTGGCGTTCCCAGGAGCCCGAGCTCGTACCAGTCGGTTTGTGTATGCCGACTAGCAGATTTTTTAATACACACCCAGGGGGAACATTGGAATGTAGTTGTTCTCGCAATTGCATTCCAATGTTCTTTGGGAATTAGCGTTCCCAGGAGTCCGAGCTCGTACCAGTCGGTTTGTGTATGCCGACTAGCAGATTTTTTAATACACACCCAGGGGGAACATTGGAATGTAGTTGTTCTCGCAATTGCATTCCAATGTTCTTTGGGAATTGGCGTTCCCAGGAGCCCGAGCTCGTACCAGTCGGTTTGTGTATGCCGGCTGGCAGATTCTAATACACAAATGTGTTATTAATTGTTGTATTGAAGGCGCTGATGACCTGAGTTGTCGACGCGTCTATAATCTACAATAATAATAATAATCTGATACCATCTGCTTCTATAAAATATAATTGATTTCGAGGTAACGATAAAGGGTTTCCCAGCTCGGATAATATATTTTAAAAAATTATTTATAAACGGATAAGTATATAAGTAATGATGAGATCAGCTATTGGTTTCATTAGTCAACCGTTTGTAGTGTTAAACCAGTAATTATTTTTTAAAGGTAAGTCTTCACTTTTTAGTGTATTTGCCATATGGCACATACACTATTGGCGTCGGTCGGATGGCGGGACCTAGGGGTCGGACCAAAATTTCTCGACGTTTCATACCCTCCTGAACAATTTGGCACCATTTTTGAAAATGTTTATATATATATATATATATATATATATATATATATATATATATATATATATATATATATATATATATATATATATATATATTATATATATATTTATATATATATATTTATTTATATATATATATATATGTGTACGGGCTATAACTTTCGAAAGAGCTAATTGATTTTGACGAAATTCGGTAGACACGTTGGAATCCATCACCGCACGAAGCCTATTTAAAATGGGTCCAATCTGACCATTTTAAGGGTGGTTTTTAGGGGTTGAAAAAAGTTTTTGGGCCCAAAAATACCGAAAAAATTCTCCGAATCGTTTCAAAATTGAAATTTAACCCTTTAGTGAAGATTAAAATGTGCTGCTGAAATTTTAATAAAATCGGCCCGGCAGCACCGGACTTACAAATTTTATGAAAACACTAGTTTGCGGATAGTGATTTACTTACTGAAGGATGCATTTAATTTGGTACAGAGGGTTGCATTGATAATAATATTGAAATTAAGAAAAAAAATATTATTTTAAGGGATGTATTAAGGGGTTAAATTTTTTATTTTGTCCAAAAACAAACTAAGTTTACGTATTAAAACCACAAGGCCTGTATTAGCAAATACACTATATTGTCGGCAGGGTTTTGGCACTGCGACCCGAGTTTTTATTAAGTTTGTTTTAACATTATTAAGATTGTAAAGTACCTATTTTTTTAACTCAATTTTCGTCGATTTATAATGTATAAAAAAATATGTTTTGTAGTAAATACAATAATTTTTATATGGATCGGTTTGTCTAAAAAAAAAAATTGCATGTCACTACCGGGATTTGAATCCGAACCTCTAGTTTCGCGCTGGATGCATTACCAGCTACCCTACAGCTGTATGTGCACGTATGTGCCGCGACACATGCACTTTTTGAAGTGAAAACTGAAAACTTCCTTAGGCGCGCTTTGCCTGGGCTGTTAACAACTGGGAATGGGATGTGAAACGCACTCGACGGTGACAATCGGGGCTACTCGGCTCAAACACTCAAAAACTTAGTACGAGTAAAGTCATTTGTAATTCACAAATGAGCTAACAGACGACACTAAAACATATATTTTGTAGTTCACAAATGCACTAACAGAAGACACTAAAACATAAATTGTGTAGTTCACAAGTGCGCTAACAGATGACCCTAAAACTTAATGTTATCGTTAAGGTGTATATATTCATTAAATTTAACTGTACAGGCCCCGATTTTAATATATTTATGATTAAACTGTGTGATCAAAAAATTATATATTTATTTTAAAATTAGAAAATCTGAAGTTTTCACTTCTGTCGGGTGGTCATAAGCACACACCCATTTTTTTAATGATATTAATTTTGATTTTTTTGTTGTAGGACTTTCAGACTGAAAAATGAAGACCATAGTCAGTTTGGTACTCATAGTGTGTCAACTGTCATACGTCATAAATGCATTCATTCTGGATTTTGGAAAATCGAATCTAATTTCGAAAAGAATACCTGACAAAACGTTTGAGATGCCATCAGCGTCACCAAAATTGTAGGTACATCTTAGGAGGGATCTAGCCCCCTTCTTTTAGCCTTAAATTTGTTTTACAATACCCACTATAAAATAACTGCTTTACATGCATGTATGTATGCATGTACAGTGACTTTTGACAGGCCGGTGTGCAGGAACGTATCTTTTCCACACTAGTGTGGGAAAGCACGCTATTTCCATAGTGATTTAGTATAAATTAATAGATTTTTTTATACGGCTGAATTGCAATTGAAAATTTTTTGTTGGAAAGCAGCCAATTACATAATTGATTTCAAACATATCGGAAAAAATCATTTTACCAACCATAGTCACAGTCAGGATTCTAACCTGAAACTTGCATGTCGTGAAAATCTATTGATTCCGAAGCATATAAGGAGAATGTTAGATTAGTAATCATGTCACGGTTGAGTAATTGTAAGCTCATTCCGCCGCGAAAGTGGAAAGGTTCGGGTTAGAATCCTGACTGTGACTATGGTTGGTAAAATGATTTTTTTCCGATATGTGATTTAGTATGTTTATTCGCCTGATCCTCTATACTATAATATTGGCACAGAAATAAGAGAAAGAGATAGCTATTGTAGAAGACTATAATTTTCTCTTTCTAGAATTTTGATTGGTTCTTCGCTCTAATGGTATATGGTTGCTATATGAATAAGTATTCAATATAAAAAATATAAAATTAAGACATGGAGACGAAAAGAACCACACAGTTGTAGAAAGAGATAATGATAGCCGTCTACAATAGCTATCTATTTATCTCATTTTTGAGCCAATAGTAAGCATTAGTAGGATAGGGAGTGCGTTCCCTATCCTACTAATGGTCAAGCCCAAATGGAAGTATTATTTAAATTAAATTAAAAATATGAATTGTCACTAGCCCCACGCTCTGGTGATTGGTGGCTACAAATTATAATAGGCGATGAGAAAGTTTAGAGATGATGTAGCAAACATTCTTGACATATCTCAATTATTTTTTCAGTGAATATAACCAACTTGAAAGAATTCGAGCCGAATTGAATGAAATAAAAGAGGTACTTGAAAGCAATCAAATTGACGATAAGGCAAGGCGACTTCCTCAAGAATGCGTTGACGCAATATTGAGTCGAAATGCGCAACTAGCTTACAAAAAATTGAGACAAATTGACGATTCAACAAAAATTAATTGGATCGTAAAACAAGTTTATGACAATCATTATCAGAATTTTGACTTAATCGAGAATTTCTGTGACAACATTGAAGATCCTGAAGTAATCATTCGCACTTATGAAGCATTGGGTTATGAATTAAACAAAAATGACGACGACTTATTCAAACTTATTGATAAACTTACTGACTTTGAAAAGAAATATCCGCAACACAATGTTGACGACTTTATTAAAAGACTCGAAATTCAGTTCGTAACAGATTATGTTGATAATCCCAAATACATTATTCCAAAAATAAATGGACTAGAACGGTTGGATCTTCGCATTTTGGGGTACGAAATAATTCAAAAAAATAATCGTAAAGATAATGATAGTCATTTTATGAACTTTGCTTATGGATTGAAAAAGACTATTGATAATCCATCTTTCGAAAGTTTAGATGTTGAAATACGTAATAAAGCAAACGAAATCAAAGAATCTTTACCAGCATGTATCAAGAATACTTATTTTAATGATAAAGTTTACATCAAAAGTATCAAATACGACGCGTATATACAATCTGCGGATAATACTAACCCAAAAGAAACTATGTTTGTTAAGATACTAGAAGATGGTGCTTATGTTGGGTTCGTAACTAAAGATGATAAGAATTTATTTTGTGAACTCGACAATGATGATATTGCTATTGATTACAATGTTTATATCGGCAAATCTAAAAACGGCATCAAATGGTCTATAGAAGTTGTTGGGGATAATTGTTATTTGAAGAACACATGCAACGCAAACGGTGGAAAATTCTACGCTACTGATGATGGATATTTTGTTACTTCTGAAGAATCTAAGAACGAAGATCATGAATATTTGTTCACGATCGAATATTCGTCTGGCGATGATAATTAAAACCACTAATAAGAAGGTCGTCCCGGTTATTAAAATTTGATACTTTTGATTAGTGTATGTAATTTCTAGTACATAAACAAATAATTTAAACCAACTTTTTTGTTCTTATATCCTTCCTCTTAATTGCAAACAAGAATTTAAAAAAAGCTGATGATCTTAGCTGCCATGTGATGACGTCAAAGTCAGAGCAATGAAGCCAGACATACGTCCACGCATCGATAACGAGAGTTATATCTATGGAAAGGGGGGAATACTTCCTCGTCAGTCGTAACTCATGAAGAACCTAACCTAAGTTCTAACTATCGGCCTGTCAACTGTATATAAATCAGTGTACTATATTCTCTCTTTATCTCTGGATAAGTGGGCCTGATTCAGCTACAGCAGCTAATCAAAGAATGATATTCACTGGCGGTATAATTCTATGTTTAAAATTACCTACATTGAAAAATACGTACTTTTGGATATTTTTTTCTTGTAGAAAAAGCTTCCGAAAAATTCTCAAAAAATTGTTTTATTATCTATTTGTAACGTAAATTCTAACCCTTAAAAAATGCGGGACGACCCTATTTTAAATCCACGAACATTTTACTTATTTTTCCTTTCGGATTTAGTCAATCATTTTGTAAAGTAAAATGTAATTAATTGCACGAAGGGGTAGCTGACAGATCGCGTTCATGGTGGCAGAAATGTGTTAAATGAGTCAATTATCGACGTCATTAGGCCAAATCTATTGTAATGTGGGATCGTCATCCCGGAAGACCTCCGAGTGTTTGAAGTTTCATCAAGTGATTCAATGTATGTTGATGAAACATCAACCACGATGTCCAGTTGATGACCAAATATAATATCTATTCCGCGAAGCTGTTAGCAAGCCGACCTAGATGACGATTATCGATGAGGATACCATAGACAATAGAGGGGGTATAAAAAGACTCGTCTAACGACCCCAAAAAGGGCAGTCAGTTAGCAAACGGACTACAGAAGTAATCCATAAGAAGCAAAGTTGTGTAGTTATGTAATTGTAGAATAATCAAGGTGATGCGTAAGTAGTACTGTTCTGTCCCTGATTGATCCATCAATATCATGTAAGTACTAACCCTTATTATCTTGTTATACAAATATATTGCTTTAATATCAGGGTTGATTATTATTTATGCCTCACCCAACTATCGCAGTTAAGCCGGAAGTCGCCAGATCAAACGAACTCTAACCGGCCTGGGTCCCAGTGACCCCTTCCGGTGGTCAGTTAACAAATGGAAACTGAGCGACAACCGTTACTATACTTACTTTCCGTCCACAACTTAAAAAATTTATGAAAACACCATCAAAGCTGTTTTTTGCTGTTAAATTAACAAATACATAATAATATATTATCTGACAGTAAATCAATTATTAAAAAATAAGTATTTATTTTTTTCTTAGTAGACCTTATATTTTTATTTGTCATTATAATAACATTACAATTTTTAAAACAATAAGTGCACATTTTTTTGTCATTAACTATTCAATAATTGAAGTAATTTTCAAAGGAAGTAGTTGCGGTAAAAATTGTAGATAATTACTTTTTCAGGCTGCTTGAGAACAATTTTGCATGATTCAAAATATTTACCAAACTAATTTAATTTAAAATAAAGGAGAATATAATTTCATTTATTCAATTATTTTACACACCCAAATCCAATGGAATAATATCCCATGAATTTTATTTAAATTCAGCACTGGCGACCGGAAACCCAAGTCCGCCATTCAGTAATTGGGCATTTAAATTTTAAAAAAATCATTAATTTTTTTAAAAATTTTTTCGTTGGAGAGCAGCCAATTATATAATTGTTTCGAAACATATTGGAAAAAATAATTTTACCAACCAGTGGTCACAGTCAGGATTCTAACCTGAACCTTTCCAATTTCGCGTCGGAATGAGCTTACAATACTCAACCGTGACATGATTGCGAAATTGGAAAGGTTCAGGTTAGAATCCTGACTGTGACCACTGGTTGGTAAAATGATTTTTTCCAATATGTTTCGAAACAATATAATTGGCTGCTCTCTAACGAAAAAATTTTTCAACTGCATTTCAGCCGTATAAATCTATTATTTATATTAATTTTTTTATTTTTTTTTAATTAACACAAATGAAAAACGAAAAGAAACATTAGATAATTACTAAAAATTAATTAAAATGTATAAAAATTTATAAATAATCACGTGACATCAAATTGCGCCAGGAATGTTTGTGACGTCGTTATGTTAAAATGTATTTGCTGGTTTTGTGTATATGTATTACACATACTATCAAAAATAATTAATTTTTAACTTGGTAACCTTGGATACAAAGACCATGCATAACATAACGACGTCACACGCGTTCGGATTCTTTCGGCGTGAATTCGGAACTTAGTTTAAAAATTAATTTTTATTTAAGTATAACTTTTTAATTATTAAATAAAAAATTAAACAAAAACAGTTTTGCTATAAAACTTGTATGTGATCTTTCCATTTAGGTAAAAAAAAATCATTTAAAAACCCAATTGAAGTAATTTTCAAAGAAGTAGTTGCGGTAATAATTGTAGATAATTACTTTTTCAGACCAGTTGGTTAAGTATAACTTTTTAATTATTAAGTAAAAAAATTAAACAAAAACACTTTTGCTATAAAACTTGTATGTGATCTTTCCATTTAGGTAAAAAAAATCATTTAAAAACCCAATTGAAGTAATTTTCAAAGAAGTAGTTGCGGTAATAATTGTAGATAATTACTTTTTCAGACCAGTTGGTTAAGTATAATTTTTTAATTATTAAATCAAAAAATTAAACAAAAACAGTTTTGCTATAAAACTTGTATGTGATCTTTTGCATTTAGGTAAAAAAAATTCATTTAAAAACCCAATGAAGGTAATTTTCAAAGAAGTAGTTGCGGTAATAATTGTAAATAATTACTTTTTCATACCAGTTGGTTAAGTATAACTTTTTAATTATTAAGTAAAAAAATTAAACAAAAACAGTTTTGCTATAAAACTTGTATGTGATCTTTTGCATTTAGGTAAAAAAAAATCATTTACAAACCCAATTGAAGTAATTTTCTCAGAAGTAGTTGCGGAAATAATTGTAGATAATTACTTTTTCAGACCAGTTGGTTAAGTATAATTTTTTAATTATTAAATCAAAAAATTAAACAAAAACAGTTTTGCTATAAAACTTGTATGTGATCTTTCCATTTAGGTAAAAAAAATCATTTAAAATCCCAATGAAGGTAATTTTCAAAGAAGTAGTTGCGGTAATAATTGTAAATAATTACTTTTTCATACCAGTTGGTTAAGTATAACTTTTTAATTATTAAGTAAAAAAATTAAACAAAAACAGTTTTGCTATAAAACTTGTATGTGATCTTTTGCATTTAGGTAAAAAAAAAATCATTTACAAACCCAATTGAAGTAATTTTCTCAGAAGTAGTTGCGGAAATAATTGTAGATAATTACTTTTTCAGACCAGTTGGTTAAGTATAATTTTTTAATTATTAAATAAAAAAATTAAACAAAAACAATTTTGCTATAAAACTTGTATGTGATCTTTTGCATTTAGGTAAAAAAAAAATCATTTAAAAACCCAATTGAAGTAATTTTCTAAGAAGTAGTTGCGGTAATAATTGTAGATAATTACTTTTTCAGACCAGTTGGTTAAGTATAATTTTTTAATTATTAAATCAAAAAATTAAACAAAAACAGTTTTGCTATAAAACTTGTATGTGATCTTTTCCATTTAGGTAAAAAAAAATCATTTAAAATCCCAATTGAAGTAATTTTTAAAGAAGTAGTTGCGGTAATAATTGTAGATAATTACTTTTTCAGACCAGTACCAACTCTGCTTGAGAACAATTTTGCATGATTCATAATATTTACCAAACTAATTCAATTTAAAAAAAGGAAAATATAATTTCATTTATTCAATTATTTTACACACCCAAATCCAACAGAATAATATCCCATGAATTTTATTTAAATTCAGCACTGGCGACCGGAAACCCAAGTCCGCCATTTAGAAGAGCCATCCCGGCCAACTATAGTACAGTTCGAAAACAATAGTCAGTGAGTATTTAATACATTAAACTTCACAATGCAATACAAGCGGCACAAATTTTATGCATGGGACGTGTACGATTAACATTGTTTCATTGCTTTTCCGCTCCATTAATCTTGTTAGTAACAATGCATGACTCACTGACTTGAATTTTCAAACTGGACTATAGTCGTGCACAATTATTAATAATTACAATTAATTCTTTGGTCTGGTCCAGCAAAACATTTATTACAAACATCAAACTAAAATGACTTCACCGCAGTATGTTTAAGCTTTTCAATATTCAAGTGAGTTCATCACCAGTATGTGTGAGTTTGTGCCTAATTAAATTCTTTGATAGCACATATTACAAACGTCACACTGATAACTATGGCTTCTCACCAGTATGTGTGCGTTTGTGAATATTTAAAGTGTTTAATACTCTGAAACATTTTTTACAAACGTCACACTGGTATGGTTTCTCACCAGTATGTGTGCGCTTGTGATCTTGTAAAACGTTTTTTTGACTGAAACACTTATTACAAACGTCACACTGATATGGCTTCTCACGAGTATGTGTGCGTTTGTGAACAATTAAAGTGTTTAATACTCTGAAACATGTTTTACAAACGTCACACTGGTATGGTTTCTCACCAGTATGTATGCGCTTGTGATCTTGTAAAACGTTTTTTTGGGTGAAACACTTATTACAAACGTCACACTGATATGGCTTCTCACGAGTATGTGTGCGTTTGTGAATATTTAAAGTGTTTAATACTCTGAAACATGTTTTACAAACGTCACACTGGTATGGTTTCTCACCAGTATGTATGCGCTTGTGATCTTGTAAAACGTTTATTTGAGTGAAACGCTTATTACAAACGTCACACTGATATGGCTTCTCACCAGAATGTGTGTGTTTGTGAATATTTAAATAAGTTGAATGGGAGAAGCTCTTATTACAAACGTCACATTGATGTGGTTTCTTACCAGTATGCAAGCAAATGTGAGATTTGAATTTACAAGATTGGGTAAATGTCTTATTACAAGTATCACAGTGATTCTTCTTTGCAGATGCTTTTTTAAGTTTCTCGTAATTTAGCGAAATATTTTTCTTCTTGTCTTTAGTTTTATTCGGACATTTTGCTAAATTGTTTCCCAATATTTTGCTACTATCGACATTTGAGCCCTCGCAGACGATTTCACTACCATCATCCTTGGATGAAGTTTCTACGGTATTATCAACTAATTCTGTTGATGAATTAACATCGGCTGCTTCGTCTCTCATTTCGTATCTTAAAGGCATTTCTTCGTTAATTTTGTTTGTTGATTTAAAATTTATAGGCGCATTTTCTTTTGCGTTGTGGTCCGTAACAAATATATCATGAATTTTATTGATTAAATGTTCCTCAGAAGACTTCTGAATAGAACATTCAGAAATGATTTGTTTGTCAGAAGCAAGTTGCTGTAGATAGCGTCGCAGTGTTTTATCGGACTGTATAATTTGCGACTGGAACTGGTGAAATTTTTCGAGTTGAGTGTAGCATGCGTGGCAGATGAAATTGGGCATTTCATCACGTTTTATCTGAAAATCAAGAGATCATTTATTTTCAAATAAATAAAAAGGTTTCATGAACTAAAATGATAACGACTCTAATAATAAGATGTATCATATTATGTTCAATTATTTCTGGACTTGAAGTGTCTTGGAAAATTAATAAAATAAAAATCCTGTATTAATAGTTTATGTCACTAATAATGACATATTTTTGACGGTAAAGTTTTAGCTTATAATATTCAACTTTTCTATCGATTTTAAGAAGCACCTAAAACTTCGATTTGTCTTTATGAACCGGTATTCATAATAATGTATTATTCATAGAATAAAAAGTACCTATTCATAGAATACAAAATTTTCATCCTCATTTGACACTAAATTATATTTTGAAATTGAATTAGTTGTGTATTAATAAACTATATTGTTTTTTTTAAATTATTGTGACAGGAGGGAGCTAGGGGCTAGTTGTAACAAGGGTAAGTAGTACCACCGATTTTTCTGAACGAAATTAATACCTTTGGCGCTATATTTTCGACTTAGCTTGTTCTTTATTATGTGTCGCATTACGATAAGCACAATTAGTGGAATCATGGAAAGGTGGCTACCGCGTGCTCTGTTTTGGCGAGGTTTTGGAAATAAAATTTACGTCAACTTCGATTTGATGTTATTTTGTGAAGTACTTCACAAACCACGACGGTAATTCGTTGCTGAAACGCGTCGTGTTAAATCACAAGAAGTTACAAGACGGACATAATACTAGGTATTTCCAATACCTACTTCATTATATTTTTATTATTAATTCTCGTTCAAATTTATTATTTGTTTATAAACCTCAATTAATTTTCAAAATCATAGGTACAATGGCGCAAGTAGTAACAAAATTTAGAGGCAATATCCCTTGTTGATTTTTTATGACTAAAAGGCCAAGTTGATTTTTGTAGTTTCTAGTTTAAAGATTCCAAATGATGATTATGATGAAGAAATTATGTTTGGTATTTTTCTTACCTAAAATCTCAAAGTTTATTTTAGCTGTAAAAGGCAATTGTGTTATGCGTAAATAAATTAAATACCTAATGAATTATAATTTTCATAAATACCTAAATGTAGGTATAACTAAAAACATTTAACTGTTTGTAAACTTTGCATTTTTTTAAGAAAACCTGAACAATCCTGCGAACTTAATCTTTGTTATACTAAGGTGACAAACCGTACTGATTTGGCCGGGACAGGTTTAGGATTTTCTTGTCATGTCCCGGATAAAAAAAGTGTCCCGGAAAATCCCGATTTTATTTTCAAATCATGAATTTTACCGATTTGTAACTTTTACTTCAAAAACTAATTTAAATTGAATGATAAAGCTTTAAAAGCAATACATTCTCAAAACAAATACGATTTTAAAAATGTGTCAAGTCCATATTTCTTATCCAACATATATTTTTTATACGAGTTTATATTTTCAGTTTTTTTAGTTTCTCAAAAATATTAAAGAGCCATTGGTTATGAATTTTTTATTTCTATTTTTAGTTTAGATTTAGCTTTCTAAATTATATTAAATTGTTTAATGCTAGTTATTAAAATCTGTATAACTTAGTTTTTACACCTTGATTTGTATTATTTAACTTACTTTCTTCACAGGATACAAGGCCACAAATCAAAAACTAATTTAAGAAAGGCAACGATTTGTGACGAAACGTCGACATTAAAGAAATTTAGCAAATCAGTTTTTGATTTGTGGCCTTGTATTCTGTGAAGAAAGTAAATTGAAATCTATATAAGTAATAGGTATAACTTTTTTTTTTGTTTACTGTCCCGGATTTGAGTCAAGAATAGTTGGTCACCTTAGGTTATACTTGCCTCAAACCTGCTATGGCTTACCTCAAACTCAGGGTAAGTAGTAACAACGCAAATTTTGTTAGAAAATTGATAAATATACCAATATTTTCAATTATTTTGCGTTTGAACAGGATACTTTAAATAGTGCTTACGACTTGTCATATAAATGGCCATGTGATTTTTAATATAATAAATAATACACTATCTATCAGAACAAGCGACTTTTTATAATGCTATGGTTAGTTTTGCAATATAATTATTGTTCTGTTTATAATTGTTTCAACTAGGCCTTCACATTAGTAATCCTTGAAAAGAAGCAAACTTACCTGAATGGGAGCACACCGCATAATAATATTCGATAGACGGTTTTTCATTTCGGCCGAAAAATGAAAGATGTCTAAAAGCGTAACGCCTTTTGATAAGCACAATCGACACATTGCACTTAAGCCGTGACCGTTTACTGATATTTCTTTCATACTGTCACTATTTTTTTAGCAATAACAATTTTTTATAGGTAGGTAAGTAATCTGTATGGTACGGTGTACCTAATATGTTTTTTGCAAGTTCGTGTATTATTCTATGTACGGAATTTCGCGACAATAGAAATATTAATAGTAGGTATGACCGTATGTATAATTTGACCATTATTCATACGTCCCGTTTTACGGTTTTTAGGTAATCTGTCCTGTTGTCCCGAACTTAAATTTTCGGGATGCAAAAATGAAACAAGCAACCCCACATCAAATATTGTCTCCATGAAACGAAATGTTACGCACATACTGTATTCATCAGGATCACCAGGATTATCATCAGGATCACCAATTTTCTGTTTTTAATCAAAACAGATTCTTCACATACTGTATTCATTTCCAATACGAAGTATATGTTAACAAAACATACAAAATATACGATCGATTGTCCAAACCGACCAATCACAACTCAAGAAACAAAAGGACATACACAAACTACGCACATGTATTACTTCGTCTTGAAAATGAATTGAGAATAGTTCGCATTTCGCAGTTGCCAAGAATTTTATCATTAAGTATCTAAAATCACAACCAAATAATTTGAAGTGAAACTTCTTAATTATTATGCCTTTTATTAATATAGGTACTTACTTTTAGCAAAAATTTAGGAGGTGTCCCGTTATGGAGGAAAAGAAAAATGGTTATATTGGGTAATTGTAGGTTCAATTTTCAATTTTTTTTTTAATTTTGATTTTGACAGATGTATTCATCGACATTTCAACTCAAAAATCGGTAAAGTAGTCTTCTACTAATCTTAATTTTAACTAAAGTTTTCTGCTAGTGCACCACTGCTCAATTAAATGGAGAATTAAATAGAGAAGAGGTGATAAATTCGTCTTTTTCCTAAAAAAAATAAAAATATGTTTTAATAAAAAGGCATTTTGTTTATAAATAGTTCAGCACACAATAGTATTGTATTTAAACGTTACCTGAAGTTTCATTCGAATTTTGTGAACATTAATGCCTGTCTTGACGAATATCTGTTTAAACATTCCCCGCACATACAAAACCCATTTTTTAATGGCTATCAACTATCCATATTAGTATATAGAGTTCACTAGTTAGTTGTTACGTTCGTTTGGGTGTGTATGTGTGTGTCAAACGATATCAATCAGAATGGACCCTGACTGCAGGGCCTAGTTGCTTGTAAAAACATTACCCTCCTTCGGCAGTCGGGTAAAAAGAAACACCCAACAGATTTTTCCAGCTGACGTGAGGTAGTTTTCAATCGGCTGTAAAACATCATTTTATTATTATTTTCAGTCGTAAGTGAGAAGTAATCTAGACGCCGACGTATGCTCGGTGGGACAATGGGGCGCGTTCACCCCACATATTCTGGGGAGGCGACAGGATGGAGGCGATTAAATGGCGCCGGACGTCGGTCGCAAGGACACCGTCACCAGACAAGCGACGCTGCAATCCTCATAGCCGCAGCACGCAGAAAGAATTACCGAAATGTCATCGGCTAATATGTATTTTGTGTGCGTTGTCAAGTTCGCCACATTGAAAATATTTTTTTGCCATACCCACTACAAAAATAGCTACTTTCCATGAATGTATACCGGCCTGTATTAGGTCATTTAACAGGCAGGCGTACCGAAAGTGTTTTCATAACTAGTGCGGTAAGTAAACGGTTGCTATAGTAACTTAGTTTTTTGCTGTATCCGCCTGCTATTTCATTTACTATGACGTATTTATGCTTAGAAGCTACCATAGAAAAGGGCGAGTTAAGTACTACCGCATGTTTCTCTATTTATCCGCTGTTGCGCGCTAACAGTCACTCTGAAATCACCTCCATGCATCTGCTTACAGCGAAGACCTAGGGCCGTATTCATAGTTAACCCTTACGTAGTAAGGGACACTTACTCATACCCTCAAATCGAATATGCGTTTCATAGTCAAAATTGACGTCTGTAAGGGCCCTTACATCACCCTCACCTTAAGGGTCCCTGAAGTGTCGAAAAAGTAAAAACAGTAAAACACATGAAAAACACGCATTTATATCAAAAATGACAACTAAACACAATCGGTCTGCAGTATGACAAACTGTTCTAAAGAAAAAAATCAAGGAGGTTTACTATAATTCTTCCCTCACTCAAGGAAATGGCTATGTATCGCTCCTTTGAATAAGGTGCCCTCAGCACTTAAGTGACCCTCAGCGAAGGGACCCTTATCACCTTAAGGGTTAACTATGAATATGGGCATTAGTCTCACCAAATGCCGCATACCGAAAGCTAAGATGTTACACACCAATAGGGCTTGAGAATAGCCGAGAGTGTAGCGGCGCTGTTGTTTACATGGCGTTGCTATGGTTCCTCTATTACAAGTCCCCAGTTCTCGGGTTCTAGCCCGAGAGCTGGTAAAAGTGTCAATTGGATTTTCAATTTAATATAAAAAAAAAAAATAATGAATTGAAAATATGAATTGGTGCTAGGCCCAAATAACCTTAGCTGTTGGTGGTCTTTAAAACACAATTACCAATTACACACCAATAGGGTGTTTTCCATATACTAAAATTTGTGTCCGATGTATCTCAATATGCAGCAAATTTACAAAATTATCTGATTTCCTAATTCCGATAATGTCTATTCAGATGTCCGGATCTCTCTCCAGAAGGCCATCGTTCATCTAGGAAGCTGAAATTTTGCACACTTCGTGAATGCGACGGAAATGTGTAACAGGAAGTAGTGCTGCAGCGTGTCAGCGAGCGCACACAAATTCGTATCATTAGAGAGAGAGAGAGAGAGAGAGAGAGAGAAGACACAGCTGTGAACAGTTCGTTCTGCTATTAAAATGTGATTACGAGGTTAGATGTTACACATTGGCGACTACTGTACGATTCACTCATTTTTTTATATTAAAAATCTCTTTTGCCTACGCCATTGGTACAAACAAACATCGACGCCTCCGTCCTGTGTAACGTATGGAAAATGTTTTTAAATAATTTCTCTTTTGCGTCATGTTTTTCACTTTTAAAAGCTTTCTATAAAATACACTGACATTTCTTTCCTTGCTTTTCGTATTTTTAAGATTCTATACTCAAATACGTTAAAAGTGCACCTTTAGTTCAGTATAACTGCACTTTTATTGCATGGATTCCGTAAGTCATTTTTCAAAAAAAAGGAAGAGGTTCTCAGTTCGACTGTATTTTTTTTGTATGATGTTATGCGATTTCTCCTGCATTTGTGAACCGTTTTTGATTATTATTATTTTATTTAATAGGGCATACCTACGGGGTGGTCCCACATAAATTTTACTTAAATCGGTTAAGTAATTCGACTGATTTTAAATTATAAAAAGTGAGTCATGGGATATAACACCGTTAAGGTAAATGTCAAATTATCAAGACAGAAGTCCGTTAATAACGTGCAAACTACGTATTGTGAAGCCACTAAAAAGTAAAAAATAGGCTAACCCTGTTTCAGCAAGGAGCCTATTATACATGTATATCCTTTTATAATAAGTTGCCACCAGCTATAAAAAATTTAGTATCTACAAACAGCTTCAAACATTCTTTTAAATCTTTCTTAATAGAAAAATCATTTCATTCGTGTAATGAAATACATTAAAAATATTATGTAAGTATTTGTTCATGTTTTTATCTATTGTTTTTCTAAATAATATGACGTACCCTCCTGTACATATAGTGTTCTGTGGTTGAATAAATCTATATATTTAAAACACAAGCCCTATTTCTCTGGACAATCCGCCAGCAACCCCTGCTCAACCGATTGACATAATTTTTTTTTTAAACTGAGGCCTTTAGTCCATAGATATGTTATCGCTACTTTTTTTTTGGTGAAATTTCTTTAAAAGGGGTGATTTCAAGCGATAATAGTAAAAATGACGAGGGGGGGCAGTGGGGTGAAGAGAAACGTAAACAGAGAAAATCCATCGGCGTTCACGATACATGAGTGTGAGAGAAATGCAAATATGTACGCATGTCGTGGATATAGGCTATGCAAACAATAAACAATGAAACATCTTGACAGTTGTACATTTTAATTTTTAGAGCCCAGATTTTAATAGGGTTATATTGACAAAATTTCCAAAAGTATTTAAAATTAAACAATAAAGATGTATATGTACGTGCAAATTTTTTTTCTCTTTTAAATATAGTACCTACTTAGTTTCTCAAATACCGACAAACTCATCGATTTTTTTCTGAAGATCATTCGTACGTAAGTATTACACTGATAGATACGTTCTATAGCTTCTAAAAAACTACTATTTTACGTACACTTTAAAGTTATGTTTGAATCAAAAATATTTATCAAAAATTATATTAAAAACATCGTTAAAAGCTAGGTTATGTGTTTTACTCACGCGTTCGTATACACAATGATATTGAGAAAGCTTGAAATATATATTTCTTATTGTTTTCTTAATAAAGTGATTCATATTATATATAAAAAAGGTTTGTGTTGGCAAACATTTTTTTTTGGCGATAGCCTTTACTAAACCATTGTTCTTTGAAGACAGTGTTAAGTCGTCGCAAAAAAGTTTTGCACGGGTACACTAGTTTATTATTATTATTATTTCAGGACACCTAATAATATAATATGTTGTATAACTTTCGAAATTCGTCATAGTTTTTTTACAAAATGTATTTCCACAAATCACTGAACTGGGAACTTTGCACACAATACTTTTTGCTGAAACCTTTTAAACGCCAGACAACATTTTCTCATAATGAAATTACAAAAATTCAATTCGTGTCGCGTAACAGCGGATAATAAATTCAACTTAAACAAAAAAGCTACAGCATAAATTTACTGCTTTTGCACAATCGTATTTTCAAGCAAAATAAATTTTTGTTTCGTATAGGTATTAGGTAGGTACTGTTGTAAATTTGTATAAACAGATTACAGAACATACACCACGCCGTGGTTTAACTATGTATTGAAATTTCGAAATAAAAAAATGGGTGAGTGCTTATGACCACACGACAGAAGTGAAAACTTCAGATTTTCTAATTTTAAAATATACTACATCGGAAAGCAGCATAATCCTGTTATGTAAAATCGAGTGGGATGAAGCCGCGGGTACATAAATAAGTAAAACTCTGAATCGTAGATAAAAAATGTTTATACAAAAGTTGTAGAGAATTGTATCCTCTACAAGATTGTATAAGCTATTTTTATGATAACACTTACAGTTTAAGAGAAAAATGCAAAAAACCGATATTTGCGACCTTTGACCTTGAATAAATTTTTTAGCACACATGGAATCGATGGGGACTTTTGATATTTTACTTATAATAGTGTACCAAAGACCTATACCAATATTTAGCTCTATGCGAATTATTGTAAGTTTACCACTATTTTTTGGTCTATTTTGACCGGACTATATTGTTTAATTCTAATTATTATTTGCCAGGTTTCATGCCACAACACACTACTATACAATTATTACTATACTATTGTTGGTGATATATGTTTTTGTTCAGTCGATGCTGCATTTTATTTGGAACGATTTTCTCTAAGAGCAAAAACAGACACGGCGGTTTTAACCGAAGCGTTTTTCAAGTCGATAGCATAATAGTGTAAAACACACAGCTGTGCCGTTCGGTGCGTTTCGTATGGCGGTTTTTAAACAGCTGTGTGTGTTTTACACTATTATGCTGTATTAAACGACCTATCGACTTGGAAACAGACTCGGTAAACGCTTCGGTTAAACCCGGCGTGTCTGTCTTTGCCCTAATATACATTAATGTTTTCCATAACTACCAGGTAAACAGAACCCCTCAATGTTGCGTCTTAAGTGAAATTCACTGTAAAGGATGTGTTTAATGCACGATTTTATTCATTATCTAATTATTATCTACCTCTCTTGTTGACTTATGGATCGTTCTGTATATAATATGCCAGGTGCCAGGAAGTTTCTCTCATCCTAATGTACACACAGCAGGTACATATTATAAGAGAAGGCTTCTCTTATCCTCTGACAGTTCAGGGCCAACCTTCGGCTCTTCGCCAGATATCGATCTCGAGTTTTCCGCGTGTCTCAGGGGTGGTTGGAAGATTTGATGGAGTTTAAGGGTAGGGAGGAGTAGCCTCCCATAAGGTACTGACCACAGTTTTTGTTCTCAGTATATTATTTCAAAGTAATTTTGTGAAACAAGCGATTGAAATCAAAATGTTCATATTTTTTAACTATTCGCATTATTATTGAAAATTCGAGATGATAACATTTTCCAAACTCTGAGCAACTTGGACTTGTAGTAATTTACTGTATTTTTACCTTTCATATTATGATTTCTCATAACGAGTTTTTACTTAGCTATGGCCTATGCTTATAGACCGAGAACTAGTGGCAATTTTTTGGTGTTATTTATTCAAGGCCTTATTTTTGTGAAGATGTTCAGGGAGGCATATTAAAATGTCCTGAGTAAGGGATTTTGCTAGATAGCGGTATGGGAGGGATGCACACCGCCCCCAACATGTAACAAAAAATTGCTCACAATAATTATTATTGCTTCAAAGTTGAAATTGTTTGTATAGCTTGTCGATGACCCAATAATGCCATTATAATATTTGCAGATCGATTGGTCAGTATTAAAGGGGTGGAAGATCACCCTAAACGTGCCCGACGAATCTTATATTATTAGTTCAAGGTTCAAATTTTAAAATGTTGTTACGGCGACTGTTTTAAGCATAGGTATATTTCAATTCGCAGAACAAAATGTTGGTATTAACCCCCTTGCAGAACGATATAAACACCTAGGCGAGCAAGTTTCCCTCTAAGAGAGGGGGTTAATATCGACATTTTATTATGCAAATTGAAATATATGCTTAAAACAGTCGCCGTAACAACATATTAAAATTTGAACCTTGAACTAATAATATAAATTTCGTCGGGTAGGTATGTCATGACACGTTTAGGGTGATCTGCCATCCCTTTAACACTGACCAATCGATTTGCAATTATTATAATGGCATTATTGGGTCACCGACAAGCTATACAAACAATTTCAGCCTTGAAGCAATAATAATTGTGACCATTTTTTTTGTCACATGTTGGAGGCGGTCTGCATCCCTCCCATACCGCTATCTAGCAAAATCCCTTACTCAGGGAACTTTAATATGCCTCCCTCAACATCTTCACAAAAATAAGGTCTTGAATAAATAACACCAAAAAATTGTCACTACCTCTCGGTCTATAAGCATAGCTAAGTAAAAAATCGTTATGAGAAATCATATGAAAGGTAAAAATACATTAAATTACTACAAGTCCAAGTTGCTCAGAGTTTGGCGTAATGCGAATAATTATAAAATGCGAGCAAAGCCGCGGGTAAAAACTAGTGTAACATAAAATTAATTTTGTTCATAATCTGAAATTCATTTTAAAATAATAAAAAAATAAATGAAAGCATTTCCTTAAATTAAGGTTAAACTTAAACTTATGCTCAGTTGCAGAAAGCCTTGTCAAAAAATTTAATTAGACGATGATCTTAGATAGAGACACATATTTCTTCATAAGAAAAGCATTGTAGAATTTTAAATCGATTCTTCTCGAAAAATAATTGATCGATTGAAACGATTTTTTTTAACTGTGTATACATGTATTTAACATAGTTTTTTGTACAATTTCCATTTCGAAACAACATTTTTCCACGCACTTTGATCAAAATTTAGCTTAAAAAGCGATCTTTTTCTATGTAGATCAATAATTTGTTTTTGTGTGAGTACAATCTAATGTTCTACACGACAGAGAGTTTGACAACGACTTTAGACTGTTCTGGCATGTATAAAAACTGTAATAATTATATTTTCACAATCTTAAATCATTGTCAAATCAAGTTTTTTGACAACGTTTTGTGCAACCGAGCATTAAAGTTTTATATTGTGATTTTTAACGGAACTGATTTGCATTTTATAAGAACTTCTTCGATTTATTGTGATCCTGTATTTAATAATTTCTTCTTTGACTACCTACTTCAGAAAATGTGCAAATGCAATTTTACAAAACTAATAAAATCTTCGATTTATATATAGAGTGTAACAAAAAAACAAGTCTTCGACACTCTCAAGAGATGTGTAGACCTCGCGCGGCGAAAGATGAAGCCACCGCGTCATAGTAACGTGAATGCATTGCGCCCGCCTTCTAGCTTGCTATTGGCTGTTTATTGTCATGAATAGCAGTTTGCCAAAATTGTACCTAACGTCATAAAACCCAATGTGCAGTTTTGTGTACACGGCACTGTCTGCGGTAAGCAGGCGTTCACTAGCATATTATTGATGACGTGCCTGGCTTCATCTCTCACCGCGGGCACTCCCTCGCGCGGCGAAAGATGAAGCCACCGCGTCATAGTAACCTGAATGCATTGCGCCCGCCTTCTAGCTTGCTATTGGCTGTTTTGGAGATCCAATAGCATGTTTGCCAAAATTGTACCTAACGTCATTAAACCCAATGTGCAGTTTTGTGTACACGGCACTGTCTGCGGGCAAGCAGGCGTTCACTAGCATATTATTGATGACGTGCCTGGCTTCATCTCTCACCGCGGGCACTCTACCTATGTGTGTAAACATTCGGATTGCAGTTACAATAATATATTGCGATCTGACATACCTATAGGATGTTTTCACGAAGCCTACTAGCGCCGCTAGCGGGCAATAGTGCACGATTGAACTCATTTTTATTGTGGTCTATACCGGGAAATTTTTTTATAATCGAATACCATTTTATCTAGTTGTGTGCAAATAGTATAAATAGCATAGCATATAAGGTACGTGAAAATTATTTATTTTAAGTTTTGACGTATAATAAAAAATAACTAATTAATTTATTTCAGACATGGAGGTGTACCTACATCTATATCTATGGTTTATATTGACAGACGACAGTATAACCTCAAACCATGGCGCCTGTAATCTTGCTGACCGGGTTTAAAAGTGTCAAATTTATCAGATTTATAGTAATAATTTCCAAATAAGTTAGAAGTAAAATCATGGTTTAACATACTTGACTTTTTAAACAACAATTCTCACTGACAATTACGGAGAATTAGACTTTCGAGTTTACAATGGATCTCACAACGAGCGCTCGCGTCGATATTATTATAACTCCGCCCCCCCGCACACAGTCTACACGAAGTTGTTTTTTTTAAATTTATTGTAAATTATAGACGCGTCGACAACTTAGGTCATTAGCGTCTTGCTTACATTAAACACCAACTCAATTAAAACTAAATCACATCACAAAACATCCATGAGCGGAAGCGGGATTCGAACCGCAAACGAGTTAGTTAGAGGACAGGTGGTGTAACGGTTAGCGTAGCGGCTTTTGAATCACAGTGTCGTGGGTTCAAATCCCACCTGCGCTCATGGATGTTTTGTGATGTCATTTAGTTTTAAGAGAATTGTTATTTAATGTATTTAAGACGCTAATGACCTAAGTTGTCGACGCGTCAATAATTTACAATAAATAAATGAAAAAAAACAAACGAGTTACAGAGACAACAAAGAGATTTTTGTCATATAGGGCGTCCGCCAAAAAACTGGTCAAAACACCTGGTATAGTATCTGATTGTGTGACTCATGATCTATCCATCCCACGTAGTCACACTATTCCTTCATTCAAAATCCCACTGGCTAGAAAATATTTACTCATGTTCCTGCACTTAATTGGCTAGACGCTGTATCCATAATAAATTTCAGTCAAACCCAGTATATTTTTACAAGTCTTTTTAAATAGTAATAAGAGATAAAAGTAGGAAAAATAAAATAAAATTTCTTCTCGAGGTTTTTTAGACGTCTGCAGATTTCTCTATTAAATTAAAAATAATATAAAAAAATAAAAATCAGAAATATGAGTTGGAAATAACGAGAAGATGTATTTGAAATCTAATAAAAGTTATTTAAGTAAAGAATAAGATTAAAATTAAAATGTAATTGGATTACGGATAACAATAACATCCATCTGAATTTTTATAGGCATGTTCAAACTACTTAAATGAGGATTAAACAAAATTATTTTTGCCAATTGCCATACCCACTATAAAATATCTACTTTACATGCATAGAATGGGTTTCCATAGTGATTTATGTTTATTTATTTTATTTATTTATTGTAGATAAATAAAAGTGGATATATTTCTTTCCAGGGCAACAAGTTTGTGTTAACCGATATTACGTCATTGCATCTGTCTGTACCCGCGATACAGACATACCCATTTTTTCTTAAAATCAACTAAGGAATGACCTCCCGAAAGTTTGTCGGCGTTATTTTTAAACACTGTACCTATACAGGGTGGTGAACGTAACTGCTGCACATAGGGATTTAACCCGTAAAATCAAACTTTCGCAATTTCCTGCTTCCCTAATTATTTTAGGAAAAATATCTTCGAATAAAAGTTTTAGAACATAAAATTCTGAATCTAAATCATTAAACAAAATTAATTTTGCATGCTTTGTAACGGCAGAAATTTGATATGAAAATGTCTAAATTACCTCAAAAACAGATAGCGATAGCCATGGAACTTGAACAAAATGATTAGAAATTATCCTGACAACTAAACGTCATCATTTTGCTCAAGTTCCATTGCTATCGCTATCTGTTTTTGAGGTAATTTTGATATTTTCATATCAAATTTCTGTCGTTACAAAGCATGCTAATTAATTTTGTGTAATGATTTAGATGCAGAATTTTATGTTCTAAAACTATTATTTGAAGATATTTTTCCTAAAATAATTAGGCAAGCAGGAAACCGCGAAAGTTTGATTTTACGGGTTAAATCTCTATGTGCAGCAGTTACGTGCACCACCCTGTATAAACACAAGGAAATAGGTATATTGAATTAGCAAAGTTCACTAATTATAAACACTTTAAACTCGTTTTAAGTGTACATTGCAAATATTTACATTTCAACTATTCATAAAAAGTCACGTTTATGACCAGATGTTTTCATTTGCGCAAATCGCTAATAACATGACTGAAAATGATTAAAAAAACACACACAACTAGGCTCAGTAAATCTTCTGTTATAACAGAACCGTATTTAATTTGTTTTAAGATAAAGAATAGTTTTATACGGCTGAAATGCAATTGAAAAATTTTTTTTCGTTGGAGAGCAGCCAATTATATAATTGTTTCGAGACATATTGGAAAAAATCATTTTACCAACCAGTGGTCACAGTCAGGATTCTAACCTGAACCTTTCCACTTTCGCGGCGGAATGAGCTTACAATACTCAACCGTGACAAGATTGCTAAATTAATATTCTCCTTATATGCTTCAGAATCAATAGATTTTCACTAATTTGTTTTTATAACAGACCAGTTTTCCGGCCCGTCTAAAGTCGGCTGCAGGCGACATGGCAAATGTCGTCCATTGTTGACATTCAGGCAATAAATAAAAATAGGGTATTTGACTAAATTTTTTTGGAGTTCACTCCTTAAGAATCAATTTCCATATAAGGCCCCCGCCGCCCCCCAGTATGGAAATTTTATGAGGAGTAAAATTTATACAAGCGTTAACTAAAAAGCGTTACGTTTTTCTGCGCAACGTACCTTGCGCACCTTTCACGTATCTACCGACGTTCACTATTATCGTATGCTTTCAGTATTATAAGAGACTAGCGGCCCCGTCCGGCTTCGCCCGGGTGCAATACACTACTCACTCGCTTGAATATTATAAATACACTACTCACTTGCTTCGCTCGTTCGCTTGAATATTATAATTACATTACTCACTCGCTTCGCTCGTTCGCTATATATATAAACATTCCGGGAACAATTCCGTCATACATGATTCTTGCGTAACTTTAACCGTTTAATAACTTGATGCTCGAAGAATCGACCATAACAGCCGCGAGTATCACAAGTTGATTCTCAAGCACTGCAAGTTATAATAGCTAAGAAAAGCATCATTCGATTGTCAGATCAATGTAACTTTTATGCAGCCCAATATACACGGCTGTAAGCATTAGAAACTATGCCTGGCCTGCACCTGAGTGAATCGATAGTTGATTCTCAGGCTTGAAATGTTTGTAGTTGACATTTCACTAAAAAGCAATGAAACTTTAGATAAAATATTATTTTTATATTTATTCAAACAAAAACCAACATTTAATTACATTTCTAAATAAGAAAATAACTAATTTTGTTTCATATGATTCAAGCGTATGCAGACTTGTTTACATATGAACGGCATATGATTCATACGGCTATTACTGCAAACTTCAACTATATGGGCCACGTGAACATTTGGTGTCTCGGCAAAAAAATACATTTTTTAGGGAAAAATAAATTCATTAATGTTAAAGAACATTATCGCTATCCTATTCAAGGACAAAACTGTTCTGGCCAGAAGGGACCAGATATTTCTGATTATTGCGACAGTCAACGTGTTAATAGGTGTGATCCATTTTTTGACGTCTGATTTGATAATTCTCAGTTTATTATTATTTATTTCGGACATGTATTTTGCCAGGCAATCTGGACGGAGTTCAATCAACGTCTTTAAAATCTGGTCTGATGCGGCAACCCAAATTTGAATTTCTTAAATGAAAACTAGAGTTTTCCTTTAAAAGTAAAGTACGGCCCTGGCACAACAACTATAGGTTTTTTTTATAAACTCCGCGCATCTGTAGGATGTAAACGACATGTTATAATAATTATATTATGCAAAATTATGTAAATATTTGTATGGCATCACAATATAGCAAAAATGGTTTTGGATTTTTAAGTTTGTCTGCTTAGTTTTCTTGTTTTTTGTCTGATATAATATTAAAAGAAATAAAATATATGAAGAGTAGTCGGGTAAAAAGATGTCGGTTTTAATTTCATCTCACTTAAAGTACCTACCTAATTTATTTTTAACCGACTTCTAAAAAAGTAGGTGTTTCTCAATTCGGTTGTATTTTTTTTTAATTTATGCTTGTTACCTCAGAACTCCGTCATTTATAAACCAATTTGGAAAATTCTTTCTTGATTGGATAGGGTATACCTCGAAGTTGGTCCTATATAAATTTTACTTAAATCGGTTTAGTAGTTCGGTTGATTTTTAATAAAAGTGAGTAACTGCGTGTGATTCCTTACAGTAAATGTCACTTTTTGACACATCACACAGCATAAGATGATAAGATAGTCGGTTTAATAAAATTGAGTAACGGTGTGTGATTCCTTTAAGGTAAATGTCACTTTTTGACACATCACACAGCGAAAGAAGTCAGTTAAGTAAGTGAATCTATTGGCAAGCGACTTGGAAAATTCTTTTTTTATTGTATAGGGTATACCTCGATGTTGGTCCCATATAAATTTTACTTAAATCGGTTCAGTAGTTCGGCTGACTTTTAATAAAAGTGAGTAACGGCGTGTGATTCCTTTAAGGTAAATGTCACTTTTTGACACATCACACAGCATAAGATGATAAGAAAGTCGGTTTAATAAAAGTGAGTAACGGTGTGTGATTCCTTTAAGGTAAATGTCACTTTTTGACTCATCACACAGCATAAGATGATAAGAAAGTCGGTTTAATAAAAGTGAGTAACGGTGTGTGATTCCTTTAAGGTAAATGTCACTTTTTGACACATCACACAGCGAAAGAAGTCAGTTAAGTATTGGCAAGCGACTAAACTGCGTATTATAAAGCCACTAAAAAGTAAAAAATAAAAAGCTTTTTAACAAAAAAAAAAAAATGTCCATCAAAAAGCCACCAAAAAGAGGAAAATAATGAAATTTTGAGGTCTGTGCCAACTTAATAAAATATTTAACCCTACCGCGAAATTAACTTTTTGGTTATCTATAAAATTACATTAAAGAAAATAAAAAAAATTTATTTGCTACATTAATTTGTTTCACTGATCCGATGAACTAAAATTTGACCTAAAATTCTTAAAAATCACCGAAGAGTGCCCTTTTTTCGTATTTCGTCTCCTAACTTTTTTTTAATAATTCGGACGCAATTTGACAGATCAAAACGAAAAAATATTCTAAATGGATATGTTTTCGAATTTTTTAGTATTCTCACCAAAACAAAATAAACACGCCGTGAGGTGGGTCGTTTATTAAGACTAAAGTGCGACCCTTGAGGTCCACACGACGAACTTCCCAGTTTGAAAAATATTTAATAATAATAATTAAATTAGATATTACACAGAAAAGTGATCATTTTAATCATTAAAACATAATTATTATTTATTTTTAACAATAATTAAAAAAAAAAACGGCTGAACCGATTTTTATAAAATTTATATCGGATCAAAATGACGTTAACACGCCTCGATTGACACCCTTACGAAGTCGATATAATTTTTTATTCGCGAGTTATTGTGTAAAATCTACTTTTTTGGAGTCTATTTGGTTAAGAAAAAAGAACGGCTTTACCGATTTTGAAAAAATTTCTTTCAGATTATATTTACGTTAATACGCGTCGATTGGCACCCTAACGTAGTCGATATCATTTTTCATTCTCGAGGTTTCGTCATAGAAAGAAATGGATTCATACGTACGTACATACGTACGTACACACACACACACACATACACACACACACAGACATCTTTCTAAAAATAGTGTAGTGACCTAGAAACATAAAAAATTGTTATAGATTTTGATTTCGATTTTCGAACCCATTACAATAACTTCCAATGGGAAGTTAATAAAAATACCTTCCTTTTCCCACCCAAAAAAGATCTATTAATGATAGATATAATAGTTTTTTAGAGAATTTGTCTTCGTTATATTCATTGAAAGTGTAAAATCAGACAAAAAAGATTTTTTCTGTTGACAATATGCTATTACAAAAAAAACGAAAATTATTTCCGTTCGTATTGTAAAGAGAACAATGAAAGTATACAAAAATAGCTACCACGTGTTGTAATCCACCTCATAATAAAAATTAAATGAATCATAAAAAAACATCTGTTAATCGCAAGTCATTGTTAACTCAGTTCATTTGTTATTCTCTGCGGTTTATTTTTGTTTTACGTTTTAAAAAAAATTTTATGTTGCGATATATTATTATTATTAAGAGTTTTATTAGAAGAGCAGCCAAATTGTATAAATGATTCCTGCAATACCGGAAAAAAATATTTTACTAACCATAGTCACAGTCAGGAATCTAACCTGAACCTTTCCACTATCGCGGCAGAATAAGCTTACAGTACTCAACCGTGACATGATTACCAATTCTTTTTTTCGGCGCAGCTGTTCTTTGTACAGAACTTGGCCTCTTTTTAACACGCTTATATTAGCTTCACCTGTATGTTTGCGTGCTTGCTTGCTTGCTTGTTTGTCAGTTTGTAACCGACTTCTTTGAACTTGATTTTGACCAACTTTGAAGGGTCAGATTTAGTTTAAACTTTGTCGACTTATCAAGGACCGACGACAATACAATAATTCAATAAGTTTGTCCCATTATCCTGACCAGGATCTCCAGGACTAAAAAAAAAAAAAGCAAAAAACTTCAGATTGAACTGAAACTTTGCACACTTATCAAGGACCGATGACAATACAATAATTCCATAAGTTTGTCCCATTATCCTGACCAGGATCTCCAGGACTAAAAAGCAAAAATAAATTATAATTTAAAAAAACTAAAAAACACGCTTTAATGAACTAAAAAGTAAAAAATAATTAATTTTATTGTAAAAAGCGTGGGGTGCTTTGTATCATATTTTCATACTACCCCACGCTTTTTTACAATAAAATTAATTATTTTTACTTTTTAGTTCATTAAAGCGTGTTTTTTAGTTTTTTTAAATTATAATTTATTCACATTTATGTTTTTGGTGGGATATCAATACTTTTTGCAAAGTTACATTCTACTTAAATATTATCTAGACACATTAATCATAATTAATGTATGTATGACTAGCGGTGTTTATAAAATTAGTAGGATTCCGCCAATACACTAAAATGCAAAAGTATTTCAGAGTTTTGTTTTGTTACTTTCCAACAGGAAATATCTCCCCCCCCCCCACTTGCGAGAAATTTGTCAAAATAAAATATTGCCTATATCACTCGCGGATAGTAACTTTCTATTATTGAAAGAATTTTTAGAATCGGTTCAGTAGTTCCAAAGATAAGAATTTATGATTAATTATCCCCCTCCCGCGAGAAATTCTCCCCCTGCGACGCGAGAAATTAATTAATAAAATATAGCCTATAGCACTCAGAGATAGTGTGGCTTTCATATACAAATATAGATGAATGTGGTGGAAGCGCAGCTCTTAATCACGGCACTTCCACCACATAATGTACATATTACTTAATAATATCTGGGTGCCGAGCTTTGCTCGGATGAGTTCAAAAAAATAGTACTTGTATGCTGTGAGATATTATTTTCTCAGAATATTATTCCGAAACGAATTTATTTCTGAAACATAATTTAAATAATTGTTTCTGTTAAATATTTTAAATACCTATGTGTATTTTTAAGCGTAAAAACTAAGTATCAACTTGAATCAAGCATTTTTTCCTGTAAATATTACTTAGGTCGCCATTTTCAAATCTACCGCCGTTATTGTTTTGTTGACTGAAGAACTCGCAAAAACCGATTTTCATAGATTGAATATCTTGTAAAAATGTTCGAATCAGATGAAATTCTGCTTGCCCGTTGCCGTTTCAATAATCCGTTTTTAAACATTGATGCCAAATATCAACTTTATCGAAGTACTTTTTCTCTGTGATGTCATCTTAGCAACTTCCAGTAAAATTCAAATATTTTTTTTGCATAGAAGGTACCTACTGAAAAACTCACAAAAATCGATTTTCGAAGAAATAGAATTCATATTATATCTTTTAATAACAAACGTCAGACTATAAACCTGCAGCGCAAAACATTTTTGCATGCATCTTCACCATATTTTTTAAAAATCGATGTGTTTTGATATACTGCATGTCTGCGTCGCTAGAAGTGCGGCCCTTCGGGCCGCCGTGCAAATTTTTAAACAAAACTTTTTTGTATGTATCTTAACAATAGTTTTCAAAAATCGATGTGTTTTTACACAGACTCGCGGTGCCAGAAGTGCGGCCCTTCGGGCCGCCTGTTTGTCATTATTTACATATTGTGCAAGACACTTCTTATATTAGTGTTCATTTACAGTTTTAACCCTTGTGATATATTATACAAAATCTATGTAGAAATAGGCTTCGAATCGATCTGACAATTGATCGAGTTATAAATAAAAAAACCCTTTTTTTAATTGCTCCCCTCTGGGACCAAGATTTCTACCTAGATCGATTTCTCGCCCCGAAAAATCCCCATTCTGTAAATTTCATCAAAATCGTTATTCGTTTTTGAGAAAAAAAAGTCTAGGTAAGATTATACGTCATACTATATTTAACGTACATAATATACATATTTTATATAGGTAATATAAAAATAACATACTTAGGTACCTATTTATTTAAATATTAGTTAAAACTACTTACATAATTATGTTTAGTTTTTATTTATGTTATTTTTTACTATACAAATAGTTCACGGATTATTTTAATAAGTTAAAAATTCTGTCAGATAATTTTGACATATAAATAATGAAAGTAGTTTGTTTTCTCCAAAGCCTACTCACGATATTACAATGTTTTGACAGGTCAAAAAACCGTTTTTAAAAATGATAAAATCGATAGGAAAACGATTTTTTCCAGGGATGAGACCTAGCTAAATCGATTTTTTGCCCCCCGAAACCCCTTTTCGGTAAATTTGATCAAAATCGTTAGAGCCGTTTTCGAGAAAATATTTATATAGGTACATAGATACATAGAAACATATATACAAGATTTACTCGTTTAATAATATAGGGGGATAATTAGTGCTTAAATTTGATAATTTGTAGTTTTCAGATTTTTTCCTTTGTATACGCCTATAATGATCTACCTTGATACCAAGTTTCAAATTTCTAAGTCACCTAAAAGTGGTCTAGGTTTTTGATGAGTGAGTTAGTCAGTGATAGAGTGAGTGATAAAAATGGTACTTTTCAGACCTTAATAACTTGAGAACTATATTAGGTATATTCATGAAATATGGTATTCTAGGTGTTCAAGAGTGTCATATTAGACATGCAAAATTTGAATCTTATTCTATTAACAGATGGAGGTATATTTTTCTAATGCCGGCTTACAGACTATATTAGCCAAAATATGTCAATATTTTTGTAATACCCTCCGTGTTCAAGCAGAGTAAATGCTTGGCTGATTTTTATTTATTTATGCAGTAAAATAAAAATGAATTTTAATTACAACTTAAGATTATAAATTTAAAAATAAAATTACAGAACGATGTTTAAACAAATCATCACGACTTTTACGTAAATTAATTAATAAAATAACAGATGGAATAAACAGATGTAAAAATTCAAGACACGATTATTGTGTTTGTACAGCAACGTGCAAAATATTAATTGTTTGTATAAGATATTCGAAATTAAATACAGTGAATTTCACTCGCAGTATAAGCAAGTTTTGTTTACGTGGCAGTTATGGAAAACATTAATGCATTAGAGATTTATCAAAGACGTCGCCAAGGGGGAGCAGGGGAGGGCAGCTGCCCCCCTCTAGAGGAGCTTTAAAAATTTTGATCGCAACCTAGAAGATTTTAATAATAAAGTAGTCGAAAAATTCACAAGAAACCCAAGAAGATAATGTTTTAATTAAGATTCTTGTAGTAAACGATTAAAACATTACAAATCGTATTTATTTTACCTACAATTATTCATATCCTCTATCTATTATCTTGCCCCTCCCTGGCTCATTGACTGGCGACGCCCTTGAGATTTATGATGCTATTCTGTTTGGCCAATGTTGGTATTTACAGCACTAAAATTTCTGTCTCACTTATTAACTTATGCAATGTCAAATTTGTTAGAAAATGACAAAAATTTACCAGCACTATAATTTTTTATATTGACTTTACAGAATAGCACCATTAATCGTTTCACTTAAAATATCCACTGAACAAAAACATGCATCACTAGCGGCAATGATTAGTGACTAACAATATTTTAATTTAAAAAAATTATATGTACCTAATTCATTTTTTTTATGAAAAATCAATAAACGAAATCCATTCCAATTTTTTTAAATTTAATTCATTAAAATAAAATAACTTTTCTTCCAATCTATGTTTACCCACTACTGTACTATAAAACCCATATCTACCCTACTCATCATTGCGCCCGATTTAACATAATTAATGTTTCTTAATTGGACAATTAACAACGCCACTCCTGTAAAACGTACGTCACTGGTCAAATTGTAAGTATATTTTTTTAAAATGGCGGCCATAATTATATACTTATTTGTAAAAATTATCCGATCCTTTTGAAAATTGATATTTGAGAGTTTAATAAGACACAAAAAAATAAAATGGCGTCAGATTTCAAAATGGCAGTCAAATAATAACATTGTTTATATCTTTGATAAATTCGGTTTTATATACAATGCGTAAGAAACAGTGTGTATCTTACGACACCTCATGACTTTTTTTATTTAGCAGGTTCCGAGTTTCGCTTAATAGTCAACCGTTGCTATGGAAAATTGTTTAAAAAATTCACTGCACTATTTTTTCTATGTAATCCAATACATATTTACATTAGGTCTTATGGCCATAGCCTACTACAAAATTGATCTTCTTAGTGTTATTTTCCCTATGTTCGGTAAAACCGTTTACACACAATACCTACATGAATATCGCGCCTTGTAATTCTTGAATTACTTGTATGCTCCAAAATTTTTTTATTTTATTTTATTTATTTACTTAATACCAACAGTTACAAAAACCAATTACTGGTACATAGTAATAAGTACAGACATACCAAATATATGTTTTACAAATAGGAAACAAATGCAAAAAAAAATGTAAATACAAATTACGCATATTATACAAAGATAAGAGCGAGGAAAAAAAATCCAAGTAATAATCATTGAAAAAACAGTGATAAATGGAAATAATGTATTTTATGTATGACGCTATTATGACCTTTCTAGGGTCAGTAAATAAAGAATATTATTATTATTATTATTATCCTATATTACTAAGTATATTACTAAGTAAGCTCGATAGACGCTAATGACCTCTGTTGTCGAGCGTCTGTAATCTACAATTCAATTCAATTATTCA
This sequence comes from Mongoloraphidia duomilia, assembly GCA_039654895.1. Lineage (NCBI taxonomy): Eukaryota > Metazoa > Arthropoda > Insecta > Raphidioptera > Raphidiidae > Mongoloraphidia > Mongoloraphidia duomilia. Next base: position 3,660,328 of record CM077524.1, read on the forward strand.
AGTAAGCTCAAAAATTCCATTGTCATATAGGGCAAAGGAACCATTCCGACTCGAAAAATACTGGTATTTGACCAAATAATTATCATTTAGTTTCCGTGGTTATTTATGGTTTCACATGTAAAAATTAACCAAAGCATACATCTTGTCAATTAATTAATTTCTTGTTGACAGATCAATGAATTCAGAACAAAAAAACAGCAGTTTTTTTATTTTCAGAAACCTCTAAAAACTAGCGAGTTTTTGGGGGTTTCTAGCGAGTTTTTGGGGGTTTTGTAGCGAGTTTTTGGGGATTTCTAGCGCGTTTTTGGGGATTTCTAGCAAGTTTGGGGGGGTTTCTAGCGAGTTTTTGGGGGTTTTTAGCGAATTTTTGGGGGTTTCTAACGAGTTTTTAAGTGTTTTTAGCGAGTTTTTAGGGGTTTCTAGCGAGTTTTTGGAGATTTCTAGCGAGTTATTGGGGGTTTCTAGCGAGTTTTTGGGGGTTTTTAGCGAATTTTTGGGGGTTTCTAGCGAGTTTTTAAGGGTTTTTAGCGAGTTTTTGGTGGTTTTTAGCGAGTTTTTGGGGGTTTCTAGCCTAGAAACGCCCAAAAACTCGCTAATATTTTTAATTTAAATATTATTTATTTTTAAGGTAGGTATCAATTATATAATTATTGATAAATAAAATACTTTGAGTGAGTAAAAATATCTAAAGACAAAAAATAAACATTCTTAATGCACGTGATTTAATGAAAACGGGACAAAAGCGGGACGCTTGTTGAATCGGGACTCGTGGCTCAAAATCGGGACTGTCCAGCCTAAATCGGGACGGATAGTCACTTTACGCATACACAACGAGATCTCGTTGTGTATGTGTCAGTCCCTTTAGCGAGAGCTGGTAAAAGTGTCTATTGAATTTTCAATTTATTAAAAAAAAATAATGAATTGAAAATATGAATTGGTGCTGGGCCCAAATAACCTTAACTGTTGGTCTCGCTTGTACTACGTCCCTAGATGTCTATGTCTATGGTCCATCCTCTAATCGATGTAAATATCGATCGCGACTCAACCTCCACCGCGCTCATCGAATCATTTGCGGCATGTTCGTACCTTTATTGGCTCCCCAGTCGAATTTTTACGATTAACTTTGTCCGTGAGTGTACAAGCAGGTAAGCGTCGTCATTACGTATGCATTAACATGAGACAACGTGACGTGGATTCAGGCGCTGCCAGGTAAACACGCGGTGCGGTGGATCGGTTGGTTAGACAACACGGTAGCTAACTCCGCGCTCACGGTGGCCAATCAGATTCTATCGAAGCACGATTAACCCTCGGTCACTTGCTCTAAACGTGATCGTTTATATAGGCTTTCTCAAATATAATAATAATAATAATTTTCCACAATTTTTTAAAATAGTCGCGGACTTAAAAACGTTTGCACCTGTATCATCTAGTTAGCGGTTTTTTTAATTTTTGCATATTGTGATTTGGCTTTTGATAGACCGAGAGCTAGTGACAAATTTTTGGTGTTATTTATTATTTTTGTGAACATGTTGAGGGAGGCATATTAAAGTAAGGGATTTTGCTAGATAGCAGTATGGGAGGGATGCAAACCGCCCCCAACATGTAACAAAAAAGAAATGGTCAAAATTATTATTGCTTCAAGGCTGAAATTGTTTGTATAGCTTGTCGGTGACCCAATAATGCCATTATAATATTTGCAGATCGATTGGTCAGTATTAAAGGGGTGGCAGATCACCCTAAACGTGTCATGTACCCGACGAAATTTATATTATTAGTTCAAGGTTCAAATTTTAATATGTTGTTATGGCGACTGTTTTAAGCAGATATTTCAATTTGCAGAACAAAATGTCGGTAATAACCCCCTTGCAGAACGATATAAACACCTAGGCGAGCAAGTTTCTCTCTAAGAGAAGGAGTTGATACCAACATTTTGTTCTGCAAATTGAAATATATGTAGGGTTGCCACCTCTCCGGGTTTGACCCGGAGACTCCGGTTTTCGGGGGCGATCTCCGAGTCTCCGTGTTTTACGTCAATTTCTCCGGGTCAGTTGAGCCGGCGGAGAATTCTTTCTTTTTCATTATACATAATATGATATTTCATTTTTCATATATTACAAAAGAGAGCACACTTGTCTTTTTTTAACTTATAAAAGTTGTCTAGAATGCTCTGTCTTTCAATTGCTTAAAATACCTATATATGTTAGAAAAGGATAACAATCCTACCGAGTCGGAGTGAGGTTTCAGAACGATCAGTGATATATATATATATTTGTACACGAACAAAACAATATCAAACAAACTTGGAAAAAAAGGGGCCTAAATAGTATGATTCTTTTTTTTATGATAAAATTGTTTTTTTGCTAATAATTTTAATTTTTATTCTATAAGGCTAAGAGAACAGTGCACATTTGAAAATGTTTTGTAATGTATAAATAAACGAAATGTAATAAATCCCTGTTTATCATTATTGTTAAGTTGTTACTTGAATTTGAATTTCTCACGTTTTCAACCGCGCCAAAGTTTCTCTCTTCTGAAGCCACCCCCCCCCCCGGTCAGTAAAAATCTCCGGGTCAAAGTCTCTCCAGAGGTGGCAACCCTAAATATATGTTTAAAACAGTCGCCGTAACAACATATTAAAATTTGAACCTTGAACTAATAATATAATAATTGCAGAACAAAATTTATTTAATAATAAAAATTTCGTCGGGTACATGACACCCCTTTAATACTTACCAATCGATCTGCAAATATTATAATGGCATTATTGGCTCACCGACAAGCTATACAAACTTTGAAACAATAATAATTGTGACCATTTTTTTTACATGTTGGGGGCGGTCTGCATTCCTCCCATACCGCTATCTAACAAAATCCCTTACTCAAGGCACTTAAATATGCCTCCCTCAATATCTTCACAAAAATAAGGCCTTGACATTGACTACAGGGCCTAGTTGCTTGTCTGCCAACGGCTCTTATAGTAATATAGTCTATTTAAGACATTAAAAACAGTCCATGAAATCGATAATAAAAAAGCGTTTTTATGTCATCAAAGGCGTTATATAAAAACAGTTTTATAGTCTAATTTAATAATGTCTAGTAGACTATTATGGCCATGAAAACATAATATTATGTATAATCAAAACAATAAAACAGCATCGTTTATTATTTATTAACGACCTTCTGTAGAATTTATACCAATAAAGTTCACGTGTTAGCCAATAAAATCGCATTTCATTTCAGTTCTGTAAACATCTTTCAGAATTGAATGCATCCGAAAATTGTCTTTCAACTAATAGTTAGAGAGACGGCGACAATATTTATTTATTGTAGATTATAGACGCGTCGACAACTCACGTCATTAGCGTCTTCAACACAACAAATAACATATATTTTGTGTATTAAAATCCGCCAGCCGGCATACACAAACCGACTGGTACGAGCTCAGGTCCCTGGGAGCGCTAATTCCCAAAGAACATTGGAATGCAATTGCGATAACAACTATATCCCAATGTCCCCCCTGGGGGGGAGGGGACGGGGACAATAAACTCTCACCTGCGCTTGATGGAAATCAAGTGTTCCTTCATGGAGCTCGAGCCCCTGACTACAAAATCGTCTTATGGACTAACGCTCTGCAGTGGTACTTCGGGCAGCAAACTTCACACTATAGTTGCAAACGCCAAGTTTCATCCCTTGTAATGCAATATACCTACATTATAGGTACTATTTACTACATAGGTACTATTTTGATGTAACATAACGTCTCACTACATAGATAGAGTATACCTATTTATTTATTTATTGTAGATTATAGATAGAGTATAGGTATATGCGTATACGAAATAGTATATATCGCATTACAAGGTAAGAAACTTGGCGTTTGCAACCAGTGTGAAGTTTGCTGCCCGAGGTACGAGAGCATGCAACCACACGTGTTGCAAACGCCAAGTTTCATACCGAGTAATTGCATATTATTTTTCTCAACAACTCTATTGACAATTCTATTTGAGGTACATACTTACAATTTAGGCGTGCAAAAAAGTCGCAAAAATATTAGATCTGTCAGATTTATGTGGGGTTATGTCTGTCATTTTGACGTTTATGAATACTATATGCGGATTCAATATCGCTCTATATCCTTCTTAATTTGACGTTTTCGAAAATTATATGCGAATCCAATCGCTCTTGACAACGTTAAAAACAGAGAGTACCGACCTGAAAATTTTCATCCCTAGGGATGAAAACGCTCAGTTTCAACCCGCTAAACAGGTACCGAAAATCGAATTTTCAATAGCGGCGTTGTGAAAATAGAATATTTAACTTTCCTCAGACGCTAATGACCTCTGTTGTCGATCGTCTATAATTTACAATTCTTTTTCTTTAACTTTCCGAATAATAGATATTAGCTTTGTTCCAACCACTCTGAATACCGTAATATTACCGTCACGCTCATGCGCAGTGAATAGAACGCGTTCCAACCGAACTTGTGATCGTTTGTGAACGATTCTTAAAGCGTTCCAACTGAATTTGATGTACAAAACGGTCACAAAAGCGTTCCAACCAACGTCTATGTTTGTACAGTCAAAGGACTGTGCAAGGTTGACGCATGCGCACAAAACCGATAAAAACAGTTTCGTTACCGTTTCAAAACGATCCATTTATAGTAGGTTGGAACATAGCTATTATAGACGCTTTTCTTCTGCACTATGAATGCGTGCCAACAAACAAAGAACCTAGGTGTTTGACACGGAAATAAAGTAAGGGGCTCACGACTTGACGTAAACTGAACATCGAATTGTGAATGCTGAATATTATTTATGTACAAACACGCGTTTTCCATATCGGCATGACCTCCACGTGTGCCCTTTTGTGCCCTCTCGCTGTCACAGTTGTTGTCGTTATTGTTGTGGTAAACAACAATGCATATACCTTTTGCTCAGTAAATCTTACGACTATAAGTACAGTACAACCTCCATTTTCGTTCCTCAGTTTAAATAACGACAGCAAAGTAAAGTTTTCTGCTCATGTAACAGAAGTGTGTAAAAAATTCACAGATTTCGCAATCCTTGCAACCATCGAGGACATTGGAAATGATAACAGCATATATGAAACATAATTAACAGTTTATTATACACACAATATTTATCAATGCACTGTTTAGTTTTGTCAGGAATAACCCTATTATTCTTCTGTTATATACGCGTTCACTTTTGCTTGATTACTTAACTTTTAAATGGATTTTTCTACAGTATTTATTAACATTTGCTCAAAAATAACACCGCAGATCGTCGCAAATACCTCTCAATTAACTAGACATGATATAAAACACATTTCGAAAAAATTGCACTTGTTCAATTTTGCATGATTGCTCCTCACTTGATCGCGACACCGTTGTCTTTTGGCCTTGAACGAAAACTCGTAACTCTGCCCCCATATACGAACATAAACATTTCCAATGTTAAAAATAGTAGATAGTATGAAGTCGGTTAAAAAGTATAGTATAGTGATTAATATCTTCTTTTTAACCAACTTCATATTTTATTAAATTGGCGCAGACCTCAAAATTTCATTATTTTCCTCTTTTTAGTGGTTTTTTAAAGGAGTTTTTCGAGGGGTAAATATCTGCCCAAAATTGTGTACACCATAAATCCTTTTTGGCAAATAAATCCTTATAATTCCATATAAATCCCCAATAAATCCTCATAAATCCTCGTAAATCCTCGTAAATCCTCGTAAATCCTCATAAATCCTCATAAATCCTCGTAAATCCTCGTAAATCCTCATAAATCCTCGTAAATCCTCATAAATCCCCATAACTCATCGAATGTATAAACAATAACAAACCTGTGTTTACCTTATTAATCCAGTCAAATGGTACTTTTAAATTGCGTTAATAAGAACTTTGATGAAATTTTCCGCAAGGGGTGGCCGCCATCTTGAATTTAAGGGATGAAATCATGTATCTTGGTAAATACTGCTTGTACGTTAAAAATTACTATTACAACAAAACGGTCAATTGGGGCGAAAAATGGTTATAACAAAAGTTGTAGCTTTTGAGTTTCTCTACAATATACATGTGTTCAACATTTTTTTTGCTTGTTTGGTGCGAATATAGAGGGCGCCAAAAGTCGACCGGCGCCAATATTTTTGAAAGTTTTTGAATTTTGCACATAAAAAATTAATTCAAGTCATCGCATTTTCACCAAATACACGATTAGGGGGTTTTAGGGGTCGCTGATTAAGAATCCGTTATCAAATTTTCAAAAAACAAAATGGCGGATGAAGAATTTGGTGAAAATGCGATGAATTTAAATGGGAGACGTCCGCCATATTAGATTCGCCATTTTGTTTTTGGAAAATTTGATAATGGTTTCCTAATCAGCGACCCCGAAAATCCCCTAATGAGTATTTGGTGAAAATTCGATGACTTGAATTAATTTGTTGCGTGCAAAATTAAAAAAATTTCAAAAATATTGGCGCCGGTCGACTTTTGGCGCCCTCTATATTCGCACCAAGCAAGCAAAAAAAATGTTGAACACATGTATATTGTAGAAACACTTAAAAGCTACAACTTTTGTCGTAACCATTTTTCGCCACGATTGACCGTTTTGTTGTAAAATCGAAAAAACCGTTTCCACCCCCAACAGTGTCATTTTTGAGAAATTATAACTTTTGAATAAGAAATTTCAAACAATTTTCCAAACAGAAGTTGTTGGATACATCCTCCTTAATAATTTTTGTAATAGTAATTTTTCACGTACAAGCAATATTTGCCAAGATAAATGATTTCATCCCTTAAAATCAAGATGGCGGCCACCCCTTGCGGAATCCGAGGGGGGAAACTTGGCTGTAGTGTTCTAGTGGCACCCCCTATCTACAATTAAAATTTCATCAAACTTCTAATTAACGCAATTTCAGACCTATTTTTTCGACATTTTGATTGGACTATATATATTATAACAATAAAGCTGAAGAGTTTGTTTCTTGTGTGTTGGTTTAGTCAAATACCCTATTGTATGTGGTACAATAATGCCAACACGAGATAAATATTATAATAAACTTACCTTGGAACTCACACAAACTTGCATGACACCGCCAAAAACAAATTTTATTCACAATGCCGCCGATTTATGCGGTCGGGCAAATTAAAAAATGTTACGCGCATGCGCATAACATAAGCAGCTGAGTTAATTCTTCTGTAAATCTTCGATAAATCCTCAATAAATCCTCAATAAATCCCCATAAATCCCCATAAATCCTCATAAATCCTCATAAATCCTCATAAATCCTCATAAATCCTTATAAATCCTCATAAATCCTCGTAATTCCTTCACGCTGTACACCATAAATCCTCAGATATTTACCCCTCGGAGTTTTTTTTTTTTTGTTAAAAAGTTTTTTATTTTTTACTTTTTAGTGTCAAAAAGTGACATTTACGTTAAAAGAATCACACGCCGTTACTATCTTTTATTAAACCGACTTTCTTACGCTGTCTGATATGTCAAAAAGTGACATTTACTCACTTTTATTAAAATCAGCCGAACTACTGAACCGATTGTGATGAAATTTCTATGGGACCAATCTGAAAGTAGGTATATCCTTTTAAATAAAAAAAATTCCAAATCGCTTTATAAATGACGGAGTTCTGAGTTAACAAACATAAAAAAAAAATACAACCGAATGAGAACCACCTCCTTTTTTTGAAGTCGGTTAAAAATGATGCCAAATCGCTGGGAAAAATGTGAAACGTGAAGATTTTACGGTGTCACCTCTGAGTTTCGCCATCCGACTAACACCGATAATGTACGACGTATACGTGCCGTTGTACCTACTATAATAATATAATAGGCAAATACATTGATAATGAAAGGCCTTTTCGAATTGGCCTGTAGGCGTGAGTTGCGTGCATTCGATTTAACAAACGGCGGGGTTCTGCGCCTTGCACTTAAAAACATAAATAGCAAAATAATGAGATTTCGTGTTTGCACAATCTGAATTTCATTTCACAGCAGCGTGTGGCACAAATTTCCAGTTGCCGAACTATCTTCAGCCTCTGTTTAAATCAAGTTGTATAATTTAAGTGCCTATTCTAGTAAAACACTTTCCGCACACCTGATGCCTATTATGACTCATTAAATTGGCGCAGACCTCAAAGTTTCATTATTTTCCTTTTTTCAGTGGTTTTTTGAAGGAGGTTAAAAAGTTTTTTTTGAGAAAATATTAGCACGATAACTTTGAAAAGACTCAATCGATTAAAACGAAATTTGGTAACTATCTACACAATATATTAAAATAGCCGAATGGACGCTATCGAACTATTTTATAATGTTACCTACAGAGGAGACAGTGTGGTGTAACGATTAGCGTAGCCGACTTTTGGAACAGACTGTCGTGGTTTCGAATCCCACCTCCGTTCATGGATGTTTTGTGATGTAAATTAGTTTTAAGGAAGTTGTTATTTAATGTAATTAAGGTAGTTGTCGTGCTACAATAACATCCAAGAGTTTCGTTCATAATACGCTGTAAAATAATAAATAAGTATAGTGATAAATGTAAAAAAATTTTGTAAGAGATTGTACCTAAACTGTTGTTCACATAGTAACACATATTTCACTTAGTTTGTTCACTTGGATTATATAAAAATGTCAATCTTTTCTCATAAATTTGTTGAACTTGGCGTTATTATATCTCAACAATAAAAAGGTCAATAATTTTTGGATTTTCTTTTTTAAACTCAGAATAAAAACATCAATGAACAGTTAGTTTTTTGAAAATTTCTGACTGTTACTTTTTTTTTTTTATTAAAAAACTTGTCAAAAACAACCTTTCCTATGCTCTCCGTGTTAATTATCCGAACTTTAATTAAGTTTATCTCGAGTTAGAGATGGTCAATCATCTTCAAATTTTAATGGTATTTGTATTATAGTATCCTTAATGAGTGTACGAAAATTTAGAATTTTCTGACACTATGCCCATAGCACGACAACTACTGTAAGACGTTAATGACCTAAGTTGTCGAAGCATCTATAATCTACAATAAATATTATAATGTTACTAGCGGCCCGGTACAGCTTAACCCGTATTCTGCTAAATGCTAATATAATTTTTAAATCTTATATATTAATTTAAACTTATTTAAAACTTGGAGAACCTTCGGTTCTCGGAGAACTGTTATTTTATGATAACAGTATTCTATAACTGTTATTTTTCGATAACAATTTCATAAGTGTTATTGATGTGAAACATCTTATGTCGGGCTGTGAACAGCCTCGTGAGGGGAACTATGCAACGAAATGTTTGGTCCACTCCTTCGCTGCTGTTCTCCCCACCACTGCGGCACTCTCCCTCTCTTGGCTCAGGCGTGCACTGTAACACACGCGGTGTTACAGTGCAGTATATAGGATTACTTCAGCATAACAGTTAGTTGCTGCTTTTGAAAAAATATATACTACTACATAGAGAATACCACCGAGTTCAATAACGTTTTCTTTGATGTTTCACATCTGTCGGGGGTCCCAAGACCCACACCCTTTTTAACATTGGAAATGTTTATGTTCGTATATGGGGGCAGAGTTACGAGTTTTCGTTCAAGGCCAAAGACAACGGTGTCGCGATCAAGTGAGGAGCAATCATGCAAAATTGAACAAGTGCAATTTTTTCGAAATGTGTTTTATATCATGTCTAGTTAATTGAGAGGTATTTGCGACGATCTGCGGTGTTATTTTTGAGCAAATGTTAATAAATACTGTAGAAAAATCCACTTAAAAGTTAAGTAATCAAGCAAAAGTGAACGCGTATATAACAGAAGAATAATAGGGTTGTTCCTGACAAAACTAAACAGTGCATTGATAAATATTGTGTGTATAATAAACAGTTAATTATGTTTCATATATGCTGTTATCATTTCCAATGTCCTCGATGGTTGCAAGGATTGCGAAATCTGTGAATTTTTTTCCAGTAACAGTTATTAAACTGTTACTGTTATTACTTATGAGTTTCAAACCTCCTTCCAACGTTTACTACACAATCCATGCATTTAGCACTATATACTATAGATAGATAGATAGATAGATAGATAATTTTTTATTGTGAAACTAAAAAAAAAAGTATACAATAATCGTCAACAAGCAAAAAAAAAAAAATAATATATAATACAATCTGTTTAGAAAATATATTTACTATAAAAAGTCTTTATAGTTGTAAAGACATTTGTCTATTAAAAGATCTTTAATTGTTTTTTTATAGTTATAATTATTCAGTTCTTTTATATTAGTTGGTAGAATATTATAGAATTTTAAGGCCCAATAATTAGGCCCATTAGTTAATTTGCCAATTTTATAGAGAGGCACCCTAATATCCTTATTGCCTCGGGTACTATAGGAATGTATTTCATTCACTGTTTGGAAGCAATTCAGGTTATTTTTGACATATAATAGATTACTGTAGACATATAAAGATGGTAATGACATAATTTTTAATTTTTTTAATATTGGTTTACAGTGTGCTAGTCTGTTTGAGTGGGAAATAATTCGAACGGCTTGTTTTTGAAGTTTGAACACCCTTATTGCCTCCGGGGAATTCCCCCATAGAATTATCCCATATTGCATCACCGAGTGGAAGAGACCATAGTAAATGTTTAAAGCACACTCGTTAGAGACAATTTTAGTAATCTTCCTCAGAAGATAGATTGTCTTTGCTAATTTATGACATATTGAATCAATGTGCGTATCCCATTTTAGAGTACTCTCTATGTTAAGTCCAAGAAATTTGACACAACTTTTTGTAACATCCCCCGAGTCACGATATTGCATAATACAATGTTGAGTTTTTGCTATGTTTAATAGTAATTTATTGCTAGAAAACCATGAAGTAGCTTCCTCTAAAGTTTGACTTTCAAATTGTTTTAACAGCAGCATGTCGTTTTGATCTGTGACAAATGTTGTGTCGTCAGCATATAGAAATGTACTGGAACAGGTAATATTTTTCGGAAGATCATTTATAAAAATAATGAAGAGAAGAGGACCCAAAATGGATCCTTGAGGAACTCCACATTGTATCTTACAATATTGTGACTCGTCATTATGAACAATAACTTTTTGATATCTATCACTGAGATATGATTCTAAAAATTTGTTGGTTATACCTCTGCAACCGTAGAAGTTAAGTTTGTTAAGTAATACGTCATGTGGGACGCTATCAAAAGCTTTTGAAAGGTCGCATAGACTTAAGGCTACATTTTTATTGTTTTTATGTAAGTTTAAAATATTGTTTATAACATTTATTAGAGCTTTGATGGTAGAGTACTTAGGCCGAAAACCATATTGATGTTCATATAGCACATTACACTGATTAAGAAAGTTTTCAAGTCGGGTTTTAAATAGTTTTTCTAACACTTTAGATAGAACGGGTAGAATTGATATGGGGCGATAGTTATCTGGAGTTGTTTTGTCACCTTTTTTAAAAATACGCTAGGATAAAATAATGTTATGTGTTCTGCGTTGTACATGTAAGTATAGATCATGTACATGAACATACCAACGTAATATTATGAAATATAAATTCCCCACATAGCTGTGCATGAACTGATACTACTACTACACATAATATTATGAACCCCAGTGCCTTGCTTGCACGGTGCAACTCTCTGTGAGTGACTGATTGGATGGTGTCAGTCAATAAGGAACGCTTTGATTAAGAGTATTCTTTTCCGGAAGTTACCCGTCCTCCTTGTACTCTTATTTTTTTGCTCGCTTAAAAACGGTTACGGCTCTCCCGTCGCTATTTTTAAAGCTAACTGGTTTGGGTAAACGCCAAAATGAAGGACCTTGTATCACACTACAGATCCTTCAAGCAAAAAATTGTAAATGTTTCGTTCCGAGTAATTACATATTATTTTTCACAACTCTATTGAAAATTAGATTTGATGTACTTGCAATTTGGGCGCGCAAAAAAGCCGCAAAAATATTAGATCTGTCAGATCCATGTGACATTTATGTGAGGTTATGTCTGTCAGTTTGACGTTTTCGAATATTATATGCGAATTGAAGTTGGCGCCACTCAAACGCTCTATCTCCCTCTTTATTTATTTATTGTAAATTATAGACGCGTCGACAACTTAGGTCATTAGCGTCTTGTTTACATCAAATAACAACTCACTTAAAACTAAATAACATCACAAAACATCCATGAGCGCAGGTGGGATTCGAACCCACGACAGTGTGATGCAAAGGCCGCTACAGCCTACGCCAACCGTTACACCACTCTGTCCTCCTATCTCCCTCTTAACAACGTTAAAAACAGGAAAAACCGACAACTAAAATTTTCATCCCTAGGATTGAAACTCTTAGTTTCAACCCGCTAAACAGGTACCAAAAATCGAATTTTTAATAGCGGCGCTGTGGCAAATTATTTTATCCTTTACAGAGACATTCTGACTCCTTTTTTGAAGTCTGTTTATTATTTTTTTAATTTGAAGCAGAGATGGGCAGTGCTGAGAACTTAGCGCTCGCAATAATGCTTTAAGCACTTATAATGCTTAAAGCACTTTATAAAACAGATGCTCGATGCTTAGAGTACTTGCTATTTAATAAGCACTTAAGCAGTATAACTTATTAAGCACTTTAACTGCTTAATATATGCACTTTAAATGCTTAATATAAGCACTTTCAATGCTTAATAAGCACTTCATATGCTTAATATAAGCACCTTAAATGCTTAATAAGCACTTTCAATGCTTAATAAGCACTTTCAATGCTTAATAAGTACTTCAAATGCTTAATATAAGCACCTTAAATGCTTAATAAGCACTTCAAATGCTTAATAAGCACTTCAAATGCTTAATAACCACTTTCAATGCTTAATAAACACTTTCAATGCTTAATAAGTATTTCAAATGCTTAATATAAGCACCATAAATGCTTAATAAGCACTTCAAATGCTTAATAAGCACTTTAAATGCTTAATAACCACTTTCAATGCTTAATAAGCACTTTCAATGCTTAATAAGCACTTTCATTGCTTGATAAGTACTTCAAATGCTTAATAAGCACTTTCAATGCTTAAAACTTTATAGGCACTGTTAACTTTCAACTTTGGACTTTTGTTAAGATTTAAGAAGTAACTTTAAAATGCTTAATGCTTAATTTTTTTAAGCACTTTGGTGAGTTATTTGAGCATTTATAGAAGTGCTCGATACTCGGTGCTTTAAGCACTCAAGGTACGTGCAGTACGCAGCTGGGATTCTAGATGGTAGCATATATGGTAGATGATGGCTGAAATTATAAGCGCTTATAGGTTTGCACAACGAAGCTTTGATACTAACATTGATACAAGCTTAAATCCCGTTTGAAATGTCAGATAGCGAAGATGAATATTTGTGTTCTTCTGCTACAAAGTGGTATATTTTAAATACAAATTTGGGTAGGCGCTATCATGTCCACCCTATTAATAGAAAACGATCTAAACTTGGCGAATTTCATAATTTATACCAAGAATTAAAATTTTACCCAAACCTGTTTTTTGAATATTTACGTATGGAACCTAACACTTTTAAATACGTCTTAAAAAAAACTCAAAACAAATTAAATAAAAACTGGCAAAATTTCACTTATTAAACTTGCCACATCTAATGCGAAACTTGTAACGGCCATTTGACAGTTGTCACACGTTGATTGTAGTAGTCAGCGACCAGCGTACTGAAAGAATGGTGAGATACATTCTTGAATCTAGCAGCTCTTGTAACAGCGCTTAGACCTGCTACACTCACTGCTTCGTTGTGTACGCTCGCATATATGACAATGCATTAATTTAAGCAAGCCCTGCTATGATCTACGCTACCTTCTAGAATCCCAGCTCCATACTGCACGTTCCTTTAGATTCGATGTTTTGTCCAGCTCTGATTTAACAAGTAAGTTTTTTGGAATATCCCCACCCTTTCTGTAGTACACCAGCCTCCCCTGTATAAATGCATGCTAGTTTTATGTACATGTATTTTATTATGTATGTATGTATGTGTGGATCCCTAAGTGCGTTCATTAAATGCTGTTGGTGTATTTGCTTATTAAAGCCCCCTCCCTGTCCCATCGTCCCTCGCCCTACGCATCGTGCACAAGCCTCCGGGGATAGGGGAACTACTAACCGTATCGAAAATATCGATCGCAATTCATTAAGTTAAAAATATCAACGTTTGTATCACACGAATATTATACAGACAGTACTTGAAAATGCGACAAAGAAAGAATTTTAACGGAATTTCATGAAATTTACAGTTTTTATCAAGGATGCGCCTGGATTCCGTACCAGAAAGGAACCATATTGTTGTGCCAACGATGTCTGTCTGTGTGTCTGTCTGTCTGTCTGTCTGTTACAGGCCTCTAACTTAGTTCTAAACTAAATCAGATTGGGACTTAAAATTCACACATAATATGTATTACCGCGGCGCAAATTAAAAAGGTTTATTTAAGAGGGCGCCTATACATGGAAACGGGGGTCAAAAAATTGATTTTGTATCTATTCTTGTAGGGTATCGTTTAAAAGAGCCTTTTGAGTAGATTATGAACGTGTTTTTATTTTGATTTATTTTATCAAAATTGTAGGTTTTAGGGACCGTCAAAGTTGCAATTTTTAAACCTATTTTGTTACCAGGTCTATCTTGACAACGTCATTACCTATATAAAGCAATAATTTACGAAAAGTATCACTCATATCCTCTAGTTAATTAGCAAATACTAAAAACATCCATTTTCGTTACATCTAATATTTCTAAAATGCCACCCCAGTATGAGTCATTAGACGTTATTCCTGTGAAAAAAATTCTTCTTGTCTCAACAATGAGCCATTTTCCTGAAAGAAGTTCTTTCAATTATCCACGAGAAGCAGCAATTGCGGTAGGGTCAAACATTATTTATTCCCCATTAGTGTCGTGTCATTTTAGTGGTTTAATAATATTATTAAACCACAAAAATGACACGACACTAATGGGGAATAAATAATGTTTGTCCCTAGCACAAGTGCTGCCTCTCGTGGATAATTGACAGAGCTACTCTCAGGAAAATTGCTCATTCGCTCCATCATTTTTATGGACGGAATGATATCGAAAAGGCATTTCGTTTTTACATCTTTTTCAGTTCTCTTTTTTATCTTCACCTTGTATACTTGCGTGTAGGAAGGCATGGAAATTGGTATTTAAAAGCATTTTTCTCATCTTTCAATATTTGAATAATTAATTCCCCCTTCAAATGACGTTTAGAATTAAATACTGTAACGTTTTAACGTTTTAAATTCACGAACATGCAAAAAAATCTTCTAAAACATAATATTTTGCTATTTCCGTGTCTTTTAAATCTATGTCACCAGAAAATGTTAAATAAAATTATTGAATGACTATTTCATATGTCGAAATGACAATGAGAAACAATAGTATATTGTGCGACTAGTGGGAGAAAGAGGAGATTCCTTGAGTGTGGATTTTACCGCACGAGCGTAGCGAGTGCGGTAAAACACACGAGTCGCACACAATATTTTGTTCAACTACTGCAAGAAATATGTCATTTCGTGGCTCTGCTGAGCGTGGGCGAAATAATGATTGATTGACGAAACTATCAACACTTGTGTAAACGTTCCCCGTAATGAGCGTGGGCGCGAAATGGCTATTTCGCCCACTCTCTACGTCTACAGTCAGAGAATTCATTATTTCGCCCACTCTCAGTAGAGCCACGAAATTACATATTTCTTGCGGGTGTTGAACAATAGTATATTGTGCAACTAGTGGGAGAAAGAGAAGATTCTTCGAGCGTGGAATTTGCCGCACGAGAGTAGCGAGTGCGGTTACACGCGAGTGGAATCTTCTCTTTTGACCAATAGTCGCACGTCATAATATTTTGTTCAACTATCGCAAAACAGTATAAAACAGTGATTTTTGGGTCGTAATATCTTCAACATCGAAATGAGCGTGGGCGGAATGCTACGGAGTTAATTTTTAGAGCATGAATTTCCATTGTATCTCATATCTTCCCTACTGAAGAGCACAATATTTAAAAATATGGAAATAGCATTGAGAACACTTATAATTTTGTAGTCGGCTATGGGCTATAAGATCTAATGTAAATATGTAGTAGATGCTTTGTTTTTTTACTTCCCACCTCTACTATGGTAGGGAAGTAATGGATTTAGCCCGAAAAAAATATTTCGAGATTTTAACAGATCTTAACGTTTTGAGACCCTAGCAATCGTTTAAAATCATTTTCTGCCTGATGTCTGTATGTCTGTATGTGTGTATGTGTGTGTATGTGGTCAATTTTTCGCCTTCGTTATCGTAAAAACGGAACAACATACGGCCATGCCGATGTTTTCTATTGTGTTTATCAGCCTTTAACTTAGATCTGATTAGATTTTGAGTCAAATCGGTTCAGTGGATCCTGAGATATTCAAAAAAACGTTCTCAATGTCACGTATTAACATATAGGTAAAAAAAATATAAATGAATTCTAGATGTTATAATATGAAAACAATGTAAATATTTTTTTTCTCTAAAATGTACCTACAGTTTTCGAGAAAAAAAATATTTTACTAAAAAAAATAAAAATTGTACGTAAATCAAGGTAACCATGATTTTTGCTATATTAAGCTAGCCATCAGTAGATCACTAAACAAAAAAGAGGGCCATGATTTTTTTCAAAGAATAAAAAAAGAGTGTTTATTTTTTGCAAATATTTACTAGGTGGGAAGTATAGGACTGGTCATCAGTCGATTTTTTTTTAGCAGGTTCCAAGTTACTCTTAATAGTCAACCGTTGCAATGAAAAATTGTTTGAAAAATTCGCTGTACCTACTATTTTTTTTTCAATGTAATCCACTACATATTTACATTAGGTCATATGGCTCTAAGCCTACTACAAAATTGTAAATGTTCTTAATGTTATTTTCACGTTTACACACTGTATAATATTTTGCAAAGCATTTGCCATTGTCATTTTGTACTACATCTCCCCTACTGAAGAACATGAAAATGTCCGCGGCTGGTCACACATCAATAAAATATTCTCATTACAAATTATAACGACTTTCAAATCGTTTGATCTGTCATTTGCTTGTAAAATTATTCAAACGTTTGTAAATTTCAAAGACAGTATATTTCGACCGCCGATAAAAAGCGTCAGGAAAAAAATTCGTTTATATTTGATGGCCTGAAACAGCTGCTGAAACAGATGCTTCGTATTATTATTTCATGAATACGTTAATACATTCAGAAATATTAATTTATTTCAGCAGCCAAGAGCGCCTCCAGCCAAAGGGCAAGGGAGGGGCAAGATGAGGCAGGGAGGGGCAAGATGAGGCAGGGAGGGGCAAGATGATAGTCGTAAGTCGATAGATAGAGGATATGAATTGTGTTTTAAAAACCACCAACAGCTAAAGTTATTTGGGCTTAGCACCAATTCATATTTTCAATTCATTATTTTTTTTTTAATAATAAATTGAAAATTCAATTGACACTTTTACCAGCTCTCGGGCTAGAACCCGGGAACTGGGGACTTGTAATAGAGGAACCATAGCAACGCCACGTAAACAACTGCATTGCTACCCGCTCGGCCATTCTCAAGCCCTGATATGAGTAATTGTAGGTAAAATAAATACAATTAGTAAAGTTTTAATGGTTTACTACAAGAATCTTAATTAGAACTTTTAATTAAGATTCTTGTAGTAAACAATTATAACTTTACAAATTGTTAAAACATAATCTTCTTCGGTTACTTGTGAATTTTTCGACTACTTTAATATTAAAATCTTCTAGGTTGCGATCAAAATTTTTAAAGCTTTACCCTCTAGGGGGTTCAGCTGCTCTCCCCTGCTCCCCCTTGGCGACGTCCTTGTCAGCAGCTATTTTATATAGTGAATTTATTTTATTTCAAACTAGTCGCCCGCCCTGGCATCGTCCGAGTACAAATCGACGAATCGATTCCCCTATCGTTTATCCACCCCCTAATGTTTCCAATTTCGAAAAAATGAAATGCGCAGTGGCGGCGCTAGGAACTTTTGTTAGGGTGGGCCAGTGTTGGGCATGGTGATCTGAAGGTGGGCCAATAACATCCTCAAAATTTCGGTGCTCGGTAAAATTTTAACCCGTTACTTGTTATAGAATTTATACGAAAAATTGCGGGAATATCGGGGGTTAAAAACGTATTTAAAAATAAGACATAATATTGGATATTAATTACACATAATTATGCTCCTAAAGACATTCCTAATATTTGAATAAATCTTTAAGGTTCAAAGGTGTTAATCAATTTATAATTTGTGAACTGACTGATGAATGATGATTTATGTATTTAATTATGTATTTAATTTTTAAAATAATTTAACCTAGATTGGGATAATGCCAGGGTGGGCCAAGACAGTTTAAGGTAGGCTATGTCTTTGGTTTATATTGACAGACGACAGCATAACCTAAAACCATGGCGCCTGTAATCTTGCGGACCAGGTTTAAAAGTGCAGTCAAATTTATCAGATTTATAGTAATAATTTCCAAAATCCAAATAAGTTAAAAGTAGAATCATGGTTTTACTTACTTGACTTTTTAAACAACAATGCTCACTGACAATTACGGAAAATTAAAGTTCCCAGTTTACAATGGATCTCACAACGAGCGCTCGCGTCGATATTATTATAACTCCGCATCCATTTCGTTATTAGCATTTTTTATTAACTGTCATTACTTAATTGAAAATAATGCATGCCAATAAAAACGTTACTTTAATATAATAGAAAATAAGTAATTCAATAAATACAAACTACAATAAATAATACAAAAATATACATTAAAAAAACTTTTTAACAAAAAAAAACCTTCTTCAAAAAGCCACTAAAAAGAGGAAAATAATGAAATTTTGAGGTCTGTGCAAATTAAAATATGAAGTTGGTTAAAAAAAGAAGATATTAATCACTATACTATACTTTTTAACCGACTTCATATTTTAATTGTCACAGACCTCAAAAAAAAAGAATCACACGCCGTTACTTACTTTTATTAAAATCAGCCGAACTACTGAACCGATTTTGATGAAATTTCTATGGGACCACTCTGAAAGTATATCCTTTCAAATAAAAAATTTCAGAATCGGTTCATAAACGACGAAGTTATCCGCGAACACACATAAAACATAACCACATAAAAAATATATACGGTCGAATTAAGAAACCTCTTTTTTTTGAAGTCGGTTAAAAATAAATGCTCGAACGTCCTTTGACAGTTATACCTATACTGCAGTAAATCAGTCTGTTATAAAATTCCCTACGATCAATTATATAATCATTGCGGGTGTAATTTTGAATAATTAGTGTTCATTATTAGTTATTACTTTAATAAAATATTGAAAATAAATTTGAATTTATCTGTCAAATTTAAACGAAAACAAACATTTCGCATTGTTACACTCGCAATGCGACACAGAACAGGGAAAAGCTTGCTTTTTTAGCCTCTACACAGGTCTCATTGATCCATAAAAAAAAATCCTATTGTATTTTCCCTATATGTTCGGGTCTATACACTTTACACACTGTAGATAAAATGACAATGTATTTTACAAAAACATATTCAAGCTAAAATATAGTTTGACAGCAAAATGGAAATTTAAACTTATATAACATGAACATCGAACAAGTTGTTTTTGTCAGTTCAATAATTGAACGAACGTCGATCAGCTATCGAACAAAACATCAGTAACTTAATTTGAAAACATCACAGCATGTTTTTTGAGATTATTTTATAAATAGAAACATTGAAGTAGTAGATTGTATATCTAGTAGTGTAATGAGGCATATTACTGACGAGTGACGACAGTATGTTAAAACGAGTGATAACGAGTTAATTATACCAACGTTTGTTCTCGTCCACCTGATGAGACATCCAACCGTCAGCTGCGCTAGTAGCGGTGGGGGTGGTAGTTAGAGAGTGTCAAAGTCGCTAAAAAAATTAGATTTTAAAATTATTTCATACCACACCAAATTTGGTATGGTGATTCTTTATATAATAAACAATAAGAAAATAACTGTCAGCTGTGTAGACAGTGGGGGTAAAGACGTCAGTTTCGCCATAGAACATACTGTGTCTAGATACATACTGTGTCTAGATAATTTGAACGCCATTGAACAGTAAACGTCACGGTATGTTCATTTTGAAATATAGATGTCGCCGATATAATAAGAATTTGTTCTCCAAAGAAACAAAATAGTGAATAAAATCCACGGTGCAAGGAGTATTTGCACCCAGTGAGATAAAATCAGTCGATGGAAAATATCATGATATTATTATCATAAACGTGTACCTAGTTGTTTTGTCGAGGTTAAAAATTATTTATTTAATAATATTTCAAATATAATATTTTCGACAAATACGTTTCTAAATAAAGTTTAATTTAAATACAAAGTCTTTACTGTTTCAATGATTGGGACCGTTGGGCAATTTTTGTATTCAAAAAATATTTGTTTGTTGTTTATTTAAAATTATTATAGAATATAGGGACGATTTTTGCTTTTGTTGTTATTCGTTTTTGTAGTCGTTTTGCGTAAAACAACACAAACAAACTAGTTCTAAACATATATTCTACATGGAAATTATGCGATTTGAAAGCAGAATTGAAGAGAAGATGTGCATCTGTCATTGGAAATGGTTTGTTTCTTTGGAGAACAAATTCTTATTATCGGCGATATCTATATTTCAAAATGAACACACCGTGACGTTTACTGTTCAATGGCGTTCAAATTATCCAGACATGGTATGTTCTATGGCGAAACTGACGTCTTTACCCCCACTGTCTACGCAGCTGACAGTTATTTTCTTATTGCTTATTATATAAAAAATCACCACACCAAATTTGGTGCGGTATGAAATAATTTTAAAATCTAATTTTTTTAGCGACTTCGACACCCTCTAGCTACTACACCCACCGCGGGTGCGACGACTGACGCTCACTTTGGTTGCTGTTGATACTTAAACAATTACTAGAAATATGAATTGGTCGGTATGAAATCACTACCTAAAATGCAACGCTGCCTCCCGTACTATAAAGTATTGGGCCAGAAACGCTTGAATAAATATTGTAATGTTCCCTAATCCCGTTAACTTCATTGGAGAAACCTCTGTTGTCGAGCGTCTATAATCTACAATTTAATTCAATTCATTGGAGACGCGGGTAAAGGCTAGTATTAGTGACACGTATATTGTTTATATCACTGTTATATAATACGAACGAGATTAATACAAAGACAAGGGGTGGGTGTCTGAACAGGGGTTGGTAAACATTGGGAGATGATTAGCATGTTTGATGATGACAAGGACGGGCAGACGAGGGTCGTTTGCTTACGTCACGGACGAGCACTAATTACAACATACTAACTAGAGCGCAGTTATATAACAGGGACGTTGGATTAGCAGTGCGGATTTACCTGTCCTATACGCCAGCTGTATGGATTCACAACACTACAGCGTGATAAGGTACATAACTATGTCTATACTAAATAAAAGAGATTCAAACGGGGATGTAGGGTTTTTAACATTGGAAATGTTTATGTTCGTATATGGGGGCAGAGTTACGAGTTTTCGTTCAAGGCCAAAAGACAACGGTGTCGCGATCAAGTGAGGAGCAATCATGCAAAATTGAACAAGTGCAATTTTTTCGAAATGTGTTTTATATCATGTCTAGTTAATTGAGAGGTATTTGCGACGATCTGCGATGTTATTTTTGAGCAAATGTTAATAAATAGTAAATACTGTAGAAAAATCCATTTAAAAGTTAAGTAATCAAGCAAAAGTGAACGCGTATATAACAGAAGAATAATAGGGTTATTCCTGACAAAACTAAAAAGTGCATTGATAAATATTGTGTGTATAATAAACAGTTAATTATGTCTCATATATGCTGTTATCATTTCCAATGTCCTCGATGATTGCAAGGATTGCGAAATCTGTGAATTTTTTTGACTAATCAACGCCCAGGCCAAATCGCTGAAGCTAGAAACTTGAAATTTGGACAGTTGGTTCCTTTTCTGACGTAAGCATCCACTAAGAAAGGATTTTTCGAAATTCAAACCCTACGGTTGTCAAAGGGGGGTAAAATTTTGAAAGACTAAAATGAACAAAATAAATATTAGTAAAAAAAACTTTTTAGAGACATGCTTTTATTGAAATGTACTAAAAAGCAAAAAATAATATTTAATGATTTTGGTTCATAATTATTATAAAAGCGGGGATTGTAATCTCTATGATAGTTTATTAGTCGCAACAACCGCTTTTATAATAATTATGAACCAAAATTATTAAATATTATTCAGCGATTTGGCCTGGGCGTTGATTATAGTAAAAAAAAACCCTACATCCCCGTTTGAACCCCTTAGGGGTTGAATTTATTTCTAAAAACGATTTATTCATGTATTGTCATCGGGAATACATATTATGTGTACAAAATTTCAAATCGATCGGATACGTGGAAGTCGTTCAAAACTGACTTCCAAGTTTTGACCTAAATAAACAAACACACACACACAAACTAACAAACACACAAATTAGCATACATTGCAAGTTAAATAAAAGCTTGTAAAAATATATAATGAGGGCCTATCGGGATCTGTCAGATGAGAGGGGCTCAAAAATATGGCGGAGTTAAGAGAAAATTTCAAAGCGTGATAAAATATTAGTAAAAAAAACTTTTTAAAGACACGCTTTTACTTAAATGTACTAAAAAGGAAAAAAATAAGTTTTAATAATTTAGTTTCATAATTATAAAAGCGTAGGTTGTAAACTCTACGATATTTTATTAGTCAAGACCAGCGTATTTATAATTATGAAACTAAATTATTAGCACTTATTTTTTTCCTTTTTAGTACATTTAAATAAAAGCGTGTCTTTAAAAAGTTTTTTTACTAATATTTTATTTTGTTCCTTTTAGTCGTTCAAAAGTTTATCCCCTTTTAACTCCCTTACGGATTGAATTTCGAAAAATCCCTTTATATAGTGGGTGCTTACGTCACAAAAGAAACCTACTGTCCAAATTCCAAGTTTCTAGCTTTAGCGGTTTGACCTAGGCGTTGAATAGTTAAAAAACCCTACTCCCTCGTTTGACCCCTTAGGGATTGAATTTAATTCTAAAAACGATTGATTCATGTATTGTCATCGGGAATGCATATATGTACCAAATTTTAAATCGATCGGATACGTGGAAGTCGTTCAAAATTGACTTGCAAGAGTTGACCTACACAAACAAACTAACATACAAACATTGCAAGTTAAATAAAAGCTTATAAAAAGCGAATTTAAAAGATGGAAACAAGATCAAATGATAACATGCAGTCGAAGGCATAGTAGTAACAAGTTGAACAGAAATATCTGATGCCTCCGACTGCATGTTGTTTACGCAGTCGAATTTTTGTTTTTGATGTGAAACATTTTATGTCGGGCTGTGAACAGCCGCGTGAGGGGAAATATGTAACGAAATTTGTGGTCCGCTCCTTCGCTGCTGTTCTCCCCAACACTGCGGCACTCTCTTTCTCTCTCTCGGCTTCCGCGCGCTCGGGCACGGGAAGACAACCCCGTGTGTTACAGTGCAGTATATAAGATTAGGTCAGCATAACAGTTAGTTGCTGCTTTTGAAAAATTATATACTACTACATAGAGAATACCACCGAGTTCAATAACGTTTTTTTTTTTATTAATTTATTTTATTACTATTTTAGTAATGTTATAGATATTAGATAGTTATAGTTCTGTACAGTGCAACTTCTTTAATACGGGATTTCAGAAGAACACCTGTACTAATTTGTTCTCTGTGGAAATTAATTAGTCTCACATTGAAATGACCTTCGGAATTGTTCAATTGTAATCTAGTAATAATAATTCGAAATTGTTCAAACATACATTGTTTAAAATTAGTACCAACTGCTACAATCGACAATAAAAAATTGTGTGTGTCGTGTCACTCGGAGGAAGTGTAACTTCTTATGCAATACGCAAAGATTACACAGTAAACTTTTGTTTACTACACTACACACTACAGAAGTGAAACTTACGCAATATCTGCATAGACACTGTGATTCTAGTAAGTGATCTGGAACGCGTTTGTAAATGGGCAAAGTTATACAGTTCGGCCGGCGACGGCCGAGTTGTATGAACGCCGTCTGGTAAATAGTGATTCTAAACAGCGATCTGGAACGCGATTGGAAACGGGCAAAGTTATATAGTTCGGCCGGCGACGAGCGAACTGTACGAATGCCGTTTGACAATCAGTGATAATATGCTGTTTACACTACACTTTACAGAAGTGAAAGCAAAATCTACATCTAAATGTTACAAATTAACATTAATTACAGAATAAATATTTAGAATACCTATTTATGTGAGATTTCTTTTCCGTTGCCAAATTTACAACGCTCCAACTTTTCGTCAGGTTAATCCAATTCACTCTACCGTGCGTAAAGAAGTTATTTGCGACAAAATTCAAAGTGGCTGACCTCTATAGTCATTAACTGAAATTTTACATGGCGTTGCTATGGTTCCTCTATTACAAGTTCCCAGTTCAATTTATTATTAAAAAAAAAATAATCAATTGAATATATGAATTGGTGCTAGGCCCAAATAACCTTATCTGTTGGTGGTCTTTAAAAGACAATTTTTAAGTTAACTGAATTTAATTCTAAGCGGGATGAACTCGAAACAAATATGGCCGCTGTTGGATTTCAGAGCCTTAGACCATAAATATAGAAATGGACAACTAGACTAATATCTTTTTCAATACACCTCGCTCAACGCTTTTTATGCATGTCACTTTCACTTAGTTCAAGTTATTTTCATACATCGATATAATTTAATGAATATAATCTGTCATGTTTTGTTGATCAAAGATTAGAGCAGGTAGAAAACTCCATTGACTTGTTAAAATTACAAGTTCATCCCACCATGCTGCCACCAATAGTTCGATTTAATTGCCAATACACTAAAAATATTAATTGGCACTGAGCCCAGATGACACTTACAATTGGTGGCCTAAAAAGTGTCAACTAGAATACAAACAGCATTGTTTAATTAATTCAAATTGCTTTAACTAAGTGGGAACAATTTTAAACAGGCGCCTGCAAATCCGTTGTTCCGTGAACGATTCCTTTGTCTCCATACAAACATTTATTCCCATTATCCCGCTAGAGTAACTTCACGATGTAAGAATTGAATTAAAACGAGGGTGCCAATGGGTCGATCCACGGAGGGGTGTAAATTATATCTCTAAAATGAAATACCTATACCTATAGATGAGTTATGTATGGGGGAAAAGGGGTTGTACTGGCCAGAGGGTAAAAATTGTGGAGATACTCGAAGAGCGTCTTATTGTGTATCTATTTATTCCTTATACAGTAGACTGTCTATAATCCGGCCGCATATTCGTAAATACCTGACGTGTTAGATACCCGAAGTTGCTTCGTAAAGAGCAGACGTATTAGACTAACACGTCAGTTATTTACATGCCCCGAAGTTCTGTGTAAACAGCAGACGTATCACGACAGTTAGAAGTTGCAATTTGCAAACAATGCTGATTGACGTGTTTAAATACCAGACGAGTCGGCACGACACGTCAGGTATATACGAGCGACCGAGCGGCAGCCGAAACTTCCCGAGTGGATAACCCGTCAGGTATTTACGAAAATGCAATCCGGCCTACCCAGTAATCTGGCATTGCGGGCAGCTTCTTGCGAAGGAATTTTCTTACTTTATATGTATCTATGCTGTTCAGTGATAAAAACCTTTTTAACACGCTTATATTAGCTTCACCTGTATGTTTGCGTGCTTACGTGCTTTCTTGCTTGCTTGTTTGTCAGTTTGTAACCGACTTCTTTGAACTTGATTTTAACCAACTTTGAACGGTCAGATTTAGTTTAAACTTTGTCGACTTATCAAGGACCGACGACAATACAATAATTCAATAAGTTTGTCCCATTATCCTGACCAGGATCTCCAGGACTAAAAAAAAAAAAGCAAAAAACTTCAGATTGAACTAAAATTTTGCACACTTATCAAGGACCGATGACAATACAATAATTCCATAATTTTGTCCCATTATCCTGACCAGGATCTCCAGGACTAAAAAGCAAAAATAAATTATAATTTAAAAAAACTAAAAAACACGCTTTAATGAACTAAAAAGAAGTAAAAAATAATTAATTTTATTGTAAAAAAGCGTGGGGTGCTTTGTATCATATTTTTATACTACCCCACGCTTTTTTACAAAAAAATTAATTATTTTTTACTTTTTGTTAGTTCATTAAAGCGTGTTTTTTAGTTTTTTTAAATTATAATTTATTTGTTATAAACGCTTGACAGTGTAGGTCTATTAGTAGTTGTGATTTGGGTAGCAAATATTTTCACTATAATTCTTATATAGACTTTTGAGAAATACTGTACCAGACAAATACAATAATAATAATAGAAAAATATCCAAGGTGACAATTATTATTACGTGGAACGTAAGTAGACACTAGACAGCCTTCATCAAATATTCATTGGAAGGCTTTTGTGTGGTTTCTTTGTCACAAGCAAAGCCACTGAAAATAATAGAAGCATTTTGCTTTGCGTATAATAATTTTATTATTAGATAGTAGTAATACCTACTACATTAAAGGTACGTGCAGTATGGAGCTGGGATTCTAGATGGTAGCGTAGATCATAGCAGGGCTTGCTTAAATTAATGCATTGTTATATATGCGACCGTACGCAACGAAGCAGTGAGTGTAGCTGGTATAAGCGCTGTTACAAGAGCTGCTAGATACAAGAATGTATCTCACCATTCTTTCAGCGCGCTGACTACTACAATCAACGTGTGACAACTGTCAAATGGCCGTTACAAGTTTCGCAATGGATGTGACTAGTTTAATAAGTGAAATTTTGCCAGTTTTTATTTAATTTGTTTGAGTTTTTTCTAAGACGTATTTAAAAGTGTTAGGTTCCATACGTAAATATTCAAAAAACCGGTTTGAGTAAAATTTTAATTCTTGATATAAGTGATGAAATTCACCACGTTTAGATCGTTTTCTATTAATAGGGTGGACATGATAGCTCCTACCCAAATTTGTATTTAAAATATACCACTTTGTAGCAGAAGAACACAAATATTCGTCTTCACTAACTGACATTTCAAACGCGATTTAAGTTTGTAACAATGCTAGTATCAAAGCTTCGTTGTGCAAACCTATAAGCGCTTATAATTTTAGCCACCATGCATGCTACCATCTAGAATCCCAGCTCCGTACTGCACGTACCTTAAGGCCGGGGGCATACCTACATACAATTGTTTTCACGATAGGCCGGGCACCCGGCACGTAAGTACATACAATAATTGTTTCACGACTAAACAGTTTAGTCCAATTGGGTACGTGTTGCGATTTCAATTCAACTAAACTGTTTAGTTGTAAGAAGTGCGCATACATTCAATTAGTTGTGCCACAATTTCACTATTAAACTAATGGAGAGTCGGGATTTCAACTCGACTAAACTATTTAGTTGTTAGAGGTACGCATATAAAAAATTCGAATAGCCTATAACCTTCCTCAATAAACGGGCTATCTAACAAAACAAAAATATTTAAAATCAGACCGGTAGTTCCTGAGATTAGCGCGTTCAAACATACACACAAACAAACAAACTCTTCAGCTTTATTATATTAGTATCTATAGATTATTTTAATAATCTACCGAAAAAAAAGAGTTTTGATAGAGCCTGTATATTATTAGGTACTTAATGGTTAAAAGTACAAGCGGAAACATAAAATTTATGCAAAATAAAGTCGTTAAAATTGCTAATTGACTCGTTAAAAATGACATCCACTTCCCTTGAAAATGAGTTGTTGAGGTATTTAGCCATCTCGTGGTACAATTATTAACTGCTTAAAACAGAACAGGTTTGCAAAGAATGTGACAGTAATTAATGATTTCAGATTAGCGAAGAATTTTACACTGAAGACGTTAAAGATGAGCCATTTACGCTCGATTTTTTGTTATAAACTGACAACTACATAGCGTACACTCCAAATAAAAACAACTTTTAACAAGCCGTGAGGTGGGTCGTTTATTAGAACTAAAGTGCGAGCCTTGAGGTCCACACGACGAACTTCCCAGTTTGATAAATATTTAATAATAATATTTAAATTAGATATTACACAGAAAAGTAATCATTTTAATCATTAAAACATAATTATTATTTATTTTTAACAATAATTAAAAAAAAAAATGGCTGAATCGATTTTTATAAAATTTATGACGGAACAAAACGACGTTAACACGCCTCGATTGAGACTCTTACGAAGTCGATATAATTTTTTATTCGCGAGATATTGTATAAAATCTACTTTTTTGGAGTCTATTTGGTTAAGAAAAAGAACGGCTGAACCGATTTTGAAAAAATTTCTTTCAGATCATATTTACGTTGATACGCGTCGATTGGCACCCTAACGTAGTCGATATCATTTTTCATTCTCGAGATTTCGTCTTAGAAAGAAATGGACAAATACGTACGTTCGTACACACACACACACACACACACACAGAGACATCTTTCTAAAAATAGTGTAGTGACCTTGAAACATAAAAATTTGTTATACATTTTGATTTCGATGTAGACTCGCGCGCCGAGGGTTCCGTACCATCAAGCATATTATTTGCCTCGAAAACCATAGCTGCTAGAATTTTAATTAATTAATTGTAGATTATAGACGCGTCGACAACTCAGCTCATTAGCGTCTTCAACACAATAAGTAATCCAGTTGTGTATTAGAATCCGTCAGTCGACATACACAAACCGACTGGTACAAGCTCGGGTCCCTGGGAACGCTAATTCCCAGAGAACATTGGAATGCAATTTGCGTTAGCAACCACATTCCAATGTCCCCCCTAGGGGAATAGCTGCTAGAAACATCGTAATAGTTTTCCTGTAATGTACAGTAGACCCTCGTCCATAAAAATGTCGCGTAAATTAAGACAACGTAAATGCAAATATAGGGGTTAGGAATTCCAGAGGCAAAAAAAAAGGATATGTGCTTCACCCACATACGCTATTATAGAACACGTCATGTAATATTATATTGTTCTAAGTACTTAAACTTCAGTATTGATAAAAAAAGAAAAAGTCATGCAATTAATTATCTAAATTGGCAACACTGTCAGACCTGCTCATGAACTCATTATGTCCGCTAATTACAGGACGGCCATGGCTTAAATTTCTTTCTTTGGTATTTCAAGTAGATCATCAATTCTCGACAATCATTATAATATCAACTCATCGATTGCTGCTGGGTCCGGCTTCACCCGGAACAGCCGGGTGCAAATCGCTATATTTTCCCCTAGATTTTCCCTCACTACTCATTCTCCGTAATAATATATAGCCTACGTTACTCGCCAAAAAATAGGCTTTTAAACACTAAAGGATATATAATATGCATGTTAAAACAGCAGTTGAAGTTTTTTTATGTTTTATGTCCGCCATATGAAATTTTTTGTGACGTCATGGAGCGTATTTGAATTCTTCTCAACGAAACCTTTCTTTTGATACTCATATCGTTGTATTTAGAAGGAAAATTACTTTTGAATTCTGACAAAATGGCGTCTGCAGTCCGCCATATTGAATTTTCCGTGACTCAGTGTCACTCGTGAGACTACGGCGAATCTATGGACACCTCATTTTTCAAAATCCGTCAAGTCGTTTAGGTTACACTCTACAGAGTGTTCCATATACATACATAGTTTCGAAAAATTTACCCTCCTTCTGGGGCAGTCGGGTAAAAAGACTATAATTGATGGTTCATAATATTATTTATGACTGATGACTAGAAACTAAATGATGATGATTACTGATGATTAATAAGTCTGCGTTATAATTATAACATACCTACCCATTTTTGACCTAAATTAGTACCATTCTCCCACTTGTGGAGTTGGAATGGTAAAAAATCAACAAAAACCGTTGTTGTTAATGAAATCATGAATTCGTTCTTTCATTGCTGTTAAAATAATTAAATAATATCAACAGTGTATTTATAAATGACAGCTCTATTATAGACTACACTTCGGAAATGTGTAACCACATAAAAAAATCCTCTTCAACCGTCTTCAACTAAAAAAAAACAGACACAAAAAACTACAAACATCTGTGATTTAAACTGATTTAAAGTTTTTTTTTTATTCATGACAAATGGTTTGTATACAGGGTGAGGTACATAAAGTGTTCCAACGATCACTGATATATTATTAGCTTGTAACACTTTAATCCAAACTTTTTTGCTACAACCACTTTCTGATATAATATCAGAAAGTAGGTTTCATGACATTTGATCCCAGCTATTTTATACCACGACAAGTGATTCCACGACAACAGATCTCAACGAGATTTGATTCCAACGACAATTGATCCCACGACATTTGATCCCAAAAAACTGTCTATAAACTAGCAGAGCCTGATAAGTAATAAAGTTATTAAATTTTATTAATTTAATGAAATAATTCAATCGTGGGAAATTTGTTTGAATTAAATTTGTAGACGTTATGATATATTTGTAATTACATTGTTATTAGAATTCTAACGAATATAATAGTAAATATAGTCTATAATCTACAATAATAATAATAGTAAATATAATGTGTTTATGAGTTAATAATCCTTTAAAGATTACGTAAAGATCAAGTTGAATAATCCACTTTTATTTATCATTGCCCGGGATACGCCGTAATTTCAAACAAATTTCCCGACAAAGTGAATAATTGAATAAATTATTTCATTAAATTAATAAAATTTAATAACTTTATTACTTATCAGACGCTATCAGTTTATAGACAATTTTTTGGGATCAAATGTCGTGGGATCAATTGTCGTTGGGATCATTTGTCGTTGGGATCAGTTGTCGTGGGATCACTTGTCGTGGTATAAAATTGCTGTCATCAATTAACTGCACACCCAGAAAGTATTGGTTGTAACAAAAAAGTTTTGATAAAAACTAATTGGTATCAAGGGGCACGTATGCTGGTAAAATAGACTTTTTTCTCGATTGATATGCTGATGTTGGGTTAAGGTCACCTCCATCTTCGCCACTTGCAAACCTTTGTCACCTAACGGGTCAACTACCCCCCCCCCCCGAGAAAAGATCTGAAAAGTTATAGGGGTCGGATATTTAGCATGTCTAGCTTCCAATCTAAATCACTTGAACAATCCAATTGTAATGCAGTCAAAACACACACTAAAATATAAGATTAAACCAAATACTTCAAAACCCTACCCAATAAGGCTTAAGAACTCCTTGGAAAAACTAGATATTAAAATTCGATATATACAGGTGAGTTCGACCACCCGTATCAGTCGTTTTTTTTGAAAACGGGTAGTCGTAGAGAGTTGTGTCAAAAATTTGTATTATAAAAGCCCTAATAAAGAATCGAATGGTGATTATTTTTTCCCGGGAAGGTCGGCTTCCCTATTAGTTTGCTCCATAATGTCCAGAACTCCGGAATTATAAATGTAAGGATAGGTCAAAAGTGGTATTGTTGAAGAGATCTTTAAGTTTTGTAGAAAAAACTTTTTTATTACTGCCACCCCTGTAAATTTCTATAAGTATAAATATAAATTATTATATGTTCAAAACTCCGGAATTTTAGAAAGCACGATAGGTTGAAAGTGGTGCTGTCGAAAAGCTCTTTAAAAAATAGGCAAGTTTTGTAAGAAAAATTATTTAATTACTGTCACCCCTGTTAAGTAACAATCGTTTGAAATTATTAAATCAACATTTCATAATAACGATCGAAGTCGGCATTAAAAATCTAGCAACCTTAGACATTGTCACAAGTGTTCAAACTGTCTTTCATTTACTCTTTAATGCATACTACTGAGCTCTTCTAGTTATACTGTGAGTGCTTCTTCAGTGTTTAATGATCGATAGATAGGTAACTAGATTTTAAATGCGGACTTTTAAAAAGTTCGTTATTATGACATTTTAATTTAGTAATTTCAAACAAATATTACTTAACAGGGGTGGCAGTAATAAAAAAAATGTTCCTACAAAACTTGCTTATTTTTTAAAGATCTTTTCAACAATACCACTTTCGACCTATCGTTAGATTTATAATTCCGGAGTTCTGGACATTCTGGAGCAAACTAATAGGGAAGCCGACCTTCCCGGAAAAAAAATTATCATCATTCGATTCTTTATTAGGGCTTTTATAATACAAATTTTTGACACAACTCTCTACGACTAACCGTTTTCGAATAAAACGACTGATACGGGTGGTCGAACTCACCCTGTATATAAAACCAAACGCTTTCCCAATAAATCCCACTTGGATACTTCCCCCATTAAATCTTAACCCCATGTTAAAATCCTATGTCTCAGATACGGTGGGACACACTGTACATCCAAATGGGACAGCCTGTAATCTGTATCAATTAAACTCACTTTATTTAGCTCTGGGGACTTTGTAATTTGGCTTTTGATGGCAATGTATAAGTAGGGTTATATCCTAAAAATTCAATAAAAAAATTATTATCAAAACACCTCAATTGTTTATTAGGTATACAATTACAATCCAAGTACTCCATGTTATTCAGATGAAAAACAAAAATAATTATTTGATATTTTATTATGAAGGAATTATCGATTAAAGGTGACTGCTTAAGGGTATGTTCCGATATACACTGGGAGCACTGCCCAGTGCTCTTACTGTAGAAAAATCCGTTCCGTTATGAACGCCAGTATACTGCCGCAGTACCCTAGGGAAATATATGACGTCATAAATAACCATATATTCTTACTGCGAGCACTGGCGTTTTCGAGGTAAGGTACTCGCCAGTACTTTGATCACGTGATCAGTCAAAGCCGCTTGAGTGCTAAACAGTTGACTCATAGTTATTAATATAAATGTTTTCAATTTGACAATACTCCAGCAATAGATTTTGTTATTATAAATCTTTAATACGCTCATTTGAAAACTGCGTCAAAAAACGATGCTGACAGTATACTGGAGTGCGTTCCGTTTTAAATAGTAACCAGTATTACTCAGTATTACTGGCTATAAAGGAACGGCTTCACAGTATACTGAATTGACGTCATACTGTACAGTGGTCCCAGTACATATCGGAACATAACCTAAGTAGAGTGTGCCGGTTGTGTTTAACAACGGGTGTTAACTTATTAGATATATTTTCGTATTCTGTTGTAATGAGAAATCAACCGTCAGATGTAATAATGAAATGTGCTCCAGTTCAGGTACGTCTATTTAATAGTTTATGTGTAAAAAACTAAGATATATTTTACATGCGATTAGAAATTTGAAATCGACATTGGATACTAAATCTCTGCTAAATATTTATTACCCTTTTGCAGGACCGCAGCAAGGAAATCTTGCGCCTGGGACCAACATTTCAATTTGCGCCCCCCCCCCCAATAAAAATCAAAAAATGCATGATACAAGATTGTTATAAGATATTCCAACACAATCAACTGAAAAACATAAAAAAATGTTCACTAATCGACTCCAACAACTCTCACTTTTAGTTTCAAAGATATATAAACAGCATCTGAGAGATTTTTGAGTTTTCTTAAAAATGCCAAAAGTAAGAAGACCCCCCTCTTTGTACAAATTTGCGAAATTTTTGAAAAATAAATTCGACATGATTCGTTTGATATTAAGTCAATTTATAGAAAAAATAGCGCTGAATCGACTCCAACAACTCGCACTTTTAGTTATATAATATATTTCTATAGAAATTATCGCCAAATTCGTTAGCCGTTTCTGACTCGCATTGAAGATCGTAAATAATTTTTTATGAGCTTCGGTTTACTGAACTATCTCTCACATGAAGTAGTGGTTACGGGAATTGTTAAAAAAATTCTATATGCTATTCCCATGTTTGAATTGCTTTCCACTAAACCCAAATCATGAATTGTTTGTAGTACTCTAAATGTGACATTTTATTAATATTTTCATTTAATGATTCAAGCATTTGCTTTGCGCTTGCTACTTTTGTAATATTAAATACGTAATGTGAAATACAAATTAATAATAAGTGTTATATTTCTTTCTTTAGTCCTATTTGTAAAAGTATTATTATTTATTGTATATTTTATATTTGTCGAATTGTAATTAGCCTGGCAATAATCATTGTCGTTTTTCATGTCAAAAAATACAGCGTCTTTGGCGCCCCTTGCTTAATGCGCCCGGGGCCGTCGCCCCCTCCGCCCTACCCTTACTGCGGCCCTGCCCTTTTGCTCTGCAATCATGAGTTATAAATTTAACCTTATTAAATAGTCTCCCATGGAAATGTGTCTTGCATCTACAAAAACTTATTTTGAGACTATTTTTAATTAAAAATTCAATAGTTAATGTCAATCTATATGATGTTTTAACTTATAATAATATGTACTTTTATAATAATAAGAAGAATCTTTATTTGGTTTTTAATAGTACCCGTATATTATTTGTAAATAAATAAATATTCTTTCAATTTTATTGTTATAGAGGACAGAGTGGTGTAACGGTTAGCGTAGCGGCCTTTGGATCACACTGTCGTGGGTTCGAATCCCACCTCCGCTCATGGATGTTTTGTGATGTCATTTAGTTTTAAGAGAATTGTTATTTAATGTATTTAAGACGCTAATGACCTAAGTTGTCGAAGCGTCTATAATCTACAATAAATAAAAAAATAAATTTATTGTTATTATCCTTATTCTGTAATTCCCATTTAAATTGTCATCGATAATAATTTGTTATTATTCTGTCTCAGATAACGAAACGCGATGAGATGCCGAATTTCATCTGCAAGTTATGCTGCTCTCAACTGAAAAACTTTCACCAGTTCCGGATGCAAATAGTGCAGTCTGAGAAAACACTGCGATGCTATTTGAAACAATTGCACACTTCTGACAGACAAATCATACCTGAAAATTCTATTGAGGAGCCTTCTGAAGATTTTACCAATATTTCTAATGGAGATATTACTGTAAAGCGTGAATCTTTAAAACAATATGACTTGATTGATATGGGTGTCAATTGGGAAGAGAAAACGCTTACAAATTATAACGCAGCAAACAAAATTAAAGAGGAAATTTCAATAAAAACTGAAATCGAAAACGAAGAACGATTGGATGAAAATGGATTAATACTAACAGAATCTGCTGATCACACATTAGAAACTTTTTCTGAGGACAATAGCACTGAAATCAGTTGCGAAGAACCAATTGATAATAGTTTATTAATTAAAACAAAATTTCCTATTGACACCCTTTCGCAATCAAGCTATCAAAATACAAACACTGGTGAGAAACCGTACCAGTGTGACATTTGTAATCAGCGTTACTCCCGGTCAAATAGTTTAAAAATTCACAAACGAACACACTCTGGTGAGAAACCATATCAGTGTGACGTTTGTAAAAAGTGTTTCGGCCAATCAAAGAATTTAAATGTTCACAAACGCACACATACTGGTGAGAAACCATATCAGTGTGACGTTTGTAAAAAGTGTTGCGGCCAATCAAAGAATTTAAATCGTCACAAACGCACACATACTAGTGAGAAACCATATCAGTGTGACGTTTGCAATAAGTGTTTCAGTGCATCTGCTTATTTAAATCGTCACAAACACACACATACTGGTGAGAAACCATATCAGTGTGATGTTTGTAATAAATGTTTCGGCCACTTAATCACTTTAAAAATGCACAAACACACACATACTGGTGAGAAACCATACCAGTGTGACGTTTGTAATAGGAGTTTCAACCAATCAAGTAATTTATATAAACACAAACGAACACATACTGGTGAAAAACCATACCAGTGTGATGTTTGTAATAAATGTTTCAGCTACTTAATCACTTTAAAAGTGCACAAACACACACATACTGGTGAGAAACCATACCAGTGTGACGTTTGTAATAGGTGTTTCAACTATGCAGGTTCTTTAAAAAGACACAAACGAATACATACTGGTGAGACACCATATCAGTGTGACGTTTGTAAAAAGTTTTTCGGCCAATTAGGCAATTTAAAAATTCACAAACGCATACATACTGGTGAGAGACCATATCAGTGTGACGTTTGTAATAAGTTTTTCGGCCAATTAGGTAATTTAAATATTCACAAACGCATACATAGTGTGAAACAATGTTAACTGTAATAAATGAATAGTACAGAAGTTAAATCAATCAATAAAAATAAAAAAATCGCAACTCTGTAATTAGTTAGAACGTCGGCCTCAAATTTATTATCAGAATTAAAATGTCATTTTCTCCGCAATAAACGATTGGATTTGAAAAACAACAAGCCGTGAGGTGGGTCGTTTATTAGGACTAAAGTGCGACCCTTGAGGTCCACACGACGAACTTCCCAGTTTGATAAATATTTAATAATAATAATTAAATTAGATATTACACAGAAAAGTAATCATTTTAATCATTAAAACATCAATAATTAAAAAAAAAAAAAAAAAAAAAAAAACGGCTGAACCGATTTTTATAAAATTTATGTCGGATCAAAATGACGTTAACACGCTTCGATTGACACCCTTACGAAGTCGATATAATTTTTTATTCGCGAGATATTGTGTAAAATCTACTTTTTTGGAGGTTATTTGGTTAAGAAAAAAGAACGGCTGAACCGATTTTAAAAAAATTCCTTTCAGATCATATTTACGTTAATACGCGTCGATTGGCACCCCAACGTAGTCGATATCATTTTTCGTTCTCGAGATTTCGTCTTAGAAAGAAATTGACACATACATACGTACGTACGTACGTACATACGTACACACACACACACACACACACACAGACATCTTTCTAAAAGTAGTGTAAAAATAGTGTAGTGACCTTGAAACATAAAAAATTTTTTTCCTTTTTGATTTCGATTTTCGGACCCATTACAATAACTTCCAATGGGAAGTTAAAAAGACTGTTGTAAAAAGAATTGAGAGGCCTCTCGAACTGCGAATCGTTTGACATCCCTTTCCATTTAAAATTTTTGGGGTGCAATTCACCCTGCTCTCAGGGTTGAAGTTACGTAAATAATACTAATTGATTTAGATGTCCCCCTTGATTCTAAAATTGACGTGTGCGAGCTTTCTTCGCAAAACTGATGTTAAGTGGCCAAAATTTGCGCGGACTGTTTTCATTGGCCCACTCTGTATACATTTTTCAAGTTTTATTTATTTATTTATTTATTTTCCTAATATTGCACAAGTTATTTATTTACAAAAATATATATAAAAAGGATACTTCCTTTCACTAGAGCAAGCTCTGTGTCGAGAGGAAGTTATATTGTAAGAATTTTTTAATTATATCTCACTCAATGAGTAGTGATTTAGAATAGACTCATATTGCCTGCCATATTGGTCCTTGCTATTATGCCGCCGGACTTCATTATAATTACAAAAAAAATATGAGCCGTAGTAGAGGACGCCTGGCAGATGTGTAACAATTTCACAGCTTGAAGCCCCCCGCGAGAAATTTATCAAAATCACTCAAGGATAGTGTAGCTTTCTATTAGTGAAAGAATTTTTAGAATCGGTTAAGTTGTTCCAAAGATAAGAATCCCACTAAATTTTTTTTTTTTCCTTTATATCACGCATTATATTATATGACACATTTTATTTGTACCTATTATGATTTTATTTTGTTGTGTGTCAACTTTTGATTTTGCTTTGGTTTTATTGTTTTTGCTTTTCTTTTGTTTACTTTTTTATTTTTAGACGCTAATGACCTCTGTTGTCGGGCGTCTATAATCTACAATTCAATTCAATCCCACTAAAAACAAATGTGAAAAAGGAGTCAAATTCGGTACAAAGAACAGCTTCGCCGAAAAAAGATTTTTTTAAGTGGCAAACAAAAAACTTTAACACAGGCATTCGATATTGCATTTAACAAGTTGCAAGCCAACTGTAAACGAACTTGTTTTGAAATGTCAAACCTCAAACATCTAACATACCAGGTGTTGATAGGCGCGATGGGTCATCATTATTCATTAGTGATATAATAATTTTCTCACAAGACCATCCGACCGGTCAAGTCAAGTGCGAGTGAAATTTTCCCAACAAAACAATTCTCTTTTTAACCGACTTCAAAAAAAGGAAGTGGTTCTCAATTCGGTTGTATTTTTTTTTATGTTTGTTACCTCATAACTCAGTCATTTATAAACCGATTTTGAAATTTTTTTTTATTTGAAAGGATATACTTTCAAATTGGTCCCATAGAAATTTCATCAAAATCGGTTCAGTAGTTCGGCTGATTTTAATAAAAATGAGTAACGGCGTGTGATTCTTTAAGATAAATGCCACTTTTTGACATATCAGACAGCGTAAGAAAGTCGGTTTAATAAAAGTGAGTAACGGCGTGTGATTCTTTTAAGGTAAATGTCAGTTTTTGACACTAAAAAGTAAAAAATAAAAAACTTTTTAACAAAAAAAAAAACCTCCTTGAAAAAACCAATAAAAAGAGGAAAATAATGAAATTTTGAGGTCTGTGCCAATTTAATAAAATATGAAGTTGGTTAAAAAGAAGATATTAATCACTATACTATACTTTTTAACCGACTTCATATTTTATTAAATTGGCACAGACCTCAAAATTTCATTATTTTTCTCTTTTTAGTGGTTTTTTGAAGGAGGTTTTTTTTTTTTGTTAAAAAGTTTTTTTCAAAGTCTTAATAATTTTGTTTATTGATCCGTTTTTACGAGTTTATAATAATATGGAAGGGGAAACATTTTACTACCCATAGAGAGAGAAAGAGACACTCATGCCCGGAGTACGGAGGTTGTAGAACTCTCATAAATATACTACTAGTATTACCGAAAATATCCCATATCTCAAAAATTACAACATATCTTATTGAAACCAATTTTCGTTAAAAGTATTTTATAAGTACCAATTTTTACATTGCCAACATCTATCAACCTCTATTACAAGTCCCCAGTTCTCGGGTTCTAGCCCGAGAGCTGGTAAAAGTGTCAATTGGATTTTCAATTTATTATCAAAAAAAAATAATGAATTGAAAATATGAATTGGTGCTAGGCCCAAATAACCTTAGCTGTTGGTGGTCTTTAAAACACAATTCACAACATCTATCAACCGTGTAAACTGCCAATTCTCATCTGCCAACGTTGGTAGAAAAAATTATTGGTAGACCATTGGTGGACAGCCGAAATTGGAAGATTTTGTGACAAAATTTACAAACCGTGTGAACTGTCAATTTATAGTTGGTAAGTTGTTTGCCGTTTGCTGTTCATTGGCAGCTGATTGGCAGACCTGCCAATATTGGTAGATCTACCAACCGTTTGAAAAAATTGAAGAAATTGTGTTTTAAAGACCACCAACAGCTAAGGTTATTTGGACCTAGCACCAATTCATATTTTCAATTCATTTTTTTTTAATAATAAAATAAAATTGCTTTGCAGTTCATTTGAATAGTCGACTCTCGCATGTAGTATGTTTTCAACTTGAAATTGCTATATATAAAAAGGATCGGTTTCCACTCTCGGGCACTGTGGAGAAATCGATAACTCACCTAGCCGGAAACTGGGAGTTTCAGGTTCAAGTCCCGATAGTGGTCATTTGATTTTTTCTTAGATATAGCTCAAAAATCATGGCAGCTTAGCTGTCTGAGATATTTATTATTTTCATCTCTAATTGTTATGTGAATAATATGGTGTGGATATAAAGGGGTTTTAAATCGATTGATTTTATCATATACCAATTAATAAATTAAAAATCCAATTGACACTTTAACCAGCTCTCGGGCTAGAACCCGGGAACTGGGGACTTGTAATAGAGGAACCATAGCAACGCCATGTAAACAACAGCATTGCTACACTCTCGGCTATTCTCAAGCCCACCAACCATTTGTATTAGGCTTTACAGTTGTGCCTATTACTTCCCTACTCTATTTATGATATCTCTATGTTCTCCATACAGATATTTTATTAGTACGCTACTGAAGTGATGACACGGTAGCGATATACAAATGGTAATGCTAGTCTACAAAAATAGAAAATAGAAAGCAATACGCACAAATACATCTCTAATTTACGTATGTGTGTGTAGATAGTAACCGAGCATCAGTGTTCGGGACTCAAGCCTTGTAGAACTTTGTTCCTACGAAAGTGTGACATATTCTGTCAAGTGTATTTCGTTGCAAATCATACCCATTTTCTTTTTAGTGTTCCGTAGGTACTCCGTGCCGGAGCATTTACGGAATGTCTGTCCGTCTGTCACAGCCTTTTTTGGAGTGAAAACTTCCTTAGGCGAGCTTTACCTGAGTAGTGAACGAAAGTGAACCGTCACGCTTCGGGTCGGTGACGCTGAATCGGGTTTACTCGACATCAAACACGAAAACGTAGTTGTAGTATGCTGGTAATAAGTTTTTTGTAGTTCATAAGTGCGCTAATAGATGACACTAAAACTTAATTGAAAAGGTTTTTGTAATAGTGTGACAAATATTTTCATAGATTAATATTTCAAAAATCAAATAAAATACTATAAAAGTATTTAAATACGGATATAAATACCTACTTTTTCTCATATTTGCTATCTGCTTCATTTAGCTGTCATCATTGGTTTTACCTCGCAGATGACGTCAGACGTGTGAGGGACTATGTGCGTTGGCATACCGTTGTAAGTGTATCGTGGGTGAAGTAGTATGTTTCACTTATGTTTGGACACTTATGCGTGCAAATAATATTGTGTGTGCAACACGAACAGAGCGTAGATAAGGCTGTCTCGCCGCTCTACTCTACTTAGTGAGAGCCTTTGTTCGACACTGCGCATTTTTGCCACCTTCAGAAAGTTCGGCCCCCGCGCCAAGACTATTAACGAAATACAAAGGTGATTTTTAAATACTTTGGCTCTTAAGTGAAGAATTAAGAATCTACTCCGTTTGTACACAGAAGGTTCCGTAAACATTATTAAAAAATAGGTAAAAAAACTTTTAAGTTAAACGGTTTTATTTTAAATCATCAAAACAAAAAACAAATATGCTAATTTTTTACCCCTATACCCAACTACTTATTTTTATGATTGTACGGAACCTTCTATGCGCGAGTCTGAGGCGCACTTGGTCGGTTTTTTACAAGCTTTTATTTAACTTGCAATGTTTGTATGTTAGTTTGTTTGTTTAGGTCAAATCTTGCAAGTCAATTTTGAACGACTTCCACGTATCCGATCGAATTGAAATTTTGTACAAATATGTATTCCCGATGACAATACATGTATAAATTGTTTTCAGAAATAAATTCAACCCCTAAGGGGTTCAAACGGGGATGTAGGGTTTTTTTGTCTAATCAACGCTCAGGCCAAATTGCTCAAGCTAAAAACTTGAAATTTAGACAGTTGGTTCCTTTTCTGACGTAAGCATCCACTAAAAAAGAATTTTTCGAAATTCAACCCCTACGGGTGTCAAAGGGGGGTACAATTTTGAAAGACTAAAATGAACAAAATAAAATATAGGTAGTAAAAAAAACTTTTTAGAGACAAGCTTTTATATATGCACTAAAAAGGAAAAAATAATATTTAATAATTTTGGTTCATAATTATTATAAAAGCGGGGGTTGCAACTAATAAACTATCATAGAGATTACAACCCCCGCTTTTATAATAATTATGAACAAAAATTATTAAATATTATTTTTTCCTTTTTAGTACATTTCAATAAAAGCTTGTCTCTAAAAAGTTTTTTTTACTAATATTTTATTAGTTTTAATAATGTAGAACTGTAGACTAAATAACCCTGACAGATGGTGACCTTAAAAAAGAAAAAAAATCGCCTGTATTAAGTCGACGGCGATGCGTTTTGATTACGAACCGAGGTCCGAAAATAGGTCATTTGTAGAGGGGCGAAATGAACAACCGAAACTGCATTCCGGTTGGTTTGAGATGCTGGCTTTATAAGCCAATAGAAATGACTAAAAATATTGTCGACCGGACTCGAACCGATGACACAACATTAAAATTTTGTTATCGTAACACAGTGATTAAAAATCTTTTGTTCGGTTTACGTAATACCT
Source organism: Mongoloraphidia duomilia (assembly GCA_039654895.1). Lineage (NCBI taxonomy): Eukaryota > Metazoa > Arthropoda > Insecta > Raphidioptera > Raphidiidae > Mongoloraphidia > Mongoloraphidia duomilia. Next base: position 3,702,373 of record CM077524.1, read on the forward strand.
ATACTTCGCTAACTCGAACTGCACTGACGAGTGCATTTTTCCCTATCAGTTAAGGATTTCAAATGGAATATCTGCTTCACAATTTCTTGATATCCTTTCTTCGAAGAATCCTCAATTGATGTCTCTTTCATTTTCTTGGAGATTCCAAAAAAACATCTGGTTCAAAATTTCCTAACAGTTTTGCCTCACCGAATGTCTTATTCTTTCCGTCCATTACCTTGATGAATTCTATGGAAGCATATTTTGTTTCACTGTTTCTTTTCTTGACTTGAGAACGCTCACTTCTTCGTCTATTTTTCTCTAAAGAATGCCCAGTCGATTACTTTTCCTTCACCTAGAAGATTCTAAGGAAGCATCTATTTTACAAGTTCTAGATTGTTTCCTTCAGTCATTTCGCTTATCACCCTAAGGAAGATGCTTTCATTAATTATTATTTTCCCTCAAAGTAAGCGCAGCCTATTTCTATATTACATCTTGAGGATTCTTGTAAGAACAGTTCCCTTACAGTTTCTTGACTATTTTCTCTCATGAATGACCATTCTATTTTTTTCTTCAATACCTTGAGGATTCGACGGATGCACTTGCTTCACAGTTTCCTAACTATATTTCATCAAGAATGCGCCATCAACTTTTGAACGCTCAATTTCTTGTCTATTTTTCCTCATATGAGGCCCAATATATTTCTCTTTAACACCTTGAGGATTCGCTTGACAATTTTTCTTCAAAAAATGTCCCATTCATTTGGCTTATATCACTCTGAGAGCTCGAGGAAATTATTATCTCGACTTCTTTTTTCTCAAAAAATGTTCTTTATTTTTAACACCTTGAAGATTCTATTGAAGCACCTACTTCACAATTTCTTCATAATTTTTCCTCAAAGAATGCCCAGTTCCTTAAGGATTACAAGAAAGCACCATTTTCACACTTTTTTAAACTATTTTTCCCATTGGTGTAGCTAGTATGGGGTAGGGGGTGGGTTGTTACGCTCCCAGAATGCTCGGTGCCCCCCAGAAAAGTGCGATCTATTGTACCTAATTAAAAAAATTAAAATGACCTTATGGTGTAAACTAAAAATATCATAATATGATCGTGAAATGCAAACTATTGTTTTATATTATCTCGGTCGTGTTGACATGGCTTACCCCCCTCCCCCAGCCCCCCAGAGAATAAAGCTAGCTACGCCAATGATTTTTCCACAATATCAAGAGAGTATCGAGTTCATTTCGCTATTTTATCATTTTGAGAACTTAGAGAAAAAGTGTTTTCTTGACTGTTTCTCTTCAAAGAACACCCGATTCATTTCTCTTCATCATCTTGAGGATTCTAAGGGAACTCTTGGTTTACAAGTTCTAAACTCTTCTTAAAAAAAGACGCTTACGACTTCTATTGTCGAGCATCTATAATCTACAATGTCTCTATCTTCTTCAAAAAGTTTTCCACCTTCTTTCTCTTTGATTTTGTTGCAGCGGTAAAATATTTAAAGAAACCGTGAACTCATAAATTTTAATTATGTAGTTACTAATTATATTGCTGGTAATATCGGTGATTATGACAGTGCGCGCGCATGCGCGCACTGTTAAAATAAGACATAACGTAAGTAATGAGTTCAACTCGCAACAGCTTCTGTATTTACAGTGCACATTGCAACCGAGGTCGTTAACCTCTCATTAAATTTGATATTCATTATTACACACAGTGCTTATGAATTTATCTAGAAAACGAGACACGATGTGTTCACGAATATTTAAATCAAATCTATGTTCAAAAGGTTACCTGCTTATGTTTCGAGGAACTTCTGAACCAATCATAGAGAAAATATTAGTAATCACAGCCGACTCTCATAATTTTCTTTTTTTAACACGCTTATATTAGCTTCACCTGTATGCGGGGTTGCTTGCTTGTTTGTCAGTTTGTAACCGACTTCTTTGAATTTGATTTTGACCAACTTTGAACGGTCAGATTTAGTTTAAACTTTGCACACTTATCAAGGACCGACGACAATACAATAATTCAATAAGTTTGTCCCATTATCCTGACCAAGATCTCCAGTACTAAAAAAAAAAGCAAAAAACTTCAGATTGAACTGAAACTTTGCACACTTATCAAGGACCGATTACAATACAATAATTCCATAAGTTTGTTCCATTATCCTGACCAGGATCTCCAGGACTAAAAAGCAAAAATAAATTATAATTTGAAAAAACTAAAAATCACGCTTTAATGAACTAAAAAGTAAAAAATAATTAATTTTATTGTAAAAATGCGTGGGGTAGTATGAAAATATGATACAAAGCACCCCACGCTTTTTTACAATAAAATTAATTATTTTTTACTTTTTAGTTCATTAAAGCGTGTTTTTTAGTTTTTTTAAAATATAATTTTTTTTATTTATTAGGCGTAATTTAAAGGCACACTCCTACTTTTTATACTTCGTTGTAAAGAGAAATTTATTTGGAATCTTATTCCGGAAAAATATACAGAGCGTCCTACTTAAAAAACTAAAGTTAGATATTTTTCCGGAAAATAGGTAGGCCATGGAAAAAAATTGTTTGCGCCATTTTATAGATTAGATTCAGTTACACAAGTCTCTTATTTAACTTTTTCTTGTATCTTTAATATTTCAGCAGATATAAGCTGGACATTGAAAAATCAGCCTCCCTGTATATAAGGGCTTCGTTTTTTCCCTTCTTAGTTATGGAACCCCAAAAAAAGCAGCAGAGCAAAATGGCCGAAGCAGTTTTAATTACTTATTAAATAAATATATAAATGTCCAAGCTCAAAAAGTTCAAAAAAAAAAACAGAATTGACAAGACTTCATTATGACAAACTTGTCAATATCATATTATTTTTTATGAAATGTTTTCTACTTCAGTTGAAATCATTTGTGTGCACAGACGCGTCCCCCGGGGGGGCGCTGCTACGGACGTGGATAGATGAAGGCAATTTACAGTACCGCGTGAAAAACGAACCGCGCGGGGGTTGGAGTACACGGACTGTCTGTGGTACCGAGATGTAGCCCCTATTTAAGGTTTGAAAACATTCGTTACTTATACAGCGCTCGATTTGTGTTTCATAACATTTTTTCCCATGTATATTATATTAAAATAGTTATTTAAACACCTTATACGACTAACACAAAAGTAGCTTATACGTATTAATACAAAACAAACTTTTAACTTCTAATAGACCGAGAGCTAGTGACAATTTTTTGGTGTTATTTACTTATTTAAGGTCTTATTTTTGTGAAGATGTTGAAGGAGGCATATTAAAGTGCCCTGAGTAAGGGATTTTGCTAGATAGCGGTATGGGAGGGATGCATACCGCCCCCAACATGTAACAAAAAAAATGGTCACAATTATTATTGCTTCAAGGCTTAAATTGTTTGTATAGCTTGTCGGTGACCCAATAATGCCATTATAATATTTGCAGATCGATTGGTCAGTATTAAAGGGGTGGCAGATCACCCTAAACGTGTCATGTACCCGACGAAATTTTTATTATTAGTTCAAGGTTCAAATTTTAATATGTTGTTACAGCGACTGTTTTAAGCATATATTTGTTAATTTCTTCAATGAGGATGGCGATCCCATTAGAGAATATTAATGGGCGTCCGAGCGCCGGTGTCTCACGTTTCCGGCGCCACTAACTCCATTTATTTTAATGACCCATTCAACAGGTAGGTGTGCGGAAAATATTTTATTTTCCGCACTATAGCGCAGAAAATAACGGTTGCCATAGCAACTTCGTTTATTCGCTCTATACGCTTGCGTGCGCCTGTCAAATTACTTACTTGCACGAACTTCGCCGCACACTGTGGAAGGAAAGATGGTGACGCAAATAAACTGTCAGAATTTTTTGAAAATTACGTGAAAAGTAGGTCTCGTACGTACGTAATGGTATTACGGTTCGTGTAACTGTAAAAACTCGCTATCGCTCGTTTTTACATACTATCATTACTCGCCGTAATTATATGCCCTATTACGTATCTAGACCTACAATCTATACTTCCGATAATTTTTATCAAATCAGTTAATTTAAAAGTTTATTACGACAAAAAAAATGTAAATGACTGGGTAATTGCGGTATTTAATCATATTTTATTAAGTTAGTTTTAACTGCTAATTATTGGTTTTATTTAAGTATTAATCAAACAACTGTGGTTTGCAAACCAGCTACGTCATCTATGGAGTCCAGCATTATCGACCAGTAATTAAAAATACGTCAAATGCATTGTTAATTGTTATTGTGTTCCAATTAATAATTATACATGATATGGGGTTTTGTTTTGTTGCATACAAAACATTTAGAAGAAATTTGATTGGTAAGTTTTTGATTAGGAAATTTTTTTTCAAATTTATTATTAAATAATTTTCCCTTTTCCGTGGGAATTTAAAGACTTAGGATTTTTCTTTAGGTTTTCCTGTAAACTATGCGTTGGGCGGTATATTCCCTATTTTCCCTAATTTTTTCAAAATTTTAGGCTCAGTAAAGGGGGAGGGAGATCAGACAGACAGACAGACAGACAGACAGACACGAGAGTGATCCTATAAGTAATAAGGGTTCCGTTTTTTTCATTCTGAGGTACGGAACCCTAAAAATTATGAATTGATAAAATTAACTCTACACTGTAAGAAATGAGAAGGCCGATTACATAGATTATCGATGGTCTATTTGTAGGCAGCGATTAATCTGGTAATAGGCACACAAAGAGACAATGACGTCGCAAACAGATATCGCCTGCACAACGCGTAGATTCCGTAAAAACACATTGCGCATGCGTGGTTACTAATTTTACATTAATTTGTTTTGTATTCATCCATTTTATATATGTAACTATACATTTTATTTTGTAATTTTTACACACTTTATTGGAATATTACACAAATTATGTAATTTTAATTTACTTTATGTAAAAATCACAAATTTGTTTAACTTTACAGTAAAAGTCCAAGTTTTTATGAAGTTTTCTGTGTAAAAATAAATAATAATGTAAAATCACTTAGAAAATCGAGCGAATTTTTTACATCTATTTTTTACAGGGTAGCTGTTGGTGGATGATATCTGCTAATTGATATTGTTAAAAAATAAAATTATTCACTACCTATGAGTTACGTATGAATGATTGTGGAAAGGGATCATTGATTGATTTAATAATTATTATATTGTGTCCACAACTACTAACTCAAAAATATTGCGTTATTACCTAAATGTTTGTTTAAAGTTTGTTAACATTTGCATTTTGTTTTATCTAGTGTTGCCGTCTAGACAAGACAAGACAAGACTTTCAAAGTCTTGTCTTGAAATATCAAAACTTCACTAATATAAGTCTAAGTCTAGATTAACAAACTCTTGTCTTGTCTATTATCAAGACTCTAGATTATTTTCAAGAATCTAGATTAGTAGGTAGTAGTATACGTAAAGTAAACCTTACCTTTACATACTACTACTTAGTTTATCTAGACTTTGTCTAGAGTTTTGACTAGAGTCTTGATCCAGATAAAACAAGTCTTGTCTTGTCTTGAAAATTTCTAGACAAGACTTTTGCGAGTCTTGTCTTGAAAATCTAGACAAGACAAGACAAGCGTCTAGAAAGTCTAGATCTAGACGGCAACACTACAATCGACCGAAGCGATGATGGTTGTAAACTATACCTGGGAATTTATTACGTGACAAACTTAATTGTTATTAAATTGTTTTAACGGTACAGAACCCTCATGGCGCGACTTCTACTAGCACTTGACCGTTTTTTTTGAAGTGAAAACTTCCTTAGGCGCGTTAGACACTCTTTGCCTGGGTAGTTAAAAACAGTGAAGTGTTCGCAGGAAATGTGACGCGGCTGATATACTTATAGCATAAAAACGGCAAGCTTAGGCAGTTCTATCAATTCAGTTAGTAGCGTATTCGCGTTGTATGCATAGGGAACTCGGTTCGAGACTTGATGGCAGCGTAGAATTTTTGGCGTTTTTTTCTAAATTCTACATGATATTTATTTAGTATATTTTTTTTTATTTTTGTTATATTCTTTCTTTGACAATAATTATAATTTTTTTGAAACCAAGGTGGAATTAATTAAAAATACAATTTTAGTATTTTAGTAATAAATTAATTTTAGTTCATAAATGCGCTATAATAGGTGACACCAAAAATTAGAAAATCTGAAGTTTTCACTTCTGTCGTGTGGTCATAAGCACTCACTGATTTTTTTTGTTGTTTTTTAAGTTTTATTAATCCTTATTTCTAGGGTGGGCCAAACGGTTCTCTGGGTTGGGCCGGACCCACCCGGTCCTCCTCTAGTTACGTCTACATGGTTTTCGAGTATAGGTATATCTGAAAAAGGAAGTATCCTGACACGACGTAAGTAAAGGAACAGAAATGGCACCTTTCCCCGTAAATGCAATTCTGTTTGAATCATTAGCATTAACATAGAAGCGTCTCAGGTCAAGGCTGAACATAAAAGAGTCCATTGAATTCAACTAACGCGTCACACACATTCAAACATACATACACAGTGGCAGTCTGTCGTTTTAGGGACCTCAATACATCTCGATTTTTTTCTTGAACACTGCCGGTTTTATGAACCATGTCCCGATATCTCAGCAAAATGGCTACTCTCTTCGACTTGAAGATTTCGATATAACGAAGTTCGGGTTATAGAGTTTCTACTGTATCTCAAAACGTTACAACCACTAAACCGATTAACTGTTTAAAAACCTATCGCTTGAATACAGGCTACACAAATTATTACCTGTGGCGTAACGCAAACTTTTAAGACCCCCCTCAAAATTAAGTTTGGGTCCCTTATCACGATTTTGTAGGTTATACTTCATAGTACGTACTACGTTTGCAAAAGTAGTAAAATTATACAGGGGAGTTTGACCACCCGTATCAGGTTTTTTTCGAAAACGGTTAGTCGTAGAGAGTTGTGTCAAAAATTTGTATTATAAAAGTCATAATAAAGAATCGAATGGTGATAATTTTTTTTCCGGGAAGGTCGGCTTCCCTATTAGTTTGCTCCAGAATGTCCAGAACTCCGGAATTATAAATGTAACGATAGATCGAAAGTGGTATTGTTGAAAAGATCTTTAAAAAATTAGCAAGTTTTGTACGGATTTTTTTTTATTACTGCCACCCCTGTTAAGTAATATTTGTTTGAAATTACTAAATTAAAATGTCATAATAACGAACTTTTTAAAAGTCCGCATTTAAAATCTAGTTACCTATCTATCTATCTATCATTAAACACTGAAGAAGTACACTCACAGTATAACCAGAAGAGCTCAGTAGTATGTATTAAAGAGCAAATGGAAGACAGTTTGAACCCTTGTGACAATGTCTAAGGTTGCTAGATTTTTAATGCCGACTTCGATCGTTATTATGAAATTTTGATTTGATAATTTCAAACGATTGTTACTTAACAGGGGTGGCAGTAATTAAATAAATTTTCCTACAAAATTTGCCTATTTTTTAAAGAGCTTTTCAACAGCACCACTTTCAACCTATCGTGCTTTCTAAAATTCCGGAGTTTTGAACATATAATAATTTATATTTATACTTATACTTATAGAAATTTACAGGGGTGGCAGTAATAAAAAAAACTTTCCTACAAAACTTGCTTATTTTTTAAAGATCTTTTCAATAATACCAAACTTTCGACCTATCGTTACATTTATAATTCCGGAGTTCTGGACATTCTGGAGCAAACTAATAGGGAAGCCGACCTTCTCGGAAAAAAAATTATCACCATTCGATTCTTTATTAGGGCTTTTATAATACAAATTTTTGACACAACTCTCTACGACTAACCGTTTTCGAAAAAAACGACTGATACGGGTGGCCGAACTCACCCTGTATATCGACCTGGTTGGACCCCTATAATGACTGGGCCTCCCCGCGGGGTCTGCAGGGATGAGCAGTGAGCGAAAAATAGCTATTTGCATCCGGGCGAAGCCGGAACGAGCAGTTAGTATTTTAATATCCTGTTAAACTTACACAAAATTAAAAATTATCTACCCTGATAATACGCTACTGTTTGTAAATAAATCTGCATTTCAAATCTAAATTTGCATAATACAATATGCATAAAACTTTAACCTGCACACATCGATACAAACAAACAAAATGAAGAAAAAAAGAAAGAGATTCGTTAGTGTAAAAACAAACCTTTTATAGAGTACATTAGCTATGTAACAAACCAATATGATATAGGTATCTAGAAATGTATTAAGTTATAGGACAAGCCTTTAGATAGCGACAATAGATTTTCAGGGGTGGAAACTATGTTCATTTAGCCTTTCGAGAATTATGAAAACATTAAATTATTTTTACCATTCCCAACTCCACAAGTGGGGAATGGTACTATTTTAGGTCAAAATTCACTTTTCAAAATTTTACAATATTTTTCGTTTTGAGATCCTCGGAATCCAAAAAACATATTTTTGGAAAAAGTCTGTTCGTCCGTTCGCCTGTCTGTTTGTCAATTCGTCTGCTTGTCTGTTTGTCTGTGAGCACGATACAGGTCAAACGGCTGAGTTGATCGAAACCAAATTTTGGTTAGATGTTTGACATGTAAATATGAAAAGCTCTATTGTTTTTGGGTAAAATCGGCGCATGCGCAGAAGCGATATGAGTATGACCTATAATGTTTTTTCTGTAATAATGGTATCATTTTCATAACAGTTTATTATTATTTTTCCAAGAAAGTTTTGTAAAAAATTTTTTTTCTAAATATTATAGTTTCGTCAATATTTTGAAAATAAAAAAATCAGCTGTTTTTTTTTTGTTCTGAAGTAATTTATCTTTCAAATTAAGAAATGAGTTATCTGACAGGCATGCTATAGGTGGTATGAGCAATATTATAAGCGGGACGGCATCCTTATTTTAACAAGTCAATGGATTTCTCTACCGACGGCCAAACGCCGTTCGACAAAAAGTGATTATGTTTACACTAGACCCTAAAGAAGTGATACTTATGTAAAGTCTACATTTAAGTGTTATAAATTGACATTTACTGAAAAATTATCTATTTTATGACATATGATTTGTTTTTCGTTGCCATGGTTACACCGCGATAGCGTCAAATATTAAACACAAACGTTAAACGGCTCGAACTCGCATAAGAAGTTTTACTTCAAAATTCAATATTGTCGAATGTCGGGTTAATCGTACATTTTAGTCACGCTGTTATGTTAACTCAATGTTATTTCTATGGTTACTTCGTATGTTTTATGTGTAAAATTTAACAGCTATTAACAAAACAGCGTGGTATGAAGTTAAAAGTGAGTTACGTCTACGTGTTTCAAATTGAAAACAATTTGTGGTAGCCCTGTAGATAGATCGCTTAATTTATTGGGTAATGCTTATAAATATCTCTCGTCGCTACTCGCTAACGGAAGTTTGATGGCTTTTTTTAATACGACCAAGGCCAAGGACTTTGCAACATACGTGCTAAAGTAAAATTCGTTGTCCTTACAAAATTTTGTCCCATATCATTCATTTTTAAAACATTACTACTAGTAATGACATCCCACGACAAACGTGCCGTACTATAAATTTAGTAATCTTAATAATCGTTAGATGACTCTATAAAATATCAATTTAAAATGACTTTTTTTATTAATCAAGGAAACCAAAAGATGGCACAACTATTTAAGTTAAATTCGTACTTAAAATCAATATTCAACAATGATTGGTGGCATTAAAAAAAACAATGAGTAAACAATTGAAATCTCTCGGCTTTAATTGCTTGAATGCTCCAGACTTTCATACTTGATGCCCTGTTATAACGACAATAACAAAACACATTCTATACAGGCTGTCCTTTTTGAATGTATGCATACAATTTATACAGCGTGTTCCAAAAAGAATGGGACATAAAGCAACAGCTGATTCCTAACAAAAAAATATTGCGATAGACCCCAACTTGTCTATTCCGAAAAAGAGATACAGGGTGTCAAAGTTTAATTTTTATTTTTGATTTTCTTAAATAACTTCTAAAATAATTTAGGCATTTTAATGAAATTTGGTATATGGGAATATGAGAAATTCAAATCTGACCTTGGTATGGCTCTTACTTGTAGGGGGCGCCACTTACACACCTTTTCACTCATTCAAATAGTCATAACTTTTTTGTACGCACTCGTACTATTTTTTTGAATCAAAGAACTGATTTTTCCGTCATTTTTACGTAAAAAAGGTATACTTTGTAAAAGTGGCTAGGAGTAACCTTTTTCAAGATATTTGCACTTAAAGTAATCGATGCAATGTGGCTTTAAATGGCAAATTTTAGTTAAATAATAATACTTCTTATTTTTATTAACATTTTATTTTAAATAACGAATAAAAAACATTTATTTTATTGTAGAAGGTTTTCAAAATGACAACCATGAACTTCAACACATTTTTCAAAGCCACCTATGTTCATTTTCAAAATTTGCCATTTAAAACCACATTGCATCGATTACTTTAAGTGCAAATATCTTGAAAAAGGTTACTCCTAGCCACTTTTACAAAGTATACTTTTTTACGTAAAAATGACGGAAAAATCAGTTTTTTGATTCAAAAAAATAGTACGAGTGCGTACAAAAAAGTTATGACTATTTGAATGAGTGAAAAGGTGTGTAAGTGGCGCCCCCTACAAGTAAGAGCCATACCAAGGTCAGATTTGAATTTCTCATGTCAAAAAATCCTCATATACCAAATTTCATTAAAATGCCTAAATTATTTTAAACGTTATTTAAGAAAATCAAAAATAAAAATTAAACTTTGATACCCTGTATCTTTTTTAATATCAACTTTTGGAATAGACAAGTTGGGGTCTATCGCAATATTTTTTTGTAAGGAATCAGCTGTTACTTTATGTTCCATTCTTTTTGGGACACCTGTATATACATATACAGGGTGAGTTCGACCACCCGTATCAGTCGTTTTTTTCGAAAACGGTTAGTCGTACAGAGTTGTGTCAAAAATTTGTATTATAAAAGCCCTAATAAAGAATCGAATGGTGATAATTTTTTTTCCCGGGAAGGTCGGCTTCCCTATTAGTTTACTCCAGAATGTCCAGAACTCTGGAATTATAAATGTAACGATAGGTCGAAAGTGGTATTGTTGAAAAGATCTTTAAAAAATAAGCAAGTTTTGCAGGAATTTTTTTTTTATTACTGCCACCCCTGTAAATTTCTATAAGTATAAGTATAAATATAAATTATTATATGTTCAAAACTCCGGAATTTTAGAAAGCACGATAGATTGAAAGTGGTGCTGTTGAAAAGCTCTTTAAAAAATAGGCAAGTTTTGTAGGAAAAATTATTTAATTACTGCCACCCCTGTTAAGTAACAATCGTTTGAAATTATTAAATCAAAATTTCATAATAACGATCGAAGTCGGCATTAAAAATCTAGCAACCTTAAACATTGTCACAAGTGTTCAAACTGTCTTCCATTTACTCTTTAATACATACTACTGAGCTCTTCTGGTTATACTGTGAGTGTACTTCTTCAGTGTTTAATGATCGATAGATAGGTAACTAGATTTTAAATACGAACTTTTAAAAAGTTCGTTATTATGATTTATGACATTTTAATTTAGTAATTTCAAACAAATATTACTTAACAGGGGTGGCAGTAATAAAAAAACTTTTCCTATAAAACTTGCTTATTTTTTAAAGATCTTTTCAACAATATCACTTTCGACCTTTCGTTACATTTATAATTCCGGAGTTCTGGACATTCTGGAGCAAACTAATAGGGAAGCCGACCTTCCCGGAAAAAAAATTTATCACCATTCGATGCTTTAGTAGGGCTTTTATAATACAAATTTTTGACACAACTCTCTACGACTAACCGTTTTCGAAAAAAACGACTGATACGGGTGGTCGAACTCACCCTGTATATACAAGATTAGCTCGTTTAATAATAATAGGATATAGTGCTTGTCAAATTCGGGTTGATGAATGTCCAAAAATAATATTTTTACTTTAACATATATTTTCTATTAACCACGCTCCATAGTTAGCTGCTGCGGTGAAGTAATTATATTTTATTAATTTAATTAAATTGTTTGTTACAATTTACTTCACGCGCAAAAATACGGGTATAAAAACTTCGTACAAAAGAGGAAATGACGCAGTTTTCAAACTGTATTTCTAATAAAAATGCATTTCTTTGACTGCAGTAAATTCTCTGCAGGACCAAATTCAGTTGATTTTGATTTATTGAATTGAAAGGACTTAATTTCTTTCCTCGTTTTAACTGTGTAATAAATTTAATAAAAATAATATTTTTTGACAATAAATATAAAATATATAATTTCCATTTTTTATTAACCATATTATATTTCAAAAGGATCATTAAGACTCAACAAGTGTGAAACATAATTGATATTTTTAAAAAACAGTAATTTGTGATTACTTTAAAAAATGTGCAAAAATACAGTTTGCGTTTTTATTTTGTTTATTATTTTTTTTATTGTATTAAAAAAAGATGTCAGTTGTAAAAAATGTGTTTCAGATAAGTTTTTAAATAATTCGGAGGTAAATTTTTTTTAAAAGTGCTTACAAACACAGCAAAACAAACCGCATTAGCCTATTAGACCGAGAGCTAGTGACAATTTTTTGGTGTTATTTTTTCAAGGCTTTATTTTTGTGAAGATGTTGAGGGAGACATATTAAAGTGCCCTGTGTAAGGAATTTTGCTATATAGCGGTATGGGAGGGATGTAGACCGCCCCCAACATGTAACAAAAAAATGGACACAATTATTATTGCTTCAAGGCTGAAATTGTTTGTATAGCTTGTCGGTGACCCAACAATGCCATTATAATATTTGCAGATCGATTGGTCAGTATTAAAGGGGTGGCGGATCACCCTAAACGTGTCATGTACCCGACGAAATTTATATTATTAGTTCAAGGTTCAAATTTTAATATGTTGTTACGACGACTGTTTTTAGCATATATTTCAATTTGCAGAACAAAATGTCGGTAATAACCCCCTCTCTTAGGGGGAAACTTGCTCGCTTAGGTGTTTATATCATTCTGCAAGGGGGTTAATACCGACATTTTGTTCTGCAAATTGAAATATATGCTTAAAATAGTCGCCGTAACAACATATTAAAATTTGAACCTTGAACTAATAATATAAATTTCGTCGAGTAGGTACATGACACGTTTAGTGTGATCTGCCGTCCCTTTAATACTGACCAATCGATATGCAAATATTATAATGGCATTATTGGGTCACCGACAAGCTATACAAACAATTTCAGCGTTGAAGCAATAATAATTGTGACCATTTTTTTTGTTACATGTTGGGGGCGGTCTGCATCCCTCCATACCGCTATCTAGACAAATCCTTTACTCAGGGCTCTTTAATATGCCTCCCTCAACATCTTCAAAAAATAAGGCCTTGACTAAATAACACCAAAAAATTGTCACTAGCTCTCGGCCTATATGTCGTTCAGCTTTTGAAATATAGGACACACTCACACACCAACAAACATCAGTCGGCTCTTGGTCTTAAATGATTCCTAGATCATATTATTATCTGTTAAATTCGCTAATAAAATTTCAGTAGTGTTCTCCAGTAGGCTTTTGTACGGTGGGAGCTTAGACAGTTCTCTAAGCAGGAAAGTGCGAAGTCAGAGATTATTTTTTCTTTTAAAAGGACTATGTCAAGTGTCTTTCTTAATTGATTTTATATTTATATAATATTATAGGTAACGTTTTTATTTTCAGTATAATCGAGAAAAGAAAATAACGGCGATACCAAAATGTTGTGGAAAACTCGAAAAATTAGTACGAGAATCCAATAAAACTGTATGCAAGAGTGACAAGTCCTTAGACTATTTTAAAAAATCAATCTACAGACACAATGGAACTGGATATATTCCCGTCGCGTTCGCTGAGTGTCCGAAATTTATAATTTTGGTCAACAATATTTGCAAATTGTAAGTTTCTCGATAATTAGGATCAGAAGCGTAACTATCGAAAATAATATTTTTTTAAAGGTCATCAACAACAAGTATTGCCCAAAATCTTGCAGCTATAATATATTGGCTGCCTTATTTTTATGGGCGAAATTAATTTTTTAGTGTATTTGCCATATGGCACATATACTATTAGCGTCGGTCGGATGGCGGGACCTAGGGGTCGGACCAAAATTTCTCGACGTTTCATATACCCTCCTGAACAATTTGGCACCATTTTTGGAAATGTTTATATTCTCAGAATTATTTCAAAATTAAAATTTAACCTTTTAGTAAAGGTCAAAATGTGCTGCTAATATTTTAATAAAATCGGCCCGACTGGACCGGAGTTACAAATTTTATTAAAACACTAGTTTGCGGATAGTGATTTACTTACTGAAGGGTGTATTTAATTTGGTACAGAGGTTGTATTGATAATCTTATTGAAATTAAGAAAAAAATATTATTTTAAGGGATATATTAAGGGGTTAAATTTTTTATTTTGTCCAAAAACAAACTAAGTTTATGTATTGTTAGCAAATACACTATATCGTCGGCAGGGTTTTGGCACTGCGACCCGAGTTTTTTTTATCTCTTGAAAACTACGTCACTTGACGACTAATTATTAGATGACAAATGATCATTAATAAGAATCTTGGCCTTATATTTTTTAACAAATATAAGTTTTCGTGTTATTTTTACAATTTTGTTTATAAAACACCCTGTAGAAGATCGAATCTACTCACTTTTGGTACTGCACCTTAGTTTTACATCAACCAGGCCTCGATTCCTGAATGTCATTCTGAACCTCGAAATTTTTTTGTTCAGTATGACACGTCCTCTTGTTACAGCTATCCTGGGATACTGTAGATTTATAATGTATCATATTTTTTGCCATACCCACTACAAAATAGCTACTTTCGATGTATGTATATAGCGGCCTTTAATGAGTCATTTAACAGGCAGGTGTGCGGAAAGTGTTTTACTTATCGCACTAGGGCGGTAAGTAAACTATTCGCTCTATACGCCTGCGTGCGCCTGTCATTACTTACTCACGTCTTCACGCCATACTGTAGAAGGGAAGATGGCGACGCAAATGACCTGTCAAAATTTTTTGAAAATTAAGTGAAAAGTAAGTATTTTGTATAGTGGGTACTGGGTATGTCAAAAAATACCATACATTATATGCAGTCGTGCGTAATCGTATTACGACTCGTGTGACTGTAAAAACTCGCTACCGCTCGTTTTTACATACTGTCATCACTCGTCAGTAATATAGCCCATTACACATCTATAAGATATACAATCTACTATTATTCAACACATGGCACGTTTTAATGAAAAACATTTGAAAAACCCGTTACATAGGGTTGCCATAATTTGTTATTCAGACGTAAAGGCTTTCTTTATTAAAACTTTGTTTGTTTTATTTATTAAAAATCCGGACATAATTACGAGTCCGCACAAAAGTCCGGACATGGTTACCAAATCCGGACGTGTGGCAAGTCTACCGTTACATAATGAACCATTATGACTATGTATCTACTTCTTTTCGATGCTATAATGAAATATAGTTACTATGGCAACTAAGTAAATAAATAGATATTGTATCAAGGCCCAAGGTTATTAGAGTACAGGTTGCCTCATTCCATCTGACCAATCAGCGTAAGCGCGGGAATGACGTCAGCTAGAATTTAGTTTAAATCAAGTACAAAAATTGTTGAAGATTATCCCTATATTATTAAACGAGTAAATCTTGTATATATGTTTCTATGTATCTATATAAATATTTTCTCGAAAACGGCTCTAACGATTTTGATCAAATTTACCGAAAAGGGGTTTCGGGGGGCAAAAAATCGATTTAGCTAGGTCTCATCCCTGGAAAAATTCGTTTTCTTATCGATTTTATCATTTTAAAAAACAGTTTTTTTAACGTCATAAAACAGTGTCGTATTGTGAGTAGGCTTTGGAAAAAACAAACTATTTTCATTATTTATGTCAAAATTACTCTGACAGTCAATCTTTAACTTATTAAAATAATCAGTAATTATTTGAAAAGTAAAAAAATAGCAACAATAAAATCTAAACATAATTATGTAAGTAGTTTTAGATAAAATTTAAATAAATAGGTATGTTATTTTTATATTACCTATATAAAATATGTATAGGTAAGTAGGTACGTTAAATGTAGTATGACGTATAATCTTACCTAGACCTTTTTTTCTCAAAAACGACTAACGATTCTAATGAAATTTACAGAATGGGGATTTTTCGGGGCGAGAAATCGATCTAGGTATGAATTTTGGTTCCAGAGGGGAGCAATTAAAAAAAAGGTGTTTTTTATTTAATATAACTCGCTCAATTAAAGTCAGATTGATTCGAAGTCTATTTCTACATAGATTTTATATAATATATCACAAGTGTTAAAATTGTAATTGAACACTAATATAAGAAGTGTCTTGCACGATATGTAAATAATAACAAAACGGCGAAGGGCCGCACTTCTGGCGCCGCGGGTCTGTGTAAAAACACATCGATTTTTAAAAACTATGGTGAAGATACATGCAAAAAAAGTTTTGCGCAGGTTATAATCTGACGTTTGTTATTGAAAGAATCGATTTTTGTGAGTTTTTCAGTAGGTACCTATGCAAAAAAAATATTTGAAATTTACTGGAAGTTGTTAAGCTGACATCACAGAGAAAAAGTACTTCGATAAAGTTGATATTTGGTATCAATGCTTAAAATTGGATTGTTAAAATGGCAACGGGCGAGCAAAATTTCATCTGATTCGAACATTTTTACAAGATATTCAATCTATGAAAATCGGTTTTTGCGAGTTCTTCAGTCAACAAAACAATAACGGCGGTAGATTTGAAAATGGCGACCTAAATAATATTTACAGGAAAAAATGCTAGATTCAAGTTGATACTTAGTTTTTACGCTTAAAAATACACATAGGTAGTTAATATTTAACAGAAACAATTATTTTAAATTATGTTTCAGAAATAAATTCGTTTCGGAATAATATTCTGAGAAAATAATATCTCACAGCATACAAGTACTATTTTTATTAAACTCATCCGAGCAAAGCTCGGCACCCGGATATTGCTTATTTATATTAGGTGCTTCGTGCAGATTTTTTCTTAAAATTGGCAGGAGACAATAAATAGAAGAATAGATGTTAAAAAATAGGATAATTTTTATTTTTATTACAAAATTTAGGTTTTAATATCTATAATATAAACAAACAAGAAATTAAATAATGCTCAAGAAATGGCAGATCTTGTTAATTACCTATTTTTTTAAATTTAAGAAACGAATAGAATTAACTAACAAATTGATAAATTAATTATTTTATCTTTTATATTCACAAAATATTAAAAATAACCACAAAACACCATAACCCTTAACAGCTATCGCAAAATTGACAACTTATCATATTTTTTTCACTAACAGAAGAATCATGTATTTCTATTAGGTATTGAAAAAACATATCACACTACCATGGTTACTGTGATTTTTATTTCCAAAAATTAGCAGCGTCCATCGTCTGATCTTTTCTATTGAAGTGAGTAAGCATGGTATATTCTGAGTGACGTCATCCCCCCACTACTATCTATCGGAATGAGGCAACCTATACTCTACTAACCTTGATCAAGGCCAATGTTTTTACTATGAGATGTACTTCTGTCAGTGAATCTAAGGTGTTCGCATTAATTCAATTAAAGCCTAAAATCATGCACGTGTTGAATAAAGTAGATATAGTGTGCAACGCGTGTGCTAAAATATCGCGCCTGATGCATAAAGATGTATTTAGTACACTAGTTACACAATATACCTATACTATTAGAAAATATTTTTTTCAGACAAATGTTAGACCCAAATGTTAATACCGACAGAAGTTTGGTAATCGAAAATGGAATCCACCTATACATGCCTTTTAAAAATAGACACTTTCATACCGGTGAATATTGCATGGATTTTTATGAAAAAAATAATTCAATCAGGATCAACACGTTTCTATGTACCCCAAAGCCCCTCGAACCTATCGCATTGGCCGGTTTTGAGTTGCATTTGCTTGGTAAGTTTTTTTGTTGAATTGAAATATATGCTTAAAACAGTCACCGTAACAACATATTAAAATTTGAACTATGAACTAATAATATAAAATTCGTCGGGTACATGACACGTTTAGGGTGATCTGCCACCCTTTTAATACTGACCAATCGATCTGCAAATATTATAATGGCATTATTGGGTCGCCGACAAGCTATACAAACAGTTTCAGCTTTGAAGCAATAATAATTGTGACCATTTTTTTGTTACATGTTGGGGGCGGCCTGCATCCCTCCCATACCGCTATCTAGCAAAATCCCTTACACAGGGCACTTTAATATGCCTCCCTCAACATCTTCACAAAAATGAGGCCAAAAAATTGTCACTATAGCTCTCGGTCTATAATAAAGTACTAATGCCTAATGACGTACAAAAACTTGACGAAGTTCTTAACTCGAATATGTTTCTTTTAGGTCTTATTATATCAGTGCCGTTTTTGATTATCACTATTATAATTTACGTGAAAATTCCCGAATTAAACGACCTTCAAGGGAAGTGTCTTTCATTATATTCAGGATGTCTAGCCGTCGCGTTCTCGGCACTTGCTTTTAACAAAATGGCTCCGACCACGTTACCAAGTGGCATCTGCGTCATAGTGGGTAAGTTCTCCTTTCACAACTCCGCGTGTCGTCGCTCGCGTCGATATTTTGAAGTGTTTATTATTTTTTTTAAAACTAATTTAATTTTACAGTAATATAAATTTGCCGCTAGCTAAACGGCCAATCAGAAGACATTTTCTTTTTTTTTCAGCGCGCATAATTCAATTCTCCTTCGTTTCCTGTTTCTTTTGGTTAAATTCGATGTGTTTTGAAACCTGGTTTAACGTCAAGTAAGTTATATAATTTTGTAACTACCTACTAGCTGTACCTGTGTCTTCGCTCACCCTCGATTCGTACACATAGATCTTATAATCCTATCCCTTGACTATTATAGTTCAATTTATTGTACAGCTAGCGCTGCTCAGTGTCCCTGGGTATATAGAGTTGCTCTAGTAATAGTCCAGGAGGTAGCGTTGCATTTTAGGTAGTGTTTTTACGCCGATCGATTGTTATCTTTTTCGATAGATCTGGTATGACTAATAAGTGAATCAAGCGTCAGCTGACGCACCTGCGGTTGGTGTGGGTGTGAGAGGCTCCAAAGTGGTTAAAACAAATTTTTTTTTAGTAATAGTACGCCGGCTGAACATTTTGAAAACCCCCTCCGAAATATTTTTCTGAATCCGCCCCTGGAGAAAACCGACAACTGAAAACTGAAAATTTTATTTTCGGTTCTATTTTCGATACGTGTGCGTGAAGTGAAGTATTCTAGTAGGCTTAAATTGAGGCACGAGCTAAGGGACTGACGCATACACAACGAGATCTCGATGTGTATGCGTCAGTCCCTTTAGCGAGTGCCTCAATTTAAGCCTACTAGATATCTCACTTGAAGCGGACGTATCGAACATAATTTTTTATAACGACTGCTTCTAAAGTTTAATAGAGAGAAAAAAAAATTATGAAAACGGAAAATTCACTCTTCTAGTCCTTAGAACTTTACAATTACAGACTAAGTTACGATTTAGTTTATTTTTATTAAAGTTATTAACTTCTGTATAAATCATTAAAAACATGACTCTCTCATGATGTGGATTTTGTAGGCGCGTTACTATATATAAGAACACATCGATAGATAGGCAGTAAATAGTGCTTGTATTGTACAAAGTGCGGAAATTTCTAATTTATAAGATGTAGAGATTGTACTTTTACGCACGCTTTGGACTTTTACGCACGGTGACGGTACTTTTGCGCACGCTTTGGACATTCACGCACGGTGACTGTGCTTTAACGCACGCTTACTAAAATACGCCTCTTCACGCCCGCCTCACAGTGCTCGAATATTAAACTTTAGAAGCAGGAGTTATAAAAAGGATATTTTTCATTCTTATAGATATTATCTGAAAAACGACTCGACGCCGCAAGAACAAAGAAGACGATTTATATGGTATTCGATTTATTCTTGGTCCAATCCGTTATTAATGATTACCATTCGGCTAGTTATGGAGTACTGTCCGGTTGTTCCAGAGTTGACTAAATCTCACATATTTTGTGATGATAAAAATTGTTGGTTTGATTGTAAGTGAGGATCAAAGAGCCTGTAAACGACTTTTTTTTATTATGCCATTAGAAAGAGCCCCGTTTAGAGTGCCCGCGGTGAGAGATGAAGCCAGGCACGTCATCAATAATATGCTAGTGAACGGCTGCTTGCCCGCAGACAGTGCCGTGTACACAAAACTGCACATTGGGTTTTATGACGTTAGGTAGGTACAATTTTGGCAAACTGCTATTCATGACAATAAACAGCCAATAGCAAGCTAGAAGGCGGGCGCATTGCATTCACGTTACTATGACGCGGTGGCTTCATCTTTCGCCGCGCGAGGTCTACCTTTAATAGTGCCGTTGGATTTTTTGTCCAGTCCTTAAAACGTCTTCACAATACGTCATTTTTGAAATTAAATCTAGACCACGTCACCATACCTTTATTTATTCTTTCGAACGGCTGACGTCACATGACCCGTATATCACGGCCTACTCTACAGCACATGCATTTAATACATGTTCTATTTTGATTTTTGATTGGTGCAATTGGTCTTAGGCTGCCAGATTGTAAATATTATTAAGCCCGCCTGGCGGGTGTTGTGACGTAAGCAGCTATTAAAATTTAACCCTGTTTACCAAAGGACCTCGATACTCTGCTGTGAAACTTTATGAAAGTCTTCCACCAGAGATTACGACTGTAAAAAGCTACAGACTGTTTAAAGAAAAAGTTAAAGAATATTTAATTATAAAATGCCCGTACGAACTTAGTACTTAATTATTTGTACCAAATGACTTTGTCATTTACTGACGCTCTTCTTTGTCACCATGACATTTTTTGAATAAAGAATTTTATTTTTATTATTATTAATTAAAAAAAATTGGTGTCTGCTTATGACCACACGACAGAAGTGAAAACTTCAGATTTTCTAATTTTAAAATATTGTATATAATTTTTTTATCACACAGTTTAATCATAAATATATATTAAAATCGACCTATACAATTAAATTTAATGAATATAATACCTTAACGATAATATTAAGTTTTAGTGTCATCTGTTAGCGCACTTGTGAACTACAAATGACTTTTTATTCGTATTAAGTTTTCAGTGTCATCTATTAGCACATTTATGAACTACACACTTACCAGCATATTGTAAATACGTGTTCGTGTTTGAGCCGAGTATCCCCGATTGTCACCGTCGGGTGCGTTTCACATCACTGTTGTTAACAACCCAGGCAAAGCGCGCCTAAGGAAGTTTTCACTTCAAAAACCCATCGGCACTGTTTAGGTTAGACAGAACTAGTTCCAACGATTAAAAACACATTATCTCCCTCAACTTAAGTTTACCAATGAATGGAATTTATGAATTAATAAATTTTGTGTTCTCATATTTAATGAAAATATTTATTATAAAAATTAATAAAATTTTTTTTATTTAGCTGTACGCAAGGCCCATTTAATATTTGGTAAGTATTTAAATTTGTGGAGGTAAATGCAGCGCGTGTGGATGAATGAAGATGTTGTGTCAAATAATTATTTAACATTGATATACCAAAGAATTTTATTGAACGATTTGATATTTATATATACAATACCGAACGTATAATGTCATCAGAATAATGGCGCGTAGAAAGTGTCATATTTCAGATGCATAGTTGTCGTTTGCACCTTACCCAGTGACCTTATGAATTGCTGTAGCGGCGAAACTGTTTCTTGTACAGCGCTGCTGCCACATGACGCGTAAAAAGTGTCATATTTCAGTTATATGTACAGATTGTATCAAATTAAACCTGTGCATAAGACAGAGATCGATACATAAAGCAATAAGTAAGAATGAGATAAATGATCGCTTAGGATGTTACGTGGTTACTGTAAATAAATAATTTTTATACAACCTAATAGCGTCATCTTTGTTTTTTCGCTCCTTCTATGCTGTAAAAATGTAAATCTTTTATCAATTTAATTTACAGTAACCACGTAACTTCTTATTAGCGATCATTTATCTCAATCTTACTTATTGCTTTATGTATCAATCTCTGTCTTACACACTGAATGCCCTATGCACAGGTTTAATTTGATACAATCTGTATATGCATAGTGGTTGTCGTGTACACTATACTTAACAGACACAAAACTCCCCTTTGATCTACGATTTAATTTGATTTCTAAATACATTTTTCAGCCACAAAAGACGAGCTACCATATTTTTATGCACCAATAGCGATTATAATTTGCGTAAATACGATATTATTTATATTAACGGCGAAAGAATTGGCTGCTACGATTACAAATACAAAGGAAATCGTAAGAGATGCCGGCAACCAACCAGAACGATTCATTGACACTTTGGATTTCAAATTCAGATGGAGAAAGTATAAAAAACTGTAAGTAAATTGCAGGCGCGTTTTTACCCGACTGCGAAGCAAAGGAGTGGTAATGTGTTTAACAGTCTATGTATGTATGTATGTTCCTTTGAAGCACTATACAGACCAAACGCCTGGGCCGATTTTTATGATTCACACGTCAATCGATTCCCCTTAGTCCGGCGAGTATCACTAAAGACATGACGTTAGTGAAAATTCAATATGGCGACTACAGGACGCCATATTGTGAAAATGAAAAAAATGAATGTCAACAAACTATGTCAAGTGGGGTATCGTTGAATAGGTATTTAAAAATAATTTTTAGTTTTCCCTCAACATTTTTCGATTCGACTGACCGTTTAGGATCTATATCGATTTATTTTCAACTAAAAAACATTTGAAATAAAAAAATTATTAAAAAACAAAAAACCCGACTGCGTAAAAATCGAACTTAAAAGATGGAAACAAGATCAAATGATAACATGCAGTCGGAGGTATTTCTGTTCAATTTGTTACTACTATGCCTCCGACTGCATGTTATCATTTGATCTTGTTTCCATCTTTTAAGTTCGATTTTTACGCAGTCGGGTTTTTTGTTTTTTAATAAATTTTTTATTAATCTTTCTAGACCTTCGGTACAAGCACCTGTAAGGGTCCGTGCATAACATAATCTTTTCGGGTTTATTGCAAATTATTTGTCAACCACTTTATTTATAAAATCCTCTAGGTTGTCACTAATAAGCTTTCTGTGAGCAGTCATCATTGCTGGGCCATTCTTCTATCTACATTTTTCGAATCTATAGGAAGGGGGCAGCTGCCAAACCCCTCCCCCCTTGGCGATACAAGCGGCTAATTCCTGCAGTCAGGGTCCATTCTGATTGGTCGAATCTTGATGTCGTTTTACACACAAACACACACACAAACGAACGTAACAACTAGTGAACTCTGTATACTAATATGGATAGTTGACAGCGATTAAAAAATGAGTTTTGTATGTGGACAATGTTCAAATAGGTACATATTCTTCAAGACAGGCATTAATATTCACAAAATTAGAATGAAAACTTCAGGTAAGGCTTGTAATCTAAATCTTTCTATAAAAGTCGATCAATTTTTTGACATTTCAAAATAAAACCTAATTTATTATTATTATTTGAGATATTAGGATGTCCAAAATTTATACAATAACAGTGTTCTTGAGAAATTGGAACAGAAAAATAAATTTTAATTAAGTTTTGTTTTCAAATGTCAGAAAATTGATCGACTTTTATAGAAAGAATTAGATTACAAACCTTTCATTCTAATTTTGTGAACATTAATGCCTGTCTTGAAGAATATGTATTTGAACATTCTCCACATACAAAACCCATTTTTTTAATCGCTATCAACTATCCATATTAGTATACAGAGTTCACTAGTTAGTTGTTTAGTTCGTTTAGGTGTGTGTTTGTGTGTGTCAAACGGACATCAAGATGGGGTATTCGACAAATCAGAATAGACCCTGACTGCAGAGCCTAGACGCTTGTCTTGGCGACGCCCTTGACTCTAGTGTATTATAAATTTCCAGATTCCGTCTGTACAGCGTTCTATTCACGGTAATGGGTCTAAACTGGTCGGTGGAAATCTTGTCCTGTATGGTCGAAAACAAGCAGAAGGTCATTTGGACAGTTTTCGACATTTTAAGCGCGATGCAAGGCGTCATCATTTTTGGAATATTCGTGTGTCAGAGGAGCGTCAGAAAGTTGGTCATCCACAGAGTGAGGAGGGTTGTCAACAAAAAAGAGGAACACAGGAATATGGCGTGTTTTTCGTGCAGGAGAAACACTTCCGTCAAAATATTCGGTTTGACGGATGAACCTAACCATAATAATTATTGTAACTAGTTGTAATATATTAAATAGATTTATACGGCTGTTTCGCAATTGAAATTTTTTTTTTGAAAGAGCAGCCAATTACATAATTGATTCCTGCAAATATCGGAAAAAATCATTTTGACAACCATAGTCACAGTTAGGACTTTAACCTGAACCTTTCCACTATCGCGGCGGAATGAGCTTACAATTACTTAACTGTGACATGATTACCAATCTAACATTCTCCATATATGCAAAGGAATCAATTAATCAATAGATTTCCACTATACATGCAAGTGTTATTAATTATAGCTAGGTTGTAGATGTGAATCATCGTAATTTTCAATTACATGAATAGCTCTCGCTATTACGATGATTCACATCTACAACCTAGCTATAATTAGGTATTTAAGTTTAAAAAAAATTATTAATTTTTTAATTTTTTCTAATAATTTAACATAAATATTATTGAAAATCGAAAAGAAGAAAATTTTTAAAGCTATAGATAAATTACTAAAAATTAATTAAAATGTATAAAAATTTAAAAAATATCACGTGACTTCAAAACGCGCCAGGAATGTTTGTGACGTAGTTATGTTAAAATGTGTCTGCATTTGTTGGTATTTGTGTATATGTATTATAGGTCGAGAGCTAGGCGTAAATTTATATAGCTCATTTGTGACAGGATGAAATTTTCAGGGAAGGTAGAATCTAGTATGACAAAGAATAAGTGCTAGGGTTGCCTCGTCAAATCCTGGTGCGAAGGCCGGGAGGAGCTCACTTCCGGTGCAAAATACACATATTTCATTAGCTCATAATTATCTTTCGTCATTATATGACAGCATACAATTGACGCCATATTGTAGATCTCAAAGAGCTGTATTGAAATAAATAGGGTTGCCTAAGGAAATTTTGGGTAACACATTGAAAACTTATAAATTATATTTGTTTTTTTGACATTTTTAAAGCTGTCAAATAACATTATGTATATATGTATACTTATATATTGTAACCGTTCTGAAATGAGTTATCGGCCTTGTGTTTGGCAAACATTCATACGTATGTCTAGTTATTTATAACTTTATGTTTTCAACGCATTTGGTTTCTAACTCATATCCGTATAATTACGCAGGAATTGCCTGAATCTGGTATTGACAATTTTCCCAAGAATTTATGTATTTTAGGGTAGCAATTTCTTATTTTTATTTTTCAACGTAATTCAACGTGCACCTCTTATATAAATTAGTATAAATTACTTACTTGAAGGTCGTAGTAACCTGTAATAAAAGTTTTAAAAAAGGTGGTTTGGAGTTTGTTTCGAAAAGAGAAAAAAGGTTGATTTTTGTTTGTGATTTTAAATTTGGTTTGACACTAAAAACTAATTGAAGCATTTGACTTTACTGAACCTCGATTAATATTTTTTCTTGAAATTCAACTTTATCAGACGCAGGTATAAAGTTAACTAAGCGAATATAAAACCAAAATAACTATAATGAAAAAATGGAAAATAATAATAATTTACTATAATAAAAGAAAAAACCGATTGATTTGTGAGTCAGAATTGTCAATCTTTATTATGGCAACTTTTCAGCAACTATTTTGTTGCCTTCTTCAAGCCTAAAATTACATTTTTAGAATTATGTAATTTTAGGCCTGAAGAAGGCAAACATTGCCAATGATTGACAATTCTGATTCACAAATCAACCGGTTTTTTAATTTTATTATATTACATACGTGAGTGATCGACATGAGTTTCAATATAGTTTACTATACATTAAACTATTCAAAAATGTTCCGAACAAAGGCAATAACATTTTATGAATTATTATTAAATTACTTATTCTAAGCATACTTATATTAACGTGCTATTAAAATATTTATTATTTTTTTTTACAATAATATTATGTAAACATTTTTAAACAAAACGTAGTTTAAGGTAGTTGCTTTGAAAAAAAGTCAAGAAAATCATGAAATAAAAATTATATATATTTTTTTTAATAAAGGTATCTCTTTATGCTAGTTAAATTAGAAAATAATGCGAGATATTTTTTGTTGAAAATTGAATTTTTAACATTTTTAATATAGGTAAGGTGCTAAAAAATATCACATTAATAATTTTTCAATAAGAAAAAAAACAATACATAATAATCTATCTGTTTTTTTAATAAAAAAAAAAAAAAAAAAAAAAAAAAACGATGCATGACACATTACCGCTGATAATGTTAGTAAAAAAACTATAATTATTGACCACGTAGTTTCAAAATGCAATAACAAATGACATTTGGCGACGTTCATTTAAACGATTTTACACCCGTACCTAAAGATGTTTCACATCAAAAATTTAAATTTTTGCATATACTGATACTACTTTACAAAATGTATAACTTTTCTTTTCCGTGATACAGGATTTAACTATTATATTTTATCCAATTTTGAGCAGTTATTAACAATTTATAATTTTCGAAATGTCATTTTCTTAAAAACTATGGTTACCATGCTGGACAAAGGGCCACTTTGTAATTTTGAGCTGTTTGAATTTATACATATATACATATACATATAAAAATTGACATTTTGCACCGGAAGTGGCTTATCCCGGCCGTCGCACCAGGATTTGACTAGGCAACCCTAGCGCTTTTTCTTTGTCATAATTAATACTACCTTCCCTGAAAATTTCATCCTGTCACAAATGAGCTTCATATATTAACGCCCGCCTCTTGGTCTATTACACATACTATCAAAAATAATAAATTTTTAACTTGGTAACCATGGATACAAAGACCATAGATAACATAATGACGTCACACGCGTTCGGATTCTTTCGGCGCGTTATCGGAACTGAGTTTAAAAATTAATATTTATTTAAATATAACTTTTTAATTAGTAAGCAAAAAAATTAAAAAAAAACAGTTTTGCTATAAAACTTGTATGTGGTCCTTCCATTAAAGTAAAAAAAAAAATTCATTTAAAAACCCAATTAATAACACTTGCATGCATAGTGGAAATCTATTGATTAATTGATTCCTTTGCATATATGGAGAATATTAGATTGGTAATCATGTCACGGAGAGTAATGTAAGCTCATTCCGCCGCAATAGTTATAATATGTTTTTGCCATAGCCACTATAAAATAACTACTTTACATGCATGTATGTATGCGTGGAATGGGTCAGGTGTGTTGAAAATGTTTTCAAAACACACTATATATAGTGTAGAACAGCGGTTCTCAATCTTTTTTGGTGACGGAACCCTTTTGGAAAGCGAAATACTTGACGGAACCCTACAATAAAACAATGGTTTTTAAAAGTGTATTCTTTATTAATAAGCATAATAAAAGTACAATGTAACAGTTACTTATTACTTACTTACATAACAAGTATAATAATAGAAGATATTAAAAAAGAAAAAATCTAACTAATGGGAGGTATGAAACTGTTTTTTATTTTTCATCAATTGGTTGATATCAGGTTTGATAGAGGACAGTTGAAGTCTCATATCAGGTTCAGCGTCCAGTCTATTGCGGTATTTTGTTTTCGTGGCTGCATAGGTTGAGAATCCTGTTTCGCACAAATATGTTGTTGGAAACGGGAGAAGAATATTCAGAGCCATTTTGGCAAGCATTGGCTATTCATCACGGATTCTGCACTAAAAATCGTTAAGAGGCGTCGTTTTAAACAGTGACTCCATACTTGTGTCTGATGACATTTCTAAAAGAGATTCATATATCTCGTTTGACATATATGTCAAACGAGATATATGAAACTTTCGGGCTTTTGTAAGTTGGGTAAAAAAGGATTATGAATCCATGAATTCAGTTTCATTTTTGTATTCTGTTCTTCTGGAAAATACTTCTCAAAAGATGCGCGCATCGAAGTGAGATATTTGACCAATTCTTCAAATACATCATCTTATATAATAAGTTCGACTGCGCCTCGTGAATCGTGCTACGCCTCGTCAGAAGTCAGAACGGTCGACCAGGGAGAGGTGTGTTTTAATTTTTTTTCTAAATTCTTGCGGAACCCCTACAGAAGTATCGCGGAACCCTAGGGTTCCGCGGAACACACTTTGAGTATGGCTGGTGTAGAAAATAAACAGGTCTGATACACCTGCTATTACCCATAAATGTGAAGTTGGCAACGCAAATGAACTGTCAAAAATATTTGAAAATGCTGAAAATGAAGTTAAAAGCAGCTATTTTATAGTGGGTATGAAAAAAAAATACCATATACAGGGTGGTGACCGTGACTGCTACACATAGGGATTTAACCCGTAAAATCAAAATCGCAATTTCCTGCTTCCCTAATTATTTTAGGAAAAATATCTTCAAATAAAAGTTTTAGAACATAAAATTCTGCATCTAAATAATTAAACAAAATTAATTTTGCATGCTTTGTAACGGCAGAAGTTTGATATGAAAATGTCAAATTTACCTCAAAAACAGATAAAAATTATTTTTAAAAATGATATTTCAATGATAAACTGTCGTTTTGTCACGCTCTACAACTTGTTTGTTTATTATATTACGGCCGCTCCTTCAATTAAACAAATGAAAATTAGTGTGGATATATCTTATCAGTTCCGACGTCAATGGCGGCGACGTCTTAGAAAAATAGTCGGCGTTTTCCGTATAAGGTAAAAAAATGCCTTTATTCCTGGTAAACTCACCCATTTCTTTATACTATACATATTTATATTGTAACAAAACTGTTTTCTTACGTGGGTGGAATAAATTATTTATTTACAATAATTAAAAAAGTGTAACAACAATAGATAACAATAAGATGTAACAATTATATCTCAATTTATGACTGTCAACACTGTTTATATAATAATAACACGAACAATAATTCTTAAACGAGCTGAAGCGCTTAAACACTGAACAATTTATATGCTGTATTTATTTCAAATCGACACTGTCACACGACTCTCGTTGTTCTCTCCGGTGACTGTTCTTGCTTATATAGAGCTAGAAGCTTGACCCCCCCACGCTCGCGCGCTTTCCAGAACATTCTGTTGATTACCATGTGTCTTCGATATCATGCCACGCCGCACCATTGTTACTTGTTCTCGATGATTCCATTGTCGCCAGTGGCGTAACTCTGGGGTTTTGCTACTATTATATATCTGTAAAATAAGTAAAACTAGCTGTCCTATAGGTTGCTTAAAAATCGAACAAATTGTTCCCCTTTGTATTCAAATAATTTCCTGTTTAAATTGGTAACTAAAATGTAAACTATCATTATTTTGACAATATGAATTGGTGCTAACCCCCAAATAACCTTAGCTGTTGGTGGTCTTTAAAACACAATTACCAATTAAAAAAAATTATTTTGACATAACGCAAATTATTTATTGCTTTTTTTCCAAAGCCTGCTTACAGTACATCATCTATTTTGTGAGGTTAAAAATCAATTAATCGAAATTCTATTTTTAACCCTTAAAATCCACTTATCTCAATTCTGAGACTTTATTGGACATCTGCACCGCGAGCCCTTTCAAGTGACACCCCAATCGTCCAAATTGGTTCAATAGTTTAGGAAGACATAGGCGTACAAAAAAAACCCTGGCCTATTAATATACAGATGGTGACCGTGACTGCTGCACATAGGGATTTAACCCGTAATTATTTTAGAAAAAATATCTTCAAATAATAGTTTTAGAACATAAAATTCTGCATCTAAATCATTAAACAAAATTAATTTTGCATGCTTTGTAACGGCAGAAATTTGATATGAAAATGTCAAAATTATCTCAAAAACAGATAGCGATAGCCATGGAACTTCAAAATGATTAGAAATTATTGACACCTAAAACGTCAACATTTTGTTCAAGTTTCATGGCTATCGCTATTTGTTTTTGAGGTAATTTTAATATTTACATATCAAATTTCTGCCGTTACAAAGCATGCAAAATTAATTTTGTCTAATGATTTAGACGCAGAATTTTATGTTCTAAAACTATTATTAAAATCCATTTTTCCTAAAATAATTAGGGAAGCAGGAAATCGCAAAAGTTTGATTTTACGGGTTAAATCCCTATGTGCAGCAGTCACGATCACCACCCTGTATATGTAGATACTACGTCGTCATTTCAATTTAAATTCGTGGTCACAAGGATAAATGACTTATTACAATGGAGTCTTAACAAGTATTTAAAAATTATACTTTAATTTAAATATTACTAGCGATTCCGTCCGGCTTCGCCCGGGTGCTAAGAAAGTATGATTTATTATCCCACCCCCCGCTTATTACGCCATAAATTTTGTAACACAGATACACAAGACAGAAGCGGTAAGAGTGATGACACACACAGCGGTTTGTCAGGGGTTTCACAGCGGTTCTGCTCAGACTAGCCACCTCAAGCCGCCTCGACATAACACACGCACAGCGTTGTCCACACGGCGGCTTGGCGGTTCTTGTGGTGAACGATGTGTCGAGGCAGCTTACAGTCGGCAGACATTTCTCGCCGCGGTGTGTGTTTTGCATCATTGAAAAACACTAACATTCGTGCCGACTTGACAAACGCCTCAGCACAAACCGCTGTGTGTGTCATCGACCTAAGGGTTTGCTTCACGTGTTGCGTCCGTTGAGAGCAAGGGTGGGGTAACCGACCAATAAAAAACGAGAATGACTGCTATCCCTTGTCGCTCGTGTAAGGAATCCTCGGCGACCGAGTGACCACGGTTTTATCTATATTTATCTTGTCGATCTAAAATAGGTATTTTTGAAATTTGGACTTTGAACTCTAATCAATAATATGAAATAATCTAAAGTTTGACGATAATTAATGATAATGAATTATTTAAGTATGTATCATCCGTATTATGTATTACAAAACTCATACAACATAATAATTTATACACTCAGCGATCAGTGGCGTAGAGTATTTTTTGTACTTACAAAATTTTCACAATACATTAACAAATTATACAAATAAATGCTTAAATTAGCATTACTGTTAAGCAGGGGTGGAACTACATAGGGACTAATAGGGCTTAATTGACCGAGAGCTAGTGACAATTTTTTGGTATTATTTATTCAAGGCCTTATTTTTGTGAAGATGTTTACGGAGGCACATTAAAGTATCCTGAGTAAGGAATTTTGCTAGATAGCGGTATAGGAGGGATGCAGACCGCCCCCAACATGTAACAAAAAAAAAAATAGTCACAATTATTATTGCTTCAAGGCTGACATTATTTGTATAGCTTATCGGCGACCCAATAATGCCATTATAATATTTGCAGATCGATTGGTCAGTATTAAAGGGGTGGCAGATCACCCTAAACGTGTCATGTACCCGACGAAATTTATATTATTAGTTCAAGGTTCAAATATTAATATGTTGTTACGGCGACTGTTTTAAGCATATATTTCAATTTGCAGAACAAAATGTCGGTATTAAACCCCTTGCAGAACGATATAAACACCTAGGCGAGCAAATTTCCCTCTAAGAGACGGGGTTAATACCGACATTTTGTTCTTTAAATTGAAATATATGCTTAAAACAGTCGCCGTAACAACATATTAAAATTTGAACCTTGAACTAATAATATAATAATAATAATAATTAGGGTGATCTGTCACCCCTTTAAAACTGACCAATCGATTTGCAAAATATATTATAATGGCATTATTGGGTCACCGACAAGCTATACAAACAATTTAGCGATAATAATTGTGACCATTTTTTTTGTTACATCTTGGGGGCGGTCTGCATTCCTCCCATACCGCTATCTAGCAAAATCCCTTTCTCAGGACACTTTAATATGCCTCCCTCAAGATCTTCACAAAAATAAGGCCTTGAATAAATAACACCAAAAAATTGCCACTATGCTCTGGGTTTATAAGCTTTGGGCCCCCAAGCATCAAGGGCCCACAAAAATTGAATTATTATAAATTTTTAGTACCTTTTCATTAACAATCAATACTTATCGTATATTAAAAGTAGTTAATGTTATATAATAATAATGATAATTTATGGTATTACTATTATTTGTTTTATTTTAATTCTTAATCTAACAAAAAACAGGGCCCCATTGAACTTCAATAAGCCCTAGGCCCCGAAAAACCTAGATCCGCCCCTGCTGTTAAGGTACACCCATAGAATGACGTAACGTTACAAAGCAGCAATACTAATGAAAAATTTATTTTAAACCTATATGTCACCGTCGGGACTAAAACCCGATTCTTCTACTATCGCGACGGTTGAGTTATCATATTTTACTCTACAATGACACGATTAAATAATCAATAGTTTGAAATATAAAGCAATATTTCAAATTTTGCAAATGTACTGGACACTATTTATATATTTATTTTGTTGTAAGCTGTGATACTGTTGGAATGTTTTTTCTTTCAATTTACCCTTGGAAATGTAATTTCAAAGATAGAGTAATTTGAAAAAATAGATACTTTGAGCAGTATCTACTTTATTTTTACAAAACAGTCTTTTTAGATAGGTACCTATATAAGATATTCCCAGGTATGATGTTAACGAATTTTTATGTTGCCGATAGTTTTATATTCTAATTTATTGTATTAAATTTTCCTTGATGTCTTTCAAATAGATTGTAAGAATATCTCAACTATGAATATAAATATCTAAGGTGTTTTTTTTTAGTTTTATTTTTCCTGTAATTTGGCACGTGCTTTTATGTCCACCAAAACTTTAAGATGCGTAATCTAAAAGACTTAACTGTTTAAAAATATAATAAAATAAAAAACTGGATGGGTACAGTTCAGCTTGTAAAGCTGTGACTATTTCTTAAGTCTATTTATAGAAAAAATAACGCTGAATCGATTCCAACAACCCGCACTTTTATTTTCAAAGATATAAACAGCATCTGAGGGATTTTTGAGTTTTCTTAAAAATGCCAAAAGTAAGAAGACCCCCCTCTTTGTACAAATTTGCGAAATTTTTGAAAAATAAATTCAACCCGATTCGTCTGATAATAAGTCTATTTATAGAAAAAATAACGCTGAATCGACTGCAACAACCCGCACTTTTATTTTCAAAGATATAAACAGCATCTGAGAAATGTTTGAGTTTTCTTAAAAATGCCAAAAGTAAGAAGACCCCCCTCTTTGTACAAATTTGCAAAAATTTTGAAAAATAAATTCAACCCGATTCGTCTGATATTAAGTCTATTTATAGAAAAAATAACGCTGAATCGACTCCAACAACCCGCACTTTTATTTTCAAAGATATAAACAGCATCTGAGAAATGTTTGAGTTTTCTTAAAAATGCCAAAAGTAAGAAGACCCCCCTCTTTGTACAAATTTGCAAAATTTTTGAAAAATAAATTCGACCCGATTCGTCTGATATTAAGTCTATTTATAGAAAAAATACAGCTGAATTGACTCCAACAACCCGCACTTTTATTTTCAAAGATATAAACATCATCTGAGGGATTTTTGAGTTTTCTTAAAAATGCCAAAAGTAAGAAGACCCCCCTCTTTGTACAAATTTGCGAAATTTTTGAAAAATAAATTCGAGCCGATTCGTCTGATAAAAAAAGTATGTTTTGCCATACCCACTACAAAATAGGTACTTTCGATGCATGTATAGCGACCTGTAATGGGTCATTTAACTGACAGGCGTACGGAAAGTATTTTACTTACCGTACTAGTGCTGTAAATAAACGGTTGCCATAGTAACTCCTGTTTATTCGCTCTATCCGCCAGCGTGCGCTTGCCGTTACTTACTCACGACCTTCACGGCATACTGTACAAGTCAATGGCGACGCAAATGAACTGTCAAAATTTTTTTTAAAATGAAATGAAAAGTAGGTATTTTGTAGTAGGTATGGCAAAAAATATACCATATATATCTCGTTTTTTCATACTGTCATAACTCGTCGTAATATAGTCCATTGCACATCTAGATATACAATCTACTATAAATATGCCTCTACACTTTTTCGATGTTTTTTAAAATTATTCTATACTAAATAACAACGATGTAAACCTTGTTGCTAAATAAACTAACAAAAGCTTGTTTCATACAACGCGTTGTATGAATAAGTCGAAGTGAAAAGCATATACCTACCCGGGAACAAGGCGTAGTCCTAAGTCAAAATCTAATAATAATCTGTACATTTATGAGGCACAGCAGCATCGAAGCGTACGGCACTGCTTTTAGCATATCGAAACTCCTACCTATAGATAATTGCCTACACAAAATAGAAAAGCGCCACCTGTGATACAGTACCTATTATCTTTTATATAGCTCCATACAGTTAAAATCCGAAAATCAGAATGCAAATAAAACAAATTGTATTTATACAGTATGTAAATAGGTAAGGTATTAATAAAACATTCAGCATTGGAAATAGATGATTGGTCAGAATGTCACGGAAATTGATGACGGAAGTGACGTCACGACTCACGCGTATGTTTAAAAGTAAAAATACTATTGATTTGTAAAATATTTTAACAAAATATATAAAAATACTTAACACTTTCAATTTCAGAAAAAAAATTTTGAGTGAATTTTACATATTAAAAACACAATATTATTATGTCCTGACATAAAATTAAATGCTTATACATAGGAAGAGATACGAAGAACGACGAATTATTATTATGTTGCGACATAATTATAATTATTTAGGATTCTTCTCTTGGAAAAATAAAAATATGTTTATTATCTTGTGACATAAAAATAATTGAAAATAATTTTATTATGTGTAGAGATAATAAATATTTTTATATAACACATGCACGCTTTTAGTGTTTTTTCGTATCAGTTTTGCGGACTTTAAATGGCCGTTTATTGACAAGTGACGTCATGATCCATTATGAAACGCTTTTCGATGAATAATGGAAAAACATTTGAAAAACCCGTTATCTAATGAACATTTTATACCTCTTTTCGGTGTTATAAATGAAATATGGTTACTATGGTAACGAAGTGATTAAATATTGTATCGAGCCCAATGTTTTTATTATGAGATGTACTTCTGTCAGTGACATAAAATTATTCAATTAAAGTCTAAAACCATGCATGTGTTATATAAAGTATAGTGTGCAACACGTATGCTAAATATTTATGCGTCAGGCGCGATGTTTTCAGCACTCGTATTCGGTTCGCGATGCTCACTCGCCAAGGCTCGTGAGCGCTCTCCTACTACTCGTGCTGAAAACATCGCGCCTGACGCATAAAGATGTATTTAGCATACTAGTCACACAATATACTATTTTAACTAAAAATATCCTGACGAAAAATAATAAAATTATGCCCCTACATAATAATAAATCAGTTAATTTACTATAAACCAATACAAAAAATGAATAATTTAAATTTCCAGAATTAATATTATGTACATAATTTTATTTCTTAAATTTTTATTGTTGAATTAAAATTATGTACCTACATAATTTTAATTCTTCATCTCTTTCTACAGTATAGTGTAACATACTAGAAACTAGAAAGAGATAATTTTAAATCAAGAATATAAATTCAAGAAATAATATTAATTCGGAAATTTTGTTTTATTATAATTAAAATGTTTCCAAAAAAAATTTATTTCTGTTTTGCCTTTTTAAATTTAAGATAATTTTGCTTCTACTATTAAATAGTAAAACGACGTGCCATAATAATCCTATGGACAAATGGTATGGTCAGTTTATCTGATTTGCACTGTATTGTTGTGACCTCGGCCGTAGACGACCGCGATGTTCAGAATTCCGTTTAACTGGGACCGCGTGGTAGCGCCAAGTTTCATTTCGTACATCCATCAGTCGATTAAAATACGCGGACGAAGTTGCACGTGAAAAACCAATTCTGACCGTCCTTCTAGTGTGCTGTGCTATTGTGTGACGTGTTTTGTTTATTATTAGGGCCGGCATTGTTGCGTGACATTTCACTCTTTGTGCGTCGGTGGCGCAATGTCGTGATAAAATCAAATCGTGAACGTTCCTTCGGTAAATAAAACAGTGATTTAAAAATACTATTTGTGGTTTGTACTACAAATTAGCCAATAATCAATTATTATAACATTAACTACTTAGTTTTTTAATGATGAATAGTATATTGTGCGACTAGTGGGAGAAAGAGGAGATTCCTCGAGTGTAGACTTTACCGCACTCGCTACGCTCGTGCGGCAAAATCCACACTCGAGGAATCTCCTCTTTCGACCAATAGTCGCACACAATATTTTGTTCATCTACCGCAAGAAATATGTCATTTCGTGGCTCTGCTGAGCATGGGCGAAAAAATGGTTGACCTGACTGATTGACGAAACTATCAAAACTTGCCTAAACGTTCCCCGTAATGAACGTGGGCGAAATGCTATTTCGCCCACTCTCTACGTCTACAGTCAGAGAATTCATTATTTCGCCCACTCTCAGTAGAGCCACGAAATTACATATTTCTTGCGGGTGTTGAACAAAATTATTTAATGATTACATTTTGACTAGAGCTTCCATACCGGAATTCCGTGAATTTCGGAACTGAATTTTGATATTAATGAAAATATTAAAAATTAATAATTTTTTTCTTAATTTGCTGACTAGAAAGGCGAAAGTCGGCCTTAAAGTCTTAATAAAGATTTTTACCCATGATTGATGATGTCTAGAGTTATATAAATTACTAGCGGTCCCGTCCGGCTTCGCTCGGGCGCTAAGAATTTATGATTTGTTATCCCTCCGCGAGAAATTCTCCCTCTGCGAAGCGTAGTCGGGCTGGTGGTGTTTATAATATTAGTAGAGGATTCCGCTAATACTCTAAAATGCAAAAGAATTTTCGAGTTACGTTTTGTTACTATCCCACGACCCACAGGAATTATCCCCCCGCGAGAAATTTATCAAAATTAAATATAGCCTATATCACTCAGGGATAGTGCAGCTTTCTATTAGTGAAAGAATTTTTAGAATCGATTCAGTAGTTCCAGAGATAAGAATTTATGATTTATTATCCCCCCCCGCGAGAAATTCTCCCCCTACGAAGCGAAGACGGGGGGTTGACGGTGTTTATAATATTAGATGATTCCGCCTATATGCTCAAAATGCAAAAGAATTTCTGAGGTACGTTTTGTTACTATCCCCCAAGAATTATCCCCCCCAACGAGAAATTTATCAAAATAAAATATAACCTATATCATTATATTATTTCACTAATAGAAAGGAACAATTCTATTAGTGAAAGAATGTTTAGAATCGGTTCAGTAGTCCCAGAGAATACCCCGTACATACAAACTAACAAACAAACTTTTCCTCGTTGAAATATTTGTATAGATAAGTTATCAAGACGTGTTATCAAGCGTTCCTAATTATAAAACTAATCGATAATGTTGAATATTGACTTTTTTTGTTTATTTGCAAATTTCTCTCGAATATGAATTGGTGCTGGGCCCAAATAACCTTAACTGTTGATGGTCTTTAAAACACACACACACACACATGCAATATTTTTGTAGACCTTTCTCGATATTGGAACTAATTCCGGAATTCCGAAACTGAGAACCAAAATATCGAAACCAGTTTCAGAATTGAGGATGCCTTATTATTGACGAAGGACTACATATTCTCGGGTATACGCCACTAACTTCGACTTACTTAACACAAACATTTTTAAATTTGACCTGTAGCGCCCCAAGAAGAAACCCATTAGCTTTAATTTGACGCAAAATTGGATGCAAAAATACCTAGTTTGGGATAAAAAATAGTATCGGGAACGTATAACAAAGTTTTAGGCGGGATGGAGGGGGCTAGACCCCTCTTAATTATGAAATCTTAAAAAACGAGATATATGGGTTTTTTGTAAAAACTATTAATTAAGATATACACTTTAACTTCTAACACCTTATTAAAATTAATAAGCGATAATAATTATTTAAATTTATTTATTGTGCAACATGCGGTAATTATTGCATAATATTATTGTTTCTACTATAAACAAATTAAAAATAAATGCTTAAAATGATTTTATTGACTTCGTAAAGCAAAGCGATTTAAATCTAGATTTTTAATTTTTTTTTATTATTATTTCATAATATATTTTTTGCAACACTTGCATCAAAAGTACAATTTTAGATGGCTGTGTACCGTTTGAAAAATAAATTATAATTTAAAAAAACTAAAAAACACGCTTTAATGAACTAAAAAGTAAAAAATAATTAATTTTATTTTAAAAAAGCGTGGGGTAGTATGAAAATATGATAAGAAGCACCCCACGCTTTTTTACAATAAAATAAATTATTTTTTACTTTTTAGTTCATTAAAGCGTGTGTTTTAATTTTTTTAAATTATAATTTATTTTTGCTTTTCAGTCCTGGAGATCCTGGTCAGGATAATGGGACAAACTTATGGAATTATTGTATTGTCATCGGTCCTTGATAAGTGTGCAAAGTTTCAGTTCAATCTGAAGTTTTTTGCTTTTTTTTTTTTAGTCCTGGAGATCCTGGTCAGGATAATGGGAAAAACTTATGGAATTATTGTATTGTAATCGGT
This sequence comes from Mongoloraphidia duomilia, assembly GCA_039654895.1. NCBI lineage: Eukaryota > Metazoa > Arthropoda > Insecta > Raphidioptera > Raphidiidae > Mongoloraphidia > Mongoloraphidia duomilia. The sequence continues at coordinate 3,741,192 of CM077524.1, forward strand.
CCTTGATAAGTGTGCAAAGTTTCAGTTCAATCTGAAGTTTTTTGCTTTTTTTTTTTTAGTCCTGGAGATCCTGGTCAGGATAATGGGTCAAACTTATTGAATTATTGTATTGTCGTCGGTCCTTGATAAGTCGACAAAGTTTAAACTAAATCTGACCATTCAAAGTTAGTCAAAATCAAGTTCAAAGAAGTCGGTTACAAACTGACAAACAAGCAAGCAAGCAAGTACGCAAGCACGCAAACATACAGGTGAAGCTAATATAAGCGTGTTAATGATTCTTTATGGAAGCTTCTACTGCATTCCAACAAGTTACAATTTAGTTTATTTTCGGTTTATTTTTATTAATGTGATTAACTTTTGTATAAATCATTAAAAACATGACTCTCGCATGATGTGAACTTTGTAGGCGCGTTGCTAAACACATCGATCGATACTCAGTAAATAGTGCTTGTATTGTAGAAAGTGTGGAAATTTCGAATTTATAATATGTAGAGATAAACACATCGATCGATACTCAGTAAATAGTGCTTGTATTGTAGAAAGTGTGGAAATTTCGAATTTATAATATGTAGAGATAAACACATCGATCGATACTCAGTAAATAGTGCTTGTATTGTAGAAACTGTGGAAATTTCGAATTTATAATATGTAGAGATAAATATATCGATCGATACTCAGTAAATAGTGCTTGTATTGTAGAAAGTGTGGAAATTTCGAATTTATAATATGTAGAGATAAACACATCGATCGATACTCAGTAAATAGTGCTTGTATTGTAGAAACTGTGGAAATTTCGAATTTATAATATGTAGAGATAAACATATCGATCGATACTCAGTAAATAGTGCTTGTATTGTAGAAAGTGTGGAAATTTCGAATTTATAATATGTAGAGATAAACATATCGATCGATACTCAGTAAATAGTGCTTGTATTGTAGAAACTGTGGAAATTTCGAATTTATAATATGTAGAGATAAACATATCGATCGATACTCAGTAAATAGTGCTTGTATTGTAGAAAGTGTGGAAATTTCGAATTTATAATATGTAGAGATATTGTTCTTTCTTTGCATAAATCTTTAATTCTTTATTTCAAGTTAACAAAATTCCACTTATATAAGGTACTACACTGTTACGTCGTGAAGTCTCTTCCTTTAACTGCTAGTCATGACCTTCAGTCGTCCTCTGCTGTGCTGCCACCGTGCAGGTCGTCCGTGCGCGTGCCCGGCGGATTTAAAATTAAGAAATACGATGATACGAGGCGTGTTCTTTACATAATCCTTCATATACCTATAAGTATATTATTATGCTAGCATATTTAATTAATTTTAAACTTGTCTTTAATCTCAAGTCAGTCAATATTTAAAATATCTCAAATTCGAATATTTAATAATTTAGTGCGGGTATCCCTTATTAGTATCAGTACGAGATGACTTCACTAGTAGAGGGCAGTATAGCCTAGTGGTTAGCGTGCTTAGTGCCGCAACCTCTGGACTGAACTGCCGTGGGTTCGAATCCCACCTGCGCTCATGGATGTTTTGTGATGTTATTTAGTTTTAAGATAGTTGTTATTTAGTGTAGTTGAAAGACGCTAATGACCTGAGATGTCGACGCGTCTATAATCTACAATAAATAAAAGACTTCAGTAGTTCCTCCTAAAAATGCAGGGCGGAAGGGTGGGAGGGTGTGGTGGTGACGATGTATGTCCTGTATGGACAATACCGGCTTTAGGGGGGGGGGGGCGACTGTCCAGGGCACCAAACCAGGAGGGGCGGCAGAAGGCTAGATTTTTTTTTATCACAGATTAAAATCCTCAACAAAAAAAGTTGGAAAAATATCGTTTGTGTGGCGGGGAGGGCGTTTAAAAAACTTACGCCCAGGGCATCTAACTCGCTAAGGTCGGCCCTGTGTACCATTTGGCCTACTCCTATATGGAGCACTATGTCCGAGTTCAATCGGACTGTTTATATAAAAGTAATAATATGAGAGTAACTGTAGATTTTAGTGTCGTATTATCAAAATATATAATAATAATATGTTGTTAGTCATTTATTTAATTACATTTAACATATTTCTTTGAAATATGAACGTATCTTGGAATGAAGACACGTTCCTTGATAAGATTGAATCGTGCAAAATATATTTTAATATAGGTATGTAAATATTTTTCGTATCAGTTTGCAATTGTTTCGATTGTAAAAACATCTCGTATCGCTCATCACTAAGTAGAATGATAAATCCCTTAATGTACCTCTCAAATTAGATTAGCTATTGGCATGTGCCGTATAATTGGATTGTCATTGTTTGATTAATTAATTAATTTTAACTAATCTAATGTAAACACTTAAGTTTTTAAGTAGATTTCCTTACATTTTTAGATGCATTTTATCGAAATTGGAATTTTGTCCTTCTGTCTTGGTGGTCACACTTATAATAAGATATAGCCGTCGCTAGCATTAGCTATGCATAGTCACTGCTAAGCTGTTTTAACAAGACAGTCAGTAACTGCGTAATTAAAGGCGTCAACCCATAATATGAACTTACTGTACAGTATGGTATCATAGTTCGCGTCCACAAGTAGGAGCATATGAAATATTTGAATTTTCCTTTTTTAATTTAGATGCTTTTTATTTGTAATTGTAACTAAAAAGTACAAAATAAAATTAATGTAAAATTAAAATAAAAGTAAAAAAAATTTTTAATAGAAGATAAAAAATTTATGATTAAAATTCTTTTGGAATAATTCGTTCAAAATACGCACTATGCTTAAATACATTGTGATATTGACATTACATAAACTCACATAAATACAATAAAACACAAACTATAGGCGGAGAGCTGGCGAAGTTTTTTCTCAAGTGTCTACGTAAGGCAAAATAATATTAAATAGAGTTTTGGTGTGTGAGTAAAACCACACTGCTAACTTCCCATTGGGTGCCCTTAAAGATTAGAGAACAGTCTACCGTATAAAGAAACTATTTGCAATAAACATTTTACAACAATTTTACATTGGTTTTTTTGTTATAAAAAGAACTGGCAATTCAAATTTTTTGAAAACCTTATCAGGTGTTTATTATGTAATTATGCGTCGATTGGAATTGGTACGGAGTCGATATCATTATTTGTTCTCGAGATATGCGAGCCGAAAAAAAGTTCACCAACGTACGAAAATAAATGCAGAAATAGTATATTGTGCGACTAGTGGGAGAAAGAGGAGATTCCACTCGTGTGTTTTACACACTCGAGGAATCTTCTCTTTCGACCAATAGTCGTACACAATATTTTGTTCAACTACCGCAAGAAATAAGTATGTCATTTCGTGGCTCTGCTGAGCGTGGGCGAAATAATGGGTGACCTGATTGATTGACGAAACTATCAACACTTGCGTAAACGTTCCCCGTAATGAGCGTGGGCGAAATGGCATTTCGCCCACTCTCTACGTCTACAGTCAGAGAATTCATTATTTCGCCCACTTTCAGTAGAGTCACGAAATTACATATTTCTTGCGGGTGTTGAACAAAGAAATTAGATGCTTCTGAAGAATATAAGTTTCAAGTTCAGTTGGGAAATAGTGATTTGACGATGTAGATTGTAGATAGTTTGTAGATTATAGACGCTCGACAGGCGAGTTGTGTGTGTGTTTTAAAGACCACCAACAGCTAAGGTTATTTAGGGCTAGCACCAATTCATATTTTCAAATCATTATTTTTTTTTAATAATAAATTGAAAATCCAATTGACACTTTTACCAGCTCTTGGGCTAAAACCCGGGAACTGGGGACTTGTAATAGAGGAGCCATAGCAACGCCATGTAAACAACAGCATTGCTACACTCTCGGCTATTCTCAAGCCCCGCTCGACAGGTGAGATTTTCCCAGTTGTGTCGGGCCGTTTATTATTAGAAATTCTGGGTAATCAACTGCAATAAATTGAATTGACATGTGATAAAACACCTACGGTAAAAATAAAAGAAATTATTTGTAGGTTATTTTGATTTCGTAGAAAGAATAACTGGGATGTCAATTAATTTTCGACACTTCAACTGCTACTTCCTAGAACTAAATTATGAGTAATACTAATTTGTCACAATTCAAATGTGTGTATGTTTTTTAATTGTTCTATTTCAAGGGCGAATTTTATAGGAAACTAACTTTCCGGCCCACGGCTTCATCCGTGCAGATTTTGGTTTGGCATCTCACAACTGCCTAAGTGCAGGGCCGGCGGAAGAATGATCCGATATTGGAGGCCCTACTTATTGAGTAGCGTCTCGAATATCGGATCATCCTCAATTGGTTACTCATCCTTAATTCCGGAATTGGTTTTGATATTTGGTTATCACTTTCGGAATTCCGGAACTAACTACGATATTGAGATAAGTACTGCATGTAGAAGAAATAAACAAACAACTAGCGGCCCCGTCCGGCTTCGCCCGGGTGCTAAGAAAGCCCGGATGCAATACACTACTCACTCGCCTCGCTCGTTCGCTTGAATATTATAAATACACTACTCATTCGCTTCGCTCGATCGCTTGAATATTATAAATACACTATACACTCGCTTCGCTCGTTCGCTTGAATATTATAATTACATTACTCACTCGCTTCGCTCGTTCGCTATATATATAAACCTTCCGTGAAAAATTATCTAACTGATGGTGAAAATCTGTTGCGTGGTTTAGGAATTACATTACTCACTCGCTACGCTCGTTCGCTATATATATAAACCTTCCGGGAACAATTCTGTCATACATGATTTTTGGGTAACTTTAACCGTTTACGCAGCGCACGCAACGGAAACTCTCAAAAGTAATAATTTTTCCCGTTTTTGCAACATTTTTCATTGATGCTCCGCTCCTATTAGTCGTAGCGTGATATTATATAGCCTATAGCCTTCCTCGATAAATGGGCTATCTAACAAGAATTTTTTTTTCAAATCAGACTGGTAGTTCCTGAGATTAGCACGTTCAACAAAACAAATAGATATAGATAGATTGAAATTTGAAAAACAGGAAAAAAATTATGAAAACGGAAAATTCGCTCTTCTAGTCCTTAGAACTTTACAATTACAGATTAAGTTACGATTTAGTTTATTTTTATTAAAGTTATTAACTTCTGTATAAATCATTAAAAACATGACTCTCTCATGATGTGGACTTTGTAGGCGCGTTACTATATATACGAACACATCGATCGATACCCAGTAGTGCTTCTATTGTACAAAGTGCAGAATTTACCAATTTTATAATATTAGTTTAGATTAAATATAGTATAGATTTTATTTATTGTAGATTATAGACGCTCCGTAACATAGGTCAATAGCATCTTAATTACATCAAATAACATTATCAATTAAAACTAAATGACATCACAGCACATCTATGGACCATGAGTGAGGTGGGATTCGAACTCACGACAGCTTGATCTAAATTCCAACACGCTGATTTTTACACCTATCTTATATAACTCGAGATCACCAATCATTGGTAAAAAAAATCAGGTGGCCAAATTAAGCAACCGGCCAAAATTATTTTCTCATGAATCTACTTAAAATGTAAAAATAGGTAGTTGCCGTGGTGATAAAATAGTTTTTTAAGCATTCGTGTGACGTCACTTCTATACCCAAATTCCGTTACAGAAAATTCTGCGCTTCGCTTCAAAAATCCATCCAAATTTTTGACGTTTCGTTACACGGAATTTTTGATTAGATAATTTGTTATCTATTTTGATATTGTAGTTCTTTTAATTTCAAACATATTTGTCAATACGTGATAAAAATTATCAACAAAATACATAATAATAACTTCGAAGACTATAAAACGTTGTATTTAAATATTTAAACAATAATGACTCATTATATAAAAATTAAGTACGACTTTCGCCGAAGAAAATATCATTAACATTTAACATCGTTCGCTGCGATGCATTATTATTAAGCAATTATAGCGCCACGGACTTTCAAACTAAATAATATAATCAATCATAATAATGGGGAATTCCCAGAAACCAGTTACGACGGATACTGTGTACAGCTTCCTACACTATTATAATATTATAGCAGTGCAGATAACTACATTTCGAATGCAGCAAATTTTATCACACAATTCTAAAAAAAATCCGGGACGACTCCATTGATATGTTTAAAAATTTTGTCCAAAATTCCTAAATTGCGAAATCTCGGAATTTCGGTATGGAAGACTTAAGTGAGATACCAAAGTAAAATCTACACGAACGAATAGTTTTGTGTCTAAATTTAAACCGTCTAAAAATAGTTCACGCAAATCAAGTCCAAAAACCGGTTTTTTCATACGACCACGCAACATAATATCTATTTTTCCTCATTCGAAATTTATTATTCAATAATATAATACAAAGTCTTAACAGAATGCAACTGGTTCAACAAGTTTTTGAAGAAATGTGATATATTATGCAAAAATGGTATCCCCCATAGTCTTACAGCAAGATTACCGCGTCAATGGAATTTTCATTCATGCGTCATGTAGTTTACTTTAAATTCTTGAAAGATTGTTTAGTACGGCAGATAGGTGAAGAAAATTGTATGAATTCATAGCACCCGGGCGAAGCCGGACAGGTACCGCTAGTTACATATAAATATATGCATATTTGAAATCGTCTCAACGAGACCTTTCTTTTGATGTATTTAAAAGGAAAATTACTTTTATATTCTGACAAAATAGCGTCTGGAGTCCGCCATATTGAATTTTCCCTGGCGTAATATACACTATGTTACTCTCGGGATTAAGACGAATCTAATGACACATCATTTATTAAAATTCATCGAGCCGTTTGAAGGCTCCGGGGGAATAAAGAATCTCACATACATACTATGTGTATATAATGTATATACAACATATATAGCGCGAAAAACATAGTGATGGGCGAATACGAGATGTTTTTACAATCGAGACAATTGCAGTCGTTCATAATAACAATTGAGTCCACAATCGACTCGGAGTTTGATTTTACAATCGAAATGTTCGATTGTTCAAGTCGATTATTTGCCACATAGGTTATAGCAATAGCAGCGAATGAGAATACATATAATCGCGATTCAAGGTTATATGCTAGTCGACTGACGTTCACGCGACTCGTTGATTGTTCACTGTTCAGTCGGTACTCACTACTCTGTGATCTCTTCACTATTGAATTCGTATTACGAGATTACTGCACAATCGACCATCGACTCGACCACGCAGTTGTTGAGTGATAAACGATTGTATATTATGTGGCTGTCGACAGTGTACGATTCAGTACTATGCGACTCGATCTCTGTGAACTATGAAACAACAACGAACGAGTCCAAGTGACAACCTTCGAGAGTCATCGAGATGTTTGAACAATCGAGACAATCGACTAAAACATCTCGTATCGCGCTTCACTCTGCCTTTGCTACCATGCAGCCGGGTAAAAATACCGTCTGGAATCTTTATTTTGCTGCACCTGTTACATTTACAAAGAAAATATTTTCTTTTGATTTTATCGACAGTCGTTATTTACTAGCCAATCAATTACGGTGTATCCATAAACACAAAAGTAAACGAATAAATGCCATTTGGCATGAATACAAGAAATAGTTTTGTATTTTTCAACATACCTTGCTCTATTTGCTGTACAAATAAAACGGTTGGTCATATTTTATTAATAGTTTTCATCGTATTGCAGCTTTCGCATTTCCTAGCATGCAGGGGCGGCGGGTTTAGCATTTTCCGTGGGGTGCAACGTGGGGATTTTAATAATAATAAAAAAACTTTTTAACAAAAAAAAAAACCTCCTTCAAAAAGGCACTAAAAAGAGGAAAATAATGAAATGTTGAGGTCAATTAAAATATGAAATTGGTTAAAAAGAAGATATTATACTTTTTAACCGACTTCATATTTTAATTGGCACAGACCTCAAAATTTCATTATTTTCCTCTTTTTAGTGCCTTTTTGAAGGAGGTTTTTTTTTGTTTAAAAGTTTTTATTTTTTACTTATTAGTGTCAAAAAGTAACATTTACCTTAAAGAATCACACTCCGTTACTAACTTTTTTATTAAAATTAGTCGAACTACTGAACCGATTTTGATGAAATTTCTATGGGACCTATATGAAAGTATATCCTTTCAAATATCGGTTCAAAAACGACGAAGTTATCCGCGAACATACATAACCACATAAAAAATATATACGGTCGAATTGAGAAACCTCCTTTTTTTGAAGTCGGTTAAAAATACAACTTTTACGTAAACTGCAAAATTGTAAATATATTTATTTTCTCCAAAAACAAGAAGTTAGAAAGTAGATACAAAATTAATGTTTTACGAATAAAGTACAAAAAAAATACAAAAAATAATAAAGTTGCTACCATGCAAACAATCTCGTATTGGATTGGAGCCTTTATGGGGTGCTATGCACCCCATACAATTTTTCTTTGGGTGCAACTGACCCCGTACACCCATGCGGTCACCGCGCCTGCTAGCATGCCAGGTATATTGTTTTAATGAAACCTCAAACTTTGTGTAGAGCAGAATTTTTGTATTGACCATAATATGTATTAAAATTCTTGGAAACTCAGTTTAGGATTTTTTGACAAAATTTTACCAAAACCCAGAAATTAAAAATGTACGTCTCTTAATAGACCTATTTTTCGTAATAAGAGCGAGAGATCGTTATTGCTTGTTCTACAAGAAACAGAGAGAAAAAATATGGTTGCGCACGCATACCGTGTTCTGTCACCTAGCCAGCAGCAGTTAGTAACAAATGATATAGACAAAACTGTTGCCTAGTTACCGGATCATCTGTGAACACAGAATACGCGCGTAATCTAGATAAAAAAGATACGTGTGGGGAAACACCAAGGTTAGTAGAGTATAGGTTGCCTCATTCCGATAGATAGTAGTGGGGGGATGACGTCACTCAGAATATACCATGCTTGCTCACTTCAATAGAAAAGATCAGACGATGGACGCTGCTAATTTTTGGAAATAAAAATCACAGTAACCATGGTAGTGTGATATGTTTTTTCAATACCTAATAGAAACATGATTCTTCTGTTAGTGAAAAAAATATGATAAGTTGTCAATTTTGCGATAGCTGTTAAGTGTTATGGTGTTTTGTGGTTATTTTTAATATTTTGTGAATATAAAAGATAAAATAATTAATTTATCAATTTGTTAGTTAATTCTATTCGTTTCTTAAATTTAAAAAAACAGGTAATTAACAAGATCTGCCATTTCTTGAGCATTATTTAATTTTTTGTTTGTTTATATTATAGATATTAAAACCTAAATTTTGTAATAAAAATAAAAATTATCCTATTTTTTAACATCTATTCTTCTATTTATTGTCTCCTGCCAATTTTAAGAAAAAATCTGCACGAAGCACCTAATATAAATAAGCATAATCTTCAACAATTTTTGTACTTGATTTAAACTAAATTCTAGCTGACGTCATTCCCGCGCTTACGCTGATTGGTCAGATGGAATGAGGCAACCTGTACTCTAATAACCTTGGGGAAACACAATATATTGAAAGTACTAGGGTCTTCTATGCCCCCTTCAGCCCCTTTTTGGTGAAAAGCCACCCCAAAAACGAACTCATCGCTGTGATTTCGCGTCTGGGCTCCGAACGGTTTACTCGGATGATAAAAGTGAACATAGGTAAAAATATTCGTCAATAAATTTAAAATAAAAAATGCCTCTTTCATGAATCTGATTATTCTTAAGGTGGGTCTACACAAAACTACTGAACCGATTTAAGTAAAAATTATATGTGATCATTCCGACAACATTCTAGGTCCAACGGCGTCGAAATTATTCAAATCGGTGAACCCCTCGAGAAGTTATGACTGACCAAATAAAAAAATATGCATTTCGAATTGATAATCTATGTTATTAAGAAGTAGTATATTTCGGAACACACGTGGGAAATATAATAATATTAAAATTTATACGTAAAACATAAAAAAACTCTCATAAATTAATATTATAATTGAAGAAGGAAGTTATAGCTTTGTTTGCGTAAATTCTGCAGTGTAATTTAAAAAATATAAAATCTTGATATACACGTTTAATTATTCAAAATACTTGTATGACGTTGGTCTGGCGCAATATATTGCGCTTTTTTGTATTTTTTGTGCAATAATATTGAGATTGAAGAATAACAAATTTTCTTGCAAATAACTGAGTGAATTGCGCAATATCAGACATAGTGCAAAAAAGGCCAACCGTGCATTTTGGGTGGGCGATGATTTTTTTTTTAATTTGTAGGGGACTGGTGGTGAGTATAAAACTGAATTTTTGGGACAGAGGGTGCCCCCATTGTCAAAAATGGGGACGGTCCCAACATGTAACAAAAACAATGGTCACAATTATTATTGCTTCAAGGCTGAAATTGCTTGTATAGCTTGTTGGTGAACCCAGTAATGCCATTATAATATTTGCAGATCGATTGGTCGGTATTAAAAGGGTGGCAGATCACCCTAAACGTGTCATTTACTCGACGAAATTTTTATTGTTAGTTCAAGGTCCAAATTTTAATGTGTTGTTACGGCAACTATTTTAAGTATATATTTCAATTTGCAGAACAAAATGCCGGTATTAATCCCCTTGCAGAACGATATAAACCGATATAAGCTTTCATGTCTATGACATTAGAAATGTGTGTAACTATGGAAATCATTTACCCTATGTTGCAAGATAAAATAAAATTTAACCTTTAGAAACATTTATAGTCTGTAGCTAATTCTCCAGTAATTAGAAACATTAATAATTAGTTTTAAATATCATAATTAAAAAAACATATCTTCAATTTTTTAAAGTGTTGATAATGAAATTTCTGTACTAAAAAAACATTAAAATCCAGTGTGCATCAAGTGGGGAAATACCTGATACCTAAATACAAGTTTTATAATCAGGTTTGATAACGTCCCACTCATTCAATAAATTCGCATCGCTGATCGTCATTCGTTTCAGTCGATAATGTAGATTGTGACATTGAACATCGATAAGTGAATAATTGATTGGATCTATCAGTTGACTATTAACTGTGTTTGTGACACTATATACAAAACTGGAATAAAATGGGGTTGAATAAATTAAATGGAATTCCGATTATGGAATTATGTAAGCGCCGACAGGTTACCAGTGCAATGGTTGTGTTTGTGTTGGGACTGTACATAAGCGGCACGAATGCTTGTACTAACTGTACAATGATTACGTCAGAACAGGTGAGTCTAAAATTTATAATTTATATATTTTTTGATGTGTAACATCTTAGCTCTCGGTGTGTATGTGTGTGTGTTTTAAAGATCACCAACAGCTAAGGTTATTTGGGTCTATCACCAATTCATATTTTCAATTCATTAATTTTTTTTTAATAATAAATTGAAAATCCAATTGACACTTTTGCCAGCTCTCGGGTTAGAACCCGGGAACTGGGGACTTGTAATAGAGGAACCATAGCAACGCCATGTAAACAACAGCACTGCTACAAGCTCGGCCATTCTCAAACCCTCTTAGCTCTCAGTGCGCGGCATTTGGTGGGACTAATTTCGTGAATGCGACGGAAATGTGTCACAGGAAGTAGAAAGAAACGCGCGCTATTCAATTTAATACTTATAATATGATTCTGCTGTGCGGCCTACAGTTGGAGCTTGTGCTGCAGCGTGTCAGCTAGCGCACACATTTTCATAGTCTTTGAAAAAAGAGAGAGAAAGGGGGTAAAGAGAAAGAAGACACAGGTGTGAACCGTCAGTTCTGCTATTTTATAAATGTAGTAATAAAAGACGAGGTTAGATGTTATCATTGACTGTAAAACTCGCTCATTTTTCCGCCGCGAAAGTGAAAAGGTTCAAGTTAGAATCCTGACTGTGACTATATGGTTGGTAAAATGATTTTTTCCGATATGTTTGGAATCAATTATATAATTGGCTGCTTTCCAACAAAATTTTTAATTGCAATTCAGCTGTATAAAAAAAATCTATTAATTTATCTCATTTTTAAGGTTCCGTACCTCAGCATGAAAAAACGGAACCCTAAAAATTAACGGAACCCTTTCGTTCGTTCGTACGTTGGTGAACTTTTTTTCGGCTCGTAACGTGATTGAAATCGTCTTTGAGAGTACATTATTCAACTGTTTCTGTTATAATTGTTTATTAGTATTCTCAATGAAAGAAAATTTGAATTGAATATTATTTACCTATACTTGAGTTCATTTCTAATGTGCGTGTATTTATGTTTAATAATAAATTGAGGCTTGTTTTGTGGCCAATAAAATTTTATTTTGACCGCACGTGAAAGTCATACAACCGTTTTATTTTATTTTTTACCGACTTCAAAAAAAGGAGGTTTCTCAATTCGACCGTATATATTTTTTATGTTTTATATGTGTTCGCGGATAACTTCATCGTTTATGAAGCGATTTTGAAAAATATTTTTTTATTTGAAAGGATATACTTTCAGATTGGTCCCATAGAAATTTCATCAAAATCGGTTCGGTAGTTCGGCTGATTTTAATAAAAGTTAGTAACGGCGTGTGATTCCTTAAGGTAAATGTCACTTTTTGACACATCAGACACCGTAAGAAAGTCGGTATAATAAAAGTGAGTAACGGCGTGTGATTCCTTTAAGGTAAATGTCACTTTTTGACACTAGAAAGTAAAAAATAAAAAAATTTTTAACAAAAAAAAAACCTCCTTCAAAAAGCCACTAAAAAGAGGAAAATAATGAAATTTTGAGTTCTGCGCCAATTTAATAAAATATGAAGTTGGTTAAAAAGAAGATATTAATCACTATACTATACTTTTTAATCGACTTCATATTTATTAAATTGGCGCAGACCTCAAAATTTCATTATTTTCCTCTTTTTAGTGGCTTTTTGAAGGAGGTTGTTTTTTTTGTTAAAAAGTTTTTTATTTTGTTACAAGACTAAACGAACAAATACATCCCGCTCTGAAAAAAAGAAAACAAACATATCAAAACGTGAGTCAGTATTTTTTTGTTATCAGTAGTCGAAAACCGACTCGAATACCGAAATTTCTTCTTCAGCTCCCAAACAGGTCCCCAACTACTGACAACAAAAATTCTGACTCACGTTTTGTTTTGCTTGTTTTCTTCTTTTACGTAGGTAGTCGGGTTTTAGTTTTTTTAACTTTAAATTTTATTTCAGCCTTTTTTATTTTTTTTACGTAAGTTGTTATCAATTATAAAAATTTTGACCAAGTCTTTTCCACTTTACTGCCGCCATTTTAAATTCACACAAATATTTTATATTTGTGACTATTCTCAAACTAAGTGATTTTTGATTGCACCTGTAAATATTATTTACGCCATAATAATATTAACGTACTGTCAATCAAAGATATCAATCTAGGAATGTTTCTATAATTAGAACTGTAACGTTTAAAAAATATTTTGTTATACTTTAATTTATTAATAAATTTTTGCACTGGTTAAAAATAGCATGGTTACCTACACATTTTAATATTAAATATGTGTACAGTAGACTAGCGTTACTGTGAACGCTCGCAAATACAGTGTGTAGACGGTAGACCCGAACATAGAGAAAGTAACATTGTGAATATTTACAATTTTATAGTAGGCTATGTGCCATAACACCTAATATAAATATGTAGTGGGTTTACATAGAAAAAATAGTACAGTGAATTTTTTAAACAATTTTGCATAGCAACGGTTGACTATAATAGTAACTCGAAACCTGCCAGATAAAAAAAAACGATCAAATGCGAGTTGGACTCGCGTATCGAGGGTTCCGTACAATAATACAGCTCTAATATACCTAATTTTCAGTTTTTTGTGTGGGGACCACCTTTTAATTTTTATCTTTGGTTTTTTATTATCTGTTAGGATATCCACCATAATAACACATATTCTGTGAAAATTTCAACCGGCTACCTGTTACGGTTTAAAAGATACAGCCTATTTTTAAACCCAGTTAAGGGATTTGGGGCCAAAAAACATCGTTTAGGGCATTAAATTTAAATGAGAACATTTACAACTTTGCAGTAGGCTATGGGCCATAAGATCCAATGTAGTAGATGCTTTATTTGTTTTTAGGGTTAGGTAATAAGTACCTATTACCTAACCCTAAAAACAAATGAAGCATCTACTACATTGGGTCTTATGGCCCATAGCCTACTGCAAAGTTGTAAATGTTCTCATTTAAATTTAATGCCCTAAACGATGTTTTTTGGCCCCAACTCCCTTAACTGGGTTTAAAAATAGGATTAAGTCCAATATTCAATTATGTGTTATTTGACAGATACAAAATAAATTATTAATAATCCTCATGTTTTGAATTTTTATTTGATTGTTGATTTAACAATAATAAATAAACTTTCCGGGAAACGATTAACAACTATTTCATTGAGTAAACTAATGTGACACATAATTGATAAAAATTAATTTATAATAATGTATCTTTTTAACAACAAATTGCTAATTGAATAGATAAATTTGTTTAATGAAATGCATGTTTAATCCGCCAGTAATATTTTTAGACAGATTTATATTATAATCTGTGCAAATATTCACTCCTGTAATCGTTTTCCAATCAATAGTATATTGTTGAAAATATTAAAATATATTCCGTCTTTTTAACACGCTTATATTAGCTTCACCTGTATGTTTGTGTGCTTGCTTGTTTGTCAGTTTGTAACCGACTTCTTTGAACTTGATTTTGACCAACTTTGAACGGTCAGATTTAGTTTAAACTTTGTCGACTTATCAAGGACCGACGACAATACAATAATTCAATAAGTTTGTCCCATTATCCTGACCAGGATCTCCAGGACTAAAAAAAAAGCAAAAAACTTCAGATTGAACTGAAACTTTGCACACTTATCAAGGACCGATTACAATACAATAATTCCATAAGTTTGTCCGATTATCCTGACCAGGATCTCCAGGACTAAAAAGCAAAAATAAATTATAATTTAAAAAAACTAAAAAACACGCTTTAATGAACTAAAAAGTAAAAAATAATTAATTTTATTGTAAAAAAGCGTAGGGTGCTTTATATCATATTTTCATACTACCCCACGCTTTTTTACAATAAAATTAATTATTTTTTACTTTTTAGTTCATTAAAGCGTGTTTTTTAGTTTTTTTAAATTATAATTTATTCCAATATATCGCACAAAAAATAGTTCCGAAAAAAACGTCCAAGCGCGTGTTCGGCACGCACATGATAGGGTTCCGTAGTGGTCGTGTGACATATTAAAAAAAATGTCGCACAAAAGGTAATAGACCGAGAGCTAGTGACAATTTTTTGGTGTTATTTATTCAAGACCTTATTTTTGTGAAGATGTTGAAGGAGGCATATTAAAGTGTCCTGAGTAAAGAATTTTGCTAGACAGTGGAATGGGAGGGATGCAGACCGCCCCCAAAATGTAATAAAAAAAATTGTCAGAATTATTATTGCTTCAAGGCTGAAATTGTGTGTATAGCTTGTCGGTGACTCAATAATGCTATGCGGTCGAAGTGTCCTGTGAGCCGCCAAGGAGGACACTTCGACCGCTGCCACATCGCCTTTGAGAATGTCTACCGCAGTTGTAGACGAAACGTCAGGTAGAAATACCACCGGACCACGGCCTATAAGCCCGAAAACCATGAAGACTTGGGATACTATAGTTGTCACGTGACCAGCACATGGACTGTTATCTGATTGGTTGTTACACTGTCTTCTGCTGTGTTTAGTTTCAAGTGACCAATCAGATTTATTGCTATAATGTTCATGGGGACGATTGCAATATTATGGTGAGACTTCGTAGAATGTGTGTTTGTTTGCATGTCACGGTTAGGTCTCTTGGCAACACCGGCTAGTAATAAATAAAACAAGCCGTGAGGTGGGTCGTTTATTAGGACTAAAGTGCGACCCTTGAAATCCACACGACGAACTTCCCAGTTTGATAAATATTTAATAATAATAATTAAATTAGATATTACACAGAAAAGTAATCATTTTAATCATTAAAACATCAATAATTAAAATAAAAAAAAAAAAAAAAAAAAAAAAAAAAAAAAAAACGGCTGAACCGATTTTTATAAAATTTATGTCGGATCAAAATGACGTTAACACGCCTCGATTGACACCCTTACGAAGTCGATATAATTTTTTATTCGCGAGATATTGTGTAAAATCTACTTTTTTGGAGGTTATTTGGTTAAGAAAAAAGAACGGCTGAACCGATTTTAAAAAAATTCCTTTCAGATCATATATACGTTAATACGCGTCGATTGGCACCCCAACGAAGTCGATATCATTTTTCGTTCTCGAGATTTCGTCTTTGAAAGAAATGTACACATACGTACGTACGTACACACACACACACACACACACACACACACACACACATCTTTCTAAAAGTAGTGTAAAAATAGTGTAGTGACCTTGAAACATAAAAATTTTTTTTCCTTTTTGATTTCGATTTTCGGACCCATTACAATAACTTCCAGTGGGAAGTTAATAAAGTTTCTGTTAACGCATGCGATGCCGCGGGTAGCGACTAGTTATGAATATAAACGTAACTGTATGTTACTATGTCGTGGAAAAATAAAGTAGCCAGTCACTAATAAATTCATATTTCATTTCTGACTTTGATGTAGTACAAAGATATGAATAGCATTTAAATGAAAGCTGTTAATTAAACGCAATCAACTTTTTTTCATCTTCACGTTACGTCACAGTTGTATAAAGGTACGTGCAATATGGAGCTGGGATTCTAGATGGTAGCGTAGATCATAGCAGAGCTTGCTTAAATTAATGCATTTTTTATATAATATGCGAGCGTACACAACGAAGCAGTGAGTGTAGCAGGTATAAGCGCTGTTACAAAGCTGCTAGATTCAAGAATGTATCTCACCATTCTTTCAGCGCGCTGACTACTACAATCAACGTGTGACAACTGTCAAATGGCCGTTACAAGTTTCACAATGGGATAATATGACTAGTTTAATAAGTGAAATTTTGCTAGTTTTTATTTAATTTGTTTTGAGTTTTTTCTAAGACGTATTTAAAAGTGTTGATTCCATACGTAAATATTCAAAAAACCGGTTTGGGTAAAATTTTAATTCTTGGTATAAAAATTCGCCATGTACGCTATCCACTAGGCCTCTCTCTATAATAAATGCTGTGCATTAGTACGGAATAATAATTGAATTTTTTCTTTATTTCAGTATGCAAATTCACAAGTTTCACAAGAAAGTCAAATACCGCGAGTTCCAAAATGTTGTCCAATGAATCAGATGTTGATAAGAGATCCGGAAGTGACAGGTGGTAGATGTGTGAACGACACTGAACATCAGAACTTCCCGCCGAAATTGGCCCGACAAGTGAATGCAACGGGTATGGCAATAGGCCTTTACAATTCGGCTCTGATTGTCGTCGGCGACACCTGCAAAGAGGGAAAGTAAGTACCTATTCTTTTAGTTCTTCACCAATGTCGGAAAAAGTTACATTCTCACAAAAGGGCCTATCCATAAAATAAGTCACGCAAAATTCGCGCATTTTTGACCCCTCCCTCTCCCTTTGTCTGCATGCTGCATCATATTTTTGTCAATCCCGTACCTAACAATACGCCACAAAACCTGCCTCGCTCCCATAGCAATGACAGATCTAACCAAAATTTCTCTTTTATATCGCGAAAAAAAATAAAATCTTTAGTTTTAAAAAAAAGTAAAAATAAATTTGTTGCCGCGTCCCGTCACGTTTGTTCGGACCCCCTCCCCCTTTCTCGCCACATATCATCACGTAAGGCGATTGGCTCCCTCCCACTTTTTGCGTACGTATTTTATGGACGGTCCCAAAACAAAAATGGCTCGATTTAGAAATCAAACATTTGAAACTGACCTTCGCCTGACCTTGGCAGCACCACAACATATAAAACATTTTTTTCAAAATTGAATTCGAAAATTTTTTATTTTTAACTAAAGTATTGAATCTCATGTCTAAACTTTGTAAATAATATGAATTGGTAGTTGGCCTAGATAACGATGACAGTTGGTGGCCTTTTAAAAAATGCACAAATTATGTTTAATAAACGGCCAAGTGCGTGTCGAGCCACGCAAAGAGTATGGTTTCATACTATGTAAGTTATGCTAAACCAACAATTTTGGTAAAATAAATAAAATATAAAAACACAGTCAAAATCTACTCAAAAGGCCTTTTTCAGCGATACCCCACAAGAATAGGTACAAAAACATTTTTTTTTGACCACCGCTTGGATGTATGGACGCCTCCCTTAAATAAACTGTTTTAATCTTTTGTTATTCTCTCCATCTTTGGACCTCGGTAATACATATTATGTGTTAATTTCAAGTCCCTATCTCATTTCGCTTAGAAGTTAGTAGCCTTTAACAGCCAGCCAGAGACAGACAGACATCGTTGGCACAATAGGGTTCCTTTCTGGTACTCTAAAAAAATTTTGTTTAACACCCGCAAGAAATAAATCATTTTGTGGCCCTGCTGAGCGTGGGCGAAATAATGAATTCCCTAATTGTTGACGGGCAGAGTGGGCGAAATCCCATTTCGCCCACGCTCATTACAGGGAACGTTTACGCAATCAATCAAGGCAGAGTAGGCGAAATCCCATTTCGCCCACGCTCATTACGGGGAACGTTTACGCAATCAATCAGGTCACCCATTATTTTGCCCAGCAGAGCCACGAAATGACATATTTCTTGCGGTAGTTGAACAAAATATTGTGTACGACTATTGGTCGAAAGAGAAGATTCCACTCGTGTCCACACTCGAGGAATCTCCTTTTTCTCCCACTAGTCGCACAATAAGTATACTATTCTCAAACTTTAATTTATTGTAAAGCGTTACGGAATCTGTTCAATTACGTCTTAATTTAAGTTCACGTAACCATTATATAGAATTTAAGTGATGACCAATTAGCGCTAAATAGTTATAAGAAATGCAAATGAGGCAATTGTTTTACACTATTTGAAGATGGGTGACGAAATGTGCTTAACTTGGCCTTGTTAATACTGTCACAAACAATTGAAATTTTTTTTAACCGCGCTGTTGACACTCAATAAATAAATGATACATTCTATGGTGATACAGTAGAGTCCCGTTTATGCGACATACCAACCTACTAGAAAAATCAAACAACGTGCAGAAGTGCAGCGATTGGTCTACTTTCAATGTGTGTTGTTTTCCTCTTTCCGCCTGCTATTACATGCTCACGGCCTGCTTTAAATTTAAAGATGGCGACGCAAATGAACTGTCAAAATTTTTTGAAAATGAAGTAAAAAGTAGGTAGTTTGTAGTAGGTATGGCAAAACATACCATACATAACTATCGCTCGTTTTTACATACTGTCACAACTCGTCAGTAATAAACCCCATTACGACACTAGAAATACAATCTACTATTATTATTATTGTTAGTGATGTATTTTGTTGTTCAGTGGATGTTGCATTTTACGTGAAACGATTGTCTCTATATTTTATTTATTGTAGATTATAGACGCATCGACAACTTGGGTCATTAGCGTCTTAATTACATTAAATAACAACTACACTGTAAGAAATGAGAAGGCCGTTTACATAGATTATCGATGGTCCATTTGTAGCCAGCGATTAATCTGGTAATAGGCACACAAAGAGACAATGGCGTCGCAAACAGGTATCGCCAGCACATCGCGTAGATTCCATAAAAACACATTGCGCATGCGTGGTTACTAATTTTACGTTAATTTGTTTTGTATTCATCCATTTTATATATGTAACTATATACATTTTATTTTCTAATTTTTACACACTTTATTGGAATATTACACAAATTATGTAATTTTAACTTACTTTATGTAAAAATCACAAATTTGTTTAACTTTACAGTAAAAGTCCAAGTTTTTTAGAAGTTTTCTGTGTAAAAATAAATAATAATGTAAAATCACTTAGAAAATGGAATGAATTCTACCTTAAATTTCAAAGTATTTTTACATCCATTTTTTACAGTGTAACTTAAAACTAAATGACATCACAAAACATCCATGAGTGGAGGTGGGATTCGAACCCACGACAGTGTGATTCAAAGGCCTCTACGCTAGCCGTTACACCACACTGTCCTCGATTGTCTCTATAATGCTTTAATGTTTTCCATAAGTATACTTCGTAAACAAAACCCCCATTGTTGCGCTTTAAGTGAAATTCACTGTAGATAAATTACGCTCAATCGGTGAAGTCTACTGTAAAACTTTGCAAATGGTTTGTGAAGACACCCTGTATTATACCTGACTTCCATTCAATAACGTTAATTTCGGGCTTGAGAATAGCCGAGCGTGTAGCAATGCTGTTGTTTACACGGCGTTGCTATGGTTCCTCTATTACAAGTCCCCAGTTCCCGGGTTCTAGCCCGAGTGCTGGTAAAAGTGTTAATTGGATTTTCAATTTATTATAAAAAAAAAAAATAAGAAATTGAAAATATGAATTGGTGTTAGGCCCAAATAACCTTAGCTGTTGGTGGTCTTTAAAACACAATTTAACTATTTAACACTAATTTAAATCCGTAGCCGCAGTTTCCATATTAACCGGTCTTTTTTATTTATCGACCACCAGTCAGTCCCGTTTATGTTGGATAATCGTAACTTTACTGTATTTAAATCGTGGGTCAAGTTCACACATCTGAAACTACCGATTGTCTGGTCACGTGTTTATATAAAATTAAAAAAAGTGAATAACGCGTACCTACCAATGATTCATAAATTTCATTATTTTTAATAAGAGTCGTTATGCATTTTGTTTCTTCCTTTTTGTGGTATGATTCTATTAGGTTTTTAAATATTATATTCTACTAGCTGTACCCGCGGCCCTCGATTCGTATATAACGAGATTTTGCAGCTTTCTGATGACCTAACGTATAGATTAAATAAGTTAGACTTTAAGCTAACGATTACCAATAATTTTTATCGACATTGATGCAGTAATTCTCAAGTTATAAGCAAGCATAGAGACATTAATTATGTATTATAAAGATTACCCGTAAATTTAGCGAAAATTCGAAAAATGTAGACAAATGTTCCTTTAACCTGAAACAAACTGACAAAAAATGATGACAATGGCCAATTCGGTATAGGTTTCCAATAAACTATACAATCACAGACTATTGCGATTTTTTTTATTTTTATTGATTGATGTAACTTCTGTATAATTCATTTATAACAAATGTTGTTTCTTAGCATGTATGCGTTTGTGCTTATTTAAAGTGCTTAAATGGCCGAAACACTTATTACAAACGTCACACTGATATGGTTTCTCTCCAGTATGTGTGCGTTTGTGGCTAATTAAATTGAATGATTGGCTGAAACACTTATTACAAACGTCACACTGATATGGTTTCTCTCCAGTATGTGCGCGTTTGTGGCCGATTAAACTGATTGATTGGCCGAAACACTTATTACAAACGTCACACTGATATGGTTTCTCTCCAGTATGTGTGCGTTTGTGTCTAATTAAATTGATTGATTGGCCGAAACACTTATTACAAACGTCGCACTGATATGGTTTCTCTCCAGTATGTGTGCGTTTGTGGCTAATTAAATTGAATGATTGCCTAAAATACTTATTACAAACGTCACACTGATATGGTTTCTCGTCAGTATGTGTGCGTTTGTGTCTTATTAAAATACTTGGTTTGGTAAAAGTCTTATTACAAATGTCACAGTCATATTTCTTCTCAGTTGCTTTTTTGTGTTTCCCATAATTTATCGAAATATTTTTCTTCTCCTCTTCATTGTTGTCCAGACATTCTGCTACATTGTTCCCTGATATGTGAACACCATCGACCTTCGAGTCTTCGAAGACGCTTTTACTAACATCACCCTTTGATGAAGTTTCTAAATTATCATCAGCACATTCTGTTAATGTGTTATCATCGGCTGGTTCGTTTCTGATTTCGAATTTTAAAGGACCTTTTTCGTTAATTTTGTCAGCTGAATTATAATTTAGAGGCGCCAATTCTTTCCTGTTGAAGTCCGTGCCAAATATATCATGAAATAATATAGATTCATATTTCACAATGACATCACAGTGATTAGATTTATCGGTTAAATGTTCCTCAGAAGATTTATGAACGGAACATTCAGGCTTGATTTGTTTGTTCGAAGCAAGCAGTTGCTGTAAATAGCATCGCAATGTTTTATCAGACTGTACAATTTGCGTCTGGAACTGGTGAAATTTTTCGACTTGATTGTAACATGAGCGGCAAATGAAATTCGGCATATCATCACATTTTCTTATCTGAAAATCGAGAGATAGTTTATTTTCAAATAAATAAAAAGGTTTTATGCTATTGATGATAATAGGCTTTAGTAATAAGTTAAACCTATTTCACACTGATCAACCAAAAACGTTGTCAAACAAAACGTTTTTGTTTGAAGCTGTTGAAAACTGTTTTTCGAATGCCTTTAATAGGATTCAATTCACACTGATCAAACAACGCCTTAAAACAGAACACAACACTTTTAAACATCTACCAACAAAATGTTTGGTTGAAAGACATTTTTGTTTGATCAATGTGCATTGACGTCCAGCAATATGTTGTTCCACAGAACAAAAATTTGTTAGGACTGTTTGATGATTGTGTACGTATCAACAGGTAGCGTCCAACACGTTACAACTTACAACTTTTGTCGTGTTGGACCTGCAAACACTATTCCTTGTTTGATGAGCAAACAGTTGTCAGTTTCTATTTTAATGCAGTAGGCTACCTCATGAAATTTGAAAATATGCAGAAAAAATAGTCGCGTTGATAGAAGAAAGACCGGCGATTTGTAACATAACTCTGAAAGAACACAGAGGGCAGAGTGGTGTAACGGTTAGTGTAGCGGCCTTTGGATCACACTGTCGTGGGTTCGAATCCCGCCTCCGCTCATGGATGTTTTGTGATGTTATTTAGTTTTAAGTGAGTTGTTATTTGATGTAAACAAGACGCTAATGACCTAAGTTGTCAACGCGTCTATAATTTACAATAAATAAATAAATCTGAAAGAACAACCATAATCGAGATTTAGTCGAAAATTATGGGAGGATATTTCAAAGGTACTTTGGTGCAAAACGTAAGTACACATACCTACAACAGTTAATAAAATCATTTAATTGTTATTCTTGAATATAAAAATACACAGACAACTGATCTTATTCAAATATAAAAATACGGATTTTAACAAACATAACACTGAACAACAATATTTTTGTCCACAGTCCATTGTTGTGTGAAAAGGGAAAAAATTCCGTATTATTATTATTATATTATATACTTATTAAGTAGTTCTGTTCAGCCAACTTGTTTTTAACCCAGCAAACCGTTTTGATTAAAGACGTTTTGATTGATTAAATGTGCCTTGAAATCAAGCAAAATGTTGTGAAGCAAAACAAAACGTTTTGAAAGAAAACATTTCGGTCCATCCTGCATGTTCGAGATTAAAACAAAATGTTTCTGAATGCAACAAAACGTTTTGTTTGACAACGTTTTCGTTTGATCAGTGTGCAATCAGCCTTATATTCAATTATTTTTGGATTTTAAAAATCTTTGCAAAATAAAATAAAAATCCTGTAATATGAACTATGCCACTAATAATGACATATATTGTCATTTAATTATTTAAAATTAATATATGACAAGTAAAGATGAATAATTGAAGGAAAGTTTGGTTGAGGGTCAAAATAATAAAGCTTTACCAAAATATCGCTTTTGGCCAACGTTTCGAAATATTTAATTTCATCTTCAGGGCCTATGAACATGTGTTTTCAAAATTAGAATAATTCAGTCCGTATGAAACTAGTAGATAGATACTGATAGGTAAATAGTGAATATAACAATTATTAACATATTATCTTACCTCAAGCCAGTCAAATAATGGTAAATTGTTCCAATTCTAAATCGCATGATCATTTAACTATGATTTTACAATTTTATCGCATAAACAACACATATTTTAAAACTTAAATTTGATTAAATCAATTATTAAAACTGTCAGACTTTAAAACTGATAAATTGAAATTAAATGATCATGCAATTTAGAATTGGAACAATTTACCATTATTTGACTGGCCTGAGGCCCTGAAGATAAAATTAAATATTTCGAAACGTTGGCCACTGAAGCAATATTTTGGTAAAGCTTCATTATTTTGACCTTCAACTAAACCTTCCTTCAATTATTAACATTCATTGGGTCAACACTACTATTGAAGGTAAAGATGAATCTTTGAAAAGAAGCAGACTTACCTGAACGGGAGCACATCCCATTACAATATTTGACAGTTGATTTCTCATTTTAGCCGAAAAATGAAAGATGTCTAGTAGGATAACGCCTTTTGTTAAGCACAATCGACACATTGCACTTAAGCCGTTTCCATTTACCGATATTTTATTCATTTTGTCACTTTTTTAACGAATAACGATATAGGTGAAATTCTGTACGTACAGTACCTATAGTAAGTAATAAGTATAAAGTTTATATTGAGATCTAAGTGGGTATCAAGTTTTCATGTTTTATATTATAAACTAGCCGCTACCCGTGGCTTCGCCCACGTTTATTTGGATTTATGATTTATTATCCCCCCTCGCGAGAAATTCTCTCCCTGCGAAGCAAAGTCGGGCTGGTGTAAAAAAATTCAGTGCTCATAAGCATGTTGGAGTATCTTTAGATAGGTCTTCAAAATTACTTTTTTTAAGTCAATAGTTGGTGAGATATGAGCTTCTAAATTCGTAAAAAGTGTGTCCCCCTCTCGAACTTTTCAACTATGGGGTGGAAAATTTTGGAAAAATTTAAGGAAGTATAGAACTTATAAAATACTTTCAACGAAAATTGGTTTGAATAAGATAATTAGTTTTTGAGATATGGGATATTTTCGGCCGACTACAGAACTCTTACTATGCGTGGTCTGACACGCATTTGGCCGCTTTTTAAAAATAATTTATTTTTATTTTTAAACTAACAATTGCAAAATTGTAAAGAAATTAATAAAATACAGTGAGAATTTATTCCCACTTTCACCGATAAATAGGTGTGTCATTATATCCTGACAAGTGCCAATAAACCTTGAATTTATTACATTTTTCACGTAAAATTGCTTTAATTAATTTAGTCTGTAATTATAAATGATTTCTGAAAAATTCGGTTATAATAAGGACATCGGTTTTCCCACATTCTTTTTCATGTTAAATCTTCAAGGATAACACAAATGTTGATTATCTTGAAACGCGCCTTGACTTTAATTTCAGTAAGAATTTCTAGGAAGTAACGAAACTGATTTGCACTATAGGTACTGTATCAGTGTATCAAGGAAAAAAGTTCTAAATACACAAAAAACCAACTGGTGCTAACACAAAAGTACAGTCGCTGACTTAAAACTTATGTTTTGAAGACCACCAACATCTAAGGTTATTTGGGCCTAGCACCAATTCATATTTTCAATTCATTATTATTATTTTTTAGTGTATTTGCCTTGGCCTGTTTGTAGGTTATTTATATAAATAAATAAATAAATATGGCACATACACTATTGGCGTCGCTCGGATGGCGGGACCTAGGGGTCGGACCAAAATTTCTCGACGTTTCATAGCCTCCTGAACAATTTGGCACCATTTTTGGAAATGTTTTTATATATATATGTACCTATATATATATGTTCGCGGCATAACTCTTGAAAGACTTAATTGATTTGAACTAAATTTGGTAAACACGTTGGAATCCATCACCGCACGGAACCTATTTAAAATGGGCCCAATCGGACCATTTTAAGGGTGGTTTTTAGGGGTAGAAAAATGTTTTTGGGCCCAAAAATAGCGAAAAAATTCTCAGAATTGTTGCAAATTGAAATTTAACCTTTTAGTAAAGATCAAAATGTGCTGCTAAAATTTTAATAAAATCGGCTCGACAGGACCGGACTTACAAATTTTATGAAAACACTAGTTTGCGGATAGTGATTTACTTACTGAAGGGTTATTTCATTTGGTACAGAGGTTGCATTGATAATCTTATTGAAATTAAGAAAAAAAATATTATTTTAAGGGATGTATTAAGGGGTTAAATTTTTTATTTTGTCCAAAAACAAACTTATGTTCACATAATAACAGCACTATGCCTGTATTAGCAAATACACTATATTGTCGGCAGGGTTTTGGCACTGCGACCCGAGTTTTTTTAATACTTAATAAATTGAAAATCCAATTTACACTTTTACCAGTTCTCGGGTTAGAACCCGGGAACTGGGGACTTGTAATAGAGGAACCATAGCAACGCAATGTAAACAACAGCATTGCTACACGCTCGGCTATTCTCAAGCCCGCCACGGAACAAGATGAAAGCGCACCGTCCGTAATATCAAGATTATTTGGTACTATTCACGAATATTGAGAAATTATTCGTGCTTGTATTCGCCGAATAATGTTTTTTGACTTTTCGGAACATTCTTAGTTATAAATAAATAATATGATCTTTTAAATCCCTGCCCCCCAGTCCACAGTACAGTATTGTTATATAATAATTGTAATTGTATTTTAAAGACCACCAACAGCTAAGGTTATTTGGGCCTAGCACCAATTCATATTTTCAATTCATTATTATTTTTTTTTTTTTAATAATAAATTGAAAATCCAATTGACACTTTTACCAGCTCTCGGGCTAGAACCCGAGAACTGGGGACTTGTAATAGAGGAACCATAGCAACGCCATGTAAACAACAGCGCCGCTACACTCTCGGCTATTCTCAAGCCCTTGTTATATGATATTGTACCAAAAGTTTTAATCTGAGATTACTACTTTGCAGATATGCACTTCGACCGGATGTGATCGATGAAGATGCTGATTATATTATTTTCGTAAATGGATCGATGTATTTACCGTATCGCGATCCTCCGAAATGGATAAACATGGACAACTATTGTCTGGACTATTTCGACTTGGAAACGGGACGACAGTTGCTGCCTTTCGTATGCTACGATGAGAATGATTTCGAAAAACCTGTCAGTAGAAAGCGCTTCATCATGTACGCCATTGGTAAGAATTCACAAAAACAGAATTGCAACAATTTATTTATTTAGCGTCCCGGCTATGCCCGGGTGGTATGAAATTATGATTTAATAGCGGTTTTTAAGACCTACAAATTTTTCGTACAATTGTTTTGGTGTATCTCTAAAGATTTGGCCAGCGTTAGCCATGTAAGCGTACGAAAATAGTTTTTTTTTGACAAAACACCGTCACAATTCAGTCATTTTGTACAAAATATTTACAAATAATGTACATAAACCGTCCTCGTTTATCGCTCTTTCTATTAGTGAAAACCGTTTCAAAATCCGTTGCGTGGTTTAGAAGAAATACCTAAGCGGAGAAACAAACAAAGGCAGACATCGACTTTGTTTTATACTATGTAGAGATTATAGACGCGTCGATAACTTAGATTAGCGTCTTGATTACACTAAATAACAATTCACTTAAAACTAAATGACATCACAAAACATCCATGAGCGGAGGCGGGATTCGAACCCATGAAAGTCTGATCCAGAGGCCGCGACGCTAACCACTGGACCACAGTGTCCTCAGCATTGCTACAAGCTCGGCAATTTTTAAGCCTGCAAGAAGACTCAAGTTCGGTAACCTTCTCTCTAGGTAGTTAATTAATTAATTGTAGATTATAGATGCGTCGACAACTCAGGTCATTAGCGTCTTCAACACAACAAATAATAAATTTTTGTATTAGAATCCGCCAGCCGGCATACACAAACCGACTGGTACGAGCTCGGGTCTCTGGGAGCGCTAATTCCCAAAGAACATTGGAATGCAATTGCGAGAACAATTACATTCCAATGTAACGGAATCTTGTAGCTGTTATTGGGACGAATCCAACGACCTATGACACGAGGTTATTCAAGGTCATAAATAGATCATAAATAAAGAAGTTGCGTATATAATATAAAAAAAACAAATTATTAAATGTTACTATCAAGTAGCCTTGTTTCGCAAATGATTCGATTGTTTACATTTCACATTTTTACTTTTATAGTAACTTGATAGTAACATTTTAATTAATAATTAGTTTTTCATATTACACAACTTCTTTATTTATGACCTATCGCACCACATTTCAATGTCTTCCCTGGGGGGTTTCTAGGTAGTCTACTTGGTTAAATTCTTTTATTTTTCTTTATTTCCAGGTTTGCTGATATCCGTCCCGTTCCTGGTGTGTACGGTCCTGGTTTACGTGCTGATTCCGGAATTGAACGACATCCATGGCAAATGTCTTTCGTTTCATTCGGGATGTCTCGCCGTGGCGTTCTTGGCGCTCGCGAGCGTTCAACTGGCCGGGCAACATTTTCCTGAAAACGGCTGTGTTGTTATGGGTAAGAAACCTAAAAGTATAAAGACAATATACCCACTATAAAAACACGGAAACCATGAAGACTTGGAATCTATCAAGTTGTTAGAAGTAAAAAATAAACAATAATCCTGAATTATTTTTTTAGCATTCATCATCCAGTTTTTCTTCGTGGCCTGTTTCTTCTGGCTGAACGTTATGTGCTACGACACATGGATAAATGTCAGGTAAGATTGTAAAACAAAAAAAAATATATTGTCAACTAGCCTGGACCCGCGGTATCGCTCGCGTTGCATACATATATTATAGCTTTTGACCGCGGTTTCGCTCCTGTGTACGTCAGTTTTGACTGCAGATTCACTCGCATACATGTCAGTTTTGACGGGAAGGCTATAGTTTAAACGAGAGGACAGTGTGGTCCAGTGGTTAGCGTCGCGGCCTCTGGATCAAACTGTCGTGGGTTCGAATTCCGCCTCCGCCCATGGATGTTTTGTGATGTAATTTAGTTTTAAGTGTGTTGTTATTTAATGTAATCAAGGCGCTAATGACCTAAGTTGTCGACGCGTCTATAATTTACAATAAATAAAATATAGCTTAAACGAGAGGACAGTGTGATCTAGTGGTTAGCGTCGCAGCGTCTGGATCAGACTGTCGTGGGTTCGAATCCCACCTCCGCTCATGGATGTTTTGTGATGTAATTTAGTTTTAAGTGATGTTATTTAATGTAATCAAGACGCTAATGACCTAAGTTGTCGACGCGTCTATAATTTACAATAAATAAAATATAGCTTAAACGAGAGGACAGTGTGATCTAGTGGTTAGCGTCGCAGCCTCTGGATCAGACTGTCGTGGGTTCGAATCCCACCTCCGCTCATGGATGTTTTGTGATGTAATTTAGTTTTAAGTGATGTTATTTAATGTAATCAAGACGCTAATGACCTAAGTTGTCGACGCGTCTATAATTTACAATAAATAAAATATAGCTTAAACGAGAGGACAGTGTGGTCCCGTGTTTACCGTCGCAGCCTCTGGATCAGACT
Organism: Mongoloraphidia duomilia; assembly: GCA_039654895.1. NCBI lineage: Eukaryota > Metazoa > Arthropoda > Insecta > Raphidioptera > Raphidiidae > Mongoloraphidia > Mongoloraphidia duomilia. The sequence goes on from CM077524.1 coordinate 3,770,570, forward strand.
GTCGTGGGTTCGAATCCCGCCTCCGCTCTTAAGAGCGTACAATTTCCGTCAACGTTACGGTTTTATTTTATTTGTGTTGATTTCATTATTGTTAACTGACGAGCTGAGACATGACATCTGGTGGCAAAAAATTAAACTATTATAAAATAGCAACTGTCTAGTTAAGTATATGGTGTTAACAATGACATTTAAATTAATTATTAAATAAAAAAGTTAAAATGGAAGTTGAACGTTTTCCAGAACGTAAAAAATCAAAAGCTAGAGTTTGTTGTGTAGTAAACGGTTGTCAAAGTAAATCTGCTAAAGAATTAGATGTTGTTTTTGGTATTTCATGTTTGATATTTGTAAACATAACGCAGTAATGGCTGTCACATATTATCACTTTTTTCACCATTTATTCCACATTTAAATTATTAAATGTCCGACAGATAAAATTCGTTCGGCATCATATATATTTTTTGGTTTAGATTATCACCAACTTATCACTCAAATTTAAAAACATTTTAATCGTCAACACAACTATCCCATATGTATTTTTTTTAAATTGCAATTTTTTGTCGGCCATGTTTTTTTAGCCACTCCTACATGTAACTTCTCAATAGCTTGAATATTTTATTAGAAAGATTGTTATCAAAATTTTACCATTTATTAGTAAAACTGTCACAGCAAGGAATTACATAATGAATCAATAATTTACTTCTATGTACTTAAAATTCAAGACAATGCCAAAAAAACATCAAAAAACATTTTTCGGTTAAGATTGCGATCTAAAAACTTTGTGAAGAAAACGTTTTGAGATATGAATGAATAAATGATTGCCCCCAGTTAATTTGAAATTCAAATATTTGGTATGAATATGAAATTAAATCAACAAAAAATTGCAAAGAAAAATTATTTAAATATGCAAATGTCTGTACATTCTGCTTTAATCTATTGTAACTTCAGTATTTACTGCTTGATACAGTGGCGTATTTAGAGGGGGGCGTAGAGGGCTATAGTTCAGGGCGGCAAGTTCATAGGAACGGCAAAAAAATAGTGTTTTATTTACGATATTTGTGATAGGGAATGGAAGGAGGTTTGAGAGAGGAATTGGGGAAAAATTGGGAAGGGTAACGTAGGATGGATTAGAAAAATGTAATTAAGAGGGCGACAAATATTGGTTTAGCCCAAGGGCGGAAAAAATCTAAATCCGCCCCTGGCTTAATATAACGGCTAGTAATATTTTAGCCCTGACATTAACGTACCATTCGGTTTTTCTATATTTTTTACAATTTTCCACAGAAAATATCTGTATACCGGATCAACTGTCAATCAGGAGCGACGGAGGTTCTTTTGGTACAGCATCTACGCTTGGAGTTTTCCAACGTTTCTGCTGGCCGTGTCGATGGTGATGGATTTGGTACCGGCAGTGCCATCTACGTACGTCAAACCGAACTTTGGCGTTAATAAATGCTGGTTTAATTGTAAGTTTTAAATTTACGCGGCTCTTTGACGGATAAAAAATCTCTTGGGCTTATTACAAAAAATGGACCTACCCTTCGTTCTGCAAGAAAAAGAGAGAAAAAATATGATTGCGTACTGTAGATATAGAAATCCTCGGGGGAGAAGCCATTCAGGGAAGGGTGCATGCTTGTCTTATGGACATGTCCATGGTATGCATGTGCCCATTTTCTATTGGCCGTGTCTTTTCGCATGCTTAATTGCCTAATAGGGAATGCAATCTCATTGTCGCGAGATTTCAGCTATTTTTTACGAGGTTAATCTCGGACGAGAATCGTACGAGATGTCGCGAGATTGTCAAGATTCCACTGCAGCATATTTAGTGTTGCCGTCTAGACAAGACGAGACAAGACTTTCAAAGTCTTGACTTGTGTGTTGAAATATCAAGACAAAATTTCACTTAAGTCCTGTCTTGAAATATCAAGACTTTACTAAGTCTAAGTCTAGATTAAAAAACTCTTGTCTTGTGTAATATCAAGACTCTAGATTATTTTCAAGAGTCTAGAATAACTAAGTGGTTTACTTTACCTACTACTACTTAGTTTATCTAAACTCTTGAAAATTGTCTAGAGTTTTGGTAAGTCTTGATCTAGATAAAGCAAATCTTGTCTTGTCTTGAAAATTTCTAGACAAGACTTTTGCAAGTTTTGTCTTGAAAATCTAAACAAGACAAGACAAGAGTCTAGAAAGTCTAGATCTTGACGGCAACACTAATCTCGACTTACTCAAAATCTCGCGAGATTGCATTCCCTAATCCTATACTAGCTTCATTTTCGTGAGAACGGAGTAACGAGAGAGAGGTACTGTATTCATATAATATGTAGATTATTGTTTATGGAAGAAATCGACAGATGTTGATAATAATTAAGCTTTTGTTTTAATTCCAGCTGACGAGGCAGCTTTGCCGTATTTTTATGCGCCGATCGGCATTTTGATTATTGTAAACACAATATTGTTCATACTGACAGCTAAAGAGTTAGCGTGCAGCTTAAAAAATACAAGAGAAGTGGTCGACTTTTCCAAAAATCCAAATGAGTTTGTGCAAGTCATCGACTTAAAAACGAGATGGAAAAAATACAAGAAGTTGTAAGTGATTATTAAATTTTTTTGAAGGGTTTTGGGAAGTTTTTAAAGGGTTTTGGGACTTTCCATAAGGCCGACTAGGCCTAGGGCGGCCAAATATTAGGGTCGGCCTATCTGTGCCTGCGGCTGGCGGAGGGAACACCCGCTATCTAGGTCAAGCACGTGCGGAGCGCGGTGAGGGCGGAGCGGCAGCGTGCACGAAGATGATATGATCTTTGGGAGTTAGCGAGTTACATTTTTGCAATATTATGGATTCTTGATTTTCCCTTAGAGTCCATCATAAATTTCACTGATTCATAGGAATCAGGGCAAAGTTTTTAAATGAATTATATTAAATAAGTTAAACGTTTCGTCAAAAAATTATGGATTATTCATCCCAGAATTGAATAGGCGAAGATTTTTAAACGGTGCCCTGTTAATCTAACGAGATGAATCAACAGCTCAGACAACTAAAATTACAATGAGAATGCTGCGAGAATTTTTTAATTTCTCGATTTGGAAATTTTGCCTCGATCTTTAAGATTCCCCGACCTAACGACACCCAACAATTTCCTATAGCTGTATTTGAAAGAAAGAGTCTTTGCAAATCGTCCTGAATGAAAATGCAGGAATAAATGAAGATTTTGATTCACCGGGTGAAGAATAAAGTTGATTAATAAAACGTAATTTTCTTGTAATTTCCAGATTCCGTCTATACTTGCTATTGTTCACCGTGATGGGAATAAACTGGGCGATGGAAGTCATATCATGGGCAGTTGGTGATGACATGGTGATTTGGACATTGTTTGACGTGGTGAACGCATTGCAAGGAGTGTTCATCTTCGGGATATTCGTATGCCAGAAGGCGGTGCGTGTGATAGTCATCAACTATATAAGACAGGTCTGTTCTAAGGTTCAAGAGGGTGAGGAACTTATACACTTCACGAAGACAACACACAAAAAAATATCTACTGAATACGGCATTGATAATAATCAAACTGTATGAGTTTTTATCAACGAATCTCTTGTTGACGGATGGAATCCTTGGTGTTGACATTGAACATTGAAAAAAGTAGCCGCAAAACACCAGAACACGAACACATTTTGCAGTGAAACATTTTATATCACTCGTGGTCGAAAACATTGTCAGAAAATCTGTTTTAAAAATGACCTTAGATTGTGACTGCACACATTTCTCCAAAAGAAAAGCATTGTAGAATTCAAATTGATCTTTCTAAAAGAATAAATGATCGATTGAAACGATATTTGTGAATCTATGCTTCTTAACGCACGTTTGGGATAGGAACCTAAGTCACAAAAAGTGAAACGCGGCGATGCAACGCACCTCATTGGCTGGGCAGTGTGTACTGTTGCTATAGCTTTTATATGTAAATAAATTCGATTTTATATATACAATGCGTAAGAAGCATAGCTTCTGTCGAGTGTCCCACGACACCTCATGACTTCTTTGAAGTGAAAACTTCCTTAGGCGCGCTTTGCCTGGGTAGTCAACGATAGTTAACCGTTCGCACCCGACGGACGTGTTTGTTTCAATTTTCGTTACGCTCTCAAGACGTTGCAAAGCTTCATTAAAGTGAGGCTTGGAAGGTTTACTCCCAACGCGCGTGGTGGTCACGCATCCATTTTTTTTTTTCGATGCATGTTTTGCAAACCATATTAATATTATCAGGAGATGATGCTAACATGGCTAACGAAACTTACGTTGAGAAAAAGGTGTTTGTGTTTTGACGTTTTGTGGTTACTTTTTTAGTATTCAGTATTATGATAGCCCATCGCATCTCGATATATCAAATTGGACTTCCGATGTGTATAGCGCCGTATCTAGGGGTTTAGGGGGGTAAAGGGCGCCGGGTGATTGTAAAAGGCCAAAGGAAAATTTCAAATGGCGCTTAAACATTGTAAAACCGTTTGTCAAAATTCCGCTGTTTTGTCTTTTTAATAGTTCAAGTCCTAGTTCTGTCTTGTGTGAATTTTATGGCACGAGAGGACTCCAAGCTCTCCTTTCGTCAAGGGCGCCAAATCCTGCCGTCGTCAGGAGCACCAAGTCCTTCCTTCTCCAGGGGTGTCAAGTTCTTCCTTCTCACGGGTGCCAAGTCCTTCCTTCTCACAGGTGCCAAGTCCTTCCTTCTCACGGGTGCCAAATCCTCCCGTCGTCAGGAGCACCAAATCCTTCCTTCTCCAGGGGTGCCAAGTTCTTCCTTCTCCAGGTGTGCCAAGTCCTTCCTTCTCACGGGTGCCAAATCCTCCCGTCGTCAGGAGCACCAAGTCCTTCCTTCTCCAGGGGTGCCAAGCTCTTCCTTTTCCAGGTGTGCTAAGTCCTTCCTTCTAACGGGTGCCAAATCCTCCCGTCGTCAGGGGCGCCAAGTAATCCCTTCCCCAGGGGCACCAAATCCTCCCGTCGTCAGGGCCACCAAGTCCTTCCTCTTATAGGGGCTCCAAGTCCTCCCGTCACCAGGGGCGCCAAGTCCTCCCTTCTCCAGTGGTGCCAAGTCCTCCCGTCGTTAGGGGTACCAGGACTCGTAGATACGGTACTGGATTTGTACATAGTTCTGATCTTTTAGTCCTTTAATATAGATAAAATATAATAGTCGCGTTGTAAATATAGTAATGAGTAATAGCTTTACATAATATATATTATATAAGTTTAGGCGTTGATACTTAGATGACTGTAGGTGTATCGCTGTTAGCTAGTCAACATTTCTCACTGAGTTAAAAGGTTAAAGAGACGCTACAAGCATTTGTAAGTGAAGCCAGTCACCATATTTATTGAACTCATTCATTTTGTATGTAAGAAGAAGAGAATAATATTATCCCGTGTTTGGCCGCCATGTTTGTTGTCCCCTGGGCGTCAGACTTTGTTTAAGCAGTTAAAATTCCGGGCAAATTATTTCTTCATCGTTTTGCTCTAAAATATACAGGAGAGCCAATATTTGCTATTGCTTCCCTATGTTCCAAATATTAAGCAAGACAAGTGTATGTTATTTAGCATATTATCAAAATAATGACGTTTGGAACGATTTTTAAGATGATATTGGGACAGTTACAGAATATTAATTTTTGAGAGCGAACCTGTGTCCACTTCGGTTTTAGCGCGACATTTTCTGTCAGCATTTGAAAAAGATCTAAAATATTTTCCAAGAAAATGAACGAAAGGCAGCTAGCGAATTTTTAGTAACCTGGAAAATATCTCGCGGATTTTTTTCAAATTTGGCACGATGATAACATTACCTTGAAATTTGAATTCAATTATATCTATCTGAATGTTGGGGACACTATTGTAATTTTTATACACGTCGTTTTAGCTTATGCACTACCCGGAAGATGGCCGAAAAAAAACGTATATGGTTTGAAGCAATGGAACTGGAAGGAACAAAATGGATATTTCGAATTATGTTGTGCGTTATTGCCTCACTAAGGTCGACTTTTGATGATTGTTTATTGTAGAAATTAGTATTGGAAATCAGTCAAGTTATATAATATTTCACTATAATATAGAAAAATGTACTTTATCAATCCTGGTCACAGTCGGGACCCGAATATTCCACTATCGCGGCGGATGAACTTAATAATTGGTCTACCGTGACGAAATTAATAAATTAAATTCCTCTATATTGAGTAAATTTGTAAATGATAAATCACATATACAGGGTGTTTCATAATATATGCGCAGGACTTCAGGATGTGATAGCTCGTCCAAAAATATGAAAAAAAGTTTCTATTAACTTACTCTCTAAAATGCACCATTTTAGAGATACAGGGTGTTGAAATTGAAAAAAAATTTCGTTTTTTGCGAATATCTCCGGAACCGTTTATCGTACAGAAAACAGCTTTTGTAAGCATTTTCTACTCATAATCAGCTATGTTTTGTGCGGAATTTTTTTTTTTAAGTCATAATTGGTGAAGGTTTTGAAGGGGTAATGGGTGTTTTTCTCCCCAACTTCTACGCTACTGGAAAAAGTACGGTTTTGAGACGCTAATTTGAACCGCCAATGTTTTCTACACAAAAAAGGTACTCTTGGCCATAAGCTCTAAAGTCGATCGTTTTCGAGAAAAATCAACTTTTATGTTGAAAAACATGGTCAATTTTTTTAAATAAAATTTTTTTCTTACTAATTAAACAAAATTTATTTAAACGTTAGAATAAGTAACAAAACCAAACGTTAACTTCATAATTGCAAAAAAAAATTTCCGCACAAAACATAGCTTATTATGAGTAGAAAATGCTTACAAAAGCTGTTTTCTGTACGATAAACGGTTCCGGAGATATTCGCAAAAAACGAAATTTTTTTTTCAATTTCAACACCCTGTATCTCTAAAATGGTGCATTTTAGAGGGTAAGTTAATAGAAACTTTTTTTCATATTTTTGGACGAGCTATCACATCTTGAAGGCCTGCGCATATATTATGAAACACCCTGTATAATATGGTGTTTTTGCCATACCCAGTAACCACTATAAAATAGCAGCTTTTAACTTCATTTTCAGTATTTTCAAAAATCACGCAATCAAAAAGAATGTGTGACTTGTATCGAGTGTCCGCTTCCACAATGGCGGATTAAGGTACCTCTGCGCCACTTTTTAGCGGACAGAGCTTCCATAAATATGTATTTCAAAATTGATTTTTTAGGTTATTAGAAATCAGAATGTAGTGATTTAGGTGTCATTTTGTTCCTAGTTGACTGCTCTATTAAACTGCGGGAGGTAGCGTTGCAAATGAGTCAATTATTTCATACCGGCTGATAATTATACCAATGTTAGTTCTCTTCCACCTGATGAGATATCCGACCGTCAGCTGCGCCAGTAGCGGTGGGGGTAGTAGTAAGAGGGTGTCAAAGCCGCTAAAAAAATAGATTTTAAAGTTATTTCATACCACATTAAACTTGGTATGGTGATTCTTTATATAATAAACAATAAGAAAAAAACCGTCATGAAAGGCAGACAAATAAAATAAGGAAGGCAGACAAATAAGGAAGACAGACAGTACCCCAAAGTTGAAATATCTCACTGACAGCTAAAAATATTTACTTCGTTACCATAGCAACTATATTTTATTCCATACGAGAAATATAAAAATATAGTTGCTATGGTAACGAAGTAAATATTTTTAGCTGTCAGTGAGATATTTTTTTAACGATTTTGATACCCTCTTACTACTACCCCCACCGCGGGTGCGACGACTGACGCTTAGGGATGAGCATCGATGGAAGAACACTCTTAACTCTTTGTCTAAATAAATCTAGAGTTGCCTGTACACCGGCGGGCAAGTTTTTGCAATTTAATAAATTTTACACCCACTTTTAATATAAAATTAGTGTGTTTCATTGTATTTAGTATATTCTTACAATTACCTTTTTAAAATGGTTTTTTCCTAAAACATCTATGTTTTGCACCGAAATACATCGATGTTTAGAGACCGATGTTTTCCACACATCGATGTTATGGTTCGATGTTAACATCGATGTTTTCTCATCGATGCTCATCCCTACTGACGCTCGCTTTGTTTACTGTTGATATTTATAAGCAATTACTAGAAATAAGAATTGGTCGGTATGAAATTACTACCTAAAATGCAACGCCGCCTCCCGTAATATTAATATTGAACTATAAAAAAGCATGCAAATACCCTATTGCCCAATCCTAAATTCGGCCGAGAACGGTAAAATATGGACGTTTGAAAGACTGAAATTTTTATTGGTAAAAAAACAATTTAGCATCTATAAGAGCAGCTATAAACCTGTATTATTATATAAGTAATTATTTTTTTAAAATTGTGATATTTTGATCAGTTATTGTTACGTATACCTATTTTAAGAGTACCTATAATTTATAAAGAAAATTGGAATGTCTATAGGCACCTAGAATGTAGAGTTCGAGAATGGCGTAGTGTTGCTAGTGCTAGGGAAATTTCCGGGAAAATTTGGGTTTGTGAGGGGAAAAGAGAAATTTTCGATAATCTGGGAAATTTTCCAGAATTTGCATCAAATGCAAATTTTTTTTATCAATTTGACAGACTCAACGGTCTCTTTATGCTTCATTCACTATCACTTCCAAAGTTTTTTTTTATTTAAGTGAATTACTTAATTTCCAAACTTTAATACGTACAGCGCTTTCAATTATAATGTTATCTTCATTATTTTGGTTAGTCTTAGATCTCCTACAATAAATGGGCCTTAAAATACCTATACAATTTTTGTTGTTTGTTAATTAATTAATTAATTGTAGATTATAGACGCGTCGACAACTCAGGTCATTAGCGTCTTCAACATAACAAATAATCCATTTGTGTATTAGAATCCGCCAGCCGGCATACACAAACCGATTGGTACGAGCTCGGGTTCCTGGGAGCGCTAATTCCCAAAGAACATTGGAATGCAATTTGCGATAGCCACCACATTCCAATGTCCCCCCTGGGGGGTTGTTATTTGTTATTGTTCTAATTATAATAAATACATATAGGTATAATTTAAATATACCTACTTCAGTGAGTTTATTGTACAGATTTATTTCATGTCTTTATTTCCATTTTTCTTACGTAGCTAGAGAGGAAAATAACTATAAGAAATTGGGACAATAGTATTATTCACTCAAACGTAGAACTAAAACATAACCTCAAATATGAAATGAAACATTTTTAGGAAATTCGTGATAATTAGGAAGTTTCCCTTTTTAGTGTATTTGCCATAATATGGCACATACACTATTGGCGTCGGTCGGATGGCGGGACCTAGGGGTCGGACCAAAATTTCTCGACGTTTCATAGCCTCCTGAACACTTTGGCACCATTTTTAAAAATGTTTATATATATATGTATGTATATATTTATATATTTATATATTTATATATTTATATATATATATATATATATATATATTATATATATGTGTGTGTGTGTGTGTGTGTGTGTGTGTGTGTGTGTGTGTGTGTGTGTGTGTGTGTGTGTGTGTACACGATAACTCTCGACAGACTTAATCGATTGAAACGAAATTTGGTACACACATTGGAACCCATCACCGCAAGAAGCCTATTTAAAATGGGCCCGATCGGACCATTTTCAGGGTTGTATTTAGGGGTTCCAAAAAGTTTTTGGGCTCAAAAATACCGAAAAATTTGTCAGAATCGTTTCAAAATTGAAATTTAACTCTTTAGTAAAGATTAAAATGTGCTGCTAAAATTTTTATAAAATCGGCCCGACAGGACCGGACTTTCAAATTTTATGAAAACACTAGTTTGTTGATACGGATTTACTTATGGAAGGGTGTATTTAATTGGGTGTACTGATAAAATCCATGTCTAATATTGAAATTTAGAAAAATTTAATTATTTTAAGGGATGTATTAAGGGGTTAAATTTTTTATTTTGTCCAAAAACAAACTTAAGTTCACATAATAAAGCCACAATGCCAGTATTAGCAAATACACTATATTGTCGGCAGGGTTTTGGCACTGCGACCCGAGTTTTTTTATTTTTTTGGTCTAAATCATAGTTCTAAAAATTATAAAATTAATGGCGGAAGAATTTTTGAAATATCTTTAAAAACAACAAAGTTATGCTACTTCAAAGTTTGAATTGACAATTCTCCAAGAAATTCCGTATTCAGTCCGGGTGACGTCACGCGGCACGATATTTTTAAAAGTTATTTTCAGTTTGTATGTGTGGTAATTTAACATGGTAACTTCCGATAAATCTCTTTCTATAAACTCGTAAATTGTTATGGAAACACTAAAAACAAACCAGTTGATGACGGAAAATATTGACATATTTAAATTTTTGACAGTTAATTTTAATTTAATATAAATAGAAAAGACTGTATTACAACTAAATAGTTACTAACTAACTTAGGTTCTAATTACTCACAAAGCTAAAAAACAGCAAACTTGTACCGCGTGACGTCATATTCAAAAATCAGTTTCGTTTGCGACCCCACGTACAAGAAATTGAATATCTCCGTTGAAATTAAAGATATCAAAATAATTCTTTCAGAATTTTTAAAGTCATTTTTATTATAATGATGTGACAGTATCATATTTAGTATTTTCGACCAATGGAAACTTCCTAATTGTTACTTTTTTAGGGGAATTCTATGTAATTTTGAAGCTATGAGATCTAGTAAAAAGCTGGGGAATTTTTCAAGATTTTACTAGGGAAATTAAAGTTTAAATGTCGCAGCACATATCGGCTATCAAAATGAAGGCACACATTTGAAAACGAAATATACGTAAACAAAAAGACGCTCTTTTTTTTTTGTCGAACTAGCGAATAAAAGCATTAATGTCGGGTTTATCGTACATTTTAATCATGCTGTTTTTTTAATCACGCTATTAAATTTTGATTGCTATACTTGTTCATTGGTCGCTGCGTTTCGTTACCATAGCAACCCGTCATTTAACAGCGTGATTAGAGGACAGGTGGTCCAGTGGTTCGCGTCGCGGCTCTGGATTAAACTGTCGTGGGTTCGAATCCCGCCTCCGCTCATGGATGTTTTGTGATGTCATTTAGTTTTAAGTGTGTTGTTATTTAATGTAATCAAGACGCTAATGACCTACGTTGTCGACGCGTCTATAATTTACAGTAAATAAAAAATAAACAGCGTGATTAAAATGTACGATAAATCCGATATAAAAATTGTACCTATTTAAATATGTTTTATATAATCTAAGTTATTTTTTTGATTCATCACATTTTTGTAAATAATATATTCATATAATTCTTATCTTTTTTATATTTATTTTTTATCATAACGTTGTAATATACCTAAGTGTTATTATTTACATATTAATAAATATTGTATTAAGATTTTTTTTAAATATTTACTTTATTTTTGAAATTTCCTTTTATGCTCGATACATTTTAAATAAACAAACCGTGAGGTGGGTCGTTTATTAGGACTAAAGTGCAACCCTTGAGGTCCACACGACGACTTCCCAGTTTGGTAAATATTTAATAATAATAATTAAATTAGATATTACACAGAAAAGCAATCATTTTAATCATTAAAACATAATTATTATTTATTTTTAACAATAATTTAAAAAAAAACGGCTGAACCGATTTTTATAAAATTTATGTCGGATCAAAATGACGTTAACACGCCTCGATTGACACCCTTACGAAGTCGATATAATTTTTTATTCGCGAAATATTGTGTAAAATCTACTTTTTTGGAGTCTATTTGGCTAAGAAAAAAGAACTACTGAACCGAATTTGAAAAAATTTCTTTCAGATCATATTTACGCTTATACGCGTCGATTGGCACCCTAACGTAGTCATTCTCGAGATTTCGTCTTAGAAAGAAATGGACACGTACATATGTACACACACACACAAACATATTTCTAAAAATAGTGTAAAAATAGTGTAGTGACCTTGAAACATAAAAATTTATTATACATTTTGATTTCGATTTTCGGACCCATTACAATAACTTCCAATGGGAAGTTAATAAATAAATACGGTATATTTATTATTTTCGTTAAGTCAGTGCCTATGGAGCTGTTTGATTATTATTGTAAATTATAGACGCCTCGACAGCTCAGGTCATCAGCGTCTTCAACACAACAATTAATCACATTTGTGTATTAGAATCTGCCAGCCGGCATACACAAACCGACTAGTACAAGCTTGGGCTCTTGGGAACGTCAATTCCCAAAGAACATTGGAATGCAATGTTCCCCCTGGGGGAGGAGCTGTTTGAAAATAAACCGCTGAATAAACGGGAGCTCCGTGTTTTGACGTAGTGAAGCGAACTGAGCGCCCTATTAATTTTTTTATCGCCTGGCATATAGGCAAATGTATAACCTTTTTGAAATATTGTCTGCCTAATTGCAGTGATTATTTATTTAATTTTGTAAATTTTTATGTAAGCCTTAAATTACGCTTATTTAATAAAGGTACATTAAGGTCGTCGGACTAGCAATTTTGCTTAAGAAAAGGTGTTTGGAAGGCAGTGATACGCGGTCCTTCGTTCCTAATATTTCGTTCGTTCAATATTTCAATCAATTATTTTTCAATTCTTGATTGTCATTGTTTTTTTTTCCAAATTGATTTATTTAGTTCAATATTCTTTTCCTACTTACAATTTATTTTTGTTGTAAATGTTTTTGTTTGTTATACTTAATTAAGTGTACCGTCTATATTATTTTGTAAAAAATATACGATTAATTTCTTTTATCTTATTTTTAACCGACTTCAAAAAAATTCTCAATTCGGTTGTATTTTTTTTTTTTTGTTTGTTACCTTAGAACTCCGTCATTTATAAACCGATTTGGAAAAAAAATTTATTTGAAAGGATATACTTTCAGATTGGTCCTGTAGAAATTTCATCAAAATCGGTTCAGTAGTTCAGCTGATTTTAATAAAAGTGAGTAACGGCGTGTGATTCCTTAAGGTAAATGTCACTTTTTGACACATCAGACAGCGTAAGAGAGACGGTTTAATATAGAAGTGAGTAACGGCGTGTGATTCATTTAAGGTGTTTTGAAGGAGGTTTTTTTTTGCTAAAAAGTTTTTTTGTCGTACAACTATTGTATCGACAGTATGCGCACTGCGCAGTCCCTTCTGATCTCATAGTCTTTTGACAAACAACTAAACAGTTGTGCGATTAAAAAATGATTGTATGCCCTGGCCCTTATTAATGCAGGAACTAAAATAAAATACAACATTTATCTATATTAAAGTATTTTTTATTAGTAGTACACAGTACTGAAAAGATAGAAGACAAAAACAGATAGATGCTCCAAAAATAGAGGTCATACGCGTCTATAGAAAGAAGACAGAATCAAGAATTAAATAACAGAAAAACATACATAATACATATTAAATAGATTTATACAGCTGTTTTGCAATTGAAAATTTTTATTGGAAGAGCAGCCAATTACATAATTGATTCCTGCAAATATTGGAAAAAATCATTTTGACAACCATAGTCACAGTCAGGACTCTACTATCGCGGCGGAATGAGCTTACATTACTCACCCGTGACATCTTTACCAATCTAACATTCTTCATACATGCAAAGGAATCAATAGATTTCAACTACATGCGAGTGTTATTAATTAGAGCTAGGTTGTAGATGTGAATCATCGTAATAGCGAGAGCTGTTCATGACAAATAAATAAAAAATGTGCACATGGGAAAAATAACATAGGTATGCTGTGAAAAATACTGAAGGATATTTTATAAAAAATAGATTCAATCTAGTTTTGGATGTCAGAGTAATCAACTTGTTAATAATGTCTGCCATGTGGAGCAGGCAAAGCGGCATAAGCTGTTCCAACAGTACCAGTTGTGATCGAGTAACTTGAAATAGCTGGAGGAGAAGCTGGAGCTGCATAAGCTGCCGGTGCCGGAGCTTCATAAGTTGGTGCCGGAGCCGCATAAGTTGATTCCGGAACTGTTGCAACGTAAGATGGTCCTGGTGCCGGAGCGGAGTAAGTCACATAAACGGGCACAGCTGGTGGTGGATGAACAACAGTGCTTGATTGTCGACTGACGCTGGTCGGAACAGAATATGCGGCGACAACAGGTGCCGGGGCGGCGGCATAAGCGACAGCTGGTGCTGGAGCGGCGACTCCATCGAGGTATCCTGGTTTTGCGACGGCGACGGCCAACAAAACGGACAACACCGTCAATTTGAAGTACATTTTGCTTTAGATTTTCTAAGCAGGTGTGCTGAAGAACTTGATGCTGAAGACTGAATGATTGAACACGACGATCCCAGGGCTTTTATATGAAATGAATATTTGACTTAAGATACGTTACAGGTTTATTTGTTATGTAAGCGTGTATCATGTTGCGTTATGCGAGATTGTGCGGTGGAAATTATAATATGATATTTTCAGTGGTTGGTTTGATACACAACAAGGTGCATTGGTGTCTTTAGACGGAAAACTGGCGACGTTTTTGAAGTGAAAACTTCCTTAGGCGCGTAAGGCACTCTTTGAAAGTGAACCGTTCGCGTTCGCATACCCAAAGGTGACGCGGCTGACATACTTATACACTGTAAAAAATGGATTTAAAAATACTTTGAAAATTAAGGTAGAATTCGCTCGATTTTCTAAGTGATTTTACATTATTATTCATTTTTACACAGAAAACTTCATAGAAACTTAGACTTTTACTGTAAAGTTAATAAACAAATTTGTGATTTTTACATAAAGTAAATTAAAATTACATAATTTGTGTAATATTCCAATAAAGTGTGTAAAAATTACAAAATAAAATGTATAGTTACATATATAAAATCGAGTATAAAATGGATGAATACAAAACAAATTAATGTAAAATTAGTAACCACGCATGCGCAATGTGTTTATATGGAATCTACGCGATGTACAGGCGATACCTGTTTGCGACGCCATTGTCTCTTTGTGTGCCTATTACCAGAATAATCGCTGGCTACAAATGGACCATCGATAATCTATGTAATCGGCCTTCTCAATTCTTACAGTGTACACTATAAAAAATGAGAAGCCCGATTACATAGATTATCGCTGGTCCATTTGTAGCCAGCGATTATTCTTGTAATTGTACACATCAATCTGGAATGCTACACGCTTTCCTGTAAATTTACATATAGTTGTGTAATACAAATTACATAAAAATATGTAATATTTTAAACAAAATTATGTAATTTTAAACAAAATTATGTAAACTTCCATAACCTATATGCGTATAGTTTTACATAGTTTATGTAACATTTCCCAAAAAAATGTGTAAAATATTACATATTTTTATGTGAATTACATACAACAGGAACATTTTTTTGATGCAATTTTACAATAGAATGGAAAAATTAAAAAAAAGACAATAAGGTAATGCTTAAACAATTCTTTATTAAAAAACAAAAATAATTCTTCTGTTATTAGCTTATTACACTTAACAAACATAACAAAACCAGTCACAATTATAAAGTTAAATATTTCTGTTACTACTGCAGCAAAGAATTATATATCAAAGTTTTGAAATTAACAAAATTAGACTCGTATTAACATATTTAAAAATAAATTGCTTACTCATTTCGATAATCGATGCCGCCAATGTTTCAGCCAGATCTTCCTCTATATTGTTGAAAAGCATATTCTAAAATGAAAACAAAAAATATATAGCATACTTTGAAGACTAGCAATAATAATTTTAGGACAACAACAATTAAAGGAAGCCTTTAGTGAAATGTTAAAATTTGCATTTGGTAGATTTCTAGGGAATGTTTATCTAATAAAAATTGAACGTAGAAAACATACCTTAACTTAACCTGATAAATTGTGGTCCACAACAACGAATGTCATTTTATATATTCGAAATATCGACACAAACTTCATGTCCCCTGAATATGTTGCTGATTGTTTCTGTCGTGGCGTCTCTAGAGATCCAAAATTGATCCTTTTCTAGGAGTATTACAGGTTCAACTTTCATGAAAACTAGTTCTTCATCGACTTCAAGTCGAGTCACATCCTTCTCACATAACTCTAAAATAAAATATTATCTGCAGGTTAAAGACTTCTGTGCTTTTAAATTTTGCACGTATTTAGCATCTTACATGACATAATTTAATGACAAGTAGTAATCAATAAAAATAACTTACCTGCTGAAAACAATTAACCGATGATACAAGTTACAACGTGATAGAATGGTTTGGCGTCTGACGATATTATAATAACATGTGTCTCATCACACAAACGCATACAAGAGACAATGGCCGCTGGTGTCTTCTTCGCATCGCGTACATTCCATAAAAACACATTGCGCATGCGTGGTTACTTATTTTACATTAATTTGTTAGGTATTTACACATTTTAGATATGTAATTGTACATAATAATTTGTAATTTTTACACACTCTATTGGAATATTACACAAATTATGTAATTTTAATTTTCTTTATGTAAAAATCAACAAATTTGTTTAACTTTACAGTAAAAGTACAAGTTTTTATAAAGTTTTCTGTGTAAAAATAAATAATAATGTAAAATCACTTAGAAAATCGAGCGAATTCTACCTTAACTTTCAAAGTATTTTTACATCCATTTTTTACAGTGTACCATAAAAACGGCACGCAGTACAGTTGCACCGATAGCGTAGTAGGCAGCGCCTTTGCGTTGTATGCATAGGAACCTCGGTTCGAAACCTGATGGCACCGTAGAATTTTAGACGTATTTTTTTTCTAAATTTATATTTTTATATTTTTTAATTTTTGTTATATTCTTTCTTTGAAAATAATTATAATTTTTTTGTAACCAAGGTGGATTAACGCCATAACAACATATTAAAATTTGAACCTTGAACTAATAATATAAATTTCGTCGGGTACATGACACGTTTAGGGTGATCTGCCACCCCTTTAATACTGATCAATCGATCTGCAAATATTATAATGGCATTGGGTCGCCGACAAACTATAAGTAGGTACCTACCTACAAACAATTTCAGCCTTGAAGCAATAATAATTGTGACCATTTTTTTTGTTACATGTTGGGGGCGGTCTGCATCCCTCTCATACCGCTATCTAGCAAAATCCCTTACTCAGGACATTTTAATATGCCTCCCTCAACATCTTCACAAAAATAAGCCTTAAGGCCTTGAATAAATAACACAAAAAAATTGTCACTAGCTCTCGGTCTAATACTTTCGGAAAACTATTGTAGTCCATCTGGAAAAAGAGGGCAGTGTAGCTTAGTGGATAGCGTACTTGGTACCAGCCTCTATACTAGACTGTCGTGGGTTCGAATCCCACCTGCGCTCATGGATGTCTTGTGATGTTATTTAGTTTTAAGCTAGTTGTTATTTAATGTAATTTAAGACGCTAATGACCTAAGTTGTCGACGCGTCTATAATCTACAATAAATAAATAAAATCCATCTGGAAAAATATTTTTTGCAAGTAAGATGATTACGTTTATTTATCTTATCTTTCGAACAAGCATCCAGTACGTACCTTGGGACGAGCTCTTAAGATATTTATACATAAAAAAAATGTGATCAAGACTCTAGTCCGGCTCTGACGACTCACCAATAAGCGTAAATCATTTACGAAAGTAATTAGTAAAGTAGGTACCGTACATGTGTAAACTTGCAAAATGGCTGAAGGCGTTCTATTTTTTTTGTCGGCGGCAGCCAGTTTTAAAGTTCATGGCTGCTTTTGAAAACAATTTCCTTAAAACGTACAAGCATCGGTGCATATAAAAAATTGTATACGTTAACGAAAGAAATATCGCACGCCCAGAATCAAACCGCCTAAAGTCGAAAAAATAATTGATATTTCAAAGATGTAGAAATAAACATAGGTTACTCAATATATTGATGTAGGATGTCGCCAGGGAATGCAATACCGGGATCCCAAGAACCCGAAATACCATGATAATAAATTCACAATTAAATACAATTAATAACAAGCCGTGAGGTGGGTCGTTTATTAGGACTAAAGTGCGACCCTTGAGGTCCACACGACGAACTTCCCAGTTTGATAAATATTTAATAATAATAATTAAATTAGATATTACACAGAAAAGTAATCATTTTTATCATTAAAACATAATTATTATTTATTTTTAACAATAATTTAAAAAAAACGGCTGAACCGAATGTTATAAAATTTATGTCGGATCAAAATGACGTTAAAACGCCTCGATTGACACCCTTACGAAGTCGATATAATTTTTTATTCGCGAGATATTGTGTAAAATATACTTTTTTGGAGTCTATTTAGTTAAGAAAAAGAACGACTGAACCGATTTTGAAAAAATTTCTTTCAGATCATATTTACGTTAATACTCGTCGATTGGCACCCTAACGTAGTCGATATCATTTTTCATTCCCGAGATTTCGTCTTAGAAAGAAATGGACATTGGACACATATGTACGTATGTACGTACACACAAACACACACACAGACATCTTTCTAAAAATAGTGTAAAAATAGTGTAGTAACCTTGAAACATAAAAAATTGTTGTACATTTTGACTTCGATTTTCGGACCCATTACAATAACTTCCAATGGGAAGTTAATAAATAAAGTCTGTCTGCTCTGGTATTGCTTTTATGATCATTATTTTATCAATTCCATTGTCACGAACTTGACAAAATAAATTGCAAATCATTATTGCATACCAACTTTCTTTTTTACTACAATGAATTGCAATTATTACCATTGAAGATGATTTTATGAATGAGTAGTGTATTTAAAAAAGCTTAAATATCACGTCATTCATAAGAAATTTATACTATCGACAAACTAACTATAGTCAGGGATTTTCAACCGTGATGCCGCGACGATCTTCGAAGGGTAAACGAAAAAAAATTGCAGTCATGGGGACTGCCGACAGAAGTGAAAACATAAAACTTTTAAATAACTGTTTTTTTTCCATTTTCAAATAAATTGTAGTATCGAAAATTAAAGTTATTTTTATCTGGTTTATTTATTAGTCAACACATGCGATGGGTCACGCAAGTCCAGTACAAAATATATAAATACAATTTAATTGAAATAAGAATTAACATACTTATATTATTTAAAAACACAATTTAAACAAGCCGTGGGTCGTTTATTAGGACTAAAGTGCGACCCTTGAGGTCCACACGACGAACTTTCCAGTTTGATAAATATTTAATAATAATAATTAAATTAGATATCACACAGAAAAGGAATCATTTTAATCATTAAAACGTAATTATTATTTATTTTTAACAATAATTAAAAAAAAAAAAACGGATGAACCGATTTTTATTATATCAAAATTATTATTATCAAAATTATAACATAACTAACTTCTAAGTAATTATTTATTCAGAATTATAAATCAGAATTCAACATGTCCTCCATCTCTCTCCATACAAAGAACAGTTCGAAAAAAATTTTCTTTGGTGTTTTAGAGGTTTCTTTGGACGAAACAAAACTTTTCCACAGAAAAAAATTTTTGCTCCAATATAGTTAATAAAAAAAAATTCCATTTGTAAAGAACTTTCGTGGACACGCTGTATGTGTTATTATGGCGGATATCCTAACAAATAATAAAAAATACAAAGGGTAAAAATTAAGGGGGTCCCCATACAGAAAACGGAAAATTAGGTACTTTACTCGTCAATAATATACGTAATTACGCAACTAGATATACAATCTACTAATGCATTTTCGCGGGTATATCGGATAACAAAAAATCGAACAAAATAGGAACTCTACTAAGTATATACCAGTTAATGGTATAATATTACATTTGCACTGCACAGTGCACACACATTGAAAATTTAATAATATGTATAATTATGTAAATAAAGAAGATGAACCGGTTAAGATGAGGTGTTTGACCGACCTTCAGAAACATCAACAGCTGATCAGAACGGAGTGCATCGACATATAATATATGTTAACCGTGGTGACGTTATCATAATCATCTTTCGTTGATGATTAAAGGCTAAAGCTAGGGCATCCAGTTCCGGAATCCCGGGACTTCCTGGGACTAAATGAGATTTCTTAGGTCCCGGGATCATTTTAGAGGTCCTGGGACCTGCCGTAGTTCCGAAATTTCATTTAGTCACGGGATCCCGTGACTGGGACTTTCCGAGACTAAATGACATTTTTTAGGTCCCGGGATCATTTCAGAGGTCCTGGAACCTGTTTACAAAATTAAAATGAAAACTTCAGATAAGGCTTGTAATCTAATTCTTTCTATAAAAGTAGATCAATTTTTTGACATTTCAAAATAAAACCTAATTTAACATTATTATTTGAGATATTTATAGGATGCCCAAAATTTATACAATAACAATGTTCTTGAGAAATTGGAATAGAAAAATAAATTTTAATTAAATTTTATTTTGAAATATCAGAAAATTGATCGACTTTTATAGAAAAAATTAGATTACAAGCCTTATCTGAAGTTTTCATTCTAATTTTGTGAACATTAATGCCTGTCTTGAAGAATATGTGTTTGAACATTCTCCACATACAAAACCCATTTTTTAATCACTACCAACTATCCATATTAGTATACAGAATTCACTAGTTAGTTGTTACGTTCGTTTAGGTGAGTGTGTGTGTGTGTGACTCAAACGACATCAAGATAGGGATATTCGACCAATCAGAATGGACCCTGACTGCAGGCTGCAGGGCCTAGTCGCTTGTCTAAATGACTCGCGTGCTATAGATGGTACGAGCAAATCGAAAATTTAATATCAGCGGCCAGGTTCACGCCAGCCGGCATACACAAACCGACTGGTACGAGCTCGGGCTCCTGGGAACGCCAATTTCCATGGAACATTGGAATGCAATTGCGAGAACAATTACATTCCAATGTTCCCCCTGGGGAAGACTATTTCGTTGCCAAACCAAATTCTACTCGGGCAAAACCAAGAACTCGAAGGACAGATAATTGTAAATTGTATTTTAAAGACCACCAACAGCTAAGGTTATTTGGGCCTAGCACCAATTCATATTTTCAATTCATTATTTTTTTTTTTTTAAATAATAAATTGAAAATCCAATTGACACTTTTACCAGCTCTCGGGCTAGAACCCGGGAACTGGGGACTTGTAATCGAAGGACAGCATAATGCCCAACGCCTAGGTATACATCATGCGCCGCATGACACTCTCGGCTTGGTTGCTCGTAAATTATATTTTTGATATAAAGGTGATTTAATTATTATTATTATTATTATTACACGTGTTT
The DNA here is from genome assembly GCA_039654895.1 of Mongoloraphidia duomilia. Classification (NCBI taxonomy): domain Eukaryota; kingdom Metazoa; phylum Arthropoda; class Insecta; order Raphidioptera; family Raphidiidae; genus Mongoloraphidia; species Mongoloraphidia duomilia. The sequence goes on from CM077524.1 coordinate 3,791,808, forward strand.
CCGCGTATTGCTTCTGTGCAAGAAAATCAGATGCTGTAAACCATATTGTCACGCGATACTATATGATTAACGCGGTCAGTTAAAATCAGAGCTGCAGTCTGGTCTGATTTCACTTCCCAGATGGATCCGTCTCTGCTAAATGAGCCATTTTCCTGAGAGTAGTTCCTTCAATTATCCACGAGAGGCAGCACTTGTGGTAGGTACAAACATTATTTATTCCCCATTAGTGTGTCATTTTCAAATTCAAATTTATTCCTCAGTAAAAAAAAATATATACAACTGTTTTACAAAAAGAGGATTTCCTGCCCAACTTGGAAGACCAGTGCTAGGGCAGGAATCCAGTGGTATAACTTAATTATTAAATTATTATTATTATTAAATTAATCAAATAATTAAGTTATACCAATAAAATGATACGACACTAATGTTTGTACCTACCACAAGTGCTGCCTCTCGTGAATAATTGAAGGAACTACTCTAAGGAAAATGACTCATTAAAATCGTTGGCAAAGTGCAATACCCCCCCCCCCCCCGAGGGGGGACATTGGAATGTGGTGGCTATCGCAAATTGCATTCCAATGTTCTTTGGGAATTAGCGCTCCCTGCAGGGACCCGAGTTCGTACCAGTCGGTTTGTGTATGCCGGCTGGCGGATTCTAATACACAAATGGATTATTTGTCGACGCGTCTATAATCTACAATTAATTAAGAGTTGATGGCCTTCTCGTACCGTTCTAACTACAGCCCTGTAGCACCCATAGATTAGCAGCCTATAGGCTTGCAGATGTAGGTATTGTATTATTAACTGTTGTAATTTATGTGACATTTGATTCCCGTTTCCAAGGTCGTTCTGTGAACTTATATACATACTGTGAAGTGTGTATGTAGTACCCGCCTCGCAGTTAGCGGAGTAAAGTCAACTCAAAACCTGGACCGGTTCTTGTCATTTCTGTCTTACGCTATAAAGCGGTTAATTTTATATGTAAAAGGCAGCAGAAGAATGAATATATTTTTTGACGTGAACATCTTATTTATTTATTGTAGATTAGAGACGCGTCGACAACTTAGGTCATTAGCGTCTGTGAACAACATCTAATGTCTCATACTGGGGTGGCATTTTAGAAACATTAGATGTAATCAGTAGCGGATTTTTCATATATGGCCGACTAGGCCCAAGCTTTTTTACATGGAGTTGCTATGGTTCCTCTATTACAAGTCCCCAGTTCCCGGCTTCTAGCCCGAGAGCTAGTAAAAGTGTCAATTGGATTTTCAATTCATTATTAAAAAAAAATAATGAATTGAAAATATGAATTGGTGCTAGGTCCAAATAACCTTAGCTGTTGGTGGTCTTTAAAACATAATTTAATTTTTCCGTTAGGATTGTGGTTTTCTCTAAAAGTATGAACTCTAGTACGGTTTTTCTATTCCTTTATTGTTATCATGAGATTTTGATCGAATGTTGAAATGAAAGCTATATTTTTTAAAAGAATAACTTAAATAATTATAAGACGAAACGTCGTGATAACGAAAATACAAGGTTCTATATTTTTACAAAACTGCTTTCTGAGTTGGCGGCAGGAGTCACCATTGACTGCCTAATATTTATATCAGACGCAGTTGATTGCACGAGTCACTAATGACTGCCTAATATTTATATCAGACGCACTTGATTACTTGCGTGAGTCACCATAGACTGACTTGATTGCACGCCTCACCATGGACTGCGTTGACCGCAATACTCTGACTGTCTTGATTCACGCCTCACCATGGACTGCGTTTTCCACAATACACTGACTGACTTGATTGTACGCCTCACCATGGACTGCGTATTCAACACTACCGCAGTACAATCTACACTGACTGACCCCCCGGTGACTGACTCGCGGTGACTGACCTACGGTGATTGACTCCTGTTCGCTTCACTCACTCGTTTATATAGAGGCTGCGTGGCTTAACCACAGCGTTTCTAGCGTTTTCCAGAACATTCCGGCAGGTACTCGTATCTTTGCGCGGTTACTATTCCACGCCTCACCACTGTGACCTTCCCTTCTCGTCGCTTCTATTAGAGGCAGTGGCGTAACATCTTGGAGTTTGCTACAATACCAACCTTCGTTCAATATCCCACGATTAGTGATCATGACACACAGAAAGGACAGTGTGGTCCTGTGGTTAGCATCGCGGCCTCTGGATAAGACTATCGTGGGTTTAAACCCCGCTTCCGCTCATGGTTGTTTTGTGATGTAATTTAGTTTAGTAAGTAATGTAATCAAGACACTAATGACCTAAGTTGTCGACGCGTCTATAATTTACAATGATATAAATATAAAATGACACACAGAAGTGACCAAAAATTGTTCTGTAACATATAAAATAAAAAAAGACTAAATTTGATACACATATAATATTATTAGAAAGTGTTTATCCACATACGGTAACCGCTATGCGGGGTCACCTATTTGCTATTGTGTTGTCCATTAGTCACCGGTATCGCCCACCCCATGTCGCAATACTCAACCTGTATTTCGAAACGGTATAAAAGACAGACCTCTTCCGTTTGTCAAGCATCAGTCCTCAATCCGTCTCATTTGACAGCACAGACCTACTTTACAAAAATCAAAAAATCATCATGTACAAGTTGGTGGTGTTGTCCGCTCTGTTGGCCGTAGCTGCAGCCAAACCAGGATTCCTCGGTGGTGTTGCCGCACCAGCTATCGGTTACGCTGCCGCAGCTCCAGCTATCGGTTACGCTGCTGTAGCACCAGCCGTAGCAACATACAGCGCAACCGTCGGAAGCGTTCCAACAAGCGTCACCCGTACTTCAAGCTCAGTCGTCCATCCAGCACCGGTTGTTCATGCTTACGCCGCACCAGCCGTAGCTGCTTACGCCGCACCAGCTGTTGCACCAGTAGCTTATGCCGCACCAGCTGTTGCAACCGCACCAGCAATCTCTAGCTACTCCGTAACATCGGGAGCTATCGGATACGGTGCCGCTCCAGCCGTAGCTGCTTATGCAGCTGCCCCAGCCGTTGCCCCTTATGCCGCTGCCCCTTATGCCGCTGCCCCAGCAATCTCCACCTACTCAGGAGCTATTGGATACGGCGCCGCCCCAGCTATCGCTGCTGCCCCATATGGAGCCGGATTTGCCGCTTACAAAGCTGCAGTACATGCTGGACTTTACTAAAATGACGACGCTAACGGAATGATGACGGATTCTGTAAATACTCAATTTTTTTTTTTTTGGTGGACAAAAATTTTTTTTATGACTACATCTGATGGAAAAATTAATATTCTGGTATGCTAATTAATGTCCACGCATATTTATAATTTTTTTTACGTTTTTTGTAATGATATGAACGAAAATAAATATGTATGTAAATTTTAATGTTAGCCTTGATTCATAAACCTTATATTTACGTCCTTATTAATCTGATTTGTTCTAAATTTGTAATTGCTGATTCAGCCATTCTCCTGAGAGTAGCTCTTTCAATTATCCACGAGAGGCAGCACTTGTGGTAGGGGCAAACATTATTTATTCCCCATTAGTGTCGTGTAATTTTAGTGGTATAACTTAATTATTTAAAATTATTACTATATTTAAGTTATACCACTAAAATTACACGACATTAATGGGAAATAAATATAATGTTTATTTCTACCACAAGTGCTGCCTCTCGTGGATAATTGAAAGGACTACTCTCAGGAAAATGGCTCATTACTGTTTGTTTTTCTAAATACTTTAAACCGGGACCAAGGTGTGAAACTGGCGAATGGCGATTAGTTACCTGCGGCCCGCACCGTTTCGTATGAAAATAAAAATAACATTTTTCGTTAAGGTCAACAACTGCCAGGATTATTTGGGCCTAGTATCCATTAATATTTTTAGTAAATATGTTTAATAACAAATAAAATATTCAATGGATACTTTCCCCACTTCTTGGATTAGACTCTAGGAACATAGGGGCTTGTAATAGAGGAGTCATATAAAGTATAACCAACATCATTCAAAAACTAAATGTCGAGCGTCTATAATACACAATAATTCTTCTTCTTCTTCAAAAACTAAACACAAGATTTTGAGTTACGGTAGACGGCGACTCAATAAATAATTAAATCATAATGATTTTTCTCCCTTATGCATATTCACAACATTCAAGTAGGTAGTGAATAATATATCAGGCTGCGCTGCAGCTCCCCTGATTAATTGACTATATCTGAGAAAAAAACTTTTTAACAAAAAAAAAAGAGTGTGGGTCTCGGGACCCCCGACAGATGTGAAACATCAAAGAAAACGTTATTGAACTCGGTGGTATTCTCTATGTAGTAGTATATATTTTTTCAAAAGCAGCAACTAACTGTTATGCTGACGTAATCCTATTTTTTTTTTTTAATAATTTCAAATATATATTTCGAAAATACACGAAGTGTACATGAAAACGTCAGTTTAGAAAATACAATTCAAAAGTACAAATTCTTAAATTAAGTACAAATTCTTAATTTATTTACTGCACTGTAACACACGAGGTTGCGGCGTTTGAGCACGCCTGAGCCAGACTAAATACACAGCGAAGTATCTATATTACATACCTAAACGTGTATACATATACTTTTGCTTTACAGTACGTTTGTATGTAGGTATACTCTCTCTCTTCCCGTGCCCGAGCGCGCGGAAGCCGAGAGAGAGAGAGAGTGCCGCAGTGGTGGGGAGAACAGCAGCGAAGGAGCGTACCAAACATTTCGTTGCATATTTCCCCTCACGCGGCTGTTCACAGCCCGACATAAGATGTTTCACATCAAAAAACCTCCTTCAAAAAAGCCACTAAAAAGAGGAAAATAATAAAATTTTGAGGACGGCGCCAATTTAATAAAATATGAAGTCGGTTAAAAAAGTGCCGATTATATTCCAGCAAAAAAGTTTCATCTGAAAATAATTAGATACGATTGCGCCAATACTACCCTATAGTTCAGATGTTCCCTAACAGTGCGTCGCGACGCCCTGGGGCACCGCGGCGCTATCCTAGGGGAGTCTCAATTTCAAAACTTCAGTCCCGATTTGAGAAGTTATGCTCAGAAAAGCAAGTTCATCCTGCTCACTAATTGTATTGTTTGTAGTTTTTTATGTTTTCTAATTATTAGAATTAGAATCTAATAAATAATAATTAAGATAAATATTCTTTGGAGTTTTCTTTGAATAATAAAGTAATTTTATTGTCTGCTAGAGCTACACACAGGTATCTTCTTTTAGAAGGGCATCGGAAAAAATTGCAACCTCTAAAGAGAGTCGCAGTAAAGAAAATATTGGGAACTCCTGCTATAATTTATACATCGTCCCTCATCTCACGTAAAGGCGTAACTGACAAAAATTGAAAAAAGGAGATAAGCCACCGAACAACAGCCCTTAAGCCTGACTTTCTTCTCACGAAGAACTGTAACTGTGATGTAAATGGCAGATTTACGTAAGATGAGGGACGACATGTTTATTAACCAATTTTGAGTTATCGTTTTTCAAACACGTTAAAATTAAAAAAAAATATATTAATTGGAGTTTTGTCCTCAGCTGTGATTGCATTAACAAAATGTGATCTGCCTAATTAATAAGACATTTCACAATTACAACTATTCGTAATTAACACAATTTTTTCACACTTGGACTTGAAATGTCAAATATTTTATTTAAATCAAATAAAGGTTAAAATATACACTGATTTGGATCGATAAGAAGGATATCTATAGCAAAGTTGTTTTTTTAATTTTTTTGTACTGAACGCCTATATCTGCAAACTAATGTTGCCGTCTAGACAAGACAAGACAAGACTTTCAAAGTATTGTCTTGTCTTGAAATATCAAGACAAGTCTTCACTTAAGTCTCGTCTTGAAATATCAAGACTTCACTAAGTCTAAGTCTAGATTAAAAAACTCTTGTCTTGTCTCGAAAATGTCTAGACAAGACTTTTGCAAATCTTGTCTTGAAAATTTAGACAAGACAAGACAAGAGTCTAGAAAGTCTAGATCTAGACGGCAACACTATAATCTAAACACATTGATATTGGTATAAAAAGAAAGGTTTGGTTGAGAAGATTACAAATAAGGTATATGATGTCACGGAAAATTCAACATGGCGGACTCTAGACGCCATTTTCTCAGAATGCAAAAGTAGTTTTCCTTCTAAATTAGTGTTGCCGTCTAGACAAGACAAGACAAGACAAAACTTTCAAAGTCTTGTCTTGTCTTGAAATATCAAGACTTTCACTGAGTCTTGTCTTGAAAATTTCTAGACAAGACTTTTGCAAGTCTTGAAAATCTAGACAAGACAAGGGTCTAGAAAGTCTAGATCAAGACGGCAACACTACTGCAAACACATAGGGTAACGTAGATATCAGATTTGTCGTAACATCTGGCATGTATAGTGTATACAGTTTGTCCGAAACATATAGAATTACATGTTATAGAAATTCTGTAAGGTAAACTGATGCGCTGCTATAGAATAAAGACAGAATAAGTTAATAGGGCCACCTGTCTTTGTCGTACAATCTATTAAGACTGTAGTGGAACAAGGACAGGTGGCCCTATTAACTATATCTGTCTTTACCCGCTTTCCACGCACAGCAAGGTATAGGGAGTAATATTAAATTATGAAAAAATTTCAAAAACTCATTTAGGTATTAATCCAGTTTACAAAACCGTCAGGCTTCATTGGCGGACCCTGTAGTTTAATTAAAATTAGTTCAGACTGTCTCGAGTGATGCCGGTACAAATAGGCAGACTATCTCTCCCTCTTTAAATGAACGAGCCTCTTAGATGAGTACCTATCTATCTAAATATCAAGTTTTAAATTTCGATGCATAATCGCGAAGTATATACGTTAATATTTTAACACTGTAATAAATAATTTTTAATTTCACTAATCTATTGATTATGCAGATATTACGATCGGTTATAACGGTAGTTAAATTGACAATTAAGGATATAAAACAGATTTGTGAGATTATCGTTGAAGCCGGAGGGCGTTGGTGATCACTAATAATACACATAAAACCAAGGTCGTTCATTTTTATTTTATGAATAATAAATTATTTATATTTTCGCATAGCCTTCGTTGAATCAGAAAAAATAAATTTGTTCGATTTAGAGACGCTTGCATCTAAAATTAGATAACAGTAATAATAGATTCTATGGAAAATAAAGTTGTTATATTAACGTATTTTTATATGTGCTCTTTTTACAAGCTTTTATTTAACTTGCAATGTATGTTAGTTTGTGTGTTTGTTTGCGGGTTTGTGTGTTTGTTTGTTTAGGTCAAAACTTGCAAGTCAATTTTGAACGACTTCCACGTATTCGATCGATTTGAAATTTTGTACACATATGTATTCCCGATGACAATACATGAATAAATCGTTTTTAGAAATAAATTCAACCCCTAAAGAGTTCAAACGGGGATGTAGGGTTTTTTTGACTAATCAACGCCCAGATCAAATCGCTGAAGCTAGAAACTTGAAATTTGGACAGTTGTACAGTTGGTTCCTTTTCTGACGTAAGCATGATCCATTAAGAAAAGATTTTTCGAAATTCAACCCCAACGGGTGTCAAAGGGGGATAAAATTTTGAAAGACTAAAATGAACAAAATAAAAATTAGTAAAAAAAACTTTTTAGAAACAAGCTTTTATATAAATTAGTGATGTGCCGGATATCCGTATCCGATCCGTATCCGCGGATATCCGAGGGAAAAGAAAGATCCGTATCCGTATCCGTATCCGTTAGTTTTTTGGCGGATCTTTTACGGATCTTTTACCTTATCAATTTTCAATTCATAGATAAAATTTTATATATATAGGTGATTAGGTAATAATGAAAAACAGTTAAATTCCATTCAGATTATTTTTTATTTTTTAATTTCGTGGTGAATAACTTTTTCCCATAACAGATAGTCTCTTTCCAAAGGTCGATGTGCAATCTTTAGTATTTACCGCCACGTACTCTAAGAAAGTTAAGATCCGTATCCGTATTCGCGGATCTTGAGACCAAATATCCGTATTCAGATCCGTATCCGCGGATATACATTTTTAACGATCCGGCACATCACTAATATAAATGCACTAAAAAGTGGTGTGATGTATTTGAATTTGTTTCATTATAGTATTTATAATAAAATGTTAAGAATAAACTTAGATTATATAATTGTAGCTAATAAGTTAGATAATCGTGATATTGTAACGAAGAACATAATTTTTGTATGAATGAAATGATAAAATCAGAAATAAATGAATTTACACAGAATAAGGTTGTTTATTATTTTTAACCGACTTCAAAAAAAGGAGGTTTCTCAATTCGACTGTATATATTTTTTATGTTTTATGTATGTTCGCGGATAACTTCGTCGTTTATGAACCGATTTTGAAAATTTTTTTTTTATTTGAAAGGATATACTTTTAGATTGGTCCCATAAAAATTTCATCAAAATCGGTTCAGTAGTTCGGCTGATTTTAATAAAAAAGTAAGTAACGGCGTGTGATTCTTTAAGGTAAATGTTCTTTTTGACACTAAAAATTAAAAAATAAAAAACTTTTTAACAAAAAAAAAACCTTCAAAAAGGCACTAAAAAGAGGAAAATAATGAAATTTTGAGGTCTGTGCCAATTAAAATATGAAGTCGGTTAAAAAGTATAGTATAGTGATTAATATCTTCTTTTTAACCAACTTCATATTTTAATTGGCACAGACCTCAAAATTTCATTATTTTCCTCTTTTTAGTGCCTTTTTGAAGGAGGTTTTTTTTTGTTAAAAAGTTTTTTATATAAAATGTAGAGACACCACAAAAGGAAAAAAAATTTTATAATAATTTAGGTTCATATAATTATAAAACAGTGGGTCGTGAACTCTATGATAGTTTCCAGTCACGACCCACGCTTTTATAATAATTTATGAACCTAAATTATTATAAAATTTTTTTCTTTTTTAGTGCATTTAAATAAAAGTTTGTTTCTAAAAAGTTTTTCTACTAATATTTATTCAATTCACGCTCTCTCTTACTCTAATTTCACGTTTCACTAACAAATTCGATGGCGAATAAATTCACGTGAAATGGTTCATTCTTCACTAGTGTGAAAAATACACAATCGTGTGAAGCAATTCACTTTAGTGATATCACTAGAAACGAGATACACAACAGGTACCCAGGGCGTAATGATGAAGCATATATTATTGACAGAGTGACATTTATGTTAAACGAGCGTTAGCGAGTTTAACAGCCACACGAGTTAAAATAACATTTCGCCCTAGATTATACACTGTATTTTTTGTCCTTCACCCTATAAAATAGAGGCTTTTGTCTTCGTTTCCTGTATTTTCAAAATTTTTGACTAGGTAGTAGCCAGTAGGTAGATATATGTATAAGGAGCCTGCTAAGCGGCGACACACAGCGAACGACAGTGGCCACGCGGGTAAAGACAACGGTCTATCATCTGTATTATGTACAAGACCCCAGGTTCGCGACCAGCTTGGAGTAATATGGCATATTAAAATTATTGAATTTTTCTCTATTCATTACGAATAGTGATGAGCAAAATTGGTCTTATTCTTGCGAAAAAGCAATACCAAAACCAAGACCAAGACTATCATTAGACTAGCAAGACCAAGACCAAGATCGAATGAACAAGAACAAGACCAATACCAAGACCGAATATGCAAAACCAAGACCAAATACACAAGACTAAACTAAAAATTCTTACTTCAGAAATAATGAGCAAAATGAGCAAGACCAAGACTTGATACGCAAGACCAAGACCAAGACTAAATAAGCAAGACCAAGACCAAGACTATCATTAGACTAGCAAGACCAAGACCAAGACCGAATGAACAAGAACAAGACCAATACCAAGACCGAATATGCAAAACCAAGATCAAATACACAAGACTAAACTAAAAATTCTTACTTCAGAAATAATGAGCAAAATGAGCAAGACCAAGACTTGATACGCAAGACCAAGACCAAGACTAAATAAGCAAGACCAAGACCAAACCCGAAGACCAAGACCAGACATATTTGAGCACGACCAAGACCAAGACTGTCCAAGTCTTGGTCTTGGTCTTGCTTTGCTCATCACTAATTACGAAAAGTGATAAATTGAAAAACGCTAAATTATTTTGAATTTTTCTTTGGCGCCTTGCGAGCGGTAAAGTTACTTTACCACCCGCTTCTCGTCACCGGTCATATGTACGTGTATGAAAAGCAGCTATTTTATAGGGAATAGAAGAAATAATAATTTAATATCGATGGTGAAATCTTTCACATTATTATACGGGTTCCGTACAAAGGTATAAATAGACAGACAAAAATTCTGCTTCAGACCATGCAATATCAAACAACTCCGCAGGAAAACGAAATTACGATTTACAGACATAGGTCCCGTTACTAATTTATTTATTGGTATTCATATATAATAATATAATTACACGTTAGACAATATTTAATCACATGGGCCAACAAATTATCATATAAAAAATGCATAGATATATAAAATCCATGATTAAGAATTGAACCAGAGCAGTAAGGTATCCTAATTTTATAGTAAGTGTAATTTATTAATTATTTTATAGGGGGTCGGCAGTATCTAAAAATGTCAAAGAGATCAATAATTGCAAAATGTAGAACGCCAAAATCAAGGGTGAACATATTACATATTATTATATTATGTGGATAGTAGTTATAGGGATGTGCAGAACTTCTCGTTCGCTTGAATATTATAATTACATTACTCACTCGCTTCGCTCATTCGCTTAAATATTATAAATACAGTACGCACTCGCTTCGCTCGTTCGCTTGAATATTATAATTACGAACAAATTTGATTAGCATAAAAAAGTTATAGTGAGTCAACCTTAAAAGATAAACATATGCTGTCGTGGACTTTCTTTTAGAACTTTTAAAGGGAAACAATTTCGTCATACATGATTTTTGCGTAATTTTAACCGTTTACGCAGCGCACGCAACGGAAGCTCTCAAAAGGAATAATTTTTCCCGTTTTTGCAAACATTTTTCATTGATGCCTCCGCTCCTATTGATCGAAGCGTGATATTATATAGCCTATAATGTTCCTTAATAAATGGGCTATCTAACAAAAAAAATTCAAATCGGACTGGTAGTTCCTGAGATTAGCGCGTTCAACCAAACAAACAAACAAACAAACTCTTCAGCTTTATAATATTAGTATAGATAACATTTACTATCCTCTTCAGAAATAAATTTAAAAAAAAAATGTGTGTCGCCAAATTCGGAGGAAGTGTAACTTCTTATGCAAATATCAAACGGTAATCAGCAAAATTTAGATTATTTTTAAGACCGTATAGTAGTAGTAGACAGTAGTAGTAAGGGTTTTGAGCACCTAATTTTAACGGGAAAAATCAATGGACAAAAAAATAGAGGTCGAACATTTTAAAAATGGCGGATAGCCGCGAAGGGAGGAAATCCATGATTGCCGGGCTTGAGAATGGCCGAGCGTGTATCAATGCTGCTGTTTACATGGCGTTGCTATATGGTTCCTCTTCTACAAGTCCCCAGTTCCCGGCTTCTAGCCCGAGAGCTGGTAAAAGTGTAAATTGGATTTTCAATTTATTATTAAAAAAAAATAATGAATTGAAAATATGAATTGAAGCTATAAGCCCAATTACCTGTTGGTGGTCTTTAAGACACAATTCCATGATTGCCGGCGTCTGTAGCAGACATGGCAGATTTAATTTGATAGTTTATATTACACACTACAGAAGTGATATTTACTTATACAGGGTGAGTCTCGACCTACGTCCGATATACAGTGATTCGTAAATTATTGTTCTGGAACTCCAAGCGCGCTTAGTCGTAGTGCGTTTGTGTCAATGATCTGTGAGTGGTTGAGAGAAATTGCCCTAATAAAGAATCGATAGGGTGATAATTTTTTTGCCGGGAGAGGTCGGCTTCGCGGTAGGAGTTGACGCCAGCATGTCCAGAACTCTGGAATGCTACAATGTAACGTATAGGTCGAAAGTGGTCATCGCTGAAATATCTTGTACAAGATTAGCAAGTTTTGTACGGACTTTCGTTCTTATTACTGCCACCCCTGTCCAGTAATATTTGTGTGAAATTAGGTAAGTTAATATGCCATAATAGCGAGCGTCTCTAAAAGTCGCGGCATCTCTACCCGCTAGTTACCTATCTATCGATCATTAATACACTGAAGAAGTTCCACTCACAGTCTAGCTCAGAAGAGCTCAGTAGTATGCATTAAGGAGCCTCTATGGAAGACAGTTTGAACGCTTGTGACAATTTGTCTAAGGTTGCTAGCTTTGTAATGCCGACTGCGATCGTATTCTGCAAATTTTGATTTAATAAGTCTTCACTCGATTGTTATGTCTTCACCGGGGTGGCAGTAATCCTCAACGATGTGTCCTATCCAAACTCGCATATTTTTTAAGAGCTTTTCAACAGCACCACTTTCAACCTATCGTGTGTTCTGAAATTCCGGAGTTTTGAACATATAATAATTTATATTTATACTTATAGAAATTTACAGGGGTGGCAGTAATAAAACAAATTTTCCTACAAAACTTGCTTATTTTTAAAGATCTTTCAACAATACCACTTTCGACCTGTCGTTACATTTATAATTCCGGAGTTCTGGACATTCTGCAGCATAACTAATAGGGAAGCCGACCTTCCGGAAAAATAATTATCACCATTCGATTCTTTATTAGGGCTTTTATAATACACAATTTATTGACACAGACTGCATCTACGGCTAACCGTTTTCGAAAAAGCGACTGATACGGGTGGTCGAACTCACCCTGTATACGTACAGATCTACATACGTCCAATAAACAGTGATTCTAAATTATTGTTCTAGCCCTCCAAGCAGCACTTTTATGCCGTTTGTACACATGATCTGTGAGTGGTTGAGATAAATTGTTTAACATGGGCAGCTGAATTGTCCTATATAATTAGGCTGTTCTTGGTGGAGCCAAACCGTCACTGTTGCCTGACACTCTACGGTCTTCCAGATTGCTTCGTGATGATCTTGCGTCTCCAACGTTTTTCATTTGAAACATTTCGAACTATGTAGGGCTGTACTAAGACAGTGTTTGTTTATGAGACGTTGCAATTTGTTTGCTATAGCCTTCGTCACAAAAAAGATGCATATCCTTAAATTCAATTTCTAGTTAGACTTCAGGTCGATTCAAAAACCAAAAATCATCAAAATATATTCTGATTGAAAAAGGTTAATTTTTACCATCCATAGTTTTAAGTCATAAAATCAAGGCTTTCTACAGCAGCCAACACTACGATAGCGATGCCTAGAACCGGTCAATTATCGTCTCGTTGCCGTGCAGCGACTTACCTACAGTTAGTTACCGGAGTGGTAACAATATTCCCTTACTCATTTAGTCATCACCTGTATAAATACCGACCGTTCGTAACAGTTGAGCATCAGTCTAATTCTCCAAGACAATCAACAAACAATCAACATGTTCAAATACGTAGTATTCGCCGCTTTGTTGGCCGTAGCTGCCGCCAAACCAGGATACCTCGGTGGTTACGCCGCCGCTCCAGCCGTAGCTGCCTACGCTGCACCCGCACCAGTTGCCTACGCTGCACCAGCACCGGTAGCTTATGCCGCACCAGCCGTACACGCTGTCCCAGCCGCAGTCAGCCACCAGAGCCGCATTGACATCAAGAGCAGCCCGGTCGTAGCCACCTACGCCGCTCCAGCCATCCATGCCGCACCAGCCGTAGCTGCCTACGCCGCACCAGCCATCCACGCCGCACCAGTTGCTCCTTACGCCGCACCAGCCATCCACGCCGCACCAGTTGCTGCTTATGCCGCACCAGCCTTAGGTTATGCTTCCCATGCCGTAGCCGCCCCTGCTCTCGGTTACTCCGCCGGTTTCGCCGCACCTTACTCTGCCGGTTTCGCCGCCCCATACGCCGCCGGTTTTGGAGCCTACAAAGCCGCCGTCCATGGACTTTACTAGACATCTTGCATCCACTACCTGAACTCGATTAGTTAATTGTGAATTATTTGGCGTATTTATTGTATTTTTTCATTCAATATTTATTGTTTTTTTTATACATGGAGATTTTCGATAAATAAATTAAATTTTTTTTAATTAATCACTTTCTTATTTTTTATCAGCCCCATTTTATTTTCAGAAATAAATTATAATTTAAAAAAACTAAAAAACACGCTTTAATGAACTAAAAAGTAAAAAGTAATTAATTTTATTGTAAAAAAGCGTGGGGTAGTATGAAAATATGATACAAAGCACCCCACGCTTTTTTACAATAAAATTAATTATTTTTTACTTTTTAGTTCATTAAAGCGTGTTTTTTAGTTTTTTTAAATTATAATTTATTTTTGCTTTTTAGTCCTGGAGATCCTGGTCAGGATAATGGGACAAACTTATGTAATTATTGTATTGTAATCGGTCCTTGATAAGTGTGCAAAGTTTCAGTTCAATCTGAAGTTTTTTGCTTTTTTTTTTTAGTCCTGGAGATCCTGGTCAGGATAATGGGACAAACTTATGGAATTATTGTATTGTCGTCGGTCCTTGATAAGTGTGCAAAGTTTAAACTAAATCTGACCGTTCAAAGTTGGTCAAAATCAAGTTCAAAGAAGTCGGTTACAAACTGACAAACAAGCAAGCACGCAAGCACGCAAACATACAGGTGAAGCTAATATAAGCGTGTTAAAAATTATTAGTTTTTCCACGATCAGCTTTTTTTTTAAATTTTTTGTCAACTTTAGGGGTTGACTGTAGTCGATGATGCAGAATATCACATTCGTTGTACTTATAATATGGACTGATTTTACTGCATTATAAAGTATGTATAATTTCCATGTATGTTTAGTTGCTGTTGCATGCAAAATTAATTTTGTTTAATGATTTAGATGCAGAATTTTATATTCTAAAACTTTTATTTGAAGATATTTTTCCTAAAATAATTAGGGAAGCAGGAAATCGCGAAAGTTTTATTTTACGGGTTAAATCTCTATATGCAACAGTCACGGCTACCACCCTGTATGTCTCGTACGTAATGGTATTACGGTTCGCCGTAATATGCCTCATTACGTATCTAGACATACAATCTACTATAATAGTGCCAGGCAACGCCCTGATGCGTCTAACTCCAAGCACAACTGAACCCCTGAATCTACCAAATGATGTAAAAAAAGAACTGCACTGTAAGAAATGAAAAGGCCGATTACATAGATCATCGATGGTCCATTTGTAGCCAGCGATTAATCTGGTAATAGGCAAACAAAGAGACAATTATGACTTCGCAAACAGGTATCGCCTGCACATCGCGTAGATTCCGTAAAAACACATTGCGCATGCGTGGTTACTAATTTTACATTAATTTGTTTTGTATTCATCCATTTTATATATGTAACTATACATTTTATTTTGTAATTTTTACACACCTTATTGGAATATTACACAAATTATGTAATTTTAATTTACATTATGTAAAAATCACAAATTTGTTTAACTTTACAGTAAAAGTCCAAGTTCATATGAAGTTTTCTGTGTAAAAATAAATAATAATGTAAAATCATTTAGAAAATCGAGCGAATTCTACCTTAACTTTCAAAGTATTTTTACATCCATTTTTTACAGTGTGGGTGAAAAATCGGTCGCAAGATTTGAAACAAATAAACATACAAATATACGGGGTCAAGCTAAATAAAACCGTTTAATAATCTCTAGTTAGAAATACATTTTTACTGTATTTTTTTAGGGCCAACAACAGTTGAATAGTTAGTACGCTTAAGTTTTAGGCTCCTTGTTCAAAACCGACATAAAAGCGAGCAAATCCGCGTAGAAAGGCTAATAATATAATAAAATCTCAAATTATGTTTAAACAAATTACTTTATTTGGGTCTAATTGAAAAATAAATACATATTACAAAAATTTATACAATTACACAATTTTATTATTACACACAAAAAAATAGTGTGAAGATATCAAAAAAGAATTCAGTCAAAAAACGTATCGCTTAATAGAAACCATGGGCGCCGTATCCTGCAGCGTATGGGGCAGCAAAACCAGCGGCGTACGGTGAAGCGTAACCAGTGGCGTAACCTGAAGAATATCCAAAAGCTGGAGCTACGGCATGGGCACCATAGGTGGTTGCTACGGCTGGTGCTACACCTACGGCATGAGCACCATAGGTGGTTGCTACGGCTGGAGCGGCATAAGCAGCCATAGGTAGTTGCTACGGCTGGATGCTGGCATAAGCAGAAATAGCGTGGTGCATGGTACTGCTGGTGCGGCGTAGGCAGCTACGGCTGGTGCAGCATAGGTAGCTACGGCTGGAGCGGCGGCGTAACCACCGAGGTATCCTGGTTTAGCGGCAGCTACGGCCAACAAAGCGACGAATACTACGTATTTGAACATGTTGATTGTTGATTGTCTTGGAGAACGAGACTGATACTCAACTGTTTCGGACGGTCGCTATTTATACAGATTGTGAAATTATTGTCCACTCTATTTTGTTAACGAGACAATTATTACAGATATTTAAAAATACTACTTATTTTATTTACATTTCAATATAGAATGTCAAATGAATTAACGTTACTTAATATCTTTAAGAGATCATACTATTAGGTGCAGTAAAGTAGGGGTGTACGAGTAAGTCGATTTTCATTTTGCATGTTCCGAGTCGAGTATTTTATAACAGAGATGCGATTTATTTGAAATACTTCTATTTAAAATGCAAATACAAAATGCAAAATACCTATTTTGCATTTGAAATGCCTTTTAGTAAAAAACATTTTGTATTTTATTTGAAATACCTTTCGAGATGTATTTTGCATTTTTAATATTCATTTCAAAATGCAAAATACTTTGTGATGTTTAGCCAACATCACCAGTCAAACAAAATGAAATGAACGAATGACGCTTGTATTGACGAATTATTTTAAGTGATTATTATTATTATTATTATTAATAACATAACAGAATTTATTGATACGCGTACTGATAAATATGACCAAAATGTCATGCATAAGGTGCCATGTTATTAGACGTTTTTGTTCGGCTCGGCATTGTGTCTCTATTTGTCATGATAAATACCTAAAATAAATAAAAATATCTGAAATTTGGTAAAAAGGTATTTTATTTTGAAAAAGTATTTTGAAAATACCTATTTTGCATTTAGCATTTGAAATACAAAACGCAAAACTATTTGGTATTTTGCATTTGAAATAGTAAATCTGAAAAGTATTTTGCATTTTGTATTAAAATGCTTTTTTAAAACCATTTTGTACATCTCTGTTTAATAAATAGGTTAAAGTAGCCACCTCTGGGGGATGGGATAAGGAACGAAAATCAGGTCTTTGACGGATTTTTTACTTTCTTTCAACTTGACGACAAAAATAGTAATATATAGCGCAGTCAATCCGCTAAAGATATTTTATTTTTGAGTTATTTCTCTCTGATAGTTATAAGACCATATAGAGTTTTCTCAGTGCACGCCGCCGCGCCGCGTCCCGCACGTGCTTCAACTAGATAGCAGGCGCAGATTGGCCGCCCTATGCCTGGGCCTAGTCGGCATTATGGAAAGTTCGCTACTGTTAGTACCTATACGTAAAACACCAAGACATTTAGCAAAAAAAAGTACATAAGAAGAAATAAACAAAAATAAATAAATAAAAAATTAAATGCCTTTGGGATTCCAGCCTGGACTTGGTGTTTGTACCTTGTCGATAGGGTCGTACTTTTCCGCACGACCACCTGGCATACTGTGTCTGAGACCTTAACATAGTTATACATGCTGTGTTTTATTTCACATCTCAATCACTTCCAACTATTTCCGTTTCATTTAACATTTCTAAAATGCTACCCCAGTATGAGACATTAGACGTTATTCATGTCAAAATGCAAAATCCGCAAAGTCTTTATTAAAAATCTTAAAAAGACATGTGCAAAGAACTGGTATTTTTAACCGACTTCAAAAAAAGGAGGTGGTTCTCAATTCGGTTGTATTTTTTTTTTTTATGTTTGTTACCTCAGAACTCCGTGATTTATAAACCGATTTGGAATTTTTTTTTTATTTGAAAGGATATACTTTCAGATTGGTCCCATAGAAATTTCATCAAAATCGGTTCAGTAGTTCGGCTGATTTTAACAAAAGTTGGTAACGGCGTGTGATTTCTTAAGGTAAATGTCACTTTTTGACACATCACACAGCGTAAGAAAGTCGGTTTAATAAAAGTGAGAAACGACGTGTGATTCCTTTAAGGTAAATGTCACTTTTTGACACTAAAAAGTACAAAAATAAAAAACTTTTTAACAAGAAAAAACCTCCTTCAAAAAGCCACTAAAAAGAGGAAAATAATGAAATTTTGAGGTCTGCGCCAATTTAATAAAATATGAAGTTGGTTAAGAAGAAGATATTAATCACTATACTATACTTTTTAACCGACTTCATATTTTATTAAATTGGCGCAAACCTCAAAATTTCATTATTTTCCTCTTTTTAGTGGCTTTTTGAAGGAGGTTTTTTTTTTTGAAAATCATAAAAAAAATTTATACTTGTCGGTTTTTCAACTGTCAACGCTAAACAATAAATATTTCTAAAATTAAAAGACATAGCATAGGTTATCCTAGTTACGAATGTTATGAATGAATTTGTCACACCTGTCCAATGTGTGCGTCTCAATAGAGATATTCTTTTGTTAAAATAACAAAACCAATATTTGAAAAGAACAAAAGAGGGGTGACCTGGATATTTAAAAAAATAAAACCAATGAAGTGTCATTGAGCGATTATAGCATCACGAGAGAGATAATTATATAATAGATTTCAAAACAATCATTTTTAACATCTCGTTTTCAACTATTACAAATTTAATAACATCTACGAATATGGTAAAACGTAGGTCATGCACGTGAACCCTACACTTCGAAACAAGGTGTTGCTACGCAACGTTCAACTGTTTCAACCAGTAAACTGGAGTAGCGTTTCTCAACTTTTTTTTGTTCATGGCCTTCTGAATTCCGGTTACCGTTCATTCTCTTTGTTTGTTTTTTTACGGCTACCAACAGTCAGGATGATTTGGCCCTAGTATACTTCATTCATATTTTCAATTTGTTGTGTGTTTTTTAAAGACCACCAACAGCTAAGGTTATTTGGGCCTAGCACCAATTCATATTTTCAATTCATTATTTGTTTTTTATAATAAATTGAAAACCCAATTGACACTTTTACCAGCTCTCGGGTTAGAACCCGGGACTGGGCACTTGTAATAGGGGAACCATAGCAACGCCATGTAAACAAGAGCATATAGCTACACGCTCGGCCATTCTCAAGCCCTGTAGCAATGTTGTTGTTTACATGGCGTTGCTATGGTTCCTCTATTACAAGTCTCCAGTTTCCGGGTTCTAGCTCGAGAGCTGGTAAAAGTATCAATTGGATTTTCAATTTATTATTAAAAAAAAATTATGAATTGAAAATATTAATTGGTGCTAGGCCTAAATAACCTTAGCTGTTGGTGATCTTTAAAACACAATTTAATTTTTTAAAATAAACGCGTAATTACATTGCTGTCAAAAATCTTATTGTGCAACCATGTAAACGAAAATTTGTATGTTACATGTTAAAATAAATTCATTATAACTAAGAAATGTGGTGTGGTCCCCCGGGGGCCTATATGACCGTTGTTTAGAGCCACTGGAAACTTAAACACGTCCGCGTTCATGTGTTGTAATTCTTTTTTCATTACCAAAAACGATAGTGTTATTTTAATGTCAGTATTGTTACATAGTAACCTTTACCGATGTGACGTCACAACGGGAAACAAAAGCAATAGTGCTCTTCGAACTAGGGTCCTAGATTATACAGGTTTAGACTGTTCGATAATCGGGATGTGTGTAACAAGAGAACAAAATATTAACTGGATTGAGAACTTGCAAAAAAACTAGGTTATTAAATTGGCGCCGACATCAAAATTTTATTATTTTAAACTATTTTAAACTAAAAAATTTATAATTATTGTCAAAGAAAGAATATAACAAAAATAAAAATATATAAATAAATATCATGTAGAATTTAGAAAAAAAAGCCAAAAATTCTACGATGCCATCAGTTTTCGAACCCGGGTCCCTGTGCATAGAGCGCTGCGATGTAACCTCTGCGCTACGAGTGGAACAGTTGAGTACGGTCGTTTTTATGATATAAATATAAGTATGTTGCGAATTCTTACGGTCGGGTTACGAATTTAATTATTTAATTATTAATTATTATTTATTAATTATGCTATATATTATATAAACCTTCCGTGAAAAATTATCTAACTGATGGTGAAAACCGCATCAAAATCCGTTGCGTGGTTTAGGAGGAGTTAGCGGTTAAACAGACAGACAGACGCGAAAAGCGACTTCAATCTATACTATGTAGAGAAGTCTTAAATTGAACAATGAACATTAATGGTAAAATCATGGCGGGAGTGTGAGTGAGATGTAGTATACGGTACTGTTCACAGAATTAATTACTTTTATTGATCTACTCAAAATCTGTACAATTTCAGTAACCTTAGATGTCAAGGCATCGCCACAATGGGAAAGAAAATGTTTCGTTGTGAATCGCCTAACCTAAGCCTTAGGGCTTTTGCAAGTGTACCGTATGAAGAAATATCAGGTACAAAGAAATAATAGACGGAGAGCCGACAGTCAGATTTCCTATGTATCGAATATATGGACAAATTTGTTAGCATTGAGGTATAGATAAAAATAGGGAGCTGCATTGAAGCTGTAAAAATAAAAAAAATAATAAATATCTATATACAAGCGTCCGTTTCCGAGATATTCTGACTTGCGTGTCACTGTGTGAAATACCAGGCTACAAAGTTATCACAGAAAAAGTTTTATTAACCAACAAATAAAATACTTAAAGTCGAATACATCTAGGTAATAAAGTTTAATTAACAAAAAAATAAAAATTAGTAAAAATAAAATAGAATTGGGGGTCGTGTTCCAATGGAGGACACTTTGAAAACTTACTTTAATTTTATTTTTACTAATTTTTATTTTTTTGTTAATTAAACTTTATTACCTAGATGTATTCGACTTTAACTATTTTATTTGTTTGTTAATAAAACTTTTTCTGTGATAACTTTGCAGCCTGGTATTTCACACAGTGACACGCAAGTCAGAATATCTCGGAAACGGACGCTTCTGGGCAAATGAAACAAGTGTACCTTTTTTGTTGTATTTGAACCAATAATACTAAAAAAACAAAGAAAAATGGAAAAAACCCAACAGCAACTTTTTTCGGGGGGAAAAAGTGTCACATGACCCCCAATTCTACACCACTGGGTTGTTCAAATGCAACAAAATTTTGTCCGTTTACGGTCCTTATTATGTAGTAGATGTCTACCAAAAATGAATTAAATTGTTCAACCCAATTAAAAGATACGATCAAATAAGTGTTCTCCAAATCGACCCTTTAACACCCTGTATCTTGTTAGGGAAGCACTTTTGGAAAAAAAGTTATTCTTGGCTTTCGTATTATTTTGACAGTAGGTACATCCTGTATCATTTATGGTACTCATTACAGAATCACCTTGTATATAAAAGAAAGTCGTGTTAGTTAGTTAGTTACACCATTTATAACTCGAGAACGGCTGGACCGATTTTCATGATCTTTGATTTTTTGTATTTGTCTCCGCCCTGGTTAACAGAATAACTATTAAAACATCGGAAAAATTCACCCGAGAGCGAACGAGCGAAGCGAGTGAGTAATGTACCACCCGGGAGCGAACGAGCGAAGCGAGTGAGTAGTGTATTGCAGTCCGGGCGAAGCCGGGCCGGGCCGCTAGTATTACTATAAAAGAATGTAGGCTTTCACGGCCGGCGTTAATAGAATTAAGATAAAAATCTTTCGGGCTTATGAGCCGTGGTCTACTGGAATGGCTTCTTCTCCTTCCAGACGTTTCGTTTGCAACTGCGGCAAGCATCTTCAATGGTGTGTTCGACGTGGTCGTAGTGTTCTTCTCGGTGTCCTGCTGTCGAGTGTACTGGTACCGAGATGTGCAGAGGTATTTATAGGTAAGGTACCTGGTAGGGGACTGGCCTGTAATTGGTATGAATTGGTGCTAGGCCCAAATAATCTTAGCTGTTGGTGGTCTTTAAAACACAATATACCCCTAAAATGACACGACACTAATGGGGAATAAATAATGTTTGTCACTACCACAAGTGCTGCCTCTCGTGGATAATTGGAAGAACTACTCTCAGAAAAATGGCTCGTTGTTCAAATGCGAGCAAATTTTTTCGCGCATGTCAGCTTGTCCGGCTTTCCAGTTATGGGTGGAGTTCCGTGATGCTAACTCACAAAAACAAATTTGTCTGCGTGTATTCGGTACATAAGAAATTCGACGGTCCGCTCTGGGACAATAAGCAGTAAGCACTCACTTCTTGCATTTGGTAATATTATACCTATTTATATTGCGGCAATGTTAGATTGGAACAGTAGGTATTAGTAATATTATAATTTATTCGTGTTTTTTTTAAATAATACACTTCCCTGTATCGTATTATTGATTATGACCGATCGAGAAATAAGTACACTGTAACACTATTATTAAGTTTCAATGAAAAATAACACAAAAAATGCAATAATCTGTTCTGTATAAATATAAAAAAATTTTGTTGCCATACCCACTTTAAAATAGCTACTTTACATGCGTGTATGTATGCATGGAATGGATCAGTTAACAGGCAGGTGTGTTGAAAGCATATAGAAATATCATAGATAGAATAGGGAAGACACCCAAAAAAGTGTCGGTGCAAAAGATAGAGATGGAGAATAGAGCAGTTCTTCTATCTTCTTCTATCACAAATACGTAAAAACGAGCGATAGGGAGTTTTTACAGTCACACGAGCCGTAATACCATTACGTACGAGACATATATATTATGGTATTTTTTGCCATACCCACTACAAAATAGGTACCCACTTTTCACGTCATTTTCAAAAAATTCTAACAGTTCATTTGCGTCGCCATCTTTCCTTCCACAATGTGCCGCGAAGTTCGTGCAAGTAAGTATGACAAGCGCACGCAAGCGTGCGCAGGCGTATAGAGCGAATAAACAGAAGTTGCTATGGCAACCGTTATTTTCTGTGCTAGTGCGGACAATAAAACATTTTCCGCACACCTGCCCATTAAATGATTCATTAAAGGCCGCTATACATACATCGAAAGTAGCTATTTTGTAGTGGGTATGGCAAAAAACCGTTTACACACTTTATAATTAAGAAAAAACTCGGATCGCAGTGCCAAAACCCTGCCGACAATATAGTGTATTTGCTAAAACAGGCTTTGTGGCTTTAATACGTAAACTTAGTTTGTTTTTGGACAAAATAAAAAATTTAACCCCTTAATACATCCCTTAAAATAATATTTTTTTTCTTAATTTCAATATTAATATCAATGCAATCTCTGTACCAAATTAAATGCACCCTTCAGTAAGTAAATCACTATCCGTAAACTAGTGTTTTCATAAAATTTGTAGGTCCGGTCCTGTTGGGCCAATTATATTAAAATTTTAGCAACACATTTTGATCCTTACTAAAAGGTTAAATTTCAATTTTGAAACAATTCTGAGAATTTTTTCGCTATTTTTGGGCCCAAAAACATTTTTCTACCCCTAAAAACTACCCTTAAAATGATCCGATTGGGTCCATTTTAAATAGGCTTCGTACGGTGATGGAATCCAACGTGCCTACCAAATTTCGTCAAAATCAATTAACTCTTTCGAAAGTTATAGCCCGCACACACATATATAAATATACATTTCCAAAAATGGTGCCAAAGTGTTCAGGAGGCTATGAAACGTCGAGAAATTTTGGTCCGACCCCTAGGTCCCGCCATCCGACCGACGCCAATAGTGTATGTGCCATATGGCAAATACACTAATAAACCAGATTTAGGTTAGTTTGATAAGTAATTTTAATGGGTAATAATCCGCAACGACTGTTTGTACCCATAAACTGTATAAAGACAAGATCAAACTAATGTTTTCGTTTCGACATCGTTTTTAAGACAATAATAAATTAGCTTAATTGTATTGATATAAGCGTTTACTGAATGCGTTATTATAAAAAATGAAATGTTTTACACGAGGTCACTGTCAGCCGCGGTTCAGAACTGCCAGAACGACCGACACAACTCAGCCACTAACTTTTCCATATACATTGGAGTAGGCAGCTATCAATACATAGCTACAGTGTGTAAACTGTAAACAATAGGATTTTTATAATGGATCAAATATATCTTTGACCATTACTACGGTGTTCAGAAATTGTGACTCGTAACGGTTGAGAGCAGTAAGGCGCAGAAGGGGAAGGAATAAAAGCGCTGACTTAATGAGTAATCATGATTTAAGGATGCAGGCTGCTTCTTAGTCCAAGTCCGAGCGTACTGTGAGATCTAGCATACGGATGTTCAGAAATTGAGACTCGTGACGGTTGAGGACAGTAAGGCGCAGGAGGGGAAGAAATAAAAGCGCTGACTTAATGAGTAACCATGATTTAAACAGAGGAAACTTTCTTAGTCCAAGCCGAATGTACTGTGAGATCTAACATACGGTGTTCCGAAATTATAACTCGTAACGGTTGACAACAATAAGGCGCAGGGGGGGAAGAAACAAATGCGCTCAATTAATGAGTATGCATGATTTAAACAGAGGAAACTTTCTTAGTCCAAGCCGAATGTACTGTGAGATCTAAAATACGGTGTTCAGAAATTGTGACTCGTAACGGTTGAGAACAGTAAAGCGCAGGAGGGGAAGGAATAAAAGCGCTGACTTAATGAAAAATCATGATTTAAGGACAGGCTGCTTCTTAGTCAAAGCCGAGCGTACTGTGAAATTTAACATTCGGCGTTCAGAAATGGAGATTCTAGTAAGGCACAAGAGGGAAAAAGCTAGAAGCGCTAACTTATCGAGGATTTAACATACCGCAGATTTGTCACGGTGTTCAATAATGGTGACTCGTAAGGGTTAAGCACAGTAAGGCGCAGGAGGGGAAAAATAGAGAGGTTACTGTATTTTGCGAATACGAGTTAGTATTAGGGAATGCAATCTCGAGCCGAGATTGGCAATTCGAGATCTCGCGAGATAAGTTTGGGTTCAAGATTGGCAATTCGAGATTTCGCGAGATTGTCTGGCGAGATCTCGATTAATCTCGACAATATCGAGATTTCGCCTGCTTTTAAAAAGAACTTATTATTTTGTATCTACTTAGGTACTTGGGACTGTGTGACTGTGTCACTGTGTACGTGTGTGATTTACTGCGTAGTGCACTGTGCAGATGATTATTATTCATTACTTTTCTTAAATAAACGTTGATTTTTTTGTTTCAAGATTCAATTAATTTTGTTTTATTTTCAAAATATAACAGCAATACCCCAACTTACACAGCACATTATATGTCAATTAATTATTTTGGAAATAACTTCTTAGGAGTTAGAAAGCATAGGTAATATTAGTAACGTTCATATATGAACATTTGGTTTGAATTGTTCTTAGACATATTCAGTATTCACTTAACTTTGTAATTTGTTAGCCATCTAATGCTTGTTATAAGTTTAATAACTGTCAATTTCAATCAAAGAAACAATAATTAAAACAAAATATGCAGAGAAACAAACAGAATCAATTAGCGCAACTGTCAAAAACTATTACGTATAAGTTATAAGTTTTTTTTTCAAGCGCGTTCGTTCTTGAAATCTCGTTCGAGATCTCGACCATAATATCGGGTCGAGATCTCGATCGAGATTTTAAAAACAAGATTGCCTGCCCACGAGATTAAATCTCGAAAAATGGCTCGAGATCTCGCGAGATCGAGATTGCATTCCCTAGTTACTATGCTGGACAAGTTTCTCATTGGCAGTTCTAATCCAGTGTCAGTGACAAATTGTTTCTAATAATTATTAGATATTTGAATAATTGTTTTCAAACACCTGCGCAGCTAAACGCGAAATACCTGCGGATCGAGTCTTGAATGAAACTGTGGATATACGATTTATGCAAATAAAATTAATTGAACAAATGACACTATAATAAACAGTTGATGCAGTGATTTATGACTGATATATATTTAATACTGCAAATTCAACGCTCAGAAAACATTACAGCATACAGGACTGGTCATAAGTAGTCACTATCTTTTTAACCGACTTCAAAAAAGGCGGTTCTATATTCGAGACCTATAATGTAGTTTTTATGTGTGTTCACCGATTTCTCCTGTATTTGTGAACCGATTTTACCGATTTATTTATTATTGCCATAATGACACATACACTATTGGCGTCGGTCGGATGGCGGGACCTAGGGGTCGGACCAAAATTTCTCGACGTTTCATAGCCTCCTGAACAATTTGGCACCATTTTTGGAAATGTTTATATATATATATATGTGTGTGTGTGTGTGTGTGTGTGTGTGTGTTCGCGGCATAACTCTCGAAAGACTTAATTGATTTGAACGAAATTTGGTAGACACGTTGGAATCCATCACCACACGGAACCTATTTAAAATGGGCCCAGTCGGACCATTTTAAGGGTAGTTTTTAGGGGTTGAAAAAAGTTTTTGGACCCGAAAATACCAAAAAAATCCCAGAATTGTTTCAAAATTGGAATTTAACCCTTTAGTAGAGATTAAAATGTATTGCTAAAATTTTAACAAAATCGGCACGACAGGACCGGATTTACAAATTTTATAAAAACACTAGCTTACGGATAGTGATTTATTTGCTGACGGGTGTATATTTAATTTGGTACAGAGGTTGCATTGATAATAATATTGAAATTAGGAAAAAAAATATTATTTTAAGGGATGTATTAAGGGGTTAAATTTTTCATTTTGTCCAAAAACAAACTTAAGTTCACATAATAAAGCCACAAGGCCTGTATTAGCAAATACACTATGTCGGCAGGGTTTTGGCACTGCGACCCGAGTTTTTTTATTTATTGTAGATTATAGACCCGTCGACAACTTAGGTCATTAGCGTCTTAATTACATTAAATAACAACTTCCTTAAAACTAACTGACATGACAAAACATCCATGAGCGGAAGTGGGATTCGAACCCACGACAGTGTGATCCAAAGGTCGGTCACGCTTACCGTTACACCATACTGTCCTCACCGATTTTGATGATTATTGTTTGATTTGATAGGGCATACCTTCGGAGTGGTCTCAGATAAATTTTACTTAAATCGATTCAGTAGTTCGACTGATTTTAATAAAAAGTGAGTAACGGACTGTAACGCCGTTAAGGTAAATGCCAAATATCAAGACAGAAGTCGGTTAATAACGTGCAAACTACGTATTGTAAAGCCACTAAAAAGTAAAAAATAAAAAAAAATTTAACAAAAAAACCCTCCTTCAAAAAAGCCACTAAAAAGAGGAAAATAATAAAATTTTGTGGTCGGCGCCAATTTAATAAAATAATATTAATAAGGTAGACATGATAGGTCCTACCCAAATTTGTATTTAAAAGATACCACTTTGTAGCAGAATAACACAAATATTCGTCTTCGCTATCTGACATTTCAAACGCGATTTAAGCTTTTATTAATGCTAGTATCAAAGCTTCGTTGTGCAAACCTATAAGCGCTTATAATTTCAGCCACCATCTACCATACATGCTACCATCTAGAATCCCAGCTGCGTACTGCACGTACCTTGATTCACCCTGTACACAGTATTTTAGCAAACGAGCGATACATCAAATCGTCCAGTTGTTGACATTAAAATTCTTAAACTAGGGCACTGCTGCTGCAGATCAGTATTTCGCAATTCTTTAACAAAAATATTTCTCGGTTCGCGTGTGATTCTGCATTATATTCGGGTAACGCTATATCAGATTGTAAGGACAACTGCCATTTTATACTTTAAATTAAAAGTGGTTTGTTGATTTGTTTTTACTTCTTGTAAATATCAAGATTAACTAAATTATTGTATCCATATACATATTACCGTATACTTCTGATAGATCGAAAATCGTGAAGCCAACATACGTGTGGGTATATATTTCTGTCTTTTTTATGGGGGCTCAGCTGGCAGGTTCCTGATTGGCTACTTCCATAGTCAAAGACAGAATTTTTAAAAGAGATCAGGTATACTATTGACCACTGGGGCATTGAGGTTTTACGTCAATGGCATCCATGACATATTTCTTTGTCTTTATATATTACGTTTCAAGTGTTGTTTATACTTCAGACAGTTCATGGAATACTTCAGTTGATAGTGATATTATTATGCCCAAAAAGATCCGAAACCTGTGTTTACTTCTTATTTCACTTAGTTTCTAGCTTATAGCACGTAAATATAAAACAGTTAATCTGGCAAATAAAAAAAAAAATTAAAAAATTTTCTACAATAAAAAATAAAATCAAATTCTATAAAACATAAAGTTTTGAGTATTTCTGTGTACAAAATCAAATCAATAAAACAAATTTTTTTACACTTCAATAAAAACCAAATAAAATGTTAGTATGTTTTTTTAAAAAGTTTTTTTGGACAATTTTACTGTCATGTTTGACGGCATTTGAGCTCTGAGGATGAGAATATAATTCTCGAAACGTCAGCTTAATAAATGCAATATTAACAGTATTTGCTTATTATTTTTGGATCCTTAAGCCATTTCAAAGCTGTCTTCTTTACTTCTTATATTACTATGAATTTCAAGGAATATGAGTAAAAAAACTGTTTTAACCAAATTAAACTAGGTTACGTTATAATGACAACAGCTGTCAAGCGTTTTGTTTACATTTTGTTCGAAATGAAAGATATCTTTATTTCAACATTTTGTTCAGATGGAACGTTCGTACATCGACCAATGACATCATCGGAATAAATGCGGAATAACTTCGTCAAAAGAGACACAGATATATTTTTGCTCTCTTTGTGGACTTCACTCACCGCACATTGAGTAAATGGACAATGCGTGGTATATAATTTAAAGTATATGATTGTATCAAATGATGATTCAAAATAATACTTTCTTAATTAAGTTAGCTGGCCTAATGCTGAGACAAGCGACTAGGCCCTGCAGTAAGGGTTCATTCTGATTGGTCGAATACCCTATCTTGATGACAAGCGGCTAAACCCTGCAGTCAGGTCCATTCTGCTTGGTCGAATACTCCATCTAGATGTCTTTTTTATTTATTTATTGTAGATTATAGACGCGTCGACAACTTAGGTGTCATCTAGATGTCGTTTGAGACACACACACACACCTAAACGAACGTAACAACTAACTAGTGAACTCTGTACTAATATGGATATAGTTGATAGCGATTAAAAAAAATGTGTTTATATGTGGACAATGTTCAAACACATATTCTTCAAGATTAATATTCACAAAATTAGAATGAAAACTTCAGGTAAGGCTTGTAATCTAATTCTTTCTATAAAAGTCGATCAATTTTCTGACATTTCAAAATAAAACTTAATTAAAATTTATTTTTCTATTCCAATTTTTAGAACACTGTACTTATTGTTTAATTTGGACATCCTAATATCTCAAGTAATAATAATTATTAAATTAGGTTTTATTTTTAAATGTCAAAAAATTGATTGACTTTTATAGAAAGAATTAGATTACAAGCTTTACCTGAAGTTTCCATTTTAATTTTGTGAACATTAATGCCTGTCTTGAAGAATATGTGTTTGAAAATTCTCCACCTACAAAACCCATTTTTTAATCGCTATCAACTATCCATATTAGTATTCAGAGTTCACTAGTTAGTTGTTACATTCATTTAGGTGTGTGTGTGTGTGTGTGTGTCTGTCAATGACATCAAGATGGGGTATTCGACCATTCAGAATGAAACCTGATTGCAGGGTCTAGTCGCTTGTCTATGACACCTACAAACATGCAAGTTTTGCAGGTAGATTCCTTATAGAACGTAGGCATTTCCTAGGAAACGATTTTTCGAAATTCAACCTTTAATGGGGCTAAAAGGGGGTGTAAAGTTTTTTTACAAAGTGTTCATATCTCTAAATCGTTAAGGTGAGAGATATTGACATCAACATACTAACTGTTCTTTAAAAATAAGCAAACCCATAATCGAACATTCTTTTAAATTCAACCCCTAGGGGAATTAAACGGGGGTATAGGGTTTTTTTGACTAATCAACGCCCAAGCCAAACCGCTGAAGCTATAAACTTGAAATTTGAACAGTAGGTTCCTTTTGTGATGTACACTCACTAAGAAGGGATTTTTCGAAATTGAACACATAAGGGGATCAAAAGGAGGTGTATTTCACAGCCTAAACCTCTGACGATAGAAACATGGAATTTGGAAGTTATGTTCCTTACAGAGCGTAGAAGTGCACTAAGAAAGGATTTTTCGGAAATCAACCCCTAAGAGGGTGAAATGGGGTGAAAATGTTTGTAGGTATAGAAAATCGTAATCCTTGCGTGTATGAACTGTTGTGGTATAAATACTCTTCCAAACAAATAATAAAACAATTATTTTAGGATTTTTTTAAGACAACCCCTAAGAGAGGTGCAACGGTGTGTTCAAATTTGTATAGAAAGGCATAAAAAATCTAAATATACGTGAGCTGAGCCACGGGTAATATCTAATGACTGTAATAAAACAGTTAAAACATTTCCCAATGTAAAATAACAAAAAAAGTGAACAATCTGTTACGCAAATGAATCAAATAGTCTTGTTAAATTGTATCATTGCAGGGGCGTTAACTCCTCGAGAGCAATTAACTAGCCGAAATGTCAAGTGCATTTTTTTTGAACGTGCTAAATCCGATCCACAATTATTTATTATTACTGAAATATACTCAAACAGTCAAGGCTTTCCAATCTCTGCTTCATAACCGGTCAGTTATCGTCTCGTTACCGCGTGACTTACCTGTGGTTAGTTTTCTGAATGGGGTAAGACACTCTTGCAGTCATCACCTGTATAAATACCGACCGTTCGTAACAGTTGAGCATCAGTCTAGTTTTCCAAGACAATCAACAAACAATCAACATGTTCAAATACGTAGTATTCGCCGCTTTGTTGGCCGTAGCTGCCGCCAAACCAGGATACCTCGGTGGTTACGCTGCCGCTCCAGCCGTAGCTGCTTACGCTGCACCAGCACCAGTTGCCTACGCTGCACCAGCACCGGTAGCTTATGCTGCACACGCTGTCCCAGCCGCAGTCAGCCACCAGAGCCGCATTGACATCAAGAGCAGCCCAGTTGTAGCTACCTACGCCGCTCCAGCCATCCACGCCGCACCAGTTGCTGCTTATGCTGCACCAGCCATCCACGCCGCACCAGTTGCTGCTTATGCTGCACCAGCCATCCACGCCGCACCAGTTGCTGCTTATGCCGCACCAGCCTTAGGTTATGCTTCTCATGCCGTAGCCGCCCCTGCTCTCGGTTACTCCGCCGGTTTCGCCGCACCTTACTCTGCCGGTTTCGCTGCCCCATACGCCGCCGGTTTCGGAGCCTACAAAGCCGCCGTTCATGGACTCTATTAAATAACGCTGATTGGTTGAAGTTTTTTCTGTCACTTTCCTCGCCTACACTGTAATTTATTCTTCTTAAATGTACATATTGTAAATCTGACTGTTTAATTTATATAAACATTGTAATATTTATTTTCAAATGACGACTCTAGCCCCAAATAAAATACTATAAATAATTAATTATGATTTATTTTTTACCAAGTTTTTTACCCACGATGGAACGGAAGAGATATGTGCGTTTACAGTGAGAGATGTTTCATAATATTATTTTAACGTATCTGTAGACATATTTTAAAATAATGCACAATCATTAGCAAAAGAATATAATTAAAATTAGTCAACGTTTCGGCCAAAGTGTTGGCTCTTTAAAAAAATTCTAATATGTCTAATCTGATATATGAATTAAATTTTTTTGATTTTTTCGGCCTAAATGTCGACTAATTTTAATTATAATTTTTTTGTCATATTAATTGGTTGTGAATTTGATGTTTGTTTTTTTGTTTATCTATTACCAGGAGCGAATTTAGCTTTTTTGCGTCTCTAGGCCTGAGAGTTCACGCTATAGAGATTTATACGATATTTTATAATTGTATATCAAAATCATAGAATATAGACCATGAGCTGGTGACAATTTTTTGGTGTTATTTATTCAAGGCCTTATTTTCGTGAAGATGTTGAGGGAGGCATATTAAAGTGCCCTGAGTAAGGGATTTTGCTAGATAGCGGTATGGGAGGGATATGCAGACCGCCCCCAACATGTAACAAAAAAAATGGTCACAATTATTATTGCTTCAATTGGCTGAAATTGTTTGTATAGTTTGTCGGTGGCCCAGTAATGCCATTACAATATTTGCAGATCGATTGGTAAGTATTAAAGGGGTGGCAGATCACCCTAAACGTGTTATGTACCCGACGAAATTTATATTATTAGTATAAGGTTCAAATTTTAATATGTTGTTACGGCGACTGTTTTAAGCATATATTTCAATTTGCAGAACAAAATGTCGGTATTATCCCGTTTTTTTTGGCCAAATAAGCATTTGTCCCGAGTAAAAAAATGAAATCCCGTTTTTTTTGTCCAAATGAGCATTTGTCCCTTACAGGCTAAAAAAAATCTGGCAACACTAATCCTAACTATCCTAACAAATATTATAATTAATGCGAAAATAAGTTTGTTTGTTTGTTCCGCTTTCACGCCTCAACTACTCAACCAATCTCTGTGAAATTTTACACACGTATAGCTTCTGCGATGGAAATGAACATAGCCTGTAATAATTAGCCGGTCTGGCTTCGCCCGGGTGACAATCGGTGGTAATCTGAGAAGAGCGATTTCTTCATAAGTACTCAATGGATTTTGTTCCGGTTTTCAGTTTTCACTATTAGATAGATTGATTCACTAGGAAGGTTTAGAAGTAAGGTACTGGAGGCAAATATGGCCCACCTTAATTTAAAATGATTTTTACTTTTAACCCTGATTTTTTATGGAACATTTTTTATATCAAAATAACAGGTAACTATGTACTTGTCATGGGGATATAATTTTATTTTGTGAAAAAAGATTTTTTTCGGAAATAAGTGTAAAAATAATCAGCCTTACACTTGGGCCATATTATCCATCTGTTCGGATTATATGGCCCACAACAAAAAATATCTTAAAACCTATAAAATGAATATAGCTTTTACATTTTTTTTTAAATTTTAATAAACTAATTCCACAGTGCACACAACTCACATAAAATAAAATAAAAACGAAAACAAATCCTGCCATGGGCACTAAAAACAACATAACATTGAACATTTTTAGGGTCTAAAATTAACAGCACTCAAACTCATCAAATTTTTGGATATTTTTCCCATCGCAAACCTAAAACAAATGGGAAGAATTCGCAAATCTATTTTATGCATGTTATTTAGTGGAGTTGGTTACTATGACCCACTGTTGGATTATATGACCAGCGGTCCATATAACCCGCCAACGCATTGGGCCATATTATCCGAAAGGGTAACTGAACAACATTATCATGATAAATAAGGCGAGCGAGTGCAGTATCAATTAAATATTTCATGCACAGATTCCTAACAAAATGACGCTTACCCCTGACTTTTCACAACTTCCACTTCAGACGTAACAACGAATAAAAAAATTGACAAAAAACTTAAACAAATAACAACAGCATGTCAATACACCCGCAAAATAAACGAATTAACTATTGTCGGAAGTTTTGCAGTGGGAGGCTGCGGGAAATAAACACGTCAGTAGTGAGTAACATAAGCAACTTTATGACGTTGTCAGATCGTCGGCAGATATTTTAGTTTGCACAGGACAAATGTTGGCCCATATTACCCTCTGGGCCATATTTGCCGCCGGTACCTTATAATAAAAACTGGCCGGCCCAACTTCGCCCGGGTGAAAATCATTATTCGATAGATGATGCTTTGCTTTAGAACATAGACTATAATAACTGGCCGACCCGGCTTTGCCTGGATGAAAATAAGTGGTACCTAATCTCAGAAATTACTGAATCGATTTCTATTTTTCTTACTGTTCGATAGGTTACTACTTACTAGATACCTTTAAGACATAGGTTATAATAACTGGAGCGAACGAGCGAAGCGAGTAGTCTATTAATAATTTATAAATTCATACCACTCGGGCGAAGGCGGAGCGGACCGCTAGTACACTAATAATAATGTTAAATACACTTTGCCGAGCTCTATAGAATCTGCGATAGATAAAATTTAGACTGGTAGTGTCATCTGTTGAGTAACTGTGGTAATCTAACAGAACAGGCGGCGGATTTATGATAGAAAACGCCAAAACGATTTCGTGAGGAAAGCTTGTTAGACCTTCTGTTACTAGATGGCAATAGTAATGCAGTCGTCCTAGAGTTTCTCTAGTAAGAGTTAAACAAAGGAGTGTGGATTTCTGATTGATTCGTTCGATCCGTCATGTTTTTCAGCCAAATTTTTTTTGCCGATTTTGAATTTTGATAGATTGTCAAATTCTGATTTCAACAATATGGGCTTTTTATAACACTCAACTTATGGAGGACAGTGCGGTCCAGTAATTAGCATCGCGGCCTCTGGATAAGACTGTCGTGGGTTCGAATTCCGCCTCCGCTCATGGATGTTTTGTGATGTCATTTAGTTTTAAGTGAATTATTATCTAATAATAATAATTTAATAATCAAGACGCTAATGACCTAAGTTGTCGACGTTTCGACAATTTACAATAAAAAAAAGGGTGTGGGTCTCGGGACCCCCGACAGATGTGAAATATCAAAGAAAACGTTATTGAACTCGGTGGTATTCTCTATGTAACAGTTAGTTGCTGCTTTTGAAAAAATATATAGTATATATTTTTTCAAAAGCAGCAACTAACTGTTGACGTAATCCTATATACTGCACTGTAACACACGCGGTTGCCCGAGCGCGCGGAAGCCGAGAGAGAGAGAGTGTCGCAGTGGTGGGGAGAACAGCAGCGAAGGAGCGGACCAAACATTTCGTTGCATATTTCCCCTCACGCGGCTGTTCACAGCCCGACATAAGATGTTTTACATCAATAAACTAAACTTATATGCATGTATATTATACAGGATATTAATAATTTGATTATCATGTTGGCTTTACATGTAAAGTATCTCCATTTGATTAACATTGTACTCAAGATATTGGCAAGGTGCGCGACAAAAACGACATCTGACGACCGCACTAAATCATGTCCTATAACCGTTAAAGGAATGACAATTTTTTACAAGCTTTTACGTCTTGAATGTCCTGGAATTGTGTAATCAATATCTCACCCACTTCCACTGAAGCTATCGGGTTGAAATTTGGCACACACGTTTGGTTCTCGTGACAATGCACGATTACTTAAATGCCGCCATTTTAAATCCAATATGGCGGACGTTACAAAATGACGATTTATCATTTCCACAGCAACCCCTATGATATGAGTATCAAATGAAAGGGCTTGATAAGCGAAACACAATAAGTAATGTGACGTTATTCTAAATTCAATATGGCGGACGTCACAAAATGGCGATTTATAATTTCCATAGTAACCCCTATGATATGGGTATCAAATGAAAGGGCTTGATGAGCGAACATTTTGAGGGCAATTTAAGGGTATTTTGGGGGTATTTTAAGGGCATGCTGGGTGTAGAAGAGGGGTAAAATTTTGAAAGACTAAAATGAACAAAATAAATATTAGTAAAAAAAATGCACTAAAAAGGGAAAAATAATTTTTATTTTTATATAAATATATAAACATTTCCAAAAATGGTGCCAAATTGTTCAGGAGGCTATGAAACTTCGAGAAATTTTGGTCCGACCACGAGGTCCCGCCATCCGACCGACGCCAATAATGGTATGTCCATATGGCAAAACACTAATAAAATAAATCATATGCAGTCGTACAATATAGGACGTGACATGACGCTCGACATGCATAACCGAACCGGAAAAAAACGAAACTAATAAAGTGGCACTTTAAAACACGGAAGGAGTGAGGTACTGTCCACAGTAGATCATTTTTTTGTGGTCATCTAAACGCATGATTATTGTAGTAAAGCAACATCAAATAATAATTGTTAGCTCATTTTGTAATCTTTGAATGAACAAAGGTTTTATATAACGTATGGAAAAAATAGTATGGGAGTTGGGGGTCCTTGTTTTGTGTGTTCACCCCTAACGTTCACCCCTACACCGTACCCGTTCCCCAAGTGGCCAGTGCCCTCAGTCTCCGGTGTTCCAACCGACTATACTGTGTATATTATATGTATTCCACCATCTAGTATTGAATTTGAAGGGGGATGATATTTTCTTTCTCTGTTTCTCGTACTAAAAACGTGGATACGCTCGCATCTACCCTACACACACATACATAGTACATACATAATGTACGTTTCTATATTATAGGCATAATACCCAGCGTCTCTATAGTGTGTCAAATTTCTGAAGGTGTGTGTTTTAAAGACCACCAACAGCTAAGGTTATTTGGGCCTAGCACCAATTAATATTTTCAATTCATTATTTTTTGTAGTGTATTTGCCATATGGCACATGACACTATTGGCGCTCGGTCGGATGGCGGGACCTAGGGGTCGGACGCAACGAATTTCTCGACGTTTCGATAGCCTCGCTGAACACTTTGGCACCATTTTTAAAGAATGTTTACTATATATATCGTATGTATTCGATTATATGATAATAATTATATTATTTATATACGGTTTACGGCGGCGCTATACTCTTATATACTCTCCTAGCTATAGTTCGCGCTACGGCGTGGGATGATTCGTATGATAGTTTATATATGTTATATATATGTTTATATGATATACTGTGTGTACACGATAACGTCTCGACGAGACTTAATCGATTGAAACGAAATTTGGTACACACATTGGAACCCATCACCGCAAGAAGCCTATTTAAAATGGGCCCGATCGGACCATTTTCAGGGTTGTATTTAGGGGTTCCAAAAAGTTTTTGGGCCCAAAAATACCGAAAAATTTGTCAGAATCGTTTCAAAATTGAAATTTAACTCTTTAGTAAAGATTAAAATGTGCTGCTAAAATTTTAATAAAATCGGCCCGACAGGACCGGACTTTCAAATTTTATGAAAACACTAGTTTGTTGATACGGATTTACTTAGATATGGAAGGGTGTATTTAATTGGGTGTATTGATGAAATCCATGTCTAATATTGAAATTTAGAAAAATTTAATTATTTTAAGGGCTGTATTAAGGGGTTAAATTTTTTATTTTGTCAAAAGACAAACTTAAGTTTACATAATAATGCCACAATGCCTGTATTAGCAAATACACTATATTGTCGGCAGGGTTTTGGCAATGCGACCCGAGTTTTTTTTAATAATACTCGTAAATTGAAAATTCAATTGACACTTTTACCAGCTCTCGGGCTAGAACCCGGGAACTGGGGACTTGTAATAGAGGAACCATAGCAACGCCATGTAAACAACAGCATTGCTACACTCTCGGCTATTCTCAAGTACAGTAGTCTTATGCACTGAACTCCACCCATAACTGGAATCAGGCCCCTCTTTTCCATTGGCCACTCTGGACAAGGGCCCAGGGCCCCGCGATCCATGGGGCCCCCTAGTTCCTGGCAGATCACCAAACGATAAATATATTTATTTTGCGAAAATTAAACGATTTGTAATAGATAATTACTGACAAAATTTTCAGAACTCCAAAAAGTCAATATATTACCAAATAAGCCTTTGACACTGGCCGTCATTGTCAAACTGATTTGAGAGCAAGCAAAATTGCCGCCCCAAAAGGCTTGAGAATGGCCGACCGTGTAGCAGTGCTGTTGTTTATATGGCGTCTATTACAAAGTCCCCAGTTCTCGGTATCTAGCCCGAGAAGGAGAACTGGTAAAAGTGTCAATTGGATTTTCAATTTATTATTAAAATATAATGAATTGAAAATATGAATTGGTGCTAGGCCTAAATAACCTTAGCTGGTCTTTAAAAAACACAATTTTGCCGCCCCAAAAAGGCTGGCATTGTAACGCTTAGGTCTTAAATTATCTAGAGGGGTCTACCCAACCGTTAATTGAAGAAAAAAAATAAATCAAATTTTCAAGCTATTTATTAACACGCTTATATTAGCTTCACCTGTATGTTTGCTCGCTGCTGCTGCTTGTTTGTCAGTTTGTAACCGACTTCTTTGAACTTGATTTTGACCAACTTTGAACGGTCAGATTTAGTTTAAACGTTGTCGACTTATCAAGGACCGACGACAATACAATAATTCAATAAGTTTGTCCCATTATCCTGACCAGGATCTCCAGGACTAAAAAAAAAAAAAGCAAAAAACTTCAGATTGAACTGAAACTTTGCACACTTATCAAGGACCGATGACAATACAATAATTCAATAAGTTTGTCTCATTATCCTGACCAGGATCTCCAGGACTAAAAAAAAAAAAGCAAAAAACTTCAGATTGAACTGAAACTTTGCACACTTATCAAGGACCGATTACAATACAATAATTCCATAAGTTTGGTCCCATTAAAGCAAAAATAAATTATAATTTAAAAAAACTAAAAAACACGCTTTAATGAACTAAAAAGTAAAAAATAATTAATTTTATTGTAAAAAAGCGTGGGGTGCTTTGTATCATATTTTCATACTACCCCACGCTTTTTTACAATAAAATTAATTATTTTTTACTTTTTAGTTCATTAAAGCGTGTTTTTTAGTTTTTTTAAATTATAATTTTTACAAAAAGATTTCAAATTAGCAAAACATAATATCTAATCTAAACAAAATAATGCAATTGACGATATATAGGTTCACAACAAAACAAAAAAGATAACATAAAAAAACAACTCAATGGCGAAATTACAGTTTCTAATTCGAAAATTAACAATTACCTATTTAGATTTAATGATTCAATTAAGTCGGTAACTCACATTATTAGATTCCATGTCCAGGTAACGAACGCGAATAGGCAATATGCTGATACACTGTACTTTTTACTGGTAGATATAGTATGCAGTTTTATCAAAGTAAAAAAAAATACTTTCTAACGAATTCTCAACGTAATTCACGGACGACGACTCATTTATTTCAAAAAATTCACAGATTTCGCAATCCTTGCAACCATCGAGGACATTGGAAATGATAACAGCATATATGAAACATAATTAACTGTTTATTATACACACAATATTTATCAATGCACTGTTTAGTTTTGTCAGGAATAACCCTATTATTCTTCTTATATATACGCGTTCACTTTTGCTTGATTACTTAACTTTTAAATGGATTTTTCTACAGTATTTATTAACATTTGCTCAAAAATAACACCGCAGATCGTCGCAAATACCTCTCAATTAACTAGACATGATATAAAACACATTTCGAAAAAATTGCACTTGTTCAATTTTGCATGATTGCTCCTCACTTGATCGCGACAGCGTTGTCTTTTGGCCTTGAACGAAAACTCGTAACTCTGCCCCCATATACGAACATAAACATTTCCAATGTTAAAAATAACCGCAGTGTCTTTGAGACGGCGATCCCGACCTTAACAATGTCAAGTAAGGTAGGGCTGTTACATCAGGGATGTTACAGCATGTAGGTCATTTAGCCTTGTAGTTAGAGTGACCCTGTTTCTCATCCATTTGGTTACCGATACGTAAACATTTGCAAAATTGTGTCATCTTTGTTGCATGTTTTGAAAACACAGATACGCCATCTCCGTCTGTCTCGTATAAAAGAGGCGCCCGCTGTACGTGAAATTGTACTAACAGAGAGTAAGGTAGGTATTCCATAGAGAAATTTCTTTTTTTTCTGACGGATATCAACATTTTTATTATTTTGACATCAATAGAAACAGCCGCTGCGTCGAATAAAATAAATCAACCGCGTAATTGTAAAATCGCTCTGATTTCAAACTGCATTTATATATGTTTATTATTATCTTGAAAATAAACCTTTTGATATTGTAATAGAATAAAATATTTTTGTTTTGAAAAAAAATATATACATACTTAGTGATCCATTTTAATCTTTTTTTGAAATTATTGGGGCAACATTTTCTGAAAAAAATGGTCAGACATAAGTTATGTAGTTTAGAGGGGGACATCGTTTGGAGACAAAAATCACCCCCCACCCCACCCCCCTGCGCAGGGGTGGGGGTGACTTCGACATTTTAAATAGGAACCCCCATTTTTTATTGTGTATTATGATTCTACGGGAAAAAATATGAACAAAGAAAAAAAAATAGTGAAAAATAAATTTTGAAAAGTTTTTGAAAAAAAATTTTTTTTTCATAAAAAATTAATTTCACGCAATGGAGCAAGAAAACATGAAAAATCAATATGATAAGGAATTTGGGAAGTGAATTCTTTCTTCTTTTTCATGATTTTTCATGTTTTCTTGCTCCATTGCGTGAAATTAATTTTTTATGAAAAAAAAATTTTTTCAAAAATTTTTTCAAAATTTATTTTTCACTATTTTTTTTTCCTTTCTTCATATTTTTCCCGTAGAATCATAATACACAATAAAAAATGGGGGTTTGTATTTAAAATGTCGAAGTCACCCCCACCACTGCGCAGGGGGGGAGGTGGGGGGTGGTTTTTGTCTCCAAACGATGTCCCCCTCCAAACTACATAACTTATGTCTGAACATTTTTTTCAGAAAATGTTGCCCCTTCCCAATAATTTCAAAAAAAGATTAAAATGGATCACCCAGTATAATAAAATCGTTTTTGTCTCATGTTTATCTGTCTGTGTGTGCACGCTAATCTCCACAATGGCTCAACCAATTGGGATGTGGTTTTCAGTGATGATTGAGATAAGCTTGGGCTAGCATCTAGTGTTTGCTTCATTCAAATCGGTTGACAAATAAAAAAGATATGTCAATTTTAAAATTCATCTCGTGCGCGCTGTGACACCGTTAATGCAAATGTCAAAACGTAGGGTTGGGTTGACTGTTTATTTATGTGATACCGTTAATGCAAACTATTTCCAAGTAATTTTAAACCCGACTTCGCTTCGCAGAGGGAGAGATTCTGGCTGTAGGTTTAAAACTTAACAAAAATGAATAAAACTGGTCCATTGCACACCCCTTGATTATACAGAATTTATATAATCTGACTCATAATTTTCTGGTAGTACTATAACATACATAACCTTACCCGATATTTATTTCAGATGGAAAGCTGAATAACATTTAAATCAATGAAAATATACCTAGCTATATCTTGTATTGCAACAGTGGTAGGAAAAATCTTTGGATTTCCTATAATAATTATCGATATAAATTCATTTTCAATCAAACTAAAAAAACAAAACAGTTTTTGATATGAATACGTCTTTAAAAAATCGGAAGAGTAAGTACTAGGGAGCTATCATGAAAGTCGAGCGTTACAATAATAATTACAGGAAAACCTTACTTTAATTTAAAAAAATTTGTGCAGACCTTAAACTTTGGTTATAGGTTCAAAATAGGCCAAAGTTCATCAATATGGCGGCTCAAATTGCGGATGACGCGCAATTATTATTGGAATGTCGAACGGTTTCCACGCTAATTATAAAACGACTCATGGGCTATCTAACTGTTTCGAAAAATTTGGAAAATCTGCAAGGGGGCCACCCTACAGAAGCAATTTTTCCAAGCTCTTACTTTTTTGCCTAAAAAATTCTATCTCAAAATAATTTCTTCTGTAGGGTGGCCCCTTGCAAATTTTGCAAATGTTTCGAAACAGCTAGATAGCCCATGAATCGGTTTATAACTCCCATATAGTAATCTCATATTTCTTGAACACCCCTTTTGCTAGAGTACTTCGCGTAAAGTATTCAAATTTTAAGTCAAAAAGTACTAAATTGGAAAAATTGCTTCTGTAGAGCGAAGCGAGTGAGTATTGTATTGCACTCGGGCTTTCTTAGCACCCGGGCGAAGCCGGACGGGACCGCTAGTAGGTAATAAAATTAAAACAAATATAAATGATACCACAGAACAAATACATATAAATCAAACGGTGAACGTGCACATAATATCAAAAAACTCAGTCATATTGTGTAATCTGACATAATGTGTAAACTCACAGCTTTGATTTTAGCGTGATCAAACAATTGAAAGCAAGTTCAGTGACCTGCCCTAAAATATTTCAATCTGATTCGTCTATCGCATGCTGAAAAATAGTTACATGTTTCAAAACTATTGGATATT
This sequence comes from Mongoloraphidia duomilia, assembly GCA_039654895.1. Lineage (NCBI taxonomy): Eukaryota > Metazoa > Arthropoda > Insecta > Raphidioptera > Raphidiidae > Mongoloraphidia > Mongoloraphidia duomilia. The sequence goes on from CM077524.1 coordinate 3,834,029, forward strand.
GTAAACAATAATAATAAACATATCTCAATAAAATAAATTCATGCACATTGTTTCTTAAATTTAAAAGTCATAAACCGTTTGTAGCATTTACAAGAAATTTATTTAAATTAATTTAAAATTCATTTTGTTTTAGTTGAACAATGAGATTATAAAAATAAAAAAAACTCGGGTCACAGTGCCAAACCCTGCCGACAATATAGTGTATTTGTAATACAGTCCTTGTGGCTTTAATACATGAACTTAGGTTTGTTTTTGGACAAAATAAAAAATTTAACCCCTTAATACATCCCTTAAAATAATATTTTTTTTCTTAATTTCAATATTATTATCAATGTAACCTCTGTACGAAATTAAATACACCCTTCAGTAAGTAAATCACTATCCGCAAACTAGTGTTTTCATAAAATTTGTAAGTCCGGTTCTGTCGGGCCGATTTTATTAAAATTTTAGCAGCACATTTTAATCTTTACTAAAGAGTTAAATTTCAATTTTGAAACGATTCTGACAATTTTTTCGGTATTTTTTTTTGGGCCCAAAAACTTTTTGTATTTAAGAGTTCCAAAAAGTTTTTGGGCCCAAAAAAAATACCGAAAAAATTGGGGTTGTCAAGTGCTTCGAACTCAAAGCGCTTGAAAATAGCGGGAAGTTCCAAGGATGGCCTGCAGGGTCAACCGATTTTTTTCTTGTAGAAAAAGCTTCCGAAAAATTCTCAAAAAAATTGTTATATTATCTGAAGACCACAGGGGAAAAATGATCAATGTCACATTTGTTTAGTTTTGAGTTATAGCAAATTGAAAGTTTAAAGACTCGTAAATAAAAAACCGATCAAAGAAATTATTTGCAATATGCTTTATTAAATGCTTGTACATGTTTTATTTCATTTTATAATAATTAATAAACATTAACATAAATTAATTCATTTTTTTTCTCAAAATTTTAAATCTAACTCAAAGTTATTCTCGTAAAAGCGATCTAAGTCCATAAATATCCTATTCAGGTTTTAGAAGATTGTTTAAATCAGTTGATTAAAATCAACGATAAAAATAATATTATGATTTTATAAAGTAACAACAGGATACAAGGCTTATAATTTAAAAACAGTTATTCACTAATCATTTTTAATGGCCAACGTTTCGGCAAACATTTTTTGCCTTCCTCAGGACCTTAAATATTTTAGTGAACCGTCACAAATTTAAAAACATGCATTAATTTTAATTAATTTTAAACTAATGCATGTTTTTAAATTTGTGACGGTTCACTAAAATATTTAAGGTCCTGAGGAAGGCAAAAAATGTTTGCCGAAACGTTGGCCATTAAAAATGATTAGTGAATAACTGTTTTTAAATTATAAGCCTTGTATCCTGTTGTTACTTTATCCAATCATTATAACCAAGGTGTTCTTATTATTTTATTATATTATGATTTTAATCAAGTGATTTTTAATTTAAAAAAATATTGAATAAATTTTAAAAATAAAGCTAAAAAAAATCATAAAAATATTAATTATTCCTAACACAAAAATGTATAGTCCTTTTAATAAAAAAAAACTAAACAAGACAACCTTGATACTTCTTTTTATGACGTATTAAATGACCTGAAAAAAAGAAAATTTGTATATTTTTATATTATACAATATTATAGTATTATAACCTATCACTTGGACTTAGATCGTTTTCACGTAAAACCAGGGGACATAGACCGTTTATTCATTGTGTACATTATTTCAGACGCATATCTAGGCGACTTCGATCATTCTTTCTGCATGTTGTATTACTACATGTGAAAGTATCCATCATAATCTACCACTGACGCTATTTATCACAAAAAAGTTAAAATGTGACATCGATCATTTTTCCCCTGTGGTCTTCATCTATTTGTAACGCAGATTCCAATTCTAAAAAAAAATGCGGGACAACCCTATTAGAAAATAATAACAAAACGCAATAATAAGCCACGATTCACGAATATACGCAAATTGTAATAATTTATAATTTATATAATCCAAAATTGCATTTCAACACTTGATTAAGTTTAGCAAACTAAATTGATTTTTTGTTTTGCATATTTTAACATTCGAATTAAATTTGAAAGCTTTTCCTCAAAGTTTTCCTTCTGTGAGACTAACTAAACAGTGAATCAAAGTGAATAATTCATTTGTACAGGCGCACCTATTGAGAATCACTGAATTGGTAATTTGCTTTGTCTCATTCGTTCCCGTGTATTTTAACACTCGTTCTTTCTCGCTTGTGAAACGCGACAGACTAGAGAAAGAGAACATAATCGGCGTCTCTATGCAACATGTATGTTCTCTCTTTGTTTACGAGGCGTCCAAAAGTGGATCGTTTACTATAAGAGACATGCGTCGGTGTATAGTCAATGGGCCCTTGATTTAGGGTAGGGAGCAGGGACAGTTCGCTTTGTTGCGTCGTCGCGAACGGTTATTGATAAACTGTGTCACGAAAAACAATAACATAACGCCAACAATGTAATTAACAAAACAATTACGTTTATTAAAAAATAATTGACAGTCAAACAATAGTTGATAAGGACATTTTTAGTGTAGTAAAAGTGTATAGATTGGTGTTCCAAATTTATAAAATTACGTTAATTAACTAATTATTAAGGTGTGTGTTGTTTATATTAATTGGCTTGAAAAAGTTTTGTTGTTTTGTATAGTTAATAAGTGTTTTTTATGCACTACGAAGCTTGGTGTTAATCAATCTTTTTTTGTGTCATGTTTTATAAATATTTATAAACGTCTGACAGACAGTTTCTAGACGTTTACGATTTCAGCGCTAATTGCTACACAAAACAGAACGTTTTTATGATATTTACTAGAAAACAATACCATTGTTCTCATTATGAAACAGTTGAAATTCTATTGTTTATCAGTAGTTTGTTTTTGAGATTATTCTCAGGGTAGGTATACAAATATAAGATATTACATTAACCGAACCACCAGGGCCGGATCTATATAAGGGCTTTTTGGGCTGCAGTCCAGGGCCCCGTGGATATAAAGGGCCCCCATCCCCCATTGAAGACAATGGACATCCTAGTAGAAATGAAATCTAGTTTCTGTCTAGCGACTGGCTAGTTTGACTAGAATTAAGCCAAGCGCGCTGGCCAGTATAATATCGAGTCACTGTCTAGTAACTGGCCAGTTTGACGAGAGATCCAATGAAATGTGGCGGCTATTAAACAAATAAAACATTTTATTCTCCTCTTTTTTCCCTATACCGTGTACCTAGAACATCATTATCGAAAACAGTTTTTTGACAAAATGGCAATTAGTTGATTAATTAGGCAGGCCCTCAAGTTGTATTAGCCCAGGGCCCCACAAACTCACGGTCCGCCCCTGCGAACCACTAAATTTTTTGAAAACGAATCGTTTATTATAATGTTGCAATCGTAACCTGCCCTTATGTCAGTTCTGGATTACTGAGTGATCCTTAGTCACTGTGTCCTTAGTCGACTCGGGTGTCTAGACCCTAGGGAAATCCCTTAAAATCCGGCTGCAGGCACCGCCTTTTGTTTAAAATTTTCAACTAAACTGTCGACATATTTTACCTAGGTATCGTATAAACTTTACGTCAGCTGAGTCGAATTTTCGTCGAAACCTTACAAATTACAAATAAAGTTAGGATTTTATTTATTTGAATTAATTTATTAAATTGATTACCTCTTTTCTATAGCTTTAACCTGGTCTTAAGTTAAAAACACCACACAATAAGAATTGTTGTCGATTAAAAAATCATGTTATCCTGGTAATAAGAACAATGGAAGCTTGAGAATAGTCGAGTGTGTAGCGATGCCGTTGTTTATAGGGCGTTTATTACAAGCCCCCAGCTCCCAGGTTCTAATCCGAGAACTGGTAAAATTTTATTTATTTATTGTAGATTATTGGGATCCGTCAAATGAGTATATGACAACTGGTGGCAGAAAATTGTACTAAAACGAGGGAAAATTTTACATGCTAACAGTGCAAATTTATCGTGAAATTGTTTATTACAAATATAAAACAAGTAAAATAAACAAAAAGTTTATCGAAAATAGAATTCGCGACGTTTTCTAATATCATGGCATTAAACACTGTCAGTTATTGCCTTGTAAAACTTACTTTACAGAGAATTATTTTCTAATGAAATGTGGAAAAATTGTATTTATGAATTAAAAAAATATTTTATATTAATAATAAGATGTACTTATTATCATACTGCACAACAATAGTTGAATCCCTGATGATTGGCAAATTTATAGGATTAATTTTGTATACAAATATTTTGAGGTTAGTAACTTACCCAATTATTACAATATAACTTATTATGTTGCAGTTATGTGTTTACATTATTCACCTAACCCAACCTTAAAGGCGCATTGAACGTGGATGATTAATTTCGTGGAGATTTTCTTTTAATTTTGATGTTTTTAAGCAATATGTCGTAAAGATTACTGCTTTTGACATTTCATTTTGCATGCATTTTTCTCGTTATATTTCCGACATTTGATAATATGCCCGGCTTTGAGAATCCGTTCTCCTTCAACAAAATTCCTTTGTTTAGGATTCGTACCGGCCCAATCACAAATTGCACTTATATTTATCATTTCTTATCACTTTGAAAATCATAAAATTACACGCAAAAGTATACGCCGTATATGAAATTTCCCTACCTCTGCACCATGGTTTTTAATCTCCACCTATCTGACGGATCCCAATAGACGCGTCGACATCTAAGGTCATTAGCGCCTTTCAACTACACTAAATAACAACTAACTTAAAATTAAATAACGTCACCGTAAAATTGTCAATTGGTTTTTCAATTAAATTATCAATTAAATATTATTAAAAAATGATAAATTGAAAATTATATGAACCGGTACTGCAGGGTCCAAATACCCTGACTTATTTTATGGCCTTAAAGGAAATAAAATAGAACAAGGAAGGCTGGAAGCAATCAAAATAGCAATTGCAGTATTAGGAGATCATAATTCATATTAGGTGAAATGATCAATCAGGAAAAAGTATAGCTGAATATGAAAAAAACAGTAGGTATCAGGAGCGCATAAAAATAAGATATTTCAAAACAAGCAAAGAAACTTCCAATTTTACGACTCAAAATGGTCGTCTGACATTAAAGTAAGGTTAACTAAACAATCCTTATTTTAAGTAAATATTTAACATGTGAAATACAATGGCCATATGGACAGTCTCTTCTAATAATTTTTAAAAACGAATACGTTTCAATGAATTTTTTTTTTGCCATATCCACTACAAAATAATACTTTCGATGCATCTATACCGGCCTATAATGCGTCATTTAACTAACAGGCGTGCTATGGCAACCGTTTACTTACCGCTATTGCTCGTTTTTACATACTGTCATCACTCGTCGTAATATAGTCCATTACACATCTAGATATATAATCTAATAAATTAATTAATGCAAAACACAGATACAGATTAATGCAAAACACAGATACAAGCCGTTCTTATTTAATAATTATACAGTCGTTATACTTATTCCGCTGACGCAGCGACACAAAGTGCTCCTTAGTTTGTGTCCCAATTATTTTCTAGTTTTTGGTACAGCTGATTTAAAATGAAACCGTTTAACTTAAAAGTTTTTTTACCTATTTTTATTTTCTAGTTTTTAGTTTGATTTCTGGCCCGTATCATTACGCAAACTCCTCATCCTTTGAACTGTCCACCTCCTAATTCCATCATCAGACCCTCGTTACCAAGTTGAAATTATCATAATATTGTATTGTCACAGGAACTCAATGTGTGTGCAAAGTTTCATATAAGAATCGGTTAAGTAGAAGTAATTGAAAAAGCTGTCTGAAGATTTGAAACAAAGATAGTAGCAAACAAATAAATATACGGGGTCAAACTAAATAAAACCGTTTAAAAAAGGCTTGTGTTTTAAATTAATAGATTGAATTGACATCAAAAAAGAATTCAGAATGCCTCTAAAAAGTTGAAATAAATTTTTACTTTCTTTTTCATACTTTGCCTGCATTACGCACATTCAACAATGAATATGTCAATAATTATTAATTAATTCAACAATGAATTTAATCCACAAGGCATCCACTAGGTAGTGAATAGTATTTCTTAACATATCAGTCAGCATATTATGCCATCATGATTGTTAAACGTCAAACGATTGTTATAATAAGATAAGGAAAAAATCAGAAGCCACTGTCGGGACATGAACCAGAAATTCCCAGTTTCCGGCTGGTTGAGTTGCCACTTACTCACACAGTGCCCCGAAAGTGAAATCTGTTCCTTCCCCATATATACCTATTTCAATACTAAATCACATCTCATGCGAGAGCCGATTTATTTTTAAGTTACAATCGAAACTTAAACTTAATTAAATAAAACTTAAGTGTCGAATACCTGTGTCAAGTCTAGATCAAAATTAATATTAGGTATGTAATGTTAGAATTAACGAACAAATTTTCGAAATTTATAAACAACTTTTTAGTTGTAATCTAGTTTAATATTAATAGATAAAGGCAGTTAAACATAACTGTGAATGTTTGTTGTGACACTTGTATCTACGAAGTACCAACATTGGTTAATTAAATTTCCTGTAAGGCTTCATCACAAACTTTTATTAATCCGTTTATATCAGAACACGACTTATAGGTACTTTTAATTCATAGTAGGTATGTACGTAGAAATTATATTTTAGCTTTAAACAAAATATTTTAATAAAATAATAAAAAACGCTTACTTAAATCAAAAGTAGAAAATAGAATAGAATAGAATAGAATAGAAATAATCTTTATTGAAAACCTATAAAAAGGTGTAATAGCGTCATACAGATACAATTAATAAATTAAAAGTATTAAATAAAATAGTTGGACAGATTTGTCTTAGAATTGCACGCGGCAATCATACGGACAACTATCTATCAGCAAATTCTTTACTCTATTTCTGAAAATTGCAAAACTCTGAATTGATTTTATATCTGATGGTAACATGTTATAATAATGTATTCCTTTACAAAGCGGACTATTACTATATTTAGTGGTTCTATATTTTTCTATGTGTATACGATTATTGTTACGGGTACTATAATTATGTACATCAGAATTCAGATTAAAATTATTGATATTATGTTTTATATATAAAATAAGTTCAAAAATGTAGATGCCATAGAAAGTGAGTATTCTTTTGCTGATAAATAGTTGTCTACACGATTGTCGCGAACGTAGCTTAAAGATCAATCTAATTATTCTTTTTTGACAAATAAATATCCTATTGCATTCAGGAGAATGACCCCAGGAAATAATGCAGTAACTCATCGAGCTGTAAGCAAATGCATAATAAACAGATATTAGCACGTCGGTACTGAAGGTGTTTTTCAGAGATCTGATATAATACGAAATTTTATTTAGCTTTGCGCATACGCTGTCAACTTGTACATCCCATTTTAAAGCAGAATCGATATAAATACCTAGAAATTTGGCCTTACTTAACTTGTTTATTTCATAGTCATTATAAGTGATTTTATTATGTACATAGCTAATGTTTGGTCTGTCAAATATTATAAAATTGGTCTTTGAGAGGTTTACAATTAAGTGATTCATTTTACACCATGTAGCGAAATCATTTATGACTATATTAATTTTTTCAACAAGATCGGTAGCATCGTCTGAATGTAAGATGACCGATGTGTCATCGGCATACATGATGAGCTTTACATTTATATCTCTTCTACAACGTTGAAAAGCGTGAGGCAATCGATAAATTAAATGAAATATAGCTACAGTGAGTGTTCCACGCTTTTAAACGTTATAGGAAAGAAAGACATTTATTTTCAACTTTTTGATGCATTGATATAAGCGTGTTTTTTTTTATTTTTTTTTTTTTTGAAAATATCTATACATTTTCAATTTTAAATTTTTAGTATAAAATAAACGACTCGTGACACGTTTTCCCATCATCAACACCGCTACTTCCACTACATGTTTTTAATTATCATTTTTTAATCTGCAAGGTATATTGTACTGTGGTGGAAGCGAAGATGTTGATGGTGGGAAAACGTGTCTAGAGTTTCCCACCATCAACACCTTCTCTTCCACCACAATACAATATTCTGATATTTTAGTAATAGTAATTATTGATATACCTTAGAGGTTAAAAAACGAAAATTAAAAACATGTGGTGGAAGCAGCGGTGTTGATGGTGGGAAAACGTGTCACGAATCGTTTATTTAATTTAATAAACGACTCGAGACACGTTTTCCCACCATCAACAACATCGCTTCCACCACATGTTTTCATTTCCATTTTTAACTTGTTATATCCATCGTGATTATAATAAAATTAAGCAAAATCGCAGGATAGTGGACAAAATAATTTGATTTATTAAATTATGTATACGAAATCTTTTTCAAGTACATACATAAAAATAATATTTTTATGTATGTACTTGAAAAAGTCTAAATCTATAGACGAAACGTCGTACATAATTTAATAAATCAAATTATTTTGTCCACTATCCTGCGATTTTGCTTAATTTTATCAAAATATAATATTGTCTCCAAGATGTCGTCGCTAATGACCTCTGTTGTCGAACGTCTATAATCTACAATTCTTTTTCCAAGATGTCGTGGTCTTTTAATTGCAAGAATTTTGTAAAAGCTAATATTTTGAGATTAGCTAGTATTTAAGATAAAAATAAATATAGCTACTACAGCCAACAAGTAAACGGTAGGGATTTCTGGCGTCGGGGCGCTTTAAAAAAAAGTGGGTGTGTGCTTATGACCACACGACAAAAGTGAAAACTTGATTATATGCCAAACATACATAATATTATATTATTATTTTATTATTATAATACGTAATAATAAAAAGATTAAATCTTGAAACGATGCACTCCTTGTTAGACAGTAAACGTGGTCACCGACCCGAACGCGCTTGATGTCGAGTGGAGCCGAGTAAACCCGATTCAGCGTCACCGACCCGAGCGTGACTGTTCACTTTCGTTCACTATTCAGAAAGAACGTAAAGTGCGCCTAAGGAAGTTTTCACTTTTTAACCAACTTAAATTATTGTGATGCCGTTTTAAGTCCTAGACAAAAAAATCTAACGGTATTATTTAAGTCTTCATGGTTTCCGGGCTTGTAGGCCGTGGTCCGGTGGTATTTCTACCTGACGTTTCGTCTACAACTGCGGTAGACATTCTCAAAGGCGATGTGGCAGCGGTCGAAGAGTCCTCCTTGGCGGCTCACAGGTTAGTGTGTCGGTGACTGGTGTTCTCCCTTCTTTTATACCTAGTGCCAGTGTGTTCTCTGTTCGGTCGTAGTCCGTCTCTCTACCATTGGTCAACTGCGCAGTGTGTAGTGGTGGTGAGTTCTCTACTCGGTCGTATCCCGTCCTTGTACGATTGGTCATTGGTTTTGTATGTCGGAGTGCTGGTGTCTCCGACAGGTAGAAATACCACCGGACCACGTCCTACAAGCCCGGAAACCATGAAGACTTGGAACAATGCCGGCCGTGAAAGCTTGCACACTTGGGTATTATTTAAGTTAGACAGAGTTCATTCTAATGAATAAAAATAAGTCGTTATTATTATTATTTAAAATTTGTTTCAGAATACATTAATATTTATTAGATATGTCTTGCCCAACAACATCCAGTTTGGAATACAGGCTGAATCCCGGGACTACATTTCGGGACTTTATACGAGTCTCGTTCAATTCGTTTTTTGAACACATTTTATAAGTTAATCTTTTTTATGTTCCTATCCATATTTTTTCTATTTTTTCACACAGTTTTATTTATCCACAAAATAAAAACAGTATATTTGTGTCAGTGGATACTTTATCGTAAGCGTTAATATCTGTGGACTCAAATTAAAAGGTCTTATGTCAGATTTTATATGTAAAATACGATTTAATCCTCTAGTTTGATTTGTCTCATCTCAAAAAGCGCGCACTTAGGGCCGCAAAAAACCACAATGAAAACTAGATTTTTAACTAACTTAAAAAGGACGAGGTTCGCAATTTATTTTTTTAATGACTGCACCGATTAAAAAATGTTGACTCCGTTGTGTTCAGGAACATGTCGGATTGGTCCCATATAATTTTTTTATTAAATCGGTTCAGCAGTTTTTTTCTAGTAGTAAAAACTTTTTTTTAATGTATACAGGGTGCACATCTTAAACAATGCAGTGAAATATCTCGTAAACGGAACAAACCATTAAAAAATGTTTTATATAAAAGTTATAGAGTGTTAAGGGGGACAGAAGACTGTGATATCAGATTTAACATAGGTGGTGCTGTGAAGGTCAGGCGAAGGTCAGCTTCGATTTTGTAATTGTAACAGTGCATTTTTATTCCAGAATACGATACAGTATTTAATAGTGAACAGTAAATTATTAAGGTACATATAGCTAAAGTTAATAAATATTGAGATATTATAAATTAAATAGCAAATTTAATTTGTCAATTCGGTTCTTTTATGAATTGAATTTAAGCCAAGAAGGCCGGTGCGTAATATCATGGCTATCTGCTATACCATAATTTGTCTAATTGTTGTTCATTTTGGCTACTATTTAATTTCTAAATATCTCAACTTTAGCTGATATGTACCTTAATAATTTACTGTCCACTATTAAATACTGTATCGTATTCTGGAATAAAAATGCACTGTTACAATTAAAAAATCGAATCTGACCTTCGCCTGACCTTCACAGCACCACCTATGTTAAATCTGATATCCCAGTCTTCTGTCCCCGTTGACACTCTATAACTTTTGTATAAAACATTTTTTTATGTTTTGTACCGTTTAAGAGATATATCACTGCGTTATTTAAGATGTGCCACCCTGTATACACCGATTAATCACGAATGGTTGCACCGGTTATAATGATTTTGAGCTCAGTTGTGTTCAGGAGGGTACCGGAGTGGTTCCATAACATTTTTACTTAAATCGGTTCAGCAGTAATTTTTTTTAGTATTCATATTATTTTGATAGTCTTTGATTATTTCTACTATTAATAAAATTGTAGTATGTATGTGGTAATGTCTTAATGTATGTATGTACAGTGTACACACGGTGAATCGATTTAAATAATTCTCTGAATTTTTATAATATTAATCCCACATAGGCCATTTTGCCTTGCGGCTAGATATATCGCACTGTCAGTTGTCAAGTGCGCTTGTCAATTAATTATAGTCACTTGTCAAAAGTGTGCTTTGATGGCTGTCATAATTCTAATATTAAGTTTAACAAATTATGAGTCATATTCAATTTTAGGGTTCCGTACCTCCTTAAGGAACCCTATTACCCTGCCTACGATGTCCCACAGGGCTCTATCTCACAAACGGTAAGAGGTAACTAGTTGAAATTTTCCCAGACTGTGTGTTGTTATGGCATGAACTCTGGCAAATAATAATTATAATTAAATAATCAATTAATTTTAATATATTAATACTAGCGGACCCGTCCCGGCTTCGCTCGGGTGGTATGAAATTATGATTTAATAGCGGTCACCCATTACTCCGCTCACGTATATTTAGTATAGCTGATCCGGCAAACGTTGTTAATAATTTCTAGGAATAATTACATTACTCACTCGCTTCGCTCGTTCGTTTGAATTTTATTAATACAGTACTCACTCGCTTCGCTCGTTCGCTTGAATATTATAAATACACTACTCACTCGCTTCGCTCGTTCGCCATATACATGTATTTTTTAAAGCTTAATATAAAAATCGCGATTAAAAATCAGGGGTTGATCGTATAAGGGTGAAAATTTAGAGTTGTATGTATGAAAAAATTAAAAAAAAAAATTTTGTCCAAAAAATAAAAAAAAAAATTTGGAGTGGACCACCCTTAACATTTAGGGGGATGAAAAATAGATGTTGTCCGATTCTCCACCCTACCCGATAAGCACACAAAATTTCATCAAAATCGGTCCAGCCGTTTCGGAGGAGTATAATAACGTACACCGCGACACGAGAATTTTATATATAAGATTCTCTATACTCTGAATGTACTGTAACTGTAACATTCAGAGATTAAAGAATATTAGTAGACCTCGCGCGGCGAAAGATGAAGCCACCGCGTCATAGTAACGTGAATGCATTGCGCCCGCCTTCTAGCTTGCTATTGGCTGTTTATTGTCATGAATAGCAGTTTGCCAAAATTGTACCTAACGTCATAAAACCCAATGTGCAGTTTTGTGTACACGGCCCTGTCTGCGGGCAAGCAGGCGTTCACCAGCATATTATTGATGACGTGCCTGGCTTCATCTCTCACCGCGGGCACTCTATACTCTACTATGACTGCACTGTACACTGTCTACTATATTACAGCGCACGTACTCACGACATCTCACCAAGGGGGGAGGAGGGGTCGAAAAATCGCCAAAATCACCTCTCGTAATTAATGGATGCCCCCTAAGCTGTCGACGCATCTATAATTTACAATAAAAAATACACAAAAATTGAAGTTGACAAAAAGCTTGTTGCGCGATTTGTGCAGTTTGATCTGTTTTTATTTTGAAATGCTTTTAAAAAAATTTTAATTCAGAATTATGATTGGCGATGTTGTTGACAGCAGATCCGTTTGGAGTTTGGACAGCCCTGCGAGTATAGTGGAAGCGTATCCAGCACTCGTCTCCGGCACCAAGACTATCAGTCATAAAAAAGAGTAATAGGTTTTTTGTACAGCTCCTCCACTCCGTCTCTTCTTCTTCTTATCCCAGTGTACCTATATTCATACAGTAGTATAGCTTGAAATTAGATACAATATACCGGATGTTCGATGACATCATCTTGAAAAATTAATATTTAGCTAATGAACGTTCGTTGAAAGGTCCGAGATCTCGTGCGCTTACTCCCACTCGCCTAACGGCTCGTGGGGGTATACAGCGCACTCGATCTGGTTGTGTATGCGTCAGTCCCTTTAGCGAGTGCCTCAATTTAAACCTACTAGATATCTTACTTTAAGCGGACGTATCGAACATAATTTTTTATAATAACTGCTTGTAAAGTTTAATAGAGAGAGAAAAAAATTATGAAAACGGAAAATTCGCTCTTCGAGTCCTTAAAACTTTACAATTACAGACTAAGTTACGATTTAATTTATTTTTATTAAAGTTATTAACGTCTGTATAAATCATTAAAAACATGACTCTCTCATGAGGTAGACTTTGTATGCGCGATACTATATATAGGAACACATCGATCGATAGCCAGTAAGTGCTTGTATTGTAAAAAGTGCGGAAATTTCGAATTTATAAGATGTAGAGATTGTACTTTTACGCACGCTTTGGACTTTCACGCACGGTGACTAAAATACGCCTCTTTACGCCAGCCTCACAGTGCTCGAATATTGAACTTTAGAAGCAGGAGTTATAAAAAGGTCTATTAAGTTTTACTTCGGTGGTGTGTGCCGCGATACGCATGTCTTTTCACAAATTTTTCGTTTGTACTAAAAATGCATGAGAAAATAACAGAATTGTAAGAGTTTTATAAACTGGAACAATTTTGACGATAGCTCGGTATATAATTTTGTTGAAATATACCCTGAAAGCACAGACGTCGAGACGTAACAGTACAGTGTAGTTCCTGTTTTTGACATTGAATATTATGCTATATTACAGCGTAATACACACGCACGTTTGAAGATTGTTTCTATAGGGAAGTTTCATTCGCAAATGACAGATGACGCAACATGTACCTACTGAGATCTGTCAAACGGGCATATGACATCTGGTGGTAGAAAATTTTTTACGGATAAGGGAAAAATTTACAAGCTAACGGTGTAAATATATCGTGACATTATTTATTACAAAAATAAAACACGTAAAATAAACAAAAAGTTTATAGAAAATGGAATCAGCGATATTTTCTAATATCATGGTATTAAACACTATCACTTATTGCCCTGTAAAACTTTTTATAGCAAATTATTTTCGAATGAAATGTGAAGAAACTGTATTTATGAATTAAAAAATATTTTATATTAATAATAAGATGTATTCATTATCATACTGTACTACTACAATAGTTAAATCACTGATGATTGACAAATTTAGCACTAACAATATTCATATAAATATTTTGAGGTTAGTAACTTACTTATTACAATACTTATAATAGTTATAATATATTATTATGATGCAGTTATGTGTTTACATTATTCACCTAACCCAGCCTTAAAGAAGCATTGAACGGATAATTAATTTGGTGGAGATTTTCATTTAATTTTGATGTTTTTAAGCAATTTGCCGTAAAGATCACTACTTTTGACAGCTCAGTTTTCTCAATATTTTTCACACATTTGATAATATTTCCTTTGTTTAGGATTCGTACCGGCTCAATCACAAATTTCACTTAGGTATATTTATCATTGTCACTTTGAAAATCACAAGATTACACGCAAAATTATACATCGTATTTGAAATTTGCCACTAACGCCGCCATGTTTTTAAAGCTCCGTTCATCTGACAGATCCCAATAACTGTTTATTTTTTTGAGATACATTCCAAGTTTGTAAAAAATACGCAAAGCCTTATGTCTTTTACAACTTTTTTGGGAAATGTTTCAGATCAGAGACATTTAAATTTTATAATATTTTGGGACCAACAATTCCCAAAGTGATGAAGATATTGAATTCAACTGTCGCTATAAGTCAACCGTTGGGTTCCCTTGTCACTAAATTTTATCACTCTTGTTTATTTATTTATTGTAGATTATAGACGCGTCGACATCTAAGGTCATTAGCGTCTTTCAACTACACTATAAATAACAAAATTAAGCAAAATCGCAGGATAGTGGACAATATAATTTGATTTATTAAATTAAATGTACGACGTTTCGTCTATAGATTTAGACTTTTTCAAGTACATACATAAAAATAATGTATGTACTTGAAAAAGTCTAAATCTATAGACGAAACGTCGTACATTTAATTTAATAAATCAAATTATATTGTCCACTATCCTGCGATTTTGCTTAATTTTATTATAATCACGATGGACACGATTTCTAATATAAACTATAAATAACAACTAACTTAAAACTAAATAACATCACAAAATATCCATGAGCGCAGGTGGGATTCGAACCCACGGCAGTCCAGTCTAGAGGTTGCGGCTATCACTCTTTTTGACACTTGTAGGTTTACTTATAGCAGTATGGCATTTGTATTTGCGCTAGTGATGGGCGATTACGAGATATTTTTACTATCGAAACAATTGTAATCGTTAACAATCAAGTCCACAATCGACTCGGAGTTTGATTTTACAATCGAAATGTCCGATTGTTCAAGTCGATTATTTGCCACATAGGTTATAGCAATAGCAGCGAATGAGAGTACATATAATCGCGATTCAAGGTTATATGCTAGTCGACTGACGTTCACGCGACACGCTGATTGTTCACTGTTCACACAGTCGGTACTCACTACTCTGTGATCACGTCACTATTGAATTCGTATTTACGCGATAATTATTGCACAATAGACCATCGACTCGACCACAGTTTTTGAGTGATGAACGATTGTATATTATGTGACTTTCGACAGTGTACGATTCAGTACTATGCGACTCCAGGGCCGGCGCGTCAAAATATGCCGCCTAAGGCGAATACAACTTTTGCCGCCTCCCCATATAATAAAATTAATAAACCGATGATATATTTTATTTACTTAACAAATAAAAAACAAATGTAATTCTAATAAACGCTGCCTGGCTGCCTGTAATTTGTAAATACCCCCTTTACAACTTATGGTATTTGCGCCGAGCGGCTGGGCGACATGCGTCATCTTTTATCTAGTAGTATAAGATAGAACTAAGAATCGGTGAAAACTCGAACAATATAATCATTTTTAAAAAGTAGAATACCGCACGAAAAATTCGCTGCTACAAAAATATGCCGCCCTAAAAATATGGCGCCGTAAGGCGATCGCCTGTCCGACCAGGCGCACGTGCCGGCCCTGTGCGACTCGATCTCGGTGAACTATGAAACAACAATAATCGAGTCCAAGTGACAACCATCGAGATGTTTGAACAGTCGAGACAATCGACTAAAACATCTCGTACTCGCGCATCATTAATTTGTGCGGTGTTCCGCCGCTGACAACAGACACATAACGTTTCGGTCCTTTCTTGTGATGGATTTACGCTGTAGCCGAGGCATCTTTTCACAGATTCAACTTTGTTTACGTAACGTGACGGGGGAGGGGAATGAATAATGTATCTAAAATATGCACAACACGGTGTGTACCTACAATATATAAGCACACATAATAATGTGAGTTCGGTCGGCGGGCTTATCTTCTTTATTTCAAAATGCACACGTTTTAATTCGCTTTTGTCAAGCAAACCAGCAAACGGCTCTCAGACGACTAGGGATGTCAATTGTCAACAAAAAAAAACCGGTCAAGTGCGAGAGGGTTCCGTACTATTCCGTTTCCTGTCGGAATTTAAAGACTTATAAGATTTTCGTTTAGGTTTTCCTTTTATTTTATTTATTAGTGTATTTGCCATATGGCACATACACTATTGGCGTCGGTCGGATGGCGGGACCTAGGGGTCGGACCAAAATTTCTCGACGTTTCATAGCCTCCTGAACAATTTGGCACCATTTTTGGAAATGTTTATATATATATATATATATATGTTCGCGGCATAACTCTCGAAAGACTTAATTGATTTGAACGAAATTTGGTAGACACGTTGGAATCCATCACCGCACGGAACCTATTTAAAATGGGCTTAATCGGACCATTTTAAGGGTAGTTTTTAGGGGTTGAAAAAAGTTTTTGGGCCCGAAAATACCGAAAAAAATCCCAGAATTGTTTCAAAATTGGAATTTAACCCTTTAGTAGAGATTAAAATGTGTTGCTAAAATTTTAACAAAATCGGCACGACAGGACCGGATTTACAAATTTTATGAAAACACTAGCTTACGGATAGTGATTTATTTGCTGACGGGTGTATTTAATTTGGTACAGAGCATTGATAATAATATTGAAATTAGGAAAAAATATATTATTTTAAGGGATGTATTAAGGGGTTAAATTTTTCATTTTGTCCAAAAACAAACTTAAGTTCACATAATAAAGCCACAAGGCCTGTATTAGCAAATACACTATGTCGGCAGGGTTTTGGCACTGCGACCCGAGTTTTTTGTAGATTATAGACGCGTCGACAACTTAGGTCATTAGCGTCTTAAATACATTAAATAACAATTCTCTTAAAACTAAATGACACCACAAAACATCCATGAGCGGAGGTGGGATTCGAACCCACGACAGTGTGATCCAAAGGTCGCCGCGCTAACCGTTACACCACACTGTCCTCTTAGGTTTTCCTGTAAAACTATGAGTGAGGCCCTATATTCCCTATTTTTTCAAAATTTTAGGCTCAGTACTTTCGGAGATACTCAATAGATACGTCACATATTAACGCATTTGAGGATTTATATTTTTTTTAATTTCTAATTTGTAGGTACCCTAAAATCAGAAATCGTTTATTTACGCTATACGTCCGTGATTGGGTCACCGAATTCTATATATGTACCAAATTTCAACTTTTTTCGTTCAGTAGATTCGGAGAAAATAAGCTGTCACAGACGGATAGAGAGATCCTATATGTTGCCCCAGGACATAATCTACCAACATGCCAATTAAAGTTTCATTTAAATCTGTTCAGTAGTTTTCGCGTAATGCGTGCACAGACAGACAGATAGACAAAAATTGTAAAAATTGCTGCGCTTAGATATAGATTATGTAAAACTATCGTTTCAGGTTCATGTTTTATCATTTGTTTATTATTCTCTATTATCAATATTTGTAATTTGAAAATTATTATTGACAGCGAAAATAGCAATTTCCTCTGATATTTTAAATCAAATATTTAAGCGAATTAAATATTTATACACGATTTAGTTTTAATATTTTCCGCATATCAAATATTTATAAATGTTTAAAAATGACACAGCGACTAAACAGGAAACAGCTGATAGCTATCTATTAGAGAGGTGAAAAACAATTGAGAATCATTTTAAACTTTCCATTTTGAACAGTTTTTAGGGTTCCGTACCTCCGTATGGAACCCTATTACCCTACCTACGATGTCTGTCCGTCCATGTGTCCGTTCGTCTGTCACAAGCGAAGAGAAGTAGCTAGTTGAAATTTTCACAGATTGTGAGCTGTGCCATGAATCCTGGCCTAGGGTTCTGTACCAAAAAATGAAAATCAATGTTGAACTATTATAATTAATCTATTATACTATAGGTATACTTCAACGTGTCATATCATACTTGCGCATATTGCACATACCGCTACACTACGTCTAGCGGATGTGCTCTAATTATCGCTTTAAGGTACGTGCAGTATGGAGCTGGGATTCTAGATGGTAGCGTAGATCATAGCAGGGCTTGCTTAAATTAATGCATTGTTATATATGCGAGCGTACACAACGAAGCGGTGAGTGTAGCAGGTATAAGCGCTGTTACAAGAGCTGCTAGATTCAAGAATGTATCTCACCATTCTTTCAGCGCGCTGACTACTACAATCAACGTGTAACAACTGTCAAATGGCCGTTACAAGTTTCGCAATGGATGTGACTAGTTTAATAAGTGACATTTTGCCAGTTTTTATTTAATTTGTTTTGAGTTTTTTCTAAGACGTATTTAAAAGTGTTAGGTTCCATACGTAAATATTCAAAAAACCGGTTTGGGTAAAATTTTAATTCTTGGTATAAATGATGAAATTCGCCATGTTTAGATCGTTTTCTATTAATAGGGTGGACATGATAGCTCCTACCCAAATTTGTATTTAAAATATACCATATTCTAGCAGAAGAACACAAATATTCGTCTTCGCTATCTGACATTTCAAACGCGATTTAAGCTTGTATCAATGCTAGTATCAAAGCTTCGTTGTGCAAACCTATAAGCGCTTATAATTTCAGCCACCATGTGCCATACATGCAACCATCTAGAATCCCAGCTGAGTACTGCACGTACCTTTACGCGTCAGAGCTGAGCTTCGTTCATACAAGAAGTTATATCTAGGTTAATTTCGCACGAAATCCATTCAAATGTTTTGTCATATAAACAAAACCGAATCATTGCCATCCATTGAAGAGCTATGATGTCACAAAAACAGCAAGGCAATTCTACTTACACACTTCTTTTTAATATTATGGTCTAATGAGAGCACCCCCCGTCCCAAAAACTCAGTTTTAAATTCACCACTAACTCCCCTACGAATCCCAAAAAAAATACTGCCTACCCAAAATGCACGGTTGGCCTTTTCTCCACCCATTTAACTGCGCACTATAGTTATTATAATTCCATTAAACGGACGCACTGTATATATTTTTATCGAATCGATTTTCGTTGCTATAATGACTCCATTCAGGCGGACATCAACTCCTATAAGAGAAGTTGTAGCACAACTCTCACAAAAGGTTTGTTCCTACAATCACGATTCATTCGGTTTTGGTTTAATTTTTACTTCCCACCTCTACTATGGTAGGGAAGTAATGGATTCAGTCCGAAAACAATATTTCGAGATTTTAACAGATTTTCACGTTTTGAGACCCTAGCAATCGTTTAAGATCATTTTCTGACTGATGTCTGTATGTGTGTGTGTATGTGTGTATGTGTGTATGTGTGTATGTGTGTGTGTATGTGGTCAATTTTTCGCCTTCGATATCTTAAGAACGGAACAACATACGGGCATGCCGATTGTTCTATTGTGTTTATCAGCCTTTAACTTAGATCTGATTAGATTTTGAGTCAAATCGGTTCAGTGGATCCTGAGATATTCAAAAAAACGTCCTCAATGTCACGTATTAACATAGGTAAAAAAAAATATAAATGAATTCTAGATGTTATAATATGAAAAAAATGTAAATATTTTTTTTCTCTAAAATGTATAGTTTTCGAGAAAAAAAATATTTTACTAAAAAAAATAAAAATTGTACGTAAATCAAGGTAACCATGATTTTTGCTATATTAAGCTAGCCATCAATAGATCACCAAACAAAAAAGAGGGCCATGCTTTTTTCAAAGAATAAAAATTAAATTGTGTTTTAAAGACCACCAACAGCTAAGGTTATTTGGGCCTAGTCAAAGAATAAAAAAAAGAGTGTTTATTTTTTGCAAATATTTACTAGGTGGGAAGTATAGGACTGGTCATCAGTCGAATTTTTTTTTTGATGTGAAACATCTTATGTCGGGCTGTGAACAGCCGCGTGAGGGGAAAAATGCAACGAAATGTTTGGTCCGCTCCTTCGCTGCTGTTCTCCCCACCACTGCGGCACTGGCTCAGGCATGCACTGTAGCACACGCGGTGTCACAATGCAGTATAGCACACGCGGTGTTACAGTGCAGTATATAGGATTACGTCAGCATAACAATTAGTTGCTGCTTTTGAGAGTGCGTATAAATATGACACGAGGCGAGGCTCTGTCTTAATCTTACAGTGGGTGCCAATTGTTACTATGCTAGAAAATGAAACAGAAAATTCTACAGTTTCAATTGTTGCATGCGATGATAATGAATAAATTAAAATTTTATAGTAAAAAAAATATATACTACTACATAGAGAATACCACCGAGTTCAATAACGTTTTCTTTGATGTTTCACATCTGTCGGGGGTCCCAAGACCCACACCCTTTTTTTTAATAGAGGTTTTGGTTTCTGAAATGAAACTGTTTTAATGGTTATACGGTTTCAATTTTTGGTTCAGACAATGAAAAAAATAGGTAAAAAAACTTTTAAGTTAAACGGTTTTACAAATGCACCAAAAAGAAAAAATAAAATTTAATTTAGGTTCATAAGTATAAAAGCGTGGGTCGTAAACTTTATGATAATTTATTACAGTCACGACCCACGCTTTTATACTTATGAACCTAAATTAAATTTTATTTTTTCTTTTTAGTACATTTATAAAACCTTTTAATTTAAAAGTTTTTTTACGTATTTTTATTTTTAATTTTTTAGTGTGCTTTATTTGCCTAGTCTGATTTTTATCCGATTTACTGAAACGTTACCGGAGCAAGACCTTCTGCCTGCAAAAATTCAAAAATTCGATTTGCACCCGGACGGGAGCCGGGTCGGTCAGCAAGTTATCATAATATTGTATTGTTATCGGAGCTACACATGTGTGCAAAATTTCAACTCAATCGGATCACGGGAAGTGGGTGAAAATTCAAAAGTACGATTTACACCCAGACGAAAGCTGGAATGGTCAGCTAGTATATTGTATTGTCACCGGAGCTAAACATGTGTGCAAAATTTCAACTCAATCGGATAACGGGAACTGGGTGAAAAATCGGTCGCAAGATTTGAAACAAATAAAAAAAAAAATACAGGGTCAAGCTAAACCGTAAAACCGTTTAACAAAAATCTCTCTACGCACAATTCTGGCGGACGGACGGTTTTAGATTTCTGTAGGAACAAAACTAATAAATACGTCATATAGACCAGACTTGTGCGTGACGACGTGCTGTGTGCGTGATCGACAATACTAACTAGAGAATCGGCATTCTTACGGTGCCACCGTTCTGCTATAAACCCCTTGTTAATTCCATAGTTCCGGAGGTTAGATTTGGCAATATTACAGTTATGGGAGATATCATTAGTTGGAGTATAGTATATTATACTAGTAATGGGCGAATACGAGATGTTTTTACAATCGAAAGAATTGTAATCGTTCATAATAGCAATCGAGTCCACAATCGACTTGGAGCTTGATTTTACAATCGAAATGTTAGATTGTTCAAGTCGATTATTTGCCACATAGGTTATAGCAATAGCAGCGAATGAGAGTACATATAATCGCTATTCAAGGTTATGTGTTAGTCGACTGACGTTCACGCGACTCGTTGATTGTTCTCTGTTCACACTGCTCAATCGGTACTCACTACTCTGTGATCTCTTCACTATTGAATTCGTATTAACGCGAATACTGCACAATCGACCATCGACTCGACAACAGTTGTTGAGTAATGAACGATTGTATATTATGTGGTTCTCGACAGTGTGCGATCAATGTGTGCGGTCAATGGCAGCCAATGAGAAGTTATAGCAGTGTTTTACCTACACACCAATCCTCTTTTTTTACTAGATTTATTATACGAATGTTTATATGTTTAATTCCTTAAATAAATGAAAAGGGATACAACACGTTCATATTATACTTACATTTTTTTTCTTACGTTCACCTGTCAAAGTTAAAAATTTATTTTTATCAACCTATGTCACTGTCGGGAGTCCTGACAGTAATATAGGTTAATAAAACTGAATTTTTTTAGTATTGCAAAGTAATATTAAGGCGCAACCACACTATGCCAATTGGCAAGGCCATTTGGCAAAGCTGAAAACGATGTAGACGTTTCATTGCATTGGTACGTTCCAATGAGGGCTTCCAGGATTTTTTCTATCACCTGATAGCGCCACTGCCAAGTAAGGTATAAAGTTACTAGATCTAGTAACATTAGTAACGTATACGTCACTTGATGCCGTGTAAATGTCACTACTGTTTATATTTTCCGTCACGTGTGACGTGATGGCACCACTAGCAAGTGACGTATATCTGCATTCAATCATTTAACGACTAAATCACAGTTTTGTACACAGATTCTCAAATGAGGAACACGTGTACAGGTATTTTTATTGATGTCAGCATAACAGTTAGTTGCTGCTTTTGAAAAAATATATACTACTACATAGAGAATACCACCGAGTTCAATAACGTTTTCTTTGATGTTACACATCTGTCGGGGGTCCCGAGACCCACATCCTTTTTTATTAATATTATTTTGCCTAATGTAGGCACGTCTTGTGAAAAAACGTCGCCAGCCCTCCGTCTAGTTGGCTTTGTTAACTATAGACTTGTCAATTGGCATACAGCGGTATAGTGTGGTAGCGCCTTTATGTTTTTGGCTGCATTTCCGATAAACCTAATATAAACTACAGTTGTCTTACCCAATAGACTACGGAAGTAGGCGGTCCTAATTTGAGCACGAAATTTAAAGTGGAGTCGATTGGCGTTCAAAAATGTATGGGGTTTAACGGAATATTAATTACTATTCTCTTAAAACACTTTTCTTACCAATTAACAATGGCTGTTTTATAAAAATAATTAATAAATCCCGTCATTATTGCCCACAAAACTTATTATTTCGTGTGAAATAATTTTTTATTTGAAATTAAAAATTTAAGAAAAATGAATGTTCTAACTTGATTCAGCCAGTGACGTTTATTCTAACCTAACTTCGTTGACGTTTGTCGAAGTATAATTTAAGCAATTATAATTAGAAATTGAGTTTGTTCTTTCCATTTGGAGACGAAAAAGGGTTTTGAAGTCGTCTGAGCTACGCTAGATCAAGGGAGGGCAAGCTAAAAGGATAAAAAAATGTTTTCATCAATTAGGTATTTGGATATCTAGGTGTTATTTTAGCTTTTTTTCAGTCGGAAATTTAAACTTTTTACAGTTATAATTTTCATTATGACTGCAGTCAGGTACAAAACACCAGCCCATAACAAATTGCTTTAATTATTAACGACGACGTGTTTAAAAACGAGGTTATGTCAGTAGAATGAATGAAATTTGACAGTTGTGTAGTGTCAATGGGTGAACGTAAGTTTAACGCAAATTCTAGTTAGAAGGAGACAGTTGCGACTTCGCCACGCTTTCCTTTCCTAATCTATTAAAAAATTCACAGATTTCGCAATCCTTGCAACCATCGAGGACATTGGAAATGATAACAGCATATATGAAACATAATTAACTATTTATTATACACACAATATTTATCAATGCACTGTTTAGTTTTGTCAGGAATAACCCTATTATTTTTCTGTTATATACGCGTTCACTTTTGCTTGATTACTTAACTTTTAAATGGATTTTTCTACAGTATTTATTAACATTTGCTCAAAAATAACACCGCAGATCGTCGCAAATACCTCTCAATTAACTAGACATGATATAAAACACATTTCGAAAAAATTGCACTTGTTCAATTTTGCATGATTGCTCCTCACTTGATCGCGACACCGTTGTCTTCGTCGCAAATACCTCTCAATTAACTAGACATGATATAAAACACATTTCGAAAAAATTGCACTCGTTCAATTTTGCATGATTGCTCCTCACTTGATCGCGACACCGTTGTCTTTTGACCTTGAACGAAAACTCGTAACTCTGCCCCCATGTATGAACATAAACATTTCCAATGTTAAAATTGCACTTGTTCAATTTTGCATGATTGCTCCTCACTTGATCGCGACACCGTTGTCTTTTGGCCTTGAACGAAAACTCGTAACTCTGCCCCCATATACGAACATAGACATTTCCTTAATGTTAAAAAACAATGCCAACACAAAACTACAAAATAAACTTCTAATATGAATAGTAGTCGAGTAGAAAGATATTAATTTTAGTGTCGTCTCGCGTCTCGCATGCTAAAACTTTATTAAATAATTCTTTATTTAAAAATATTCATGGATTAAATCTGATTTGCACTCGAGAAATTCCGAGTCGGACATTTTTTATACAATAATTAGACAAAAAGGTCAAAGCGAAATTAGAAATTCCTTAACTTAAAAAATGGGGTTGCCATTTTGGTCTTTTGATATTGTGCCATGTCTCATCTTCGTCATTTTTTTTTAAATTAGTTTTTTACGTAGAGAATTTTTAATTAAAATAAATAAA
Organism: Mongoloraphidia duomilia; assembly: GCA_039654895.1. Lineage (NCBI taxonomy): Eukaryota > Metazoa > Arthropoda > Insecta > Raphidioptera > Raphidiidae > Mongoloraphidia > Mongoloraphidia duomilia. The sequence continues at coordinate 3,858,734 of CM077524.1, forward strand.
AACAATCTGATAATCCTTTTTTTAGTGTAAGTATTTACCTATATAATTATACAAAGTATATGGCACATTACACTATTGGCGTCGGCCGGATGGCAGGACCAAAAGATTTCGTTTTCACAAGCTTTTATTTAACTTGCAATGTTAGTTAGTTAGTTTGTGTGTTTGTTCAGGTCAAAACTTGCAAGTCAATTTTGAGTGACTTCCACGTATTCGATCGATTTGAAATTTTGTACACATATGTATTCCCGATGACACCACATGAATAAATCGTACTTCCACCATGCAGGGTTATTTAGCGGTCTCGCCCGGGTGCTAAGCATTTATGATCCAACAGAAACCTTTGTCGGCGTGCGCACAACTCACCAAAATTTAAAAAATTTAATAACTTAAAGGGATAACAAATTTAAGTTCACATAATAATACGTTTAAATTCCACAATGCTTGTAATAGTCCAAGCAACAAACGAAAAATAGCGGACATAATTCATGTAGAAGCCAATTTTGGCACAGTTGTAGGGGAAGGTGTCCTTAACAACATACTAAAAGTATCGGTGGGTGGGAGTGGAGCTAAGGTGAGGGGGGGTCTCTAAAGGTTCCCTTTATTACTTTTTTCGAAATATCTCAGAAACGGTCGACTTAAGCAATTCTTCCACTATGTAATGTTTTAAAGAGGATTACATTTCCTACAATTCCTACAAAATTCAGCTTTGCATGGAATATTTCGAAGTAAAAACCTTAAATGCCTGGACTACTCAGCATATCGATCGAGAAGAAAATCTATTTTACCAACATACGTCCCCTTTGACACCAAACAGTTTTTATTCAAAATTTGTTTTGCTACAACCAATACTTTCTGAGATATTAGCTCGCATCACTTTATGGATCTCATAATATAAGCAGATTTTTTATTCAAGTGTGCAAGCTTTCACGGCCGGCATTGTTCCAAGTCTTCATGGTTTCTGGGCTTGTAGGCCGTGGTCCGGTGGTATTTCTACCTGACGTTTCGTCTACAACTGTGGTAGACATTCTCAAAGGCGATGTGGCAGCGGTCGACCGCTTTTTGTGATCATTAAAAATCCATTGCACTAGTTTATCATTCAGTCTGTATACAGGTTGTTTTACGTGTTGCAAAATGCACGGAATTGTATATTATTAGTTGTTGCCATTTACCCCTTTTATGTTGATAAAATTTATTGATCGGGAGCCGATATAGGAACGGCATTGACTAAACTTATACTTTTGCTCTTACAATAATTCATATCTTATATATAAGTTGTCCTAAAGGCCGATATCGTGCTTCTTGCACATTATTACCTATTATAATGGGTTTATCAGAAAGTTTACTGCTAAATCAGAATTCATATTATATAAAATTGTAACGGGACCTTTAATTGTCTGTATTGTGTGATGCCTTATTTATTTATTGTAGATTATAGACGCGTCGACATCTAAGGTCATTAGCGTCTTTCAGCTACACTAAATAACAACTAACTTAACACCAAATAACATCACAAAACATCCAAGAGCGCAGGTGGGATTCGAACCCACGGCAGTCCAGTCTAGAGGTTGCGGCCTCAAGCATGCTAACCACTAGGCTATACTGCCCCTTGTATGATGCCTAGCATATATTCGCGTTATATCTATCTTCTGTCAGCCAATCCAAATAATTCAGGACCGTCCCTAGGGGCTGAGGCACCCGAGTCAAAGACGCCTGAGCCCACCCTCCTTGCCAAATGTTAAGTGTAAATATTTTCATTTAGTTTTTAAGACACGATGAATTCCATTCAACCTTTGCAAACATTCTTCAAACTTCTTGAAGTTTTTACATCAAACTACTATAAGTGAAATATAATATGGTCTTAACTCTTAACTTTACAATCTATTATTGAAAATGAACCCCGTTAGGTCAAGTCCTTTATTTCTTACTAAATAAGAATAAGGAGGGCGCTAAGAATAAGACAAATGTAGCTTGGGCACTGTATAATCGCGTAAAAGGTGATTAATTATATAATAATAGTTTTTTTTATACGGCTGAAATGCAATTGAAAGATTTTTTCGTTGGAGAGCAGCCAATTATATAATTGTTTCGAAACATATAGGAAAAAATCATTTTACCAACCAGTGGTCACAATCAGGATTCTAACCTGAACCTTTCCACATTCGCGGCGGAATGAGCTTACAATACTCAATTGTGACAAGATTGCTAAACTAATATTCTCCATATATGCTTCAGAATCAATAGATTTTCACTACATGCGAGCGTCAATTCATATCTGCTAATTCAATAGCTATATGATATGAAGTGAATCCTCGAACCAGCGAGAGTCTAACATGAATGTCGCTGGTTCGAGGATTCACTTCATATCATATAGCTATTGAATTAGCAGATATGAATTGACGCTCGCATGTAGTGAAAATCTATTGATTCTGAAGCATATATGGAGAATATTAGTTTAGCAATCTTGTCACAATTGAGTATTGTAAGCTCATTCCGCCGCGAATGTGGAAAGGTTCAGGTTAGAATCCTGATTGTGACCACTGGTTGGTAAAATGATTTTTTCCTATATGTTTCGAAACAATTATATAATTGGCTGCTCTCCAACGAAAAAATCTATTAATTATATAGATATTTTCTTTATGGAAGCTTCTCTGCATTCGAACGGTAGTGTTTAAAGTAAATTTTTACTCACTCCGTTCTATAAAGTAACACTGTTTTGCTTTACTTTATAACACAGGTGCGTAATAAAGTACTTTACAGATTACTTTGCTATATAATATCATTAATAAAATATTTATCCAAATTGTGTTTTATTTGCTTAAAATTGAACCGTTGTTGCAAAAAATATTGTATGTAACTCGTGGCTAAAGTGACGAATCTGACAGCCGCGATTTTATAATACTCTCTTAAGGTTATGTTACATTTATACCAGAACGAGTGTGTTTATCGCGCGAGCCGAGGGCGAGTGCGGTAATCACACGAGTTATGGTATAAATGCAACATTACCTTAGGCTCGTATCGCAAAATCGCGACTGTCATAATATAATCCGTCACTTAAGCTACTAGTTGCATACATTACTATTTTAATTTCTTTCGTTTTTTTTCACCTTTATGTTATAAATTTTATTTTCGTTACTTTTTTAAAACTTTTCATAGTTACTACGCGAGTATTTTCACTAAACTCTCTTCCAATGTTTTGGTTAAATATGGCGTCTTTGTCCAAATTCTTTCTGGAAACTCTAATTTAAACGTGAATAGAAATGTCAAAAATATTATGAAATAAATAAATAATTTACTGAGCAGTTTTTTTATTACACAAAATCATGGAAACTGCAGTATATGTGTCCATTTTAGCACATAAATAAACATCGCAAGGGCTTCCAATCTTTAAAATTTATTCCCATTTTATGTTCTTATCATATATTCTTTCAATTTATGAAAGTGACACGTCAATTTTTGTAAATATATCATTATACTTGATTCATATTTACAATTCTACTAGTTTTTCGGTCTAAATTTTATACCTTAAACGTGACAATTCCTGAAAATAGGTATGGCCAGGTATCTTTAGAGGTTAATTTAAAGTTAAAACATCGTTTTCCTTACAAATTCTTCAAGTTTTGTTAATTGCGAAAATCAATTTATATTTACCGATTTTGTGGCCTTTGTGTTAAGCAACAAAACCATAAAAAAACTGTGAAAATATGCCAGCCGGTTATCGAATTCGACAAACTTAGCAACGCTGTTCTCTTCTCGGTCGTGCACTTTATTTTACATACATTAAGACAATTGAGCGCGAGTTTTTCGAAATGGATTTTAAAAATTTTTTGTAGTTCTGTTTATCAATTTAAAATTTCAGTTTTACAGTCTTTCGTCAAAATAGTCAAATGTTATAGTGTCAACAGTAATTACAGTAAACAATAGTTTATTTTTTCAAATGTTAATAGTGTCAATCGTTTGTATAGTAAAAAATGTAAAATGCCGTCTAGTCCCGACCGATATCGGAAATTATGTCCCTTAATAATCGACGCCATCGAAGGTCTCAAGGAGCGCACTGGGTCATCGTCGAAATCAATAGCGAAATTCATAACATCGGAGTTTAATCTGCCTACAGACAATCTAAAAAGTGCCTTGAACACAGCGTTACGTCGTGGAGTGGCATCCGGAGTTCTGGATGAGTCCGATGGAAAATTCCAGATAAATAAAACTGAGCACAGATGTCGTCGACGTAGGAAAAGTCGCTGTTCCAGACCTAGACGCAGCCGTTCAAAGCTTCTTCGTCTCTTTCGACGTGTGCTTAGGCGTCTGAGAGGAAAAAGTCGAAGCCGTAGCAGATGTGGCCGCCGAAGAAGAAGAAGTTGTCGAAGACGCAGCCGTAGCAGATGCGGCCGTCGAAGAAGAAGTTTTCGAAGACGCAGCCGTAGCAGATGCCGCCGTCGAAGAAGAAGTTGTCGGAGACGCAAGCGTAGTAGATGCGGTAGTCGAAGAAGAAGTCGTCGAAGACGCAGCCGTAGCAGATGCAGCCGTCGAAGAAGAAGTCGTCGGAGACGCAGCCGTAGCAGATGCAGCCGTCGAAGAAGAAGAAGTCGAAGACGCACCCGTAGCAGATGCGGCCGTCGAAGAAGAAGTCGTCGGAGACGCAGCTGCTTTCCTTGTTAGATGAATTCGATTTTTAAAATTTAATATATTTGCTGTTTTTGTTATTGTTTGACCCACCGGCTTTATAAGTACCTACCTACGTATTTTTGACAAATATATCTTATATATAAAAATAATGTTTGTTTGTTTGTTTGCTTGTTTGTTTGTATGTTCGTCTTCTATCCATTCCTATACCAGTCATCTGATTGCGATGAAACTTTGGTGAGTTATTGTGCGCACGGCGGGGAAGGTTTCTTGAATTGAATTGAACTATAATAATTGCATTTTAAAGACCACCAACAGCTAAGGTTATTTGGGCCTAGCACCAATTCATATTTTCAATTCATTATTATTTTTTTTTAATAATAAATTGAAAATCCAATTGAGACTTTTACCAGCTCTCGGGCTAGAACTCGGGAACTGGGGACTTGTAATAGAGGAACCATAGCAACGTCATGTAAACAACAGCGTCGCTATACTCTCGGCTATTCTCAAGCTCTTGAATTGAACTGAAATGAATTTATTTTTTTCATAAAAAATACAAGCAGAACCTAGAAATTTGGACAGTTCTTTTTCTGACGTAAGTTAATCCACTAAGAAAGGATTTCTCGAAATTCATCCCCTATGGGTGTCAAAGGAGGGTAACATTTTGAAAGACTAAAATGAACAAAATAAAATATTAGTAAAAAAAAACTTTTTGAAGACAAGCTTTTATTGAAATGTACTAAAAAGGAAAAAATAATATTTAATAATTTTGGATCATAATTATTACAGAAAATTTCTTTTATAGCACCTTATTATTAATTTACAGATATGATTTAATTAAACAGGAAGAAAGGCTATAAGAATCTATATTGTTTTTAAAAAAAATTAAACTAAAAGCCGACGTTTCGGACCACATCAGTCCTTAATCATGACCTACAAAAAATGTACGTCATGATTAAGGACTGATGTGTTCCGAAACGTTGGCTCTTTGTTTAATTTTAAAAAAAAACAATATAGATTCTTATAGCCTTTCTTCCTGTTTAATTAAATCATATTCATAATTATTACAAAAGCGGGGGTTGCGACTAATCATAGAGATTACAACCCCCGCTTTTATAATAATGATGAACCAAAATTATTAAATATTATTTTTTTCTTTTTAGTACATTTCAATAAAAGCTTGTCTCTAAAAAGTTTTTTTTTACTAATATTTTATTTGATATTGACTCGCGCTGCGGATGTTACTAGCGTCACATGCATAGAGGTGTACGCCGACGCCGAGCGTCGCGACACACTGTGACGCTATAGCTTGTACCCTTCCCGTACGCTCATCACTTCGGCAGCGTCGGATGACCTACATTGCTTTCCTGTCCAAAAGCAGGCTTATTTAACCTCGTGCCTATTTGGTCTACACTCTACATTAATTGTGTTTTTTTGGCTTGAGAATAGCCAAGAGTGTAGCAATGTTGTTGTTTACATGGCATTGCTATTAATTAAAAATTGTGTTTTTAAAGACCACCAACAGCTAAGGTTATTTGGGCCTAGCACCAATTCATATTTTCAATTCATTATTTTTTTTTAATAATAAATTGAAAATCCAATTGACACTTTTACCAGTTCCTTTATTACAAGTCCCCAGTTCCCGGGTTCTAGCCCGAGAACTGGTAAAAGTGTCAATTGGATTTTCATTACTAAAAAAAAAAATAATGAATTGAAAATATGGATTGGTGCTAGGCCCAAATAACCTTAGCTGTTGGTGGTCTTTAAAAAAACACAATTTTTAATTGTGTTTTCTCATATTATTAGCTTTTACCCGTGACTTCACTCTTGTGAACATCAGTTTTGCAGATTCACTGACGTTATTGTCAAACAATGTCCAAAGAATGACAAAAAACGGGTAGGTACAGACAGATGACGTTAATACCGTTAAACACAAATATTTGTATTCGTTGTCATGGAAAGAAATACATCCACTTTTATTTAGCTTATGAAAGCAAAATGTTCGTAAAATATAAATAAGTAAAATAATTGTAATTTATTTTTTATATTTTAAATAATTGTTATCCAACTATACAGAGGAGGCCAATGAAAATAGTCCGGGCAAGTTTTGGCCACTTAACATCAGTTTTGCGAAAAAGCTCGCACACGTCAATTTTAGAATCAAGGGGGACATCTAAATCAATTAGTATTATTTACGTAACTTCAACCCTGAAAGCAGGGTGAATTGCACCCCAAAGATTTTTAATGGAAAGGGGTGTCAAACGATTCGCAGTTCGAAAAGCCTCTCAATTCTTTTTACAAAAGTCTTTTTGTTTTGCAAATCCGATCATTAATTGCGGAAAAAATGACATTTTAATTTGTATCAAGTAGTGCGTAAGCGGTCCCAGGTTGGCAAGACGGAAGGGAGGGGTATTGCTGCGGCCGAGTCCCACACTACCCGCAAACGCGGGTGACCGTAAATAAATTTATTTTTCCCTCATATTAAAAAAAAAAGTACAATTGTTGACTATTTGATACAAATTAAAATGTCATTTTCTCCGCAGTTAATGATCGGATTTGAAAAACAAAAAGACTGTTGTAAAAAGAATTGAGAGGCCTTTCGAACTGTCAATCGTTTGACACCCCTTTCCATTAAAAATGTTTGGGATGCAATTCACCCTGCTCTCAGGGTTGAAGTTACGTAAATAATACTAATCGATTTAGATGTCCCCCTTGATTCCAAAATTGATGTGTGCGAGCTTTTTTCGCAAAACTGATGTTAAGTGGCCAAAACTTGCCCGGACTGTTTTCATTGGCCCACTCTGTATATTTTCATTATTAAAAAAAATATTAAAAGCCTTCGGGCTTCGAACCCGAGCGTGGTGTAAGTAAGTCCTATAATATGTGAGATTGGTTGCTCGTGATATTTCGCTGCCAAATCAAAATTTACTCGGGCAAAGCTGGGCTGGAAAGCGATAGTAAAACTAATAAAGTTTGAACACCCCTATTTTATATCTATAGTGTACGAGTCTATATGTTTTCAGGATCTTTCATAATACAAGTTTCAGAGTCATTTCAGGGAGAATACAGGGTATTGTAAATACGATAGTTTGGTTGCAATATATAAAAACTCGGGTCGCAGTGCCAAACCCTGCCGACAATATAGTGTATTTGCTAATACAGGCCTTGTGGCTTTAATACGTGAACTTAAGTTTGTTTTTGGACAAAATAAAAAATTTAACCCCTTAATACATCCCTTAAAATAATATTTTTTTCTTAATTTCAATATTATTATCAATGCAACCTCTGTACCACATTAAATACACCCTTCCATAAGTAAATCCGTATCAACAAACTAGTGTTTTCATAAAATTTGAAAGTCCGGTCCTGTCGGGCCGATTTTATTAAAATTTTAGCAGCACGTTTTAATCTTTACTAAAGAGTTAAATTTCAATTTTGAAACGATTCTGACAAATTTTTCGGTATTTTTGGGCCCAAAAACTTTTTGGAACCCCTAAATACAACCCTGAAAATGGTCCGATCGGGCCCATTTTAAATAGGCTTCTTGCGGTGATGGGTCCCAATATGTGTACCAAATTTCGTTTCAATCGATTAAGTCTGTCGAGAGTTATCGTGTACACACATATATATATATATATAAATATATATATAAATAAATAAATAAATATATATATATATATATATATATATATATAAATATATACATACATATATATATAAACATTTTCAAAAATGGTGCCAAATTGTTCAGGAGGCTATGAAACGTCGAGAAATTTTGGTCCGACCCCTAGGTCCCGCCATCCGACCGACGCCAATAGTGTATGTGCCATATTATGGCAAATACACTAATAATGAACTGAAAATATGAATTGGTGCTAGGCCCAAATAACCTTAGCTGTTGGTGGTCTTTAAAATACAATTACCAAATTTGGTTGCAATGTATACATTACTTTCTGTAGGCTTATTTTATTTTTTGTAGATTATAGACGTGTCGACAATTCAGGTTATTAGCGTCTTCAGCACGTGCCAATACTAAACGTTTGTAAAAAAGACGATAAAATAATAAAATAAAGATATTAAATAAATTAATTGAATTTAATAAATTATTAATATATTGAATATATATTTAAGTATTATATTTATATCTAATTATTTATTTAAAAAAAGCATGTTTGTGTTGAGATTCGAACCCGGGACTTATTGCGTATGACGCGAGGCCGCTACTGTTACACCATGGCAGTGCTATATAATAGGGTATTATAATCAAGAAAAATAATAATGTAAAAACAGTACGGTTTGGAGTACGATCTCATATTTAACGAAAGCGGCATAAACGAGCGTTTGTATGGCAATTGCTTTTATTAATGTTATTCAAAACGTCATGGTGTAACGACTCTAGTTGAAGTTTTAGAGTGCCCGCGGTGAGAGAAGAAGCCAGGCACGTCATCAATAATATGCTAGTGAACGCCTTATTGTTTAAAATTCCACCTATCGACGCTCATGGATCTCCAAAACAGCCAATAGCAAGCTAGAAGGCGGATACAATGCATTCACGTTACTATAACGCGGTGGCTTCATCTTTCGCTGCGCGAGGTCTACTAACGGCTAAGTTCATACTGTAGATTTTCGTGACGCGATGCGCGCGCATCCTAAAAATTCCCTCTCATCATTTTTCCATAACGCGCCATAAGAAGTATAACTTGAAAAATGTATAGATATTGTTGTATATTTAGGTACCTAATTTAGAATAAATCTCAACGCATTAACTATGATGGTTGGTTTATTAATAATTCATTTTATCAGTGTTCGTACAATTATTACAATTCGATTACATAATATAGATATAATGAATAAATTATCTAATACTCTATACAGGGTGATTCCAAAGTTGACGTTATCCTTTCACCAGCAAATAGGGCTTCAACAAATAAGATTTTTTTTCTTTTGGTGCTTTTTCGAAATATCAACATCAACTGAGATACAGGGTGTCAAAGTTTTATTTAAAAAATTAAAATTTATTAATAACTGCCAAACCACTTGAGATATTTAAGAAAAATTTTGTAGGTGTCAATAGCTACGTGGGAGGGAAATTCTTCAATAAATAAAATATTTTTGGGTTGACCAGTGGCGCGCGTAAAAAAAAACTGATTTTTCTAAAAATAAAAATTATTATTGAATTCCTTGTTTTCGAGTAAAAAAATAAAAACCGTTTTAATGGGCACCTAAAATTAAGTTTTGAATACATACATATGTATGTTACTTTTTTCTTAAATATTTCAAGTGGTTTGGCAGTTATTAATAAATTTTAATTTTTTAAATAAAACTTTAACACCCTCCGTTGATGTTGATATTTCGAAAAAGCGCCAAAGGAAAAAAAATCTTATTTGTTGAAGCCCTATTCGCTGGTGAAAGGATAACGTCAACTTTGGAATCACACTGTATAACAGATATAACAATGATTAAAAATTTATATACTGTGAATAATACAAATTGTGATACATTTTTACATGGTAGCATATTTATTAATTTCTATTTTTTTTTTTCAGGAACAAGAAATAAGAAGTACAGTTTTAATAATAATTATTATTTAAATAAAACATCGGCATAATCATAATAATAATAATAATTTGTAAAAATTAAGTGAAGTAAAATATTGTGCAATTAAGAATAGACCCAAATACTGTCCTTTAAGTTAGTACTGCAAAAAACAACGTTTTTAGAGTTAAAAAATTAATTTTGTGTATTTTTTGTGCTACATGGTGAATGAATTTGGATTATATCTATGGTAGGATGTTCCAGTTTCGAATCGCGTTTGGGTGAGTTTCATAATTTTTTTTTCAAATGTTGAATTTAATAGTAGATTGTGAATCTAGGGCGTAATACAGTATATTTTCGACGAGATGTGACATTATGTTAAACGAGCATCAGCGAGTCAAAATAGCGTAGGTAATTCCCTAGATACACACATTTTTTTGTTCTATATCGTATAAAATAGCGACTTTTGTCTTCTTTTCCAGTATTTTTGACATTTCACTTCTGTAGCAAACATAACTTTAATAATGAATAACGGATCTTTTTAGAAAATTTTTTAAAAAAATTACTATAAAATAGATGTTTTTAACATACTATTAACTTTAGCGAATTGCAACATAATATATTACAAATATCAAATTAATACAATTTTTTGTAAACTGCGCTCTGGTGTCTGATTGCTTTGTTGGCAGCCTAGAGAAACCATGGCAGCTCAACCGGTTGCACTGTCATGGCAGCCCAGTGAGGCGAGACCCTTAAAACATCTCAATAAAATTTCTACCCCAAAACTATATTTATTTTTCGTAAATTATAGACGCGTCGACAACTTAGGTCATTAGCGTCTTAAATTACATTAAATTATAAAATAACAACGAACATAAAACTAAACAAGCCGTGAGGTGGGTCGTTTATTAGGACTAAAGTGCGACCCTTGAGGTCTACACGACGAACTTCCCAGTTTGATAAATATTTAATAATAATAATTAAATTAGATATTACACAGAAAAGTAACCATTTCAATCATTAAAACATAATTATTATTTATTTTTAACAATAATTACAAAAAAAAAACTGCTGAACCGATTTTTATAAAATTTATGTCGGATCAAAATGACGTTAACACGTCTCGATTGACACCCTTACGAAGTCGATATAATTTTTTTCGAGAGATATTGTGTAAAATCTACTTTTTTGGAGTCTATTTGGTTAAGAAAAAAGAACGGCTGAACCGATTTTGAAAAAATTTCTTTCACATCATATTTACGTTAATACGCGTCGATTGGCACCATCACGTAGTCGATATCATTTTTCATTCTCGAGATTTCGTCTTAGAAAGAAATGGACACATACGTACACACACATACACACACACATACATCTTTCTAAAAATTGCGTAAAAATAGTGTAGTGACCTTGAAACATAAAAATTTGTTATATATTTTGATTTCGATTTTCGGACCCATTACAATAACTTCCAATGGGAAGTTAATAAAATCACAAAACATCCATGAGCGCAGGTGGGATTCGAACCCACGACAGTCTAGTCTAGAGGCTGGTACCAAGTACGCTATCCACTAGGCTACACTGCCCTCTAGCCCAAAACAGTCTGTATACGAAGAGTCAAATCCTCTCTGAACATACGCTATGCTACGTTTGCTAATTACGTGGGACAATAGTCGAATATTGACAATAATTCTCCTGCCCCAAAACAAATGAATGATGATTTATGATGCCAAGTTCAGATATTATGTCACGCAACGTTCTTTTGTTTCTATTGAATCGTTTGACATTAAAACCGTGTACTGCTATCGAAAATATTGAAATTTGAAAGGTCATTGAAATGCTAAAACAACGCCCTTATTGTGCTTCGTTTATTGACCCCTTGTGGGATCTGTTATCTGAAAATTTCAAAATTTGTCAGCGTTTACTCATTTTTTATACGACTTCGAAAAAACCTTTCACATGGATCATTCTTACTTACTTATTTATTTTCATTCAAGCCGGCAGTACACTCTCGCCGAGGGATACCGAGCACTCTCGCCGAGGGATACCGAGATTACCCGAACGCGAGAGTGTACTGGCAACGCTCGGCCGAGCTCGTAGCGACCTGTCTCGCCTCGGGAGCGCTCCGTATAAAGTCGGTTTATATGATCTGAAAGAATTTTTTTCAAAATCGGTTCAGCCGTTCTTTTATCTTAACCAAATAGACTTTAAAAAAGTAGATTTTACACAATATTTCGCGAATAAAAAATTATATCGACTTGGTAAGGGTTCAATCGAGGCGTGTTACCGTCATTTTGATCCGAAAGAAATTTTATAAAAATCGGTCAAGCCGTTTTTTTTTTTTTTGTTTAAATAGAACAACTTCAAAAAGTAGATTTTATACGAAATCTCGCCCAAAAAAATGTTATCAACTTCGTTGAGGTGTCTATCAAAGCATGTTAACGTCACTATGATCCGACATAAATTTTATAAAAATCGGTCCAGCCGTTTTTTTTTTAATTATTGTTAAAAATAAATAATAATTATGTTTTAATGATTAAAATGATTACTTTTCTGTGTAATATCTAATTTAATTATTATTATTAAATATTTATCAAACTGGGAAGTTCGTCGTGTGGATCTCAAGGGTCGCACTTTAGTCCTAATAAACGACCCACCTCACGGTTTGTTTTAAATATCAATTGTGTAGCTCTGGCGCAGTATTATAACTCTGTTTCAAATAGCTCATATTATGTGCCCGCGACCTTATTAAAATATAACCATAACGTATGGATGTGCGTGTATATGACACGTCGCACGGAATGTGACACGCATGCGCAGTGTCGTTAAATACCCATTCCAGGGATTGCGTGTCCCCGTTCCTTGTCGCCTCCTTTATCCGAATGCTTAATGTCATTAAAGTGGTTTCAGTACACAAGGAATGCGGTGTGTACATAACTAAACCCCGAAATAGGTTGTGTTGAATGATAACTTGATAAGACGTTGGTTTTGTTTTATGCTAGCTGTATTTACCCGGCGTTGCCCGGCAGCGTATTGGTATTGTTTACTATTCGCTGTGAGCTTCTACACTGGCGCCGCCTATTGGTTCGAAAAAGGTATCTTTGCTGCAAGGTTATTAGAGTACAGGTTGTCTCGTTCCATCTGACCAATCAGCGTAAGCGCGGGAATGACGTCAGCTGGAATTTAGTTTAAATCAAGTACAAAAATTGTTGAAGATTATGCTTATTTATATTAGGCGCTTCGTGCAAAATTTTTCTTAAAATTTGCGGGAGACAATAAATAGAAGAATAGATGTTAAAAAATAGGATAATTTTTATTTTTATTACAAAATTTAGGTTTTAATATCTATAATCTGATACGAAAACCAAATCTATTTGAAATCATCAGATCCTGTTACTTTGGTTATACTGTTTTGTTGTAATTGTTAATAAAGTAACCCAGTGGCGGCGCGTGAACATTTTAAATGGGTGTTCTGCAGAGTCAACCTGCAGATTGGAGTAGCCCCCCCCCCCTAATGAGGGAACCTCAAAAAAAAATTCAAAAATACATTTGATGCAATTTTTAAGTGTATTTTTGATCTGAATAATTTGTCTATACATTGATTTCGCTAGCGCTAAAATCGTAAATAAAGTGATTTTTATAGCAATATTTATTATTGTATTAAAAAAAAGAGTGTGTGTGTGTGTGTACTATGTACGCACGTCAGAAGCTATACTTCTTTTACGTAACAAAACAAAAATAACTCCAAAAATTTTATCCCGCGTGCTAGTACTAAACGTTTGTAAAAGATAAAATAATAAAATAAAGATATTAAATTATTAATTTATTAAATGTATTTATTTATGATATTTATATCTAATTATTTATTAAAAAAAAAAGTATGCTTGTCTTGAGAATTGAACCCGAAACCTGTTGGTTATAAAGCCACTACGTTATCCGTTAGACTACAGATACATCTAATCCCACAGCTATTATAATACGGTTACCCTGTGTGCATATGCCAACAGACTAGATATATTAAATAAGAGTTCGTACTGTACGTCCTGCGAACCTAAAAAACTTGATTACGCATACAAATCTGTGTCTTTCTGTACTTTCTTTACTCTCTTTAACACACTGATTTTGGTGCAAAATATAATGCAGAATGCGTCACTTGCGTAGTGAAATTAGTACGGCAGCGGACGGTTTATAGAATATAGGCCCCGTGGCATACCGTCATCTATAATAATGCTATGTGATGGCTTCATAATTAGGCTTCATAATTATGAAATTAAAACATATTATGCAGATTTATAATACAATTTTTTTAGATTTATAATACAATTTTTTTTTAATTGTGCGTTATTTTCTGGCAGTGCGGCAGCTCTGCAGCTCTCATAGAGGAGCCGCCACTGAAGTAACCGGATCTGGTGGTTTCAAATAGATTTGGTTTTTAGTATACTTTACTTATTCTCTATTTTACAATATTTTGATTAACTTTCTAGTGCACCCTGTACTGCATTATGACGTAGTTACGTGTATGTATATCATTACGCAAATGTTTAATAATATCAGGACCATTTATCAAAGTTGCAGCTTGTGTTGAACCCGCGCCGCTATCTAACTAACCAACTAAGTGTTTACCGTAAATTATTACCGTTGTACATACGTGACGTTGGTATTTACCTACTGTAGATGAAATAAAGTGCGAGTCAGACTCGCGCACCGAGGGTTCTGTAATAATTGAAATAAGGAGTCAGGTAGGGGTAAAAAATCAACAGATTTATTTATTGAAAATATTAGCAAAAAAAAAACTTTTTAGAGACAAGCTTTTATTTAAATGCACAAAAAAAGAAAAAATAATTTTTAATAATTTAGGTTCATAATTATTATAAAAGCGTATGGGTTGTGAACTCTATGGTAGTTTATTAGTCACGACCCACGCTTTTATAATTATGAACTTAAATTATTAAAAATTATTTTTCCTTTTTATAGTGCATAAAAGCTTGTCTCTAAAAAGTTTTTTTTTGTTAATATTTATTTTGTTCATTTTTAGTCTTTCAAAATTTCACCTCCCTTTGACACCCGTAGGGGTTGAATTTTGAGAAATCCTTTCTTAGTGGATGCTTACGTCAGAAAAGGAACCAACTGTCCAAATTTTAAGTTTCTAGCTTCAGCGATTTAGCCTGGGCGTTAATTAGTCAAAAAAACCCTACATCCCCGTTTGAACCCCTTAGGGGTTGAATTTATTTCTAAAAAACGATTTATTCATGTATTGTCATCGGGAATACATATGTGTACAAAATTTCAAGTCGATCGGATACGTGGAAATCGCTCAAAATTAACTTGCAAGTTTGCAATAATTGTGACCATTTTTTTTGTTACATGTTGGAAGCGGTCTGCATCCCTCCGCTATCCAGCAAAATCCCTTACTCAGGGCACTTTAATATGTCTCCCTCAACATCTTCACAAAAATGAGGCCTTGAATAAATAACACCAAAAAATGGTCACTAGCTCTCGGTCTATTATCTTATGTCCTGTTACTTATTAAAGGGTCTCTACTAGAACAGCTGCATCGGTCCGGTAAATTTAAATGCAAAATGCGGAAAGCAGTAAATGTCAACCGTTGACGATACGTGATAATAAAATCAGCTGTAAAACGTCTTTTTCTTCTCCTGACTCTTCTTCAACATGTCGTAATACGACACCGCGAAGTTATGGTCCGTTAAAGTTACATTAGTCGGAGAATTATCTGTCATGTCTGACCTCACCTTGTACAGGTCATTTCAAAATAAGATTATTTTGACTTTTGAGCAATTTCAACATCACATTATTTTGAGCAAAATCACCCGGCTGCGGAGGGTAAACTGGACAGATTGTAGATTATACACGTTCAATAGCTGAGGTAGACCTCGCGCGGCGAAAGATGAAGCTAGTTGAAATTTTCCCAGACTGTGTGTTGTAATGGCATGAACTCTGGCAAATAATAATTATAATTAAATAATCAATTAATTTTAATAAATTAATATTCTCTATACTCTGAATGTAGACCTCGCGTGGCGCAAGATGAAGCCACCGCGTCATAGTAACGTGAATGCATTGCGCCCGCCTTCTAGCTTGCTATTGGCTGTTTATTGTCATGAATAGCAGTTTGCCAAAATTGTACCTAACGTCATAAAACCCAATGTGCAGTTTTGTGTACACGGCACTGTCTGCGGGCAAGTAGGCGTTCACTAGCATATTATTGATGACGTGCCTGGCTTCATCTCTCACCGCGGACACCCTAATAATGAATTAAAAATATGAATTGGTGCTGGGCCCAAATAACCTTAGCTGTTGGTGGTCTTTAAAACACAACACAATAGCTGAGGTCATCAGCGTCTATGAGGGTAATATGTTTCATCAAAGGATATTTTGGTACAAATGTTGCCGAGAGAAACATGATTGGAAATTGAAAAATCTTGTCATAAATAACAACTTTCTCAATTGCACTAAAGTTATTGTAACAAAACTGTTTTCTTAGTGGCGGTAATAGTATATTGAGCGACTAGTGGGAGAAAGAGGAGATTCCTTGAGTGTGGATTTTGCCGCAAGAAATATGTCATTTCGTGGCTCTGCTGAGCGTGGGCGAAATAATGGGTGACCTGATTGATTGCGTAAACGTTCCCCGTAATAAGCGTGGGCGAAATGGCATTTCGCCCACTCTGTACGATCAACAGTGAGGGAATTCATTATTTCGCTCACCCTCAGTATAGAGCCACGAAATTACATATTTCTTGCGAATGTTGAACAAAAAATATTTATTTATAATAATTAGCAATTAATATTACTATGTACATTCTACAATGTCCTTATTTTACACTACACTAATATGCAGGGTGGTGAACGTAACTGCTGCATATAGGGATTTAACCCGTAAAATCAAACTTTCGCGATTTCCTGCTTCCCTAATTATTTTAGGAAAAATATCTTCAAATAATAGTTTTAGAACATAAAATTCTGCGTCTAAATCATTAAACAAAATTAATTTTGCATGCTTTGTAACGGCAGAAATTTGATATGAAAATGTCAAAATTACCTCAAAAACAGATAGCAATAGCCATGGAACTTGAACAAAATGATGACGCTTTAGTTGTCAAAATAATTTCTAATCATTTTGTTCAATGAAAGATAAGTCTCTGATTTACGTATGTTTTATTTTTAGAACTTTGTGTGAATATTTTTACAATATTTTGTAAGCACCGAGCCTATAATTTGTAATTATTTACCGACGACAGCTGTTTGGCATAAAATGTAAATTTTTTTCTTGATATTATTATTAAAAAATAAGATGTAAAACAAAACACTCGCGCACATCAACAAGCAATTGTTTATGTTTGTTCACACGTGTGGTTCATCGGCGGAGTATTTCTTTTTTACAACGCTACGAAAAAATATAAAAAAAAATAGTAAAAAAACAACTTTTTAGAGACAAGCTTTTATTGAAATGTACTAAAAAGGAAAAAATAATATTTAATAATTTTGGTTCATAATTATTATAAAAGCGGGGGTTGTAATCTCTATGATAGTTTATTAGTCGCAACCCCTGGGGGGTGTGATTCTTGGTCCTTCATTTGGCGTTTACCCGAACTCTTTAGCTTTAAAAATAGCGTCGGGAGAGCTGTACCGTTTTTAGGCGAGGGGAAATGCTTTGAGTTGAGAAGTGCAGTGGGTTAACTTCCGATAGAGAATACTCTTGACAAAAACTCCGCAGTCAGAATTATAATAGCCGTTACATGTGCGCCTATGGCAGTGTTTCCACCGAGCAAAGCGTCATTGCTAGCGAGTGTTGCGTTGTATAAATGACCCGGTTTGCATTGCTTATTGTTGTCCCGAACTCTTGATTCCATGATTGTCATCATAGTAGCCACCGGAACGGCGTCTACTGTGTTTGTTTATCACGCGGAACACCCGGTTCAACTTCGTTTTGTCAGTGGCGGGTTCATATATCTTAGTACCTAATAAATTATAAAATACATGCATTTTTAAGTGAAAGAACGACCGAAAATTAATGATTTTTTGTCCGTTTTTGGACCACAGTTTCCGCTAATTTTTTCGCTGACTGCGCGGTACAAAAGTGTGTAAGTGGGGGGGGGGGTCCTGTGCCTGTGTTTGAAGTCAAATTTTTTTTAATAAATACTGCAACCACGCACGCTGTTCTGTATGTAAAACTCACATAAAGAGATTTCGTTTGACGTATAAATGTCAAAGGCCGTTTCAAAAAAAATTTTGACTCTAAATTTTACTTTTTTTCGTGAAATTTGGTTTTTTGCCATTTTTAGATGCAATTCTTCTATAAAATGAAATAGTATAAAGTGGTGAACAAGCCCATTGTGCGCAGAATACAAAAACGGCTGCGCAACTTTCGAAAAATTAGTGCGCGGTCGCCCGTGCAGTTTAGAGGGAACATTGTTTGGGACCCTCAAATAATAATAGGTATATAAATGAGAGGATAGGAGGGCTGTGACATGCAGACGAACCGCATGCCCGAAACTATTCAGGGTTCCTAATTGCTACGGAACCCTAAAAATCGGACTGGAATCTATTTATCCAATTTTTGTATAATGTATTCTTTTATCCAATACCCATTCCTCTCTGCTTACCACACGAATCCGACCTTTTCAAAAATACCTCATTTATAATTTTTTTTACATCGGAATTTCTGTCTCCACGTGACATCGTCATTGACGATTAAGAAGCGAAGTGATGGTGGTAGTCTAACTTCAGGCATTAGAAAATTATTACACTACCTAACCTGAAATTATTGGGATTTGAATCCTGTGCGTTACTTTTGGGACATTCTGTATACATTAAAAACTTAATTCGACTTGCGAATGTAGTGTAGTATAGTGTAGAAATGACCAAACAGAAGCTTAAGAAGTTTTAAATTTTTTATAATTTAAAAAATATTTTTTTTTTTTAAAACATCAAAGAACGGCAATAATTAATGCGACCATTAATTTTAAACGTTTTGTATATTAATTTTATCTCTGGCTAAAACGTTTTTCATTTGTTTATTATTCCCACCTAACCGACAATGTACTTCGGCTTTGATCGTGAAAAGCAACACTTGAACGGCGTAAACAAAAGCAACTACAAAAGGAGAGGAATGGTTCTTTAAAAAAAAATCTTTTGAATTGCAAACAAAAAGATGCGAAAGTAGGTTAGGTGTATTTTTTTTAATTTTTTTAATGGATGTTTTCTAATTAGTGACACGAGTTGACTTGTATCGCCGTAAGACTTATTTTTATTAAAAAAATTCGACTGATGACTGCAGTCCTATACTTCCCACCTAGTAAATATTTGCAAAAAACAATTCACTCGGTTCATATCCATTTTTTATTAACACGCTTATATTAGCTTCACCTGTATGTTTGCGTGCTTGCTTGTTTGTCAGTTTGCGACCGACTTCTTTGAACTTGATTTTGACCAACTTTGAACGGTCAGATTTAGTTTAAACTTTGTCGACTTATCAAGGACCGACGACAATACAATAATTCCATAAGTTTGTCCCATTATCCTGACCAGGATCTCCAGGACTAAAAAAAAGCAAAAAACTTCAGATTGAACTGAAACTTTGCACACTTATCAAGGACCGATTACAATACAATAATTCCATAAGTTTGTCCCATTATCCTGACCAGGATCTCCAGGACTAAAAAAAAAAAAGCAAAAAACTTCAGATTGAACTGAAACTTTGCACTCTTATAAAGGACCGATTACAATACAATAATTCCATAAGTTTGTCCCATTATCCTGACCAGGATCTCCAGGACTAAAAAGCAAAAATAAATTATAATTTAAAAAAACTAAAAAACACGCTTTAATGAACTAAAAAGTAAAAAAATAATTAATTTTATTGTAAAAAAGCGTGGGGTGCTTTGTATCATATTTTCATACTACCCCACGCTTTTTTACAATAAAATTAATTATTTTTTACTTTTTAGTTCATTAAAGCGTGTTTTTTAGTTTTTTTAAATTATAATTTATTAATAAATTCAATACGGTTCATGGGTTCTTGGATTAAAATAAATTGTTATTGATTAATAACTCTTTTATTTATCTTCGTACGACGTTTCGTCTCTTTCGAGACTTTATCAAGTACTGTAACAAAAATATAAACGAATACATCAAGTCAATAGTTGTCTATCTTGGAGAATAACAATTATAATTAGAAATAAAAATTTGTTACCTCAATAACGGGTCATTAGTTGTCCAAAATTGTACTTAAAATATCAAGACATGAAAATAATAAACTATAATTATAGTAACGTCGTTCCATCCTTAATCAATAAAATAAATAATTTTAAAAATACCAATAATGCAGTAAGAAAACAGCTACCCGTTCTTTCTAACTATTCTAACCAAACTGAACTCATTTTACTGCCATGTGCTGTCAAAAATGCAGCAGCTGATGTAATAGTCAATAGTGATGTAAGTCAACTATCAGTCTGGCGCGGTATTTTTACATGTTAAGAATTAAATTATTAATACAATTTAAGTTATTAGTATCTGATCTCAAATTAACTGCATTATTAGTTTTTATAAAATACATTTCGCTAATGTTCTTCTTCTTCCAGTGCTTCTCTTTGTCCAGAATTTCCACGTTGTCAAAATTAAATGAATGTCCAGTTTCAAAATGATGCAAGGACAATGCTGTACTTCCAACCGGTGGATCTCTGTCTGCTAAGCATTGCTGTTGTGGAAAATTGATATTTCTGCAATCGCGCTTGTGTTGTGAAATTCTTTTGTTTAGGTGTTGTTTGGTCTGTCCTATGTAACATTTGTTACACTCACATGGGATTTTATATACAACACAGAACTGGTCGCCAACCGGAGTTTTGTCTTTTAATTTAGTATAATATGACTTTACTTGTTTCAAGTTATAATATACTAGTTTGATGTTCACATCCTTGAGACAGTTATTCACACTGTATGAGATTTGTTCGATAAACGGAAATCTCATACTTTTCTTATCTGGACCCATTGGGTCCAGATAAGAAAAGTACACACACACACATACAGACATCAGTCAGAAAATGATCTTAAACGGGGATGTTATGCATACGACGCACAGACGCTGCTATCGTCGCCATCGATACAACTGAATGACGTGCCATTTTTATTGTATATTGGCGACGGCACAGTTGTGAGTGTGACAGAGGCATTCTAGCCCTTAGCATGTCGGTGACGCGAACACATAAGATTTTCCCCTACCAAAAATCGCTCAACGCGCCTAAAGAAGTTTTCACTTCAAAAAAAACCCGACTGCGTAAAAATCGAACTTAGAAGATGGAAACAAGATCAAACAATAACATGCAGTTGAAGCCCGAAGGCATCAGATGTTTCTGTTCAATTTGTTACTACTATGCCTCCGACTGCATGTTATCATTTGATCTTGTTTTCATCTTTTAAGTTCGATTTTTACACAGTTGGGTTTTTTTTTAAATAATTTTTTATGGACGACTTTTTAGTTTTGTTCTATCATTTTTTTTTGAAAGACCTATTCAGTGATATGCCTCTCAATACGGTACGCAATTTTTTTTCGTCTCTTACGCCATTTTGTATTTTATGCCGCCATTTTGCTTTTGTAAATGATTGATTTTGAAAGACCTATTTAGTGATATGCCACTCAATACGGTACGCAATTTTTTTCGTCTCTTACGCCATTTTGTATTTTACGCCGCCATTTTGCTTTTGTAAATGATTGATTTTGAAAGACCTATTTGGTGATATCTCAATATGGTACGCAATTTTTTTTCGTCTCTTACGCCGTTTTGTATTTTACGGTCGCCATTTTGATTTTATAAAAACAAAACCTAGCCTATAACCATCGTACGGTTTAGACGAATCGATAGACATCTCATTTATTAAAATCCATCCAACTCTTGGGATGCTTCGAAGATAGTAACAGTCCCACATACATACATAGTACATACATAGATACGCGTAAAAAACAATATCCGTCTTTGCTGTTGCGCAGTCGGGTAAAGCAGAGAAATCGTTACATTGGATTGTATCGTTCACTCGTACAGCAGCTATAATGGTAGACATTCTGTAGTTGTACTTACAGTAACGATTTGTCCGCTAAAGGTCAAATACCGGAAGAATGACATTATTCAAATTTGATTGCGCCAAATGTGGGATTGTATTTACAACAATCACTGCACTTGTTATTCCAAACTCAAGGTTTTTTTCGACAATTTGTTTTTATAGGGACGAAACAGCGTTTCACAATAGTTGCAAACGCTGTGTTTCGTTCCAAACAAATGCATATTATTTTTCACAACAACTCTATTGACAATTCGATTTGAGGTACCTGCAATTTGGGCGCTCAAAAAAGTCGCAAAAATATTAGATGTAAAATCCATGTGAAATTTATGTGGAGTTATGTCTGTCATTTTGACGTTTTCGAGTATTATATGCGAATTAATCATTAATCCGACTAACTTCATGGTGTTACATTTTCGTGACGCGATGCGCGCGCATCGTATAATTCACTCTCATCATTTTTCCATAACGCGCCAAAAGAAATATAACTTCAAAAATAATTACGTAGGTACTTAGTAGTCTTTATACAGCTGTTTAAAAAATTCGACTGATGACCAGTCCTATACTTCCCACCTAGTAAATATTTGCAAAAAATAAACACTCTTTTTTTTTTTATTCTTTGACTAGGCCCAAATAACCTTAGCTGTTGATGGTCTTTAAAACACAATTTAATTTTTATTCTTTAAAAAAAGGATGGCCCTCGTTTTTGTTTGGTGATCTACTGACGGCTAGCTTAATATAGCAAAAATCATGGTTACCTTGATTTACGTACAATTTTTATTTTTTTTTAGTAAAATATTTTTTTTCTCGAAAACTATACATTCTAGAGAAAAAAATATTTACATTTATAACATATTATAACATCTAGAATTCATTTATATTTTTTTTACTTATGTTAATACGGACATTAAGAACGTTTTTTTGAATATCTCAGGATCCACTGAACCGATTTGACTCAAAATCTAATCAGATCTAAGTTAAAGGCTGATAAACACGATAGAACAATTGGCATGCCCGTATGTTGTTCCGTTCTTAAGATATCGAAGGCGAAAAATTGACCACACACACACACACACACACACACACACACACACTACAGACATCAGTCAGAAAATGATCTTAAACGATTGCTAGGGTCTCAAAACGTGAAATCTGTTAAAATCTCGAAATATTTTTTTCGGACTAAATCCATTACTTCCCTACCATAGTAGAGGTGGGAAGTAAAAATATAATCGAAATTTTAGGGGCGTATCGTATATAAATGGTCTTAAAAAGTTGTTTCGTACCTCATAAAAGAAAGAAACGGAACCCTTATGTGATCATTTGTTTGTCCGCTCATCCGTATGCCTATATCAAGCAGTCGAATTTCTCTGGACTAAATTAATAGTACGAGAGCCAGTGATGATTTTCATACGTCATAGTGCTGTATGCTGATACACAGTTAGGGGGGAACAGATAGAGGATACCGATCACATAATGTAACTCTGGTCAGTTGGCTCTAAGTGGTTTACCGCTCCTATCGATTTTTGAAAGTGACACATTCAAATACTTAACATCTTGTAGCAAAACCCCAGATGTTACGCCGCTGGCGACAATAGAATCATTGAGAACAAGTAACAATGGTAAGGTGTGGCATGATATCGAAGACACCGATAACCACCAGAATGTTCTGGAAAGCGCGCGAGCGTGGGGGGGGGGTCAAGCTGCTAGCTCTATATAAGCAGGAGCAGTCACCGGACAAACAACAACGAGAGTCGTGTGACAGTGTCGATTGGAAATAAATACAGCATATAAATTGTTCAGTGATATTAAAGCGCTTCAGTTCGTTTAAGAATTACTGTTCGTGTTATTATTATATAAACAGTGTTGACTGTAAGAATTGAGATATAATTGTTACATCTTATTATTATCTATTTTTGTTACATTTTTAATTGTTGTAAATAAATAATTTATTCCACCCACGTAAGAAAACAGTTTTGTTACAATATAATATGAGATCGACACGACAAGTCGACGAAAGTTTCATTTATCGAAATAATTCTTTTCATCTACGTTTGGATAATTTTTTTGTTCAGTAAATTTCTTTAGGTGCTTGTTGGCACGTCGTGGTAACATTAAACATTTTTTGAAAAAAATGGCACGTAGATGTGAACAGGTTCGCCATCCCTGCAATATACAGGGTGTCCCACGACATGACTGCCATAGCCTGGGACTGTGTTGCTGGGGTGATTTCAAGTCAAAAATGTCTAATGAACATATACCCGGAACGCTATCCTAACTGAGCTAGAAGCATTTGAAATTTTAGATAAGTAGTAGTAGGAATTCCCTACTAATTTAAAAACCATTTAAAAAGAAATCGCTTTATTGAATTAGTTGCTCAAAATGTCCACCCAGTTGCTGTATACATAGTCTAGCTCTTCTTAGAATTGAAGTGGTAGCTCTGCGAAGAGTCTCAGGATCAGCACGAATAGTTTTATTTTAATTGACGTTTACTGTCACAATAAATACTAATGGTGATTCACAGCCACCTGGTCTTTTTAATAATAACAAAACCAACAGCCGAACCTAATACCTGCATTAGTGGGCTTACTTATTTAAAATTTCAAATGCTTCTAGCTCAGTTAGGATAGCGTTCCGGGTATATGTTCATTAGACATTTTTGACTTGAAATCACCCCAGCAACACAGTCCCAGGCTATGGCAGTCATGTCGTGGGACACCCTGTATACTATTTCGTGTTTTAATTTAATTTAAAAGTCAAAATCTGAAATTGGATTGAGACAATTAACAAAACATTTAATTATATTTTTCATCTTCATCTAACTTTGTTCACAAAGTACAAGAAAATAGTCTGTCATCTGAAAACTAAGTTCGCTATAACATTCTAGAAAAAGTTGAACTTTTTAATTGAACGAGGGTGGCGAGAGTTACGTAGACAGTAGTACATTTCAGATTACATCTGCCAGTAAAAGTTTTTAGTCTTTTTATTGTTTTTAAAAGTTTACTTGTGTAAGTGAGTTGTTAAAAATTATATATCTCAGTATGCTTTTTATTTTAATGGTACATTTAAATTTTTATTAAATACATAGTAGCATTTACCCACGGTCTCTACACAACAAGAGGTCGCGATCAAAAATTGTAAGAATTTTATAAATAGTCCAAGCGACAGGTAATAAATGAAGGGGGTTACGTGGAAAGTATTCCGAAGTTGGTGATATTTTGGTGTGTTGTTTACGGGTACTCTGTGGAGTAGAATCTGAGTTTTCGACCTCGAGGACCCTGTGCTAACGTGAGGGGAGCCGAAAAACCACGAAATTTTACCACCTTTTTTGCTTTTTTCGAAATCTCTCAGAAACAGTCGGCTTAAGCAATTCTTTCATTATGTAATGTTTTAAAGAGGATTACATTTCCTACAATTTCCATTCCCTACAACTTTTCTGTGGTAGGTACTAATGGTAAGCGCGCTGCAGCTTCTTGAAAATCACCCGCTCGGCTTTTTGTAACCTTGGTAACCAAAGTGTAACATGTGTATTTTCAATTTAAAGTTCGATGAAGAACAAAATAAATAAAACTATTGAAAAGAATATTACATTTTAACCATTAGTTACGAAGGTTACAAAAAGCCGAGCGGGTGATTTTCAAGAAGCTGCAGCGCGGATAAATGAAGGATCACTAAACCGTTAATCTCCTAAACGTTTGACATATCTTACTTGCCACTAGCGCCATCTGACGTATAAAAAATATGGTAGCCCTTATTCGCCGTAAGCTATTTTGTTATGTGGCCATCGATTTTAGAACGAGGCAAGGACTATTAGCACAAAAACAGTAGGCGATCATTATTATATACGGAACTTGATTGATTCTGGATACCAGCAGGCAGCCAGACGGGATCAGCGGGGGCTTCGGACTGATGCACTGCAAGCAGCGACCGTTGTTCATTTATCAATATCGCGCTCGCTCCAAAACCCGCTTCGATTCGGACACAATAATTCAATCAGCCAAAAACAAGTGAATCATTAGCTTTATGGCTAAAAACGCTGCTAATAATCGAATGAGCCGTTTAGTTATGTGATTTTTTTATTTATCGTTATTTCAACTCAACGTTGTGATTTTATTTTCCCGCTTTTTAAGTCTGTTTTTCGCGCTTAAATCCACGATGCTGTTTTGTTTTACGTTAACCTTAGAATTTTCAAGGTTTTGTCTGTTGATAATTTGATCTTCGCATTTTCTTTTAAAAAATATATTGTGTAATATTACTTTCAAATTATCCCGCTAAAACGTTCATATCCTGTCATGCAGGTGTCAAGATGACGTCACGCCATGCTAAACGTCAACATTTTTCATCGGTGATCGGGTGTTTTTATTGTTATTATCTATACTAATATTATAAAGCTGAAGAGTTTGTTTGTTTGGTTGAACGCGCTAATCTCAGGAACTACTGGTTCGAATTGAAAAATTATTTTTTTGTTGGATAGTCCATTTATCGAGGAAGGCTGCTATATAAGATCACGCTACGACCAGTAGAAGCGGAGCATCGCTATGAAAAATGTTGCAAAAACGGGGAAAATTATTCCTTTTGAGAGCTTCCGTTGCGTGCGCTGCGTAAACGGTTAAAGTTACGCAAAAATCATGTATGACGGAATTGTTCCCGGAAGGTTTATATACAGTGTGTCTCAAAATTGCTGGGACACAGAGCTACCACGTGTAGTAGAGGTCAAAATAAGTCGATTGGACCCAATTTATTTATACTTATACCAAATGGTACCGTTTGCCCGTGAGAAGAGTTCAAAGTTTACATACAATTTTGTATTACAATTTTATTAAACTTGTACTAGGAATATCTGTTAGCGCATTATTTAAGAAAACATTTTTTTCCTTCGGAATTATGCGGAATACGAAATTTTTACAAGTTATACTGTTTTCGAGATATACCTACGCGAAAAACCAAACAAAGAGACCTTTGAAGTGCTGCCTCCCCCCCCATAGCGCCTACCCGACGGTTAGTGACTTTTAATATGTTTTTTTATTAACTAGTCCAAACAAAGTCCCGAAGTCGGTTTTTGCGCTTATTGACTCTCCGGCTAGACCCCTCTTTAGAGCACTCATTGACTGAGCTATATCATTTTATGTATCCCCCTATATTATTAAACGAGTAAATCTTGTATATATGTTTCTATGTACCTATATAAATATTTTCTCGAAAACGGCTCTAACGATTTTTATCAAATTTACCGAAAAGGGGTTTCGGGGGGCAAAAAATCGATTTAGCTAGGTCTCATCCCTGGAAAAATTCGTTTTCCTATCGATTTTATCATTTTAAAAAACAGTTTTTTTAACGTCATAAAACAGTGTCGTATTGTGAGTAGGCTTTGGAAAAAACAAACTATTTTCATTATTTATGTCAAAATTACTCTGACAGTCAATCTTTAACTTATTAAAATAATCAGTAATTATTTGAAAAGTAAAAAAATAACAACAATAAAATCTAAACATAATTATGTAAGTAGTTTTAGCTAATATTTAAATAATTAGGTATGTTATTTTTATATTACCTATATAAAATATGTAGTATAGGTAAGTAGGTATGTTAAATGTAGTATGACGTATAATCTTACCTAGACCTTTTTTTCTCAAAAAAGACTAACGATTTTGATGAAATTTACAAAATGAGGATTTTTCGGGGCGAGAAATTGATCTAGGCAGGAATTTTGGTTCCAGAGGGGAGCAATTAAAAAAAAGGTGTTTTTTTATTTATTATAGCTCGCTCAATTACTTAAAGTCAGATTAATTCGAAGTCTATTTCTACATAGATTTTATATAATATATCACAAGTGTTAAAATTGTAAATGAGCACTAATATAAGAAGTGTCTTGCACAATATGTAAATAATGACAAAACGGCGGCCCGAAGGGCCACACTTCTGGCGCCGCGGGTTTGTGTAAAAACACATCGATTTTTAAAAACTATTGTTAAGATACATACAAAAACGTTTTGCGTATCTAAAAATTGGCACGGCGGCCCAAAGAGCCGCACTTCTAGCGCCGCAGGCATGTGTATCAAAACACATCGATTTTTAAAAACTATAGTGACGATACATGCAAAAAAAGTTTTGCGCAGGTTATAGTCTGACGTTTGTTATTAAAAGAATGAGTTTTTCAGTAGGTACCTATGCAAAAAAAAGTATTTGAAATTTACTGGAAGTTGTTAAGATGACATCACAGAGAAAAAGTACTTCGATAAAGTTGATATTTGGTATTAATGCTTAAAATTGGATTGTTAAAATGGTAACGGGCGAGCAAAATTTCATCTGATTCGAACATTTTTACAAGATATTCAATCTATGAAAATCGGTTTTTGCGAGTTCTTCAGTCAACAAAACAATAACGGCGGTAGATTTGAAAATGGCGACCTAAATAATATTTACAGGAAAAAATGCTTGATTAAAAGTTGATACTTAGTTTTTACGCTTAAAAATACACATAGGTAGTTAAAATATCAGAAACAATTATTTTAAATTATGTTACAGAAATAAATTCGTTTCGGAATAATATTCTGAGAAAATAATATCTCACAGCATACTGTTTTTATTGAACTCATCCGAGCAAAGCTCGGCCACCCAGATATTATTATATTATATTAATAGAAGTTCAGCTGTATAGGTAACATTTTCCAAGTGGTTTTATTTTCGTGTGCTCAGTGAATTATGGTTTTTGGTTGGCCCCCCTTGAATGCGGAACCGGAAGTAATCATGCATTCGAGTGGGTCTCTCTTCTATCAATATTACAAGTTTATACAACCTGCATGTTTATGAACCTACATAATGAACACAGCAAAACACCGCATACAAATTAATATACACCGTGCACCAAAAATACCTGACTTGTTTTGAAATAGGTTTGTTCGAGTACCATAAGAAATTTGATTCTACCGTGCATAAAGAAGGTTCACTTTACAATATTAATAGGACAAGAAGTTAAAAAAAATCGTCGCTACTATTTTTGGAGTGGATCTTGACTTTAATTGAAATCGTAAATTTCTTTTTTGCCATACCCACTACAAAATAGCTACTTTCGATGTATGTATAGCGGCCTTTATTAGAG
Source organism: Mongoloraphidia duomilia (assembly GCA_039654895.1). Lineage (NCBI taxonomy): Eukaryota > Metazoa > Arthropoda > Insecta > Raphidioptera > Raphidiidae > Mongoloraphidia > Mongoloraphidia duomilia. Next base: position 3,888,057 of record CM077524.1, read on the forward strand.
TCATTTAACAGGCAGGTGTGCGGAAAGTGTTTTACTTACCGCACTAGGACGGTAAGCGATTGTCATATAGCAACTTCTGTTTATTCGCTCTATACGCCTGCATGCGCTTGCAGTTACTCACGAACTTCATGGCATACTGTAGAAGTAGGTAAAGATGGCGACGCAAATTAACTGCAGTCAAATTTTTTTGGAAATTAAGAAAAAAGTAGGTATTTTGTAGTTGGTATGGCAAAAAATACCATATACAGGGTGAGTTCGACCACCCGTATCAGTCGTTTTTTTCGAAAACGGTTAGTCGTAGAGAGTTGTGTCAAAAATTTGTATTATAAAAGCCCTAATAAAGAATCGAATGGTGATAATTTTTTTTTCAGGGAAGGTCAGCTTCCCTATTAGTTTGTTCCAGAATGTCCAGAACTCCGGAATTATAAATGTAACGATAGGTCGAAAGTGGTATTGTTGAAAAGATCTTTAAAAAATTAGCAAGTTTTGTACGAATTTTTTTTTATTACTGCCACCCCTGTTAAGTAATATTTGTTTGAAGTTACTAAATTAAAATGTCATAATATAACGAACTTTTTAAAAGTCCGCATTTAAAATCTAGTTACCTATCTATCGATCATTAAACACTGAAGAAGTACACTCACAGTATAACCAGAAGAGCTCAGTAGTATGTATTAAAAAGTAAATGGAAGACAGTTTGAACACTTGTGACAATGTCTAAGGTTACTAGATTTTTAATGCTGACTTCGATCTTTATTATGAAATTTTGATTTAATAATTTCAAACGATTGTTACTGAACAGGGGTGGCAGTAATTAAATAATTTTTCCTACAAAACTTGCTTATTTTTTAAAGATCTTTTCAACAATGCCATTTTCGACCTATCGTTACATTTATAATTCCGGAGTTCTGGACATTCTGGAGCAAACTAATAGGGAAGCCGACCTTCCCGGAAAAAAAAATTATCACCATTCGATTCTTTATCACCATTCGATTCATTCGATACGGGTGGTCGAACTCACCCTGTATATCTCGTGCGTAATAGTATTACGACTCGTGTGACTGTGAAAACTCGCTATCGCTCGTTTTTACATACTGTCATCACTCCTAATATAGTCCATTACATATCTAAATAATATATAATCTACTTATGCCGCACCCTGTATGTACGTAAATAGTTTTGATTTAATCCGGAACAATCCTATTATCGAATTTGATTCATTTAGTATCCATACCCACGAGGCTATGAAACCATGCAGTTAAAAAAAAGGCATGTGTCGCACATACACGACCGCTGTGGAACTTTTTATGTATGAATAATAAAAAAATATTAGTAAAAAAAAACTTTTTAGAGACAAGCTTTTATTGAAATGTACTAAAAAGTAAAAAATAATAATTAATAGTTTTGGTTCATAATTATTATAAAAGCGCGGGTTGTAATCTCTATGATAGTTAGTCGCAACCCCCATTTTTATAATAATTATGAACCAAAGTTAATAAATATTATTTCTCCCTTTTTAGTACATTTCAATAAAAGCTTGTCTCTAAAAAGTTTTTTTTACGAATATTTTTTTCTAGCAATTTTTATTACGTGTGTCTGGGACACTCTGTATAACTGACTTATCGGTTTATCGTACATTTTAATCACGATGTTTTTTAATCACACTGTTAAATGACGGGTTGCTATGGTAACGAAACGCAGCAACCAATGAACACGTAGTTGTCAAAATTTAACAGTGTGATTTAATAAGCATCGTGATTAAAATGTACCGGCCAATAGTCTGGTTCTATCTGGAAATTGACCCATAATATAGAAAGGTTGTTCATGCCTATTGCACAGTAGAAAACTCATTACAATAATTAATGTTTGTAAGTATATTTAGAACTCTAATTGTTTTTGTAGTATCGATTTTTATTTCTGAGTGCTTGCGGTTAATGCACTTTAATATATTCATTTTATTGATTGCATTTGTTTTTTATATATCAACTAATTATTGAGACATGACACTGAATTATTTATAGAGTTTTTCTACCGACCCTTGCATCGTATGCATTCGTTTTTTAATGCGTTTCGAAATTAAATATCTATCTATCTAAATAATAGATTCGGTCGTTACTTGATATAAATGATTGTTATACACGGGGGCGCCGGCGGACTGACGTAGAATGGTCCCGGTGGCGACCTACATGTTTTGCTTCTTATATTCCAAAAATTGACCAATATTTTTGGCCTTTTATTTAAAAAATGTGGGGTCGGAGGGGGGGATCTTAAAGCAAGGAACGCCCTAAATACTATGTAGTATGTACAAAGTCATGTATGAGGTTAATATGAGCCAGAGCTGTTCTGATTGTGCCAATTACACAAAAAAAGTAATTACATTCGTTTTCAGAAGTAATCGATTACAGTTACAGTTACTAAGAAAAGTAATTGGTAACTGTAAATAATTACTTTTGCGCGATTACACGCCCAGCTCTGGTATCGATGCTAGAAAATAAATTTAATTTCGACACTCACTGAAAACTGTTTATTTTCTCATGCCATTATAGAATGCTTGAATTGATAAAAAACATTCGTAGAAAATCAAAACAAGCTAAGAGTATAATAATTAGTAATTACCTACTATTTTAATTTAAGAACTGACAGAAGTGCATCTAAAGAAAGAGGTGCAATGTGTGTTAAAAATAATGTAGATATTAGTAACTATATAGTGTATACAACTAGTGTGCTAACTGCTAAATGCATCTTTGTGCACCTGACGCGTTGTGTTGCACACTATACTTTAATTGAATTAATGTCAAACACCTTAGAATCACTGACAGTAGTACTTATAATAAAAATATTGGCCTTGATACAATATTGATTTACTTCGTTGCCATAGTAACCTTATTTTATTACAGCATCGAAAAGAGGTACATCATGGTTCATTATGTAGCGGGTTTTTAAAATGTTTTTATTATAGCATCGAAAAGCGTTTCATAATGGATCATGACGTCACCAGTCGATAAACGGCCTTTTAAGATCCGCTTTGCGGACACGAAAAAACACTAAAAGCGTGCATATGAATAATAGTAATTTATGCAACTAGTGGCTTAAGTGACGGATTATATGAGAGTCGCGATTTTGCGATACGAGCCTAATGTTATGTTGCATTTATACCAGAACGAGTGTGTGTTTACACGAGTTCTGGTATAAATGCAACATAACATTAGGCTCGTATCGCAAAATCGCGACTGTCAGATTCGCCCCGCGTTACATACAATATTTTTTGCAGCAACTGCTTCAAAAGTTCAATTTTAAGCAAATAAAACACAATTTGGATAAATATTTTATTAGTGACTTTATTGCAAAGTAATCTATAAAGTACTTTATTATACGCACGTGTGTTATAAAGTAAAACAAAACAGTATTACTTTATAGAACGGAGTGCGTTAAAATTTACTTTAAACACTACAGTTCGAACGCATCAGAAGCTTCCATAAAGAATCACTTTTCAAACGGTACACAGCCATCTAAAATTGTGTTTTATATGCTTAAAATTGAACTTTTGAAGCAATTGCTGCAAAAAATATTGTACGTAACGTGTGGCTAAAGTGACGAATCTGACAGTCGCGATTTTACAATACACTCTTAAGGTTATGTTGTATTTAAACCAGAACTCCTGTGATTACCGCACTCGCCTTCGGCTCGCACGATAGACACACTCGTTCTGGTATAAATGCAACATAACCTTAGGCTCGTATCGCAAAATCGCGACTGTCATATATATAATCCATCACATAAGTCACTAGTCGCATAAATTACTATTAGAGATTTCAAAAGTATCTTATAGATACCAAACACTTTTGGGAAGTATCTTCATTTTCGAATACAGATATACGTTCAACAAAAAGTAGGTATCCAAGATACAAAAGAGTATATTAGGTACAAAATACTCTCCAGTTCTGGTTAATACCATATGAATTTACTTTTTGTTTTCGTCTGACATTGTGTTTTAAAGACCACCAACAGCTAAGGTTATTTGGGCCTAGCACCAATTCATATTTTCAATTCATTATTTATTTTTTAATAATAAATTGAAAATCCAATTGACATTTTTACCAGCTCTCGGAATAGAACCCGGGAACTGGGGACTTGTAATAGAGAAACCATAGCAACGCCATGTAAACAACAGCACCGCTACACGCTCGGCTATTCTGACATGAGAGCTGTACGTGTGACAGCACGCGTACCTACATCATAGATTTACACTAAAATAAAAACAGGGGTCTGGTTTATATTTCGTGTATATTTTTAGAGTTGTATAGTGCTTCAAACTTCATCAACATTAAGAATTGGTTTTTATAGTGATTACACGTGTTTTCAAGAAACGCACACCTCTCGTGTTACGACGACGCGACCGTCTAATGGTTGGACGTGGACAGATTTGTGGAGCTCCGGCGCATTTAAACATGATTTATCAAAATATATTATTCTCGTTAGCTGCTTTTTGTAAAATGGATTCTGTTACAAAAACAAAATAAGTGAAAAGTTGATACTTATTTTTTAGGGATTTTTTCAGAATTTGTCTCTATAACACAATATAACATAATTTGGCGCGAGAAATTGAGTTTTAACCACTTATTTTCAGTTCCGAATCCTTTTGAAATACAAAACCTCTTTGATTTGCACATTGGTAAACACAACACATCGACAATGTCAACGATTTATTATTTTGAATAAACTTATTCTGTATACACACTAATATATAAAATAATGAACTGCCCACAGACCACGGTAGTTATATAGCTGGCGCCCCCACTCCCTAGCTGTCAAATTTGGCAGTGCGCATCTCCATTGTATTAAAAACAAAATAAAATATAGTTACTTCTTACCACAACTGTTGTGGTAAGAAGTAACTATATTTTATTTTGTTTTTAACAACAGTTGTGGTAAGAAGTAACTATATTTTATTTTGTTTTTATTCCAACCACAGTGCTCATATATATTTCCATTGTATTAGTCTAGTTGATTCAGTTGCGATCATAACAGAGTTAAGAACCGGACTTCAAACATAAATAATAGACTATCGAATATCGATATGTATTGAAATTACTTTGTGACATTTTTCTATTGAAAATATAGTATAATGCCCGTAGTGCCATTGTCAAAGGCGAACATTAATCGTATATCTATGACCAAAAGGCAATATCGCTTATGACGTATAGCATTCATTTATTTTTTATTTATTGTAGATTATAGACGCGTCGACATCTTAAGTCATTAGCGTCTTAAATACTTACATTAAATAACAATTCTCTTAAAACTAAAATATGACATCACAAAACATCCATGAGCGGAGGTGGGATTCGAACCCACGACGGGGGTTTTTACTTGTAAATTTAGTTAGTAGGCCTCAAATTTTTTTTTACAAAATTGGTGGTCCGCACAACTAAAAAGGTTGGGAACCGCTTATCTACACTATTTCAGGATGGACTATCATTTGACGTAAATAGATGCTAAAGACTTTAGTTCTCGAGCGTCTTATATATAATATTATATAATAAATTATATATTTACGCTCTTCACTCATCACTCTCTCAACCCTTGTGAATTTTTTTTACAAAATTACTTTACGAATGGTCTTCATAATTGATGTCAAGTAAAAATATCGTATTTTCGAAAAAAAATTGTCTGTCTGTCTGCCTGTTTCACTGCTATCGATTTGTATATTTGGTTGCTTATAACTAGAGAACTACTGCTCTAATTTCGATTAAATTATTATTAATCGTTAACTTAAAGTTCAACTTAAAATTAATGTACAAATCACTATGTTAAGCCATCGGAAAGCAGCTTAATCCCGTTATATAAAATCGAGTGGGAGGAAGCCGCGGGTACTTAAATAAGTAAATATCTGAATCGTAGACAAAAAATATTTATACAAAAGTTGTAGAGAATTGTATCCTCTATAAGATTGTATAAGCTATTTTTATGATAACACTTACCGTTTACGAGAAAAATGCAAAAAACCGATATTTGCGACCTTTGACATTGAATAAATTTTTCAGCACGCATGGATTCGATGGGGACTTTTGATATTTTACTTATAATAGTGTACCAAATGCCTATGCCAATATTTAGCTCTATGCGAATTATTGCAAACTGAAATGTTTATTTTGACCGGACAATGGCGCCATACAACTATAACTATTCTGCAATAAATAAATTCATTTGAAATATCGACATCGACGGTTCTGTCTTTTCACCGCAGCTTATATTTTACATATAACTGATATTTACATTAAAAACGTATAGAATATATTATAGAACAGTGCTTTGGCTGCGGTGTTATTGAAATGTAATTTTGATATCAAATGTGTTATGGTTCATGTCTTTTTATTGTATTTGAAGTATTTAACTTTGCACTTTGCATTTGTATAAGTTCACAATCCTGTAATAAAAAAATTATTAAAAAACAAAAAACCCGACTGCGTAAAAATCGAACTTAAAAGATGGAAACAAGATCAAATGATAACATTTATTTTATTTATTTTATTTATTGTAGATTATAGACGCGTCGACATCTAAGGTCATTAGCGTCTTTCAACTACACTAAATAACAACTAACTTAAAACTAAATAACATCACAAAACATCCATGAGCGCAGGTGGGTTTCGAACCCACGGCAGTCCAGTCTAGAGGTTGCGGCGCCAAGCACGCTACCAATCTAGGCTATACTGCCCTCCAAAAATGATAACATGCAGTCGGAGGCATAGTAGTAACAAATTGAACAGAAATACCTCCGACTGCACGTTATCATTTGATCTTGTTTCCATCTTTTAAATTCGATTTTTACGCAGTCGGGTTTTTTGTTTTTTAATAAATTTTTTATTTCAAATGTTTTTAGTTAAAAATAAATCTATATAGATCCTAAACGGTCAGTCGAATCGAAAAATGTTGAGGGAAAACTAAAAATGATTTTTAAATACCTATTTAACGATACCCCACTTGACATAGTTTGTTGACTTTCATTTTTTTCATTTTCACAATATGGCGTCCTGTAGTCGCCATATTGAATTTTCACTAACGTCATGTCTTTAGTGACACTCGCCGGACTAAGGGGAATCGATTGACGTGTGAATCATAAAAATCGGCCCAGGCGTTTGGTCTGTATAGTGCTTCAAAGGAACATACATACATACATACATACATAGACTGTTAAACACATTACCACTCCTTTGCTTCGCAGTCGGGTAAAAAAAATCAAGCTTCTAACTCAAAGCAATAAAAACATACGGCCATTAAAAAATCACGTTTTTCGATACTGACAAACTCACAACTATGTAGAGACCATCTACAGGACAAGTTAAAAACATATAGCTATGGACGAAAACCTGCGGGTCGACCGAAGCGCCATCCTATGCGATGGTTGTAAACTGTATCTGGGAATTATTACGTGACAAACTTAATTTTTATTAAATTGTTATAACGATACGGAGCCCTCATGACCGTTTTTTTTTTTGTAACAGTGACAGTACCTATGTTCCAGTTCCGCAAAAATACTAATTCCAAAAACCCGTTATTTTCAGACTGCATCCCAATAAAGATCTTTTTGACTTGATTTAATATTTTTGTAGATCCTTATATAAAATTATAAATAAATAAATAAAATACAACAAAATTTGATTTAAACAAGACGAATCTAAAATAGGTCTGATCACAACGAAATTATAATTTTGAATTACTTGTTTGTTTCAAAAGCGTAGCTAATAGAAACTGCCAAAACAAAACAATGTTGTGTCGACAATGTAGAGTATTATGTTGACTCAAAAAGACACAACACCGCTATTCGATTTTCGGTACCTGTTTAGCGGGTTGAAACTGCAAGTTTCAACCCTAGGGATGAAAATGTCCAGTTTGTCGGTTTTCTCTGTTTTTTAACGTTGTTAAGAGGGAGATAGAGCGACTGAGTCGCGCCAACTTCAATTCGCATACAATATTCGAAAACGTCAAAATGACAGACATAACCCCACATAAATTTCACATAGATCTGCCAGATCTAATATTTTTGCTCGCCCAAATTGCAGGTACCTCAAATCGAATTGTCAATATAGAGTTGTTGTGAAAAATAATATGCAATTACTCGGAACGAAACATAGCGTTTGCAACGCATGTGATTGCTGCCCTCGTGGCACCAAACTGGTTGCAAACGCTATGTTTCGACCCTTGTAATGCAATATAATTTTGGTTCGGTGACTGTGACAGGCCAATATACAGCGGTAGAAAGCGCACGTCCAGGCAGCATAACGAGTTGCAGATTGCAGTTCCGAAGTCAAACCGACTAGACTGCCGAGTACGACCGAGTACATTGATATCGTAGTTCGTGTAACACCGTGGCGACAGGCGTGATTTCGATTACTAGTAGGTACATATTATATTTTATTAGAATATTATTTCATTACCCGTGACTGATCGTTTCATTCAGTGACTTCAGTAACAGTTATTTTTCAGATCTCGTAGCAAGACGTTACTGCTCCGTTTGCGGAACAGTTCCAAAATATCGGTTATTAAAAATACTCCCCATCTCTATTCATTTGTTTTTTGATTGCATTTCGCCAGACAGAGATACAGTTGATTACAAACACAAAATTGCAATGTCAATAAAAAGTGTGGAATTTCATTTTACTACAGATGAATAATTCTCATAATATACCTCCATTGAGGAACTTAATTACAGGGACATCAAAAAATTTGAATATGTTAGTGATTTTCAAATCGCAGTATCTCCGCGAAAAATGAGACTATAGTGCAGTATAGAAGTACGACTAGAGCCAGTGTTGTAGTAAAATAAAAATTCACAGATTTCGCAATCCTTGCAACCATCGAGGCCATTGGAAATGATAACAGCATATATGAAACATAATTAACTGTTTATTATACACACAATATTTATCAATGCACTGTTTAGTTTTGTCAGGAATAACCCTGTTATTCTTCTGTTATAATATACGCGTTCACTTTTGCTTGATTACTTAACTTTTAAATGGATTTTTCTACAGTATTTATTAACATTTGCTCAAAAATAACTCCGCAGATCGTCGCAAATACCTCTCAATTAACCAGACATGATATAAAACACATTTCGAAAAAATTGCACTTGTTCAATTTTGCATGATTGCTCCTCACTTGATCGCGACACCGTTGTCTTTTGGCCTTGAACGAAAACTCGTAACACTGCCCCCATATACGAACATAAACATTTCCAATGTTGAAAACATTAATTTATTAAAATTAATTGATTATTTAATTCTAATTAGTATTTGCCATGATTCATGTCGCAACAACATACAATCTGTGAAAATTTCAACTCCGTTTCTGAGATAAAGCCTTGTGACAGACGGAGGGACGGACGGACATCGTAATTCGTAGACATAGTAATAGGGTCCCGTTCGGAGGTACGGAACTCTAAAAATGAAGGTAACAAGAGCATGTTTCTTTCTCTCTTCGGAGCACTCTCTTTCCTTGTCATATGAACGTGTTCTCGTTTGGCTTTACATATTTCAGTATGGATCGGCTTCTGTTTTAATAACAAAACTGCATTTTGTGTTGACCTGATATATAACAACTTTATAAAAGCTTTGATATTACGACAATGTTCACATGCCGCATGAGCTTTCAAAATGCTTTATTCGCTGCAGGATTGAGTTCATATACCGGAGTATAAGTTGAACGGTTTTATAAATGTACTAAAAAGAAAAAAATAATATTTAATTTACGTTCATAAGTATAAAAGCGTGGGTCGTGAGTTTACGACCCACGCTTTTATACTTATGAATCTAAATTACATATTATTTTTTTCTTTTTAGCACATTTATTAAACCGTTTAACTTAAAAGTTTTTTACCTATTTTTTTTTTGGCTTTATTTTAACAGGAAAAATTAACGGTCTAAAAAATAGAGGTCGAAGTAGACTAATGTTTTTAAAAAGTTTAAAAACTAATTACAACCCAATAGACATTTTAAAAATGGCGGATAGCCGCGAAGGGTGGAAGTCCATGATTGCCGATGTCTGTAGCAGACATGGCACATTTGATTGATAGATTTATTTCCTGGTGAAAGAAAAGAATCAACTTAAAAATCATCCTATATATCGATAAAAAATTTCAAATCGGTCGTATTTCCATTTCGTGGAGAAATTTAAGCCCGTGAAGTTTACCCGTTAAATACATTGAAATGCAGTGTTATACGAGCATTTAAATTTAGATTCAAATGTCATATTAGATATTATTTAATAGAAATGCACGAATTCCGACGTCATCTCTTAAGTTCATTTCGACCTAGATATTACATAGAGCTAGACTTCTATGCATCTAGTCAGAATATTACATAACATCTGTGACAGGCGCCATAATAGCATGTCCTAGATAAGTTGTTTAATAATTGAAACACGAACAAAACACGGCGCTAACTAAACTTACATGTTGTACAGGTGATGTCGAGGACTGGCCAGGTACAGGAGGCCGAACAGTAGAAGCTATCCAGCTACTACACTGTAAAAATAAAAAGTTGGAGAATACGTTTTTGAACGTTCTAAAAGCCCGCTTATGATGTTTTCTATTATAGTCCAGCAGTCAGGTACTTTTTACTTGGAAAGTATTCCGAAGTTAATGATATTTTGGTGTGTTGTTTGCAGGTACTCTGTGGAGTAGAATCTGAGTTTTCGACCTCGAGGACACTGTGCTAACGTGGGGGGAGCCGAAAAACCACGAAATGTTACCACCTTTTTTGCTTCTTTCGAAATCTCTCAGAAACGGTCGACTTAAGCAATTCTTTCATTATGGAATGTTTTAAAGAGGATTACATTTCCTACAATTTTCATTCCTACAACTTTTCTGTGGTACTAATGGTAAGCGCGCTGCAGCTTCTTGAAAATCACCTGCTCGGCTTTTTGTAACCTTGGTAACCAATGGTTAAAATGTAATGTTCTTTTCAATAGTTTTATTTATTTTGTTCTTCATCGAACTTTAAATTGAAAATACACATGTTACACATTGGTTACCAAGGTTACAAAAAGCCGAGCGGGTGATTTTCAAGAAGCTGCAGCGCGCTTACCATTAGTACCACAGAAAAGTTGTGGGAATGAAAATTGTAGGAAATGTAATCCTCTTTAAAACATTACATAATGAAAGAGTTGCTTAAGTCGACCGTTTCTGAGAGATTTCGAAAAAAGCAAAAAAGGTGGTAAAATTTCGTAGTTTTTCGGCTCCCCCCACGTTAGCACAGGGTCCTCGAGGTCGAAAACTCAGATTCTACTCCAAAGAGTAGTACCCACAAACAACATATCAAAATATCATTAACTTAGGAATACTTTCCAGGTAAAAAGTACCTGACTGCTGGACTATTAGCGGTTTTAACAAAACAGTATGTGTTCCAACTTTCTAAATCCTCTCATTTAACTTCCTATTTTATGGTACTTATTCATGCCACCATATTTTCCAAATTAATTATTTAATGAGAAATGAAAAACGGATTTAGTTCCGACTGTTTCAACCGTAATTAATTAATTAGTGTTCATTAAATCACGTTGGGAAAAGTCGAATTATACGTGGGACGATCTGTAAATATTTTTAGGGTTCCGTACCTCAGAATGAAAAAAACGGATCACTTTGTTGTGGCGGAGTCGCGTCTGTCCGTCAAGACCGTGTTTAAAACTGCAGCGAGCATTAAAACATTTTCCCAACAAAAAAGGCGTTATTTGATTTTTGCATCAAAATTTTCTGACTATTTCCACAGTAAAAATAAATTTTAGAGTAAAATTTTTTTTGGAGGGCACAGGGGCCTGAGAACGCTTACCCAGGGCCCGAAATTAAAAATTGGAGCGAACGAGCGAATAGTATTAATAAATCATAAATTCATAGCACCCGGACAAAGCCGGACCGGGCCGCTAGTATAATTAAATTGTAATGATAGGGAATCAGAACTTAAACTTTATGATTACAATTACAATTAAATTATTTGTTTTATTTTCACATAAAAAGTGAATTCCTGCTAGTAGCTACGGCACTTCATTCACACAAAAAGTATTAACTATTAAATTTTAAAGCTAATAAAATATTTTAATTGCCTAAGTATCGCCACACGCGATCGTTAAATAATATCGTTTTTATTGTTATATTATTTTCAGTTGGTTATTTTAAAGGATGTCAATTTGACTGAATAAAGAATAATTCACATATACCCGACCCGCACTGGCACGTACCGGACCGACAAAACATTGAGCAATGTATTATATATAGCGACTAGGCCCTGCAGTCAGGGTCCATTATGATTAGTCAAATACCCCATCTTGATGTCATTTGAACCTAAATTATCAAAAATTATTTTTTCCTTTTTCTTTTTAGTGCATTTAAATAAAAGCTTGGCTCTAAAAAGTTTTTTTTGCTAATATTTATTTTGTTCATTTTAGTCTTTCAAAATTTTACCCCCCTTGTAGGGGTTGAATTTCGAGAAATCCTTTCTTAGTGGATGCTTATGTCAGAAAAGGAACCAACTGTCCAAATTTCAAGTTTCTAGCTTCAGCGATTTGGCCTGGGCGTTGATTAGTCAAAAAAACCCTACTTCCCCGTTTGAACCCCTTAGATGTTTAATTTATTTCTAAAAACGATTTATTCATGTATTGTCATCGGGAATACATATGTGTACAAAATTTCAAGTCGATCGGATACGTGGAAGTCGTTCAAAATTGACTTGCAAGTTTTGACCCAAACAAACAAACACACAAACTAACATACATTACAAGTTAAATAAAATCTCGTAAAAAAGGCAATTTATTTTTGGTAGTTGATTTATTGAAGTTAAAAATATACAAAATTGCAACATTTTTTAGAAAATTAAAGAAATAAAGTAGATCAACATTTTACCTCTATAAAACAGCATAATATTTTTTTAATTATAAGAGTTAATTAATTCAAGAATTGTCCATTGAAAAATTATTCATTTGAGGCATTCATTTATCATCCTTTGAACATTTTATGTGTTACTCAAGACGTGCCAAAATTGTGGTCAAATGAAAACAAAAATCGAAATTTTATGTTATTTTATCGGATATCATTTTTAGAATTATTGATGCGATCATGCGATAACGCTTCAAAAATGAAAATATTAAGTTTCTGATTTTACATTTAATATTTTTATGCTCGGTTTTGTGGTACAACTTTCAACGCTAAATACATTTTCAAAGTACTTTTATAGCAACCAATTGCCATCAAAATCTTCTAAATGTACTTTGATCCTGTCCTAAATCTACTTTCAAAGTCGAACCAATTGAGCATTAATGTTGATAGTCTTGGCTTTGACATTTTAGAGGCATTTTTGGAAATTTGAAATTACATAGTAATACAATTAAAATTTTGGAAATCATTAAATATTAATGAAGTAGGCCATGGAAGGTAACTTGTCTTACCATTTCTTTGTTTCTCCAGAATGAGATTTCCATTTGTATTCAGTTTTCCATTTTTCTTCACCTTTATGTTTTGGTTCTTCTTTATGTTTTGGTTCTTCCTTATGTTTTGGTTCTTCTTTATGTTTTGGCTCTTCAGATTTCCATTCAATTTCGTGTTTTTTATCGTTCCAAATATATCCCCCAAAATGTTGTTCTTGTTTTCCACTTTGTTCTTTACCAATGCTCGATATCCATTTGATTTCATCTTTTCCACCACCAATTTGTTCTATTCCAGTACTACCAACGTCAGATTTCCATTCGTGACTACCTCCATCATGTTTAAATTCTGTTCCAATCGTATATTCCCATTTGTTCTCCAATTTATGTCCACCTTGATTCGATTGTTCTTCCCATCCATACGAGATTTCTTCTTTTTTCTTATGTTCTTCTTTTTTCTTTGGTTCTTCCCATCCGTAAAAGATTTCTTCCTTCTTTTTATGTTCTTCCTGCTTCTTTGGTTCTTCCCACTCATAATAAATTTCTTCCTTCTTATGCTCTTCCTTCTTCTTATGTTCCTCTTTCTTCTTAGGTTCTTCTTTCTTCTCTTCCTTAATGTACACCTTCTTTTCGATATAAATTGGGATTTTCTTTTCGACAATCACAGGAACCTTTTTCTCAACGTAAACCGGTACCTTCTTTTCAACGTACACTGGATGGGGTACTTTTACTTCAACCGGGTAAGGTTTATCAACATAAACAGGGTATGGTTTATCAACATGGACAGGTACTTTCACAGGATAAGGCACATGTACTTTCTTCTCGACGGTTACTGGATATGGTTTTGGTATATGAACTGGAATGGTTTTTGTGATGTGAATGGTTTTGACTTCTTTTATCGGTTTATGTTTGTGTTCTTCTTTCTTGTTATCACCGCCTTCGCTCCATTTGCCGTGCTCTTCGCCGCCTTTAATTTCGGTCCATTCCGAAACTTGACTGCCACCGATGTCGCTCCATTTGTGTTCACTGCCACCGCCGGCTACGCTGCCTTCGCCGAAACCGTAACCCAAATGATGGGGGCTACGCTTCTCGGTCTTCTTGTCGGATTTCTGCTGAGTTTTTTCAGCAGCATCCGCGGAAGATGCCACAGCTACAGCTGCTAACAGAAGGCTGAGTATCTGAAATGAAACAGTTAGAAAGACAATATTATCAATTTTTGTATTTTTTGACACCGATATTAATTATGAACCATATAAAACCAATTAAAAAATTTGTATTAATTAATTACCACACATACAAACTGAAAAAAACTTTTTAAAATATTTAGTGCTGCCAACATAAAGCAGTTATTTATTTATTTTGTTCATTTTAGTCTTTCAAAATTTCACCCCCCTTGTAGGGGTTGAATTTCGAGAAATCCTTTCTTAATGGATGCTTATGTCAGAAAAGGAACCAACTGTCCAAATTTCAAGTTTCTAGCTTCAGCGATTTGGCTTGGGCGTTGATTAGTCAAAAAAACCCTACATTCCCATTTGACCCCTTAGGGGTTGAATTTATTTCTAAAAACGATTTATTCATGTATTGTCATGGGGAATATATATGTGTACATAATTTCAAATCGATCGGATACGTGGAAGTCGTTCAAAATTGACTTGCAAGTTTTGACCTAAACAAACACACAAACAAACAAACTAACTAACATACATTGCAAGTTAAATAAAAGCTTGTAATAAAAAAACAATCATTTTCAATATAGTGGGTCAACCCCATTAAGCTATCAAGAATATTTCCATTTTGCAACTTTTTAATCATAATAAATCGTAAATATGTCTGTTGATATCATTCTTGCTGTCGGTTATATACTTGAGCCCAGATAATATATCAATTTTCATATTGACTCATATGTCGTTGATATAAAAATAAAAATTCACCCTGAGGCCACGTATAATCCTCGGAAAAAACATCACATCGCTGTAATTTTTCAATTTTAATAACACGTTTGTTGATTTTTTCCCGAAGGCGCAGCCAAATTTTGATTTATGCGTCACGGCATAAATTAACAATAAGTATAACTGTTTTCAAAACGTACACAAATAATGCTTTTTATTTTTACTTCCCACCTCTACTATGGTAGGGAAGTAATGGATTCAGTCCGAAAACAATATTTCGAGATTTTAAAAGATCTTCACGTTTTGAGACCCTAGCAATCGTTTAAGATCATTTCTGACTGATGTCTGTAGTGTGTGTGTGTGTGTGTGTATGTGTGTGTGTATGTGTGTGTGTGTGTATGTGTGTATGTGGTCAATTTTTCGCCTTCGATATCTTAAGAACGGTTTATAACAATGGGGGGTTGGCCCACTATATTGAAACTGTTTGTTTTTTTTTGCGGATATCATTCATCCATAATTTTGAAGCGCTTATTATAAAAAAAAAAAGCCGTGAGGTGGTTTATTAGGACTAAAGTGCGACGCTTGAGGTCCACACGACGAACTTCCCAGTTTGATAAATATTTAATAATAATAATTAAATTAGATATTACACAGAATAAAGTAATCATTTTAATCATTAAAACAGAATTATTATTTATTTTTAACAATAATTTAAAAAAAAACGGCTGAACCGATTTTTATAAAATTTATGTCGGATCAAAATGACGTAACACGCCTCGATTGACACCCTTACGAAGTCGATATAATTTTTTATTCGCGAGATATTGTGTAAAATCTACTTTTTGGAGTCTATTTGGTTAAGAAAAAAGAACGGCTGAACCGATTTTGAAAAAATTTCTTTCAGACCATATTTACGTTAATACGCGTCGATTGGCACCCTAACGTAGTCGATATCATTTTTCATTCTCGAGATTTCGTCTTGGAAACAAATGGACACATACGTACACACACAGCATTATTTCTAAAAATAATGTAAAAATAGTGTAGTGACCTTGAAACAAAAATTTGTTATACATTTTGATTTCGATTTTCGGACCCATTACAATAACTTCCAATGGGAAGTTAATAATTTTACAGTAATTTAAAATAATTGCCGCTAGATAAAGGGCTAATCAAAAGACGCGCACCATTCAAGTAGCGCGCGTCTTATGATTGGCCCTTTAACTGGCGGCAATTTTAAATTACTGTAGTAAAATTAAATTATTTAAAAAAAAATAGCAAACGCTTAAAAATTTCTACCAAAAATGGATATTGATTAGTATACCTGTTCAATGATATCCGTAAAAAATAGGTAAAAAAACTTTTAAGTTAAACGGTTTTATTTTAAATCATGAGCTGTACCAAAAACTTGAAAATAATTAGGACAAAAACCAAGGGGCACTTTGTGTCGCTGCGTCAGCGGAATAAGTAATAAAAACGTGGGTCGCATTTGAAATATTTCTGTTGGTGGGCTTGGAAACACATTTTTCTGGACACGCCGTTCTTATTTAATAATTTTATACAGATTTTTATGCGCCCCACGTTTTTATTTTTATAGTCTGTCAAAATTCCCAGATTATTACTTATTCCGCTGACGCAACGACACAAAGTGCCCCTTGGTGTGTGTCCTAATTATTTTCTAGTTTTTGGTACAGCTAATGATTTACCTATTTTTATTTTCTAGTTTGATTTCTGGTAACGGTTGAAGAGTTTCACTGTCCACCTCCTGATTTCATTATCAGTTACCAAGTTGAAATTATCATAATATTGTATTGTCACGGGAACTCAATGTGTGTGCAAAGTTTCATAAGAATCGGTTAAGTAGAAGTAGTTGAAAAAGCTGTCGCAAGATTTGAAACAAAGATAGTAACAAACAAATATACGGGGTCAAACTAAATGAAACCGTTTAAAAACAACTACTTTCAATATAGTGGGTGAACCCCATTATTGCAGCACTAAGAAAAACCAAGTGGCGCGTTAATTTTGACAGTGTAATTATATTTATAAATTATACATAATTAATTAACACATTATTATTTTGAACAAACACTTTTATCACTTTAATAAACACTATTATAAACAACGATAGAATATTTTCTTACCACAAACTTCATGATGTTTTTGTGTTGTGAGGATTTCAAATGAATGCCTGCCTTCTTCAAATCGCTCTAGGCTTATATAGTCCGGTAATTAGCCGCGAGTGGTACCTTTCGCGATTTAATTTCGTGGTTGGGGCGCATTTTTGTGTCTCGCATTAGACCATGACTGTTGTATAATTCATATTGCTAATTGTAATAATGTACACCTTAGATCGTATAGGTTTAGAACGATTAGGTGTTATACAAAAAAAATTAATTGTGTTTTAAAGACCACCAACAGCTAAGGTTATTTGGGCCCAGCACCAATTCATATTTTCAATTCATAATTATTTTTCTTAATAATAAATTGAAAATCCAATTGACACTTTTACCAGCTCTCGGGCTAGAACCCGGGAACTGGGGACTTGTAATAGAGGAACCATAGCAACGCCATGTAAACAACAGTATTGCTACACACTCGGCTATTCTCAAGCCCAGGTGGTATACAGCTATGGACCGAGAGCTAGTAACAATTTTTTGGTGTTATTTATTCAAGACCTTATTTTTGTGAAGACGTTGAGGGAGGCATATTAAAGTGCCTTGACTAAAAGATTTTGCTAGATAGCGGTATGGGAGGGATGCAGACCGCCCCCAACATGTAATAAAAAAAATGGTCGCAATTATTATTGCTTCAAGGCTGAAATTGTTTGTATAGCTTCTTGGTGACCCAATAATGCCATTATAAAATGTGCAGATCGATTGGTCAGTATTAAAGGGGATGGCAGATCACCTTAAACGTGTCATGTATCCGACGAAATTTATATTATTAGTTCGAGGTTCAAATTTTAATATGTTGTTACGGCGACTATTTTAAGAATATATTTCAATTTGGAGAACAATTAAGATATACAAGGAAAAAATCAGAAGTTACTGTCAGGACTTGAACCCGAAATTCCCAGCCGGAAACTGGAAATTTCGGGTTCAAGTCCTGACAGTTGCTTCTGATTTTTTCCTTGGGTGCATTCCACTTGGCGATCGCAACGCCTACAACGACCAAACGTAATAAGCGCGGCCATAAGGCGTGAGCGTAGTGGGCGCAATGGTCGCCAAGTGGAACGCACCACTTGTATATATCTTAATTGTTTGACGTTTAACATCACGATGGCAGGCTGCCGACTGATTACGTTAAGAAAAGTATTTGCTTGTGGAATGGCTAGAATCTATTTAATAATTATTATATTATAACCACAAAAAACTTAACTCATTGTTGTATTTAAAAACGGTCTTGTCTGGACTTACGAGTTATTAATATTTAGTTTAGTTTATAACTTAAATGGAATGGCTACTGTCTATTTAATAATTATTATTTTTTGTCTTATTTTATATTATTTTCACATTAAAAATTATTTTCTTCTAATATTCAGATTCGCAAAATATTCGCAAGAATTTTGCGAACATTCGCGAATGTATTGTAGGGTCTTGGATTATTTAAGCAATGATACTATGAAAATCTGTTAAATATTTTCATCTTTCGCATATCTAAACCTATAAGATCTAAACAATAATGAAATCGAAAGAGGTTCCGTTTCTAATGGTTTGAGCTAAAATTGTGTCCGTGAAAGATATTTACATTTTTTTTTTAATTCATAGATGATTCCAAATTCTACTTTCATTTGATTCATTGTTTTATTGGAAAATGAAATCAGGTGATAACAGGGGCGCCGAATTTTGTGAATCTCCGGGGGGGGGGGCGATTTATACCGAGAGGCGGATTTAGGATTTTGGTTTAGGGAAGGGGGGTGCAAGATTGGAAGGGACAAAGGTAATCAATAGCGTTGGCCCACAGACCGGTGGAGGGGTGCTCCAGGGGTCTCCATCGGAAAAAAAATTCATAAAAAAGGACCCAAAAACGCAAATTCGAAGCAAATTTTTTCACCAATATAATAATTTAATTATGATAGGGCGTCATTAAGTTATATTATATTATTATTATTATATTATATTAGTTTTTGGTAGGAGTTAATATTAATTTCTAAACTAAAACATTTATGTTACTATTTTCGAATTTATTATGTCGCAAAATAAAACAATAAATACAAGGTAAGGTAACTTTACTATTTTCTAAATTATTGTGTCGCAAAATAAGACCTTTTTAGCAAGAAATAAAACTTACAGATTAAGGTAAGGGTAAAAAAACTCCATTAAAATAAAACAATAATCATCAAAATCGGTTCACAAATGAAGGAGAAATCGCTTAACATACATACAAAAAAAACTTTTTAACAAAAAAAAAACCTCCTTCAAAAAACCACTAAAAAGAGGGAAATAATGAAATTTTGAGGTCTGTACCAATTTAATAAAATATGAAGTCGGTTAAAAAGTATAGTATAGTAATTAATATCTTTTTTTAACAAACTTCATATTTTATTAAATTGGCACAGACCTCAAAATTTCATTATTTCCCTCTTTTTAGTGGTTTTTTGAAGAAGGTTTTTTTTTTGTTTAAAAGTTTTTTATTTTTTACTTTTTAGTGTCAAAAAGTGACATTTACCTTAAAAGAATCACACGCCGTTACTCACTTTTATTAAACCGACTTTCTTACGCTGTCTGATATGTCAAAAAGTGACATTTACCTTAAAGAATCACACGCCGCTACACACTTTTATTAAAATCAGCCGAACTACTGAACCGATTTTGATGAAATTTCTATGGGACCAATCTGAAAGTATATCCTTTCAAATAAAAAAAATTTCAAAATCGGTTTATAAATGACTGAGTTATGAGGTAACAAACATAAAAAAAAAGAAATACAACCGAATTGAGAACCACCTCCTTTTTTTGAAGTCGGTTAAAAATACAGTCGAACTGAGAAACTCCTTCTATTTTTTGAAGTCGGTTAAAAAAAAATACAACCGAATTGAGAACCATCTCCTTTTTTTGAAGTCGGTTAAAAATACAGTCGAACTGAGAAACTCCTCCTATTTTTTGAAGTCGGTTAAAAAAAAATACAACCGAATTGAGAACCACCTCCTTTTTTTGAAGTCGGTTAAAAATACAGTCGAACTGAGAAACTCCTCCTATTTTTTGAAGTCGGTTAAAACGATAAAAGAACACGTCTATTCTCCATCTCTATCTTTTGCACCGACACTTTTTTGGATGGCTTCTCTCCTCTATCTATGATATGTCTATGATCAGTTTACACCCTTCTATACCACCGAGAAAGACATAGGTACCTTATAGATTTACGTCAAAAAAATCAGTTAATGTCATTCTAACCCATCCTGTATTTGCGACGTAATTAAAAGTTCCAATTAATAAAAACATTTATCGAATTCAAGAATGTCATTAGCTTTGCAATTTTGTCATTTCAGTTATTTCAACCGACATTCCAGAATTCGTTTAATTGTATTTGATTTACTAAGTAGAAATCTGAACTATTAAAATTGCAAAACATCGATAATGAAATATTACATGTCAAAATTAATTAAATGAAACACTGGTCGTACTACAAAACCCTGACGATAAATAAATTAGTGTATTTGCTCGTGACCCGTCAAAATAGCCCGTGACAAAATAGCCCCGACAAAATAGCCCCGATAAAATAGCCCCGACAAAACAGCCCCGACAAAATAGCCCCGACTTAAATTTAAAATTTATATAAACAGGTAGAAATATCGAGATAAAGAAATGTAATTAGAATGTTTGTTTATTACATTATTATAAACAGAAATTGGATAAAAAATTCACAGATTTCGCAATCCTTGCAACCATCGAGGACATTGGAAATGATAACAGCATATATGAAACATAATTAACTGTTTATTATACACACAATATTTATCAATGCACTGTTTAGTTTTGTCAGGAATAACCCTATTATTCTTCTGTTATATACGCGTTCACTTTTGCTTGATTACTTAACTTTTAAATGGATTTTTCTACAGTATTTATTAACATTTGCTCAAAAATAACACCGCAGATCGTCGCAAATACCTCTCAATTAACTAGACATGATATAAAACACATTTCGAAAAAATTGCACTTGTTCAATTTTGCATGATTGCTCCTCACTTGATCGCGACACCGTTGTCTTTTGGCCTTGAACGAAAACTCATAACTCTGCCCCCATATACGAACATAAACATTTTCAATGTTAAAATTATGAAAAAAAAAAATAGGGATGGCACAAAAAAATCGACCACGGCAAGTAACAGTGAATTACAATGCGTTTTTCAATAAATATTTTCAGAATAGGCTATTTTGTCGGGGCTATTTTGGCACGGGCTATTTTGTCGAGGCTGTTTTGTCGAGGCTATTTTGGCACGGGCTATTTTGTCGGGGCTGTTTTGTCACGGGCTATTTTGACGGGGTACCGTATTTGCTAATACATGCATTGTGACATTTAAATGTATTATTACGTAGAGTCACACAAGTCATAAGTATTTCCAAAAAAATTTGACATTCCATTTTCGTCGCCAACTTCACATTTATAGCAGGCCGTGAGTAGGTACTAGCGGGAGGATCAGAGCAAATAAAAATAAATCACTTGTAGTGTAGTGATTTAGTAATAGATTAAATTGTAAACATCAATAAATGCTGTTTATTATTATTTGTATACGGAATGTGCTGATTATGAACATTCCGAAGTGTGTATGTCAAATAAGGTAAACAGTGTTTACTGACTTAGTATATAAGACAATAACCTAGGTCCTAGAGTATTAAGGGCGAGTAGTGTGTATATATTAGAGTAGGGTGTATATATTAGAATATAGTGTACATAGCATTAGACGTAAGGACCATGTAAGAATATTGAAGAATAAAGGATAATTTACAACGACTTTGAAGAACTAAAGCGTAAACCGAACCTGTCCATTACATGTTTACAATTTAATCTATTACTAAATCACTAC
Organism: Mongoloraphidia duomilia; assembly: GCA_039654895.1. Classification (NCBI taxonomy): domain Eukaryota; kingdom Metazoa; phylum Arthropoda; class Insecta; order Raphidioptera; family Raphidiidae; genus Mongoloraphidia; species Mongoloraphidia duomilia. Next base: position 3,910,386 of record CM077524.1, read on the forward strand.
ACTACACACTGTGGAAACTGTTTATACTTACCGCACTAGTGTGTTCTGAAAATACTTTCAACACACCTGCCTGTTAACTGACCAATTCCATGCATACATACGCGCATGTCTAGTGGGTATGGCAAAAAATATAGTGCATTTGCCTAGATCCCGTCATCCGACCAACGACAATAGTGCAGCACCATGTATACTATGTATAGGCAAATACACTAATAATTCAAAACATTATTTCGGAATGTGTTTTTAGTTTTCGCTGATACATTTCCATATTTTACCATAAAGTGCGATATTGTTTTTAATTGCGTGTTTCTAAAGTGTTTAGATTTTCACTCGACTTTAATTGCTTTCTGTAGGTGCCTTTGGAAATTTTTTTGTGAAATTTATGTAACAAGATAATGTACCTACGTAATCTTCTCATTTATATTCTCGTCTAAGAGGCAGTGACGGATTTTCTTAAGTGTCTACGTAAAATAATCTCAACAATCCCTGTATATAAGTGTTTCCCATTTGAGAGTCTAAATCTGGAAGCCTTTGTCCCTTGCGTTTTAAATTGTTAAATTGTGTTTTAAAGACCACCAACAGCTAAGGTTATTTGGGCCTAGCACCAATTCATATTTTCAATTCATTATTTTTTTTTTTTTAATAATAAATTGAAAATCCAATTGACACTTTTACCAGCTCTCGGGCTAGAACCCGGGAACTGGGGACTTGTACCTTGCGTTTTAAAGGGCAGGTAGAAATTAGACAAATTTTCTCACGTAATAATAACACTATTTTTTAATGGGGCATAAAATGCAAAGCTCAGCTCAGATAACGCCACTAGCGTAATAGTTCAAGAGCTAGTGACGCACGTTTCGTGACGTGTTTGATGCACTTTGAAATTTTGTGTAGTAGTATCTACTGGATAGATGAGCAGGTAAACATGCGTTAGCTTGATCTAGACCTCGCGCGGCGAAAGATGAAGCCACCGCGTCATAGTAACGTGAATGCATTGCGCCCGCCTTCTAGCTTGCTATTGGCTGTTTATTGTCATGAATAGCAGTTTGCCAAAATTGTACCTAACGTCATAAAACCCAATGTACAGTTTTGTGTACACGACACTGTCTGTGGGCAAGCAGGCGTTCACTAGCATATTGTAGCAATAATTTTGTTACATTACACTCATTCTTGATATGCCTTTTTCAAAATTATTTTTACATAGCGACGCTATAAAATTGAAAGTTGTTAATAATCAATAACACTTTTTTGATTTTGAATTCATAAAAATATCATATCAAAGAAAACATATTTCATTACGAATTTAATCTAATAGAATATATTGTGTTTTATTTATTAAAAGTAAGAACATATTTCGTTCTTACAATATTATTGATGACGTGCCTGGCTTCATCTCTCACCGCGGGCACTCTACCTGGGGACACCAGGTACTGCGCATAAGTGAAAGGTGTAAAAAAATATGGCCCAAAAAATGTGTTTGATTCAGAGGCTAACAAACACCAATCGAAAGTTAAGGTAATTTAAAACACAGAAATAAATAAGGCAGACACTTTTGAGGGGGTTAACATTTAACAAATACACCCCAAAGTTGTTTTTTTAACGATTTGTCTGTCTGATCACATATAGTTTTGAAATTGTCCCCTAGGTAACATATACAGGGTGTTTCATAATATATGCGCAGGACTTCAGGAAGTGATAGCTCGTCCAAAAATATGAAAAAAAGTTTCTATTAGCTTACCCTCTAAAATGCACCATTTTAGAGATACAGGGTGTTGATACAGGGTGTTTGGGGAATTTTGAAAAGACAACTTTTGTATCATTTTTTCATTTTTTTTTTAATTTTGCAATTATGAAGTTAACGTTTGGTTTTGTTACTTATTCTAACGTTTAAATAAATTTTGTTTAATTAGTAAGAAAAAAATTTTATTTAAAAAAATTGACCATGTTTTTCAACATAAAAGTTGATTTTTCTCGAAAATAATCGACTTTAGAGCTTATGACCAAAAGTACCTTTTTTGTGTAGAAAACATTGGCGGTTCAAATGGGCGTCTCAAAACCGTACTTTTTCCAGTAGCGTAGAATTTGGGGAGAAAAACACCCACTACCCCTTCAAAACCTTCACCAAGTATGACTTAAAAAAAAAAATTTCCACACAAAACATAGCTTATTATGAGTAGAAAATGCTTACAAAAGCTGTTGTCTGTACGATAAACGGTTCCGGAGATATTCGCAAAAAACAAAATTTTTTTTTCAATTTCAACACCCTGTATCTCTAAAATGGTGCATTTTAGAGGGTAAGTTAATAGAAACTTTTTTTCATATTTTTGGACGAGCTATCACATCCTGAAGTCCTGCGCATATATTATGAAACACACTGTATAAAAATCAAGGTTGGAATAAGGTTGACGGGAATAAAGCCAATGTATTATTTTTAAAAAATGTTCTTTATTAAAAAGTCGACAGTTTCGTAAGAATTTCTGACTTTGTCTTTCCCTTTACTGCCACAAACATTATATAAAATGGATTTATTACTTACATAATATATCAAACTCTTAATGTTTTTTCAAATAAAATTTTATTTATCTGAAGTCTGTTCAATATATCACTATAGATGACCATTGTACTATCAATTTAAATAATATAATTAATATTTGTAACATCAATGTATTTGTTTATAACTGTAATTCTGTTCACATTAAGGGTAAGCATCAAAATTTCATCCGTTTTTCCTTTTTTTTCAACAAATTTAACCCTGATCGTTTTGGATTAACGCATTTTTACTTTAAAAAATCAGGAGGGCGGGAAATTCCATACGTATGATTCATTCCAATTATTTAATAAAAAATTCGACTGATGACCAGTCCTATACTTCCCACCTAGTAAATATTTGCAAAAAATAAACACTCTTTTTTTATTCTTTGAAAAAAAGCATGGCCCTCTTTTTTGTTTAGTGATCTACTGATGGCTAGCTTAATATAGCAAAAATACCTTGATTTACGTACAATTTTTATTTTTTTAGTAAAATATTTTTTTTCTCGAAAACTGCACATTTTAGAGAAAAAAAATATTTACATTTTTTTCATATTATAACATCTAGAATTCATTTATATTTTTTTTTACCTATGTTAATACGTGACATTGAGAACGTTTTTTTTTAATATCTCAGGATCCACTGAACCGATTTGACTCAAAATCTAATCAGATCTAAGTTAAAGGCTGATAAACACAATAGAACCAATCGGCATGGCCGTATGTCGCTCTGTTTTTACGATATCGAAGGCGAAAAATTGACCACATACACACACATACAGACATCAGTCAGAAAATGATCTTAAACGATTGCTAGGGTCTCAAAACGTTAAGATCTGTTAAAATATCGAAATATTTTTTTCGGACTAAATCCATTACTTCCCTACCATAGTAGAGGTGGGAAGTAAAAAGTAGGTCACAGGCTCATTGTACCTAATAATAATTAACACTTGGGGTAGGAAATTAACATAACGAATACACAAGTTTAACTCAAAACTGATTTATTTCAACGAAATTCAATAACAAAACTTAAAAACAATAATACAAAAAAATTTTTTAATATGAAGATTGTGTTAAAAAAAACAAAATTTTATACTCGTAGACTATTATTCAAAAATCAAAAATTCGGCGAGGCATTCTTGTCTGTCTGTCTTTGACCGACAATGATCCTTAAATGAAATTTAGTGATGGTTTAATCCTCCACGAGATTGTGGAATTTCTTCTTCAGCTGTTTGAAGATTCTTTTTATCGATGTTTACAAAACTGTGCCCGGAATGTTGTTTGGCACTAAGAAAATGTTAAATATTCAGTCATTTTTTTCATTGCATATAATTACTAAAGGTACTCGTTTCGATTTTGGAAATATCACCATTTCTTCTCTTCACTTGAAGCAGCCCATTTTTCCGCTTCACCGGTGTTCCATTCTTCTTTTGGCTTCCATTTTTCTTCAACCTCCGTGCTCCATTTGATCGCTTCTTCACCACTATCAGACTTTTTCTCTTCTTCAGTATTCCATTTTTCACTGGCATCAGATTTCCATTGTTCTTCTCCGAGACTTTGATGTTCACTTGTTTCCCAACCATGGTGTTCTTTTGTTTCTTCTTTGTGTTCCTTGATATAAATTGGAACATTTTTATAAATGTAAACCGGATGAGGCACTTTCACTTCAACTTTGACTGGATAAGGTTTTGGCACTTCGACAGGATACGGCACCTTGACTGGTACTTTTACATGAACCTTCTTGATCACGTGAACCGGTATATATTTCTTGACATGAACGGGGTAGGGTTTAGGGACATGAACTGGGTATGGTTTAGGAACATGAACCGGTACTTTGACAGGATAAGGCACCGGGACTTTCTTCTCTACCGTTACGGGATAAGGTTTTGGAACAGCAACGGTCTTGGTGATGTATATGGTTTTAGTTTCTTGGATCGGTTTATGTTCTTCGCTCCATTTAATGTGTTCGTGACCACTGGATTCGCTCAATTTTTTATGATCGCTCTCACTGATCAATTCGCTCCATTTTTTATGGTCGCTATCACCGATTGATTCGCTCCATTTGAAGTGTTCGTTGCTTCCGATACCCCCACCCAAAGTGTACGGTATATGACGTTTTTCAATCTTCTTATCGGATTTCTGCTGATTTTCTTCAACAGCATCCGAAAAAGATGTAACAGCTAATGCTGTAAACAGGAGGCTGGACACCTGGGGAAAAAATTAAAATATCTGTTATTCCCACACTAAAACCAAAGGAAAAAAATCGAGGGAGTAATTTTCCAGTAATTCCCAATGAAAATGTATATTTTTGTTGGGAACTTTTTGGAAGTCCCAATAATTTTTCGGAAAGGTCCAACACTGAAAAGCGTTAAAAAATTGTTCAGTAGTCAATAAACGGCTATTTAAGGTCCGTAAAACAGATACGAAAAAACAATAAAAGCGTGCATATATAAATAGATTTATACGGCTGTTTTGCAATTGAAAATTTTTATTGGAAGAGCAGCCAATTACATAATTGTTTCCTGCAAATATCGGAAAAAATCATTTTAACAACCATAGTCACAGTCAGGAATCTAACCTGAACTTTTCCACTATCGCGGCGAAATGAGCTTACAATTAGGGCATGCAAATATTCGGATGTTTCAGGTATTCGAATATTCGCTCAAATTTTAGCCAATATTCGAATATATTCGAATAATTGGTAAAAATAATAAAAACGCTCATGGGACTTCAATAAATGACTTTTAATTATTTAAAATCAACACGCCTACTGCACGTCCATAAATCCAATCATTTTAACAACAAAAGCAGCTTACTTCTAATTAAAAAGAGATCAAATAATCATTTTTACTTTACTTAGTTACGTAAAAATTCAGATCAAATCAACTAAATATTAGAGCGCACATAGCTTCCGAGAACCATAGATCAAATGGACATATTTAAGTAATCAAAAAAATTCAAAATTCTTTCTTTCTGTTTTTCCTATTCAAACAAAAATATTAAATGAGCATCTAAGACGCATTTTTATTAATTAGTACCACAAAAGTATGGGATATTGCTCCCCTATAAAAAAAATACTTCACAAATAAATAATACGTCTATTAGCACGTGCGAAGAGCAAATCAAGCAATTAAGTACACGTACGTAACGTAACGGAAGTAAACAGTTATATCAAATAAACATGCAATAATTAACAAAAAAAAACTTTCCTCGCCCCGTTTTGATTCCCCTCCCACGCCCTAGCGCGAACTTAGAGCTAGTGTAGCGTTTGTAAGATGTTTTAGCGCCGCCGTAAACCGTTTTTAAACAATTTTAATTCTTAACAAATAATTCGAATATATTCGAATAATAGGAATTACTATTCGAATAATAAATGCAGCCGAATATTCGCTATATTCGAATATTCGAATATTCGAATTGCATGCCCTACTTACAATACTCAACCGTGACATGATTACCAATCTAACATTCCTCATATTTTTGGTGTCACTGAATAGATCTCGATAAAATGTAGGTATATTAAAATTTTTAAACTTATTTTCAAAAGACGTAAATGAGCGGAAAGCTCGGCGGAAAGCATTGTGGTACAATCAGCTGAACACAATCGATTTTTTTGTTTGTTGTTTTAAATAAAAATATCTGGATGACCGAGCTTTGCTCGGATGAGTTAAAAAAATAGTACTTAAAGTTCCCATTTCATCATTATTGTTGTTATTTTTTTACTTTTCAAATAATTACTGATTATTTTAATAAGTTAAAGATTGACTGTCAGAGTAATTTGACATAAATAATGAAAATAGTTTGTTTTTTCTAAAGCCTACTCACCATACGACACTGTTTTATAACGTTAAAAAAACTGCTTTTTAAAATGATAATCGATAAGAAAACGAATTTTTCCAGGGATGAGACCTAGCTAGATCGATTTTTGCCCCCCAAAACCCCTTATCAGTAAATTTCATCCAAATCGTTAGGGCCGTTTTCGAGAAAATATTTATATAGGTAAATAGGTACATATATACAAGATTTGCTCGTTTAATAATATAGGGATTAATATATAAAGCATTTTGACTTACCACAAATTTCATGATGTTTTGATAATGTTGTTATTGTGAGGACCGAATGAATGCCTACCTTCTTCGATTCGCTTTGGGCTTTTATAGTAAAAATATGGATTCCACATATCATAAGATCAGCAAAGAAGACTTGTATGTCATGTTGTAACGCACTCTTAACATGCGGTGAGCCATGGCACTTAAATATTTATATCGGTGTTTATTAATTTACTTATATTATGCTAGACAACTTACCTCTAAATTCTTAACCTGTTAAGGCCTGGAAGACTATAGGTGGTATCCTTTAACTCTTAAGGTTACAGTTCACCCGCATAGCTCTTACAAGCATATATGAATGGGTGTGTACATACAAAAGCTAAAAAACAGTCTCGGAAAGCTCTCATTTCTGTGAAAAATCTTATTCAATCTTTGATGATAATGATTTCAAAATAAACTAGAAGTATGAATCATTTTTGCCTTATGACTTAGACCCAGATTTTTTTATATTATTTGACCTAAATAAATGATTTAAAATCAGATAAAAATGACAAAAATAGCGTAAGTTTAACACAAATTTATGTACAGAAAAAAATAAATTTCAAAAGAATTGTTGAACTAGCACCATTTCTCAGTATTTTTAATATACATTTGTGAAGAAAAAACTTTAAAATGTAACTTTGACTTCCCGTAATTCCAAATCTCATGTGCTGTAAAGAAATACATAACCTGGACTTGGCATTTGTACCTGTCGGTAGACTCGTACTTTTCCACACGGCCACCTGGCTTACTGTGTCTGAAAATTTTTACATAGCTAGACATGCTATGTTTTGTTTCACATATCAACCACTTTCAACTATTTCCGTTACATCTAATCTTTCTAAAATGCCACCCCAGTATGAAATATTAGACGTTATTCGACACGTCAAAATAACAATTTAGTCACTTCTTAACGACAACAATTTTATTATTTATTTCAAGAGCAATACTTTTCAGCAATTACTAAACTTTTTTTAATAAAAATAGCGGCCCGGTCCGAATTCGCCCGGGTGCTATGAATTTATAATTTATTAATACATTACTCACTCGCTTTGCTCGTTCGCTCGAATTTATAATTATTTAAAACATTACTCACTCGCTTCGCTCGTTCGCTCGAATTTATAATTAATCAATAGTTTTCGCAGCTCACGCCAAATAATGATTTTTATAGGCAAATTTTTGATACCTTGGGTTACATTATTGTAATTTTCGTAGAGATCTCTAATTTTTTTGAAAATAAAATACAGCCCATGTTACTCGCTTTCTATAGGTGAAAGAATTTTTAAAATCAGTTAAGTAGTTTTTGAGTTTATCCATTACAAACAAACAAACAAACATACAAAAAATCAAATCTTTTCTCTTTATAATAATTATAGTATGATGATAAACTGAAAATACAAATCAGTCGAGATTGGTGGTAGCCGCAAATAAAAAATAATGAATGTGAATAAAACTGGTCGAAAATAGGTTGAATATTTTCGTATAAATTAAAATAAATATTTGCACAGCAAAATTTATTAAAATTTTAATTTTTGAAAGTAGTACTTAAGTACCTATAGACTAGCTATAGATATTTGGAACACACTGCAGACAGAATGTTTCTTGTAAATTTATTATGATCATTACAGGTTGTATATTTCTCGCTAAGTAATTTCCTGTATAAATAATTAGTTATACCGGGTGTTTCGAAAAAAAAAACATAGAGCCTTGTAACCTCTAATGGCAACTTATTTGTCTGGAAACTGTACCTAATTCATTAATGAAAGTGAAATCGTATTGTGGAAAGAGGTTTATAAAAATGTATTAATATAAACACAGATGACATAATATATAATATTATGATATTTTTAGTAAAGATTAAAATTTGGCGCTAAAATTTAAATAAAATCGGCCCGATAGAACCGGACTTACGATTTTTATGAAAACATTAGTTTGCGGATACGGATTTTCTTACTGAAGGGTGTATTTAATTTGGTGCAGATGCTGTATTGATAACAATATTGCAATTAAGAAAAAAATTATTAATGTAAGGGATGCATTAAGGGGTTAAATTTTTTATTTTGTACAAAAACAAACTTAAGTTCACATAATAAAGCCACAATGCCTGTACTAGCAAATACAAGGTTTGGCACTGCGACCCGAGTTTTTATTTTTTTTTACATTCATTACAACCTTAGTATTAACGTATAGTATCTTTAAGGTACGTGCAGTGTGGAGCTGGGATTCTAGATGGTAGCGTTGATCATAGCGCAGGGCTTGCTTAAATTAATGCATTGTTATACATCCGAGCGTACACAACGAAGCAGTGAGTGTAGCAGGTATAAGCGCTGTTATACAAGGGCTAGTAGATTCAAAAATGTATCTCACCATTCTTTCAGCGCGCTGACTACTACAATCAACGTGTGACAACTGTCAAATGGCCGTTACAAGTTTCGCAATGGATGTGACTAGTTTAATAAATGAAATTTTGCCAGTTTTTATTTAATTTGTTTTGAGTTTTTTCTAAGACGTATTTAAAAGTGTTAGGTTCCATATGTAAATATTCAAAAAACCGGTTTGGGTAAAATTTTAATTCTTGGTATAAATGATGAAATTCGCCATGTTTAGATCGTTTTCTTTTAATAGGGTGTACATGATAGCTCCTACCCAAATTTGTATTTAAAATATACCACTTTGTAGCAGAAGAACACAAATATTCGTTTTCGCTATCTGACATTTCAAACGCGACTTAAGCTTATATCAAAGCTTCGTTGTGCAAACCTATAAGCGCTTATAATTTCAGCCACCGTCTACCATACATGCTACCATCTAGAATCCCGGCTGCGTAATGCACGTACCTTTAGAAATCAATATAGAAATAGAGCCAACGTACACAGCCAGTACGGAATTTCACGGATTGAAAATTTACTGCGTACATTTGAAAAGCGAATGGAATTAGGATGTTCATAAAAACTGAACGTGGACTTTTGTGAATTTCAAATGACGTGGAAGACCCTTTTTCCTCAAAGAAATTGATGCAAGTCTTTATACTTACCTACCTAGTACCTATTGAATGTGCACTCAAAGAATGTACAGCCATATACGGGGGTGTCGACAGGATAATGTTATAATATGAGAGATTTATAAAAATAGGTAGGTAAAAAAACTTTTTAAGTTAAAAATGTTATAAATGTACTAAAAAGAAAAAAATAATATTTAATTTAGGTTTATAAATATAAAAGCGTGGGTCGTAAATTCTATCCCCCTATATTATTAAACGAGTAAATCTTGTATATATGTTTCTATGTTTCTATGTATCTATGTACCTATATAAATATTTTCTCGAAAACGGCTCTAACGATTTTGATCAAATTTACCGAAAAGGGGTTTCGGGGGGCAAAAAATCGATTTAGCTAGGTCTCATCCCTGGAAAAATTCGTTTTCCTATCGATTTTATCATTTTTAAAAACGGATTTTTAACCTTTCAAAACATTGTAATATCGTGAGTAGGCTTTGGAGAAAACAAACTACTTTCATTATTTATATGTCAAAATACTCTGACAGAATTTTTAACTTATTAAAATAATCCGTGAACTATTTGTATAGTAAAAAAAAAACAACAATAAAAACTAAACATAATTATGTAAGTAGTTTTAACTAATATTTAAATAAATAGGTAAGTATATTATTTTTATATTACCTATATAAAATATATGTATATTATGTACGTTAAATATAGTATGACGTATAATCTTACCTAGACTTAACGATTTTGATGAAATTTACAGAATGAGGATTTTTTGGGGTGTGAAATCGATCTAGGTAGGAATTTTGGTCCCAGAGGGGAGCAATTAAAAAAAGGGGTTTTTTGCTTATAACTCGGTCAATTGTCAGATCGATTCGAAGCCTATTTCTACATAGATTTTATATAATATATCACAAGTGTTAAAACTGTAAATGAACACTAATATAAGAAGTGTGTTGCACAATATGTAAATAATGACAAATCGGTTTTTGCGAGTTCTTCAGTCAACAAAACAATAACGGCGGTAGATTTAAAAATGGCGACCTAAGTAATATTTACAGGAAAAAATGCTTGATTCAAGTTGATACTTAGTTTTTACGCTTAAAAATACACATAGGTATTTAAAATATTTAACAGAAACTATTATTTTAAATTATGTTTCAGAAATAAATTCGTTTCGGAATAATATTCTGAGAAAATAATATCTCACAGCATACAAGTACTACTTTTATTGAACTCATCCGAGCAAAGGTCGGCACCCAGATATTGATAATTTATTAGAGTCACGACCCACGCTTTTATACTTATGAACCTAAATTAAATATTATTTTTTTCTTTTTAGTACATTTATAAAACCGTTTAGCTTAAAAGTTTTTTTACCAATATTTTAATTTTTAATTTTTTAGTGTGCTTTATTTGCTTAGTCTGATTTTATTACATTTATCCGATCCACTGAAACGTAATCGGAGCAAGACCTTTTGCCTGTGAAAATTCAAAAATGCGATTTGCACCCGGACGGGAGCCGAGTCGATCAGCTAGTTACCATAATATTGTATTGTCACCGGAGCTACACATGTGTGCAAAATTTCAACTCAATCGGATCACCGGAAGTGGGTGAAAATTCAAAAGTACGATTTACACCTGGACGAAACCGGGCCGGTCAGATAGTTACCATAATATTGTATTGTCACCGGAGCTACACAACAAAATTTCAACTCAATCGGATAACGGGAACTGGGTGAAAAATCGGTCGCAAGATTTGAAACAAATATATAAACAAATATACGGGGTCAAGCTAAATAAAACCGTTTAAAAACAGAAAAATCATGACCAGGATCCGTGATACCTTTGGATAAATTTACATTATTAGGCTTTGGTTACCACGAAATTTTATCATTGCTGTTACCCAGGACCCTGTCGTTTCAATGATTTGATTGTTGTCAACAATTTAATTTGCCGATTATTTAAAAAATCGGATTATCGGTTATTACTTCCCACCTCTACTATGGTGGGAAAGTAATGGATTTAGTCCGAAAAAAATATTTCGAAATTTTAACAGATCTTCACGTTTTGAGACCTTAGCAATCGTTTAAGATCATTTTCTGACTGATGTCTGTATGAATCAGTTCAGTGGATCCTGAGATATTCAAAAAAACGTTCTCAATGTCACGTATTAACATATAGGTAAAAAAAATATAAATGAATTGTAGATGTTATAATATGAAAAAAATGTAAATATTTTTTTTCTTTCGAGAAAAAAAAAATTTTACTAAAAAAAGAAAATTGTACGTAAATCAAGGTAACCATGATTTTTGCTATAAGTATTACTAGCCATCAGTGATCACCAAACAAAAAAGAGGGCCATGCTTTCTTTCAAAGAATGAAAAAAAAGTGTTTATTTTTTGCAAATATTTACTAGGTGGGAAGTATAGGACTGGTCATCAGTCGAATTTTTTTTAATTCGTATTATCCCATCACTACTAATAACTCGATAAAAAAATTGGGAAATTATCAATTATCAAATCGGTTTATCCGTTCAAAAGTTATTGACAGTCCGTATATTCTTTAATATTAGGGAAAGTTGCCGTCTTAAATCCTGGAATCCTGTTATTCAGTATTCGTAAATGCTAGTTAATAACGTTCTCTACCACTGGTCGAGCTAATTGATTATCGATTGTAACGAGAATTGTATTTACAAAGCGCGCTTGTTAGATCTTTGTATCGGTTTCTGCGACCCTGTTGTGGCCCACTGGCCCATATCGTGAAGCGTCAGAAATATCTTTGACCATATAAATCCCATGGACCGCTCAAGCCGTATCTCTAAATAATATAAAATAAGTCGCTATCTGCCTCTGTCTGTTTCTCCGCTTACTTCTTCTAAACCACGCAACGGATTTTGAAACGGTTTTCACTAATAGAAAGAGCGATAAACAAGGAAGGTTTGTGTATATAATTTGTAAATATTTTATACATCAGGATGGAGTATTCGACCAATCAGTATGAAGTATGAACCCTGACTGCAGTACTTAGTCGCTTGTGTCCATATAAGGCCGGACATTTCAGAAAAATCTAAACAATCTAACGAAGTGTTTTCTGTCTCAGTGTTTAATGCCTTAGTCTATTTCACTGACTATATATTTGTGTCTCCGTCTTTGATGTTTTTTTTTGTTTCACTGACTGTATATCTATGGCTGCTGATTTAAATTTCTCGTCCTTTAACGGTCCTGTCAAAATTTATCCATGTTTTTAATTCTTATCGTAGCATTTGTACGTTTAAGCAGATATAGGTAGCTCAGCAGATAGCGGTAGCTCAGCAGATAGCGGTAGCTCAGCAGATATCGGTCTCAGCAGATATAGGTAGCTCAGCAGATATAGGTAGCTCAGCAGATAATTTAAATTTCAAAATAGGTAGTTGAGCATGTGGACATCAGGACTGAACCGGTGTGTACTGATATGTTAGTTACGCGTCCCGCTGAGCAGTCCATGAGTTATGGTCGAAGGTATATTACCAATAGCACCCATCAGCCAATAGTCACCGCTACTGGTCACCGCAGGGTGCACTATATTATAGTTGAACTATTCCCACTTCCTTTATGTTAATGGAACAAGCCGTCAGCGCAATGTGGTTTGCGTCTCCGGAAGCAATTTATACTCAGAATTAATTTGTAATTTGTACGTTCTGTAGGTTGGCACCACATGCATTGCATTGTGATGCTCGTTTGTTAAGGGCCTGACTAAGGCTGAATCTATAAAAAAAAATCGAATGGATAGCCAGTCCTATAGTAGCCATCTAGTAAACAACCGCTCCTAAATGAAAATTTTCTCAACAAAACAATTCTCTTTTCATATTCTTAGTATCAAAATCATTGCTATCTCATCCCCCCAGGGGGGACATTGGAATGTGGTTGCTATTGTGGCGATGTGAAACTTGCCACTATATTGTGAAGTCTACTTTACATTTAAAAACTAATAATTAATAATATAATAATCTTCTAACGCCTTATGTAATTGCTTAGTTAAAATTCTCTGTCGTTGAACATTTAGTCAGTCAGTTATAAATATTTCGTTCTGAAATAAGTTTTAAACTTATTATTATTTTGAACGTCTGTTATTTGAGTTCGAAAATACAACTAGATATAAAATTTATATAAACTAGCTTTCTGACCTGTCAATTAATTAATTTTTTTCCTGAAATTCTTAAATTACGGCAAGATAGTGAACGTTTTAATATTGTTACATTATTATCCTTGGTATTTGTGAAACTTTAATTTTGCCCCTAGCTCGTCGTCTTCTGTCAAAAACATTTTTTTTGATACTGTTTTTACATGCATAACAGTACGTAAATGCACATTCATACAGTGAACAGTACCCACCGTACCACTAGCGCTGCTAGTGAGAAATTTTTCGTACTTCATGAAAAAGGGTCATTGAAAATAATATCTAAACTAAAAATGTATACCTACCTCATTATGCCCAACCCTGTACAAAGAAAAATCGTTTTCAATGTGGAGAGTATTTCCATTAGATGTGGGCGTGGCGCATTTTCTTCAATAAAACGGATGTCGCATTTTCTCACGGTTCAGATATTTGTATTCTTGACATAGTTTTTCCGTTTGAAAAAAGGAATTATGAGAGAGTTTTCTCTGCATGATCGATCCGAGGCATTTAATAGTGATGCGCGGTTACGAGGTGTTTTAGTCGATTGTCTCGATTGTTCAAACATCTGGGTGACTCTCAATGGTTGTCACTTGGACTCGATTGTTGTTGTTTCATACTTCACCGAGACCGAGTCGCATAGTACTGAATCGAGCCACATAATTTACAATCGTTCATCACTCAACAACTGTGGTCGAGTCGATGGTCGATTGTGCAGTAATCGCGAAAATACGAATTCAACCGTGAAGAGATCACAGAGTAGTGAGTACCGACTAAACAGTGAACAATCAACGAGTCGCGTGAACGTCAGTCGACTAGCATATAACCTTGAATCGCGACTATATGTATTCTCATTCGCTGCTATTGCTATAACCTATGTGGCAAATAATCGACTTGAACAATCGAACATTTCGATTGTTAAATCAAACTTCGATTGTTATTATGAACGATTACAATTGTTTCGATTGTAAAAACATCTCGTAATCGCCCATCACTAGCATTTAATGCCCCAGTTAATACTTCAGTTGCAAGACTGAATGCTAATGTTTCAGGAAAATAACTCGCGTTTCGCCACCACTTACAAAGTTGATTGTTCTCTGCGGTGAGCTAAAATGGACTCTCGCATATAGTGAATCAATAAGTCTGGTTCGGAAATAATAGAGAGTGACTCATCCACTTATACGACACTACTATACAGTGTGTAAAACGTAGACTCGAACATAGGGAATATACAATGAGATTTTTTTTTAATGATCAATGAGACAGCTTTCCCTCTTCTGTGTCGCATTGCCTAGGTAACCATGCGGAATGTTTGTTGTCGTTTAAATTCAAATTTATTTTCAATATTTTATTAATAACTAATAGTCCGCGAGGCAGCGTTGCAAATGAAAAAGTCATAGTATGCCGGCTGATTTTGATAGCGATAGTTGATCTCGTACAACTAATCATTAAACCGATCGTCAGCTGTTCAAGTAGCGGTGGGCAGGGTGTGGGAGGCTGCGAAAGTGGTAAAAAATTTTTTTTGAGTAATAGTACGCCAGCTGAAACTTTTTTTATAAATAGTTGACATCATAGTGAGTTTAAAAAAAAAATGTGAGCCATCGCGGGACGCCTGGCAGATGTGAAACATTTTTATAGCTTGAATCTTTTATTTATTGAACTTGACAAATTTATCAAAATAAAATCTAGCCTATATCACTTAGGGATAGTATGCAGTATGCACAGTACTATGCGTCTCGGTCTCGGTGAAGTATGAAACAGCAACAATCGAGTGCAAGTGACAACCATCGAGAGTCATCGAGATGTTTGAACAATCGAGACAATCGACTAAAACATGTCGTATCGCGCATCACTAAATAAGACAATGTTTTTTATTGTTTGCTTTATCTTTTAGTTTATGATTGTGTCGATATTTTTTGGGGGGTGCAATTTTTTTGAGAGGTGCAATTTTTTGGGGGGTGCAATTTTTTTGGGGGGTGCAATTTTTCTGGGAGGTGCAATTTTTTTGGGGGGTGAAATTTTTTTGGGGGGTGCAATTTTTTTGGGCGGTGCAATTTCTTTGGGGGACAACAATCGAGTCTAAGTGACAACCATCGAGAGTCATCGAGATGTTTGAACATCTCGTATCGCGCATCACTAAACCAGACAATGTTTTTTATTGTTTACTTTGTCTTTTAGTTTATGATTGTGTCGATATTTTTTGATTTTTATTTAGCTGCAATGGAAAGATACCACGGCGCCTTTACTTTATCATAAATATAAGATTTTTTTGAAATTGTGAAAATAAATATAATTTAAATTGAAAATAAACAAATCATGAAGATCCGCGTTTAATAAAATTAAATATATAAGTTCAATAATTAAAAAATATTGTATAGCCTACCTCAGAGGCAGCAATACGCCGCATTGTTATATTATGTCAATAGTTGAAGGCACGTGACTCTTGTAGAGCGTCAGTTGTTTTGCTCTCCGCCCTCAAATCGATTTTCGGTATTTCATTGACTTAAAATGTCACTTTACAGGGCTACCAATGTTTAAAAGAAAGTTATAAAGACTGTTACAACACAATTTATTACATTGACAACGGTGAAGAAACAATTTAAATGCCACTGCCGGGACTCGAACCCGAAACTTTCAGGTTCGAGCCTCAGCAGTGGCTTTTATACTGGGTAGCAGAACACATAATCTGGTTTAACCAAAACCTAGCATTATGACCAACTAAATGCTGTACAAAAAATAACCCATTTTTTAAAACGATATTTTTTCTAAACTTTGAAACAATATTTTCCTAGACATTTTGATCAAAATTTAGCTTGATTTATGCTATGTAGATCGCAGTAACTTCCGGTAGAGAGTATTTTAAAGAAAAAATGTAAATTATTTTTTAGGCAGATGACTTGAACTCAAAACATGAATTTACTGATTTTCTGCTGACTCAGATTGGTGTAGCCCTTGCGATCGTGTCTACATACCACGACGGCATATTGGTAGGTGATCCGTTTCCTGCGGCCCCAACGGTAGACGTTTTGTCGTGTCCTAGCATGTCCCCAGCTTATTGAAACCGTGCAGGATTTCTGTGCCTCAGGTTTTTTTTATTGAAAATAGTGTAAAGGTTTATTATCTGTCCCACTTCTGATAATAGGGTAGATGACTAAAATTTGTTTGTGTTATATTAATAGAGCAGTAAATTATGAACAAAATGACGCTTAAATCTCTTCATTCTGATTTCAAATAAACTCAAAAATAATTTTTGAAATATTTATGTTAGCCCCGCCCGCTAAAAATCGTTTTTGCTCTACTCAAATATGACGTCATAATTTTATAAAAGTTCGTTTATATTAGCTACAAATATTATTTAAAGACCCACAGAGTGTTGAAAAATACCGTTTTGTACCTATGTAAACAATCTAAGCTGCGTTGCTATGGATACATGTATTTTTTACTTAAAATTGACGTCACGCGGTGTTTTACGTCACGTGACAAATAGATTAAAAATCATGATTTTATTTATTAATTTAAATATGTTTACGAAAGTTAATTATTAAAAATAAAAATTCTAATAAATATTTTAGAGCATAAACTTTCATTATAACAAAGTTTTATATTGATCACTGTCCACTGGCATGTACCCTATTGTAATGGTACATCTATCCCACTTATGATCATTGATAAAGATTTATCAATAGTTTTAACAATTATTGAAAGTATCAAAGATACGTGCGTTTTCTGATACGTATAAAAAAGTGGGTGTGTGCTTATGATCACACGACAGAAATGAAAACTTGATTAAGTACTTATATGCAAAACATACATAATATTATAATATCATTTTATTATTATAATACGTAATAATAAAAACGTAATTCTTGAAACGATTTGAGGTACCTACAATTTGGGCGTGCAAAAAAGTCGCAAAAATATTAGATCTGTCAGATTTATGTGAGGTTATGTCTGTCATTTTGACGTTTATGAATATTATATGCGGATTCAATATTTCGTTCTTAATTTTACGTTTCCGAAAATTATATGCGGATCCAATCGCTCTGTCTCCCTCTTAACAACGTTAAAAGTCAGAGAGAACCGACCTGACAATTTTCATCCCTAGGGATGAAAACGCTCAGTTTCAAACCGCTAAACAGGTACCGAAAATTGAATTTTCAATAACGGCTTTCTGAAAATGATTTTTTCTAGTATTGCAAAGTAGGTAACACATAGGTATTATGTAATTGGCTGCTTTTCCAATAAACCCTATCATTTATTGACTATATTATGTTAACTCTGAAAAATTTTGGACTCGAATCTTTTATCACCTGGACTCTTCATAATGCTTTCGTAATATAACGACATAGGTTCAACTCTGGACTGTTTAAACTCAACAATATTCCGCCGGGGCTTGTGGCGAACTTTGTTGTAATTCGAAGCACGTATTTTTCACTTTTGTGTTGTATTTTTTAATATTTCGCCTGATTGAAGGCGCAGATATAAACGCTGGTTTTTGACAGGCTTTTTCTCTTCTCTTTACTGCAGAGGTCTGCTTTTTTTGAAAATATTGCCTTCGATTGTCTATACAGGGTGTATCACAGAAAACCGAACATAGGGAAAAGTACATAGTACAAATTAGTTAAGATCAGAGATTGCTTTGCCCTCTATTCAGAGGTCGTTACCATGGTTACCATGGTGTACGTATACAGTAACAAATGCATATTGCTGTTCATTTGACAAAATCTGGATGAACTTAAAGACAAAATCGTCGAAGTATGTTTCAATATGACTCCTGTAATGTTAGATAAAGTGAGACAAAGTTTTTGTAACCGATTAAGCCACTGCTTAATTCAAAATGGAGGTTTATTTGAACATTTGCTTTAATTTTTTATTTTAACTGTTTGTTTTGTTTAATTATTAGTTAAAAAAATATTTTCTTAATAAAAAATTGTTTCATTAATAAAAATAAATTCATTTAATATTGAAGAATTTATTTTAACTGATTTTTCTAATTATTCATTATTAGCTATTATTGTTTTTAAATAATGGTTAGTCAGCGTTACCATGGTACCCATTCTCATATGTGGCCAAAATAATCGTTGATCCTAACTAATTTGCACAATGGAGTTTTCCCTATGTTCGGTTTTCTGTGATACACCCTGTATAGCTTTTGTGTATATCTTTTATAATCTCCAGATAGCAGATAAGAAAAAGAATGTGTTCAAATAAAAATGTATTAGATACATAAAAAATAAGCCGTGACGTGGGTTGATCCGAAATAAATTTTATTTCGGATCAAAATGACGTTAACACGCCTCGATTGACACCCTTACGAAGTCGATATAATTTTTTATTCGTGAGATATTGTGTAAAATCTACTTTTTTGGAGTCTATTTGGTTAGGAAAAAAGAACGGCTGATCCGATTTTGAAAACATTTCTTTCAGATCATATTTACGTTAATACGCGTCGATTAGCACCCTAACGTATAGTCGATATCATTTTTCATTCTCGAGATTTCGTCTTAGAAAGAAATGAACACATACGTACACACACACACATACACACACACAGACATCTTTCTAAAAATAGTGTAAAAATAGTGTAGTGACCTTGAAACATAAAAATTTGTTATACATTTTGATTTTCGGACCCATTACAATAACTTCCAGTGGGAAGTTAAAAAATGGGTGTGTGCTTATGACCACACGACAGAAGTGAAAACTTCAGATTTTCTAATTTTAAAATATAGGTATATATATAATTTTTTAATAACACAGTTTATTCATAAATATATTAAAATCGGCCTATACAATTAAATTTAATGAATATAATACCTTAACGATAATAAATTAAGTTTTAATGTCATCTGTTAGCGCACTTGTGAACTGCAAATGACTTTTTACTCGTATTAAGTTTTTAGTGTCATCTATTAACACACTTATGAATTACACACTATTGCCAGCATTTTGCAAATACGTGTTCGTGTTTGAGCCGAGTAGCCCCGATTGTCACCGTCGGGTGCGTTTCACATTACTGTTGTTAAAAATTTACAAGAGTTGACAGCGCGAATTAACACTAAAAAACGTATTTTTGCCCGACTAATTTTGATATTGGAAGCTTGTTGTGTACTTCTGTGTCGAGTTTTTTATTTTAAAAATAAATGTTGTATTAAGAGTCAGTTTCCAGTTTTTTTAAATAACGTAATATTATTATGACTAAAAATAAATAAATATTAAAAAATACGCCATACGAAATATACTTTTGTAATATCATAAATAATTAACAAGTTATTTTCTGTCAGCTCTTTTATATTTTTTTAGTAAAAACATTGAAATTTGTTTCACAGAGCAGAATTAAATTTTAAATGAGGTTGGCAACACAAAACATTGCAATGAACTTTTTCAGTTGGTAATAATTAATCAAGTTCGTTTGTTACGCATTTCGGAGTTTCAGGATAATTCTATCTTAAGTACAATAGCAGAACCGTAATTCGACTTTTCCTCCGTGTAATTATTTATTAAACTTTCATTGATTATTTATTAACCATGGAGGTTTGCAATTAGGAGAGAAAAAAGACTAACATTTTGCTCGCATTTGACGTTTGACGATATAGAAATAGACAGCTACCCGAGTCGAAATTTAATAGTAGATTGTATGTCTAGATACGTAATGGGGCATATTACGGCGAGTGATGACAGTATGTAAAAACGAGCGATAGCGAGTTTTTACAGTCACACGAGCAATAATACCATTACGTATGAGACATATATGATATTTTTTGCTATACCCACTACAAAATACCTACTTTTTGCGTCATTTTCAAAAAATTCTGGCAGTTCATTTGCGTCGCCATCTTTTCTTCTAGTGTGCCGCGAAGTTCGTGCAAGTAAGTGATGGCAGGCGCACGCAAGCGTACGCAGGCGTATTGAGCGAATTAACAGAAGTTGCCATGTCAACCGTTATATTCTGCGCTAGTGTAGAAAGTAAACCATTTTCCGCACACCTGCCTGTTAAATGGGTCATTAATGGCCGCTATACATACATCGAAAGTAGCTATTTTAGCAAAAACGCTACATACATCCTCTAGCGCGTAATAGAACCTATTTAGAGAACTGTAAGACCCTTAGAGCTCCTGCATTGAACCTCAAAATCCTACGAATAGCGGGAGCTAATATCACGGGTGAATCTAAAATGAAATATCCATTTTTTTCTTAATTTTTATATTTCGATTATTTTGAGGATTGCATTTTATTCAACACCTCTATTAATAGAAACATTGCCGTCGCTGCTCAGCGCAGTTCTAGCTCCATTGTCCTTCATTTTAGTTTACCCAGTGTCCAGAGTAAAAAATGCCTTTAACAAACATTCGATGTTAGCACGATACATCGTATGCGCTTCTATTTTAGTAAACTAATGCGATTAAAGTCTGGACTATAACCTGCTTTAACTGAAGGCTTTAACCCACATAACTTTGAAATGACATTTCTTGCGTAGGCAGTTTTCCGAGGCAATTAATTCGAAAACAAGTTATTCTGCTGTACATATTTATTAGTTTTCCGAAGAAGTTACCTTCTGCACTCTACATCATAGGCGTGCCAATGGGGAAGTCGGGTTTACCAGCCCCCCCTAATTTCCTAATTTTGTGTTGTAAATATTATGGCGTGACATAGACAAAAGCATAGACGCATTTTTTGAATAGAATTCTTAATTCTTATAGGTATTTAAAATAATATTAAAAACTCGTTTTTATCATTTTTTGCATCGTAATTTATGCCCAAAAAATTCCCATAATCCCAACTATAATACCTACATATTCACAATCGGTAGCGTAGGTTTATTTTTTTTATATCCACTACATAATGAGAAATTAATGACATGAACTTTGGTTTTTCTTACGGACGCCATATTGGGTTTTTAGATATTCTAATTCTGCTTATTTTGGTGTATCACATGCCACATCTAAAAAATTTGTAATTAACGTCCCATATTAGAGACACTGACACTGACAGTCAAATTATAATTCAGTTCTGCCAAATTACGATTTATTATTAATTTTACACTAAAATTTCGCACAGCTTAATTATAATTTGACTGTTAGTTGTTTTTTATGTGTCTCTAATATGAGACGTTATTTGCAAATTTTTTAAATGTGGCATGTGATACACCAAATTAATCAGGAAAATAAGCAGAATTTGAATATCCAAAAATTCAATATGGCGTCCGTAAAAAAACTTGCCATATGAAGTCTACAAGGTATGAGGGTTCGAAATTATAGCTATAGGAGAATATGAAATATTTGATTTTTTCTTTATTTTTCATTAAAAATAAATAAATTGAAAAACATCCAATTACTATTGAATTTTACTTACCACACTAGTGTGTTTGAAAACATTTTCAGCACACCTGCTTATTAAATGACCAATTACAGGCCGCACTGTAAAAAATGGATGTAAAAATACTTTGAAAGTTAAGGTAGAATTCACTCGAGTTTCTAAATGATTTTACATTATTATTTATTTTTACACGGAAAACTTCATAAAAACTTGGACTTTTACTGTAAAGTTAAACAAATTTGTGATTTTTACATAAAGTAAATTAAAATTACGTAATTTGTGTAATATTCCAATAAAGTGTGTAAAATTACAAAATAAAATGTATATTTACATATATAAAATGGATGAATACAAAACAAATTAATGTAAAATTAATAACCACGCATGCGCAGTGTGTTTTTATGGAATCTATGCGATGTTGCGATACCTGTTTGCGATGCCATTGTTTCTTTGTGTGCCTATTACCACATTAATCCCTGGCTACAAATGGACCATCGATAATCTATGTAATCGGCCATCTCATTTCTTACAGTGCGGTATACATTCATGGAAAGTAGCTATTTTGTATAGTGGGTATGGCGAACAATTAATTACAACATAGCAACCGATTTTCTGATCAGCACTGCACATAAAAAAAATATACGCAGCTTGAAGAAGAAATATTTTCTTAAAAAAAATAAGCAAGCAGTACATGTTCCGAATATAAGTTACTGATGAAGCCTAAAATCGATGTACGATAATTCGTGTGCGAGTATCGTATATAAATTGACTGAACGTGCCCGTTACGTCATGCGTGTGTCGATGTGTGTTTCGCCTTCATAACTTACACATCCAGACAGTGGCGGCTCGTGGGGTAGTGCCACAGTGCCATGGCACTACCCCTAATTTTTCAATTTTCTCTAAAAATATTTTTTGTTAATATTTTTATTAATACATTTTTTTAATCAATTTATAAAATTATCGATCGTCCGGATAGCAGAGTTCAGCCTAAATCGCACAAATTTCCTAAAACATTTTCACCACGCGATCAGTAACACGTATCCTGTGCCATTTAATAATAGGCACAGTGTAAACAAAGCATACCTTACGGTCCTTATATGTGAGCAAGAGAGATAGAACTATGACTCATGATTTCCCTATGCTGTAATACTAAATCTAAATGAAATGTGTGCCAGGCACATTATTGGCGATATTCTGTTTGGTCATTGTTGGAATTTATACGCATTGTTGTTTCGGTTAAATGTAATTGTTGATAACAATTTTGTTTCATTATTTGACGGTTTGCCAGAAATGTGTAGAGGTCTTGAACTTTATTAAACTGTTTTTTTTCGGATTTCTATTGTTGCACTTTGTCCCAGTGTGTACCTACTTGTTTAGTCAAACATAGACAGTTGCGTGGATAGTCACTAGGTAAGTTATTTTCTATGTTTTATAGGTACTTCTTTTCTATTTTGACCTTCGTTTTGGCACCACCTGTCTAAACAGGCACGAGCCGCCACTGCATCCAGAGACCGTATCCCGTTACATCCTCATCGTCTTCCCGACTTCCAGATAAGCTGTTTGCTCTGGAATGGGAACGCAAAGATAGGTGTTATCGTATTTCCTGTAGTTCACAGATAAAACTGGGTTTGTTCATTCACCGGTTGACACTGATTCAGTGTAACGAACGTCTTCGAGATCTTTGCTCTAAAATTTATATGACGTGTCTCCCAACTGTATTTCTCAAGCGTTCCCCGGAAATGATAGCCCCTCCCGACTGATTGATTTAGTTAGGGGTGGTCATTCTATAAAGATTTTTATGCTCCCCCTATTATTAAATCTAGTCCTCCAGGAATCTAGATCTTCTTATGATCTCTAGATTATGATCTACTAACCGTTTTCATTGTATTTATCATAAAATATTTTTTCGACTCTATTGGGAACTGTCAAATGGGCATATACCTGGTGGTAGAAAATTTTACACGGATAAGGTGAAAATTTACATGCTAACTGTGTAAATTTCATTATCATACTGTACTACAATAGTTAAATCGCTGATGCCTGACAAATTCAGCACTAACGATATACAACGTGACTCTGTAATGAGTACCATAAATGATACAGGGTGTGTACCCCCCTGTTATGATAGCATAACCAAAAAGTCTAAAACCTTCCCACATAATTTATTTCGGTGAAAATCGTATGGAAATTGGTTGAATATTTTCCGAGATTATCGCATTTTAGACAGGCGA
This sequence comes from Mongoloraphidia duomilia, assembly GCA_039654895.1. Classification (NCBI taxonomy): domain Eukaryota; kingdom Metazoa; phylum Arthropoda; class Insecta; order Raphidioptera; family Raphidiidae; genus Mongoloraphidia; species Mongoloraphidia duomilia. The sequence goes on from CM077524.1 coordinate 3,934,706, forward strand.
ACATGCCTATAATTTTTGACACAAATGTAGCGAACAGAAAAACATGTGTCATCGTTGCCTGTTCACGGTAATTCAGTTCTCTCCATTATGCACACTGCACTACATAGCGCGAAAAACATAACCCTATACTATTGCTGTCGCGCAGTCGGGTAAAATAGGTTTGTTCTTTCGTGAAACATGATCCGTTCATCGAATTCAGCTGCGAAAACAGTTAAAGTATCATTTTGCAACTGTTTGTTCTACTTTAAGAAAATCGTCTTGTTTTTCAGAACACCCCATTCTTGTCGTTTGCAGGATCAGTTTTCAGCTATGAAGTGTCAGTAGTACTATAATTCTAAATGGATATTTAACTATATAAATTGAAATAAACATTTATCTTTGTAGAACTCCTTAGTGACATTTTATTGTTTAATAGAAATTTGATGATCTTTCATTCGCTTAAATATATTATTTTCTCTTTCTTTATAGACCGAGAGCTAGTGACAATTTTTTGGTGTTATTTATTCAAGGCCTTATTTTTTTGAAGATGTTGAGAGAGGCATATTAAAGAACCCTGAGTAAAGGATTTTGCTAGATTGTGATATGGGAGGGATGCAGACCGCCCCCAACATGTAACAAAAAAATGGTCACAGTTATTATTGCTTCAAGGCTGAAATTGTTTGTATAGCTTGTCGGTGACCCAATAATGCCATTATAATATTTGCAGATCGATAGATCAGTATTAAAGGGGTGATAGATCACCTTAAACGCGTCATGTACCCGACGAAATTTATATTATTAGTTCAAGGTTCAAATTTTAATATGCTGTTGCGGCAACTGTTTTAAGCATATATTTCAAATTGTAGAACAAAATGTCTGAATTAACCTACTTGCAAAACGATATAAACACCTAGGCGAGCAAGTTTCCCTCTAAGAGAGAGGGTTAATACCGATATTTTGTTCTGCAAATTGAAATATATGCTTAAAACAGTCGCCGCAACAACATATTAAAATTTGAGCCTTGAACTAATAATATAAATTTCGTCGGGTACATGACACGTTTAGGGTGATCTGCCACCCCTTTAATACTGACAAATCGATCTGCAAATATTATAATGACATTATTGGGTCACCGACAAGCTATAATACAAACAATTTAAACCTTGAAGCAATAATAATTGTGACTATTTCTTTTGTAACATGTTGGGGGCGGTCTGCATCCCTCCCATACCGCTATCTAGAAAAATCCCTTACTCAGTGCACTTTAATATGCCTCTCTCAACATCTTCACAAAAATAAGGCCTTGAATAAATAACACCAAAAAATTGTCACTAGCTCTCGGACTATTACTACAACGACATGATAAAAAAAAACTCGGGTCGCAGTGCCAAAACCCTGCCGACAATATAGTGTATTTGCTAATACTGACATTGTGGCTTTATTATGTAAACTTAAGTTTGTTTTTAAACAAAATAAAAAATTTAACCCCTTAATACATCCCTTAAAATAATATTTTTTTTCTTAATTTCAATAATATTATCAATGCAACCTTTGTACCAAATTAAATACACCCTTCAGTAAGTAAATCACTATCCGCAAACCAGTGTTTTCATAAAATTTTTGTAAGTCCAGTCCTGTCGGGCCGATTTTATTAAAATTTTAACAGCACATTTTAATCTTTACTAAAGGGTTAAATTTTAATTTTGAAACGATTCTGAGAATTTTTTCGGTATTTTTGGGCCCAAAAACTTTTTTCAACCCCTAAATACTACCCTTAAATGGTCCGATCGGGCCCATTTTAAATAGGCTTCGTGCGGTAATGGGTTCCAATGTGTGTACCAAATTTCGTTTAAATCGATTAAGTCTGTGGAGAGTTATCGTGTACACACATATATATATAAATATATATATATATATGTATATATACATACATATATACATAAACATTTTCAAAAATGGTGGCAAACTGTTCAGGAGGCTATGAAACGTCGAGAAATTTTGGTCCGACCCCTAGGTCCCGCCATCCGACCGACGCCAATAGTGTATGTGCCATATGGCAAATAAACTAAAAATGACCAATCGAGCAGGCAATGTTATTTTATGTGATCTAAATTATTGCCCATTAATAGAATAAAAAAAAGTGTTGCATTATAAAATACATGAAAAATTTATATTTTACCTGTCTAATTTCTACCTATACCACCTAAAACACAGGGGAGAAAGGCTGTCAGACTTACAGATTTTCAAATGGGAACACATATACATAAATATTTTTAATATTATTTTGCCTTACGTAGACACTTGAGAAAAAACGTCGTCAGCTCTCCGTCTATATCTGCCGCGCCTAAAAAAAGTTTCACTCTAAAAATTACAGTTATAAATAATTTAATACTGCGTATATTTGTCATAATAATTTGAAACCTGAGAAAATAAAGTTGATGTTGGCAGTTCTGGCAACTGTAAAACATGAAATACGGCATGTAACAGTCCAACTGATATTGTCGCAATGTTTCTCTTTGTTACCGTTCTTTGTCATACGGATGGTATGTCATTATCGCATGAACATTGATACTGTATACACACAGGGGGTGGCGCTGTATCGGAAACTCGTGTCCAAACATTGCACGCCCACCTATGCAATCACCGCAGTAAACTAGAGATGAAAATAAAAAACTTTTTAACAAAAAAAAAACCTCCTTCAAAAAGTCACTAAAAAGAGGAAAATAATGAAATTTTGAGGTCTGCGTATCCGATCGATTTGAAATTTTGTACACATATGTATTCCCGATGACAATACATGAATAAATCGTTTTTAAAAATGGGGTTCAAACGGGGATGTAGGGTTTTTATGACTAATCAACGCCCAGGCTAAATCGCTGAAGCTAATGAAATTTGGACAGTTGGTTTCTTTTCTGACGTAAGCATCCACTAAGAAAGGATTTTTCGAAATTCAACCCCTACGGGCGTCAAAGGGGGGTAAAATTTTGAAAGACTAAAATGAACAAAATAAATATTAGTAAAAAAAACTTTTTAGAGACAAGCTTTTATTTAAATGCACTAAAAAGGAAAAAATATTTTTTAATAATTTAGGTTCATAATTATAAAACCGTGGGTCGTGACTTTAGAAACTATCATAGAGCTCACGACCCACGCTTTTATAATTATGAACCTAAATTATTAAAAATTATTTATTACTTTTTAGTGCATTTAAATAAAAGCTTGTCTCTAAAAAGTTTTTTTTATTAATATTTATTATTTTACAATAATGATGTGCTTTTGATAAAGTATATTTTCACTGGTTATGACAATACAATAATTTATCTCATTCTAAGAAATTGACTGTGGAATTTGAAAAAGAAAAAAAATAAAAAAATCTCATATTGGTACTTATATTGATATTTCTAGGAAATTTAAAGAAAATATGAACGAAAACGTTTCAAGGTCTATTATATACGTCAAATATACGAAATATATCCACAAGACAAGACATTTTTTCTGGGAATTTCTAATAAAAATGCAAGTGTAATCTGTGGTTTCAAGTTAAAGTAGCTTATGTTGAATTTTCAGTAAAATTGTAGTTTAACTGTCTCGTTGAAAAAGTAGTCAAAAAGGTAGTTACTGTTACAAAACTGTTTTCTGAGTTGGCGGAATAAATATTTATTTACAATATTTAAAAACACAATAATAATGAATGCAACAACGAAAAGTCAGTTCTAACAATCAACACAAGTAAACAATAACTAAACAGTAATTACAAAGCAAAACAAAACAACTATATACAATAACTCGTAATTATTACCGCTAGTCACTACACTAGTATTTATTTTATCAATTTGGTTATTTATATCGCGGCAATAATAAGATTGCAGAAGTAGGCGGTCCTAATTTGAGCGCGAAATTTAAAGTGGAGTCGATTGGCGTTTAAAAATGTATGGGGTTTAACGGAATATTCGTTAATATTCTCTTAAAACGCATTTCTTACCAAAACAATGGCTGTTTCATAAAAATAATTAATAAATCCCGTCATTATTGGCTACAAAACTATATTATTTCGTGGGAAATAATATTTTATTTGAAATTAAACATTTATGAAAAATGAATATCCTAACTTGATTCAGATTCAGCCAGTGACGTTTATTCTAACCTAACCTCGTTGACGTTTGTCGAGGTATAATTTAAGCAATTTATAATTAGAAATTCAGTTTGTTCATTCCATTTGGAGTTGAAAAAGTGTTCTGAAGTCGTCTGAGCTACGCTAGATCAAGGGAGGGTAAGCTAAAAGGATAAAAAAAATGTTTTCATCAATTAGGTATTGGATATCTAGGTATTATTTTAGCTTTTTCCTCAGTCGGAAATTTAAACTTTTTGCAGTCACAATTTTCATTATAACTGCGTTCAGGTACAAGACATCAACCCATAACAAATTGCTTTAATTATTAACGACGACGCATTTCAAAAAACGAGGTTATGTCTGTGGAACGAATGAAATTTGACAGTTGTATCGTGTCAATGGGTGAAGGGGAAGGGAAAGACTGATTCAATTCACAACGTACGTTTAACCCAGATTCTATTTAGAAGGAGACAGTTGCGACTCCGCCACGCCTTCCTTTCCTAATCTATTGCATTAATCTTTTCCATAACTACCAGATTAACAAAACCCGCCTATGTTGCGTCTTATGTGAAATTCACTGTATGTGTAGGGCTTGAAGAAATGTTAAACTAACTGAAAACACGAGCGTCTTTTCATTTTACATTTGAAGTGAGTAAAACAAGAGGAAAACCGCCCAAGGGAATTGTATCTACATTTATACTATGCGTAATATGACACGAATACGCCGTCGAGGAAGACTGATTGAAAACTGATGTTAGGACCCTGCGATTGAACACTCTAACTTCGATTTTTACTCTAAGGACTCTCGTGTCTATCGGATTGTCGGCTTCAGAAGTATTACGTGTCCAAGTTACATTCAAGATAGATATTGTTACGGATCACCCTGTATATAAACGACAGGCAAGAGTTCTGAGAAACGGTTCCATGACATTTGATCCCAGCAATTTGATACCACGACATTTGATCCCACGACAATTGATCCCAACGACATTTGATCCCAACGACAATTGATCCCACGACAATTTTTTGGGATCAAATGTCGTGGGATCAATTGTCGTTGGGATCAGTTGTCGTGGGATCAAATGTCGTGGTATCAAATTGCTGGGATCAACTGACGGCACACCCTGAGAAACGGGGTCCGCTTACTGTAACAACTGGTACCTGCACGAAAATTCTAGAGAAAGCGAGAACACACTAGGCTTATGCCACGCAGCCTATATAAACAGCAGTGCGTGAAGAGTCAGTCAACGGTGAGTCACGCATTCAAGTCTACGTTGGAGCAGTAAAATAAATAGTGCCGTGATATAAATAACCAAATTGATAAATAAATACGAGTGTAATGGAAATAATTACGAATTATTGTATATAGTTGTTTTATTTTGCTTTGTAGTTACTGTTTAGTTATTGTTTAATTGTGTTGATTGTTAGAATTGACTTTGCGTTGTTGCGTTCATTATTATTGTGTTTTTAATTATTGTAAATAAATATTTTTTCCGCCAACTCAGAAAACAGTTTTGTAACAATATTGTATTGTAGATTAAAATTACGTTCCTAGGATTATGATCATATCGCTATCATAATCCTATATAGGTAACATAGTTGTCTCAGCTGCTGTCAGTGCAAAAAAGTGAAATGCGCAATATTTTACTTGTTTTTTTACAAGTTCATGCGAGCAGCTGACGCACAATCCCCCCTCCACGATGCAGCTGACAATTTTTTTCAACTCACTATGATGTCAACTATTTATAAAAAAAGGTCAGCCGAAGGTACTTTAAAAAAAAATTTTTTTACCACTTTCGCAGTCTCTCACACCCACACCCACCGCGGGTGCGTCAGCTGACGCTTGGTTTACTTATTAGTAATACCAGATTTATCGAAAAAGATAACAATCGATCGACGTAAAAACACTACCTAAAATGCAACGCTAACTCCCGGGCTAAATTAGGTCTTATGACCCATAGCTTAGTACAAAATTGTAAATCTTCTCAATGTTATTTTCCCTATGTATACATCAATCTGGGACACCCTGTATACTCAGCCGCTTCGGAACGTTTTTCTCCATTTCGCAAAATTTGATCTGATTTGCCTGTACTTATATCTAAGTTCAAAAATGATTGACGCTTATGTAAGTTCCAAATCTTCATGGACTCCGGGCTTGTAGGCCGTGGTCCGGTGGTATTTCTACCTGACGTTTCGTCTACAACTGCGGTAGACATTCTCAAAGGCGATGGATGTAGCAGCGGTCGAAGTGTCTTCCTGCCCCAAGGAAGACACTTCGACCATGAAGATGTGGAACAATGCCGGCCGTGAAAGCTTGCAGCACAGCTTATGTAAGTGTTTTTCTTTGCCACAGCCCTATTCTTCACAGTTGACATTTAACAAGATTAATAATAATAATGCGTTTAACGTCCGTTTCTCGACATTATGTCATAACAGACGCCATTCGCACCATTACTATTTTCCATTTTACCACTTCCCGTTGTTTTCTGAATTTTTAAACTTCAACTTTTTTTTAATAGCAATGTGCGAATGGAGGAACTATAGGAAATTAGGATAAGGTAGACAATTTTGGGAGCATTATAGGAGTTTGACAGGTAATCGGCCATGGCCTTGCTTAAGGAATCATCTCGATAGTCATCTGGAATAATTGAGGGAAACCATGGAAAACTTCAAACAAGATGGGCGGCGACAGGAATTACCGTTTCCCGACGTGAAGCAGTAGAAAAAAGTCCTAGCCACATCTGCCCCCGTCGGGATTCGAACCCAGTACCTTCCCAATGCAAGTCTAGTGCTGTACCACTAAGCTACATCGCTGGATCATTTAACAAGATTATATTCAGTGACTACACGTATTTCTATACTTGACTTAATGTGAAATAGCTTCAAATTCACTGAGGCGTTTTCATTACACGTGTAAAAGATCAAAAAGATGAACCTGGAAACATGGAAGAGTTTAATAGTCATAGGATGGGTCGGGTGTGCGGTAAGTGGGGGTGAGAGATGGGAGATGATTCGGAGATATTATTACTTGTAACGTATAGTGAAAGTAATCGGCTTTCGAATTCCTTGGAGGATTGCAATGAGAATGGTGTGGAGCATATGTCAAATAAAAAGCTTATGCCTCAGATCAATGGATCACATAAGATATTCGAATGATTCTGTTGATCAGTGGTTTTAAAAGAAGAAATGTGGGTCAGTTTTCATAACGGGCTACCCTGAATGAAAAAAAGCCGAACAAGTGCAAATTTGACTTGTCCGCCGAGGGTTCCATTCCATCAACCATATTATTATTTGCCTTTAAATTTCGAAAACTATATAACTGTTGGAAACATGTGTTTTTATCCCGCCTCTTTATTTCAGTAATAGCAAAAGATTTTTACTTCCCACCTCTACTATGGTAGGGAAGTAATGGATTTAGTCTAAAAAAAAATATTTCGAGATTTTAACAGATCTTCACGTTTTGAGATCCTAGCTATCGTTTAAGATCATTTTCTGACTGATGCCTGTATGTGTGTGTGTGTGTATGTGGTCAATTTTTCGCCTTCGATATCGTAGAAACGGAACAACATACGGCCATGCCGATTATTCTACTGTGTTAGCAACCTTTAACTTAGATCTGATAAGATTTAGAGTCAAATCGTTTCAGTGGATTCTGAGATATTAAAAAAAATGTTCTCAATGTCACGTATTAACATAGGTAAAAAAAAATATAAATGAATTCTAGATGTCATAATATGAAAAAAATGTAAATATTTTTTTTCTCTAAAATGTACAGTTTTCGAGAAAAAAAAATATTTTGCTAAAAAAAATAAAAATTGTACTTAATCAAGGTAGGTAACCAAGATTTTTGCTATATTAAAGCTAGCCATCAGTAAATCACTAAACAAAAAAGAAAGCCATGCTTTTTTTCAAAGAATAAAAAAAGAGTGTTTATTTTTTGCAAATATTTACTAGGTGGGAAGTATAGGACTGGTCATCAGTACGAATTTTTTTTTTGATAGGTTAACTTATTGTACAGCAGTTTCTGGCGATATTTTCGAAAATTTATTATAAGAATATATTTGTAATTTTAAATAAATAATTTAGTGTTTTTCGTTGAAAGTAAAGTGAGACAGAAATTTTACAGTGCTGTAAATTCTAACATTGGCGAAACAGAATAGCATCATAAAAAATAATTGTGTTTATAAGACCTTTGCCACGGTTTTTATGACTATTTGACTTAACTTGACTCTAATGTAATTCAAATGGAGAAATTTAACATGTATTGGGACCCGTCAAATGAGCATATGACATCTGGTGGCAGAAAATTGTATCAAAACGGGGGAAAATTTTACATGCTAACAGCGCAAATTTATCGTGAAATTGGTTATTACAAGAATAAAACAAGTAAAATAAACAAAAAGTTTATCGGAAATGGAATTTGCGACGTTTTCTAATATCATGGCATTAAACACTATCAGTTATTGCCTTGTAAAACTTACTTTACAGCGAATTCTTTTTTAATGAAATGTGGAAAAACGTTATTTATGAATTAAAAAAATATTTTATATTAATAATAAGATGTACTCATTATCATACTGTACTACAATAGTTAAATCTCTGAATATTGACAAAATTAGGACTAATTATGTGCATACAAATATTTTGAGGTTAGTAACTTACCTACTTATTACAATATAACATATTATGTTGCAGTTATGTGTTTACATTATTCACCTAACACAGCCTTAAAGGAGCCTTGAACGGATAATTAATTTCGTGGAGATTTTCTTTTAATTTTGATGTTTTTAAGCAATATGCCGTAAAGATTACTACTTTTGACAGTTTATTTTTCATGTATTTTTCTCGTTATATTTCCGACATTTGATAATATGTTCGGCTTTGAGAATCTGTTTCCTTCAACGAAATTCTTTTGTACCGGCCCAATCACAAATTGCACTTATATATTTTATCATTTCTTATCACTTTGAAAATCATAAAATTACACGCAAAAGTAGGTATACCCCGTATATGAAATTTCCCCCCTCTGCGCCATGTTTTTTAAACTCCACCTATCTGACGGATCCCAATAAAGTCAAAATATGTTTGTTGAAATCAAACGCACTGTATGCATTATTCGAACATCAGATGTCATAGTGTAGCAAAACCCCAGATGTTACGCCGCTGGCGACAATAGAAGCATCGAGAACAGGTAACAATGCTGAGGCGTGGCATGATATCGAAGATACGGGTAACCACCAGAATATTCTGGAAAGCGCGCGAGCGTGCGGGGTCAAGCTGCTAGCTCTATATAAGCAGGGGCAGTCACCGGCAGCCGTGAGTGTCGATTTGAAATAAATACAACATATAAATTGTTCAGTGTTATTAAAGTGTTTCAGTTCGTTTAAGAATTACTGTTCGTTATTATTATCGTTTGATTGTTAACATTGACATACAGTTATTGTATTTGAATTGTTGTTACATTTTTAATTATTGTAAATAAATAATTTATTCCACCCACGTAAAAAACAGTTTTGTTACAATATTATATTATGCCTATTTGACAGATCCTTTTGAAATCACTGCAACTAAAGAATTATTTTAAAAAACGTTTTCTTCATAATAACAACGTCCACTTGTTGAGAAAGCCTGTTGTTATAAGTAAAAAGAATTTTTTTGTGGTGATTCGCTTTTTCATCAGAAGATTTATAGATAAGAAAAGACATCAACGATTTAATGTCGTGTTGGTTTCCGATGAAATATCATTTCTTTGACTCCGTGCTTTATGACTGGAAGATATTATGAATGTTCCATAAAATATTGGACATTTGCGGCCTCTTTCCCGATTTTAAAGTTTTATATGCTCCTTTTCAGTGTATTTTTCCGTATACAGTGTGATTCAGAAATAGGGGCGGAAAAAATTTCACAAATCCCCTCTCAATTTAAGTTACATCCTATATTTGGTTAGCTTCGAGATATATGAAATTATAAATGAATTTTGTGCCAGATATAGTATTATAATAATTATTAAATAGACAGTTGCCAATCCACAAACATAGTATTACTATATGAGCCCTCCACCTACTAACAGTAGTCATTTTGTGTGTTTTTCCAGGGTCTGAGTCCTGTGTTTGTCTTGGGTTCCTAATGCTGCGAGAGCCTGTGGCGAGAAAACGTGTTGGTTTCTTTAATCATTGCTTGTTTAATACTTATCATTTTGTGTCTGGCACATCGGATTAAATTCTTGGAGCCAAGGGGGATTTTCTAAAAAAAATTCGCGAAAATAATTTTTTTTTGCCTAATCAAAATGTCTATGGTTTTAATTGATCTTTAGTGGATCAACAAACAAATAAGATAACCACGCTTTTTATATTCAGAATAAGTCCGCTATCAAACCCCAAAAGTCCGCTAGAAAATCCCAAAAGTCCGCTAGAAAACCCCAAAAATCCGCTAGAAAACCCCAAAAGTCCGCTAGAAAACCCCAAAATTTCGCTAGAAAATCCCAAAAGTCCGCTAGAAAACCCCAAAAATCCGCTAGAAAACCCCAAAAGTCCGCTAGAAAACCCCAAAATTTCGCTAGAAAATCCCAAAAGTCCGCTAGAAAACCCCAAAAGTCCGCTAGAAAACCCCAAAAGTCCGCTAGAAAACCCCAAAAGTCCGCTAGAAAATCCCAAAAGTCCGCTAGAAAACCCCAAAAGTTCGCTAGAAAACCCCAAAAGTCCGCTAGAAAACCCCAAAAGTCCCCTAGAAATGTTAACTAGATGACAAGTATAGACTGGCTATCCAGTCGAATTTTTATTAGTGTATTTGCCATATGGCACATACACTATTGGCGTCGGTCGGATGGCGGGACCTAGGGGTCGGACCAAAATTTCTCGACGTTTCATAGCCTCCTGAACATTTTGGCACCATTTTTGGAAATGTCTATTTATATAATATGTATATATATATATATATGTGTGCGGGCAATAACTTTCGAAAGAGTTAATTGATTTTGACGAAATTTGGTAGGCACGTTGAAATCCATCACCGCACGAAGACTATTTAAAATGGGCCCAATCGGGCCATTTTAAGGGTGGTTTTTAGGGGTTGAAAAATGTTTTTGGCCCCGAAAATGCCGAAAAAATTCTCAGAATCGTTTCAAAATTGAAATTTTTAACCTTTTAGTAACGATTAAAATGTGCTGCCAAAATTTTAATAAAATCGGCCAGACAGGACCGGACTTACAAATTTTATGAAAACACTAGTTTGCGGATAGTGCTTTACTTACTGAAGGGTGTATTTAATTTGGTACCGAGGTTGCATTGATAAAAATATTGAAATTAAGAAAAAAAAATATTATTTTAAGGGATGTATTAAGGGGTTAAATTTTTTATTTTGTCCAAAAACAAACATAATAAAGCCACAATGCCAGTATTAGCAAATACACTATATTGTCGGCAGGGTTTTGGCACTGCGACCCGAGTTTTTTTTTTATGTTCTCAATCCTTTGATACACCCTGTATATTGATTTCACATTCGTATGTGAAAATGTTTGGTCAGAAAGGTCAATCAAAAGCGATAATGGAGGATAATTTGAACGGATTGACACTTAATTGACTGATTCATTTCGGATACGTCATTAGGTAGGTACTGTGAATCGAAATTACCAATTTGATTGGTAATTTTTTCGACAAACATTAATGATAGTTTTGTTCGGTTTCGCCGAGTGATGTTAATTGAATATACATGTACATTCGGTTGCTCGCTTTGAACTTTTCCTAGCAGTGCTAATGAACCTCGATTCATACAAAAGCATGTTAAAGAGGAGCGTTCAGAATTCTTTCTTTATGATAATTATATAACGTATATTTAGTATATTGCCAACTTCAATTCGCATATTATAATACTCGAAATCGTCAAAATGACAAACATAACCCCACTTAAATTTCACGTGGATCTTTGCGCGCCCAAATTGCAGGTACCTCAGATCGAATTGTCCATAGAGTGGTTGTGAAAAATAATATGCATTTGCTTGGAACGAAACACAGCGAATTCAACTTCATACAACGCTGTGTTTTGTCCCTAGAAGAAGGGAATGTTGTTGAAAGAAATCAAAATAAGTAATATTATTACGAAAGCCAAGCCGTGCAAAGGTTGGTCCTTAATCAGTCGGTTGCGACGTTGCCAAATCGGTCGTTCAAGGCTTTTGTAGTAGGACCTACGTTGTTCGCAGAAACGGATACAAAAATGTATGTTCAACTGTTATTGTCCGTTTGCGCTCTTTAATAAAAGATAAAAGTCTGGTCGCATGTGCCAGACCCTAACGACAAAATGGTGTATGACGTATTTGCTAATTATACATATGTTCCTTAAGACACATAGGTACTCATTTAAAAATTGATTTAAGCTCGTCTGGAGCCAGGGCATGAGAATAGCCGAGCGTGTAGCTATGCTGTTGTTTACATGGCGTTGCTATGGTTCCTCTATTACAAGTCCCCAGTTCCCGGGTTCTAGCCCGAGAGCTGGTAAAAGTGTAAATTGGATTTTTAATTTATTATTAAAAAAAAATAATTAATTGAAAATATGAATTGGTGCTAGACCCAAATAACCTTAGCTATTGGTGGTCTTTAAAACACAATTTTTCGTCTGGAGCCGGCTTCAGCATACTTCCGTTACCTTGTGGAACATAAAGTAAAATAAAAATTAAAAAAGCTTTTTGTAGAGGATAAATTAATAAAGTATTATTTTGAAAGAATATACTTATTTTTATAATGTAATTTTCTTTTGTTGCAGGTTTCTAAACTAGCTGCCGGCATGAATCTAGGAAAGACATTCTCAAAATAACGTAAGTGATTGTTACTGATTTTTAAAAAGATAATTCAATTTCCTTCAGCCGACAAACTTCTGAAATATAATAGGTCTACAGATGCGCGAATACTGTATTTCTTTCGCTCATATTTTCTTGGAATTCGAACTCAAAAATGTTATTATCGAATATCGACCATCCTGAATTAGTGTTATAGATTCAGGTAAAGATTCAATAACCGATTAAACTTTATAGTAGGGATGCGCCGGGTACTGATTTTTAAATAGCCGGGTACCGGGTATTACCTAAAATTTACACAACGGGTACCGAGTACGGCTCGGCCGAGTAACGAGTAGCGGGTATTAACTGAGTACCGGGTATTTACCGGGTACCGGGTAGACACAACTGAAAATGAAATGGGAATTCCGATGCACATAACCTAACTTTATTAGATCAGATCATGTACATAAGAAATCTGTACTGCTGATAGATCAAAAATCGTGAAGCCAACATACGTGCGGGTATATATTTCTGTCTTTTTTTATGGGAACCCAGCTGGCAGGTTCCTGATTGGCTACTTCCATAGACAAAGACAGAATTTTTAAAAGAGAGCAGGTATACTATTGACCACTGGGGCACTGAGGTTTTACGTCAATGGCATCCATGACATATTTCTTTGTCTTTATATATTACGTTTCAAGTGGTGTTTATACTTCAGTTCATAGAATACTTCAGTTGATAATGATATTATTATGCCCAAAAAGATCCGAAACCTGTGTTTACTTCTTATATCACTATGAATTTCAAGGAATATGAGTAAAAAAACTGTTTTTAACAAAATTAAACTAGGTTACGTTATAATGACAACAGCTGTCAAGCGTTTTGTTTACATTTTGTTCGAAATGAAAGATATCTTTATTTCAACATTTTGTTCAGATGGAACGTTCGTACATCGACCAATGACATCATCGGAATAAACGCGGAATAACTTCGTCAAAAGAGACACAGATATATTTTTGCTCTCTTTGTGGACTTCACTCACCGCACATTGAGTAAATGGACAATCCGCGGTATATAATTAAAGTATATGGATCAGATTGACAGTTCGGTCTTCTTTTATTTTTTTGTTTATTTCATACTTTTTAAACTAACTATATTCACAAACTGAATATAAAAATTCAGAAGCGAACATTAAAAAAAAGTTTCACTGAAAACAAGGACGGTGAGTATATGCAATTATGATGTTGACGATTTCCTTTTGTTTAGTTTGCATTACGTAATATTATACCCTACAGCAGTAACTTGTCAGTATCTCAGACCAAAACCCAGTTGGTGGAAATAAATTTCCACACAATAACGCCGCTTATCTCTGGCAGAGCGGCTCTCTACACAAGCTGTCGTTTGGGAGAGCGGCGTCGCCCCAGAGCTCCAGTCAAGCCACATTGAGAACTCGCACATACAGTGCGTCACTTTGACGCATAGTTACCAACCTTTGGGATTGAAAAAGTGTTGTAATCAGGAAAGATTAAAAAAAATGTGTTTATCTTAAAACACCTTGTTTAATGAGCCATTTTCCTGAGAGGTAGTTGGGCTTGAGAATAGCCGAGCGTTTAGAAATGCTGTTGTTTACATGGCGTTGCTATGGTTCCTCTATTACAAGTCCCCAGTTTCCGGGTTCTAGCCCGAGAGCTGGTAAAAGTGTCAATTGGATTTTCAATTTATTATAAAAAAAAATAATAATGAATTGAAAATATGAATTGGTGCTAGGCCCAAATAACCTTAGCTGTTGGTGGTCTTTAAAACACAACACAACTGAGAGGTAGTTCCTTCAATTATTCACGAGAGACAGCACTTGTGGTAGGTACAAACATTATTTATTCCCCATTAGTGTCGTGTCATTTTAGTGTTATAACTTAATTATTAAATTATTATCGTTAAATTAATTAAATAATTAGTTACGAGTATACCACTAAACTGACCCGACACTAATGGGGAATAAATAATGTTTGTACCTACCACAAGTGCTGCCTCTCGTGAATAATTGAAGGAACTACTCTCAGGAAAATGACTTATTGTATATTGTGCAACTAGGGGGACAGTTGGCGAGTGTGACATTTGCTCGCAATCGCCAATTCTGTCCGAGTTACACACAGTGACGTAGTACTTTTTAGGGTTCCGTGCCAGAAAGGAACCCTATTGTTGTGCCAACGATGTCTGTCTGTCTGTCACAGTCCTCTAACTTCTAAACTAAATGAAATAGGGACTTGAAAATCACACATAATATGTATTACCGCGGCCCAAAGACGGAGAGAAAAACAAAAATTAAAAAGGTTTGTTTAAGGAGGGGGGGCGCTCATACATGCTACGGGGGTCAAAAAACATTTTTGTACCTATTCTTTTGGGGTAGGTATCGTTGAAAAGAGTCTTTTGAGTAGATTATGAATGTGTTTTTATTTTATTTATTTAATAAAATTTTTATTTGAAGAGCAGCTAATTACATAATTGATTCCAGCAAATATCAGAAAAAATCATTTTGACAATCATAATCACAGTCAGGACTCTAACCTGAACCTTTCCACTATCGCGGCGGAATGAGCTTACAATTACTCAACCATGACATGATTACCAATCTAACATTCTCCATAGGAATCAATAGATTTCCACAACATGCGAGTGTTATTAATTATACCTAGGTTGTAGATGTGAATCATCGTGGTAGGGAGAGCTGTTTATGTAGGTGAAATTATTAGATTGGTAATCATGTCACGGTTGAGTAATTGTAAGCTCATTCCGCCGCGATAGTGGAAAGGTTCAGGTTAGAGTCCTGACTGTAACTATGATTGTCAAAATGATTTTTTACGATATTTGCAGAAATCAATTATGTAATTGGCTGCTCTTCCAGTAAAAATTTTCAATTGCAAAACAGCTGTATAAATCTATTTAATATATCAAAATTGTAGGTTTAGCATAACTTACATAGTTTTGAATCCTACTCTTTGCGTGGCTCGACACGCACTTGGCCGTTTATATAATATTATGCGACATTTACTTATAGTTTCATATGCAAAATTAGCTAAATCATGAGTCAGCTAACTTTCTTTTTAACAGATTAATTATTTCAGAACAAAAAAACAGCTGACTTTTATTTTCGAAATGTTTACGAAAATACAAGGAGAATATCTTTTTTACAAAACTTACTCGGAAAAACAAGTAACCTAATAAATCGCTGTGAAAAGTTTATCGTCAATATAGAAAAAACAAAGTTATAGCACATATCTCTTCAGCACATGCGCCAATTTTTTCCCAAAAACAATTGGGATCCGTCAGATAGGTGGAGTTTAAAAAACATGGCGCAGAGGGGGGGAAATTTCATATACGGGGTATACTTTTGCGTGTAATTTTATGATTTTCAAAGTGATATGAAATGATAAAATATATAAGTGCAATTTGTGATTGGGCCGGTACGAATCCTAAACAAAGGAATTTCGTTGAAGGAAACAGATTCTCAAAGCCGAACATAATATCAAATGTCGGAAATATAACGAGAAAAATACATGAAAAATGAACTGTCAAAAGTAGTAATCTTTACGGCATATTGCTTAAAAACATCAAAATTATAAAAGAAAATCTCCACGAAATTAATTATCCGTTCAATGCTCCTTTAAGGCTGTGTTAGGTGAATAATGTAAACACATAACTGCAACATAATATGTTATATTGTAATAAGTAGGTAAGTTACTAATCTCAAAATATTTGTATACACATAATTAGTCCTAATTTTGTCAATATTCAGAGATTCAACTATTGTAGTACAGTATGATAATGAGTACATCTAATTATTAATATAAAATATTTTTTTAATTCATAAATACAGTTTTTTCACATTTCATTAAAAAAGAATTCGCTGTAAAGTAAGTTTTACAAGGCAATAACAAGGCAATAACTGCAGATAGTGTTTAATATTAGAAAACGTCGCAAATTCCATTTTCGATAAACTTTTTGTTTATTTTACTTGTTTTATTCTTGTAATAACCAATTTCACGATAAATTTGCACTGTTAGCATATAAAATTTTCCCCCGTTTTGATACAATTTTCTGCCACCAGATGTCATATGCTCATTTGACGGGTCCCAATAGAACTTTTCCTATTTACATGTCAAACATCCTACCGAAATTTGGATTCGATCCGCTCAGCCATTTGATCGGCATTGTGCTAACAGACATACAGACGAACAGACATTTTCCAAAAGCATGTTTTATACATTCCGGCGACCTTAAGTAGGGAAAGTATTGTAAGGACTCGAAAATAGCCGAGCGTGTAGCAATGCTGTGATTTATACGGCGTTGCTATGGTTCCTCCATTACAAGCCCTCAGCTCGCCGATTCTAACCCGAGAGCTGGTAAAAGATTGATTTTCAGTATATTATTAAAAAATAATAAATATAAATTAGTGCTAGGCCCAAATAACCTTAGCTGTTGGTGACCTTAAAAAAAGAAAAGAAATTATTGTAAAATTGTGTAAAGTGATTTTTGACCTAAATTATGGTATGTACCATTCATTTGTGGAGTTGAAATGGTAAATTACACGATATTTTTTCAAAATTCTATCGAAAATTGTGAAATTATCGCAATTTTGAAATATTGGTTTTCGTTGATAATTTCTGTTGGCATTAATTACCTGTAACGGTTATCAGTATCTACGTTTTAGGTTTGTTGCAATCCATCGTCAGGTTATCCTCCCCCTGTAACTATTCTATATTATACAGTGTAGATTGGTAGCGTACACAGATATCGTACAAAAGCTGATGTAGTATCAACTGTAGAGTGTACACGATACAGTGCGCTGCAAAAGTATTCTTCCTGTACCAAGCTGGACAAAGCACCGAACTTAAGTGCTTGAAGCACCAATCACTTTCATGACAAGCCGTGAGGTGGGTCGTTTATTAGGACTAAAGTGCGACCCTTGAGGTCCACACGACGAACTTCCCAGTTTGATAAATATTTAATAATAATAATTAAATTAGATTTTACACAGAAAAGTAATCATTTTTATCATTAAAACATAATTATTATTTATTTTTAACAATAATTTTAAAAAAACGGCTGGACCGATTTTTATAAAATTTATGTCGGATCAAAATGACGTTAACGCGCCTCGATTGACATCCTTATGAAGTCGATATAATTTTTTATTCGCGAGATATTGTGTAAAATCTACTTTTTTGGAGTCTATTTGATTAAGAAAAAAGAACGGCTGAACCGATTTTGAAAAAATTTCTTTCAGATCATATTTACGTTAATACGCGGCGATTGGCACCCTAACGTAGTCGATATGATTTTTCATTCTCGAGATTTCGTCTTAGAAAGAAATGGACACATACGTACGTACGTTCGTACACACACACACAGAGAGAGAGAGAGAGAGACATCTTTCTAAAAATAGTGTAAAAATAGTGTAGTGACCTTGAAACATAAAAATTTGTTATACATTTTGATTTCGATTTTCGGACGCATTACAATAACTTCCAATGGGAAGTTAATAATCAAGTTTTCACTTCTGTCGTGTGGTCATAAGCACACACCAACTTTTTTTTAGAAAAGGACATTATAATGTTTGGCCTTAAATCACGAGAAATTTCAGTAAATAATTATATTTGAACAAATATTTGTTTGAAGATCGATAAATAATATTATTTTAAGATTAATTAAAGAGCCTCTCTTCACGATCAAAATTTCTTTTCCCACTTACAAACTTGCGTTATAGATCGCTGATTAGAATCACTGTTTCCCGGATGGCATTGCTTTGTAAATTTTATTGTTGAATGTACTTTGTTAGTTACATGTTTCCTTTTTGTGTTTTTATATAAACTGACTGACATTTTGTAAATCCTAAAATTTAGTTTTTATTAAAGTGTCACAAATTTCGTTGTTCTGCAAAGTGTTCCAAAGATAAATTTTGACGCGCACTGTACAATGCACACATTACATGGGACTCGACTGTAATACTGCGTAATATATGTTACGGGCCACACTGCGAAATTAATATATTTCCGAAATATATATATATAACGCAGTCACATCAATTTATTATCAAAAAATAAGTGCAAGCTGAACTTGTGTGATTAGACCAGTAATTTTAGATATATAAATATCACAAACCCTTGCAAAAAAATTCCAATACGAATAATCAATTGATGTCAAGTAGAAATATCGCATTTTCGAAAAAAAATCTGTTTGTTTGCTTAGAACTAGAGAACTATCACATCAATTTCGATAAAATTATTATTAATCATTAGCTTAAAATCTAACTTAAAATTTAAGATACAAATCATTATGTTAGATTATCAGGAACGCGGAGAAAATTTGTACTTGTAACTTAAGAAATTGTGAATACTCACGGACAATAGCAATTTCAATAATACAATATATTGAAAAATTGTACTAGAAATAATTAATAAAAACGCGTATAAAACAGTACAAAGTATCACATTGAAAAATTCCGAAATCTGCCACGCTGGCGCCTATTGCCATTCTGCTCGTAGTCTATAAAATAATCTATACTACTATTATAAAGCTGAAGAGTTTGTTTGTTTGTTTGTTTGTTTGTTTGTTTGGTTGAACGCGCTAATCTCAGGAACTACCAGTCCGATTTGAAATTTTTTTTTGTTAGATAACTCAGTTACTGAGGAAGGCTATATAATATCACGCTACGACCAATATAGGAGCGGAGCATCAATGAAAAATGTTGCAAAAACGGGAAAAATTATTCCTTTTGAGAGCTTCCGCTGCGTAAACGGTTAAAGTTACGCAAAAATCATGTATGCCGGAATTGTTCCCCTTTAAAAGTTCTAAAAAAAAGTCCGCGACAGCATATGTCTATCTTTTAAGGTTGACTCACTATAACTTTTTTTTATGGTAATCAAATTTGTTCGTAATTATAATATTCAAGCGAACGAGCGAAGCGAGTGAGTAGTGTATTTATAATATTCAAGCGAACAAGCGAAGCGAGTGAGTAGTGTATTTATAATATTCAAGCGAACGAGCGAAACGAGTGAGTAATGTAATTATAATATTCAAACGATCGAGCGAAGCAAGTGAGTAGTGTATTTATAATATTCAAGCGAACGGGCGAAGCGAGTGAGTAGTGTATTGCACCCGGGCGAAGCCGGACGGGGCCGCTAGTAGATAATAAAAAGGGAGTCCAATTCTGCTCTATTGCCCGCTAGCGGCGCTAGTAGGCTTCGTACACAATAAACATTCATAGGTTTAAAACACATTCTAAATACTGTCAAATTATAAATTCTCCTACCATATTACTGGCCTCGCCAAGTTTGGTAGAAAGCTCCTTATGCCTACATAAAAAAACAAGAGGGCAGTGTAGCCTAGTAGATAGCGTACTTGGTACCAGCCTCTATACTAGACTGTCGTGAGTTCAATTCCCACCTGCGCTCATGGATGTTTTGTGATGTTATTTAGTTTTAAGTTAGTTGTTATTTAATGTAATTTAAGACGCTAATGACCTAAGTTGTCAACGCGTCTATAATCTACAATAAATAAATAAACATAAAAAACAGATTATATGTTTTTGAACTTACGCTTTAACAAACTTTCGTTTGATATTCCACACGACGGGCTTGAAAAAAAAAATTTTTGCTAAGCCAGTTTTTTTACGGAACACTAAAAATAATAAATCGATAATATGAATTAGTACCAGGCCCAAATACCCCTAACTGCCAGTGGCAATTAAAACAAATTAATTAATTTGAACATAAAAAAAACGATATTAACGTAAATGAATCCTCGGGCAAAAGCGGATAATAATATACAAAAAAATCTCGTTTTGAACAAAATGACTAGTTTTTTTGAAAAATACCCTCGAGCTGCAACATATACATACGTGTGTTTATCCCCTTCGTACTCCGTCCCCGAAACGACCAACCGCTCCGGGGCTTCGGTATCGATCGGTTTCTCCTCGACTCTCATCCCCTATACCACACGCCCCTGTATCCCCTAACACAACTGTGCACTCATACATTCAGACGCGAGCGCCACTGACTGTGTACTAAAATGCGTCTGTAAAAAGTATACGCTCGACATGTTTTATAATGTCTGCAGTACACTATCGCCGAGCTCGCAAGTCGCAGGAGAACTCGCGGAGAGATTAGGTAAAGCGAGTGTCTACGAATGTGTGTGTGTACACATTCGGCGGAGCTCGGCTTCAGTTGTCATTTAAACTACTCAATTCCATATAAACTACGCAGTTAAACACGAGAGTGTACTGACTGAGCTCGCACTCGTTCCCGAGGCGAGACAGGGCGCTACGAGGCCGGCCGAGCGTTGCCAGTACACTCTCGTGTTCGGGTAGTCTCGGTATCCCTCGGCTAGAGTGTAGTGACTGCGCTCGCACTCGCCGCTCGGTTCCTTTGACTCGCGGTCAAAAAATCGACTTTATATACGGAGCGCTCCCGAGGCGAGACAGGGCGCTACGAGGCCGGCCGAAGCATTGCCAGTACACTCTCGCGTTCGGGTAGTCTCGGTATCCCTCGGCGAGAGCGTACTGACTGCGCTCGCACACTCGCCGCTCGGTTCCTTTGACACGCGGTCAAAAAACCGACTTTATACGGAGCACTTCCGAGGCGAGACAGGGCGCTACGAGGCCGGCCGAGCATTGCCAGTACACTCTCGCGTTCGGGTAGTCTCGGTATCGCTCGGCGAGAATGTACTGCCGGCTTTAAAGGTCGTGTACGTACCGATACTTCCACCATTATAGGTTGACCACACACGATCAGTTTTTTTCTCTTTGAAGAACAGTAATCGCACGTACAGTTTAAAATTAAATAAATTTCAATATTGTTTTGTACACAATTTCAACATTTCATCTACAAAGCCTATTTGATGCGGGATCCAGTATTTTAAAGCCTTTTGTGATTTTTTTTCTACCTTTAATTTGTTTTATTTAAATACTAGCGTCCCGCTCTGGCTTCGCACGTTTATTGTGGGCTATGTTTTAAAGATAGGTATAATACTGTTACAAAACTGTTTTCTGAGTTGGCGGAATAAATATTTATTTACAATAATTAAAAATACATAACAATGAACGCAACAACTATATACAATAATTCGTAACAGTTAACTATATACAATAATTCGTAACAATAACTATATATACAAGGACTATTTACATCACTGTATTTATACCAGATTTATTTCTAACGTTTATTTATGTCAGTTATTTACTCAGTTACTTCAGTACTATTTATTTATATCACTGTACTGACTGATTGACTGATTCATATTTATATCCACTTGACGGCACGAGTCACCATTGACTGCCTAATATTTATATGAGACGCACTTGATTGCACGAGTCACTAATGACTGTCTAATATTTATATCAGACGCACTTGATTGCACGAGTCACTAATGACTGCCTAATATTTATATCAGACGCACTTGATTGCACGAGTCACTAATGGCCGCCTAATATTTATATCAGACGCACTTGTTTGCACGAGTCACTAATGACTGCCTAATATTTATATCAGACGCACTTGATTGCACGAGTCACTAATGACTGCCTAATCTCCGTTGAACTGATTACTTGCGTGAGTCACCGTTGACTGACTGACTCCCGTCGACTCGCTAATTATATAGAGGCTGCATGGCTTAAGCACAGCACTTCTAGCGTTTTCCAGAACGTCTAGAATCTTCGCGCGGTTACTAGTTGTTCGGTAAGCAGACACCGCTTTCTCGGAACTGTAGCCAGTCGTTTGTATACAGGGTGATCCGTAACAATACGTTGTCACGCACTTTTTTGAAGTTTTCAGACGCTAATGACCTCTGTTGTCGAGCGTCTATAATCTACAATTCATTCTTCATTTTGAAGTTATAGATACTTCTTTATCAAGGATAAGGCCGACGCGCTAACCACTAGACCACACGGTTCTTTAAAATTCTGTTAGAAGGTTGACGGTTAAAGCTTGTTTTTTCAGTCACCTCATAAATATTAATAAGCAAAATAGCTTACAAAGTTCAATTTTAAAGTCGAAAAAAAAACAACTAAAAGGTACATCGTTAAATTAGCGCTGTGAAAGACGGAGCCTAAGTAAACTAACAAAGGTCGGTTTCGAAGGGTTCAATTAAAGCCTTAACACACCGATCGACGCTTGTGTAAACTGGTTTCATGTAGGCATATAAATAATTTAGCCTAATTGCTAATCAATTCATTCATTTGGTTGGAGTTATTTTATTTACAAAGAATACGTTAAGGTTGTTTCATAAATCATAACATATCGTATGAAAATTCTATGAGGCCATGGTTTCGACTGCACAAAAAATGGGTGTGTTGGTATCGCGGGTACAGACAGATGCGTGAATACCGTTAAATATTGTATTAATACATTCACTTTCATTTATCTTATAAAATCAAATATATGTATTCGTAATATACAGTGTGAGTAAAAAGTCTGGAACTAATTCGATAAAAGGAAAATAATTGAATTTCATAAAAAATCCTCAGACACGTGTCAATTTTATTTTTTTACTGTACATGTTTGTTGATATTTATTGCATTTCGATAGTCTTTTGTTTTCATACTGTGACATCATCGTCAATTTTTTTTTAATGGCACCCCATATTTTTTATGTCATATTTGGATAGTGCTTAAAATTACGAATTCATTGATGTACCATAGTATGAACTTAGCATTCATACTTCTCGAGATAATCGAGTTTGAAGTACAAACAAAAACTCAGGAAAAAAGTGTGATCCATGAAATATTGATACATTTAATAACTGTGAAACTCAAACAATTGAAGGCTCACCAAAATCACGTATTGATGTACGTTTCGTATATTTACAGAACTTAATCCGAAGTTTGTTCAAAGTTTGTCTGAGCTCAGCTTCTCAGAATAGAGCGCTGTGAACCGAAAATATAGGTAAACTTGGGTTTTTAGGGTTCCGTAGCCAAATGGAAAAAACGGAACCCTTATAATTTCGTCCTGTCCCTCCGCCCGCATGTCACAGTTCTTTTTCTTGGAGACTATTATTGGCACTATATAGATGAAATTTGGAAGGTAGGTGTCTTCTATAAACCGCTTGAAAATACGAAAAAAAAAAATTAGCGGTGGGCACTCCATACATGTAACCGAGGGATGAATAAAAAATTCACAGATTTCGCAATCCTTGCAACGATCGAGGACATTGGAAATGATAACAGCATATATGAAACATAATTAACTGTTTATTATACACACAATATTTATCAGTGCACTGTTTAGTTTTGTCAGGAATAACCCTATTATTCTTCTGTTATATACGCGTTCTGCACTTTTGCTTGATTACTTAACTTTTAAATGGATTTTTCTACAGTATTTATTAACATTTGCTCAAAAATAACACCGCAGATCGTCGCAAATACCTTTCGATTAACTAGACATGATATAAAACACATTTCGAAAAAATTGCACTTGTTCAATTTTGCATGATCGTCGCAAATACCTTTCGATTAACTAGACATGATATAAAACACATTTCGAAAAAATTGCACTTGTTCAATTTTGCATGATTGCTCCTCACTTGATCGCGACACCGTTGTCTTTTGACCTTGAACGAAAACTCGTAACTCTGCTCCCATATACGAACATAAACATTTCCAATGTTAAAATTCCGGTGCACATAAGTGTGTTGGGTATCGCTAGATAATAGCCAGGTCTTGAAAAATGATATAAAAGTTTCAAAATGACTTTTTTATTTAAGTCAATAGTTACACCCGCCCGACTTCGCTTCACAGGGAGAGAGATTCTCGCGGGGTTATAAATCGTAAATTCTTATCTTTGGAACTACTGAACCGATTCTAACAATTCTTTCACCAATAGAAAGATACACTATTACTGAGTGATATAGGCTATATTTTATGTTGATAAATTTCTCTCGCGGGGGGGGGGGGGTAATTCCTGTGGCATAATAATATAACGTAGCTCTGAAATTCTTTTGCATTTTAGCGTATAGGCGGAATCGTACTAATATTATAAACACCACCTTGACTTAGTTTCGCAGGGGGAGAATTTCTCGCGGGGGATAATAAATACACGTAGGCGAAGCCACGGGTAGCAGCTAGTTTAAATATATAGTAATATAGTATGAAAAACAAATATTTTCTACTCGTTGTTACGATATTTTCACAACATCGATTTTGTTAATTCGATGTATCGTTCGATATCTCAAATTTTTTAAACAAAATACAAATCGATTTTGCGAGACAAATCATCTGATGACGACGAAAAAGTTCGGAAAAATTCGTCCCATCAAGTAATGCACATACAAAAAAATATTCAAGAACAATTATATTTTATTAATTTTCATCAATACACTTATTACAAAATATGTTACACTGATCCGGTTTTCTCACCAGTGTGCGTCCGTTTGTGACTTTTTAAACTACTTGACTGAGAGAAACAGTGATTACAAACGTCACACTGATACGGTTTCTCACCGGTGTGTGCTCGTTTGTGTATTTTAAATGTGTCTAAGCGTGAGAAACACTTATCACAAATGCCACACCGATATGGTTTCTCACCAGTGTGTGCTCGTTTGTGTATTTTAAATGAGTCTAAGCGTGAGAAATACTTATCACAAATGTCACACCGATATGGTTTCTCACCAGTGTGCGCTCGTTTGTGTATTTTAAATGAGTCTAAGCGTGAGAAATACTTATCACAAATGCCACACCGATATGGTTTCTCACCAGTGTGTGTCCGTTTGTGAAAGGTTAAATTACATAACAGAGAGAAACGTTGATTACAAATATCACACTGATACGGTTTCTCACCAGTGTGTGTCCGTTCGTGACTTTTTAAATGACTTAACTGAAGGAAACGCCGGTTACAAGTGTCACACTGATACGGTTTCTCACCGGTGTGTGCTCGTTTGTGTATTTTAAATGTGTCTAAGCGTGAGAAACACTTATCACAAATGCCACACCGATATGGTTTCTCACCAGTGTGTGCTCGTTTGTGTATTTTAAATGAGTCTAAGCGTGAGAAATACTTATCACAAATGTCACACCGATATGGTTTCTCACCAGTGTGTGTCCGTTCGTGACTTTTTAAATGACTTAACTGAAGGAAACGCCGGTTACAAGTGTCACACTGATACGGTTTCTCACCGGTGTGTGCTCGTTCGTGTATTTTAAATGTGTCTAAGCGTGAGAAACACTTATCACAAATGCCACACCGATATGGTTTCTCACCAGTGTGTGTCCGTTTGTGACTTTTTAAACTACTTGACTGAGAGAAACAGTGATTACAAACGTCACACTGATACGGTTTCTCACCGGTGTGTGCTCGTTTGTGTATTTTAAATGTGTCTAAGCGTGAGAAACACTTATCACAAATGCCACACTGATATGGTTTCTCACCAGTATGTGTCCGTTCAATATTAAAATGACTTGGTCCCGAAGCGGTGTAAATAGGAGATTCTGTTAGAATTAATGATTTTCCATCCAGTGGTTCTTCGTCTTTCACTTCAGATTTTAATATGTGACCAAAACCGATCTTTGTGTCTTCGATAGTGATTTCTGATAAAGTTTCTACAGTGTTATCTGGAAATACTGTTAGAGTTAATGCATTTTCTTCAACCATATCTAACATGTCATATTGTTCCAAAGGTTCACGTTTTATTGTAATATCTGCATTGGTTGCCTTGATCAGATGTTTTTCAGAAGGCTCCGCAATTGAATATTCAGGTTTGATTTGTTTATCAGAAGTGCGTAATTGTTTCAGATAGTATCGTAGTGTTTTCTCAGACTGTAGTATTTGATTCCGAAACTGGTGAAATTTTTTCAGTTGATAGTAGCACAACTTGCAGATGAAATTCGGCATCTCGTCATATTTTGTTATCTAAGACAATAAATAATAATAATTAATTCAAGATTACAATGCAAAGAATTATTCGACGAAAAAATGTAATTTATTTTTATTTTATTTACTTCTATGTCATACGCGATTTTTTACATGACAAAGTTATAAAAAATTCTTAAAAACTAAATAAAATAACTCGGGTCGCAGTGCCAAACCCTGCCGACAATATAGTGTATTTGCTAATACAGGCCTTGTGGCTTTAATACGTGAACTTAAGTTTGTGTTTGGACAAAATAAAAAATTTAACCCCTTAATACATCCCTTAAAATCATATTTTTTTTCTTAATTTCAATAATATTATCAATGCAACTTCTGTACCAAATTAAATACACCCTTCAGTAAGTAAATCACTATCCGAAAAACAGTGTTTTCATAAAATTTGTAAGTTCGGTCCTGTCGGGCCGATTTTATTAAAATTTTAGCAGCAGATTTTAATCTTTACTAAAGGGTTAAATTTTAATTTTGAAACGATTCTGAAATTTTTTTCGGTATTTTTGGGCCCAAAAACTTTTTTCAACCCCTAAAAACTACCCTTAAAATGATCCGATTGGGCCCATTTTAAATAGGCTTCGTGCGGTGATGAATTCCAAAGTGCCTACCAAATTTCGTGAAAATCAATTAACTCTTTCGAAAGTTATAGCCCGCACACACACACACACTTATATATATATATATATATATCCATATATATAAATATGTATATATACATACATATATATGTAAACATTTTCAAAAATGGTGCCAAATTGTTCAGGAGGCTATGAAACGTCGAGAAATTTTGGTCCGACCCCTAGGTCCCGCCATCCGACCGACGCCAATAGTGTATGTGCCATATGGCAAATACACTAAAAATCAATGAGTCATTGAAACAGTTAATGACGGCATATTCATGAAATGACACTTAACGCCTCAATTTGTAGGAATCGGAACTAAATTCAACAATACGGCGATTTATTTCGAGCCCATGAAACGTCATTCAATCTGGCGGATGTTGGTTCAGCCTCTTTATAAAGTGACTGAACGTTAATTAGCGTTTTTGACAGAGCAGCGCCGTTTTATTAAACAGCCAGCAGATTTTTAAAGCGTCCAAATTAACAACTACTGTAATTCGTCAAATTCCAATGACAAGCAATGGATCGCGTTCGTGCGTACTCCGATCTTGCGCGCACACGTTTTCACCTCGTACACCTGAGCAAATTTGCACTTAAACCGTTCGTGCACGCAAATCTGCTAAAATAAATACGCAGCTTTAATTAATTAAATTAACATAAGTTTGCTGCGATTATCTACAAATCACACTTATTTTTACATATGTTTTACTCGCGTCTTATTGGGAACTGACATGTGGGAGTGGCTTCAAAAACATGGCCGACAAAAAATTGCAGTTTTAAAAAAATTACATATGTGATAGTAGTGTTGACGATTAAAATGCTATTAAATTTGAGCTCAAAAATTTGAAAATTGCTGATAACAACACTATTTTAATTTTTGAAAAGCATATAACTTTTGATCTTTAAAACGGCATTCCACGCAGTTTTCTAAGCTCTAAAAATATTGTAAGAGGTACAAAATCGATTGGTTAAGAAATCTCGAAGTTATTTTGAAAAAACAGTTTTTTCGAAATCTGTTTACTACGTAATCTCTCGAACGGATTAACCGACTTTGATCCGCTTAGCGGCATTCGACGCAGTTTTCTGAGGAGAAGAGCTGATTAGATTACGAAATCAAGCGGTTCAATATTCTAGAAGTTATTTTGAAAAAACATCGTTTTAACAACTTTTTTTTCAGTTTTTTTGGAATTTCTCAAAATCTATTGGGCCGAATCGGTTCAAATTTTCAGGAAATCTAAGTTCAGTGGAACCCTTTCGAATGCCGCAAATCGCGATTCGATCGGTCAAGCCATTCAAAAGTTATGAGAGGTTTACATACATACACACACGCACGCACGCACGCACACACACACGCACACACACACACACGCACACATACATACACAGACATACTGACATCATCGTAAAAATAGTCAGAATAGTTTCCTAGGATCACAAAACGTCGAGATCTGATGAAAACTTGATTTTCGAAAATCGGGGTGAAATCAATAACTTCCCTATTTTTGAAAATGTTCAATTTTCTTAGCGGGAAGTTAAAAAGGGCGGTACATCTAACATCGGCAAGGGCCTAGGGCGGCATCGAACCTAAATCCGCCACTGATGTCAATTTCCCTCTAACGAATTAATTTTCAAATACAGCACTTTGAATGAATAAGTAATTAAATGTGGATACACATACCTGAACGGGAGCACACTTCATTATTACATCTGATGGTGGATTTTTCATTTCGACCGAATACGAAAATATAGATAATAAGTTGACATCCGCTGCTAAGCACAATCGACACATTGGTTTTAAGCCGTCGCCTTTAACCGTAATTTCCTTCATTATTTGAATTTTTTCACAAGATTTATTTTTTAAATGTCGCAATCGATCAAAATACACCGACTATTACAACGTGATTCACTGATTACTTGTCTGCTCAAGCTTTAAGGCTTCGAGGTCAAGCTAGAGTTGCTAAATCAAAAACCAACAGTGTTGCCAACGTAGTGAATTTTCTACTAAAACTGGTGGTTTCGACTCCCCCTTTTAGTGGAGAAATATTGCTTTTAGTGGCTGGTGGTTTTTTATATATTTCATATTCTTCCAGGGTGTCCATGCAAATATATAATGGAATAAAATTTGTTTCAAAATCGTGATATTCATGATTTTGTGAAATTATATGTTGGGCGTAATTTCATTATTTTTTTTACTTTTTAGTGCCAAAAAAATTACATTTACCTTAAAGGAATCACACGCCGTTACTCACTTTTATTAAACTGACTTTCTTACGCAGTCTGGTGTGTCAAAAATTGACATTTACCTTAAGGAATCACACGCCGTTACTCACTTTTATTAAAATCAGCCGAACTACTGTACCGATTTTGATGAAATTTCTATGGGACCAATCTGAAAGTATATCCTTTCAAATAAAAAAAGAATTTTTCAAATCGGTTTATAAGTGACAGAGTTCTGAGGTAACAAACATAAAAAAAAAATACAGCCGAATTGAGAACCACCTCCTTTTTTTGAAGTCGGTTATGATATTATATAATGACAATCTAAGGTCATGATCAACTCCGATTTTCTGACAATGCATTCTGCAACCATAAAGATAATAATTCTTAGTGCACTATGTTGCTGGCAAAGTGCTAGTTCAGACTGTTATTCACATGAGACGAGGGAGGATGGGGCTGCAGTTGGCGGTG
Organism: Mongoloraphidia duomilia; assembly: GCA_039654895.1. Classification (NCBI taxonomy): domain Eukaryota; kingdom Metazoa; phylum Arthropoda; class Insecta; order Raphidioptera; family Raphidiidae; genus Mongoloraphidia; species Mongoloraphidia duomilia. The sequence goes on from CM077524.1 coordinate 3,964,781, forward strand.
GAGTTAGAGAGTGCGTAAGTATACAGGGCACGCATAACGCTTGCGTTTGCCGACAGCGCGTGAGCGTGGAATGGCAAGCTTTATGCTCGAACTTTTGTCTCACTGTGTCTGTCTGTCTGTCTGTCTGGAGATGCAAACGTTAAAAGGTCCTACATGCGACACAATCTACTGGACATAAATTGGGACCTACTCTCCACACGATCCAGCCTGGTAGTAGTAATTTAGTGATGGACGATTACGAGATATTTTTACAATCGAAACATTTATTTATTTCCAAGTCTTCATGGTTTCCGGGCTTGTAGGCCGTGGTCCGGTGGTATTTCTACCTGACGTTTCGTCTACAACTGCGGTAGACATTCTCAAAGGCGATGTGGCAGCGGTCGAAGTGTCCTCCTTGGCAGCTCACAGGTCAGTGTGTCGGTGACTGGTGTTCTCCCTTCTTTTATACCTAGTGCCAGTGTGTTCTCTGTGTTGAGAATGTCTAACGCAGTTGTAGACGAAACGTCAGGTAGAAATACCACCGGACCACGGCCTACAAGCCCGGAAACCATGAAGACTTGGAACAATGCCGGCCGTGAAAGCTTGCACACTTGGATTTATTTATTTATTGTAGATTATAGACGCGTCGACATCTCAGATCAATAGCGTCTTTCAACTACACTAAATAACAACTAACTTAAAACCAAATAACACCACAAAACATCCATGAGCGCAGGCGGGATTCGAACCCACGGCAGTCCAGTCTAGAGGTTGCGGCACCAAGCATGCTAAACACTAGGCTATATACTGCCCTCCGCACACACAATCGAAACAATTGTGTAATCGTTCATAATAACAATCGAGTCCACAATCGACTCGGAGTTTGATTTTACAATCGAAATGTTCGAGTCGATTATTTGCCACATATAGGTTATAGCAATAGCCAGAAATGAGAATACATAATATAATCACGATTCAAGGTTATATGCTAGTCGACTGACGTTCACGCGACTCGTTGATTGTTCACTGTTCATACTGTTCAGTCGGTACTCACTACTCTGTGATCTCTTCACTATTGAATTCGTATTACGCGATTACTGCACAATCGACCATCGACTCGACCACAGTTGTTGAGTGATGAAATGTGGCTCTCGACAATGTATGATTCAGTACTATGCGACTCGGTCTCGGTGAAGTATGAAATAACAACAATCGAGTCCAAGTGACAACCATCGAGAATCATCGAAATGTTTGAACAATCGAGACAATCGACTAAAACATCTCGTATCGCGCATCACTAGGCAGAATGCTACACTCGCTGTGTTGGGTAAGGCGTCAACAATTGGGAATTGCATTAATTTTGTTACAACGTAACATAACTAACGTATGTCACGAATTTATTTAAAATACATTTTTCATCTCAAGAATCACTTATTATCTCAAGAATACAACCTTTGATTCAGTATTTATATAATAATTATTAATTAATCAAGTTGAATAATTAGACCTTTATTTGTCATTGGTCAATACGTTGTCATTTTGTCAAAAATGCGTTTAGAATTTTTGTTAAAATATAATATTCTGGAGAGTTCCATTTTTATTTTCAACGCGTCAACACATAAATACAAGATTTCTTTTTAACAATTGACATCTCTCAACGGCGAGCTTAGATTGCGGCGAGGCCTTGGCCGGGTGGCCCAATATTTCCGCAATTTCAATAAGTTTTCACCGCAAGAGAGCAGGTAATTTTTTATTTATTAACGCACCAAGTTTCACAAAGATTCAAGTGATTTAAGCAAGTCGATTCCATCGATGAAGGGAGAATAAGTACCTAATTAATTCAAGTGTCTGAAATATATCTAAATAAATATACATTTTTAGAACTTCCATTTCGTCGTCTAATTTCTTTACTGTAAGAATTTGACCCTGTTCTATCTTATAGAACAGGGGAGCTATTGTGTAACTTTTGTGAATTTGTTCATTTTCACATTTTCATGTCACGCGTATGATCTCACTGGATTGTGTAACTTATAAATTCACTCGTGAAATCACTAGGCCACAAAGTAGAGATTTTATTTTTTGTTGGATATTTTCACTTTAAAAACAAAAATTAATGCGGATATGAGGTTATATTATGCGATATTTCACAGATAAATAACAATGAACGTAAGGAGAATTAAAAAATGATAAATAAAGTGAACTTTATAATTTAATTTATTGATCTTATATTATTTATTCATAACGTGTTTTTGCATATAATTATGTTTAAAAAATTGAAGAGAAAATAATTTTCAAATTTATGTATTATAAATAAATATATATATATTCATAATGTGGCTTTGTATATAATTATGTTTAAAAAATTAAGATATTTCAATTTTGTGTATTATCGTTTATTGCATTTCTTTCATTATCTATCTTATAAGAACAAAGTTGTCGTATGTCCTTTTTCAATTCACTCCCTGTCTCACTCTCATTTCACGTTTCACTAACAAATTCGATGGCGAATAATTTCACGTGAAATGGTTCACATTTCACTAGTGTGGAAAATACACAATCGCGTGAGCAAATTCACATCAGTAATATCACTAGAAACGAGATACACAATAGGTACCCAGGAATTATTTTAAGTGAGTAATGTATTATTATAATCAACCCGGCTATTAATATATAAATGCTTAGCACTCGGTCGAAGCCGGGACGGGTCCGCTAGAGATATCATCATTCGACAACAGCTAATAATTGTTCCGGTCTCCGCCTACTTGAACTCATACACGCCGTCTGGCGTCTATGGTAAAAACTATTAGAGAGCAGCAGAGAGGGTAACGGTTGTCAAGCAGATATTCCGCAGCTAAGTGCTTTGTCGCCAATAGGCTAATGACGTCACAGGGTCATTCTAAGAGAAAGAGTAAACCTTCAGAGTCAATATCACGCCCAATTTTGCATCTCTACACTGTACAGTAACATAGTAGATTATTTCACGTGTGTGTCATTTACCCACATAATATAGTCGTCTGGGGCAACCGTTGCATGAATCTGAAACATCTACCGGAATTCAAAATGTTTCGCAGAACTAAATTTCTATAAAATTACTTCTGAGACTTGCGTTCTCCAAACGATCAGCACCCATGGAAATTCACAAAAAAAACGTTCCCTTGTACAATTATTGTTGGTTGTTTTTAATGTTTCTTCTATTATGGCTTCTATTTTTTATAAAAAGTTTTTTAACGTCTTTTACAAGCTCATAAAACATACATGTATGTGTTGCCCGTAAGAAGCAAGAGCTCTGACCACTAGTCCACGATCGCTATGGATGAATAGCTACTGTTATGGTATAGCAGTAGCACTTAATTTTTCTACGCTATTATTTAAGCTGTACATTGTACAATATTATATTATAAACTGTCAAAAATAATAAAATAAAATTGTTTATAGTGAACGCATTTCAGTAAATTTAAATAGGATTCTAGTCTGATAGTCAACAAAGCGAATTAAATATAAACCAAAGCGATTCGTCAATAATTGCGATCTGTAGATCTCGGACGTACGTACGTACAGACCAACCGACAACTGCTGTTCGCGATTTTCAGTTTCAATTTTACTCGGATCAATCTAAAAATGGTTCCATTTTGTAGAGTGGAATCTCCCCTTTTCAAAAAGCTACAATTTGAATGGATTTCGTGCGAAATTAACCTAGATATAACTTCTTGTATGAACGAAGCTCCGCTCTGACGCGCTAATGATAATAGAGCACATCCACCAAACGTAGTGCAGCGGCATGTGCAATTGGATCAATAAAAATATAAAAGTGTAAAATTGTAAAGCATGGCAGTCGCGGAATGTTAGTTGGAAAAAGAGGTCTCGAAACGCGCCGTAAATAACGCCGGACTCGCAATGTTTATCCCATAAATGTCTAATTAGTTTTTATAAACTGCTCTACCAAGCAGCGGTGGTATTGCCATTACACATATAATCGGAAAACATTTCCATTAATCTGACGTGAGGTGAACTTGGAACTGGCATACGACTCGCATGGTACAGTCATGCTGGGTTACAGAAAGCATTGTCAAAAAGTCTGATTTGACAATGACCTTAAATTGTGATCATAATTCATATTTTAAATAGATTTATATGGCTGCTTTTCCAATAAAAAATTTCAATTGCAAAACAGCCGTATAAATCTATTTAATATATCTTAAAAATCAAAACTTATAGGATTTGATTTCTTTACTGTGTTTTATTATGTATGTATCTGACAATGTAGATTATATTACGATTTCTACAAGATATAATTATTTCTAGAATATTATATTGTAATGCCATATGGTATTTATATATTGTAACAAAACTGTTTTCTTACGTGGGTGGAATAAATTATTTATTTACAATAATTAAAAAATGTAAACAACAATATACAATAATTCGTAACAATGAAAAGTCAATTTCAACAGTCAACACTGTTTATATAATAATAACACGAACAGTATTTCTCAAACAAAGTGAAAACACTTCAATAGCACTGTATGTATTTATTTCCGTTGTTTATAACACGACACTAATTCACGACTCTCGTTGTTGTTTCTCCGGTGACTGCTCTACTTATATAGAGTTAGCAGCTTGACCCCCCCATGCTCGCGCGCTTTCTAGAACATTCTTGTGTCTTCGATATAATGCCACGCCTCACCATTGTTACTTGTTCTGGATGCTTCGATTGTCGCCAGTGGCGTAACATCTGGGGTTTTCGCTACAATATCATTGTTGTATCTAGGTTCTTATTTAATGTATCCCCTTTGGGTGTTTGAAATAATTTCACCTACATGAATAGCTCTCGCTACTACGATGATTCACATTTACAACCTAGCTATAATTAATAACACTCGCACAATAATAATAATAATAATCGCAAAATAATTGATTCCTTTGCATATATGCAGAATGTTAGATTGGTAAACATGTCACGGCTGAGTAATTGTAAGCTCATTCCGCCGCAATAGTGGAAAGGTTCAGGTTAGAATCCTGACTGTGACTATGGTTGTCAAAATGATTTTTTCCGATATTTGCAGGAATCGTATCGCCGATTGTCCATGTTTTCACAGTTTCACGGGTGCGCAATCGACCGGTGCACGCGGGACGCATGGGCGCTGGCTGGGATTTCAACTAGTCGGACGTGTCTCGGCCAATCTGCCGGCCATACGCGGCGCTGTGAAACGCGTCGTATTATACCAATTGAAATACGCCGATTGCGAAGCTTTGAAATGGCTCTTACTGTTGAGGTCAGAACGTTCTGAACGCAAAATGTGGAGAGCAGTAAATGCTGAGTTACAGAAAGCATTGTCAGGAAATCTGATTTTAGATTATAACCACATATATTTCTCCATAAGACTTTTAAATCGATACTGCTCGAAAAATAGATAATTGATTGATTGAAGCCGCTTCAGGATGTGGGGGCCATGACAACGTGCTGAAATAATTTTCAAAAAAGACGTCATCAATTAATTAAATATTAGACGCTAATGACCTCAGTTGCCAAGCGTCTACAATTCTCTCTGTCTGTCTCTAAACAAAGTTTTTTAGCTTTCATTTTGTGACATATTTACAGTCCTTGCCAGTATGGTGTATGTCCTCATATTACGGTCCCCAGTTATGCTAATTAGAATATTTCAACTTGATTTTTATAATTCCGAACCAACTTTAAAAATTATTCTTATTTTATTACATCTTTACGTGACGGAATAATCATCATAAAAAAATGGAACGAATTAATTTAATTTGCATGTAATTAGGAATTTAATGAGAGGTATATGAACTATTAGATTGTATATCTAGTGGCGTAATGAGGTATATTACTGACGAGTAGTGACATTATGTTAAAACGAGCGATAGTCAGTTTTAACAGTCACACAAGTCACAATATCATTGCGCACGAAATATGGTATTTTTTTGTCCTACGCCTACCCTCAACAAAATTGCTGCTTTTGTCTTCATTTTCAGTATGTTGACAGTTTTACTTGTGTAGCAAACGTAACTTCTAATAGTAGGTTACTTAGGTAGTCGAAAACTGGTAGGCCTGATGAATAATTCTTCGCGGAATATCAAATCTTGTCGACTTGGCGCCCAACGTCGGGCCAACTTAGCGCCTAACGCCGGAAGAATCTGGGGCACTATTAGAACACGCTGCGCTAAAATTGTAACACAAACATTAAATTTGAAAAAGAGATCTAAAGTGCTGTCTTTTGATTTTTAGTAATGTATAGAGAATTGGAGTCACACTCACACTGCTAAAATATTTCATTATATACAGCTGTTATAATATTATATTGTAACAAAACTGTCTTCTTACGTTTATTATTACGTTTATTATTTATTTACAACAATTAAAAATGTAACAAAAATAGATAACAATAAGATAATATAACAATTATATCTCAATTCTAACAGACAACACTGTTTATACAGGGTGATTCATAATATGTGCGCAGGACTTCAGGATGTGATAGCTCGTTCAAAAATATGAAAAAAAGTTCCTATTAACATGGGTCCGCAAAAGCACCGTTTTCGAGATACAGAGTATTAAAGTTGAAGAAAAAAAATTTCGTTTTTTGCTTATATCTGAAGAACGGTTTGAGGTACAAAGTTAAGCTGCCGCACACATTTTCTACCTTAAAATTGCTTTGTTTTTTTTTTTACGAAAAATTTTTTTTTGTTACCAGTGGTGGAGATTTTGAAGGATTGAAGGGTATTTTTCCCCCTAACTTCTACGCCACTGGAAAAAAATTAATTTTGAAACGCGTTTTGGAACCGCCGGGATATTCTACACAAGAAAGGTACTCCAAAGCAATTTTAAGGTAGAAAATGTGTGCGGCAGCTTAACTTTGTACCTCGAACCGTTCTTCAGATATAAGCAAAAAACGAAATTTTTTTCTTCAACTTTAACACCCTGTATCTCGAAAACGATGCTTTTGCGGACCCATGTTAATAGGAACTTTTTTTCATATTTTTGAACGAGCTATCACATCTTGAAGTCCTGCGCACATATTATGAATCACCCTGTATAATAATAACACGAACAGTAATTCTTAAACGAACTGAAACAATTTGCATGCTGTATTTATTTCAAATCGACACTGTCACACGATTCTCGTTGTTGTCTTCCGGTGACTGCTCCTGTTTATATAGAGCTAGCAGCTTAACCCCCCCACGCTCGCGCGCTTTCCAGAACATTCCTGTGTCTTCGATATCATGCCACGCCTCACCATTGTTACTTGTTCTCGATGATTCTATTGTCGCCAGCGGCGTAACATCTGAGGTTTTGCTACAATATTTAAGTAAGTGATAAAATAAAATGTTTTGCGAATTCCAAATTTCTTTACAAACATAAAACCAACAGTGTCAAGTATTCAGACTAAACCCTAGTCATGAGAACGACGCGGTATAACCGCTGTCCGTTTATTAACTTATGCAGGGTTGTTCTTAGTTGTTCTTTCACCAGTTTTTTAAGGCCCTCGACTTGTCAGGATTATCCGGATCTGTTCATGTTTTTAATTAATTATTATTTTTCACTACCCGTGCTTACAATAGAGGAGCCATGGAAACGCTACATAAACAACGGCGTCGCTACCTGCTCGGCTATTCTCAAGCCCATATCTATATTTTATAGACCGAGAGCTAGTGACAATTTTTTGGTGTTATTTATTCAAGGCCTTATTTTTGTGAAGATGTTGAGGGAGGCATATTAAAGTGCCCTGAGTAAGGGATTTTGCTAGTAAGCGGTATGAGAGGGATGCAAATCGCCCCCAACATTTAACAAAAAAAAAATGGTCACAATTATTATTGCTTCAAGGCTGAAATTGTTTGTATAGCTGTCGGCGACCCAATAATGCCTAAAGGTGTCATGTACCCGACGAAATTTATATTATTAGTTCAAGGTTTAAATTTTAATATGTTGTTACGGCGACTGTTTTAAGCATATATTTCAATTTGCAGAACGCTATCTAGCAAAATCCCTTACTCAGGGGTCTTTAATATGCCGGCCCTCAACGTCTCCATAAAAATAAGGCCTTGAATAAATTAACACCAAAATATTGTCACTAGCTCTTAGTCTATTAGCAGCTATTCATTTTTAGTCCGAACCTGGATATTATGACGTCACGTTGTTGTATTCGCAGTCGTTCTGAATATCGGTCTGTTCTGTCGTGACGGCGTTCGTTGGGGCGTTGGCATGTGAATTTGAATTTACTTTAACGAAACTGGCCATTACTATGCGCTGATGTAATCGTCCTTTCGGCCGCCGCCGTTCCGTTTTCACTTTATATACCACTTTAGCGTGAAACTTTTGACATTTAAATGTATGACATTTCCTCGTGCTGCAGTTGCAGCACAGGTAAACCGGGGACAGGAAAACTATACACTTCCGACTTTTGAACATATGTTTTTCTTTAAGTTCTTTCAGTTAAAACGCGACTATTAAAAATAATTGAGTTTAGTGTAACCGCCGCGGCCGACGTCGAAAATCGAAACTGGAGACTTTATGCTGGGTTGCAGAAAGTATTGTCAGAAAGCTTATTTTGACAATGACCTTACATTAGTGATGCGCGATTTACGAGATGTTTTAGTCGATTGTCTCAATTGTTCAAACATCTCGATGACGCTCGATGGTTGTTACTTGGACTCGATTGTTGTTGTTTCATAGTTCACCGAGACCGAGTCGCATAGTACTGAATCGTACACTGTCGAGAGCCACATAATATACAATCGTTTATCACTCAACAACTGTGGTCGAGTCGATAGTCGATTGTGCAGTAATCGCGTAAATACGAATTCAACAGTGAAGAGATCACAGAGTACCGACTGAACAGTGAACAACCAACGAGTCATGTGAACGTCAGTCGACTAGCATATGGCCTTGAATCGCGATTATAATATGCATTCTCATTCGCTGCTATTTCTATAATCTATGTGGCACTTGTGAACTACAAATAACTTAATACGCGTATTAAGTTTAAGTGTCACCTATTACCGCACTTATGAACTACAAATTAAAATATATGTATCTATATATATCTATTAGCGCACTTGTGAACTATAAAAAAACTTAATACGCGTATTAAGTTTTAGTGTCATCTATTAGCGCACTTATGAACTACAAATTGTAATATATTATATGTTTTGGTGTCATCTATTAGCGCACTTGTGAACCACAAATAACTTAATGCGCGTATTCAGTTTTAGTGTCATCTATTAGCGCACTTATGAACTACAAATTAAAATATATTATATGTTTTAGTGTCATCTATTAGCGCACTTATGAACTACAAATTAAAATATATTATATGTTTTAGTGTCATCTATTAGCGCACTTATGAACTACAAATTATTACCAGCATACTAAAAATACGTGTTCGTGTTTGAGTCGAGGAAACCCGATTCAGCGTCACCGACCCGAAGTGTGACGGTTCACTTTCGTTCACTACTCAGCCAAAGCGCGCCTAAGGAAGTTTTCACTTCAAAAATCGACACCCCGTTGTCTTAACTCTTACTAGAGAAACTCTACTGTGCACATATAGATTATTGACAGTTGAGGGGGGCTTGAGAATGGCCGAGCGTGAAGCAATGCTGTTGTTTACATGGCGTTGCTATAGTTCCTCTATTACAAGCCCCCAGTTCCCGGGTTCTAGCCCGAGAGCTGGTAAAAGTGTCAATTGGATTATCAATTTATTATTAAAAAAAAATAATGAATTGAAAATATGAATTGGTGCTAGGCCCAAATAACCTTAGTTGTTGGTGGTCTTTAAAACACAGACAGTCGAGGGTAAAAATGAAAGAATTTAATTTTAGTATAAAATATCTCGCCAAAAGTTAAAAAATTGATAAATAATTGATTAATTAAAATAGATGTTACACCCTGTTCTGCGTTTAAATTAATATTTTAACAAGCTTTTGTTCGGTTTTCAATTTATGTTAGTAATTACTTTCTCGTTACGAACAGATACTTGCTTTTATAATAATTAAGACATTGAAAACTGTATTCATACATACATGACCCAGATATAATAGTCCGAGAGCTGATGACAATTTTTTGGTGTTATTTATTCAAGGTCTTATTTTTGTGAAGATGTTGAGAGAGGCATATTAAAGTGCCCTGAGTAAGGGATTTTGCTAGATAGCGGTATGGGAGGGATGCAGGCCGCCCCCAACATGTAACAAAAAAAAATGGTCACAATTATTATTGCTTCAAGGTTGAAATTGTTTGTATAGCTTGTCGGTGACCTAATAATGCCGTTATAATATTTGCAGATCGAATGGTGAGTATTAAAGGGGTGGCAGATCACCCTAAACGTGTCATGTACCCGACGAAATTTATGTTATTAGTTCAAGGTTAAAATTTGAATATGTTGTTATGGCGATTGTTGTAACCATATATTTCAATTTGCATAACAAAATGTCGGTATTAACAGAACAATATAAGCACCTAGGCGAGCAAGTTTCCCTCTATGAGAGGGGGTTAATACTGACATTTTGTTCTGCAAATTGAAATATATATATTTAATACTGACCAATCGATCTGCAAATATTATAATGGTATTACTGGGTCACCGACAAGCTATACAAACAATTTCAGCCTTGAAGCAATAATAATTGTGACCACTTTTTTGTTACATGTTGGGGGCGGTCTGCATCCCTCCCATACCGCTATCTAGCAAAATCCCTTACTCAGGGCACTTTAATATGCCTCTCTCAACATCGTCACAAAAATAAGGCCTTGAATAAATAACACCAAAAATTGTCACCAGCTCTCGGTCTATAAGTTTCATCTTTAAATCAATAGTTACACAGTTTTCTCATCCTTTCATTAATCTACAAGTTAAGCTTTTGTTTTATGAAATGCCAATTTATCTAAGCGCTCGATGTTTTCTGTATCTTCTGCACGTTTTCCTTGATACTTAATAGCCATTGTTTATATGGAGTTTCCATGGCATAGACAAATAACGGCGTGTGATTCTTTTAAGGTAAATGTCACTTTTTGACACTAAAAAGTAAAAAATAAAAAACGTTTTCACAAAAAAAAAAACCCTCCTTCATAAAAAACCACCAAAAAGAGGAAAATAATCTTTTTCGTAGTCGGATAAAAATAGGTAGATAATACTATTTGCCGAACCCTGTATATCGAATCCTGATACTCGGTAATCTGTCAGCTTCGAACTAAACTTTTTGTGCTGCCTGTAGTCGGTACAAAAGATAACTAACCGACCGAGGGCTGAACTTAATAGACACTTTCGACTCTTGCATATTATATGCAGCTCCTGCTGCTTCCCGACAATTTCAACTAACTTCTCTAAATTCTGGAGGAATGCTTGCATTCTCTTGCAACGCCATATCCCGGATCGTTAAGGACATTATAGTCCCATTTATACCAGCCTCGGGGGAATGAGAAAATAGCCTGTGTGCTATAAAAAAAGGCTTAACTGCCGACGAACTGCGCTGTTTATCGCAAAAGTTAGAAAATTCCACGAAAATCATATAATAAATTTATATTGTGTTATACTACCTATTATTTTTACGAAACTGCGACGTGAGAAATATCTTCGATTTTAACCAAGTTATAATAATATTGTTACGGATCACCCTGTATTAGGGTGGGTCAAAAAAATCAATTATTTTTTTTACAAGTGACACGGAAAAATGGGTTGCTAGACACCTTAAAACAATTCTCACCAAATATGAGCTCTTAATTTTAATAGAAAGATCCTCCGCATCACAGTTTTTTATTTTTTTCTCAGTCCAATAGAAAAAAATTCATACCTCATCATTAATTGATTGCACAGAAAAATGTTTTATGAGAATTTTGTAGGAAATTTAATGCTCTACAAAAAAGGTATCTTATATTTTTTCCGCAAACCTCACCATTTGAAAGATATTGAAGATTTATTATAGTCATTTATTGTCGAGTTATAAAATTCATAAACAAAAATTAAATTTGTCTTCAAATAATCAAACTTAAATCTTCGATATCTTTCAAATGGTGAGGTTTTCGGAAAAAATATAAGATACCTTTTTTGTAGAGCATTAAATTTCCTACAAAATTCTCTTAAAACATTTTTCTGTACAATCAATTAATGATGAGGTATGATTTTTTTTCTATTGGACTGAGAAAAAAATAAAAAACTGTGATACGGAGGATCTTCCTATTAAAATTAAGAGCTCATATTTGGTGAGAATTTTTTAAGGTGTCTAGCAACCTATTTTTCCGTGTCACTTGTAAAAAAAATTGATATTTTTGACCCACCCTGCCCTGTATATAAACGACAGGCAAGAGTTCTGAGAAACGGATCTGCTTACTGAACAACTGGTACCTGCGCGAAAGTTCTAGAGAAAGTGAAAACGCACTAGGGTTACGGCTACGCAGCCTATATAAACAGCAGTCAACGGTGAGTCAGGCAGTCAGTCAATGGAGAATACTGAGCGACAAATAGTGCGTCTGATATAAATACAGTGAATATAAATATTTGAAACATAAATAACTAGAAATAAATAGTCCTGGTATATAGTTAATTGTTACGAGTTATTGTATATAGTTGTTTGTTTTGCTTTGTAATTACTGTTTAGTTATTGTTTATTATTGTGTTTTTAATTATTGTAAATAAATATTTATTACGCCAACTCAGAAAACAGTTTTGTAACAATATACCTAATAAAATTTTACTTCATGAAGATTTAAGATTTTCTTAATACAGCGCGAGTAGCGTCGCGGCCTCTGAATCAAACTGTCGTGGGTTCGAATCCCACCTCTGCTCATGGATGTTTTGTGATGTTATTTAGTTTTTAAGTGATATATTATGATATTTGTTGTATTTAAGACGCTAATGACCTAAGTTGTCGACGCGTCTATAATCCACAATAAATAAATAAATACAGTGCGACCCTGTATCGATAATTATTTAATTTTCACTTAATCCGACTCTGATATATTAAAATCAAATCATCATGAAAATGTAAACAAAATTAGGGCATTAAATTTAAACGTTTGAACCAGTTAATAGAATCAAATAAAAAGTCGACACTCCGTCATTTGTTTTCATCAAGCAACGATGGATGACCGCGCCGGGAGGGGTGGGACAAGAGGGGAGGCCGTTCACTTTCATCTTCAGCTGAATTTATGGATTTCGATATTCAAATTCACCTGCTCCATTGAAAATATTAATATATGTATTTATTCAAAATGATTGAAAATGATATTACGCAAACTCGATTAAATTCTTACCTTTGTTGCGCGTTATGAGGTTACTAATAAATAAACTTGTCTTCGCCCCAAATAGCTATAATTATTAATTGAAATATTAAAATTACAACAATCACATGTGATTGTTTTGAAATACTTAAACAAACAAATTAATTGGTGTTTCTAAATACTTTCTTACAAATTGTAACAAAACTGTTTTCTTACGTGGGTGGAATAAATTATTTATTCACAAAAATTAAAAATGTAACAAAAATAGATAACAATAAAAAGTAACAATTATATCTCAATTCTAACAGTCAACACTGTTTATATAATAATAACACGAACAGTAATTCTTAAACGAACTGAAGCGCTTTAATATCACTGAACAATGTATATGCTGTATTTATTTCAAATCGACACTGTCACACGACTCTCGTTGTTCTCTCCGGTGACTGTTCCTGCTTATATAGAGCTAGCAGCTTGACCCCCCACGCTCGCGCGCTTTCCAGAACATTCTGGTGATTACCTGTGTCTTCGATATCATGCCACGCCTCACCATTGTTACTTGTTCTCGATGAATCTATTGTCGCCAGCGGCGTATCATCTGGGGTTTTGCTACAATATTATAATGTGGAAGTTAACATGTTTCTTCGAAAAAAAAACTTATTTCTGTCCTCGGGGAGAAAATCGAATATCCGGCTTGTTAAGTTCTATCTATAGACTGTATGCAGGGGGGCGGAGTTATAATAATATCGACGCGAGCGCTCGTTGTGCGATCCTTTGTCAGTGAGCATTGTTGTTTAAAAAGTCAAGTAAGTAAAACCATGATTTTAATTCTGAATTATTTGGAAATTATTACTATATAAATCTGATCAATTTGACACTTTTAAACCCGGTCCGCAAGATTACCGGCACCATAGTTTGAGGTTATGCTGTCATAAACTACTATTTTACATAACTTTCTTTTAAAAACAAATTTTCGACTGTAGGCAACACTGTATTGTATATAATTCTGTGATTGCATGTACGTAATACTATCTGGTATTCTGTGTAACTATAAAATACACAGAAGCTATGTATTAAAGGTCAGATTAATATAAATATCAATTGAGGAAATACAGATGGACATTCTCCCACAACTATGAGCCAGTCACTAAATATACAGGGTGGCACATCTTAAACAATGCAGTAAAATATCTCGTAAACGGTACAAACCATAAAAAAATATTTTTTACAAAAGTTATAGAGTATCAAGAGGGACAGAAGACTGATATCAGATTTAACATAGGTGGTGCTGTGAAGGTCAGGCGAAGGTCAGCTTCGATTTTTTAATTGTAACGGTGCATTTTTATTCCAGAATACGATACAGTATTTAATAGTGAACAGTAAATTATTAAGGTACATATCAGCTAAAGTTAATAAATATTTAGATATTTAGAAATTAAATAACGGACAAAATGAACAACAATTAGATAAATTATGGCATAGTAGATAGCCATGATATTACGCACCGGCCTTCTTGGCTTGAATTCCATACATACAAGTACCGAATTGACAAATTAAACTTGCTATTTAATTTGTAAATATCACAATATTTATTAACTTTAGATGATATGTACCTTAATAATTTACTGTTCACTATTAAATACTGTATCGTATTTGATTTTTTGCATTAACATTTTCTGACTATTAAAAAAAAAAACAAATTTTGGATTAAAATTTTTTTTGGAGGGTACAGGGTACTGAGTACTGAGGGTACTGAGAACGCTTACCCGGGGCCAGAAAATCCTAACACCGGCCCTGTGAAGATGTTTAGCGTTTTTAGGCTATCTAGAACAGAGTAGATATACGAGTAAATATAGATGATAGTATACTATAAGCAAAGCAAAACACCCTGGGGATTGTAAAATATGCCAGTCATTTGTTGTTCACATTCCTCTATATATCAAATTCATTTTAAGCAATTCGCTTTCAGACAGAACTATCTCGCGATGCCAGCCTCTTACTTTAATTCTGTTCAAGGATGTGTCAATGTGTGTGTATATAGCGTAAGCTGTAAAACTTAAAAGTTAAACTTGTAGGAAATCGCACAAAATCAATATTATTGCGTACAGTAATATCGTCATGCAAGTCGTAATCTTTCATGAGACGTAATTGCAGCCCTCATTACTGTGTTCTTCTTTTTAATTAATGTTGCAATACAATATTTTTTGATGTGTCCGACCTGATGATGGGAAACGTTACAATTGGCGACCGTGACAGGACACCTCTCGTTGGTGAACAGTAGATCTGCCGATAGACTTGAAACTTTGCACAGATACGTAGTTCCGAGGACAATACAATATTTTCATGTGTCCGACATGATGATGGGAAATGTTACAATTGGCGACCGTGACAGGACACCTCTCGTTTGTGAACAGTAGATCTACCGATCGACTTGAAACTTTGCACACAAACGTAGTTCCGATGTCTCCGACCTGATGATGGAGTCAAGAAAGCGGATACCTATCGGAACTCTTCGATGGTGAACAGGTAAAAGCTTGTTTAAAAAAAATACAAAAAAAAGTGTGTGTGTGTACTTATGTACGCACGTCAGAAGTTATACTTCTTTGGCGTAACAAAACAAAAATAACTCCAAAAATTTTATCCCGCGTGCCAGTACCTACTAAACGTTTGTAAAAAAGACGATAAAATAATAAAATAAAGATATTAAATAAATTAATTTAATTTAAGAAATTATTAATTTATTATATTTATATCTAATTATTTATTTTAAAAAAAGCATGTTTGTGTTGAGATTCGAACCCGGGACCTATTGCGTATGACGCGGCGGTGCTATCCATTACGCTACGTACAATGTACATCTTACTTAGCAGTGCTATATAATAGGGTATTATAATCATGAACTTCCCACTAACTTCATGGTGTTACTAACGACTAACTTCGTGGTGTTAAATTTTCGTGACGTGATGCGCGCGTATCGTAAAAATTTACTCTCATCATTTTTCCATAACGCGCCAAAAGAAGTATAACTTCAAAAAACTTATTGAACTAACGCCAGGGACGGCCTGGCGCACAAAGCGTCGCGGGCGGTGATAAGAGGAGACGAGGCGAGACAAGATGGCGAAAAATATTCTTGGAACTGAAACAGTCAAATAATAACAACTAAGGCAGGAGGCAAGCGCTCGGACGGGCGTAGCGCATAAATTAGGTACAAACTAAACTAATTTTTAGAATGATGGAAAAAATTAAAAATTTGCGCCAAAAAAATTTACTTGTTTTGATTTTTCACCCCGACCAGTGGCAAGCGGCGCCAAACTTGCCCGGTGCATGGGGCGACGCTCTTTCGCCCCTGGGCTCAGTCCGTCCCTGAATAACGCCCCGATCTGTACCTACTTTTAACCATCTGCGTCTGTCTAACTATGACTTACTGTGAGATATAATAGTGCGTAGTTTTTATCGTATTAGGGCGTTAATTCGGGTCTCTAATTGAATGTACTATAGTTGGTGACCTCTTGTTTATTAAAAATATAAATTATGCGTCATCACGCTCCATACCGCTACGGGCCGCCGCTTGCAGTAAAATCTTCGACCAAACGCTCATGGACAGTGTTTTTACATAGTGAAACTCGGCTATAACGAACCCTCAAGTAGCCATAGTTTACGTTCGTTATACCCAGAAGTTCGCTATTGACAAACACACCGAGGGCAGTATAGCCTAGTGGTTAGCATGCTTGGCGCCGCAACCTCTAGACTGGACTGCCGTGGGTTCGAATCCCACCTGCGCTCATGAATGTTTTGTGATGTTATTTAGTTTTAAGTTAGTTGTTATTTAGTGTAGTTGAAAGACGCTAATGACCTTAGATGTCGACGCGTCTATAATATACAATAAATAAAATAAAGACAAACACACGAGTTCAGGTATAAATCGCGACTGCCATATAATCCGTCACTTAGGCCCGTATTCACCAAACACTGTTAGAGATAGAAGTTACTAATCTTAGAATAAATTTATTCCTTGGAATAAAATTGACTTTCAATTCACCAAGCAATTCATTCGATAGAATAGTAACTTCAGGTACAAATTTACTTTATACCATACACCTTGGACATTTTGTCAAATATTTTGATTCTAAAGCACGTTTACCAAAGAACCAACCGATGGCGCATCGATCGAAAATGTAAATTTATTTTATTTTACTACAAAAGTCTTTACCTGAAATATATGGAATTAATATTTACCTGACAAGGTCGCCAGGTCATAAAGTAATTTGTGCTTTTCGTGCCCATCCTATTTTACTAGGCGAATAAATATTTATACCCTTGAAATTGAATCGTTATTCTTTCGATTTATACTGCAGTAAACTTAACTACGTTTGGTGAATTGAATTATCGCTATTTATTCCGAGTAATAGTTATCAGGGGAATAAATCAACGATATAAATAACTAACTAGGCTCGGTGAATACGGGCCTTAAGTCACTAGTTGCATAAATTACTATAATGTATTTCATTGCGACAAATACTCATTACACGAATAAAATGATTTTTCTAGTAAGAAAGATTTAAGAGAATGTTTGACGCTGTTTGTAGATGCTAAATTTTTTATAGCTGGTGGCAACTTATTATAAAAGCTGATACACATATAGGTATAGTAAGCTCCTAAAAACAAGAAGTAAAAATTAAGGGGGTTCTCATACAAAAAACGGAAAATTAGGCATAGAGCTGTATCTTATTCGCTCTTGCCCATTTTTTTTCTACGGAACCATGATTGGCTGCATTGGCACGCGAGTTAAAACTTGCACTTGATCGGTTTTTATTAGACGAGATACGTTTGAGCAGTCCACAAGTGTATTGCCGAAGAGTTAAACGCATTCCGTGGCTTTCGTTGGTATCGTAACAGCGGATACGGAAAAGGTTGTCGTTGCATTACTTCCTTTATTACAGTGTTTAAAAATTACGCGTGAAACACGTGTAAAAAATTATTAATCCTGGAATTATTATGTTAATTTGTTGATGAATTAACAGCTAATACTCTGATAAATTACTCTAAATTACCAGAATCGTATCTATTACAGATTTTTTTTTCCAACAAAAAAAAAATTTCGTTCAACTACGTCACATTTAAGGGCCGGGTAGCCACTCTATATAATTTTCGAAAAATGCAAATTTTCTTTTTTGGCTTAACTTAAACCTTAGGGTTTGAGAAATAAGGTTCAAAAAATGTTATAGGTAGAAATGTTTTAATCTCGGTTCTTATACTTCCGGTCCCGCAGCGCTCCATTCATTGAGCCCTTGTTTAATGCGTCACTCTAACGACATTACTTCTAGAAATAGTGAAATCAACTGATTGGGGAGTTCTTATAGACCGAGAGCGAGTGACAATTTTTTGGAGTTATTTATTCAAGGCCTTATTTTTGTGAAGATGTTGATGGAGGCATATTAAAGTGCCCTGAGTAAGGGATTTTTCTAGATAGCGGTATGGGAGGGATGCAGACCGCCCCCAACATGTAACAAAAAAAATGGTCACAATTATTATTGCTTCAAGGCTGAATTGTTCGTATAGCTTGTCGGTGACCCAATAATGTCATTATAATATTTTCAAATCGATTGGTCAGTATTATGGGGTGGCAGATCACCCTAAACGTATCATGTACCCGACGAAATTCATATTATTAGTTCAAGGTTCAAATTTTAATATGTTGTTACGGCGACTGTTTTAAGCATATATTTCAATTTGAAGAACAAAATGTCGGTATTAACCCCCTTGCAGAACGATATAAACACCTAGGCGAGCAAATTTCCCTCTAAGAAAGAGAGTTAATACCGAGAGTTTGTTCTCCAAATTGATATATTTCAATATTATTATTGCTTCAAGGCTGAAATTGTTTGTATAGCTGGTCGGTGAACCCAATAATTCCATTATAATATTTGCAGATCGATTGGTCGGTATTAAAAGGGTAGCAGATCACCCTAAACGTGTCACGTACCCGATGAAATTTTTATTATTAGTTCAAGGTTCAAATTTTAATATGTTCTTACGGCGACTGTTTTAAGCATACATTTCAATTTGCAGAATAAAATGTCGGTGTTAACCCCCCTTGCAGAACGATATAAACACCTAGGCGAGCAAATTTCCATCTAAGAGAGAGGGTTAATACCGAGATTTTGTTCTCGAAATTGATATATTTCAATATTATCATTGCTTCAAGTCTGAAATTGTTTGTATAGCTGGTCGGTGAACTCAATAATGCCATTATAATATTTGCAGATCGATTGGTCGGTATTAAAAGGGTAGCAGATCATCCTAAACGTGTCACGTACCCGATGAAATTTTTATTATTAGTTCAAGGTTCAAATTTTAATATGTTGTTACGGCGCCTGTTTTAAGCATATACATTTCAATTTGCAGGTCTATTAGATAGTGTATCATATTATTTAAACCATAGCTACAGATCAAAAATACATTTTACAAGCTTTTACGTATTATTTAATTAGCTTCATAGTGTACCTGTACTGTATCTATATACCTGTCAAACATAATCAATGGAGGGCGCGATCGGCATATTGCGTATGTTTCTTCCGTGCGGTCCTCAGTACAACGAACTACGACGAACGACGGTGGGATGTCATCTTGTGTTCAGGGCCGCAGCAAGGAAATCTTGCGCCTGGGGCCAACATTTTAATTTGCGCCCCCCCCCCAATAAAAATCAAAAAATGCATGACATAAGATTTTTATAAGATATTCCAACACAACCAACTGAAAAATATAAAAAATGTTCACTAATCGACTCCAACAACTCGCACTTTTAGTTTCAAAGATATATAAACAGCATCTAAGAGATTTTTGAGTTTTCTTGAAAATGCCAAAAGTAAGAAGACCCCCCTTTTTGTACAAATTTGCGAAATTTTTGAAAAATAAATTCGACTCGATTCGTTTGATATTAAGTCAATTTATATAAAAAATAGCGCTGAATCGACTCCAACAACTCGCACTTTTAGTTTCAAAAATATATAAACAGCTTCTGAGAGATTTTTGAGTTTTCTTAAAAATGCCAAAAGTAAGGAGACCCCCCTCTTTGTACAAATTTGCGAAATTTTTGAAAAATAAATTCGACCTGATTCGTTTAATATTAAGTCAATTTATAGAAAAAATAGCACTGAATCGACTCCAACAACTCGCACTTTTAATTATATAATATATTTCTATGGAAATTATCGCCAAATTCGTTAGCCGTTTCTGACTCATTGAAGATCGTAAATAATTTTTTATGAGTTTCGGTTTACTGAACTATCTCTCACATGAAGTAGTGGTTACGGGAATTGTTAAAAAAATTCTATATGCTATTCCCATGTTTGAATAGCTTTCCACTAAACCCAAATAATGAATTGTTTGTAGTACTCTGACATTTTATTAATATTTTCATTTAATGATTCAAACATTTGCTTTGCGCTTGCTACTTTTGTAATATTAAATACGTAATATGAAATACAAATTAATAATAAGTGTTATATTTCTTTCTTTAGTTCTATTTGCAAAAGTATTATTATTTATTGTATATTTTATATTTGTCGAATTGTAATTAGCCTGGCAATAATCATTGTCGTTTTTCATGTCAAAAAATACAGCGTCTTCGGCGCCCCTTGCTTAATGCGCCCGGGGCCGTCGCCCCCTCCGCCCTACCCTTACTGCGGCCCTGCTTGTGTTGGAGTTATTTATTACACCAGTTGATGTTCTCCCAAATAAATCACTGTCCGGTAATGTGTGCTGTCTACTGGTCTAGTCTGGACCAGGCTAGACAACGCGTGTACAGAAACTTAGTTCGCCGGAATCCATTAGAAGAACTCTCCAAGCCCACAATTTTATCTTCAGGATGAGTTTTCAATAGGGTGTTTTCATATTTTTGGGAATGGACCTATCACTCGAAATAAGATCGAAAGATCGTTATTGCTTGTTGTGCAAGAAAAAGTGAGAAAAAATTTGATTGCGCAAGCATACTGTATCCTGCTACCTAGCCAGCAGCAGTCAGTGACAATCGATATAGGCAGACTATTGACTAGTTACCGAATCGTCTGTGAACACGGTGTGCGCGCGCAGTATAGGTAAAAAAGATGCGTGGATTAGCGCAAAAAGCATGAGAAAAACATTTTCCAGGAGGTTTGGCTGGTCCTAAACTAGTGACAGGCGGTATTAAAGTTTTTGAAAGATTGCATTAAATGCATTTAATGTGTTTTCTACCGCCTGGAATTTTTACAGACTTTTAATAACAATTGTGAAAGAAAAAATATTGAAAACCAGGTGGCCCTGGTCTAGTCCTAACGTCCAGAAATATTTAAAAAAGGATTTTGAGAAATTAAGGGATGGCTTAGGAGTTAGAACCTAAGTTGCCCGGGGGGTGTCCATTTCTTTTTCTTCAAGAAAAAAAATACATTCCTACTAAAACTCATATTATGTGAAAATATTCACCGACCCTTAGTCTGTAAATTCTGATGTAAGTGGTCAATTCGGACATTGGTCTATTCTTTCGTCGTCTGCAACATGTTAAGATTATTGTACAAACCTCAGCTTATATCAGCTCGTTTGTTGCAATAAAAATAAAAAAAAACATTTTAATTTATCTTCTGAAACGTTTGTAAAAGAAAATTAAATTATTCTTCTGAAGCTTAATCTCCATCTAGTACAAAAAGTAAAGTTGAAAACTTATTACCTTGCAGGGGCGGGCTAAGCCATCGGGACATCGGTTCAAATTTTAATATGTTGTTACGGCGACTGTTTTAAGCATATATTTCAATTTGCAGAACACAATGTCGGTATTAACCCCCTCTCTTAGAGGGAAACTTGCTCGCCTAGGTGTTTATATCGTTCTACAAGGGGGTTAATACCGACATTTTGTTCTGCAAATTGAAATATATGCTAAAAATAGTCGCCGTAACAACATATTAAAATTTGAACCTTGAACTAATAATATAAATTTCGTCGGCGTTTAGGGTGATCTGCCACCCTTTTAATACTGACCAATCGATCTGCAAATATTATAATGACATTATTGGGTCACCGACAAACTATACAAACAATTTCAACTTTGAAGCAATAATAATTATTGTGAGCATTTTTTTGTTACATGTTGGGGCGGTCTGCATCCCTCCCATACGGCAATCTAGCAAAATCCCTTACTCAGGGTACTTTAATATGCCTCCCTCAACATCTTCACAAAAATAAGACCTTGAACAAATAACACCAAAAAATTGTCACTAGCTCTCGATCTAAAAGGCCTTAATTTTATTTTAATTTTGCCAAAACTATAAAATTGTTATCCAAATTTTAAGGAATATAATAATTGTCTGTACGTTGAAACCGTATTTTCGTAAAATTTTAATGTTCCCAAAATCAATTTTTACTAATCATTATCGAATCAAAAAAAAAACTGATCATTCTATAAATTTTTTTTATAGAAATATAAATTTAACTAGCCGTTACCCGTGGCTTCGCCCACATATTTTTCGATATATGATTTATTATTCCATTCCGCGAAAAATTCTCCTCCTGCGAAGCGAAGCCTGTTGGTGGTGTTTATTCGCTCGAATTTTATAATGCATAACTCACTCGCTTCGCTCGTTCGATCGAATTTTATTAATACATTATTGCTCACCTACGTTATATAAGGAACTCCTGTGCAAAATTTCATGCTTCTAACTTCAAAAATGATAAACTTCCATACAAACTTTCATCCCCTATTTAACCCCTTTAAGGGATGAATTTTCAAAAATCCTTTCTTATTACTCATCTACGTTATATAAGGAACTCCTGTGCAAAATTTCATGCTTCTAACTTAAAAAATTACGAACTTCCATACAAACTTTCATCCCCTATTTAACCCCCTTAGGGGATGAATTTTTAAAAATCCTTTCTTATTGCTCACCTACGTAATATAAGGAACTCCTGTGCAAAATGTCATGCTTCTAACTTTAAAAATGACGAACTTCCATACAAACTTTCATCCCCTTTTTAGCCCCTTTAGGGGATGCATTTTCAAAAAAAAAATTCTTAGTGCTCACCTACGTTATATAAGAAACTCCTGTGCAAAATTTCATACTTCTAACTTCAAAAACGATGAATTTCCATACAAACTTTCATCCCCTATTTAACCCCCTTAGGGGCTGAATTTCGAAAAATCCTTTCTTAGTGGGTGCCTACGTCACAAAAGGAACCTACTGTCCAAATTTCAAGTTTATATCTTCAGCGGTTTGACCTAGGCGTTGTCTGTCAGTCAATCAGTCAGTCAGTAACGGAACTGTTTTATATATATAGATAGATCGAAGCATCTCGTGATTTTAAATATTTATAAACAAAAGAATCAGCGAAATATATTTGTCAAACTCAAAAATCCAAAAACTTTTCTAAATTTTAAGTGGACGTAAAATTAATCGTGTGTTTTGTGAAATGGCCGAGCTGGCAGAATCTGTAGTTGATGACACGCAAAGCGAACACGCGCCGTTCAAACAATATAAACAATGGAGCTTTGTGACGGTCAGAGAAAGGTCAAGCAAAACGATTGTATCGAAGGTTAACAAAACCTCGAGTTCCGAAGATGAAGAATCTCTTGTGGTAACTCACTTTTTGCATTCCGTAGTTATTGTAAATTATAGACGATCGACGCGGTCTAGAATTGATTCGAGTTCAATAATAATTATGCATATTTTTATAAAAATAAGGCCTTGAATAAATAACACCTGAAAATTGTCACTAGCTCATCTATAAGTAATAAACCCCATTACGACACTAGAAATGCAATCTACTAGACCTCGCGCGGCGAAAGATGAAGCCACCGCGTCATAGTAACGTGAATGCATTGCGCTCGCCTTCTAGCTTGCTATTGGCTGTTTTGGAGATCCAATAGCAGTTTGCCAAAATTGTACCTAACGTCATAAAACCCAATGTGCAGTTTTGTGTACACGGCACTGTCTGCGGGCAAGCAGGCGTTCACTAGCATATTATTGATGACGTGCCTGGCTTCATCTCTCACCGCGGGCACTCTACTTATTATGCACATAGCACGAGAACATTACCGAATGCTACTCCGGCCAATATGGCGAAGAAGTGCTGAGTTCAACTAATTCGACGACGTCCACAATTCCGAGGGTGATGTCTTTGCAAGAGCTGCTCGAGAAGAAAGAGAAAACGATTGACAATCTAAAGACGCAGATTCGAAACCAAAAACTACAGCTGTCGTTCTACTTGCATCGCAGCTTACACGACACTTCCGTCATCGAACACGCTGAACATGTACGTTCTGTCCTTTTTCCGACGAGAAAAGATCAACCACGCAAACGTACAATTTATAATAGGGTAAGGTGGGGTAGGTTCGGACACGAAAATTCAAGTGTTTTTATTTTCGCTTGTGGTCATATTTAATAAGTAATTAAGCAAAATACCATTGGAAAGTATAGACATTTTACAATATTTTGTCATACATTATTTTGAAATATTCTATGTGGTTACTTTCAAATAATTTTTTTTAAGTTGCTTTTGTCCAGACGTGCTCCATAGTGGGGCAGGTTTGGATGATTAATTTCGTGGAAATTTTCTTTTAATTTTAATGTTTTTAAGCAATATGCCGTAAAGATCACTACTTTTGACAGTTGAGTTTTTAAATTTTTTTCACATTAATTGATAATTTGTCCGGCTTTGAGAATCCATTCTTCTTCAACGAAATTCCTTTGTTTAGGATTCGTACCGGCCCAATCATAAATTGCACTTATATTTATCATTTCTGATCACTTCGAAAATCACAAAATTACACGTAAAAATATACCCCGTATATGACATTTTCCCCTTCTGCGCCGTGTTTTCTAAACTCCACCCATCTGACGGATTCCAATAGGCGTTTCACTTTTCGATACGCTCGTATTTAGCGAAGTCGGTTGATCTTCTCTCGTTGCAGAAGGTATATAAGCGTGTACTTACTAATACATAATCGAACAACAGGTGAATGAAGGTGAAGCAGAAGAAAGCGATCAAGTAAACTTGGCGATGACCAAGTTCAACATGATGTTCGGTCGAAAGAGTCGTATGTTGAAGTTACACGAACGCGTTCTGCGCGCCGACGTGAAAATCTCCACGTTAATCAAGAAACAGGAAGCTCTCTTGCGTAAGGTGTGCCGTTTTAAGCTCTTATAATTGCAATTTTTTACTACTTGAATACTAAAGAATACTAAGAATACTGTGGCCAGTATCCAGTATCGATAAAAATGCGTTATAAGTCCGGGAGTTTGCGTTGCAAATGAAAAAGTCTTAGTAAGCCGGCTGATTTTGATATCGATAGTTGGACTTGAGAATAGTCGAGAGTGTAGCAATGCTGTTGTTTACATGGCGTCGCTATGGTTCCTCTATTACAAGTCTCCAGTTCCCGGGTTCTAGCTCGAGAGCTGGTAAAAGTATCAATTGGATTTGCAATTTATTATTAAAAAAAAAATAATGAATTAAAAAAATGAATTGGTGCTAGACCCAATTAACCTTAGCTGTTGGTGGTCTTTAAAACACAATTTAACAATTTAATTTCGATATCGATAGTTGATCTCGTACAACTAATCAGTAAACCGACCGTCAGCTGCTCAAGTTACGGTGGGTTTGGGTGTGAGAGGCTGCGAAAGTGGTAAAAAAATTTTTTTTAAGTAATAGTACGCCGGCTGAAACTTGTTTTTATAAATAGTTGACATCATTGTGAGTTGAAAAATAATTGTCAGCTGCATCGTGGAAGGGGGATTGTGCGTCAGCTGGTCGCATGAACTTGTAAAAAAACAAGTAAAATATTGAACATTTCACTTTTTTGCACTGACAGCAGCTGAGACAATTACGTTACCTAGGATTATGATAGCGATATGATCATAATCCTATAGGTAACGAAAATGGCTCAGCTACTGTCAGTGAAAAAAAGGGAAATGCGCAATATTTTACGTGTTTCTTTACAAGTTCATGCGACCAGCTGACGCACAATCCCCCTTCCACTATGCAGCTGACGATTATTTTTCAACTCACAATAATGTTAACTATTTATAAAAACAAGTTTTAGCCGGCGTACTATTACTTAAAAAAAAATGTTTTTATCACTTTCGCAGCCTCTCACACCCACAACCACCACGGGTGGGCCAGCTGACGCTTGGTTTACTTATTAGTCATACCAGATTTATCGAAAAAGATAACAATCGATCGGCGTAAAAACGCTACCTAAAATGCAACGCAAACTCCCGGGATATTAATTTGTACCACGCCAATGAGGACTACCGGCGCTACCGCGCTTCTTTTCTACCACCTGATGGCGCCACTAGCAAGTGAGATATACCTACGTCACTTTTTTTGAGCCATCGGATGTTAGCCAGTGAAGTATCTGTCATCCAATCATTTAATGGCTAAATCGCTGTTTTGTGTTTATTTAACTATTTTTAACCGACTTAAAAAAACAGGTTTTTATTGTTTATTCAGCCATAACTTCCCGAGGGGTTGATCGATTTGAATAATTTCGACGCCGTTGGGTTCGGAATGTTTACGGAATGGTCTCATAGGTCCCGTCTAATTTTTCACACACACACACGGATGGACGGACGTCCATCCCAAAATGATCAGAATAGTTTATCCTAGGACCTCAACA
Organism: Mongoloraphidia duomilia; assembly: GCA_039654895.1. NCBI lineage: Eukaryota > Metazoa > Arthropoda > Insecta > Raphidioptera > Raphidiidae > Mongoloraphidia > Mongoloraphidia duomilia. The sequence goes on from CM077524.1 coordinate 3,991,624, forward strand.
CGTTGAGATCTGTTGAAAACGCGCGATTTTCGAAAATCGAACTGCAACCAATATCTTCCCGAATTTTCAATTTTCAATAGCGGGAAGTTAAAAAAAAGGGTGTGGGTCTCGGGACCTTTGACAGATGTGAAACATCAAAGAAAACGTTATTGAACTCGGTGGTAGTATATATTTTTTCAAAAGCAGCAGCTAACTGTTATGCTGACGTAATCCTATATACTGTACTGTAACACACGCGGTTGCCCGAGCACGCGGAAGCCGAGAGAAAGAGAGAGTGCCGCAGTGGTGGGGAGAACAGCAGCAAAGGAGCGGACCAAACATTTCGTTGCATATTTCCCCTCACGCGGCTGTTCACAGGCCACAGCTCGACATAAGATGTTTCACATCAAAAAAGAAAAAATTGATAAAACTCTAAAGCAATGCAACGCGCAACATTTTCCGAACGGCAAACGATCGATATTTGTAGATAAAGTGTGTGGAAACTCGAAGATGTCGCATCGCGTTATAAGAGGTTAAAAGGACGGGCGCTCTTGTCTAGATTAACTCGCGTCACCACGCTAGTAATCGAACGTGACGTCATACCGATGTCGACTGCTTTCACGCAACATTGCTCTATCGTTCCCGTGTGCCAGACGAGAACTAATACGTAACTACGAGTGGGGAATGATTTATTTATTTTTGTAACACATATTTGAAATGTACTTACAACATTACTTACAACATAATAAAAAAAATTTGACCAGTCCTATACTTCCCACCTAGTAAATATTTGCAAAAAATAAACACTTTTTTTTTATTCTTTGACTAGGCCCAAATAACCTTAGCTGTTGGTGGTCTTTAAAACACAATTTAATTTTTATTCTTTGAAAAAAACATGGCCCTCTTTTTTGTTTAGTGATCTACTGATGGCTAGCAATATAGCAAAAATCATGGTTACCTTGATTTACGTACAATTTTTATTTTTTTTAATAAAATATTTTTTTTCTCGAAAACTACATTTTAGAGAAAAAAATATTTACATTTTTTTCATATTATAACATCTAGAATTCATTGATATTTTTTTAACCTATACGTGACATTGAGAACGTTTTTTTTTAATATCTCAGGATCCACTGAACCGATTTGACTTAAAATCTAATCAGATCTAAGTTAAAGGCTGATAAACACAACAGAACAATCGGCATGGCCGTATGTTGTTCCGTTTTTACGATATCGAAGGCGAAAAATTGACCACACACACACATACATATACAGACATCAGTCTGAAAATGATCTTAAATGATTGCTAGGGTCTCAAAACGTGAAGATCTGTTAAAATCTCGAAATATTTTTTTCGGACTAAATCCATTACTTCCCTACCATAGTAGAGGTGTAAAGTAAATATAATTGAAACTAAAATTTAGTTAGTTGTTATTTAGTGTAGTTGTAAGACGCTAATGACCTTAGATGTCGACGCGTCTATAATCTACAATAAATAAATAAATTACGGTACAAATCATTAACCGTTTGCGGTGTTATCGCCAAGGTCACAAAAGAAATCCTGATCGTATGCAACAGTCCGGCGCCGTGTTTTGCGAAACGCGAGCTGCGATTCTCGGGTTTCGTCAGCTACTCGGCTCAGATGGACATGTTTAGCCGGTTGCTGAGCGCCACGCTTCTTGTCAAGCAGGAGCTCCAGAAACTCCAGCAGAACGCCAAAAAACTGATCATCCTCGAAGAGGAACGAAATTCTATCGGTACAGAATAACTTTCCAAAAATTATATCCCAACAAATAGACCGAGAGCTAGTCATAATTTTTTGGTGGTATTTATTCAAGGCCTTATTTTTGTGAAGATGTTGAGGGAGGCATATTAAAGTGTCCTGAGTAAAGGATTTTGCTAGATAGCGATATGGGAGGGATGCAGACCGCCCCCAACATGTAACGAAAAAAATTGTCACAATTATTATTGCTTCAAGGCTGAAATTGTTTGTATAGCTTGTCGGTGACCCAATAATGCCATTATAATGTTTGCAGATCGATTGGTCAGTATTAAAGGGGTGGCAGATAACCCTAAACGTGTCATGTATCCGACGAAATTTATATTATTAGTTCAAGGTTCAAATTTTAAAATGTTGTTACGGCGACTGTTTTTAGCATATATTTCAATTTGCAGAACAAAATGTCGGTATTAACCCCCTCTCTTAGAGAGAAATTTGCTCGCCTAAGTGTTTATATCGTTCTGCAAGGGGGTTAACGATCAACAATTTGCCAAAATGGAAACGCAACAGCCAATGAACACGTAGCAAAAAACAGCCTATAAAAAGTGTACGATAAACCCGCCATAAGTTTCGTTAATTTTAAAACATATGCGAAGTAACTTGTATATTATTTTCTTTGACAGTTCGAAACTGAAAGAAAATGTCTGTCTGTCTGGCCGTTGGTCTATTGTTCAGGAAATCAACAAGTTTTGTTTATTTGTCTATACAGTTTGTGTTTTGTTTTCTTTACTCGATTTGAAATTGTTTCTCAACGACCCGTGTCAAAACAAGTTTAAACTAAACTAAACACCGAACTTTTACCCTGTTAAACGTACCTACGTAATTCCGTAACTAAGATGAGAAAGATAAATACTCAAAAATATAAATAAAAAAAACTTTTTAGAGACAAGCTTTTATTGAAATGTACTAAAAAAGAAAAAATAATATTTAGTAATTTTGGTTCATAAATATTATAAAAGCGGGGGTTGTAATCTCTATGATAGTTTATTAGTCGCAACCCCCGCTTTTATAATAATTATGAACCTATAGTATTAAATATTATTTTTTACTTTTTAGTACATTTCAATAAAAGCTTGTCTTTAAAAAGTTTTTTTTCTAATATTTTATTTTGTTCATTTTAGTCTTTCAAAATTTTACCCCGCTTTGACACCCGTAGGGGTTAAATTTCAAAAAATCCTATCTTAGTGGATGCTTACGTTAGAAAAGGAACCAACTATCCAAATTTCAAGTTTCTAGCTTCAGCGATTTGGCCTGGGCGTTGATTAGTCAAAAAAACCCTACATCCCCGTTTGAACACCTTAGGGAAATGGCAGGGGCACAGTAATTACGATTGTGCCGCAACCGAAGACGTAGAATTACTTCTATAGTTTTATAATGACGTCACATCTGTCAGAAAATATACAAAACACAAACAAACTATGGCATAACTATCGTCACACAGTTTTTGTAATGCATAATTTTACCCCCTATATACCGCCGGGAACAAAACAAAAATTCCATGCAAATATACCCTTATCTAAAAATAGTACTTTATTTTTATTTAAAAAGCTGATCACGTGATGTCACTACCGCCGAAGGAACGCATTAACAGCGATTATTTGATGGCAGTTGAGCGCGAAAAAGTGATGCTCGGCTCGCAGATGAACGAAATTAAGAAGGAGCACCACCTGCTCAAGAATCGCATCGAGCAACTGAGACGACGAAGTGAAATGAATAATCAACAAAATGACGGCAGTCGGTACAATAATGATGGCTCAAATTCCGACTTGAATACCAATGACAAAACTAGTTATTACAACGATATAGGTATTTATTTGGATTTAAGCATTTTTTTGCTGATTAGTAGGTAAGTTTGAAACCACCAGAAGGTCCAGTGGTGTAACGTAAACTCTTAAGACTGCCAATTCAGAGAGACCATACTCGCGCTACCGACGACGTGTAACTCACACGCTGTAACGTCACCGCACGTCGTCGGTCCCGTGCGGCGGTTCAGAGAGACCATAACCTAAGAAATCGTCCTCACTTAAGGTACGTGCAGTATTGAGCTGGGATTCTAGATGGTAGCGTAGATCATAGCAGGACTTGCTTAAATTAATGCATTGTTATATATGCGAGCGTACATAACGAAGCAGTGAGTGAAGCAGGAATAAGCGCTGTTACAAGAGCTGGTAGATTCAAGAATGTATCTCACCATTCTTTCAGCGCGCTGACTACTACAATCAACGTGTGACAACTGTCAAATGGCCGTTACAAGTTTCGCAATGGATGTGACTAGTTTAATATGTTTTTATTTAATTTGTTTTGATTTTTTTCTAAGACATATTTAAAAGTGTTAGGTTCCATATGTAAATATTCAAAAAACCGGTTTGGGTAAAATTTTAATTCTTGGTATAAATGATGAAATTCGTCATGTTTAGATCGTTTTCTGTTAATAGGGTAGACATGATAGCTCCTATCCAAATTTGTATTTAAAATATACCACTTTGTAGCAGAAGAACACAAATATTAACTTCGCTATCTGACATTTCAAACGCGATTTAAGCTTGTATCAATGGTAGTATCAAAGCTTCGTTGTGCAAACCTATAAGCGTTTATAATTTCAGCCACCATCTACCATACATGTTACCATCTAGAATCCCAGCTGCGTACTGCACGTACCTTTAGACATCTTTGAGCGCGACAAGAAAGCTTGCCGAGCGATAGCCTCAGTTTGCTACCTCGCAGCAAGGCGTTTTGAGTCGTCTACATGTCTTGAGCAAATTTGACTTGCGTAGACGTGAGGCAGCTTGCTTCGGCCTCAAGTATAAATAAGCGCCTTATGGCAGTATTCAAAGTGCTTTGCTTAGTTTTTGGAGCCTCACAGACAAATTTAATCGGAGATCCCGATGAGCCGAATATTTACGAAGACACGGGAATACGGTTTCCTTCCAGTCTTTCCTCTCTTTCTTATTATTTTCACTGCTTGAAATTTTCGGGATGTTCTAGAATCCTCTAGGTATTATGGAATAGAAATTTCTAGAACATTCGCTCGGAATAAGGCGGGGTTCCTGTTAAAATCGATATTAACGTGAGCGAAATCACAGGTCATTAATAACTATTTATTCGAAAGGTAATCACTTGAACAAAATGCTCGAACTAATCGAATCGGAAGCAATATCGTTGGCGACGATGACCGAAGACAAAAAAACGGAAATTAACGAACTGATGAAAATCAAAGAGGAGAACACGGAATTGTACGAGAAGTTGAAGTCGTTTCAGGAAGTTGCACAGCAGAGGGATGAACTGGAAGCGAAGGTTGCCGAAATGCAAAAGACGATAACGGAAATTACTGAAGAAAAGTACTTTGCGTATGATAATGAGCTAACGAAGATCAAAGAAGAAAATTCTAACCTCGTCGAGAAAGTCAAATATTATCAGCACATCGAACAAGAAAAAGATGAACTCGAAACCAAACTGGCGTTGATGGAACAAAAGTTGGAGTCTCAACCTGAGGTAGTTCCAAAATTTGTCCAAAAAATGTTTTTTTAATCATATAATTCATACATGAAAGTACCTAATTTAGTCCAAGCGGCAGGTAATAAATGAAGGGTGTTACCTGGAAAGTATTCCGAAGTTAGTGATATTTAGGTGTGTTGTTTGTGGGTACTCTGTGGAGTAGAATCTGAGTTTTCGACCTCGAGGACCCTGTTCTAACGTGGGGGGGAGCCGAAAAACCACGAAATTTTACCACCTTTTTTGCTTTTTTCGAAATCTCTCAGAAACAGTCGACTTAAACAATTCTTTCATTATGTAATGTTTTAAAAAGGATAACATTTCCTACAGTTTTCATTCCCACAACTTTTCTGTGGCACTAATGGTAAGCGCGCTGCAGCTTCTTGAAAATCACCCGCTCGGCTTTTTGGTAACCAATGTGTAACGTGTATTTTTAATTTAAAGTTCGATGAAGAACAAAATAAATAAAACTATTGAAAAGAACATTACATTTTAACCATTGGTTACCAAGGTTACAAAAAGCGGAGCGGGTGATTTTCAAGAAGCTGCAGCGCGCTTACCATTAGTACCACAGAAAAGTTGTGGGAATGAAAATTGTTATTTATTTGAGAATGTTACAGTAATTAAGGTGTTTATTTAAAAATCTCGGTCTTAACAAATCTTTTTACTATTTACCTTCAGAAAACAGCTGAATTAGAAACGTTACAAAAAAAAGTTGACGAATCGGAAACGGTTCGAGCGGAAAGAGATTTCTACAAAATCCAAGTCGAAGAGCTTGAGGGCGTCAAACAAGCATATTCTGATTTCCTCAAACAGTACTGCAAGTACAAGATGGAATTCGAAAAGACCCACATAGAAAGAGATCAAGGTTTGAATTATTGAAATTTTGAAAAAGTTTGCCATAGCGCCGACAATCTAAATTTTAGTATCTTTTTCATTGGATTATTTTTAAAGAGCTTACTGGCGCTTTTTTAAACTTAAACAGTACCTATACATTATTTTTTACGCTTTTGAAACGCAAATATCAGTTTCTACAAACGATTAAATATACAGGGTGGCACATCTTAAACAATGCAGTGAAATATCTCGTAAACGGTACAAACCATAAAAAAATGTTTTATACAAAAGTTATAGAGTGTAAAGGGGGACAGAAGAATGTGATATCATATTTAACATAGGTGGTGCTGTGAAGGTCAGCTTCGTTTTTTTATTTATTTATTGTAGATTATAGACGCGTCGACATCTTTCATTTAATTGTAACAGTGCATTTTATTCCAGAATACGATACAGTATTTAATATAGTGAACAGTAAATTATTAAGGTACATATGAGCTAAAATTAATAAATATTGAGATATTTACAAATTAAATAGCAAATTTAATTTGTCAATTCGGTTCTTTTATGAATTGAATAAATTTGTCTAAGTCCTACCTTCCACCTAAAACGCAAGGGAGAAAGACTGCTAGACTTATTATTTTGCCTTACACTTAAGAAAATCCGTCCCTTCCTCTAAGACTAATACTTATTGGGACCCGTCAAATGAGCATATGACATCTGGTGGCAGAAAACTGTATCAAAACGGGGGAAAATTTTACATGCTAACAGTGCAAATTTATCGTGAAATTGGTTATAACAAGAATAAAACAAGTAAAATAAACAAAAAGTTTATCGAAAATGGAATTTGCGTCGTTTTCTAATATCTTGGCATTAAACACTATCAGACTGTTATTGCCTTGTAAAACTTACTTTACAGCGAATTCTTTTTTAATGAAATGTGGAAAAACTGTATTTATGAATTAAAAAAATATTTTATATTAATAATAAGATGTACTCATTATCATACTGTACTACAATAGTTAAATCTCTGAATATTGACAAAATTAGGACTAATCATGTGTATACAAATATTTTGAGGTTAGTAACTTACCTACTTATTACAATATAACATATTATGTTGCTGCAGTTATGTGTTTACATTATTCACCTAACACAGCCTTAAAGGAGCATTGAACGGATAATTAATTTCGTGGAGATTTTCTTTTAATTTTGATGTTTTTAAGCAATATGCCGTAAAGATTACTACTTTTGACAGTTCATTTTTCATGTATTTTTCTCGTTATATTTCCGACATTTGATAATATGTTCGGCTTTGAGAATCTGTTTCCTTCAACGAAATTCCTTTGTTTAGGATTCCTACCGGCCCAATCACAAATTGCACTTATATATTTTATCATTTCTTATCAATTTGAAAATCATAAAATTACACGCAAAAGTATACCCCGTATATGAAATTTCCCCCCCTCTGCGCCATGTTTTTTAAACTCCACCTATCTGACGGATCCCAATAGGCTTTATCCAAATATCAAGGTATTTTTAATTAGAATTATTGACTTCAACCTTGAAAGAACTGTTCAGTGAAGAGAAAACTATAAAAGGTAGATCATTTTCTACTTCATAAAATCGCCCGCTTTTTTCAAGTTAAAGCACAATTGCTCCCACAGCAGCGTCTTCTTCCGGGTGCTTTTTTTCTTTGTTTTTAACGTCGCGTCAATAGTTTGAGGTAGGTAGGTAATATGGATGCCTTCTGCTGAATATTTCACACCATTAGTTGTTTTCGACCAGATCTCTCCCCGAAGTGTAGAGTTGTTTGAGTTGAAAGAAAAGTGTTGAAGTTGTAACTGACACGTAGAAGAGGGCGGCGTCGTAAGCATCTGTGTTAGGGCTTCGGTTTGCAACGACGCCGTCTTGCCCGCCGCTTGCTTGTTGACTCCTTAAGGGAAGTCCAATTATAGTCCAAGATGCTGCTATTATTGTAGATTAGTAGATAGCTAGCCGTCCTGTTGCTCAAAAATCGAGCAAATTTTTTTCCCCTTGTATTCAAATAATTTACTGTCATTATTTTTAACCGACTTCAAAAAAGGAGGTGGTTCTCAATTCGGTTGTATTTTTTTTATGTTTGTTACCTCAGAACGCTACCAATTATAAACCGATTTGGAAAATTCTTTTTTTATTGGATAGGGTATACCTCGAAGTTGGTCCTATATGAATTTTACTTAAATCGGTTCAGTAGTTCAGCTGATTTTAATAAAAGTGAGTAGCGGCGTGTGATTCCTTTAATAAAATATGAAGTCGGTTAAAAAGTAGACATTAATTAAATCGGCACTTTTTTAACCGACTTCATATTTTATTAAATTGGCGCCGTCCTCAAAATTTTATTATTTTCCTCTTTTTAGTGGCTTTTTTGAAGGAGGTTTTTTTTTTTGTTAAAAAGTTTTTTATGACATAATGCAAATTGTTTGTTGTTTTTTCCAAAGCCTGCTTACAGTACATCTATTTTATGAGGTTAAAAATCGACTTTTTTAAATTCTAATTTTTTAACCCTTAAAATTCACTTAGTATCGCAATTCTGAGACCTTATTGCACATCTGCCCCGCGAGCCCTTTCAAAATCGGTTCAGTAGTTTAGGAAGAGATAGGCGTACAAAAAAACGCCTAACCTATTAATATATAGATACTAGCCATTACCCTTGGCTTCGCCCACGTATATTTCGATTTATGATTTATTATCTCCCCCCGGCAAGAAATTCTCCTCCTGCAAACTGGGCTGGTGGTGTTTATTCACTCGAATTTTATTAATACATTACTCACTCGCTTCGTTCGTTCGTTCGAATTTTATTAATACAATACTCACTCGCTTCGCTCGTTCGCTTGAACTGGACCTTTAGTTGTCTGAATTTATTTTGTACATGCCTGCAACAACAGACTGTTGTCGCAGGTAGTAGTTCGTTCTGAAGCGATTTTCAGTCTCCTTTTTCTCTCTTTGTCTTCTTTGTGTGTAGATAAAAAGAGAAACACATTTCTTTCTTTCTTTCTTTCTTTCTTTACGCTGCACGCGGTGTTCAACCGTACCGTGGCCGTGGCAAAGAGGGCGCAGCACCCGGTCTCGATTCTGCCAGCGTACCTATTTATATACTTCTTGTTTCCATACAGCTGCGCTGTGTTATGGAAACTTGTTCTTTGATAAATAAATATGTACTTTTGTATGTTTCGAAAACAAACTTAGCATAAATTCGCAATTCCTTAATTTTAATGTAGTTTAAGCGTAATTCGCTTGAATAACTTTTTAAATGATAGATTTTCCGTATAATGTACCATAGATTCAGCTGTTACTTCGTGTAAATTAACGTTATAAATTTTAAATTAAAAAATTATGTCGATTTTTTTAAATTTTATTTTTGTGTAATTATATTGTTATGGATCATCCTGTATATAAACGGCAGGCAAGAGTTCTGAAAAACGGCGTTTGCTTGCTGAACAACTGGTACCTGCGCGAAAGTTCTAGAGAAATTGTCATCCGTGACATGATTGCTAATTTAATATTCTCCTTATATGCTTCAGAATCAATAGATTTTCACTACATGCGAGTGTCAATTCATATATGCTAATTCAATAGCTATGATATGAAGTGAATCCTCGTACCAGCGAGAGCCCAACATGAAAGTGAAAGTATTGTAAGCTCATTCCGCCGCGAAAGTGGAAAGGTTCAGGTTAGAATCCTGACTGTGACCACTGATTGGTAAAATGATTTTTTCCAATATGTTTCAAAACAATTATATAATTGGCTGCTCTCCAACGAAAAATTTTTCAATTGCATTTCAGCCGTATAAAACTAGTTTTAACATAATAAAGTGTTGTCAGCTCTTAGACTAAAACCGACGCAGATGTGATGTTGGCATAGCATCATCGCTCTTATGGGAGTCGCCAGACCAATGACCATCTCTCCTTCCTTTCCTATACGGTCGTCCTTTTGCACTTGTGTATTTCAGTCTGTCTGTCTGTTTGTCATGTTCAGTGCTATAGTACTCGACCTGACGCAAGGATTCGATTTGTTCAGTTCCTTCCGAACGGAATATATTTTTTCTCCACGTGGTTATATATCTTAGAAGGTCATCTTTTCGCGATCGATCCTTTATTGAATTTCATATACAATTTCCTAGTATAGGTATATCGCTTGCTGGTATAGTTGAAGACCTACAATTTTCTGGGTGACAGGGTTTCAGTGGTGCATACAGGGTGAACACTTTTATAGGGGAATATATAATATTTGTTCTTTTTAATCAGTTTTATTCAGTAGGTTTAAAACCGTCACCGTTTAAAACCGTTTTTGCCATACCCACTACAAAATAGCTATTTTCGATGTATGTACAGCGGCCTTTAATGAGTCATTTAACAGGCAGGTGTGCGGAAAATGTTTTATTTTTCGCACTAGCGCAGAAAATAACGGTTGCCATATCAACTTCTGTTTATTCGCTCTATACGTCTGCGTACGCTTGCGTGCGCCTGTCATTACTTACTTGCACACGAACTTCGCGGCGCACTGTGGAAGGAAAGATGGCGACGCAAATGAACTGTCAGAATTTTTTTGAAAATGACGTGAAAAGTGGGTATTTTGTAGTGGGTACACACACACACACACACACACATATATACAGACATCAGTCAGAAAATGATCTTAAACGATTGCTAGGGTCTCAAAACGTGAAGATCTGTTAAAATCTCGAAATATTTTTTCCGGACTAAATCCATTACTTCCCTACCATATAGCTTAAGCAACGAATAATTAGTGGATGGAAAAGTCGAAAGCAGAACGTTTGACTTAGGAACTTTGTTTGGACTAGTTAGGAGATAAACATACTAAAAGTCCTTATCCCTCCGAGGTACGCCCGAGGGAGGGGGGCACAAAGAAAGTCCCGTTTTTTGGTTTTTTGCTTTTATTCGAAAACGGTGCGTCGTACGAAATTTTGTTGTACTACATAATGAAAGCTGATAAAATTCTCTACAGCTTTAACTTTCACACTTTTTATCTATCTCCATTCTTTGCCTAGCTATGAGCTTCGAAAAACGGCCGATTTTCAAAAATGTGTTAAATTCTCTGTAGCACATTGTAACAATACGAATTATACAATACAAATAGTAGAGGTGGGAAGTAAAAACAACTATGACATATTTTACATCGTGTACCAACTTAACAGTTCTAATGACTCCCTCTCCTGACCAACCTGCAGGCTGGTGAAATAAAAGTTTGTGATAACAAATTCAACTCTCGTGTGTGTTGGTTCATTCATCTTCGTTAGTCAACAGTCGGTATAAGTTTATCCTTCAAGGAGAGAGAAGCTGTCAGTTACTCAGCACAACGTGTCAGCCGCACCCCTTCCCCCCCCCCGGCCGCGCCACAGCATGTTGAGACGTTATTTTCTGTCTGTGTACCTTACAATGTCCACATGTCTCGGTCGGCTGTCCAATTTTCTTTGTGTATTCCCGTTGCAGACTTGTTTTAAGTGAAACGCACGGTTAGTAATATTACTGTTTCCTATTAGAAATTATTGCCACAAGCACAATGGCGTTTATTTGATTTCAATATAGTCTCAGAGGCAGCGACGGGTTTTCTTAAGTGTCTACGTAAAGCAAAATAATTCCCACAATTCTTGTGTAAGTGTTCCCCACTTGAGAATCTCTAAGTCTGGCAAGTGGCAGCCTTTCTCTCTTGCGTTTTAGGTGGCAGGTAGAAATTAAACAAACGGCAGTGAAATCTATCATTATTAAATAATTGGCGGCTCCACCAAAAATGTTTTTGTTCGTGAAAAGTTTGTATACAGGGTGGTGAACGTAACTGCTGCACATAGGGATTTAACCCGTAAAATCAAACTTTCGCGATTTCCTGCTTCCCTAATTATTTTAGGAAAAATATCTTCAAATAATAGTTTTAGAACATAAAATTCTGCATCTAAATCATTAAAGAAAATTAATTTTGCATGCTTCGTAACGGCAGATATTTGATATGAAAATGTCAAAATTACCTCAAAAACAGATAGCGATAGCCATGGAACTTGAACAAAATGATGACGTTTTAGCTGTCAGAATAATTTCTAATCATTTTGTTCAAGTTCCATGGCTATCGCTATCTGTTTTTGAGGTAATTTTGACATTTTCATATCAAATTTCTGCCGTTACAAAGCATGCAAAATTAATTTTCTTTAATGATTTAGATGCAGAATTTTATGTTCTAAAACTATTATTTGAAGATATTTTTCCTAAAATAATTAGGGAAGCAGGAAATCGCGAAAGTTTGATTTTACGGTTTAAATCCCTATGTGCAGCAGTTACGTTCACCACCCTGTATACAAACATCGTCAATTTGTTGAATGAAAAAAATATTAGATTTCTTTCATTTAACAAATTGACGATGTTTGTCACAATTTATCAACCGGTAATAAATAACAAGTAGCAATCAATTAAAAATATGACACGGCATTAAATCGAAATGACCAACAATCATCGACTTTTTAAAAATCACAATTAACGATTTGAATTAACAGAATAGCCGTAATTATATCAATTTTTACGACTAACTTTTAATAACGCGGTCGTTTTGAAGCACGCTACTTTTTTATCATCCATCGAGGCTGAATCTGTGCGTCGCCGCCGCCGAAAGGCGGCAATTAAGTAGGTGGTTATTATAGAGAAATGAAGCATTCAAAGCATTTTCGTATACAGGCTGTTTTATAGTCCAGTAAAACTGTCCAAAAATATAGGTTCGTAATGCATGGATCACTTAAGTTCTTTTTGCCATGCCCACTACAAAATAGCTACTTTCGATGTATGTATAGCGGCCATTAATGGCCCATTTAACAGGCAAGTGTGCGGAAAATGGTTTACTTTCTGGACTAGCGCTGCAGAAAATAACGATCGACATAGCAACTTCTGTTTATTCGCTCTATACGCTTGCGTGCGCCTGTCATTACATACTTGCACGAACTTCGCGGCACACTGTGGAAGGAAAGATGGCGACGCAAATGAACTATAAGAATTTTTTGAAAATGACGTGAAAAGTAGATATTTTGTAGTGGGTATGGCAAAAAATACCATATAGTCTCGTACGTAATGGTATTACGGCTCTTGTGACTGTAAAAACTCGCTATCGCTCGTTTTTACATACTGTTATCACTCGCCGTAATATGCCCCATTACGTATCTAGACATACAATCTACTATTTTAGAAGTTATACTCCTTTACGTGACACCGAAAAAATTTACGCAAAGCGTTAAAGGATGTACCCGCCCCACTGCAGGTAGTTGTTAAACTAAAAACTTTAGAAAAATTCCGTTAGATGTCGGGCTTGAGAATAGCCGAGAGTGTAGCGGCGCTGTTGTTTACATGGCGTTGCTATGGTTCCTCTATTACAAGTCCCCAGTTCTCGGGTTCTAGCCCGAGAGCTGGTAAAAGTGTCAATTGGATTTTCAATTTAATATTAAAAAAAAAAAAAAATAATGAATTGAAAATATGAATTGGTGCTAGGCCCAAATAACCTTAGCTGTTGGCGGTCTTTAAAACACAATTACCAATTACCGTTAGATGTCACGCCAAGAACACTTTGTACTTTGATTTATAAATGTCGCTGTCATACCAATCGCGGGATAAGATGATGCGAAAGTCGACATCTTTGCGCAAAGTTCAATGGTAAATATCTCGCGAGCCGTTCATGCTACGACAAAAATGGTAAGAACCTTTTTTGTAGAACATTTAATGCCTTACAACTTTCTTTATGGCGAAATTTTTGTAAAACTAACCGTTTAAGTGTAAAAAAGAGGTATTAATCACATCTTATGACAGAAGAAAAAGAGATCTTCTTCTGAGAGATGTAAACCACCACATGTATACTACATAACCTGAAACTAGTCTTTATTGAAGTGAAAACTTCTTTAGGCGCACTTTGCGTTTTTTATGAATAGTGAACGAAAGTGAACCGTCACGCTCGGGTCGGTAACGCTGAATCGGCTTTACTCGGCTCCACTCGACATCAAGCGCACTCGGGTCGGTGACCACGTTTACTGTCTAACAAGGAGTGCATCATATAAAAGAATGTAGGCTTTCACGGCCGGCGTTAATAGAATTAAGATAAGAATCTTTCCTACCTATAAGTACCTCTGCACAACTCGGTACCAGTACACTCGACAGCAGGACACCGAGAAGAACACTACGACCACGTCGAACACACCACTGAAGATGCTTACCGCAGTTGCAAGCGAAACGTCTGGAAGAAGAAGAAGCCATTCCAGTAGACCACGGCTCATAAGCCCGAAAGATTCTTATCTTAATTCTAAGGAGTGCATCGTTTCAAGAATTACATTTTTATTATTACGTAATAAAATAATATTATAATATTATGTATGTTTTGCATATATCAAGTTTTCACTTTTTCAGTTTATTACTTTTTGAAAAATTTGACGCGCTGTTACTCGTAAACGGTAAGCTCTACGAAAATGGCGTCGTCAAGAAAGTTGGAGGGAATTTAATGTTATACAAAAACGATTGTTGTCACGTAACTATCCGACCATTGAAACAGTCTGTATACAGGGTGTATTACAGGATTGAGAACATAGAAAATAAATGAGTGCAACAGGGAAGACATAAACAAAATGGGTAGCGTGACAAAATTTGCACAATGGAGTTTTTGCTATATGTTCGGTTTTCTGTGGTACACCCTGTATAGTATAAAATGTTTTCACACAAGTTGGTACGCAAGTATCTTCCTGTTAAACCGAATCCAGACTCCGGTGTCATCCTGGAGTAAAGAGAGAGAGAGAGCTGGTTGAACAAGATGATGAAGGAAGGGCAGGAAAGAGTGAACCATGAATCACGAGTGTAGAATTGCTTGCTTTATAAAATATTCGCTCGATTTTAATTGCGTTCCATTACAATAGCAATATACCTACTAATATTGTTTGAGAACTGCTGGTAAAAGTTTCAGTTAAATGAATTAAGTGATTTATTATTTAAATATCGTATTTTCGAAAAAAAAATTATCTGTCTGTCTGTCTGTTTGACTGCTGTCGGCCAGTGAATTATTATCGGGAACTAAAAAATCTTTGTTTCCACAAATCACCTGTTACGTTACGGAATGGAGGCGGGGGGAGGTCCGGCCAGGCGTTTTGGTCCTGGTACGTGGGGGAAGGGTGGTCGAAAATTGGAGAATTGTGCGTTACGTAATTTGCGTACGCTACCTAAACCAAACATTAGACTAGGTATAAGGTTTTCCCCCGAATGTAGTCGTTTGTGACTGTTTAGTCCTCTGAGATGCGTTTCTATCAACTTTGCACCGACATCTTGCTTTTCACCAGAATGTAGTCGTTTGTGGCCGCCCAAACTGCCAAGTTGACTAAACGTTTTGTTATACAAGGTTTCTCACCTGTGCGTCTATTTGATATTTGCCGATTTTATTTTCTAATGAGGGCTACCTTATTCATCAGATAGTGCTAGTGGCAAATAAAGTATGTGTTAAACGTGTACATTTTTTTATTCGTCAGAAGGAATAAATAATTTAATTATTACAAAACTGCGATTTATCCGTTAAATGGTTGAATGACAGATATACTCGTACTTTAATTGGGCTTCAAAATTGCCGAGCGTGTAGCAATGCTGTTGTTTACATGGGCTCTACATGGTTCCTTTATTATCTACAAGTCCCCAGTTCTTGGGTTCTAACCCGAGAGCTGGTAAAAGTGTCAATTGGATTTTCAATTTATTCTTAAAAAAAATAATAATGAATTGAAAAAATGAATTGGTGCTAGGCCCAAATAACCTTAGCTGTTAGTAGTCTTTAAAACACACACACAAACACCTTCTCCTGTCTATAGGTTTCATACAATCTAAAATTGTACTTTTGATGCAAATGTTGCGGGCTTGAGAATAGCCGAGCGTGTAGCAATGCTGTCGTTTACATGGCGTTGCTATGGTTCCTCTATTAGAAGTTCCCGGGTTCTAGCCCGAGAGCTGGTAAAAGTGTCAATTGGATTTTCAATTTATTATTAAAAAAAAAATAATGAATTAAAAAAATAAATTGGTGCTAGGCCTAAATAACCTTAGCTGTTGGTGGTCTTTAAAACACAATCTTTACTTTACTTGCTAGTGGCGCTATCACGTGGCGAAAAATATAAACAGTGCTGACATTTGAATGGTATCAAAGTGACGTAGTATATACCTCATTTGGTACCATTAGGCGGTAAAAAAGAAGTTTGGTAGCCCCCCATTAGTTTGTTTTATGATTCTGTCCGAACTTTTGGGGGACCACATTAACGTGACCGCGACAATGGGTGGGGACCGACACGTACACGTACCCCACGTGACACATATATACATTCAAGGTTCATTGCTTGTTGGAGTTTGGACCCACGCGCTTTTCCCTTCCATAGTTCACTGATAAATCTTCGCTAATGAACGTTCGTGTCGCAGCCGCCGGGGGGCCGTCGGGCGACTTCGTACGGAGCGTGCCGTCGGCAAATGTGTGGGGATCGAGTTAACGAGACCCGCGCCGTAGGCACTACGCCTCTCGGTCCTACAATATTATATATATACAGGGTCCGGCGACCGGATCATAACGAATTTAATAAATTATAGTTCAAGTTCCCAACGTACAAAAGTCTACTGGACTACACTACTAAAATTTTATTATTGAATTTAACAGATAATATTGTAACAAAACTGTTTTCTTACGTGGGTGGAATAAATTATTTATTTCAGTAATTAAAAATGTAAACAACAATATACAATAATTCGTAACGATGAAAAGTCAATTTCAACAGTCAGCACTGTTTATATAATAATAACACGAACAGTATTTCTCAAACAAAGTGAAAACACTTCAATAGCACTGTGCAATTTATAAGCTGTATTTATTTCAAGTCGACAATGTCACGCGAATGCGATTCTCCTTGTTCTCTCCGGTGACCGCTCCTCTTATATAGAGCTGGCAGCTTGACCCCCCCACGTTCGCGCGCTTTCTAGAACATTCTTGTGTCTTTGATATAATGCCACGCCTCACCATTGTTACTTGTTCTGGATGCTTCGATTGTCGCCATTGGCGTAACATCTGGAGTTTTTGCTACACATTGTTACTTGTTCTCAATGCTTCTATTGTCGCCAGCGGCGTATCATCTGGGGTTTTGCTACAATATGAAACATCAAATTGGCAGTAATAGTATTTTTGCAACACTTGCATCAAAAGTACAATTTTAGATGGCTGTGTACCGTTTGAAAAGTGATTCTTTATGCATTCGAACGGTAGTGTTTAAAGTAAATTTTAACGCTCTCCGTTCTATAAAGCAATACTGTTTTGTTTTACTTTATAACACACGTGCGTAATAATGTACTTTATAGATTAAATTGCTGTAATGTCACTAATAAAATATTTATCCAAATTGTATTTGCTTAAAATTGAACTTTTGAAGCAATCACTTTAGGCCAGTCAAAATCGACAATAAATTAACAAAACATGATGTATCTCTGATTTTTTAGTATGTTGTTTGGGACCATTGCTATGTTTACCCAAGTTTGCAACTCTCAAAAAGTTGTGGAAAAATTTTTACACACTAAAAACCGCGAAATTTTTGGACTTGTTTCAGATTCTGCTCTGTATCTCCGAATCCATGCGTTTTTCGCCGAAAGCTATTCTATACGTTTTTAAGAACAATAAATTTGTGACAAATTAAGCCCAACCGGAGCTCTGTAGGTCAATTGGTTACCGAATTACGGCACATTGAAAATAGGCCATTTTTTGTCACAGTCAAATTTTGTTGGAAAGCAGCCAATTATATAATTGACTCCAGACATATCGGAAAAAATCATTTTACCAACCATAGTCACAGTCAGGATTCTAACCTGAACCTTTCCACTTTCGCGGCGAAATGAGCTTACAATTACTCAACCGCGACATCATTACTAATCTAACAATTCTCCTTATATGCTTCGAAATCAATTGATTTTCAATACATGCGAGTGTTAATTGTAGATGTGAATCTTCGTACTAGCGAGAGCTCATCATGAAAACCGTATAATTTATTAATTTATGCTTCCTGCAGTTCAATTAACACTAAAAGCATGACAGGAAAACCAAATGGTGCGATAATTTTGACCAGGGATGTATAATATGTTTCTCACTTCGGCCTTTTTGTCCGCGCTCTTTATTTTGTCGAGTTTTCTTGTTTATACAGCTTAGAGGCAAAACTACGTAAATACCCTTAGGAGAAGGCTGTGGAAATATATGTAAAGTTGAAATGGAAAGATAAGTTGTTTTGTTGTTTGGGATATTCTCCAGAAAACTGTTATAAAAGTTAGAGAAGTTATACAGGTGTCACAAAGAGTCCGATGAGTTTAAAAAACGAATTAGATGTACAGGTTGTCTCATAATATTTAATACACAAGTCGTTTTTGTTTCGACAGTCCGTCAGCGGTCCATACTCAATTGATTTACATTTTTAGGGTACAGTTTCACTCGGCTTAAGAATAGCTAAGCGTGTAGCAATGCTGTTGTTTGCATGGCGTTGCTATGGTTCCTCTATTACAAGTCCCCAGTTCCCGGGTTCTAACCCGAAAGCTGGTAAAAGTGTCAATTGAATTTTCAATTTATTATTAAAAAAAAATAATGAATTGAAAATATGAATTGGTGCTAGGCCCAAATAACCTTAGCTGTTGGTGGTCTTTAAAACACAATTTTTTTCTATAGAGCTTACTAACCTACATATTATACTCGCATAAGGGAGTACATGACACGTTTAGGGTGATCTGCCACCCCTTTAATACTGACCAATTGATCTACAAATATTATAATGGCATTATTGGGTCACCGATAAGCTATACAAACAATTTCAGCCTTGAAGCAATATTATTGTGACCATTTTTTTTTTACATGTTGGGGGCGGTCTGCATCCCTCCCATACCGCTATCTAGCAAAATCCTTTACTCAGGGCACTTTAATATGCCTCCCTCAACATCTTCACAAAAATAAGACCTTGAATAAATAACACTAAAAAATTGTCACTATAGCTCTCGGTCTATTACCTATTGCTAGGAGACAACTTAACCAATGCCTGGGAGAAAATTTACCTATTAATTTTTCTACCTAAGGTGCCCGGGTGACAACTAGTCTCTTCCCGTTATTTAAATGGTAAAAATTCGAGGTCTTTGAGGCACCAGTTAGAATTGAGATAGGGACCTGAAATTTCGACCACATCTTTTTTTATTTATATTCGGAAATGACAATTTAAAGACCATCCTACTCTACAGTGTACATTATTTCAGATCAGCAGGCAGTGCGGTCCAGTGGTTAGCGTCACCGCCTCTGGATCAGACTGTCGTGGGTTCGAATCCCGCCTCCGCTCATGGATGTGTTGTGATGTCATTTAGTTTTAAGTTAATTGTTATTTAATGTCATCAAGACGCTAATGACCTAAGCTGTCGACGCGTCTATAATTTACAATAAATAAATAAAACATTATTTCAGAATTGAATTTAAAAATATTTGTTTTGATATAGCTATGGAACAGGAACGAGCTACAATGAAGCATGAATTTGAAAATTTGACTTCGGTTTTGTGTCAACAAGACTCTCAAATTAGAACCCTGTTGGTTATTATCAATCGTCTAGGCGACTATTATTCCAATTGTGAGGTAAAAGAAAATATGCTTAAGTCCGGTTATTATTTTTACACTAAAAATATATAGAAATAATTAATAACACTGTGGTTGTTTAAATAATAATAATTAATAATTTAATTAATTAAATTGGTAACCCGACCGTAAGAATTCGCAACATACTTATATCATAAAAACGACCGTACATAACTGTTCCACTCGTAGCGTAGAGGTAACGTCGCAGCACTCTATGCACAGGGACCCGGGTTCGGAAACTGATGGCATCGAGAATTTTTGGCTTTTTTTTCTAAATTCTACATGATGTTTATTTATATATTTTTTTTATTTTTTTTATATTCTTTCTTTGACAATAATTATAATTACAGTTTAGTCACTTCTAGCACAACTTTTTTTATATTTGTGAATGTACATTTCAAGAGCTATGCTCCCATCTTCAGCACATACTAAACTAAATAGAAAAAAAATAAACAGTTTAGTATGTGCTGAAGATGGGAGCATAGCTCTTGAAATGTACGTTCACCAATATAAAAAAAGTTGTGGTAGAAGTGACCAAACTGTTATTTCTTACTAAAAATATATCAGAAAAACCGTCTGGTTCGTTAATTTTAATCAGGATTTTAGTAATAATAATAATGATTTTTAATGATATTTTGCCTTACGTAGACGCTTGAGAAATTCCGTCGCTGCCTCTTAGACTAAGTGGCTTCATCAGATAAAGATTTTTAACTTCTTCTTAAACTATCTTTGTCTCACGAAGCCACTGCATCGTGCTAATTGCTACATAAAATAAATTTTTCAAGTCTAAATTTATTGAAACGTTGTGCTTTATTTAATTTAATAGATTTAATTGTTATGAAAATTTTCAATTGCATTACAGAATTCAGGTTCAAATGTGTTAAAAGCGAACATTGAGATGAACGAAATGTTCGCAACTCGTCCCAATTCGTGCCTGTCCGACGCATCGTCAGTTCCGACCTATTCGCCTGCAAGTCCAACCACGACCCAACGTTCGAACGAAAAATGTACAAGCAAGTCGAATGAATCGAACAAT
Organism: Mongoloraphidia duomilia; assembly: GCA_039654895.1. Lineage (NCBI taxonomy): Eukaryota > Metazoa > Arthropoda > Insecta > Raphidioptera > Raphidiidae > Mongoloraphidia > Mongoloraphidia duomilia. Next base: position 4,012,411 of record CM077524.1, read on the forward strand.
TCATCGGAGCAACCAGATTCGAGAGAATCGACGTTGAACAAATCGACCGATGCGAATAATTCATCTGAGAAATCGAACGAATCGTGTAGCGATAATATAAAATCGACTGAAACGTTCGTTACCAAGGACGAAGTTTCGTTGAAATCAAGCGATACGAAAAAATCGAACACGTCTTCTAGTTTGAAAAATTCTAAAGTGAACATTCGAAAGTCGGACAGCAATTCGATAAAAGCGAATGTAATATCGCATAACTGTTTGCAGACATCGAACGATCGAGGATCTTCGATGAAATTTCGATCGAGAACTTTTTCAAATACCGGGTCGTTAAAATCACATCTGTCCGATAACTGTATATTGAATTCATCTGCGCACGACGATGTTAACAAATCGAAATCTGATAAATCCCTCGAGCCGAATCTAACGAACAGTTTTGTAAATTCGGATAAATTCTACAACATGTCGCCAGTGAACGAATTCGATCGCCAATCACTCGACTACGACGATTTTACCGAAGATATGAAGCACGATTCGGAAACTATTGAATCGTACCCTGATACGAAAGATTTCGTTAAAAAATTGTTGCGTACTTGTACTTTTTCGAACGACTTTCTCGACATTGTGTTCGGCACACACGAAGCGAAGGCCATCGATAAAATACTCGATACTGAGGAAACTGTCGTGAGAACTTTTATCAATAAATATCGTTTGACCGATCAGTTTACCGAACAGTGGTCAGTTGTTGAGAAAAATAGCCGAGAAGGAAGTGTGTCCACAACAAACGAAGCAGAAGAAGTAATTAGCAATAACGATTACTTGTTTACAAGTGGCGGAAGCAAACGAAGCCCAAGTCCTGCACCGAGGAGTTCCTTGTTTCTAAAACGTTTGCGCAACTCGCGACTTCCGATTCCCATCAAGAATGCTCTAGCGAGTACTCGAGCATCAAAAGGATTCAAGGCCAACACCGTCACCGTCGTGAATACTGCAGCGTACATTCCTCCTCATAATCAAATAACAACCTCGCCGAGGAAACAAAGATTCACAGCGAGCCGAGGATCGCTGATTAAAAAGTTCTTCGAGAACGGACCGACAGACGAAACGAACAATAAAATGCACGCGGATCGGAAAAGTTCTGAGAATTCGACACCGAAAGATGAAGGGAAGAAGAGTGTTGAGGAATCGACCGAATTAACGGGTACGGAAGAAATGGTTGTTTCCGATTCGGATTATCGAACGATTTCGAAATCTGCGTTTACTTTGTCGCAAATCTCGCTAGATAAGGTTGGTAATCGTACCGATAAAAAAGATAATTCGGTTGAGGAATTGACGAAGAAATTTCAGGATGATTGTGAAGCTAAAGAAGGGATTCAGGATAATGAAGAGACGAAAAACAACGAAAATTCAGATCAAACTGAATCGGAAGAGAAACTTAACACTACATCTACTTTTGAAAATGACGTCCAGGATAACAAAGAAACAATTATTCAAGAATCGATTGATAAAAAATTAAACAGATACACATTGCTGGATCAGAAAGCGAGAGATAGATTGTGGCAACAGTTCGAAATGATTCGTTTGGATCTAGAACGAACAATTGTACAAAATGGAGGTTATAATGTGATTTTTACGAATTTGAAAAACATTTACGAAACTTATTTTGGTGAATATAGCTTATATAATAATTATGGGCATTATCAAAATTTTGATATGTCGTCATTATAAAGCAGTTTTCGAAAGTTGTGTCGTCAAATGTATATTTCAAATTGTCTACTTCATATATATTATTAATATGTAAATAATATTTTCATTTATTTTTTGGAAACTACGTATTCTTATCGTTTTTTGAAAAATTAATAATAATTGTAGAAATATTTTAACAGTCATGTAATAAAGAATATCAAAATAATTTTGAAAATAAAATTATATGCAATATAGCGACCTTTACGAGCGAAGTTCTACTGTGCCGCCACTAACGGAGCACAAAAAATTATGAGAAATACGTCGTCTTAAATAGATAATCGCAACTTAAAACAATAAATTGTTAGTTAGCATATTTCATTGGTGGCAGCAGTAGCACTACACCGCTTCATTGTAGAGGACATTTGTTGTTTTTTTGTTGAAACTGGAAGTAAAATTTAAAATAGCACCAACTATTATTTCTCCGATTTTACAGGCATTGGCCCATTTTACTAGGGGATTTGGTCCAAGTATTGCCCCACACGTGAATTCTATTTCAATGTTTTTCTAGTGTTGTTTGAAGCATAAAAATGACAGTACATTAAAAATCCATCTCTACGTTAGGGTGCCAATCGACGCGTATTAACGTAAATATGATCTGAAAGAAATTTTTTTAAAATCGGTTCAGCCGTTCTTTTTTCTTAACCAAATAGACTCCAAAAAAGCAGATTTTACACTATCTCGCGAATAAAAAATTATATCGACTTCGTAAGGGTGTCAATCGAGGCGTGTTAACGTCATTTTGATCCGAAATAAATTTTATAAAAATCGGTTCAGCCGTTTTTTTTTTTTTAATTTTTAAAAATAAATAATAATTATATTTTAATGTTTAAAATGATTACTTTTCTGTGTAATATCTAATTTAATTATTATTATTAAATATTTATCAAACTGGGAAGTTCGTCGTGTGGACCTCAAGGGTCGCACTTTAGTCCTAATAAACGACTCACCTCACGGCTTGTTTAATTATACTATTTACTTTTTTCAAAATCAATCATTTGCCATCTGTCAATATAACAAGTCTTTGAAAAACATGGCGGAATTGGGCACATGCACAGAAAAAAATGTTCGTCGATGAAAAGGTCTGTTGAAAACACGTGCTCTTCTGTTGACAAAAACACATCGTCGTCCCACAAATATGGCATCACAACTGCTGCCCACAATTTATCATATTACAGAATACATTGTTGCCACGTGTGCCAACTTCTGAATGTAAGCTTTTAGTTGTTGAAACAATTTCCATTTAAATGGAAAAATTACACATTCAAGCCATAATAATAACAATAATGGCACCGACAAGCGGAGAAATGCGACGAGGCGACGAACATTCAACACCGAAATTATTTGCGATTCTGAGTTTTAAATATTAATTGTAATTATTTTGAAATGTTCGAAACTTCAGTAATTGTAATTTTAATTGCCTGGCGGTTTCTGCATGAAATAAATAATGTATATTGTTTTCGTATATCTACACAGTGTAATTTAAAAAAAATTCGACTGATGACCAGTCCTATACTTCCCACCTAGTAAATATTTGCAAAAAATAAACACTCTTTTTTTATTCTTTGAAAAAAGCATGGCCCTCTTTTGTTTAGTGATCTACTGATGGCTAGCTTAATATAGCAAAAATCATGGTTACCTTGATTTACGTACAATTTTTATTTTTTTAGTAAAATATTTTTTTTCTCGAAAACTGTACATTTTAGAGAAAAAAAATATTTACATTTTTTTCATATTATAACATCTAGAATTTATTTATATTTTTTTTTACCTATGTTAATACGTGACATTGAGAACGTTGTTTTTAATATCTCAGGATCCACTGAACCGATTTGACTCAAAATCTAATCAGATCTAAGTTAAAGGCTGATAAACACAACAGAACAATCGGCATGGCTGTATGTTGTTCCGTTTTTACGATATCGAAGGCGAAAAATTGACCACATACACACAGATATACAGACAGACATCAGTCAGAAAATGATCTTAAACGATTGCTAGGGTCTCAAAACATGAAGATCTGTTAAAATCTCGAAATATTTTTTCGGACTAAATCCATTACTTCCCTCGGCTCGGGCACGGGAATCGCGTGTGTTACAGTGTAGTATATAGGATTACGTCAGCATAACAGTTAGTTGCTGCTTTTGAAAAAATATATACTTAAGAAAACTAAGATAACTAAGAAAATATAATTTTGACAAATTCATATCGAGAACGCGTGTTATTATAACAAACGAGTTTGCTATACTACATAGAGAATACCACCGAGTTCAATAACGTTTTCTTTGATGTTTCACATCTGTCGGGGGTCCCGAGACCCACACCCTTTTTTGTAAATAAATATTTATTCCGCCAACTCAGAAAACAGTTTTGTAACAATATCCATTTTGATTAAACTTTTAGCTTTTGTAGAGGACGTTACCATATCTATTTTTTAAGGTAATTTTTATGTAAAATGAAAACGATTTCGTGTCCACCATGTATAGAAGGCAATATATTATGTGTAACGCGGTTGGAATGTAAGCAAAAACGTCATTAAAAATTCATAGTTGTGACAGACAGGGCGGTGAGAGGGGAGGCGGTGTGACGAGCGATGCATATGTAGTGGTAGCGTAGCCACAGCCCCTGACAAACTGCATCCTAATTCAAGCTGACGTCCGATGGAATCGACTAGCAGCATCCCGACGCCCTGAAATCGACTGCCGCCATTAAAATTGCATGAGCTTATTTACACCAATTGCTCTCCACACGCACTTTTTATGTGTACAAGTATTTCAAATATGCATGTAGAGCTTTCCGTGAAAAATCGCCGGTTCGATTCTCGATTAAGACCGCGCCTGAATGCCTTTGGCTCTCAAATAGATATCTAATAACGAAAATGTGCACGCAATACGCATGTAGTAAAAGGCATACCAGTGCCCTTTCATTCATGAGGCAAGTAGGGCAGTCATCCCAGGGCCTCCAAGCTCATGGCCCCCCGTTCGGTCCATGAAAAAATGAAACAGCGATAAAGTGAAAAAAGGGAGAAAAGAAAAAAACAAGGATTTAACAAATGACAGAATTATTCACATTTATTTGAAAATTTACTTCATGTTTAAATATCTATAGTCTATGTACCAGGTGTTCCCAATCTTTTCTTTACTGCGACGCCCTTCTAAAAAGAGCTTGAGAATAGCCGAGCGTGTAGCGGTGCTGTTGTTTACATGGCGTTGCTATGGTTCCTCTATTACAAGTCCCCAGTTCCCGGGTTCTAGCCCGAGAGCTGGTAAAAGTGTCAATTGGATTTTCAATTTATTAAAAAAAATAATGAATTGATATTATGAATTGGTGCTAGGCCCAAATAACCTTAGCTGTGGGTGGTCTTTAAAACACACACACAATAAATCCTTCTAAAAGAAGATGCCTGTGTGTAGCTCTAGCAGACAATAAAATTATTACTTTATCATTCAAAGAAAACTCTAAGAAATATAGAATCTTAATTATTATTTATTAGGTTGTAATTCGAATAATTAGAAAACATAAAAACTACAAACAATACTAGTAATGAGCAGGATGAGTTTGCTTTTCTGAGCATAACTTCTCAAATCGGGACTGAAGTTCTGAAATTGCGACTCCCCTGGGATAGGATAGGCGTCGCGACGCACAGTTAGGAAACCTCTGGTCTATACTCTATACAACAGAAGATGCACGTGATTCTTAAATGTTGTGATGTATTTTTTTGAAAAATTCTTGTAGTTTCGGATATTTTTCTAGAATTATCTATGAATTTCCCAATAAGATAATATTGAGAAAAAAATCAGGGGTTCCCGGATAAAGTCTGCCCCAGGGTCCCCGAAAGTCCTAAACCGGTATTGGGGCGTACGCACAGTTTTGTTCAGGGGGGATAAGTGTTACGAGAGTAAACATGGACATTCGGTTATCATATTGAGCTTAGATCATAACATAAAAAATTGACTGTGAACTACATTAGGAAAAAATAATTAATAATATTTTTCTCTCTTTTTCAGGTGAGTGACTACTTTTACACTGATTTTGATTTTGAAGTGTTTTGGTGAGTTGTTTGAATTTAATTTCTAAAACAATGAATTGAAATAATTATATACAGCGTGTCCACGAAAGTTCTTTACAAATGGAATTTTTTTTTATTAATTATTGGAGCAAAATTTTTTTTCTGTGGAAAAGTTCTGCTTCGTCCAAAACCTCTAAAACACCAAAGAAAATTTTTTTCAGTGACGGATTTAGGAAGGAGAATTCTGTTCTTTGTATGGAGAGAGATGGAGGACATGTTGAATTCTGATTTATAATTCTGAATAAATAATTACTTAGAAGCTAGTTATGTTATAATTTTGAATTAAATTTGATTATGTAACTAATTTTGCGAAAATCTTGAATATCACAGATAATTTTTATTTTTAGTAAAATAAAACTTCTTGATTTCCCTCGTATAACTTTAGGCCAAAAAAAATTTTCTTTGGTGTTTTAAAATCAAACTTTCGTAATCTCCTGCTTCCCTAATTATTTTAGGCAAAAAATCTTCAGAGTTTTAGAACATGAAATTCTGCATCTAAATCAATAAACAATAGTATATTGTGCGACTAGTGGGAGAAAGAAGAGATTCCTCGAGTGCGGTAAAACACACGAGTAGAATCTCCTCTTTCGACCAATAGTCGCACACAATATTTTGTTCAACTACCGCAAGAAATATGTCATTTCGTGGCTCTGCTGAGCGTGGGCGAAATAATTTATGCTCCCATTTAAGTTCCATGGCTATCGCTTTATATTTCTGGGGTCTTTTTCGATATTTTCATATCAGATTTTCTGCCGTTACAAAACATGTAAAATTAATTTTGTTTTTTGATTTAGATACAAAATTTCATGTTCTAAAACTTTTATTTGAAGATTTTTTGCCTAAAATAATTAAGGAAGCAGGAAATTACAAAAGTTTGATTTTACATGTTAAAGTCCTATGTACCTACGGCAGTCACGGTAACCACCCGGTATACAAATTGTTTCCACCTTTATAAAACGAAAATGACCCTTTTCATTTTTAATAATCGCACTCAAAAGAAAGGTCTTTAATTCCTGCGGTGCAAATTTCTTCTTGAAAATGTAATATAACAAAATTTAATTTAAGATCTTATATTACAGTTGGTATTACTGATATATTGCAGTTGGTATAAGTGATGCGTGAAGCTAAGTGCGCGACATAAGAGCCGAATCAAGGTTGGTAATCTCTGTTCGCACATTTTCTCGTTTCATGACTCATCGAATAGTCGCTCTGAAGCCAGGAGAGCTTAACAAATTGCTCGATTGTATGTTGTGACAGGCTATGCCTTCTTGAAAACCTACGAGATCAGACACTTCTTCAATATTTCAAAACCTGAATGTCAGAGCTGCAGAATTTATTTATTTATTGTAGATTATAGACGCGTCGACATCTCAGGTCATTAGTGTCTTTCAACTACACTAAATAACAACTATCTTAAAACTAAATAACATCACAAAACATCCATGAGCGCAAGTGGGATTCGAACCCACGGCAGTTCAGTCCAGAGGATGCGGCACTAAGCACGCTAACCACTAGGCTATACTGCCCTCAGAGCTGCAGAAGATACTTGAAAAATGTATCTAGATAAAATATACGAGATCCCAAAGAGTCGATACCTCAAAAGATGAAAATAAGAGATATAGAACGAGAGCTAGTGACAATGTTTTGGTGTTATTTATTCAAGGCCTTATTTTTGTAAAGACGTTGTGGGAAGCATATTAAAGTGCCCTGAGTAAGGGATTTTGCTAGATAGCGGTATGGGAGGGATGCAGACCGTCCCCAACATGTAACAAAAAAATGGCCACAATTATTATTGCTTCAAGGCTGAAATTGTTTGTATAGCTTGCTGGTGACCCAATAATGCCATTATAATGTTTGCAGATCGATTGGTTAATGATCAATGAAAATGCCCAGAAAACTGAGAAAAGTACTTTGATATTGTTAAGATATAAACAGTCAGGAGTTACAACGTTATACTTTGTTTAGTTTTGCATAATAATAGTTTAGTTTTGTTTGTATTCAATACCAATGTATTGCTGGAAAAACAGTTATTTATTTTAGAAAACATTTCTACCGCTTTATCAAGTACTTCAAGTGCATCTGAACCTGTGATTAACAAATTTGTATCATCAGCATAGCAGGTCGTAAAAGCATCTGCGACGCAACTTGGTAGGTCATTTATATACAGATTGAAGAGCAATGGGCCCAATATACTGCCTTGAGGTACACCAACATTTAATAATTTACAATAATTATTTTAGGTGCTCTCCATTTTGAAGTATTTATTTTTACATATTGAGATCGGTTATCAAGATAAGAGTTCAACCAATTCTAATAACGGGCGGATCAGGCCGAATAAAAATAAATTCCGGTCGAAATCGATTTATCCAATCACTTTAAAAACCAGCCCGTAAATAGTCGATGCCATAACCTCATTTGTGTAGAGTCACGAGTGGGTGATCTGATTTAAACAGACACACTTGCGATGGGGTGACATTGCGTGAGATGTGGGTACGTATTGCGTAACATATGCGTGTACGCACTACAAAAACACGTAGCACGAAAACGTCTGCGAGATTGAATGCCTCCTAGCGATTCACAATTGAAACATCTATTGACACGTTGATAATAATCGCTAAGCTTTGGAAATTAAAATAGACTGTTGCATCAATATTTGCGCGACTTTTATGAGGACTACAATATTTTTTACAAGCTTTTATTTAACTTGCAATGTATATTAGTTTGTGTGTTTGTTTGTTTAGGTCAAAACTTACAAGTCAATTTTGAACGACTTCCACGTATCCGATCGATTTGAAATTTTGTACACATATGTATTCCCGATGACAATATATGAATAAATCATTTTTAGAATTAAAATCAACCCCTAAGGGGTTCAAACGGGGATGTAGGGTTTTTTGGACTAATCAACGCCCAGGTCAAATCGCTGAAGTTATAAACTTGATTTTTGGACAGTTGGTTCCTTTTCTGACGTAAGCATCCACTAAGAAAGAATTTTTCGAAATTCAATCCCTACGGGTGTCAAAAGGGGATAAAATGAACGTCGGTATTAACTGTAATTTTCTTGCGTCTAGTTTAAAAGTCAGATGTAATAAGAAAAACGTATGTAAGCACAAACTGGGATTAGGAAGAAATTATGTTTTTTTGTTCCGGTACGCAAAGTGTTAATCAAGCTGCTTGAGCATTCCACGAGTGTATATGGTTGAAGGTTCAAACGGAATCTAATACTTTTTTCAATTTCAAAGACATGTATAGTTCTGTACAGTGCAAAGTACAAACTATCTAGAATGAGGTTATGTTGAACTGGGAAAGACCAAGAATATATCTGATCTCATTACGATCTGTACTTTGGCATTGATCACTTTAGTCCGTATATATAAACTTTAACTCGATCAAGTCGTTGTTTCTTAAGAGCTCGATAAAACTGTTGTTGCGCAACCAACGTTAAGTAGCTCTAGATTTTTATTTTGTCTACAGGAAGAAAGCAAGAAGAGGGAGGTAACGATCCGGTTGGAAGAGCTTAGAACATTTACTTATATGGAACAGGAATTGTCTATATACACTGTAAGAAATGAGAAGGTCGATTATATAGATTAGATTTTTAATACTCTTCACAATGTAAGTTTTCATAAGCTATGTTCCAACCTGCTATAAATGGATCGTTTTGAAACGGTAACGAAACTGTTTTTATCGGTTTTGTGCGCATGCATCAACCTTGCACAGTCCTGTGACGGTACAAACGTAGACATTGGTTGGAACGCTTTTGTGACCGTTTTGTGCATCAAATATGGCCTCCATAACCATGCATATGATCAAAATATATCAATTTATCAATATATCAATTTGACGCTACAGTTTTTCAAGATGGCGTTTATGTCACGTGACCACATTTGACGCTAAAAGCCAGCGTCACACGTTCGGTTGGAACGCGTTCTATCCACTGCGCATGAGCGTGACGGTAATATTACGGTATTCAGAGTGGTTGGAACCAGTGGCGGCGCGTGAACATTTTAAATGGGTGTTCTGCAGAGTTAACCCGGAGATTGGAGTAGCCCCCCCCCCTAATGAGGCAACCTCGAAAAAAAAAATTCAAAAATACATTTGATGCAATTTTTAAGTGTATTTTTTGATCTGAATAATTTGTCTATACATTATACAATGATTTCGCTAGCGCTAAAATCGTAAATAAAGTGATTTTTATAGCAATATTTTTTATTGTATTAAAAAAAAGAGTGTGTGTGTACTATGTACGAACGTCAGAAGTTATACTTCTTTTAGATAACAAAACAAAAATAACTCCGAACATTTTATCCCGCGTGCCAGTACTAAACGTTTGTAAAAAAGACGATAAAATAATAAAATGAAGATATTAAATAAATTAATTTAATTTAATAAATTATTAATTTATTAAATATATTTATTTATGATATTTATCTAATTATTTATTAAAAAAAAAAAAAATAAGGTATGTTTGTATTAAGATTTGAACCCGAGACCTATTGCTTGCAGAGCCACTACGTTACCGCTACACCACGAAGACACCTTATTGCATTGCTATATAATACGGTATTATAACCAAGAAAAATATTACTGTACTAGGTTCTGTGCACCCGTTCTGGCTTTTACGCGTATAAATCTGTCTCATTTTTACTAAGTCATCTCTCTTTAACACATTGGATTTAGGTGCAACACAAACTGCAGCACCTCCTGCAGGACTGTTTATAGAATATAGGCCTGCGACATGCCGTCATTCATAATAATGCTATGTGATTATGAAATTAAAACATATTATGCAGATTTACACAATATTTGAAATTAAAACATATTATGCAGATTTAGGTATACAATATTTTTTTTTGAATTGTGCGTTATTTTCTGGCAGTGCGGCAGCTCTCATAGAGGAGCCGCCACTGGTTGGAACAAAGTTATAAATGATCGTGGGTCTATAGCTCCCTCCAAAAATCGTTCCATCGCCAATTTTAGGGGCACGAGGGAAATAATTAGATGTTGGCTACAGTTTGAGCAGCCTGTTTCACATTCCGTTATAAATGTTCTGGGGACAAGAAGAGAACCGTGCGGTAATGACTGAGACTAGAGCGGGTGAGTGAGTGGGGGTGAGGGATGGGGTGGACACACAATAATCAGTGCGACTTCAATAAAGAGGCAAGAGCACCGCACTGAGGTTGATCGAGTTGACATAATGGGCGACGGTGGCGACAGCGGACGACGACGTTACTACTGTCTGTAAAATGTCGAAACGTGACTTTAGAAGCTTACAATAAATTATCAAAGTAAAATTCTAACAAAAAAACTGCAGGGTGCGTGTAAAACTCACGCATTTAAAGTGAAATTTCATGAAACATTTGTAACCAAGTAAACGCTAAACAGAAAAGGGCGTGTCAATCGAAAAGGGGCGTGTCGATCGAGTTTCCATTCAACGCATTAAATTAGTAGCTACTAATCAAATATAAATTAATCTATCTACTTAATATTGTTACAAAACTGTTTTTCTGAGTTGGCGGAATAAATATTTATTTACAATAATTAAAAACACAATAATGATGAACGCAACAACGAAAAGTGAGTTCTAACAATCAACACAAGTAAACAATAACTAAACAGTAATTACAAAGCAAAATTCGAGTTAACGAGCGAATCGAGTGCATCCGGGCGAAGCGAGACGAGGCATCTAGTTAATAATAAAACCGATTTCGGCTCTTGTTCGTACACTAGATTTCTATAAACACAAAGAAGATGAAACAAATGCCGCCCGCTACCACCTCTCAGCATGAAGACACACTTAATAATGCAATGTACAGCAAACTATTCCGAGCACGGTATCGTTTTATTGGCTACACGCTTCACGATAACAAATGACAACGTATATAGAAACAATTGAATGGTCATGCGTACATTGTATATATTGATCCTTTAAATGCCGGTTAATTTGTTGCTAATCTCAGACCAATACTCTTTCATTTCAGTTATCTGTTGTGCTTTTTTTCCCGAAATCTTATGAAGAGATTTCGATTGCATACAAACTTCAAATTTCGTCTGTTTTTTTAGAAATTCTGAAATGTAAAATGTAACTTTTTGATTTGTGACTTCTTATAGATAGTGTTGCCGTCTAGATCTAGACTTTCTAGACTCTTGTCTCTTGTCTATATTTTCACGACAAGACTTACAAAAATCTTGTCTAGAAATTTTCAAGACAAGACAAGACTTGCTTTATCTAGATCAAGACTCTTGCCAAAACTCTAGACAATTTTCAAGAGTCTAGATATAAACTAAGTAGTAGGGTAAATGCGGGAGAGATGCCGCGGTAGGAGAGACGCCGCATGGCTATTAACTTACCTATTTACCATTCGTAATTCGTAAACTGTTACCCCTACGAAAAAATTTATTGAACCATTTTTGTACAAAATTGTGTCCGCTATAAATTAGGTAATAAATGTTTTTGTCGAAAAGTTCACCGTTTTCGAAATATTTGCAAAAACAATTTTCAAATTACATCTATATACTTAGTGCCAATAGTCTCCGAGTAAAATGGCTGTAACATACGGACGGACAGGACGAAATTATAAGAGTTACGTTTTTGCCATTTGGCTACGGAACCCTAACAAGCTTGACGTTTAGCGAGGGTTAAATTTCAACGCGTTAATGAGAGGTGGTAAGCGATCAGGTGTAAATGTCGGTCGTCAACCCGATGACGATGTTTCGAATCGTCCATCATCATTTTACACGACGTGGGGCATGTACTAGCTCCGTCTCATCTTCTCTCATTTCCTGTCTCGCTCTGTCTGAAAATGGAAAGACAGGTGATAGCGTGTTAATTAGTTTGCGTTAACAATCAACATCAACAGTTTATTGCTACTAGAGAAACCAATTATAAACTCGGACTTCCCCGATCTATTACTGAAGGTCGGGAATTGACAACTAAAATAGACAGCGTCAGACGCAATACATTGTGTTACAAGGACGTAAAGCTAGCGAATGCGATGAGTGTGAAGTCAAAATCGCATCCTGCTCTTGATACACACTATATTTTGACGTGAAGAACGTCTATTCAGACTGGGGTGGCATTTTAGAAAATTTCTAAAATGCCACCCCAGTGTTTGAGACCTTAACATAGTTATACATGCTGTGTTTTGTTTCGCATGTCAACCACTCCCGACTATTTTCGTTTCATATTAGATGAAACGAAAATAGTCGGGAGTGGTTGACATGCGAAAGAAAACACAGCATGTATATCTATGTTAAGGTCCCAAACACTGTAAGCCAGGTGGCCGTGGGGAAAAGTACGTGTCTACCGACAGGTGCAAACGCCAATTCCAGGTTCGATTCCCGAAGGCTTTTAATATATTTTTTTAACTTCCCATTGGAAGTTATTGTAATGGGTCCGAAAATCGAAATAAAAATGTATAACAAATTTTTACGTTTCAAGGTCACTACACTATTTTTACACTATTTTTGAAAAGATGTCTCTCTCTCTCTCTCTCTGTGTGTGTGCGTGTGTGTACGTATGTGGTCATTTCTTTCTAAGACGAAATCTCGAGAATGAAAAAAATCGACTAAGTTAGGTTTTATTTTGAAATGTCAAAAAATTGATCGACTTTTATAGAAAGAATTAGATTACAAGCCTTACATGAAGTTTTCATTCTAATTTTGTGAAAATTAATGTCTGTCTTGAAGAATATGTGTTTGAACATTGTCCACATACAAAACCCATTTTTTAATCGCCATCAACTATCCAGAGGGCAGTATAGCCTAGAGGTTAGCATGCTTGGCGCCGCAACCTCTATAGACTGGACTGCCGTGGGTTCGAATCCCATCTGCGCTCATGGATGTTTTATGATGTTATTTAGTTTTAAGTTAGTTGTTATTTAGTGTAGTTGAAAGACGCTAATGACCTTAGATGTCGACGCGTCTATAATCTACAATAAATAAATAAATAAAATCAACTATATCCATATTAATATACTGCAGAGTTCACTAGTTAGTTGTTACGTTCGTTTCAGTGTGTGTGTGCATGTGTGTCAAACGACATCAAGATGGGGTATTCGACCAATCAGAATGGACCCTGACTGCAGGGCCTGGTCGCTTGTTGAAGTATAGGCAAAAACGAGGTTAAAGTCGTGAATTGATATTTTAAAGAAATCTGATATCAGCTCCGACGGCGCATGTTTTAAGCCGTGCGTAATTGACTCGATAGATCGTGTAGAGAATGTATGATGCAACGGCAGACTGTCGGCTAATCAGTTGCCTTGTTACATAATCCTCGTGTTGTACTTTGGTAATACATCTATGAATATACATCATGCAAACAACATGTACAGAATGATCCGTTTTATCTAAAATAAATTGTGTTTTAAAGATCACCAACAGCATTTGGTGTTCTTCTCGGTGTCCTGCTGTCGAGTGCAGGACACCGAGAAGAACACTACAACCACGTCGAACACACCACTGAAGATGCTTGCCGTAGTTGCAAGCGAAACGTCTGGAAGAAGAAGAAGCAATTCCAGTAGACCACGGCTCATAAGCCCGAAAGATTCTTATCTTAATTCTGTCGACAGCAGGACACCGAGAAGAACACTACGACCACGTCGAACACACCACTGAAGATGCTTGCCGCAGTTGCAAGCAAAACGTCTGGAAGAACAAGAAGCCATTCCAGTAGACCACGGCTCATAAGCCCGAAAGATTCTTATCTTAATTTCACTTTTAAAGTTCGATGATGAACACAATAAATAAAGTTATTGAAAAGGACATTACATTTTAACCAATGGTTACCAAGGCTACAAAAAGCGCGTGATTTTCAAGAAGCTGTAGCAAAACCGAACTTATCCATAGTGTTTCAATTTGCAATCATGTGGTTTGATTTTTTATTATATTTATTGTAGATTATAGACGCGTCGACATCTCAGGTCATTCGCGTCTTTCAACTAGACTAAATAACAACTTTCTTAAAATTAAATAACATCACAAAAACCCCCCAGGGGGGACATAGGAATGTGGTTGCTATCGCAAATTGCATTCTAATGTTCTTTGGGAATTAGCGCTCCCAGGGACCCGAGCTCGTACCAGTCGGTTTGTGTATGCCTGCTGGTGGATTCTAATACACAAATGGATTATTTGTTGTGTTGAAGACGCTAATGACCTGAGTTGTCGACGCGTCTATAATCTACAATTAATCATTTAATTTAACATCACAAAACATCCACGAGCGCAGGTGTGATTCGAACCCACGACAGTATGTTAAACCAAATACGCTATTCACTAGGCTACACTGCCCTCCATGTAGTTTGATGAATACAGAATAAGGCATATAAAAATCGACCTGTACCACATCGAATAGGCCTCTATAGGTTCATATTATATATGTATTGGAATGCATTAGAGTGAAGAGGGTAGGCAAATAAGGGCGCTTGTCTGATCTAAATTAGCCTAAGCCGTGTTTGGGTATTCTCTCCACACCTGCTCGCCTACCCCCACGCCTATTCTGTTTCATCACCGCCGACGACGCAACACATCTGCCTGCACGACGCGAATCTGATCAATATTATACTCTATACAAGTGCATTAATACTAGTGATGGGCGATTACGAGATATTTTTACAATTGAAACAATTATTGTAATCGTTCATAATAACAACCGAGTCGCTTGGTGCCGCAACCTCTAAACTGGACTGCCGTGGGTTCGAATCCCACCTGCGCTCATGGATGTTTTGTGATGTTATTTAGTTTTAAGTTAGTTGTTATTTAGTGTAGTTGAAAGACGCTAATGACCTTCGATGTCGACGCGTCTATAATCTACAATAAATAAAATAAATAACCGAGTCCACAATCGACTCGGAGTTTGATTTTACAATCGAAATGTTCGATTGTTCAAGTCGATTATTTGCCACATAGGTTATAGCAGTAGCAGCGAATGATAATACATATAGTCGCGATTCAAGGTTATATGCTAGTCGACTGACGTTCACGCGACTCGTTGATTGTTCACACTGTTCAGTCGGTACTCACTACTCTGTGATCTCTTCACTACTAAATTCGTATTTACGCGATTACTTGCACAATCGACCATCGACTCGACCACAGTTGTTGAGTGATGCACGATTGTATATTATGTGGCTCTCGACAGTGTACGATTCAGTACTATGCCGACCATGAAGGAATGACGATTTTGTAAAAATGTATTTGAAAGTTACCTATAAGTACAAACTAAAGTTGAGGGCAGTATAGCCTAGATGGTAGCGTGCTTGGCGCTGCAACCTCTAGACTGGACTGCCGTGGGTTCGAATCCCACCTGCGCTCATGGATGTTTTGTGATGTTATTTAGTTTTAAGTTAGTTGTTATTTAGTGTAGTTAAAAGACGCTAATGACCTTAGATGTCGACGCGTCTATAATCTACAATAAATCCCCCTATATTATTAAACGAGTAAATCTTGTATGTATCTATGTATATATGTATATATATAAATATTTTCTCGAAAACGGCTCTAACGATTTTGATCAAATTTACCGAAAAGGGGTTTCGGGGGGCAAAAAATCGATTTAGCTAGGTCTCATCCCTGGAAAAATTCGTTTTCCTATCGATTTTATCATTTTTGAAAACGGTTTTTTGACCTGTCAAAACATTGTAATATCGTGAGTAGGCTTTGGAGAAAACAAACTACTTTCATTATTTATATGTCAAAATTATCTGACAGAATTTTTAACTTATTAAAATAATCCGTGAACTATTTGTATAGTAAAGAATAACAGAAATAAAAACTAAACGTAATTATGTAAGTAGTTTTAACTAATATTTAAATAAATAGATACCTAAGTATGTTATTTTTATATTACCTATATAAAATATGTATATTATGTACGTTAAATATACATTGTATTTGTAGCTATTAGATTTTATTTTGTTGTATGTCAACTTTTGTTTTTGTATTGATTTTGCTTTGGTTTTATTGTTTTTGGTTTTCTTTTGTTTACTTTTTTTTATTTTTAGACGCTAATGACCTCTGTTGTCGAGCGTCTATAATCTACAATTCATTCATTCATACGTTAAATATAGTATGACGTATAATCTTACCTAGACTTTTTTTTCTCAAAAAAGAATAACGATTTTGATGAAATTTACAGAATGGGGATTTTTCGGGGCGAGAAATCGATCTAGGTAGGAATCTTGGTCCCAGGGGGAGCAATTAAAAAAAAGAGTTTTTTTATTTATAACTCGGTCAATTGTCAGATCGATTCGAAGCCTATTTCTACATAGATTTTTTATAATATATCACAAGGATTAAAACTGTAAATGAACACTAATATAAGAAGTGTCTTGCACAATATGTAAATAATGACAAATAGGCGGCCCGAAGGGCCGCACTTTTGGCACCGCGAGTCTGTGTAAAAACACATCGATTTTTGAAAACTATTGTTAAGATACATACAAAAAAGTTTTGTTTAAAAATTTGCACGGCGGCCCGAAGGGCCGCACTTCTAGCGACGCAGGCATGCAGTATATCAAAACACATCGATTTTTAAAAACTATGGTGAAGATGCATGCAAAAAAGTTTTGCGCTGCAGGTTTATAGTCTGTCGTTTGTTATTAAAAGATATAATATGAATTCTATTTCTTCGAAAATCGATTTTTGTGAGTTTTTCAGTAGGTACCTTCTATGCAAAAAAAATATTTGAAATTTACTGAAAGTTGCTAAGATGACATCACAGAGAAAAAGTACTTCGATAAAGTTGATATTTGGTATCAATGTTTAAAAATGGATTATTGAAACGGCAACGGGCAAGCAGAATTTCATCTGATTCGAACATTTTTACAAGATATTCAATCTATGAAAATCGGTTTTTGCGAGCTCTTCAGTCAACAAAACAATAACGGCGGTAGATTTGAAAATGGCGACCTAAGTAATATTTACAGGAAAAAATGCTTGATTCAAGTTGATACATAGTTTTTACGCTTAAAAATACACATAGGTATTTAAAATATTTAACAGAAACAATTATTTAAATTATGTTTCAGAAATAAATTCGTTTCGGAGTAATATTTTGAGAAAATAATATCTCACAGCATACAAGTACTATTTTTTTGAACTCATCCGAGCAAAGCTCGGCACCCAGATATTAAATAAAATAAAATAAATAAATAAATACAAACTACAGTTAATAAATATTGAGATATTTACAAATAAAATAGCAAATTTAATTTGTCGATTCGGTTCTTTTATGAATTGAATTCAAGCCAAGAAGGCCGGTGTGTAATATTATCATGATTCATGACTATCTGCTATTCCATAATTTATCTGATTATAGTTCATTTTGGCCGTTATTTAATTTCTAAATATCTCAATATTTATTAACTTTGCTGATATGTACCTTAATAATTTACTGTTCGCTATTAAATACTGTATCGTATTCTGGAATAAAAATGCACTGTTGCAATTAAAAAATCGAAGCTGACCTTCGCCTGACCTTCACAGCACCACATATTATGTTAAATCTGATATCACAGTCTTCTGTCCCCCTTGACACTCTATATAACTTTTGTATAAAACATTTTTTTGTTATTTTTTTAAAGAATTGAGCACGGTTAATTCGTATTTAATTTTTGAAAACTCAAATTTATTATTTTGTTATTAAAAAATGACATTATTTAATTGTCAGATTCCTTGGTTAGTAATTAATTTACTATTTTTTTGTATTTAGTAAAACTGTAAACCTGGAAAATATAAATAATCTATAATCTTAATTTTGAAATTTTTTACTTGTTGCCAACTTCAACCAGACGTTATTCATTTGTTAAATTTCTACAATGATTAAATAGACTTTATACGTACTATTATCGTAGATATAGGCAAATCTACTAATAATTAGTGCAATTATGACTTACAAACGCTAATTCGCTGCCTAGTGTAACTGCACTAACCCTAGTGCACTTGCACTAAGCGGCACTGTTGGTGTCCTTTGTTAATTGAAAGTGAACCTGAATGAGAGTCATTTTTCATGCCTGTAAATGTAAAAATAATTAAACCGATGCTGCGGTGCAAAATGGAAGGTGCAACTGGCGATGGTTTGGGGTCGAGTTTGTACAAGAAATCAATACTTTAATATTTTCTGCTTGCAATCTGCAAACAGACTGATTTTTTTAACTTCCCATTGGAAGTTATTGTAATGGGTCCGAAAATCGAAATCAAAATGTATAACAAATTTTTATGATTCAAGGTCACTACACTATTTTTAAACTATTTTTAGAAAGATGTCTCTCTGTGTGTATGTGTGTGTGTGTGTACGTACGTACGTACGTATGTGTCCATTTCTTTCTAAGACGAAATCTCAAGAATGAAAAATGATATCGACTACGTTAGGGTGCCAATCGACGCGTTTTAACGTAAATATGATCTAAAAGAATTTTTTTTTTCAAAATCGGTTCAGCCGTTCTTTTTTCTTAACTAAATAGATTCCAAAAAAGTAGATTTTACTTAATATCTCGCGAATAAAAAATTATATCGACCTCGTAAGGGTGTCAATCGAGTCGTGTTAACGTCATTTTGATCCGACATAAATTTTATAAAAATCAGTTCAGCCGTTTTTTTTTTTTAAATTATTGTTAAAAATAAATAATAATTATGTTTTAATGATTAAAATGATTACTTTTCTGTGTAATATCTAATGTAATTATTATTATTAAATATTTATCAAACTGGGAAGTTCGTCGCGTGGACTTCAAGGGTCGCACTTTAGTCCTAATAAACGACCCACCTCACGGCTTGTTCTTATATAGCTTTCTAAAAAAATTATCATGGAGATTGTATCGTCTGATAGTATTATGTTAGTTCACAAATATAGTGGATTTATTTACGGTAAGGAAATTCATATCATAATGATTGGTAATTTCATTAATAATATTTCTGCTATAGATGTCGCCACGACATCTTATAGAAAACAGTAATAAATTTCAGAGTAATTGCACTTGCCATCAAATTCCAAAACGCCGCGCGAATGAAGTCGCGGGTACAACTAGTTATAAATAAATACGATTTCAAAACGCTCTCAAAAAACTGTTTTTTTGCAAATGTGTGTTTTGTAATTGATGCGCCCCATTAAATATAATTTAATTTATCTTTATTATACTTTGTATCAATTCCAAAAGATTTTATTTTTAGCTTTTTACTACTTTATTGCGATTTAAATAAATGTATGTATACCTATCTAATATTATGTAGGTACTACTTAAAAGTGATCTGATATTAAATTTACGTGAACGAAAGTACACTTCCAGTGTGCTTCCGTTTAGTGTTTTAAGTAAGCGTAGTATTTAGCTTATTTTTAAAAAATACAGTCGTTAAAATGAATATTCATATTCTTTATTGCGATTTTAAAAAAAGTATATCTATGAAGGTACTTTAAATTGATACAAAAAAATTTGTTTTTAAATTTACGTGAACGGAAGTACACTCCCAATGTGTAACCGTTTAGTGTTTTAAAAAATAAGCGTATTAATAAAAATGCAGTCGTTGAAATAAATACTGATAAAGATTCAATATTATGCATTTTATTATTATTTATAATATCAAATTATTATAAAAGTTTAACAATAGAGTAGTTAACCTTGTTTAAACAGCTGATACGAATTCAGTCTGAAAGTGTTTTCTCTATCGATTCTTTAGTGGAGGTTAAACTGGACCCGGCACCTTCGCCATTAGTTACCCGTCGCCTCCACCGCCTGTTACACAGCAGAGTACCCCAACATTTTCATGTCAAAGCTTACACTAATTAATATTGCTGTATCTACATATTAATACGTGAACACCGAAAATTGTGATACCTTTTTTATTATTTATTACGAAAGGAGGGGAATGAAACTTATATCATTCGAATGGTACCTACTGTGCCATAGATGTGTGTGCGCCCTTAAGGCAGGTAAAATAAAGTTTCCCTGAACGGGAGAATATTAGATGCAAACAAATACATAGCGTTGTTTCTCTCGCTGTTTAGTGTAATTTGAGACATCTGGTGATACACCACGAAGATTCTATAACTACCAATATGTAGAAGGTATCGTTTTGTCGGATTTCTTCGTTGTCGGTACAGCAAGTCATGTTGATGTTTTATAAATTCCAATTAGAATTTCGTTACTTTACAGACACAATTAGTCGAATTTCGACCACAAGCAATACTAGTTACTACTTAGGTACTAGCAAGGTTAAAGACCTGAGCACATTAGCGCGGTGGTGGTAGCGTTTGAACGCAGCACTCCAGGATCTTCAGGACTAAAAAACTTATTGAATTATTATATTGTCATCGGTCCTTGATAAGTGTGCAAAGTTTCAGTTCAATCAGAAATTTTGAAGTGGGTGAAAATCGCGTTCAAAGAATCCGTTACTTACATGCATACAGGTGGATTTAATTTATTTATTGTGGATTATAGACGCGTCGACAACTTAGGTCATTAGCGTCTTAAATACAACAAATAACATAATATATCACTTAAAAACTAAATAACATCACAAAACATCCATGAGCAGAGGTGGGATTCGAACCCACGACAGTCTGATTCAGAGGCCGCGACGCTACCAACTGAGCCATACTGTCCTCCATACAGGTGGAACTAATATAAGCGTGTTAATAAATAGATATAACAGTCTACTATTCGCGATTTTCAGTTTCAATTTTAGGACTTTACACTACACACCACAAAAGTGAAACTTCACAAAATCTGTATTTAAATGTTACATAATTAATAAACATTTAAGTACAGAAAAATATAATGTCTATTATTATGATTTGCTTTTCGTTGCCATGTTTACCTACACAGTTAGCGTTAAATATTTAACGCAAACGTAAAACGGACCGAACTCGCAACTTCAATTACATTTGGCAGCACTGTCGCGGCGCACCGGTTAAGAATCACTGCTATAAAGCCGTCTATGTGACGACCTGTGTGTACGTAACCTTAGCACTTGATGACTTATTTTGCTCTAAAATATTGACGGGTTCATTTAAAGTCCTATATTAATTTAGCTGTACGCATTACATGATGAGATATTGCCTACTTTAAATTTAAATTCAGATCGATTACAAAATGGCGGCAGTTCATTTGTTTTTACGGCTTCGTCGCCGTGTAGATTTTGGTTCGGCATCTCGCAACACAAGCGACTATCTCTAGCAGTTCTTGTCGTTTCTGATTGGTCGTTCACTCCGCCTTGCCGTTTGACACACACACACACACAAACTAGTGCCCAGGGCGGAAAATTTTCAGGGGCGGCAAAATTTTGAACGTGAAAACATCTATATATATAAAAGAAAGTCGTGTTAGTTAGTTAGTTACACCATTTATAACTCGAGAACGGCTGGACCGATTTTCATGATCTTTGATTTTTTGAATTTGTCTCCGCCCTGGCTAACAGAATAACTATTAAAACATCGGAAAAATTCACCCGAGAGCGAACGAGCGAAGCGAGTGAGTAATGTACCACCCGGGAGCGAACGAGCGAAGCGAGTGAGTAGTGTACTGCAGTCCGGGCGAAGCCGGGCTGGGCCGCTAGTTCACAAATAAAAATAAATAAAATATTTTTTCTCATTGGGTATTAAGAATGTGTGTAAAATTATGAATACTGCAGTTTTATTTAGAAATTGTGAAAAAAACTTCAGTGTGGGGCGGTATTTTTCACGGTGCCCCAGGGCGGCACTTAGGGTAAATCCGGCCCTGCAAACAACGAGTGACTTTCACCAAATGGCAAATTGTAATCCACTAAAATTGGAAAAGCGAACATAGTGAAATTAATATTTATTGAAAACCATTCTTATTAGAGAACTTCGCGTCAAGTGTTACCGTTTTTTATCAGAATATCTTGAAAAATTTTTTTCTTTAAATTTTTGCTACCAGATTTTCCAAAATTTTCAACTCAGTTGTATAGCTTTACTCAGTTATAAAATTGCGTTCCAGATCGCCGACTCTAGAATCACTGTTTGGCGGACGGCGTTCATACAGTTCGGCCGTCGCTGGCCGAACTGTATAGTTTTATCCTTACAAACTTGCGTTCCAGATCGCTGACAATAAAATCATTGCTTACCGGACGGCGTTCATACAGTTCGACCGTCGTCGGCCGAACTATATAGCTTTACCCACTTACAAACTTGTTCCAGATCGCTAACTATAAAATCACTGTTTGCCGGACGATGTTCATACAGTTCGGCCGTCGCTGGCCGAACTGTATAGTTTTACCCTTACAAACTTGCGTTCTAGATCGCTAACTATAGAATCACTGTTTCCCGGACGGCGTTCAAACAGTTCGGCCGTCGCTGGCCGAACTGTATAGTTTTACCGACTTACAAACTTGCGTTCCAGATTGCTGACTATAGAATCACTGTTTCCCAGACGATGTTCATACAGTTCGGACGTCGTCGGCCGAACTGTATAGCTTGCTTACCCACTTACAAACTTGAGTTCCAGATCGCTGACTATAAAATCACTGTTTGCCGGACGGCGTTCATACAGTTCGACCGAACTGTATAGCTTAATTACCTACTTACAAAACTTGCGTTCTAGATCGCTGACTATAAAATCATTGTTTCCCGGACGATGTTCATACAGTTCGGCCGTCGCCGGCCGAAATGTATAGCTTAAATTCTCACTTACAAAACTTGCGTTCTAGATCGCTGACTATAAAATCATTGTTTGCCGGACGGCGTTCAAACAGGTCGGGCGTCGCCGGCCGAACTGTATAGCTTAATTATCCACTTACAACACTTGCGTTCTAGATCGCTGACTATAAAATCACTGTTTCCCGGACAATGTTCATACACGAACTGTATAGTTTTACCCTTACAAACTTGCGTTCCGGACCGCTGACTCTAGAATCACTGTTTGCCGGACGGCGTTCATACAGTTCGGGCGTCGCCGGCCGCACTGTGTAGCTTTGCCCATTTACACCAGATACGAGTCCTCGGATTCCCTCGAATTACAAATTACGAACCTCAGTTGGGTTTGATTTTTTTTATTTATTGTAAATTATAGACGCGTCGACAACTTAAATCATTAGCGTCTTGTTTACATCAAATAACAACTCACTTAACACTAAATGACATCACAAAACATCCATGAGCGGAGGCGGGATTCGAACCCACGACAGTGTGATCCAAAGGCCGCTACGCTAACCGTTACACCACTCTGTCCTCACCTCAGTTTGGGAAACGCTGTTCTAGGTATATTATAATATAATATAAAGTTTCCATCGAGTGACTAAAATGGCCACTGATTTCTCTATGAAACTTAATTGTGTGTTCGCAACGCCTCTAACGGGTAGTGCGGAAACTAAAGGTAGACTCATAATTAATGATAATTTGTTATTATAGCAAGTTCCCACCGTCAGTTTTGAAGAGAGATTATGCTATTAACTTGCCTTGGTATAGAGTAGTATCGTTTAGAGGAGATAGTAGCGTAATTTCTGCGTGTTTTTTTTAAAGACCACCAATAGCTAAGGTTATTTGGGCCTAGCACCAATTCATATTTTCAATTCATTATTTTTTTTTAATAATAAATTGAATATCCAATTGGCTAGAACCTGAGAACTGGGGACTTGTAATAGAGGAACCATAGCAACGCCATGTAAACAACAGCATTGCTACACTCTTGGTTATTTTCAAGCCCCCTTTTTTTTCACACTGACTTATTGTATAACAAGCCGTGAGGTGGGTCATTTATTAGGACTAAAATGCGACCCTTGAGGTCCACACGACGAACTTCCCAGTTTGATAAATATTTAACAATAATAATTAAATTAGATATTACACAGAAAAGTAATCATTTTAATCATTAAAACATAATTATTATTTATTTTTAACAATAATTAAAAAAAAAAAAACGGCTGAACCAATTTTTATAAAATTTATGTCTGATCAAAATGACGTTAACACACCTCGATTGACACCCTTACGAAGTCGATATAATTTTTTATTCGCGAGATATTGTGTAAAATCTACTTTTTTGGAGTCTATTTGGTTAAGAAAAAAGAACGGCTGAACCTATTTTGAAAAAATTTCTTTCAGATCATATTTACGTTAATACGCGTCGATTGGCACCCTAACGTAGTCGATATCATTCTCGAGATTTCGTCTTAGAAAGAAATGGACACATACGTACGTACGTACATACGTACGTACGTACATACGTACACACACACACACACACACACATACATCTTTCTAAAAATAGTGTAAAAATAGTGTAGTGACCTTGAAAGATAAAAATTTGTTATACATTTTGATTTCGATTTTCGGACCCATTACAATAACTTCCAATGGGAAGTTAATAAGGGCAGAAAAATTGGCGATTGCGAACCAGAGTGCCGTTTGCTCGCCAGAGCGTAGCGAGGCCGGAAATCACCCGAGTCGCAATCTCCAACAAGAGTCAAACATTATTTTTTTTTTATTTCTTACAGCCTCTATTCAGTAAATTCAACATTCGGCTTGACAAACTTTTTCATTGTCAGTTGTCTGCAAACTTCAGGTCATAAAGTTATTTGAAAATAACTCTTAAGAACTAAGCTTTAAGTGATAGAATGAATGAATACAAGTTATAGACGCTCGACAAGTTACATGATAGAAATAACGTATTGTTAGCACGGAAGCTAATAAGTGTAATAATTATAATGTGTTTTTGTTTAGCTTTAAATAACTCTATACACCCTCGAAACACAAATACTTGTAAGGTCTTTAATTTTAAGAGAAAACAACGGCGGCGACTTGATATTATGAATTATTATATAATATCCAACTATGGCGCAATATTACATAATGTATTCGGAGACATAATCCAAGTAAATTAATTACATTAGTCTGAAAAGTTACATCGTCTTTCACATTATATTCGCGAGCATCGTACACAGGCTGGAACAAAAAATCGGGTACGTTGTGTCGGGAAGTGCACAAACCGCAGATTGTCGAATGACCCGTAGTAATCGGAATTTACACTGACCCAAAGTTCGCCGGGTTGCGCCCTCGGTCCAAATGTCATCTTGTAACTGACATTTTAAATACGGACATCCTTTGTCTACTTGACCTTGATGTCGGACTGTGGAGTCAATGAAGTAAACATGCAGTGAAATATCTCGTAAACGGTACAAACCATAAAAAATGCTTTATACAAAAATTATAGAGTGTCAAGAGGGACAGAAGACTGTGATATCAGATTTAACTGAGAGATTTTTGAGTTTTCTTAAAAATGCCAAAAGTAAGAAGACCCCCCTCTTTGTACAAATTTGCGAAATTTTTGAAAAATAAATTCGATCCGATTCGTTTGATATTAAGTTTATTTATAAAAAACATAACGCTGAATCGACTCCAACACCCCGCACTTTTAGTTTCAAAGATATAAACAGCATCTGAGAGATTTTTGAGTTTTCTTAAAAATGCCAAAAGTAAGAAGACCCCCCTCTTTATACAAATTTGTGAAATTTTTGAAAAATAAATTCGATCCGATTCGTTTGATATTAAGTCTATTTATAGAAAAAATAACGCTGAATCGACTCCAACACCCCGCACTTTTATTTTCAAAGATATAACAGCATCTGAGAGATTTTTGAGTTTTCTTAAAAATGCCAAAAGTAAGAAGACCCCCCCTCTTTATACAAATTTGCGAAATTTTTGAAAAATAAATTCTATCCGATTCGTTTGATATTAAGTTTATTTATAGAAAAATAAAACGCTGAATCGACTCCAACACCTCGCACTTTTAGTTTCAAAGATGCTGTGAAGGTCAGGCGAAGGTCAGCTTCGAGTTTTTAATTGTAACGGTGCATTTTTATTCCAGAATACGATACAGTATTTAATAGTGAACAGTAAATTATTAAGGTACATATCAACTAAAGCTAATAAATATTGAGATATTTAGAAATTAAATAACAGCCAAAATGAACGACAATTAGATAAATTATGACATAGCAGATAGCCATGATATTACGCACCGGCCTTCTTGGCTTCAATTCAATTCATAAAAGAACCGAATTGGCAAATTAAATTTGCTATTTAATTTGCAAATATCTCAATATTTATTAACTTTAGCTCATATGTACCTTAATAATTTACTGTTCACTATTAAATACTGTATCGTATTCTAGAATAAAAATGCACCGTTACAATTAAAAAATTGAAGCTGACCTTCGCCTGACCTTCACAGCACCACCTATGTTAAATCTGATATCACAGTCTTCTGTCCATCTTGACACTCTATAACTTTTGTATAAAACATTTTTTAATGGTTTGTACCGTTTACGAGATATTTAACTGCATTGTTTAAGATGTGCCACCCTGTATACATCAAACTGAATATTTGTATATTTTCCGAGGAAAAAACCTACTTCTAGATGAACTGAAGCTTTGAAATTTGACATACGTATAGATAATGCGCCTTAACAAATCCAAAATGCGTAAATTTTTAACCTAGAGGGTGTGAAGTAGGGGTTAAAAAGACTCATTCAAACACCTGTTTTGATTTAGGTACATCGAAATACGAAATTTGACATCAGTGTTCTTTTTGAAAATCAACGAATTTTCAACATTCTCAACTTAACGGATGAAAATGTGAGTGAAAACTTTGGAATAAAAAATGAGGTTATGAACATTTTGACGGCCAGTCAGTTGTTTTTAACACGCTTATGTTAGCTTCACCTGTATGTTTGCGTGCTTGCTTGCTTGTGTGCTTGCTTGTTTGTCAGTTTGTAACCGACTTCTTTGAACTTGATTTTGACCAACTTTGAACGGTCAGATTTAGTTTAAACTTTGCACACTCATCAAGGACCGACGACAATACAATAATTCCATAAGTTTGTCTCATTATCCTGACCAGGATCTCCAGGACTAAAAATAAAAAGCAAAAAACTTCAGATTGAACTGAAACTTTGTACACTTATCAAGAACCGATTACAATACAATAATTCAATAAGTTTGTCCCATTATCCTGACCAGAATCTCCAGGACTAAAAAAAAAGCAAAAAACTTCAGATTGAACTGAAACTTTGCACACTTATCAAGGACCGATTACAATACAATAATTCCATAAGTTTGTCCCATTATCCTGACCAGGATCTCCAGGACTAAAAAGCAAAAATAAATTATAATTTAAAAAAACTAAAAAACACGGTTTAATGAACTAAAAAGTAAAAAATAACTAATTTTATTGTAAAAAAGCGTGGGGTGCTTTGTTTCATATTTTCATACTACCCCACGCTTTTTTACAATAAAATTAATTATTTTTTACTTTTTAGTTCATTAAAGCGTGTTTTTTAATTTTTTTAAATTATAATTTATTTTTTTAGCGCTCTTTTATAGTGTTGCCGTCTAGACAAGACAAGACAAGACTTTCAAAGTCTTCTCTTGTCTTGAAATATCAATACT
The DNA here is from genome assembly GCA_039654895.1 of Mongoloraphidia duomilia. Lineage (NCBI taxonomy): Eukaryota > Metazoa > Arthropoda > Insecta > Raphidioptera > Raphidiidae > Mongoloraphidia > Mongoloraphidia duomilia. The sequence goes on from CM077524.1 coordinate 4,040,610, forward strand.
TCACTAAGTCTAAGTCTAGATTAACAAACTCTTGTCTTGTCTAATATCAAGACTCTAGATTATTTTCAAGAGTCTAGATTAGTACAGTAGTAGGTAAAGTAAACCTTTACATACTACTATACTTAGTTTATCTAGACTCTTGAAAATTGTCTAGAGTTTTGGCAAGAGCCTTGATCTAGATAAAGCAAGTCTTGTCTTGTCTTGAAAATTTCTAGACAAGACTTTTGCAAGTCTTGTCTTGAAAATCTAGACAAGACAAGACAAGAGTCTTGAAAGTCTAGATCTAGACGGCAAGACTACTCTTTTGTTGTAACCAGTAAAAATTCACCAGCATTGTTTATGTAAATTAAGTATTTATCAAGACGCTGCTGAGAAGGAAATTCTGAACACTTTGCTGCATAAAACGTACCTCATCTGTGACAGTTCCACAAAATGAAAAACCAGAACACTTTTAGAAAATACATGCAAAATAACTGCATGGTGGTAATTTATATTCATTCAACAAATAGGTACCTAGCTAATGTTATATTGGTAAATGATAAAATCAATCGATTTAAAACCCCTTATATGTTATAATGTTATATGTACAAAATCAGCAATTTTAATTTAAAATTTAAATACAACTTTATTACTCAAAGAATCAATTTTAGATTTTATATATTTCAGAAAAAAAGTATTTTTCAGGTCGTCTGACGAAATAAAATTAGGACTTGAAATTGTACGATAAATCCACCTTAATTATGGCCGGTTTATCGTACATTTGAATCACGATGTTTTTTAATCACACTGTTAAATAGGGTAGTTGCCAGTGATCAAAATAAAATATAAAACTTTGTTATAATGAAAGTTTATGCTCAAAAATATTTATTAGAATTTTTATTTTTAATAATTAAGTTTCGTAAAAATATTTAAATAAATAAATAAAATCATGATTCTTAATCTATGTGTCACGTGACTTAAAACACCGTGTGAGAACGTGTGACGTCAATTTTAAGTAAAAAATTAATGTATCCATAGCAACGGAGCTTAGATTGTTTACATCATGTTCACATATTAATAATAAAAATCTGGATGACCGAGCTTTGCTCGGATGAGTTCAAAAAAATAGTACTTAAAGTTCCCATTTCATCAAAATAGTCAGTCGTTTTTAAGAAAAAAAATTACATACTTATAAGTAGATAATATTATTATACGTCAGTATACGTCATACTACATAACGTATGTACCTACATATTTTTAAATAATTACTGATTATTTTAATAAGTTAAAGATTGACTGTCAGAGTAATTTGACATAAATAATGAAAATAGTTTGTTTTTTCCAAAGCCTACTCACCATACGACACTGTTTTATAACGTTAAAAAAACTGTTTTTTAAAATGATAAAATCAATAAGAAAACGAATTTTTCCAGGGATGAGACCTAGCTAGATCGATTTTTTGCCCCCCGAAACCCCTTTTCGGTAAATTTGATTAAAATCGTTAGAGCCGTTTTCGAGAAAATATTTATATAGGTACATAGGTACATATATACAAGATTTGCTCATTTAATAATATAGGGATATAAATAATATCAATAAAATTGTTCAATTATTAAAAGAAAATATTTTTTCCTTTTGTTATAAACAAAATATATTTAAACACTGGCTTTCATATTATTGTTCTGAACCTATTCCAGCAAAATATGTCATACGAATATTTTTCAATACGAATGTGCCGATACCTCTAAACCATTGTTTCCTAATCTGTGGTCCGCGGACCCCTGGGGGTCCGCGAGCATATGTTTGGTGGTCTGCAGTCCCATACGCATCTATCTTACTTAGAGCATTAACAAAAATAAATAAATTACCTACGCCAAACATCTCGTAATTATTAGTTGGAAAAAAGCAGCACCAACCTTCTCATTAATGTTTTTCTACGAAAAAGTTTGTTTTTTGTTTTTTAATTTAATGAAGGAATACTAAAATATAATATTGTCCGAAAATTGCACCTTTTTTCACTCAGGGGTCCTTGGCAATTGGCATTATGCTTGATTTCCTTGGGGGTCCGCGCGGCTGAAAAAGGTTAGGAACCGCTACTCTAAACTGTTGATGGTCTTAAAAAAATAATTTTGGTTATTGATTTCAAAATTTGCTGAACACACAAATTCAGCGCGTGAAATTCAAATCGGTTGTATATTATTAATTATTATGGTTTTTAATTCTGAAGTTTACATATAAAGTTTCCGCTAATTTGCCACGGTATACCTTTTCATAAATCAGCGACGAAGTCGTTCAGCGGAAATAACGACCTGTTCGGTTTATTCTTCACCGAGGGTTTAGTGCTTCTGCATTTAAAAGGGCGCAGCGCGGCGGGGAAACCCGCTTTGATTCAGTTGGTTTCTGCATGAATGCTTCTCCTGATTGACAAACACTACTCAACTGGCTCCACTCAAACGAAAGTGGAATTGAAATGAGGAGATGAATTCATCAATGCTAATACGTAAAATAGTTATGGGACCTTTGTCCGTAATTCCATTTTTTAACATTGGAAATGTTTATGTTCGTATATGGGGGCAGAGTTACGAGTTTTCGTTCAAGGCCAAAAGACAACGGTGTCGCGATCAAGTGAGGAGCAATCATGCAAAATTGAACAAGTGCAATTTTTTCGAAATGTGTTTTATATCATGTCTAGTTAATTGAGAGGTATTTGCGACGATCTGCGGTGTTATTTTTGAGCAAATGTTAATAAATACTGTAGAAAAATCTATTTAAAAGTTAAGTAATCAAGCAAAAGTGAACGCGTATATAACAGAAGAATAATAGGGTTATTCCTGACAAAACTAAACAGTGCATTGATAAATATTGTGTGTATAATAAACAGTTAATTATGTTTTATATATGCTGTTATCATTTCCAATGTCCTCGATGGTTGCAGGGATTGCGAAATCTGTGAATTTTTTTTAAATTTTAATAAGACGCGCAGCTACTAGACTATATGCGTCATTATAAGTCTGAATTCCATATCCTCCTTAGGACCCTTACAAATGTTAGCGTCCCTGAAAAGTTGATTAAAATCGCAATGAAAAAAAAAAAAATTTTAAAATGACATATTCTTTTGAATTCGAAAATAAATTACAGATCTTTTAGAATTAAAGACAACATATTTTGTTGCCCTATTTGCACAAAAATGGCGAATTCATGTAAATAACCGGAAAACCACAAAATGCGCCTTGCTGACAAAACAAATATTTTTTGTCTACTTCAATATTTCCATTGCGCGTCATATAAATATGTCACGTCCAAATATAATCTTTTTTACATTTTTGTATAAACTTCATTTGTTTGTTAGGATAAAATTTTAGACTTAAAGTATCTGTCTTTCAACGGCTAAATCGCAGTTTTATGTAGTGTTGCCGTCTAGATCTAGACTTTCTAGACTCTTATCTTGTCTAGATTTTCAAGACAAGACTTGCAAAAGTCTTGTCTAGAAATCTTCAAGACAAAACAAAACTTGCTTTATCTAGATCAAGACTCTTGCCAAAACTCTAGACAATTTTCAAGAGTCTAGATAAACTAAGTAGTATAGTATGTAAAAGTTTACTTTAGCTACTACTACTAATCTAGACTCTTGAAAATAATCTGGAGTCTTGATATTAGACAAGACAAGAGTTTGTTAATCTAGACTTAGACTTAGTGAAGTCTTGATATTTCAAGACAAGACAAGACTTTGAAAGTCTTGTCTTGTCTTGTCTAGACGGCAACACTAGTTTTATGTTTATTTAATTATTTATTCCTTAATAATAGATAACTGAAAAATGACTAAACACAAACAGTTAATCTCTAAATATTTAATATATCTTACTAGAGTTTCTCTAGCAGGTATCGGAAGTCGGAACCTCTCGAGGGATTCATTAGTTAGTCAGGATCAAAAATTTTGTAATTTTGGATCACTTCTAGGCACCCGATCGAGTTGAAACTTTGCACACGATGACAATACAGTTTTTTTCAAATCTCCAACCTGATGATGGAATCAGAAGTGCCAGTACCTATCGGAACCTCTCGACAAACTTGCTAGTTAGGGTTAAATTTTTTGTATTCCAAATTATGACCTACATACAATACATTTTCATGTCTACGACCTGATGTTAAAGTCAAAAGGACGTGTATCTTTCGAAGCAAGTTTCGAATCAGTTCGGTATATATTTTGCGCATTATATACCTTTCGCTACGTAGTGCCAACTCAACTGTACAATCTAAACAAATAACAGATATCAGTCGATTTAGGACTGAATAGAACCATCCTGTTATGAAATAAAATCAACTCAATATATCAATTCGGATGCAACGCACATAGTGACATAGCATAGCACAAATAGTTGACTTCACTAGATATTGTTATTGTTCTTGAATTTAATCAGATCATAATAATTTCAAATAAGATAGATTTACCCAACAACGGTTATATACCACTGTGCATTATTAAATTCCTGCACCCATTATGTGATTTGCTGCTGCAACAATTCACAATAAATTTGTGCCAGTTCAAAACAAAAAAAATCCCAGCAAATTGGGCGACCCGATGAACCCATCTCTTCTGCGTATGCACCGATTTTCCCAATAAACAATAAGGGCTCTTCTTATTTAAGTGCTGAATATCCTACCAAAATGTTTCGATTCGCTCAGTTGTTTCATGTTTGATCTACAGACAAACAGACCAGCAGACTTTTTGCAAAAACATGAGTACAATCCGGGAACTTCAAGTAGCCTGTAGGGAAAGTATTTTAAAAATTTTGAAAAAAAAAACGTTATTACCATTTCAACACTCTCGGGCTATTCATGGTATTGATGACTGAATATTAATTAAGCACTATAATAACGTTATGGGGCAACCAAAGGTTTTCCATACAGACGCTAATGACCTCTGATGTCGAGCGTCTATAATTCACAATTCAATTCATTCAAAGGTTTCCCTGTAACTATTTGTATCAGATCAGTGTATTAAATTGGTTGATAATTTTCTTTTTAACCGTCTGCTGACGGAATAATTCCCAAGATTGCAGTATCGTGCGCCGGAACATTCTGTTAATAATTTTTCTGATATAATTAATGTTGTATAATTTCGTTCAACTTATCTTGTAATTCCTCTTCTGCTGTGTCGATATCGTAATCTTGTACAACAAAGGCGGTGTCATATTATTATTGTAGATTATAGACGCGTCGACAACTCAGGTCATTAGCGTCTTCAACACAACAATCCATCAGTGGCGGCTCGTGCCTGTTTAGACAGGTGGTGCCAAAACGAAGGTCAAAATAGAAAAGAAGTACCTATAAAACATAGAAAATAACTTACCTAGTGACTATCCACGCAACTGTCTATGTTTGACTAAACAAGTACACACTGGCGCAAAGTGCAACAATAGAAATCCGAAAAAAAAACAGTTTAATAAAGTTCAAGACCTCTACACATTTCTGGCAAACCGTCAAATAATGAAACAAAATTGTTATCAACAATAACATTTAACCGAAACAACAATGCGTATAAATTCCAACAATGACCAAACAGAATATCGTCAATAATGTGCCTGGCACACATTTCATTTAGATTTAGCATTACAGCATAGGGAAATCATGAGTCATAGTTCTATCTCTCTTGCTCACATATAAGGACCGTAAGGTATGCTTTGTTTACACTGTGCCTATTATTAAATGGCACAGGATACGTGTTACTGATCGCGTGGTGAAAATGTTTTAGGAAATTTGTGCGATTTAGACTGAACTCTGCTATCCGGACGATCGATAATTTTATAAATTGATTAAAAAAATATATTAATAAAAATATTAACAAAAAATATTTTTAGAGAAAATTGAAAAATTAGGGGTAGTGCCATGGCACTGTGGCACTACCCCACGAGCCGCCACTGCAATCCATAATCCATTTGTGTATTAGAATCTGCCAACCGGCTTACACAAACCGACTGGTACGGGCTCGGGCTCCTGGGAACGCCAATTCCCAAAGAATATTGGAATGCTATTGCGAGAACAACTACATTCCAATGTTCCCCCTGGGGGAAATGGCGGTGTCGTCAGCTTACATTGCTAGAGTAGTATATTGTTACGGATCACCCTGTATATAATCGGCAGGCAAGAGTTCTGAGAAACGGGGCGTCCGCTTACTGTAACAACTGGTAACTGCACGAACATTCTGGAAAACGCTAGAACGCGCTGTGCTTAAGCCACGCAGGTATATAAACAGCGAGTGTGTCGTGTTGAAGCAGTCAGTGAATGGTGAGTCGTGCCATCAAGTGGATCAGTGATATAAATATTGATCAGTCAACGGGAATCAGTCAATCAGTAAAGTACTGGGCGTTTACAAGTACGGGCGATAATAATAGTGCGAAAATAAATAAGTTGACATAAATATAGAAATAAATAAACAGTATTTTGTGAAATATAAATAGACATACTTGGAAATATATAGTCATTGTATATAGCAAGTGTTACAATTAAATATTAATAATAGTGTCGATTGTTAAGTTCATATACTTAGTTGTTAAGCGTTATCTATAAGTGGCTCGTTTAGTTCAATAATTACCGTTTAAGTTTTTTTATTGTTAAAATTGACTTTTTGTTGTTGCATTTATTGTTATTGTGTTATTAATTATTGTAAATAAATATTTATTCTGCCAACTCAGAAAACAGTTTTGTAACAATATTATTCGGTACTGGGATGTCTGAATATCTAAATTAGTATCATTTCCACTTGTGGAGACGAAAATATGGTAAAAATGAAAATATTCGAAATTTAAAAATGTTTTGAAAATAGTTACGGTCGCTCGTGACGTCTACTCGACAGTGAATAAAAATGTTAGATCCCTCAATGCTACATAGATTACCTTTTTTATATGTCAAATAGTCTCTATCCCTTGTCACTCCCCAAAATACATTACATTTATCCTTTTCTATTGAAAACTTTATTCGGATTACGTTTTTGTGTCAATCTGTCTTTATCTTATATCAATAGAACATATTTATATTGTCTTTTTCTATCTGCATATCTGACACATGATTTTGAATTCATCTTCTTTTGTGGAAATTCTGCTTCAGTAAACCTTATGTTACATGTTTTAGAATTTGTTCACTGAATCGTGGCGTAAGATTGGTAGCAGAGCGTAGAAACAAATGCTAGTCTACATTCCCCATATAGGAACCCATTGTAAAACGTAAATGCTGACAAGCTGACCGGCCCGGCTTCGCCCAAGTACAAATCGGATTAAATCAAAGTTGTATATGGTATTGTTACAAAACTGTTTTCTGAGTTGGCGGAATAAATATTTATTTACTATAATTAAAAACAATAATAATGAACGCAACAACTAAAAGTCAATTCTAACAATCAACACAAGTAAACAATAACTAAACAGTAATTACAAAGCAAAACAAACAACTATATACAATAATTCGTAATTATTACCACTACACTCGTATTTATTTATCAATTTGGTTATTTATATTACGGCACTATTTATTTTACTGCTCCAACGTAGACTTGAATGCGTGACTCACCGTTGACTGATCCCTTCACTCACTCGCACTGCTGTTTACATAGGCTGCGAGGCATAAGCTTAGTGTGTTCTCGCTTTCTCTAGAGCTTTCGTGCAGGTACCAGTTGTTACAACAAGCGGACCCCGTTTCTCAGAACTCTTGCCTGCCGTTTATATACAGGATGAACCCACTACTATAAAATAGCTACTTTCACTTTATTTTCAGTATTTTCAAAAATTGTTGGCAGTTAATTTGCGCCGCCAACTTCATATTTAGGTATAGCAGGCCATGAGTAGGTAATAACGGGCGGATCAGAGCGAATAAACATAAATCACTATGGAAACTGTTTATACTTACCACACTAGTGTGTTTTGAAAACACTTTCAATACACCTGCCTGTTAACTGACCCATTTCATGCTATTTTATAGTGGGTATGGCAAAAAATATATTTATTTGCAGATAAAACCTTCATTTTAAAAGCTATGGTTCCTCTATTACAAGTCCCCAGTTCCCGGGTTCTAGCCCGAGAGCTGGTAAATGTGTTAATTGGATTTTCAATTTATTATTAAAAAAAAAATAATGAAATGAAAATATGAATTGGCGCTAGGCCCAAATAACCTTAGCTGTTGGTGGTCTTTAAAACACAATTTTTTTTTTCATTTTAAAAATAATATAAATCGGTTAAATAAGGACAGCTGAGGGGCTATCGAACGAAAACGGTTTTTGTTTTAAATATACATAAGTATATAGATTGATCTTATGAGTTGGTACTAGGCCTAGTCGACCCTGGCAGCTGGTAACCTTAAATAAAAACCAACAATTTTCATTCTTAATGACAAACTAACACTAAAATCGAACATAATATATGACACAATAATTAACAACACACAAACACCCAATACTCAGTAATCGTCTACACACACATACATTTCCATTTCATCTACCTACTATATAAATCATAAAATCTCGAAATTTAAATCAGTACTTCACAAACCACGAGATAATACACAGTGCTTAGCATCGTAATATTATATAGTGTTACGAATACTCAATGTGTTTAAAAAAAAAAAATAATTAACCACACCTGAAGATGGCAACTCGTTGCTGAAACGCGTAGTGTAAATTCACAAGAAGTCACAAGACGGACATAATACAAGGTATTTCTAATACTTCATAATATACAACAATTTTCACCTACGATAAAATCGTACTAACATTGTAATTAACTTTTTTGTGCGCAAGTTTCCATTTTGCATGGTTGGTAATTATTTTGCACGAACGTGAAATAGGAAACAATTTCGAGGAAACAAACTAAAATGTCTATTTCCTTTATTAATGGATTTTCACTGTAGACACAATTCTAATACGAATTTCATTATCAAAAAAAGCCAGCGTACTGCAGAGCTCCGTGAATATTCAAAAGTTATTCTTATTTCCGGATCATTTTATGTATCGGTTCATACGAGAAAATTCAACATCGATATTTTATACAGGGTCTCCTATATCCTTAATCACTAAACTTTTAAAAGGTGTTTTAACAATGTTCATCAACAATGAATGGCCTTTTTGCAGCACTAATTGTATCAAAAGTTCAATTTAAAAGTTGTGTGCAAAGCCTGATCCAGACGACATGGTCAATGTTGGGTACGGTTGGGCATGTGGTGATCATTTGAATAGGTCCAGTATCCACACAACAGGATTGTTTGACCAGCGTTGACCACGTTTAGTACGCCCAATGGTTAGCGAATATACACCAACACTAAACAAAATGGATAGCGAAGATGACGCAATTATTGCAAGTGCTTCAGAGATAACAATTTCTTGTGTCCAGCTCTTAATACATGTTTCATGCACCTCATAATTATACACACACTAACAAACACCGCGTAGTAAAAACTGTCCAATCATGTGGATGAAAACAAAGTCATATTTGCAAGTCAAGACCAGCGTTAGCCAATCTCTTTTGATGTGTGTTCAATAAACCGCCCTCAAAGCGGATTATCTTCCAATGCCAACGTTGGTGACTGGTATAGATATTGGGCACAGGAAAACCATCCACACGGCATGGCAATTGCCCGAATGTCAACATCTCTCGACGTTTATCATGTTATGTGGAGCCGCTTTAAAAGAACTTTTTATTTATACTCCAGTGTTGTCAGAAATTAATAATGCTGAAAAAATATTTTGAGGTTATCTCTAGCATGTCTTCAAATCTAAACCGTTTTTTTACAATTCGCGCATTTCGCACATTAAGTCGCATGTTCACTCTGCCATGCGTAGAGAAGTTTCACTTCAAAAACTTATCCTATGACACGGAGATTAAATTAGATATTAGATTATAGACGCTCGACAGCTGAGATCATCAGCGTCTATCATATCTTATGAAACGTTTTATACTTTTTTTCCTACATAGCAGATGGTAATAAGTTGCTCATACACCCTGTATTATACGTTTTACAAAACACCGCAACTGGTAGCAGAACGTAGTTACATGAACTTGCAACGATATGCAACCCCTAACTTCACACAGCACCCGCCGACAATAAACCGAAGGGTGGCGATATGATAAAATACCATAGACTTAACTGCACTACATAGATTTACCTTTAAATGTTACTTGCATTCGAGTTCATAATTACTCCTAAAAATGGCCTGCAGGGTCAACCGATTTACAGATTTTTTTTAACTTTTTTCAATCTTTTCTTTAATTTATTAATGTTTTTTTTTTTTAATTTATTAATGTTTTATTTAACTAATTTTTTTATCATACAGTAGAAAATTTAGCGAAATGTGCACTTTTGGTTTTGCCACCTTAACTCAAGGTTAGTAGAGCATAGGTTGCCTCATTACGATAGATAGTAGTGGGGGGATGACGTCACTCAGAATATACCATGCTTGCTCAAGGTTAGTAGAGCATAGGTTGCCTCATTCCGATAGATAGTAGTGGGGGGATGACGTCACTCAGAATATACCATGCTTGCTCACTTCAATAGAAAAGATCAGACCATGGACGCTGCTAATTTTTGGAAATAAAAATCACAGTAACCATGGTAGTGTGATATGTTTTTTCAATACCTAATAGAAACATGATTCTTCTGTTAGTGAAAAAAATATGATAAGTTGTCAATTTTGCGATAGCTGTTAAGTGTTATGGTGTTTTGTGGTTATTTTTAATATTTTGTGAATATAAAAGATAAAATAATTAATTTATCAATTTGTTAGTTAATTCTATTCGTTTCTTAAATTTAAAAAAATAGGTAATTAACAAGATCTGCCATTTCTTGAGCATTATTTAATTTTTTGTTTGTTTATATTATAGATATTAAAACCTAAATTTTGTAATAAAAATAAAAATTATCCTATTTTTTAACATCTATTCTTCTATTTATTGTCTCCTGCCAATTTTAAGAAAAAATCTGCACGAAGCACCTAATATAAATAAGCATAATCTTCAGCAATTTTTGTACTTGACTTAAACTAAATTCTAGCTGACGTCATTCCCGCGCTTATGCTGATTGGTCAGATGGAATGAGGCAACCTGTACTCTGATAACCTTGACCTTAACTATTATTATATAATTATATTACAATGAGATTTGTTTTTCATTGCCATAGTTACACTGTTACTGCTTTTCGTCAGATGAATCCAATTCAAATGCGTAAAGAAGTTTCACTTCAAAAAATACGAGAAGGTTCTATTACAAGGTACCTATCTACATTTTGTCCCTGCTCTGGCTGTAAAGTGTAAAACATCTATCAATACCCCTGCACCCCTCCGTTCTCCTCCCCTTCATGTCGTGTCCAACATACAGGCGAGTGAGCGCGAAAATGCAATAATATAAGTGCATTGGCCTCTGGTGGTGGTGAAAGCGTTATAGTGGTAGCACCGGTAGCCACTGCAGTAGCTGCTTCGCTTCATCCCCGTGGGCTCCGACCGGCTAACATCGTTTGGGGCTAGCGCACGACGTGCTCCCTGCTCAATGCATCACAAACCAGTGTTTGTTCGCTAACTATGTTCAGCAGTTCAATTTATTTCGTAAAACAATAATTTAAGTAGACTGATCCCACGCCAAATTTCAAGTTTCTATAGTAAGGTACTGGAGGCAAATATGGCCCACCTTAATTTAAAATGATTTTTACTTTTAACCCTGATTTTTTATGGAACATTTTTTATATCAAAATAACAGGTAACTATGTACTTGTCATGGGGATATAATTTTATTTTGTGAAAAAAGATTTTTTTCGGAAATAAGTGTAAAAATAATCAGCCTTACACTTGGGCCATATTATCCATCTGTTCGGATTATATGGCTCACAACAAAAAATATCTTAAAACCTATAAAATGAATATAGCTTTTACATTTTTTTTTTAAATTTTAATAAACTAATTCCACAGTGCACACAACTCACATAAAATAAAATAAAAACGAAAACAAATCCTGCCATGGGCACTAAAAACAACATAACATTGAACATTTTTAGGGTCTAAAATTAACAGCACTCAAACTTATCAAATTTTTGCATATTTTTCCCATCGCAAACCTAAAATAAATGGGAAGAATTCGCGAATCTATTTTATGAATGTTATTTAGTGGAGTTGGTTACTATGACCCACTGTTGGATTATATGACCAGCGGTCCATATAACCCGCCAACGCATTGGGCCATATTATCCGAAAGGGTAACTGAACAACATTATCATGATAAATAAGGCGAGCGAGTGCAGTATCAATTAAATATTTCATGCACAGATTTCTAACAAAATGACACTTACCCCTGACTTTTCACAACTTCCACTTCAGACGTAATAACGAATAAAAAAATTGACAAAAAACTTAAACAAATAACAACAGCATGTCAATACACCCGCAAAAACAAACGAATGAACTATTATCGGAAGTTTTGTAGCGGGGGGCTGCGGGAAATAAACACGTCAGTAGTGAGTAACATAAGCAACTTTATGACGTTGTCAGATCGTCGGCAGATATTTTAGTTTGCGCAGGACAAATGTTGGCCCATATTATCCTCTGGGCCATATTTGCCGCCGGTACTTTACTATATGATTACATCTGAATGAGACCCGAAGGCGCAAAAACGTCCCCATAGTCGTTTCCAACGTTAAAATAGGAGAAATAGAAACTTCTGTGCTGAGGGATCGTTCAAACAATACCGTAAAGACGTGTTTTATGGGGGTATGTAGTTATCATCAGCGTTACTATATTGGGTAAGTTCGGTTTTGAGCTCAGGTCGATCTGAGTACTCTAATGCGTTCGAATTTAACATTTATATGTTCTGAAAGATCTCTATCCTGCGTTCGGATTTAAAATCTGGAGATCGAGCACGCTCTATGAGCTCCGAGGAAAGCGAGCGAGCAAGCAGATTTAACCATCTTCAGAGCATTCATTTTAAAAATGAGCGGAAACACTTGTTGTGAGAATGGGTAAATTTCGAAATGTTATTTTATATGAGGTAATTTTTCAATAAGTAAAAATACACGAATAATATTTATTCAAAGAATAGTAGGTAATAACCAATAAGTCTATATCGCACAGAATTATTAAATAAAATATTTATTATATCTATGGGTCGAAAAAATCAACAACCGATATTAATTTTAAAATAAAGGAATAAAAGAAAAAAATTGTGAATCATGATTTATTATTATAACAATGTTGAATTAAATCAAAATGAGGAGCAATAAAGAATATATTTCGGCTTTGGTAATAAGAATTTAACTTACTGGCGCCATTTTATTCTGACGTTTGGAACAATCTGCTAGATTACGTTCGGAATTAATTAGATGGGTCGATTTGCTCGCTTCTCACGTGACCAAAAATCTGTTCACTCGACTCGATCAATCGAGTGCAAAACCGAACTTACCCTGTATGTATGTCGTCTTTATATTAAACACTCTTTCAAGTACTGCATTAACAATAAACAAAAATTGTTAAACACTAAAAATTATGATAGGGGTAGGGGGTTCAAAAATACCGAGGAGGGAGCATGCGATGTGTTGGCACAAAATATATATGTGAAGGCCATCAGTCGGTCATTAATGCGATTCAGCTCGATGTAGTTCCCGGACAGATGCAGGTACACAATATGTACACACAGCCAGACAAACAGACGTACGGCGAATATTGATAGTCCAAACATAAACGAATGACAAGCCAAGGACAAACGCGATGTCATTTTGTGATAATATGTAAACTTCTGCAGCCAGTCATACATATTATAGGCGGTGTCCCACCATGATAATATGTATCATTCAAGAAGAGACAAAGGTTGAGCGGACGTTATTTTCCATTCTCTTTTTTTGAAGTGAAAACTTCTTTAAGGTACGTGCAGTACGCAGCTGGGATTCTAGATGGTAGATGGTGACTGAAATTATAAGCGCTTATAGGTTTGCACAACGAAGCTTTGATACTAGAATTGATACAAGCTTAAGTCGCGTTTAAAATGTCAGATAGCGAAGACGAATATTTGTGTTCTTCTGCTAGAAAGTGGTATATTTTAAATGCAAATTTGGGTAGGAACTATCATGTCCACCCTATTAAGAGAAAACGGTCTAAACACGGCGAATTTCATCATTTATACCAAGAATTAAAATTTTACCCAAACCGGTTTTTTGAATACTTAGGTACGTATGGAACCTAACACTTTTAAAATATACGTCTTAGAAAAAACTCAAAACAAATTAAATAAAAACTGGCAAAATTTCACTTATTAAACTAGTCACATCCATTGCGAAACTTGTTACGGCCATTTGACAGTTGTCACACATTGATTGTAGTAGTCAACGCGCTGAAAAAATGGTGAGATACATTCTTGAATCTACCAGCTCTTGTAACAGCGCTTATACCTGCTACACTCACTGCTTCGTTGTGTACGCTCGCATATTATAACAATGCATTAATTTAAGCAAGCCCTGCTATGATCTATGCTACCATCTAGAATCCCAGCTGCGTACTGCACGTACCTTTAGGCGCGTTAGGCACTCTTTGCCTGGGTAGTGAAATAAAGTGAACCGTTCGCGTTCGCATTCGCCCGTTCGAATACCCAAAGGTGACGCTGCTAACATACTTATACCATAAAACCGACACGCCGTACAGTTGCACCGATAGCGTAGTAGGCAGCGTCTTTGCGTTGTATACATAGGAACCTCGGTTCGAAACCTGATGCCACCGTAGAATTTTTTCTTGAAGTGTTAGTAAATAATTTATATCGAATAAAAGCGCCGAGAAAAAGTTTATTTTACATTTTAAACATTGCATTTTACACGTTGGTTCTGTCAAAATAGATAAAATAATATCTTTAATCACAAGAAACGAAATCGTGTATGCGATAGATTAATTACTAAAGCATTAATATTAAAAAAATTGGTCAAGTGCGAGTCGGGTCTCGCGCAATGAGTGTTTCGTACAATCGTTAGATATAAAAATTAAAAATCTTATTTATTTAATAAAAAACTTTTTAACAAAAAGAAAACCTCCTTAATAAAAGCCACTAAAAAAAAGAAAATAATAAAATTTTGAGTTCGGCGCCAATTTAGTAAAATATGAATATGAATTTTAGAAAATTAAAAAAAAATTTCAAATGCATCACGTGACCTATCAAATGAAAGGGCTCGGTATGAGAAAAACAAATATTTTTTTTATAATTTTAAAATGCATAGTTTGAACAATACATCGAAGAACATAAACAAAAATCGAGAATAGACCCCCCCCCCCTATCAACTACTGAGCCTAAAATGTTAAAAAAAATGAGGAATATGCGGCTTCACTCATAGTTTACGAAAATTCTAAGTCTTTAAATTCCCACGGGAATCGGAATATTACGGAACCCTCTCCACGCGAGTCCGACTTGCACTTGACCGTTTTTTTTTCTACTTGAGGTCCCCGAAATATAAAAAAATTCACAGATTTCGCAATCCTTGCAACCATCGAGGACATTGGAAATGATAACAGCATATATGAAACATAATTAACTTTTTATTATACACACAATATTTATCAATGCACTGTTTAGTTTTGTCAGGAATAACCCTATTATTCTTCTGTTATATACGCGTTCACTTTTGCTTGATTACTTAACTTTTAAATGGATTTTTCTACAGTATTTATTAACATTTGCTCAAAAATAACACCGCAGATCGTCGCAAATACCTCTCAATTAACTAGACATGATATAAAACACATTTCGAAAAAATTGCACTTGTTCAATTTTGCATGATTGCTCCTCACTTGATCGCGACACCGTTGTCTTTTGGCCATTTCCAATGTTAAAAACATGGTTTGTCTGTCGGGACGATACCGGTCAAACGACTGAGGGGAAAAGATGTTTGATACGTAAATAGGAGGAACCCTATTGTTTTTGGGGAAAATCGGTGCATGCACAGAAGAGATAATATGTACTATATCGTTGTTTTTTCTATTATAATGGTATATTTTTATAACGGTTTATTTTTTTACTCATTTAAAAAAAATGTAAAAAAAATTGTTTCGTAAAAAACCTTTTAGTCTTTTATAAGTAAGTATATGTATGGATAAGTTAACGTTAAACAAACTGTCAAAAAATTATGAAAATGGCAAATTCGGTCTAGGTTTCCTATAAACTGTAAAATTACAGGCTAGCGGTTTTTTATTTTTATTGATTCATTAACTTCTGTATAGGTAATTCATTTATTACAATTAATGATGTTGAAAAACTCTATGATATATAGAGATGGTGATCCGTAAATGGTGTAGAAATTAGGAGAAGAACTCAGTGGCAAATGGATCAAATAAAATTTGCAATACTGATGATTAAATTTAATCATCAGTATTGCAAATTTTATTTGATCCTTTTGCCACTGAGTTCTTCTCCTAATTACAATTAATATATATACTTTCCATGCATGCGTTTGTTAATATTAATTAAATTGCTTACTTGGCTCAAACAATTATTACAAACGTCACTCTTTTATGGTTACTAAACAATTTTGTGTGCGTTTGTGATAATTTAAACCATTTATTTGATTGAAACATTTATTACAAACGTCACACTGATATGGTTTCTCACCAGTATGTGTGCGTTTGTGAAGATTTAAACCATTCATTTGGATGAAACACTTATTACAAACGTCACACTAATAAGGTTTCTCACCAGTATGTATGCGTTTGTGCTGAATTAAATTATTTGATTGACTGAAACACTTATAACAAACGTCACACTAATATGGTTTCTCACCAGTATGTGTGCGTTTGTGACGATTTAAACTGTCTAAACGGCTGAAATACTTATTACAAACGTCACACTGATGAGGTTTCTCACCAGTATGTATGCGTTTGTGTATAATTAAATGAATTGATTGACTGAAACATTTATTACAAACGTCACACTGATATGGTTTCTCACCAGTATGTGTGCGTTTGTGATCTTTTAATGTGCTTGATAAGCTGAAACATTTATTACAAACGTCACAATGATATGGTTTTTCATCAGTATGCGTGCGTTTGTGATAATGTAAAGCGCTTATTTGGCTGAAACTCTTATTACAAACGTCACAGTGATATGGTTTCTCACCAGTATGTCTGCGTTTGTGAATATTTAAACTAAATGATTGACTGAAAGACTTATTACAAACGTCACACTGAAATGGTTTCTCACCAGTATGTGTGCGTTTGTGAAGATTTAAACTATTTAATTGGGTGAAACACTTATTACAAACGTCACACTGATATGGTTTCTCGCCAGTATGTGTGCGTTTGTGAAGATTTAATCTATTTAATTGGGTGAAACACTTATTACAAACGTCACACTGATATGGTTTCTCACCAGTATGTGTGCGTTTGTGATAATTTAAACCATTTATTTGGATGAAACACTTATTACAAACGTCACACTGATATGGTTTCTCACCAGTATGTGTGCGTTTGTGACTATTTAAATTACTTAATTTGGTAAAAGTCTTATTACAAATGTCACAGTCATACTTCTTTTCAGTTGCTTTTTTTTGTTTCCCATAATTTATCGAAATATTTTTCTTCTTTTCACCTTTGTCCAGACCTTCTGCTACATTGTTCCCTGAATTGTGGCCACCGTTGACATTTGAGTCTTCGAACACGATTTTTCTTCCATCACCCTTGGAAGAATTTTGTACAGTATCATCTGCACATTTCGTTAATGTATTATCATCGAGTGGTTCGTCTTTAATTTCTAATTTTAAAGGCATATCACCTTTGGATGAAGATTGTGCGGTATCATCAGCACTTTCTGTTAATGTATTATCATCGGTTGGTTCGTCTTTGATTTGGAATTTTAAAGGCATTTCTTCGTTAATTTTGTCTGCTGAATTATAATTTATAGGCGCCATTCCTTTTGTGTTCAGGTCTGTGCCAGATATATCATGAATTACGATAGATTCACATTTCACAGAGACATCACAGTGATTAGTTTTATTGATTAAATGCTCCTCAGAAGACTTCTGATTGGAACATTCAGACTTGATTTGTTGATCCAAAACAAGCAGTTGCTGTAGATAGCGTCGCAATGTTTTATCAGACTGTACAATTTTTGTCTGGAACTGGTGAAATTCCTCGAGGTGAGTGTAACATGAGCGGCAAATAAAATTAGGCATCTCATCAAGTCTTTTTATCTGAAAATTGAGATTTATTATTATTAACTTGTTTAATTATTTCTGGATTTTAAAAATCTTGGCAAAATAAAAAAAAAAAAACACGTTTTCTTTATTTCATTAAATATATCAATTAGTGAATAACCCTAAACTCCCAGTTTCTAACTTTAAAATTATAATATTACTCAAATGTTAATACTCTTTTGGCCAGGAAGCCATTTATAATCAAATACAAAATTTGAGTAACTATGGACAACAATATTAGATAAACAAGCCGTGAGGTGGGTCGTTTATTAGGACTAAAGTGCGACCCTTGAGGTCCACACGACGAACTTCCCAGTTTGATAAATATTTAATAATAATAATTAAATTAGATATTACACAGAAAAGTAATCATTTTAATCATCAAAACATCAATAATTAAAAAAAAAAAAAAAAAAAAAACGGCTGAACCGATTTTTATAAAATTTATGTCGAATCAAAATGACGTTAACACGCCTCGATTGACACCCTTACGAAGTCGATATAATTTTTTATTCGCGAGATATTGTGTAAAATCTACTTTTTTGGAGGTTATTTGGTTAAGAAAAAAGAGCGGCTGAACCGATTTTAAAAAAATTCCTTTCAGATCATATATACGTTAATACGCGTCGATTGGCACCCCAACGTAGTCGATATCATTTTTCGTTCTCGAGATTTCGTCTTAGAAAGAAATTGACACATACATACGTACGTACGTACGTACGTACATACGTACACACACACACACACACACACACAGACATCTTTCTAAAAGTAGTGTAAAAATAGTGTAGTGACCTTGAAACATAAAAATTTTTTTTCCTTTTTAATTTCGATTTTCGGACCCATTACAATAACTTCCAATGGGAAGTTAATAATTTAATCAAACTATTTCACTAAACCTAATTAATTTAATTATTTATTTAATATTGTTGTCCACAGTTACTCAAATTCTGCATTTGATTCTAAATGGCGTCCCGAGCAAAAGAGGATTAACATTGTAGGTAAGGTATATTATAACTTAATAATTGGCTCTCGCATGCAGAGCATTTCGTCGTTAAAATTTCTATATACCTATAAGAAAAGAACAGATTCTATTATCGAGCACTGTGGAGTAATTGGTAACTCATCCAGCAAAAAACTGGGAGTTTCGGGTTCAAGTCTCGGTAGTAGCATTTGACTTTTCCTTAGATATGGCCTAACAATCATGGAAGCTTAGCGGTCTATTATTCACTAATATATTGTCAAGTGAATACGTTGAGGATAATAGGTTATCGTTATAGGTTATCGTTAATTATCTATCTAATATTGTTGTCCATAGTTACTCAAATCCTGTATTTGAACATATATTGTTATTTAAAATTTATATGTAACATGTAATTATGTATCGCATAAGTAATCTGTGAGAAGAAGCAAACTGACCTGAACGGGAGCACATCTCATTATTACATTCGATAGTCGATTTCTCATTTTAGCCGAAAAATGAAAGATGTCTAGTAGAATAACGCCTTTTTTTAAACACAATCGACACATTGCACTTAAGCCGTTTCCATTTATTGATATTTCGTTCATACTGTCACTATTTATTTTTTAACCAATAACAAAATAAATCCGTAGGTACAGTGTAATATCGTTTTTTGCAAGTTCAAATGGAATATTCTTTGTACTTACAAAATTTCACAACCATGTAATCATTATGTAAAATGTTGGATTTTCAATGTTTTTGATTTTGACATATTTTTTGATAATTTATACCAGATTTTTACATTAATTGCTAGATTAAAATCAATAAAAATTCAAAATCTGGAATGACTGATTGTCAAAAAATATATTTTTTTACCAAAATTATCAGTTATAAAGACATTACTAAACAAGCCGTGAGGTGGGTCGTTTATTAGGACTAAAGTGCGACCCTTGAGGTCCACACGACGAACTTCCCAGTTTGATAAATATTTAATAATAATAATTAAATTAGATATTACACAGAAAAGTAATCATTTTAATCATTAAAACATCAATAATTAAAAAAAAAAAAAAAAAAAAAAACGGCTGAACCGATTTTTATAAAATTTATGTCGGATCAAAATGACGTTAACACGCCTCGATTGACACCCTTACGAAGTCGATATAATTTTTTATTCGCGAGATATTGTGTAAAATCTACTTTTTTGGAGGTTATTTGGTTAAGAAAAAAGAACGGCTGAACCGATTTTAAAAAAATTCCTTTCAGATCATATTTACGTTAATACGCGTCGATTGGCACCCCAACGTAGTCGATATCATTTTTCGTTCTCGAGATTTCGTCTTAGAAAGAAATTGACACATACATACGTACGTACGTACGTACGTACGTACGTACATACGTACACACACACACACACACACACACAGACATCTTTCTAAAAGTAGTGTAAAAATAGTGTAGTGACCTTGAAACAAAAATTTTTTTTCCTTTTTGATTTCGATTTTCGGACCCATTACAATAACTTCCAATGGGAAGTTAAGAATGCACACTGAAATGCCAAATGCGCAATTCGGTGTCGACAGTGGTTTCTTTTTTATTTTTAAAGGGTTTTTTTAACTTCACGTTCCGCATATGGCTGGCTTTATTTCAAATCTTGCGACCGATTTTTCACCCGCTTCCAGTTATCCGATTGAGTTGAAATTTTGCATACGTGTAGTTCCGATTATTATGGCAACATAGAAGACCGGCCCGGTTCGTCCGGGTGCAAATCTCACTTTTGAATGTTCACTCACTTCCCATTAATCGTTCAAATTTTGCACTATCATAGTTCCGATGACAATACAATATTATGGTAAATAACTGACCGGCCCGGGTACAAATCGCACTTTTAAATTTTCACCCACTAATTCCCGCTAACCGATTGAGTTGAAATTTTGCACACATATGTAATCGACACTCTAATTTGTGTTCAGACTACAAAATTATTTTGTGGCAAATTTATTGAAAAAGGAGACGTTGTATGTACATATATTTGTAAGATAAATGGCGGCGTTAATCACCTCTGTTCCCCTTCGTGATGTTTCATCATACAGTTCGACCGCCCTTCCGGTTCCTTCTGGCACAATATGTAATTTAATTATGGAGAACCTCATAATACAAACTAAAGGATACAAGCAATATATAGCGTTCTCTCTTCTATATAACTTCTGCATGGTGCCACATAAATTCAAGGAATAATAAAAGATTGTTTGAATTAAAAAGGACACGTCATTTTCCACGATATTACGAAAGATAAATAGCTGCAATAATCATAATTGAAAAGAGAGGCTTCTAAAAGTGCACAAAAACTACAAAATTATACAGTGCGTTTGATTTCCACCAACATATTGACTTTACATGTTACATTTCTCCATTTAAATAACATTGAATTCAAGTTAAGTCAAATAGTAAGCTTTGGACCTAAAAACCTTGGGAACGCTCTTATAAACACAATTATTCTTAATGATGCTTCTGTTTGGCCAATGTTAGGAATTTACAGCATTGCAAAATTTCTGTCTCGCTTTACCTTATGCAGTGTCAAATTTGTTAGAAAGTGACAAAAATTTAATAACACTATAATTTCTAATATTGACTCTATAGAATAGTGCCATATGTTAGCCATTAAAGTAATAATAATGAAATACCGCTAATGACCTAAGTTGTCGACGCGTCTATAATTTACAAAAATGAAATGAGTTCAACGAAAAACACTAAATTATTTATTAGAATAAAATACGACACAATAACTAACAACACACAAACACCCAATACTCAGTAATCGTCTACACACATACTCACATTTCCATTTCATCTATCTACTATATAAATCATATAAAATCTCGAAATTTATATCAGTACTTCACAAACCACGACATAATACACAGTGCTTAGCATCATAATATTATATAGTGTTACGAATACTCAATGTGTGTTTTTAAAAAAATAATTAACCACATCTGAAGATGGCAACTTGTTGCTGAAACGCGTAGTGTAAATTCACAAGAAGTCATAAGACGAACATAATACAAGCTATTTCTAATACTTCATAATATTGTTACAAAACTATTTTCTGAGTTGGCGGAATAAATATTTATTTACAATAATTCGTAACAATTAACTATATACAATAATTGCAACAACGAAAAGTCAATTCTAACAATAAAAAACCTAAACGGTAATTATTGAACTAAACGAGCCACTTAACTAACACTTAACAAATAATTATACATACAAGGATTATTTATTTGTGATCATTTATGTCAGATTTATTTATATCAGACGCACTGTTCGTCGCTCAGTACTTCACTTCGTATTCAACACGACACTGATTACCGATTGCGTGACACCGTCGACTGACTCTCTAACTCACTCGTACTTGGCTTATATAGGTCGCGCAGCCCGGCCCAGCACGCTCTCGCGCTCTCCAGAACATTCCGGTTGGTATTCGTATCTTCGATACCATTCCACGCCTCACCACTGTGACCTTTCCCTCTCGTCGCTTTTATTGGAGGCAGTGGCGTAACATCTTGGGGTTTGCTACAATATAAAAAATTGGTAACTAGATAAATAAAAGTGTATGCTCATGAACTATTTGGGACCTGTCAAATGGAAGGGACTTTAAAAACACAGCGGAGTTAATTCAAAAAATACTATTTTTCACATTTCATTAGAAAAAAACTCGGGTCGCAGTGCCAAAACCCTGCCGACAATATAGTGTATTTGCTAATACTGGCATTGTGGCTTTATTATGTGAACTTAAGTTTGTTTTTGAACAAAATATAAAATTTAACCCCTTAATACATCCCTTAAAATAATATTTTTTTTCTTAATTTCAATATTTTTATCAATGCAACCTCGGTACCAAATTAAATACACCCTTCAGTAAGTAAAGCACTATCCGCAAACTAGTGTTTTCATAAAATTTGTAAGTCCGGTCCTGTCGGGCCGATTTTATTAAAATTTTGGAAGCACATTTTAATCGTTACTAAAAGGTTAAATTTCAATTTTGAAACGATTCTGAGAATTTTTTCGGCATTTTCGGGCCCAAAAACATTTTTCAACCCCTAAAAACCACCCTTAAAATAGTCCGATTGGGCCCATTTTAAATAGGCTTCGTGCGGTGATGGATTTCAACGTGCCTACCAAATTTCGTCAAAATCAATTAACTCTTTCGAAAGTTATTGCCCGCACGTATATATATATATATAAATATATATATATATATATATACATATATAAACAGACATTTCCAAAAATGGTGCCAAAATGTTCAGGAGGCTATGAAACGTCGAGAAATTTTGGTCCGACCCCTAGGTCCCGCCATCCGACCGACGCCAATAGTGTATGTGCCATATGGCAAATACACTAATAATTTGCTGTAAAGTGTAAAGTTTTACAGGGCAATAACTGATACTGTTTAAAACGTCGCGGATTTCATTTTCGATAAACTTTTTGTTTTTTTTGACTTGTTTTATTTTTGTACCTACTTAGTAAACAATTTCACGATAAATTGACACTATGAGCATGTAAATTTTTCTCTTATTCGAGTAAAATTTCCTACCACCAGATGTCATATGGCCATTTGACAGATCCTAATATTGATTCCCCAACTGTTGTACCTACATATTTTATTTTCTGTCAAATATACCGGCTGACCTCCATTGCGTGTATTTAAACATGCGCCATCTGTGAGAAGCGTCGACTGTCTATTGTCTGTCAGATCTAATTATAACTTCTCAGAGCTGCGACGTCAGAGAACAATTGATCACACGTTGTGCGGGCTGTGCTGCCATCGAGCTGTCAGCTCTGATATTTATATGAATATTATAACCCATTTAATATTAGAACAGAAAATGGAATCACAGATTTCTAACCTCACATTTGAATTAAACGATATATCAATGACAGTATAATCGATTTCATTTGCACATTTCAAGAGTGTCTCTACAAACCCCCCGTTTCCCCAATTCTCATCCAAAAATATCAATTGAACTTTCAATATACATATTATAATTTGATACTAGACTCAAATAATCCTGACAGCTGGTGACCACAAAACAATAATTCTTTTTTATCCACGCACGTTTCGCCAAATTATCAGGAGATGAGTTTTAGATTTTTTTCGGGACATTAAAAGATCTTCACATTTTGACACCCTTAAGAATCGTTTGAGACTATTTTCCGATTGATGTTTCTCTCTCTTTCTCTCTCCCTCCCCCCCCCTCTCTCTCCCCTCTCTCTCTTTCTCTCTCCCTCTTTCTCTTTCTCTCTCCCTCTCTCTCTTTCTCTCTCTGTGTGTATGTCTGTGTGTGGCGAAATTTTTTCTCCTTCGATATCTCAAAAATAGAACGACATAGGATCATGCGAATTATTTTGTTGTATTTGTCAGCACTTAACTTAGATGTGGTTAGATTTTGAGTCAAATTGCTTCAGTGGTTCCTGAAATATTAAAGAAAATGTTCTTATGGCCGGTTTATCGTACATTTTAATCACGATGTTTTTTAATCACACTGTTAAATTTTGACAGCTACGTGTTTATTGGCTGCTGCGTTTTGTTACTATAGCAACCGGTCATTTAACAGTGTGATTAAAAAACATTGTGATTAAAATGTACGATAAACCGACCATTAGTGTCACGTATTAACATAGGTAAAAAAATATAAATCCATTCTATATGTTAGAATATAAAAAACTCGGGTCGCAGTGCCAAAACCCTGCCGACAATATAGTGTATTTGCTAATACAGGCATTGTGGCTTTATTATGTGAACTTAAGTTTGTTTTTGGACAAAATAAAAAATGTAACCCCTTAATACATCCCTTAAAATAATATTTTTTTTCTTAATTTCAATATTTTTATCAATGCAATCTCGGTACCAAATTAAATACACCCTTCAGTAAATAAAGCACTATCCGCAAACTAGTGTTTTCATAAAATTTGTAAGTCCGGTCCTGTCGGGCCGATTTTATTAAAATTTTAGCAGTACATTTTAATCGTTACTAAAGGGTTAAATTTCATTTTTGAAACGATTCTGAGAATTTTTTCGGCATTTTTGGGCCCAAAAACATTTTTCAACCCCTAAAAACCACCCTTAAAATGGTCCGATTGGGCTCATTTTAAATAGGCTTCGTGCGGTGACGGATTTCAACGTGCCTACCAAATTTCGTCAAAATCATTTAACTCTTTCGAAAGTTATAGCCCTCACACACACACACACACATATTATTATTTTCCTTGACCCAATACGATGCAAAATTAATTAGTGTTAATTGTAAATAATAATTGTACAGTCATAGGAACAAATAAACAAACTATCATTGCGTGACATTAGAGCAGATAGTTGTCAATTACATGACCGCAATAAATTATGTAAGTCACGAATTTGACCAACGACGCGACTTCTGTCCACTGTTTAATAGCAATTACTACTGGCGTTGTGTAGACTGCAGTTTGCATCGACAATATCATAATAATTAAAAGTGAAAAATCCTGCCTACAAAATAATGTATTTGCTAGACTTGGCTAGTTCCGGACATAATATTGTTACAAAACTGTATTCTGAGTTGGCGGAATAAATATTTATTTACAATAATTAAAAACACAATGATAATGAACGCAACAACGAAAAGTCAATTCTAACAATCAACACAAATTAACAATAACTAAACAGTAATAACAAAGCAAAACAAAACAACTATATACAATAATTCGTAATTTTTAACTACATATATACCGGGACTATTTATTTCTAGTTATTTATGTTTCAAATATTTATATTCACTGTATTTATATCAGACGCACTATTTGTCGCTCAGTATTCTCCATTGACTGCGTGACTCACCGTTGACTGATTCCTCGCTCACTCGTACTGCTGTTTATATAGGCTGCGTTGCATAAGCTTAGTGTGTTCTCGCTTTCTCGAGAACTTTCGTGCAGGTACCAGTTGTTACAGTAAGCGGACCCCCGTTTCTCAGAACTCTTGCCTGCCGGTTATATACAGGGTGATCCGTAACAATATTGTATAGCTCCTGCAACCAAGCCCTCTCTCGGACACGTTTTCTGTCTGCGGTAGTGGATTCAAATGCGCATACCAAATTTTGTTTAAATCATATTTACATGTATAATAAACTTAACATGTTAATGATTTTTCTACCGCGACTTTCAAAATGTTTTTTGGCACGCTTGTTAGTTTACAGACATTTTTCCAAATTCTGATAGTGTTTAAAATTTAACAAGTGAAAAATTTTCAAATAAAAAAAGGAAAATAACAAGATAATTTTAGCTCATGATCAAAAAGAAAACTAAATTTTTAATTTTCTTTTTGGATAATAGTAATTTATGCAACTAGTGGCTTAAGCGACGGATTATATGACAGTCGCGATTTTGCGATACGAGCATAAGGTTATGTGGCATTTATACCAGAACGAGTGTGATTACCACACTCACTGTTTTCGTAAGCTTACACGGTTAACGCTGGCCAAATCTTTAGAGATACATCAAAACAATGTACAAAAAAATTATAGGTCTTAAAAACCGCTATTAAATCATAATTTCATACCATCCGGGCGTATCAGTACAAATAATAGGCAAAAATTCTCCTATCTAGATGTCATAATAATATAAACCCGAAAAACCCATAAGAAAACAAAATGGCAATTTTATACAACAGTTCTGATCAGTGGCGGCGCGTGAACATTTTAAATGGGTGTTCTGCAGAGTCAACCCGGAGATTGGAGTAGCCCCTCCCTAATGAGGCAACCTCGAAAAAAAAAATTTAAAAATACATTTGATGCAATTTTTAAGTGTATTTTTTGATCTGAATAATTTGTCTATACATTATACAACGATTTCGCTAGCGCTAAAATCGTAAATAAAGTGATTTTTATAGCAATATTTTTTATTGTATTAAAAAAAAGAGTGTGTGTGTACTATGTACGCACGTCAGAAGTTATACTTCTTTTAGATAACAAAACAAAAATAACTCCGAACATTTTATCCCGCGTGCCAGTACTAAACGTTTGTAAAAAAGACGATAAAATAATAAAATAAAGATATTAAATAAATTAATTTAATTTAATAAATTATTAATTTATTAAATATATTTATTTATGATATTTATCTAATTATTTATTAAAAAAAATAATAAGGTATGTTTGTATTGAGATTTGAACCCGAGACCTACTGCTTACAGAGCCACTACGTTACCGCTACACCACGAAGACACCTTATTGCATTGCTATATAATACGGTATTATAACCAAGAAAAATAATACTGTACTAGGTTCTGTGCACCCGTTCTGGCTTTTACGCGTATAAATCTGTCTCATTTTTACTAAGTCATCTCTCTTTAACACATTGGATTTAGGTGCAACAAAAACTGCAGCACCTCCTGCAGGACTGTTTATAGAATATAGGCCTGCGGCATGCCGTCATTCATAATAATGCTATGTGATTATGAAATTAAAACATATTATGCAGATTTATATAATATTTTTTTTGAATTGTGCGTTATTTTCTGGCAGTGCGGCAGCTCCGCAGCTCTCATAGAGGAGCCGCCACTGGTTCTGATATAGTTTACTTAATTCGAAATTTTTGAACAAACCGAAAAGGTCGACTACCCTTGGCAGTGTGCACTGAATTGCAGCGTAAACATAGAGGGTTGAAAAACTATCGAACACCCTTATTTCTGTTATAGCTAAGGGTGAGATTCTTTTTGGGTTGGATTTGATACACGGGAGAAAGATGACTCATACTATGTGCATGAGTATATACAGGGATTATCAGAAAGTTAGCTGCAGCCTAATATTGAATGCACCCAAATATTTATAATTATTGTAAGTAAGTCAAATTTCAAATTTCTTTTGACGTGGCATTTAAGAAATATTAAATGAAACGGAAACAGTCGGAAGTGGTTTACATGTGAAACAAAACACAGCATGTATTACTATGTTAAGGTCGCAGATACAGTAAGCCAGATGGCCGTGCGGAAAAGTACGAGTCAACCAACAGGCTTTTAATTTTTGATGTGTAACATCTTATGTCGGGCAGTGAACATCCGCGTGAGGGGAAATATGCAACGAAATTTATGGTCCGCTCCTTCGCTGCTGTTCTCCCCACCACTGCGGCACTCTCTCTCTCTCTCTCTCGGCTTCCGCGCGCTCGGGCACGGGAAGAGAGAGAGGATACATACGAACGTACTGTAAAGCAAAAGTATATGTATACACGTGTAGGTATGTAATATAGATACTTCGCTGTGTATTTAGTTGCGTTTCTGGACACACGCGGTGTTACAGTGCAGTATATAGGATTACGTCAGCATAACAGTTAGTTGCTGCTTTTGAAAAAATATATACTACTACATAGAGAATACCACCGAGTTCGATAACGTTTTCTTTGATGTTTCACATCTGTCGGGGTTCCCAAGACCCACCCCCTTTTTTTTAATAATGAAAATATGTAGATATTGGATCAAACAGGCTTTAGTTGGTTCGTGTGCGCCAGCCTATCTTGGTGAGAGAACTTGGCTTGGCGTACTAGATCTAGAATCTAGATAAACTATCTAGTGAGTCGGCTAATCTAATAACTTTCTCTTACACCCTGTATGATGAAACTTGTGGGAAATGTGCGTGTGTGCGTGAATGCATGCAATATTTTTATTGTTGTATATTGTGTCGTGCCAACACAAATATGTCACCTTGCAGAAAAACAAATCAAATTTCTTGGCTTTATTCGCATGCGCAGGTGATTTATTATAATGATGACAAAAATGGAAATGTTGTTTGGGAAGGTCAGTGTCGCCATATCGAAATTCCATGGATTTATTGAGGCAATACTAACAAACTCTTTGAACTGTACCTAGATTATCTCGTTACCTCCATTTTTTAGGTTTCCGTACCTCAGAATGAAAAAACTGAACTCTTATAGAATCACTTTGTTGTCCGTCTGTCTGTCTGTCCGTCAAGACTCTTTTTCTCAGGAACGGCTATAGAAAAATCAAGTTAAAATTCCTGTTGGATTCTAGATGGTAGCATGTATGGTAGATGGTGGCTGAAATTATAAGCGCTTATAGGTTGGCACATCGAAGCTACTAGCATTGATACAAGCTTAAATTGCGTTTGAAATGTCAGATAGCGAAGACGAATATTTGTGTTCTTCTGCTACAAAGTGGTATATTTTAGATTTAAATTTGGGTAGGAGCTATCATGTCCACTCTATTAATAGAAAACGATCTAAACATGGCGAATTTCATCATTTATACCAAGAATTAAAATTTTACCCAAACCTGTTTTTTGAATATTTACGTATGGAACCTAACACTTTTAAATACGTCTTAGAAAAAACTCAAAACAAATTAAATAAAAACTGGGCAAAATTTCACTTATTGAACTAGTCACATCCGTTTCAAAACTTGTAACGGCCATTTGACAGTTGGCACACGTTGATTGTAGTAGTCAGCGCGCTGAAAGAATGGTGGGATACATTCTTGTATCTACCAGCTCAAGTAACAGCGCTTATACCTGCTACACTCACTGCTTCGTTGTGTACGCTCGCATATATAACAATGCATTAATTAAGCAAGCCCTGCTATGATCTACGCTACCATCTAGAATCCCAGCTCCATACTGCACGTACCTTAAGGAAGTTTTCACTTCAAAAAGGCGGTGTGCCCATAGCCTAGGCGCTAAAACTTCAAATCCGTTCCTGTCTATTAAAACCGCTTATTAATCATACTGTATCCGATTATAAACCGTTATACATAAAGAAAAGAGTCAAGATGCTATTTTATGTGTTAAAACACGATTATAAAAATTATCAAAAAGAGGCGTTAAAACGAAGAGGTACCGTTAGAACGTTTTCTTTTCGGAATCGTTGTGAAACACATAAATTTTAAGTTGACGCCTGCGGAGGTGAGATTTACAGGTGTAAAGTATGTGGACTATATAGGGCTGCGCCCCCTTGTTTTAATATTGTTATATATTCGAGAAGTGTAACCCAGAGCTGTACTATTTTATAGCTCAAACTAATGCAGAACTCCGAACTCAAAACACGTTCTTTGTCCAAGATGAAGAAAAAGTCGTGGGGTAAAGATACCTACAGGAGGCAACAAAAATTTTATTTGTTGAAATCGTCCACCTTTTACAATTCCTACTCCACAAGTAGGGAATAATTATTAACTTCCCATTGGAAGTTATTGTAATGGGTCCGAAAATCGAAATCAAAATGTATAACAAATTTTTATGTTTCAAGGTCACTACACTATTTTTACACTATTTTTAGAAAGATGTCTGTGTGTGTGTGTGTGTGTGCGTACGTATGTGTCCATTTCTTTCTAAGACGAAATCTCGAGAATGAAAAATGATATCGACTACGTTAGGGGGCCAATCGACGCGTATTAACGTAAATATGATCTGAAAGAAATTTTTTATAATCGGTTCAGCTGTTCTTTTTTCTTAACCAAATAGACTCCAAAAAAGCAGATTTTACACAATATCTCACGAATAAAAAATTGTATCGACTTCGTAAGGGTGTCAATCGAGGCGTGTTAACGTCATTTTGATCCGAGATAAATTTTATAAAAATCGGTTCAGCCGTTTTTTTTTAAATTATTGTTAAAAATAAATAATAATTATGTTTTAATGATTAAAATGATTACTTTTCTGTGTAATATCTAATTTAATTATTATTATTAAATATTTATCAAACTGGGAAGTTCGTCGTGTGGACCTCAAGGGTCGCACTTTAGTTCTAATAAACGACCCACCTCACGGCTTGTCTTTTAACTTTTTAGGGTTCCGTACCTCAGAATGAGAAAACGGAACCTTTATAGGATCACTTTGTTGTCAGTATATCTGTCTGTCTGTCCTTTTTCTCAGGAACGGCCGTTAAAGGTACCAAGTTGAAATTGATATCAAATACTGAATCCAATAATCCTGTAAAATATTCAAGCAATGCAATAAAAAGATTTTAAAAAAATGTATTTTTTGAAAGAAACTTATAGTCATCAAAACCTAGAGGGGTACTTCCCGTTGACCTACAATCTTAACATTTGGCACGAAGGAAAGTCTCATATCACAATAAATTATAGTTTAAAAAACTAAAAAACACGCTTTAATGAACTAAATAGTAAAAAATAATTAATTTAATTGTAAAAAAGCGTGTGATGTGTCAAAAAGTGACATTTACCTTAAAGGAATCACACGCCGCTACTCACTTTTATTAAAATCAACCGAACTACTGAATCGATTTAAGTAAAATTTATATGGGACTAACTTCGAGGTATACTCTATCCAATAAAAAAAGAATTTTCCAAATCGGTTTATAAATGAGGTAATAAACATTAAAAAAATGTGCGGTCGTGGGCGCGGGCGTTGCGGGCGCCAAGTAGACAATATCAATGACGTCACTTGCACAGTATAAAAAGAAGACCTTTGTAAGTATATTTCGTACCTGTTTATGCATAGAGCGGTTGTATAACTGCATTTAAGGTGGCGCCCTCAACTTTTGCTTATTGAAATAAATTATAAACGATAACTGCCAGCCACTGAGAATGGAACGTCTCTCCTCCTTGTTGTAAATATATAAGGGGGAAATTTACCTGCTTTATATCGCAGGAAGTTCTTTTTCATTAGATATAAAAAGTTTCAAATGTGACGTTTTATTCTTTTAGACTGGAGTCGTTTTTTATATCAGCGGAAAACTGGCGTGGAGTTTTTAAGTTTGGAATTCTATATATTGTAAAAATATAAAAAAAAGGGTATGTGCCTCACCCACAAAATATATGCCAAAAATTTTAAGTTTCATAATAAAGAATATTACTAGTTAGTAATATAGAACCCACTGTATTTTAATATCTCTACAAACGACACATTAGGATTTAAACTGGGATTTGGGATTTGACGTTATTACAAATGCAAATGTATATATTATGTAACGGGCATTGTCTGATGACGTCTCGACTCCAGAGCAAACCGGGATACATGTATAATCCTGTTTTTAAAAGGGGGAAACATGACAAAGATATAAACGCCTACTCTATACACAACAATACTTACTATATATTTATGTACAATGATTATTCTGTTTATAAGGCAACAATGGTCGTTGAATGTTTTCGAGATATATAAGAAAAATAATCTATAACTTATTGAATGAACTTCATCCAGAGTCGTCATTCCCTGTACTCAATCAAAAGGAAGGTACTTCAAGGCCAGCAGATAGCAGTGATCTGTTTATGTCGTCCTTTAGAAAATTAATTTCGTATACAGGGAAAGTTCTCTAAGAAGACGCTCTCTAGGAAAGAAATTCCGCTCAAAACTCCCTGTGTGGAAGACATTTCGATACACTTTTTTTAAAGTAAAACGTCTTAGACGGCATTGGTTCGCCGATTTGAGAACTCAAATGCCGGAAATGCAAGCTTTCGCGTCCGGCATTGTTCCAAGTCTTCATGGTTTCCGGGCTTGTAGGCCGTGGTCCGGTGATATTTCTACCTGACGTTTCGTCTACAACTGTCTACAACTGTGATAATGTTCGGCTTGGGGGGGAGTAACTTCCCCGATCCCCCCTCCATGCTCATGTTTGATTCTAAATCCTTTGGTTGGTAATCTATTTTTACTTATTATTTATTTTCGTAGTAAAATAAAAACCACTTTTCTTTACGTTTTGAGGGTACCTATAGTCAAGCTCCAAAACTTAAGATAGTGAGTCATGCACTTATACTTCACTAGGTATTTATAATAAGCGGCACAGTTTTTATGTATTGTAACAAAACTGTTTTCTGAGTTGGCGGAATAAATATTTATATACAATAATTAAAATTACAATTAACTATATACAATAATTGCAACAACGAAAAGTCAATTCTAACAATAAAAAAACATAAACGGTAATTATTGAACTAAACGAGCCACTTAAATAACACTTAACTAATAACTATATATACAAGGATTATTTATTTGTAATTATTTATATCAGACTCACTATTCGTCGCTCAGTACTTACTTCGTATTCAACACGACACTGATTTTTTAGGTTGGCCCGCGCCGCTGTTTATACCTGCGTGGCGTAAACTCAGTGGTATTCTCGATTTCTCTAGCGTTGTCCAGAACGTTCGTGTAGGCACCAGTGTGTTCAGCAAGCAGACACCGCTTCCTGCCTGACGTTTGTATACAGGGTGATCCGTAACAGTATTATTGTTTTTATCATCACAGAAATATTTGATTAATCATCATATAACAATTTTATTTATAAAACGTTTTAAAAGATTGTTCCATTTATTTTAGCTGTTGGAACAGCTCCAACTTGAGGGAGATAGGTAATGTTTGAGGGTACTCTTATCTCTTCTTCTCCTTCTGTCCAGACGGTGATTTGTCACAATTGTATTATGGGTACTTGTTGCACAATCTTTCTGCACTGAAATTAACGAGATCGTAAAACGAGACACTTTACTTCTGTTGCTGCTTCTCATTGAGAAAAAATCTGTGAACTCATTTAAAACATTTTTATTAATCAACGTTTCGTAGAAAAATTACTTCAACTTCTGGATTTTAAACTGGATTTTGTCTAAAATTGAAATTAATAGTATAGTAATAGATACTATTCTATATACAGTGACAGTGCAGTCCGTTTATAATTAAATTACATCAAGGGAAATTGCAATTGAGTCATACTAAACGGACGACACAATAAGCAGATGATGAAAATTATGTACCTACACATGTCAAACAAACGATTTAATTGCAAATTTTTTTGCGAGTGTAGAATTTGACTCGCCAAGTCTAATGACACCTTTTAACATTGGAAATGTTTATGTTCGTATATGGGGGCAGAGTTACGAGTTTTCGTTCAAGGTCAAAAGACAACGGTGTCGCGATCAAGTGAGGAGCAATCATGCAAAATTGAACAAGTGCAATTTTTTCGAAATGTGTTTTATATCATGTCTAGTTAATTGAGAGGTATTTGCGACGATCTGCGGTGTTATTTTTGAGCAAATGTTAATAAATACTGTAGAAAAATCCATTTAAAAGTTAAGTAATCAAGCAAAAATGAACGCGTATATAACAGAAGAATAATAGGGACATAGGGTTACTCCTGACAAAACTAAACAGTGCATTGATAAATATTGTGTGTATAATAAACAGTTAATTATGTTTCATATATGCTGTTATCATTTCCAATGTCCTCGATGGTTGCAAGGATTGCGAAATCTGTGAATTTTTTTTTTAGTAACGAATATGAAGTCGTTTTTAGAAATAAATTCAACCCCTAAGGGGTTCACACGGGGATGTAGGGTTTTTTTGACTAATTAACGCCCAGGCCAAATCGGTGAAGCTAGAAACTTGAAATTTGGACAGTTGGTTCCTTTTCTGACGTAAGCATCCACTAAGAAAGGATTTCTCGAAATTCAACCCCTACGGGTGTCAAAGGGGGGTAAAATTTTGAAAGACTAAAATGAACACAATAAAATATTAGTAAAAAACTTTTTAGAGACAAGCTTTTATTGAAATGTACTAAAAAGAAAAAAATAATATTAATAATTTTGGTTCATAATTATTATAAAAGCGGGGGTTGTGACTAATAAACTATCATAGAGATTACAACCCCCGCTTTTATAATAATTATGAACCAAAATTATTAAATATTTTTCCTTTTTAGTACATTTCAATAAAAGCTTGTCTCTAAAAAGTTTTTTTTACTAATATTTATTATAGAAAAAGCTTCCGAAAAATTCTCGAAAAAATTGTTTCATAATCTATACAGATTCCAACAAAAAAAAATGTGGTACGGCCCCATTCGGTACCTTCTCCTTTTTGAAGTCGGTTAAAAATAACAGGTCTTTAGTTTCGTTGTGATTTTTTTGGGTATAACTCGGCTTGATTCGGACATGGGACAGTATTGAAAACAATTGACTGTTTTGTACGTGCCGATAGCAGATGTTTCTGTTATACTCGGCGACTCAGAACAGATATAGCTATAGAAGGAGCAAATCATAGCTTGTAAGTATGTGCAACTAAAGCCAGTCGAGATGTGCGGGGAACAACAAGTCACATTGAAAATATACAGGGTGCTGATTTGCTTTGCGGGTAATAGGGATTTTACATGTAAAATCATGTTTATGAATTTTCCTGCTTCCCTATATATTTTGGTGAAAAAAAAACAAATACAAAATTGGTTCATAATTAAAAACTCTACCTGACACGTATGTCTGCAAATTACCAATATACAGCTTTTAATTACAAAATAATTTATTAAGAAACTGTTATTAAGTTTAAATTAAAAACATTTATCAAAATAGCCATGATTTACTAACCACAATCATAAATTGAAACGTCAAGAACACAATGAAAACAATTTGAATTTGTTGAAGTCATGGCTATTCGAATAAAATATTTTTAATTTGAACTTAATCACAGTTCTTTAATGATTATTTTGTAATTAAAAGTTGTATAATGGTAATGTGCAAACATACGTGTCGGGTAGAGTTTTTAATTATGAACAAATTTTCTATTTGTTTTTTTTTCACCAAAATATATAGGGAAGCAGGAAAATTCATAAACATGATTTTACATGTCAAATCCCTATTACCCGCAAAGCAAATCAACACCCGGTATAATAAAATATTTTACTTACTGAAGATAAGATACACCTTGTTTTTTCCTAAGAGCTTTGGAACCTTTATTATAATTGTTACAATAAAAGTTCCAACTTTATTGTAACATCCAGGCACACAACACGACATAAAGAGTAATTACGGAATAGTCCAGTCAAATTAGCGATCAACCTCGAAATGAGAGATAATAAGCTGAATTTTCGTATATACCTTCATTTTGGCGTTCTAAAAGTTGTCTCAAAAGTCTCATAAAATCTCGTGTCTGCGTTGTAAGTTATTCAAGGTCAAAGGTCCAAAAAATCAGTTTTTCGCGATTATCTTGGTTTCTATTGCTCCAATGATGTTAAGATTTATTATAAAAATTGTAGAGCATAACATTTGCGACAAATTTTATTTGAAACATTTTTTCATGCGCTCAACCGTTTTTGAGATAGCCATACGTGCTGTAATGCAAGGTCAACCGTAAATATCTGTGAATACTACCTTGAATTTTGAATAATTTGTATTATTTATCAGTTAATACATTGTATTTAATAACATTTTACATTTATTCTAAAGTGACAGGACTAGAATACAAGTAACGAATGATCATAATGTACCTGAGAGATCGCACTTTAGTGTAATATAGTTGTGGCTTCACAAGCGACATGATGCTGTTTCTATAACTATCTCTGTTCTGAGCTCGGCGGTTTTTGAGTCGGTCCGTTTCATTTTTCACGTCTACATAACCTCGTTTACTTTAAGTGCCTGGGCGATACGTTTGGTGTAAATGCACAGCTCTATTGTTCTGCTGTTAGCTTTGTCATAAACAGTTTGAGAGAAGAAAAATCAACACAATTCACGCACGGCTTCATTTTCACCTCTTTTCGACGCGAAACTTATTTCTCGATTGTTTTGTTCGACGACGTTCAGATTGTTTAACAAAGACCTGTCGGCAAAAAACAAAAAACGTACACCAATCAAGATATAATACACATTTTCTGGAAGTTATGATCGAACATTTCAGTAAAACAGAGGTGTTTTAACTTATTTACGAACTCTTTTTAACAGACTTAAAAAAGGAGTTTATCAATTCGATACGTATATTTATAATTTTCTGGCTTAACTTCTCGAGGGGTTTACCGATTTCAACGTAGTTGTGCTCAGGAAGATGCTGGAATGGTCCTATATAATTTTTAACCGACTTAAAAAGAAGGTGGTTCTCAATTCGGTTGTATTTTTTTTTATGTTTGTTACCTCAGAACTCCGTTATTTATAAACAGATTTGGAAAATTCTTTTTTTATTGGATAGGGTATACCTCGAAGTTGGTCCCGTATAAATTTTACTCTCGATTTTACTTAAATCAGTTTAGTAGTTCGGCTGATTTTAATAAAAGTGAGTAGCGGCGTGTGATCCCTTTAAGGTAAATTACATTTTTTGACACATCACACAGCGTAAGAAATCGGTTTAATATTAACTAAAAAGTAAAAAATAAAAAACTTTTTAACAAGAAAAAACCTCCTTCAAAAAGGAACTAAAAAGAGGAAAATAATGAAATTTTGAGATTTTTGACCCACCTAAACGAACGTAGCAATTTACTAGTGAACTCTGTACTAATATATGGATAGTTAATAGCGATTAAAAAAATATGGGTTTTTTATGTGGAGAATGTTCAAACACATATTCTTCAAAACAGGCATTAATGTTCCAAAATTAGAATGATATTTCAAAACTTCAACTTCAGATTTCTCAAGAACACTGTTATTGTATTTTGGGCATCCTATTATCTCAAATAATAATATTAAATTAGGTTTTATTTTAAAATGTCAAAAAACTGATCGACTTTTATAGAAAGAATTAGATTACAAGCCTTATTTGAACGTTTCATTCTATTTTTGTGAACATTAATGCCTTGTTTTGAAGAATATGTATTTGAACATTCTCCACATACAAAACTCACTTTTGAATCGCTATCCATACATTAGTATACAGAGTTCACTAGTTAGTTGTTGCGTTCGTTTCGGTGTGTGTGTGTGTCAAACGACCAATCAGAATGGACCCTGACTGCAGGGCCTAGTCGCTTGTCTCTTTAACCGCTAGGGCTAGAGTAGTATACGTCGATGATGCAGCCCGTATCTTGGGGCGAGTGTTAAAATGTTTACATCCAGTGTCGTAGCTAGGGGCTGGCAATCGGAGCTCGCACCAGGGGCGCTAACACCGAAAGGGCGCAATCATCGAAATCAGCGATGCGAACATGATTGTTTTCAAGCAAAGAGCGCGAAGTCAGGTGCGAAATCAGGATGTTGCCAAGGGCGCCAATGATCCTAGTTACGACTCTGTAATTACACCTCAAAAACGTATCATCCGGGCATTCCGGGCCTGGTGCCGGGTTGCCGGGACTCGGGAATTCGAACCTACATAATAAGCATACATCATCCTGTCAAAGGCGAGCGCCAAGCATACTTGTGAAATATCAACTGATTCTAATCTTGCAGAAGCCCAGAGCCAGTGTTGATTTACAGCTGACCAGTTTATTGGATTTACTTAAATCGATGAATTTCAATAACTAACACATATATTTCAACTAACTATATAGGGCTGTGTAAAAAATGGGTATGTCTATATCGCGGGTACAGGTGAGAAATAAAGAGGGATCCAATACTAAATTAATATAGGATCGGAAACAGTCTGTGGCATTGCTAAAGCAACTGCCAAACAGGAGGTAACTATGGATCAACTACCGAACTTTTTGTGTATTAGATACCTTGCATCTTTGATAATTTTTATTGGAAGTATCTGTATCCGAAAATGAAGACACTTCTCAAAATTATCGGCTATCTAAGACGCTTCAGAAGTATTTAAGGTGAGTACTTTTGAAGTATTTAAGATACTTTTAAAGAGACCCCTGCCAGCCCGAAGTAATGCTTAAGCAGTCCCAGGTTGGCAAGGCAGAATAGGAGGGTTTTTTTAGTGGGTATTGCTGCGGCCGAGACCCACACTACACGCAATCACGGGTGTCCATAAATAAATTTCCCCCCCTCATATTAAAAAAAAAAATGGGTGTGTACTTATGACCACATGACAGAAGTGAAACTTCAGATTTTCTAATTTTTGGTGTCATCTATTATAGCGCATTTATGAACTAAAAATAATTTATGATAATTTCAAAAAAAATACAATTATTGTCAAAGAAAGAATATAACAAAAATAAAAAAATATATAAATAAATATGTAGAATTTAGAAAAAAAACGCCAAAAATTCTACGCTGCCATCAGGTCTCGAACTCATGTTCCTATACATAGAACGCAAAGACTAAACCGACTACCGACATTTTGTTCTGCAAATTGAAATATATGCTTAAAACAGTCGCCATAACAACATATTAAAATTTGAACCTTGAACTAATAATTAAAATTTCGTTAGGTACATGACACGTTTAGGGTGATCCGTCACCCCTTTAATACTGACCAATCGATCCGTAATATTACAAAGGCATTATTGGGTCACTGACAAGCTATACAAACAATTTCACTCTTGAAGCAATAATAATTGTGACCATTTTTTTTGTAACATGTTGGGGGCGGTCTGCATCCTTCCCATACCGCTATCTAGCAAAATCCCTTACTCAGGAGTCAGGGCACTTTAATATGCCTCCTTCAACATCTTCACAAAAATAAGGCCTTGAATAAATAACACCAAAAAATTGTCACTAGCTCTCGGACTATATATAGTTAAGCCGTAACTTCTAATCAAAGCGACTAAAAAAACTTACTATTCCACGAATGCACCTGTATAATATTGTGTTATTGTCGAGGGAATACCATACTACATTCGGATGCCAATACTCTGTTGTGTTTCTCATTCAGAGAAAAAAGTTTCATTGATAAAAAACAACTCCGTCGAAACAAAAAAAAACTCGGGTCGCAGTGCCAAAACCCTGCCGACAATATAGTGTATTTGATAATACAGGCCTTGTGGCTTTATTATGTGAACTTAAGTCTGTTTTTGGACAAAATGAAAAATTTAACCCTTTAATACATCCCTTAAAATAATATTTTTTTTCCTAATTTCAATAGTATTATCAATGCAACCTCCGTACCAAATTAAATACACCCGTCAGCAAATAAATCACTATCCGTAAACTAGTGTTTTCATAAAATTTGTAAGTCCGGTCCTGTCGTGCCGATTTTGTTAAAATTTTAGCAACACACTTTAATCTCTACTAAAGGGTTAAATTCCAATTTTTAAACAATTCTGAGATTTTTTTCGGTATTTTTGGGCCCAAAAACTTTTTTCAACCCCTAAAAACTACCCTCAAAATGGTCCGATTGGGCCCATTTTAAATAGGTTCCGTGCGGTGATGGATTCCAACGTGTCTACCAAATTTAGTTCAAATCAATTAAGTCTTTCGAGAGTTATGCCGCGAACACATATATATATATATAAATATATATATACATATATATATAAACATTTCCAAAAATGGTGCCAAATTGTTCAGGAGGCTATGAAACGTCGAGAAGTTTTAGTCCGACCCCTAGGTCCCGCCATCCGACCGACGCCAATAGTGTATGTGCCATATGGCAAATACACTAAAAATGGCAGCTTTAAAAAAAAGAACGATGCTGATTTGAATAGGGATTCAGTTGTGCAAAAATGCAAATTAGTTTGTTTTTAAAAACGTATGAAACACGTTCGACATATTGAATTTCGACTGTCATTTATTTTCGAATTCGTTTGTTTAAATTATATTTTGAAAATCTATAGCGATCGCGCAAGAACTGTAGAGGCAGCACTACTGCCGAAAGTCGAGCTCTCTAGCGTTGAATTAGCAAAACTTAGGTCCGTATTCACCAAACATTGTTAAAGATAGAAGTTACTAACCTTAGAATAAATTTATTCCTTGGAATAAAATAAACTTTCTATTCACCAAGCAATTCATTCGATAGAATAGTAACTGCAGGTAAAAATTTACTATATACTATACGCCTTGCAGATTTTGTCAAATAAAGCACGTTTACCAAAGATCCGACCGATAGCGCATCTATCGAAAATGTAAAATGGTGAATATTGACATTCTTTACTGACAAAAACCTTTAAAGAAATGTCATTGCCATCAGAACGCTTGAAATTTGTTTCAGCAGATGGCGTCATAGTCATCTTAAAAGCTACTTGCACAATCCCTATAATTTTCATTTAATTATAGCGTGCCTGGCTAAATGGACACTAAAATTTCATTATTTTGGCTTTTATGCTAGAAAACCAATTTATGTTATATTTTTCTCTCAGTTAAATTAGTAATTGATATATTTTATAAATATTTTATTTTTGAAAAACTTTTTCCTGTTCAATATTTCAATATTACAATATATTTCAAAGTTTCAAACCATTCGAATGAAGGCAAACTTTATTATCAATTATACGGAATAGTATATAGTTAAAAACAAAATACGTCCTATAACAATTGAATGAGAACAAAAACATACGAATGCACTTACTCATAAACAAAATGGAGCTTACATTATGCCGGTGTTTATAATGCCAACTTCAGTGTCGACTCGAGTTATGGACAGTTGTTATTTGTTAGTAAAATTATAGTAAAAAGCGACTGCAATGCGCAAAACGTGTGAAGAAGAAGATGAAGAACTTCACTGCATATCAAAACTTTATAATCTTTAATAAGCTCATATAAATGACACAATTGCACGAAGCTTAATTTAAGTATATATAATATGTTTTGCCATACCTACTACAAAATAGCTAGGTACTTTGATTCAGTGGCGGCGCGTGAACATTTTAAATGGGTGTTCTGCAGAGTCAACCTGGAGACTGGAGTAGCACCCCCCCCCCATTATGCGAGGACCTCGAGAAAAAAAAATCAAAAATACATTTGATGCAATTTTTAAGTGTATTTGTTGATCTGTTAAGTCTGTTACACCAATTTCCGTCCACCATTTGTCACCACCAAATAAAACACACGGAAAACAGAAAAGAGCGTTTTTAATATTGCAACCGCATATCCAATTATTTTTAAAATATAGTTCTTTGTTGAATTGCCGCTTATAAGTTTTTCCACGGCTAGAGCACTGTTTTTCTATGAAAATATCAGGCAAAGGGCGACCTTGTGCCTTCAATTTTAGTTTTTCTTCAAATTTGTAATTTGAAAAACGTTTCACACGCGTGAGGTTATCTATAACATTCATTGTTTGAAATTTGAACTACAATTGAAAACGAATTATATCGCCATCAACACAAACAAAATATTAGACTGTATGCACCAGCCAGTGTGTGTGTGTGTGTGTGCCAACAGATAGATATCACCAGTCACTATGTGACAAGAGCGTTTTCAGTTTGGAATAACATTAATAAGCTATGCTATATAAACGTTCGGATATGCCCGGATATGCCGCTTTTATTCAATTAGAGTTCGTACTACCGTTCTGCGCACCCAGAATATCTCTTAACGCGTACAAATCTGTCTCATTTTTTACTGTTTTTGCTCTCTCTAGCTCATTGATTTTGGTGCAAAATATAATGCAGAACGTGTCACGTGCGTAGTGAATTTACTACGGCTGAGGACTGTTTATAGAATATAGGCCCTGCGGCATGCCGTCATTTATAATAATGCTATGTGATGGCTTCATAATTATGAAATTAAAACATATTATGCAGATTAATAATACAATTTTTTTTTAATTGTGCGTTATTTTCTGGCAGTGTGGCAGCTCCGCAGCTCTTATAGAGGAGCCGCCACTGGTTGGTAGTGTCGCGGCCTCTGAATCAGACTGTCGTGAGTTCGAATCCCACCTCTGCTCATGGATGTTTTGTGATGTTATTTAGTTTTTAAATGATATATTTTGATATTTGTTGTATTTAAGACGCTAATGACCTAAGTTGTCGACGCGTCTATAATCCACAATAAATAAAAAATTGATTTATGTATATACCGGCCTGTAATGGTTCATTCAACTGGCACTTGGCAGGTGTGCGGAAAGTGTTTTACTTACCACACTAGTAGGGTAAGTAAACGGTTGCCATATAGCAACTTTTGTTTATTCGCTCTATCCGCCTGCGTGCGCCTGCCATTACTTACGATCCTCACGGCACACTGTAAAAGTAAAGATGGCGACGCAAATGAACTGTCAAAATTTTTTGAAAATGAAGTGAAAAGTAGGTATTTTGTAGTGAGTATGGTAAAAAATGCCATAATGCACATTTTTGTTCACTGCTCAGGCCTCCACTGGCTTAACATGAACTTTTATAGGCCTCATCCTTCCTCAAGAAATAATGGTAAAAACCGCATTCAAATCCGTTCAGTAGTTGATTAGCCGGTACATACAGATACCTACTGAGACTTCCTTTTATACTGTAGCAAACCCCAAGATGTTACGCCACTGCCTCCAATAGAAACCAGTAGAAAGAAAGGTCACGGTAGAAAAGTGTGGAATGGTATCGAAGATACTGAACAACGAGTACCTGCCGGAATGTTCTAGAGAACGCGAGAACGTACTAGGCTGTGCTGCGCGACCTATATAAGCGAAGTACGAGTGAGTCAGGCAATCAGTCAACGGTGTCACGCAATCGAGTCAGTACAGTGAAATAAATATTGATCAGTCAACGGGAATCAGTCAGTGTAGATTGTACTGTGACAGTGTTGAACAGCGAAATAAATCTGATATAAATACCGTGAAATAAGTTCACGTGATAAAATAAATCTTAGTGTAGTCAATTGTATATAGTTTTTGTTTTCTGAGTTGGCGGAATAAATATTTATTTACAATAATTAAAAATATAATAACAATAACTGCAACAACGAAAAGTCAATTCTAACAATAAAACACTTTTATGTTATATAAGTGGCTCGTTTACTTTAATAATTACCGTTTAAGTGTTTTATTGTTAGAATTGACTTTTCGTTGTTGCAGTTATTGTTACTATATTTTTAATTATTGTAAATAAATATTTATTCCGCCAACTCAGAAAACAGTTTTGTAACAATACTATAAGTAGTAAGAGTGAGTATAGTCTATAATCTTTAGTACCGTTCGTTAGAATTTAAGCTGACGATTAACAATAATTTTATCGAAATTGATGCTGTAATTCTTGAAACATACATCAATTATTAGAAAGATTACCCGTAAATAAATTTTGCGAAAATTCAAAAAAAGCAGACAAATTTTCCTTTAGATGAGTTAACCTGAAACATACTGACAAAAAAATATGATGAAAATGGCAAATTCGGTCTAGGTATCCGATAAACAATACAAATTATTACATACTAAGTTACGATTTTATCTATTTTTATTGATTGATCATTGATTAATTAACTTCAGCACTATTCATTTATTACAAATATTATAGTTTCTTATCATGAATGCGTTTGTGAATATTTATTTAGCTTAATTGACGGAAACACTTATTACAAACGTCACACTAATAAGGTTTCTCACCAGTATGTGTGCGTTTGTGATAATTTAAACCGTTTATTTGGCTAAAACACTTATTACAAACGTCACACCGATATGGTTTTTCACCAGTA
Source organism: Mongoloraphidia duomilia (assembly GCA_039654895.1). NCBI lineage: Eukaryota > Metazoa > Arthropoda > Insecta > Raphidioptera > Raphidiidae > Mongoloraphidia > Mongoloraphidia duomilia. The sequence goes on from CM077524.1 coordinate 4,084,895, forward strand.
TGTGAGCGTTTGTGACCGATTAAATGAATTGATTGTCTGAAACACTTATTACAAACGTCACACTGATATGGTTTCTCACCAGTATGTTTGCGTTTGTGAGTAATTAAATTACTTGATCTGGTAAAAGTCTTATTACAAATGTCACAGTGAAACTTCTTTTCAGAAATATTTTTCGTCTCCTCTTCACTTTTTTCCACACATTCTGCTACATTGTTCCCAGGAATGTTGCCACCATCGAATTTTGAGTCTTCGAAAACGATTTTACTACCATCACCCTTAGATGAAGTTTCTACGGTATCATCAACACATTCCGTTAAAGTACTATCATCGGTTGGTTCGGCTTTGATTTGGAATAATTTTAAAGGCATATCTTCGTTAATTTTGCCTGCTGAATTATAATTTATAGGCTCCATTTCTTTCCGGTGAAGTCCGTGCCAAATATATCATGAAATAACGTAGATTCATATTTCACAGTGACGTCACAGTGACTTGTTTTATTGAGTAAATGTTCCTCAGAAGACTTCTGAATGGAACATTCAGGCTTGATTGGTTTGTCCGAAGCAAGTAGTTGCTGTAGATAGCGTCGCAGTGTTTTATCAGACTGTACAATTTGCGTCTGGAATTGGTGAAATTTCTCGACTTGAGTGTAACATGAGCGACATATGAAATTTGGCATCACATCACATTTTCTTATCTGAAAATTAACGATTGTTTATTTTCAAATAAATAAAAAAAATGTTTTACTCTTCATGATAATAATGTTTATTTTCAATTATTTCTGTTTTTTAAAAATATTGGGAAAATAATAGACTAGATTCCTGTATTATTTATGTCACTTATGATGAAATAAGTGATATATTGTTATTTAAAACTAATATGTGATACGTAATGATGTAACACATTGTAATCTGTGAAGAGAAAAACTTACCTTAACGGGAGTGCACCCCATTATTATATTGGATAGTTGATTATTCAATTTAGCCGAAAAATAAAAAATGTCCAATAGAATAACGCCTTTTGATAAGCACAAGCGGCACATTGCACCTAAACCGTGTCCATTTACGGATATTTCCTTCATTTTGTCACTATTTTTTCTGATGAATAATAATTAATATTCTGTATGTACGGTATAGCTATGTTTTTTTTTCAAATATTATTCTTGTTGTATATGTGGCTTTAGTTATATTTCATTAAGTAATTACCTAACTAGAATAATTATATAATTTAGAAAGTAATGATTGTACATTTTTGTTAAATTTGAATTATTAGTAAACCAACTATCATTGACTTAACATAACTTAATAATATAATCTAAAAAAGGTGCTGCGTATAAAGAATCTGTTTAATTAAAATGTAATAAAATAATATTAAAAAAACGAATTGAAGCATCTGTTTAAAATAAAATTAATAATAAAATATAAATTGAGAAGATCTGTAATAAAATAAAGAAATAATAATAATAATGAATATACGAAATGTTATAATTACCACAAAACACCAAACCATAACAAACACTCTCGACGTACGTTTCGCCAACCAAGTTGGCATCATCAGGAGATGATGCCAACTGTACGTCGAGAGTGTTTGTTATGGTTTGGTGTTTTATGGTAATTATAACATTTCGTATCTTCACACCAAAGGTTCCACCACTTTTTATTAATAATGAATAGGTATATTATTTAAAGCACCTAAAAGTTTAAAAATAGTTGGCAAAACCAAAAGTGCACATCCCACTTTAAAGTATGATAAAAATATTAAAAAAAATATTTTGTTTAAAAAAATTGAAATTTTTTTTTTTAATATACACTACTCCAAAAAATTAACGCACCACTAAAAAGTAAGCAAAAATTTAAAGTAATTTTTCGTCAAAACTACTGTTTCGATTTGGACGATTTTTTTTAACGACAGGTTGTTTCTTCCAGAAAGTTAGTGTACTACTGCAGTATTCGCATAGAAACCTATTTTTTATAAATAGCGGGTGTATCAATCATGACGTGTTTTTTTCATAAAATTCGTAACAACCTGTGGAGTTCAACAGTTACAATATTAAATAAAAATTGAAATCAAACTGTAGCCTTATCTTTTCATAACATTTTGTTTTTTGATTTACTCTATTATCTTTGCTACTACAGGAGAAAAACAATTTTATAGCATAACATGAAGCGAAAGAGAGTTGCTCATCATGTTTCTTGAGTTGTGATTGGTCGGTCGGGAGAATTTCAAATTTTGCAAATGTACTGGTCCGTATTTACCTATTTATTTTCTTGTAAGTGACACTGGGGCTTGAGAATAGCCGAGCGCGTAGCGGTGCTGTTGTTTACATGACGTTGCTACGGTTCCTCTATTACAAGTCCCCATTTCCCGGGTTCTAGCCCGAGAGCTGGTAAAAGTGTCAATTGGATTTTCAATTTATTATTAAAAAAAAAAATAATGAATTAAAAATATGAATTGGTGCTAGGCCCAAATAACCTTAGCTGTTGGTGGTCTTTAAAAACACAATCCAATCCGTAAGTGTTGTAATGTATTTTTTTTCAAATTACTCTATTTTGGAAATGAATAAGACATATTTTTTCTGAAGTTTTTATAAGTAGCTCAATCAAGACGAGTCTAAAATAGCCCAGGAAATGAAAGGAAAAAAACACCCGATGTCGCAAATAATTCCAAAGGAGCTGGATTTTTCACAGATGGTAGAACACCTTTAGACATGTATTTTTACAAAAGTCCCCGGTTATCCCCCTTGTGCTTCCCCCGCCATCCCCTTTTGAATATAATTTTGCAAGCCTTACGGAAAACGCTAATATCTCCTTAACCAATGTCTGAAATCAGACGACTTTTTTTTTGTTTTGTTCATAATTAGTTACTCTAAAAAATTTGCCCTCTTCAATTTTGCGATAAAATCAATATATGCTTTGCAATTTATTAATAAAGAGAAAATATCAGTTTTTAAAAGAATATTTCACAAAATATTTCCATATAACTTTTTGCTAAGCCTGTTAGGGTAAAAGTTGTTCAAGTAAAATTTGTAGACAATATTTGTAGCTTTAAAATGATGTATATATTGATAAACTTTTGTTAATTATAGGGCAAGTGGGCTGTTAATAATGAGCGCAGCGGTCGGGCACATAGCTATAAAATTAAAAAAACTTATGGATTGTATTTATTTATTTGTAATAAAATTATTTATCTAACATTGAAGCGTTTTTAGGGTTCCGTAGCCAAATGGCACAAGGGGAATCCTTATAATTTCATCCTGTCCGTCTGTCCGTCCGTATGTCACAGTCATTTTACTCGGAAACTATTGGCACACTATAGATTAAATTTGGAAGGTAGGTGTTTTCTATGAACTGCTATACAATGGTTAAGTGAAATTACAAAAAAAATAGTGGTGGCACACCATACATGTAACTGAGGGATAAAAAAAATTCCAGTGCACATAAGCGTGTGGGGTATCATTAGATAGGCCTTCAAAAATGATGTAGAAGTTTCAAAATGACTTTTTTATTTAAGTCAACAGTTGGTATGTAAATGAAGTAGAATTTATAAAATACTTCCAACGAAAATCGGTTTGAATAAGAAATGTTGTGTAGTTTTTGACATACATTGTACCTTGCAAAAGGTGGGGTATAAGATATTTTTTGCCATACCCACTACAAAATAGCTACTTACGATGTATGTATAGCGGCCTTTAATGAGTCATTTCACAGGCAGGTGTGCGGAAAGTATTTTATTTTCCGCACTAGTGCGGGAAGTAAACGGTTGCCATAGGAACTTCTGTTTATTCGCTCTAAACGCCTGCGTGCGTCTGCCATTACTTTCTCACGAACTTCACGGCATACTGTAGAAGTAAAGATGACAACGCAAATGAACTGTCAATTTTTTTTGAAAATGAAGTGAAAAGTAGGTATTTTGTAGTGGGCATGGCAAAAAATTCCATATATATTATATCTCGTGCGTAATGGTATTACGGCTGGTGTGACTGTAAAAACTCGCTATCGCTTGTTCTTACATACTGTCATAACTCGCCGTAATAGTCCATTACACATCTAGATATACAATCTTTGGTTGCATATATTCGTGCCAACATGACACCGGGACAACTTTTAGCAGCCAAAAAAAACGAAATTTTAACATTGGTTTTGTTTTTTCAAAATATCTCAGAAACGGTCGCCTTAAACGATTCTTTCGTTATATAATATTTTAAATAAGATTACATTTCCTACAATTTTCATCCCCACACATTTTCCGTGGTAAGAATAGTAAACGCGCTACAGCTTCTTGAAAATCACGCGGTTTTTGTATCCTTAGAAACCAATTGTTAAGATATAAGGTCCTTTTCAATACCTTTATTTATTGTGTTCTTCATCGAATTTTAAGTTGAAAATACACATGTTCATAAAGCAAAGAACACCCTAAATTATGATTTTTGTCCCATATCGATATCTTCAAAAATTTAGAAGCTATAACCTGTCAAAGCTGAAATCATCATAGAGCCTTACATTTTTTTTTGACACGCGTTACGAGTACTTTCTATACCGAATAAAAAAATGTCCGTCTAGGAATCTATAGGAAATTTAATGCCATAAACAATTATTTACGTCCAATCTCACTAACTTACGAAATTTTCAATTTATAAGCATTTATGTACATGTTTTTACCTTTTGACATAAAATTGAAACACTTGTTGCGAAGTGCTCTGTAGTGTGACCACTTTCAAATTTTTTAATTTTTTTACTCACTTAGATAACCCATGAATAGGTCTACAGCTTCTATATGTAAACTTAATATTTCTCGAACACTCTTCTTAGTAGAGCACTTCGCGTCAAGTGTTTTAATTTTATGTCAAAAAGTAAAACATGAACATTAATGCTTATAACTTGAAAATTTTTCAAGTTAGTGAGATCGGACCTTAAATTTTTTATAGGTTATTAGACGGAAATTTTTTTATTCGGTATGGAAAGTACTCGTAACACGTGTCCAAAAAAAAAAGTAAGGCTCTATGATGACTTCAACTTTGACTGGCTATAGCTTCTAAATTTTTAACGATATCGATATGGGACAAAAATCACGATTTAGAGCGTTCCTTGCTTTATGAACATGTGTATTTTCAATTTAAAATTCGATGAAGAACACAATAAATAAAGCTATTGAAAAGGACACTACGTTTTAACAATTGGTTTCCAAGGCTACAAAAAGCGCGTGCGATTTTCAAGAAGCTGTAGCGCGCTTACTATTTGTACCACAGAAAATTTGTAAGGATGAAAATTGTAGGAAATGTAATCCTATTTAAAATGAAAGAATCGTTTTTGAGATATTTCGAAACAGGCTCATCAAAAAGTTATATGCAAATATTTGGTGAAATATTCTTTTAAAAACTGATATTTTCTCTTTATTAATAAATTGCAAAGCATATATTGATTTTATCGCAAAATTGAAGAGGGGAAATTTTTTAGAGTAACTAATTAGGAACAAAACAAAAAAAAAGTCGTCTGATTTCAGACATTGGTTAAGGAGATATTAGCGTTTTCCGTAAGGCTTGCAAAATTATATTCAAAAGGGGGTGGCGGGGGAAGCACAAGGGGGATAACCGGGGACTTTTGTAAAAATACATGTCTAAAGGTGTTCTACCATCTGTGAAAAATCCAGCTCCTTTGGAATTATTTGCGACCTAAAACCTTTATTTCCCGGGCTAAAATATGTCTGATCACAACGAGATTATAATTTTGATTAACTTGTTTGTTTCAAAAGCGTAGCTAATAGAAACTGCCAAAAAAAAACAAAGTTGTGGTCGACAATGTAGAGTATTAATGTTGACTCAAAAAGACACATTATAATAGATATACAGTGTGTCTCAGGATTATCTGGTCGAAATTAAAATCTGGGTTAAGCACTTTAGAATAAGAAAAAAAGTTCCTACGGAGGTATGCCCGGAAATAAAAGGCTTCGTTAGACGTTATTGTCCCATACAACGGCGGCTCAAGTTTGAATTTTATTTTTAACATTGGAAATGTTTATGTTCGTATATGGGGACAGAGTTACGAGTTTTCGTTCAAGGCCAAAAGACAACGGTGTCGCGATCAAGTGAGGAGCAATCATGCAAAATTGAACAAGTGCAATTTTTTCGAAATGTGTTTTATATCATGTCTAGTTAATTGAGAGGTATCTGCGACGATCTGCGGTGTTATTTTTGAGCAAATGTTAATAAATACTGTAGAAAAATCCATTTAAAAGTTAAGTAATCAAGCAAAAGTGAACGCGTATATAACAGAAGAATAATAGGGTTATTCCTGACAAAACTAAACAGTGCATTGATAAATATTGTGTGTATAATAAACAGTTAATTATGTTTCATATATGCTGTTATCATTTCCAATGTCCTCGATGGTTGCAAGGACTGCGAAATCTGTGAATTTTTTTTATGTTTGAAAGAAGAAAAAAAATTAAATTTGGTAGAGAGTTCCTACAAATAGGAACGCTTCTAAAGGATATTTTTTCGAACATCCCTTATCGTTGAGGGTGGTGAAAGCGGCAACTCTCTTCTATTTCTTAACGTTCTAACGAAGCGTTTCCGGGCATACCACCATAGGAACTTTTTTTATTATTTTAAAGTGCTCAAGCCAGATTTTAATTTTGACCAATTTATCCTTTAATTTTATTATTTATTGTAGATTATAGACGCGTTGACAATTTAGGTCATTAGCGTCTTAAATACATTAAATAACAATTCTCTTAAAACTAAATGACATCACAAAAGATCCATGAGCGGAGGTGTGATCCAAAGGCCGCTACGCTAACCGTTACACCACACTGTTCTCGACCAGTTAATCCTAGGCACCCTGTACATTACAATATAATTATTATGTAGGTTGTAGATTCACATTCTTGACAAATAATACAACTATAATTTTGTTTGTTACAGGTTGGCAATTATTGTATGCAGCCGTCATCTATTATTATAGAATAAAGAAGAATAAGACGTGTCAGTAACCGCCGCATGATGGACCCCAGCTGCAAGGCAGACAGAATGTCTGCGCCAGAAGGAGACGCGCTCGAAGCGGCTGCCGCTACGCCGCCATGGCGCTATTAATGCGCCGCTTATTTGTTGATGCTCAGGTATTTATTTATTTAAATAACTAGAACATAGGAACGCCTTCAAAAAATCATATTTTATTACATTGCCGCAGACCTCAAAATTTCATTATTTTCCTCTTTTTAGTGGCTTTTTGAAGGAGGTTTTTTTTTTGTTAAAAAGTTTTTTATTTTTTACTTTTTAGTATCAAAAAGTTACATTTACCTTAAATGAATCACACGCCGTTACTCACTTTTATTAATCCGACTTTCTTACGCTGTCTAATGTGTCAAAAAGTGACATTTACCTTAAGGAATCACACGCCGTTACTAACTTTTATTAAAATCAGCCGAACTACTGAACCGATTTTGATGAAACTTCTATGGGACCAATCTGAAAGTATATCCTTTCAAATAAAAAAAAAATTTCCTAATCGGTTTATAAATGACGGAGTTCTGAGGTAACAAACATAAAAAAAACAACCGAATTGAGAACCACCTCCTTTTTTTGAAGTCGGTTAATAAATGTGAGAACATTTTAAAATAACTCGCTGTATAACAAAGTTTTATTTTTTTAAACAAAGCATCTTTATCACAATTAAATCCGTCTGGTGTCTGATAGTATAAATACCTACTGTATTTGCCGGAACGTTTACGCTACGTTCCCGCTCCGTGTCTGACCGGATAATATAAATCGACCTTTAGACGCGACACCAAACAAATAATTAGATTCAATTGTTTAACAGCTGAAGATAAATGTCGAACATTAAACCTATTCGCGTCTGACATTAAGGTCGAAGCCCTCTATTGGACTTAATTGCGAACTACCCGAGGAGGTCGTAGCAACGAAACAAAGCGTTGAATGAAGGTAAAAGTGCACAAAATATATGTTTTTCACGAATGACAGTTTACGAAGGTAAGCATAATGCTTAAAAAGATATTGTTTTTTCACTTCAAGTTTTGTAATAAATAATTCTGTCGCAATACGACTTTTAACCGTTGTTTGTTTACATTAGTTTACATGTGATTTGTATTAAATAGTTTCAGAAATGCCTTACATGTGTTCAAATCCTTGTTGCCGAAATACTTCGACAGCATTTTCCTATCACAAATTTCCTGAAAATAGTGAATTGAGGAAGCTATAGGGTTTAACTGGAATAAGACTTATAACAGAAAGCACTCTTTTGTACAGTGATCATTCAGATGCTAATGACCTCTGTTGTCGATCGTCTATAATTTACAGGATGGATGGATTGTGGATTGTAGACGCTCGACAACAGAGGTCATTAGCGTCTGACTATAATTTACAATTCATTCATTCATGCAGTGATCATTTTAACGGCAATGATTTTTTTCCGCGTCGTAAGTTCCTATTGCAACATTTGTGCTGACATAACAAAACATTTTTAGTGAAATTTAATTTCGATATTTTCAGCCAGACGCTAATGACCTCTGTTGTCGAGCGTCTATAATTCACAATTCATTCAAAAGTCGTATTACGACAGAATTATTTATTACAAAACTTCAAGTGAACACTGAACAGTCTCTTTTTGCAATATGCTTACATTTGTATACTGTCATTCGTGAAAAACATATATTTTGTGCACTTTTACCTTCACTCAACGCTTTGTTCCGTTGCTACGACCTCCTCGGGTAGTTCGCGACTAAGCCCAATAGAGGGCTTCGACCTTAATGTCAGACGCGAATTAAGTGACAGAATTAGTAGAACACAGTGTAATTAATAGTCGGATACCATAAAGAAATACAGGCGCTTCTACTTGCAAAATAACGTACGAACTTCGCTTGTATATAATATTAAGTATAGTCTCTAAATTTACTTGACTTTGTTCTAAACATTTGCTTAGAAGTTTATTCTCCCCTCTGTAAACATGGCGGCCAACAGAACGGGGGAAGGGAAAAGGGGTGCATATTGTGATTAATCAGAGCTTGAACGCGCCCTTCTTAGTAGATAATCGTTAAAGCAGAGGTTCACAATCTTTTTCAAAGTAAGATTATACAGTGGAGTCCGTTTATAATGACATGCAAAAGAAATGACAATTGAGTCATACTAAACGGACGACACAATAAGCAGATGATGAAAATTATGTACGCAAAAGCATGTCTACGCCCAAATTCTTTTACGAGTATCGAATTTGACTAATGGACATTTTTTTTCGAATAACGAATACCATAACAACAGATTATATTATACACTCGTCATAATAACCGGACAAAATAAACGAAAATTACGTCAATATATTTTTCGATTTATTAAAAAAATGCATTTTTTTTTCAATAAATTCGTACTTAACGCGTAGTCAACACAACAAATTAAATTTATATTTTAAAATACTTATATCATTTTTAAGCATGCATTACACTGCAGCACAAAATTATTTTTTGATCCCTAAAAGCGTTGAGAAATCAATAGTGATGCGCGATACAAGATGTTTTAGTCGATTGTCTCGATTGTTCAAACATCTCGATGACTCTCTCGATGGTTGTCACTTGGACTTGATTGTTGTTTTTTCATAGTTTACCGAGACTGAATCGTACAGTACCTACTGCATACCCGATACGAATTCAATATAGTGAAGAGAACGCAAAGTACCGACTGAACAGTGAACAATCAACGAGTCGCGTGAACGTCAGTCGACTAGCATCTAACCTTGAATCGCGATTATATGTGTTCTCATTCGCTGCTATTGCTATAACCAAATAATCGACTTGAACAATCGAACATTTCGATTGTAAAATTAAACTCCGAGTCGATTGTGGACTCGATTGTTATTATGAACGATTTCAATTGTAAATTCTATAGAATTATCGCTAGGCACTTGGTAGAACATGATTGAATAAAAATTAATAAACACTTTGATTTCAATTGTTTCGATTGTAAAAAACATCTCGCATTCGCCCATCATTAGAAATCATTCACCTGTTACTCCCTCGTTAGTACTGATATAATAGTACTTGACAGTATTCACTTTGTGTATAAAACAACTGATATAAAGTACTACAACAATCGTTAGACTTGAAAGCACTACAAATGCCGGCCAAGGTAATGGTGGGGGGTGGAAGGCGCTCCCGTCTCGCGCAGCCAATGAACAATGGGGTGCAGCGCCCTTATTGTTGTTTATTGTTTTCACCCCGGTCGGGTCGACGGTGAAACTGCATTGTTCCACAATAATCCACCTACGCGCTGCTAAGCATTCTGAAAATCTAAAATTTCATTTAAACAATATTAGGTTACCGTTCGATGACGACGCAAAAGTCTGTAAAATACGGATTCAACATAAAAAAAAACTTTAAAAAAATTCTCCTCCAAAAAGCCATGACTAAAAGAAAAGGAAAATAATAAAATTTTGAGGTCGACGTCAGTTTAATTGCTAAAACTTTTTATAGGTACAGGTATATCTATTTTTATTTCATTAAATTGGCGCCAACCCCAAAATGTTATTATTTTTCACTTTTTTCGTAGATTTTGTTGAAGGAGGTTTTTTGAAGTTTATTATTTTTTACTTTTTAGTGGCTTTACAATACGTAGTTTGCACGTTATTAACTTCTGACTTGATATTTGATTGATAAATTAAAAAAAAATTTAATAAAAAAAACAAAAAACGCGACTGCGTAAAAATCGAACTTAAAAGATGGTAACAAGATCAAATGATAACATGCAGTCGGAGGCATAGTAGTAACAAATTGAACAGAAATACCTCCGACTGCATGTTATCATTTGATCTTGTTTCCATCTTTTATGTTCGATTTTTACGCAGTCGGATTTTTTGTTTTTTTAATAAATTTTTTATTTCCTTCCTTTTAGTTGAATCTACTCATCAAGCCTTTTCATTTGATACCCCACACACAAGGTTTTACCGATTTTTTTCGTACTGACTAAATGGCGTCTAGCGTCCGCCATATTGAATTTTCCGTGATGTCATGTACCCTATTTGAAATGTCAACGAAACCTTTCTTTTGTTTTGATGTTGGTACCTATATCAATGTATTTAGAAGGAAAATTACTTTTGCATTCTGACAAAATGGCGTCTAGCGTCCGCCATATTGAATTTTCCGTGACGTCATATACCCTATGTCACTCTGTGAATTCAGACGAATCTAATGACACCTCATTTTTCAAAATCCGTCAAGCTGTTTAGGTTACAGAGCGTGATAAAGAAATATACATATTATCGTTAAGGTATTATAGAATAGAATAGAATAGAATAGAATATAGAATAGAATATATTAAATTTAATTGTATAAAACGATTTCAATATATTTATGATTAAACTATGCGATTAAGAACTTTAATATATAGGTATATTTTAAAATTAGAAAATCAGAAGTTTTCACTTCTGTCGTGTGGTCATAAGCACACACCCATTTTTTTAATTTTAAGACGTCCAGCAACTAGACTATATGCGTCGATATGTGATTATAATAATAGTTATTTAATTACACGCATTTCAACCACAAGTCGTTAATATAGTTCAAAATACGTAGGTATATGTCGCCGGCGACATATAATTGGTGATCACAAATCATTCATCACGTCATTCGCTTTGTGTAATCAACACACCCTGACGGCGTCCACCAATCACTCGCAACATATTATGTAATAATATACTGTGTGCGTGTCTGCTCTACAACTGCAAAAGAGAGGTGACACTAATTGTTAGCGAATACCTGAAAAACGTGTGACATTGAAACGACAAATTTCATTACAAGCTACTACATACTTTCATTGCGTATCACCAATTTTTTACTTCCGCATCTACTCTTTTGTCACGCAGACCCGCCCTTTCACCATGTAAATACCCGTTCTTCCACCATATTGGCAATCCAGGTGGTTCCTTTTTACAAGCTTTTATTTAACTTGCAATGTATGTTAGTTTGTTTGTTTAGGTCAAAACTTGCAAGTCAATTTTGAACGACTTCCATGTATCCGATCGATTTGAAATTTTGTACACATATGTATTCCCGATGACAATACATGAATAAATCGTTTTTAGAAATAAATTCAACCCCTTAGGGGTTCAAACGGGGATGTAGGGTTTTTTTTGACTAATCAACGCCCAGGCCAAATCGCTGAAGCTAGAAACTTGAAATTTGGACAGTTGGTTCATTTTCTGACGTAAGACTAAGCATCCACTAAGAAAGGATTTCTCGAAATTCAACCCCTATACGGGTGTCAAAGGAGGATTAAATTTTGAAAGACTAAAATGAACAAAATAAAATATTAGCAAAAAAAAACTTTTTAGAGACAAGCTTTTATTGAAATGTGCTAAAAAGGAAAAAATAATATTTAATAATTTTGGTTCATAATTATTATAAAAGCGGGGGTTGCCACTAATAAACTATCATAGTGATTACAATCCCCGCTTTTATAATAATTATGAACCAAAATTATTAAATATTATTTTTTCCTTTTTAGGACATGTCAGTAAAAGCTTGTCTCTAGAAAGTTTTATTTTACTAATATTTTATTTACTCTACTGCGGGTCGGCCATATAATATTATTATAATAGTTTGAAACTGGCTCTTTATATTCAAAAACTGATTCTACCATTTATTAGAGCACTAATTTAACTATTTAAATATATGAAAATAAACATTTGAAAATTTATACGTACTAGTGTAAAAAATAAAAAAGTGTTATTTTCAACACTTCTGTGAATAGAAGTATGTTAAAAATTAATTAAATATTAATAAAAACTACATTTTTGACGTACTTGTGGCAAAAAATAGTATGTACAACATATCGAAAAGAGTGATAATAGCTCATTCGTGTGGCTTATCGTCAAACTCCTGGCAATCGTCTGTTTTCCGCACTAGTTGCAAAATATGTATACTTATTATTGGGATATTTTATATCAGATTCATGTCGCTTATCGTCAAACTCGTAGGCAATCGTCTTTTTTCCGCACTAGTTGCACAATATGTATACTTATTATTGGGATATTTTATATCAGATTATAAACGGCTACTTCTTAACCCCCTATCCTTGGATAAAAATAAGGTTTCTATCAAAAATATTAACGTCAGCGAAACCACAGGTAAAGGCTAGTACCTTTTATAAAAAGCGTCTCAAGTATTTAATATGATGTTGTGGCAAACCTTTTGTTTTCTTATTTATTCGCAAAAAAGTTGATAAGGGATACTATCAACTTTTTTGCGAGTAAATAAAAAAACAATAGGCTTGCCACAACATAATATTAAATACTTGAGACGCTTTTTATACAACATAAAAACCATTAAATTTAATAACAATATAGGTTATAAAAGCGTCGTATTCACCGAAGCCTTACGGGAATATATTGTCTATTTAATATTTTGTCGTAAAATTTAATGGCCCCCAAAAGTGTCTGCCGCGTGATAATAAATTAAACCCAACTCAATAACGCCTATGTCGTTGTAAATATCGTGTATCCCTGTTCTGTCATCCGTGTTCAGTTTACCTATACTGGAGGAATGATGACTGTCTCAATTTCTCTTTGGCGGAGTGTGCTTTCCATGGAGTGTGCTTTCATCATATTGTTTCGAAATTTGTTTTTCTCGCGCTATAAAGTGTGATTTTATCATGCGTCAGAACGTGTTTGCATTATGTGATGGAAAATATCCCATCATTTGACGGAATGTGGTTCCGTCATAATATGACGAAATGTGGTTCCCTTATGTAAGAAAGTGTGCTTCTTTTACATGACCATCCACGCACCCCTGAGGAGATACCTACACACGATGGAGATACAGGGCCGTAGCTAGGGGGGGGGGCATTAAGGAGCAATGCCCTACCTTAAAACATCCAGTGCCCTACTTTAAGGAATTATAAACAAGCCGCAAAGACTGTCACGACAGAATGACAGACTTGATCTATCTGGCATTTGGAAAAACAAGATTAAATTCGTTGGACTAAATGAAGTTCTTCGGAAATTTGATAACATGGCAAGTTCTGTTTTTTTTTTTTTTGAATAAATTGTCATTTGCCGTTTTCTTGCTTTTGTAATTTGATATCACCAAATGAGGTGGGCAATCCAATTAAAAAATTGTAGTCTTTTGCTTCAGCCCTACTTTAAACTTTCAGTGCCCTATCTTGAATTCAGCTCTACCTACGGCTCTGTGGAGATAGTACACTATGATTTTGTAAAATGGAGGACGAAACTGCCACCCATTTCTTGTTCGAATGTGAAACCTTAGCCTACAGGAGAACAACATCTTTGGAAACCTACATAGATTAGAACGGAGTAATTCCGCAGAAAAATTTAGTCGCCAATCTTTTGGAGCTCATAGTCATGAGAGGATCCAGATTATTGGAGGACTAGATCTAGGATAAGGGAGAGCACAAACCACAAAAATCCTTATAAGTAGGATGCTGGATGACTAATAATTACATCGTTGGGCTGTTCTAGGACCACCCCTAATTAATTCTTTCATTCATTCGTACTCGTATAGGGAGAGGTCTATTCGTATAAAAATAACAAGCCGTGAGGTGGGTCGTTTATTAGGACTAAAGTGCGACCCTTGAGGTCCACACGACAAACTTCGCAGTTTGATAAATATTTAATAATAATAATTAAATTAGATATTACACAGAAAAGTAATCATTTTAATCATTAAAACATATAGTATTTATTTTTAACAATAATTTAAAAAAAAACGGCTGAACCGATTTTTATAAAATTTATGTCGGATCAAAATAACGTTAACACGCCTCGATTGACACCCTTACGAAGTCGATATAATTTTTTATTCGCGAGATATTGTGTAAAATCTAATTTTTTGGAGTCTATTTAGTTAAGAAAAAAGAACGGCTGAACCGATTTTGAAACATTTCTTTCGGATCATATTTACGTTAATACGCGTCGATTGGCACCCTAACGTAGTCGATATCATTTTTCATTCTCGAGATTTCGTCTTAGAAAGAAAAGGACACATGCATACGTACACATACACACACAAATATCTTTCTAAAAATAGGTAGTGTAAAAATAGTGTAGTGACCTTGAAACATAAAAATGTGTTATACATTTTGATTTCGATTTTCGGACCCATTACAATAACTTCCAATGGGAAGTTAAAAATGATAAGTTGACGAGAGCATATGTTACTGATTCACTGTCCTTCTTTAAGGGAGTGTGGTTCCATCATGTGATGGAATGTGCTTCTAACCAACGCAATGAAATGAGCAACGTTTGCGTTTTACTTGTTTACTCATTTATAATATAGTTGTAATACAAATTATGTATTTACCTGCGTAAGCGTGCGTTATTTAATTTAATCTATGAAGGCACCATTCCCCTATAGGAACGGTGACATAAACAATAAAATGATTTATTAGCGTGTTGGTTAGGTAGCCTGCAGCTGACGGTCTCTGCGTCACTATAATAATCATTATGTCGGTTCAAATAATATGTTGTAGGTGGGCTTTATAACGGTAATTACCATGGATACACTTACACAAACGAGTATACTGGTTGGTCCAAAAACCACACCAGTAGGTACTGTGCGTTCAGTAAATCTCGCAGTACACAACGAGATCTCGTTGTGTATGCGTCAGTCCCTTAGCTCGTGCCTCAATTTAAGCCTACTAGAATACCTCACTTCACGCACACGTATCGAAAGTAGCTATTATTGCTTAAATGATTATTTTAACATGTAGCCATGTATGTTTCTGTACGTACCTATGTTATGTTTTTATATTAATTGTAATTGTATCTGACTTCTCCTATGCAAATTTTTCTTTTGCCGCTGCAGGAGTAATAAACAATTTGAATTTGAATATATAGCCTATTTCATTCGGGAAGAAGTAGGTTTTTAAACAGTAAAATAATTTTTCAAATCGGCTCAATAGTTCCTGACAAACTTTACCTCTATGCATTTTTTACAAAATTTTTAATTTTTTCCGTTTTTTTTTCTGTTTTCAGGCTAAGCTTCGCAGAATGGTAGAAGAACACACAGCAAACCTAACCTCTCGGATCGATTCCGAATGTCCTTCAGCTACCTCATCCGCCGACCAACCCGTAACTCCCGCTTCCTTAACCGCTAGCCAAACGCCCGATCTATCGCCCGCTATCGCTCCGCCGCCGCCACCCGCTCGCATATTATCCGACGACGCCAATCGACCGGACAACGCTACGCCCACGCTTTTATCCCAATCTAAATGCATTTCAAAAACGAGTTATACGGGTTCTCGTGCAAGTTCAATTGATTCGAAAAAACTCAAGGACATTGTATCGTCCTCAAAAGCGTCGTCGCTAGTTTCCTCGTCTCTTAGTTCGTTCGAATCGAACGATATCGAAATACAAAAATCGATACAAGCTAGCGACTGTAAAGCGCTTAGAAACGCAATGTGTAACAGCGATAATAAAATACAGCAGGATAACGAAAATGGCGGCGATCAGTTGCTATACGCCGGCAATGGTGGGGATAAATGTGGCGGCGAAACGGATAGCGGTGAACACAAACAGTCCACGTCACGATCCGAATCGCCGCAACCGAGTTGCAGCGGTCAACAAGGCGATGCAACGAGCGGTACGGCGAATAGTTCGAGTTCGGCCGCTCAAGGTACTGGCGCTGGTGGCGGCGATTCGACATCGCCAAGGTCGCCGCGCAGCTCGGACGATTGCCAGGGACTTTTGCCGCCCGTTGCTACTATAGGCGGTGAGTAATATCATACCAGTAGAGTCCGACCGAAGTGTCGGCTTCGGCTACACTCGGGTAAACACTGAACCTTCGGCTCAACATTCGGTTTCGGTCAAAGCCAGGCCGAAAGTTTTGCTGGAGCTCAGAGCTGTATTTCGAGATTACCGTTACCTGGAGGATATAAAAAGCACCAAATTTGGTATGAATGTACCTTAGGGTGTACTAATAAATGTTAGCCTAGGAGGGCTTGAGAATGGCCGAGCGTTTAGCAGTGCTGTTGTTTACATGGCGTTGCTATGCTTCCTCTATTACAAGTCCCCAGTTCCCGGGTTCTAGCCCGAGAGCTGGTAAAAGTGTCAATTGGATTTTCAATTTATTATTAAAAAAAAATAATGAATTGAAAATATGAATTGGTGCTAGGCCCAAATAACCTTAGCTGTTGGTGGTCTTTAAAACACACAAGTTAGCCTAGGAGTCCTCTGGAATGTCTATAAAACAACTTTTGGCGGCCGAAAAACCACGAAATTTTACCACTTTTTTTTGCTTTTTTCGAAATATCTCAGAAACGGTCGACTTAAGCGATTCTTCCACTATGTAATGTTTTAAAGAAGATTACATTTCCTACAATGTTCACTTCCACAACTTTTCTGTGGCACTAATGGCAAGCGAAATACAGCTTCTTGAAAATCACGCGCTTTTTGTAGCCTTGATAACCAATGGTTACAATGTAATGTCCTTTTCAATAGCTTTATTTATCGTGTTCTTCATCGAATTTTTAATTGAATCCTCTGCGATTTCTGAAAAATAACTTTTGGCGGTCGAAAAACCACAAAATGTTACCACCTTTTTTGTTTTTTTCGAAATATCTCAGAAACGGTCGACTTAAGCAATTCTTCCATTATGTAATGTTTTAAAGAGGATTATATTTCCTACAATATTCATTCCCACAACATTTCTTTGATACTAATGGTAAGCGCTCTACACCTTGAAAATTACGCGCTTTTTATAGCCTTGATAACCAATGGTTAAAATGTAATGCCCCTTTCAATAGCTTTATTTAGCGTGTTCTTCATCGAATTTTAAATTGAAAATACATATGTTCATAAAACAAGGAATGCTCTAAATCGTGCTTTTTGTCCCATATCGACACCTTTAAAAATTGAGAAGTTATAGGCAGTCAAAGTTGAAATCATCACAGAGTTTTACGTGTTTTTTATCACGCGTTACGAGTACCTGCCATACCGAAAAAAAAATTCGTCTAGGAATCCATAGGATATTTATTGTCCTAAACGATGCTTTTTGTCCTATCTCGATAAAGCCAAAACGGCACATTTCCGAACAGGGGTTTATTGGCCAAAATGGCTTATTTTGTTGCCTTCTACAGCCTCTATAAATTTAACACAATTTATATTAGAAATCGTGTCCATCGTGATTATAATAAAATTAAGCAAAATCGCAGGATAGTGGACAAAATAATTTGATTTATTAAATTAAATGTACGACGTTTCGTCTATATTTAATTTAATAAATCAAATTATTTTGTCCACTATCTTGCGATTTTGCTTAATTTTGTTTAACACAATGTTTATGAAACACCCTGTATAAGCGCTATAGCAATATTATTGCTTTGCTTGCGACTGAAACCAAACAACAGCTTTAAGAATACAAAACAGGTTGAACCACAATAAACAGAGCTTCACTGTAGTTAATATGCTGTTGACAAAGCACAAAGGCTTGTTTTGTATGCACGTACCTATACGTTATGCACATATTAACCACAGAGTTATTAACATCAATATTTGTAAATTCAAAAATTAACATTCGATTTTATAAATTCTATTTTTAATTATGTTTACATTATGCACTATGTGTTCAAAAAGGCAACCTGTCTTATAACAAACTAGCTATAAACGTTTTTGTCCTCAATTTTTGGCCCTCCATAAATAGACAAAAATGAAAAATATTTTTGTGATTCTGACTTGTGGAGTAGGTACAGGTACACAAGCTTTATAACTATGCCAAATTTCGATAGGTCAGACAGACAGACAGGCAGGCAGACAGACAGACAGACGGACGGACAACGAAGTCTCGTGATAAGGGTACCTAATATTTTTAATCAAAATCGGTCAGCGGGCAGCCGCTAAAAGTTCTTGAACGTGAAAAACTGCCTTCTGTTTTAAATATACAAGTACTACCTAACTAGATTTGTAATATTTTATCAACTGAACGAAGTTTACTGTCAGTTGTTTTCCGACATAGAAATACCGCAAAAACAGTTGCAGGTGAAGTTTTGTTTTTATTCTGAAAAACAGAATCGCATCCGAGTGCATTTTCTCGTAAACTAACCACGAATAAGTAACTGCAGCTTAATCTTCTCTAAATAGTATATAAAACTATAAAACAAAGTCGTTGTCATGCCTGTCTGTTTCTCCGGTTACTTCTTCTAAACCACACAACGGATTTTGAAACGATTTTCACTAATAGAAAGAGCGATAAACGAGGAAGGTTTGTGTATATAATTTGTAAATATTTTGTACAAAATGGCTGAACTATGACAGTGTTTTGTCAACTGCATAGTATAAAACAAAGACGCTGTCTGCCTCTGTCTGTTTCTCCACTTACTTCTTCTAAACCACACAACGGATATTGAAACGGTTTTCACTAATAGAAAGAGCGATAAACGAGGAAGGTTTGTGTATATAATTTGTAAATATTTTGTACAATATGGCTGAACTATGACGGTGTTTTGTCAAAAAAAAACTGTTTTCATACGTCTTCTCTATCTCTAAATAGTATAAAACAAAGTCGCTGTCTGCCTTCTGTCTGTTTCTCCGCTTACTTCTTCTAATCATAATTTCATACCACCCGGGCGTATCCGGGACGGGCCGCTAGTAAATAATACTTACTAGAGTACATACATTTAGAGAAAACCAAATCCTAACGGAAACCTGCGTACAAAAACTGGTGTGAGAAGTAGTCAGTGGCGTATGCAAAACAGATTAATAAGACAAAAAAAATAAAATGTTAATAAACATGCATCACTGATAATGTACTTCAAACACAATTCAATACTCGATTTTATAACCTAAACAGTAAACACTGAATGACAACTTCACAAGTAAATAAAAAAACAGTGCACTGTGACTGTCGCCACTGACATATTGTACACCGCACCCCTTCAAAAATAAAGTAGACCAATCCGAACCAAATCTGGTTTCTGCGCATGAGCCGGTTAAGTTTCCTCTAAATGTATCTACTATAGGTACTTAGCTATTATATTATAAGATGTTTTATAAAATATAGAAACTTAACTTATAAAATTATTTATTAAAAGGTCGTTGTAACACATTTTGTGTGTTTATTTAGAAAATAAAGGAATCACTACGAATTTGACTGTATTTTACACAACAGATGAAACATGTAAGAACGGTTTTTCAAAATTTTCTTCTTTCTTTATGCTTCCACCGCCCCATTTTTTATACAACTCTCCTCAATAGATTAGGAAAGGAAGACGTGGCGGAGTCGCAGCTATCTCCTTCTAGCTAGAATCTGCGTTAAACGTACGTTGTCAGTTGAATCAGTCTTTCCCTTCCCCTTCACCCATTGACACGACACAACTGTCAAATTTCATTCATTTTTCATAAATTTTTAATTTCAAATAAAAAATTATTTCTAACGAAATAATAAAGTTTTATAGCCAATAATGACGGGATTTATTAATTAATTTTATGAAACAGCCATTGTTTTGGTAAGAAATGTATTTTAAGAGAATAGTAACGAATATTCCGTTAAACTGCATACATTTTTGAACGCCAATCGACTCCACTTTAAATTTCGCGCTCAAATTAAGTCCGCCTACTTCTGTAGTCTATTGCTTCCGAGGTTACTACTACTATAGATAGATAGATAGATAAACTTTTATTTGCATGGCCATCACGTGGATACAAAAGGTCATATAAAAAACATTATGTATAAAAACATTATGATAAACATATCTAGATACTTTTTTAAAATATTCTCTGCAGCTCTGCCCTCTGGTATTTGTTAATATGAACTAACTTTGATTCAGGTTTAAGCAACAGCAACATATCGGGCGCAATGGTTCGCCGCTTACGTCTCGAAAACGAACGACTGCAAGCCGAGATAACTCGGCTTCGTCGACTGGTCGTTTCCGGTGCAGCTAAAAACGAGATCATGATCGGAGCCGCGGCTGCCGGCAGTGAAGGAGGCAGCGCTGATGAACAACCGGCGAGGGCGCAGGCACTTGAGATAGAGCTACAGTTGGCCAGAGAGGCGATAGCAGCTCTCAAATCGGACCGCAAACGGCTCAAAGCCGAGAAGTTCGATTTGCTTAATCAAATGAAACAACTCTATTCCACGCTCGAAGATAAAGAAAAAGAATTGAGAGACTTCATTAGAAATTACGAGCAGGTAATTTTTTGTCTTCGTTTAATACGCTTCATATTGGTTTGTGTCGTCCAGTGACATAACTATACCTATAAGTATAGTCTATAGAGATTTGACATAGAGGCATCGCCCCATTTCGAAACTCAGTTTTGATATAAATACTTTTGCCACCAGATGTCGTAGCGTAAATGTCAAATCCCTTAAAGCTGATTTAACATGGAGGCGTGGCCTAATCGCGAAACCACATATCGACGTGCTTTCATTTTCTGCCACCAGATGTCGTAGCATCAAATGCCAAATCACTATAAGCTGATTGGAGATGGAGGCGTGGCCTAATCGCGAAACCACATTTTGCTCTACTTTCATTTTCTGCCACCAGATGCTACTTATTTTACAATTAAATAACCATAGAAATATCATAAATAGAATAGGGAAGCCACCCAAATAAGTGTGGATGCAAAAGATAGAGATGGAGAAGATAGCAGTTCTTCTATTTTTGTCTATCACAAATACATAATCATGGTTACAGTTGTAAATTACCTACTATAGGTTGTGTGCATGAAGCCTACTAGCGCCGCTAGCGGGCAATAGTGCACGATTGAACTCATTTTTAGGCGCGATCTTAGCGAAGCTAGAAGCGCCTATATACACTCGCTTTGTCTGTGAATCTGTGAATCTGTGAATCTGTGAGTCTGTAACGGATTTTTTGTATCAGTCGTACAGCCCAAACGGGTTAACCGATTTTAAAAAACTTTTTTTTGTTCGATTCCTCTCAGGGTCTATTTGATCCTAACGTCGCCCGATTTTTGAATTTTGGCCCCAGAGGGGAGCAAATTAGAAAAAACGGTGTTTTTTGCTTATAGTTTGCTCAATTTAAGTCAGATCGATTCGAAACCTGTCTTAAACGAAAGAGCAGAAAATTTTAGATAGATTTCATGTATAATATTGTGTCAAAACAGTTTTTTTATACAGATTTTTATGATTATTGAACTAAATAAATGCGACTTTATCTAATAAATCGCGAACTTGTTTCGGTTGTCCTTGTCTGTTGCACAGTGTGATATGGATATTGGAAGATAGCGTATGCTCTATCTTATATTGCATTATTTAAATATAGTTATTCAATTTTTTGACTGCTGATGTTTGAATTTAAGTTTAAAAACCCTGGCCTACTGAGTTAAAATGACGTGTAACTAATTATTGACGTCGATCGGATCGGACCAAAATTTCTCGACGTTCATCATACCTTCCCGAACAATTTGATTTTCTCTGTCTCTATGTCCCTTTGTACGCTTATAACTCGAGAACCACTGATCCGATTTACATGATTTTTTTCAAGTAAATAACCTCTTATGCGACTGCGAGTTTTAAAATATTCTGGCATCACGCAAAAGCAACCGAACTGATTCTCAAATAAAAACTATGTTCTGGCATCACGCAAAAATAAGTAGGTTGTAGATGCTTTGTTTTTTAAACGGTGGTTTTATTTAGCTTGATCCCGTATATTTGTTACAAATCTTGCGATCGATTGAGTTGAAATTTTGCACACATGTGTAGCTCCGGTGACAATACAATATTATGGTAACTAGCTGACCGGCCCGGCTTTCGTCCGGGTGTAAATCATACTTTTGAATTTTCACCCACTTCCTATGATCCGATTGAGTTGAAATTTTGCACACATGTGTAGCTCCGGTGACAATACAATATTATGGTAACTAGCTGACCGGCCCGGCTTTCGTCCGGGTGTAAATCGTACTTTTGAATTTTTACCCACTTCCCATGATTCGATTGAGTTGAAATTTTGCATACATGTGTAGCTCCGGTGACAATACAATATTATGGTAACCAGCCCGAGTTCGTCCAGGTGCAAATCGTACTTTTGAATTTTCACAGGCAAAAGGTCTTTCTCCGGTAACGTTTCGGATAAATGTAATAAAATCAGACTAAGGAAATAAAGCACACTAAAAATTATTAGATCCTTTTGAAAATTAATATTTGAGAGTTTTATAGGACACAAAAAAATAAAATGGCGTCAGATTTCAAAATGGCGGCCATATGTACTTTTTTGTAAACATTATCCGATTCTTTTGAAAATTAATATTTGAGAGTTTTATAGCACACAAAAAAATTAAATGATGTCAGATTTCAAAATGGCGGCCATATGTACTTTTTTGTAAGAATTATCAGATCCTTTTGAAAATTGATATTTGAGAGTTTCATAGAACACAAAAAAATAAAATGACGTCAGATTTCAAAATGGCGGCCATATATACTTTTTTGTAAAAATTATCCGATCCTTTTGAAAATTGATATTTGCGAGTTTTATAGGACACAAAAAAATAAAATGATGTCAGATTTCAAAATGGCGGAAATATGTAGAACTCCTTTCTAAAAATTATACGATCCTTTTGAAAATTGATATTTGAGAGCTTCATAGGACACAAAAAAATAAAATGACGTCAGATTTCAAAATGGCGGCCGTATGTACTTTTTTGTAAAAATTATCCGATCATTTTGAAAATTGATATTTGAGAGTTTCATAGAACACAAAAAAATAAAATGACGTCAGATTTCAAAATGGCGGCCATATATACTTTTTTGTAAAAATTATCCGATCCTTTTGAAAATCGGTATTTGAAAGTTTCATAGGACACAAAAAAATAAAATGGCGTCAGATTTCAAAATGGCGGCCATAATATGTACTTTTTTGTAAAAATTATCCGATCTCTTTGAAAATTGATATATGCGAGTTTTATAGGACACAAAAAAATAAAATGACGTCATATTTCAAAATGGCGGAAATATGTAGTACTCCTTTGTAAAAATTATCCGATCCTTTTGAAAATTGATATTTGAGAGTTTCATAAGAACAAAAAAATAAAATGACGTCAGATTTAAAAATGTCGGCCGTATGGACATTTTTGTAAAAATTATCCGATCCTTTTGAAAATTGATATTTGAGAGTTTCATAGGTCACAAAAAAATAAAATGATGTCAGATTTCAAAATGGCGGCCATATATACTTTTTTGTAAAAATTATCCGATCCTTTTGAAAATTAGTATTTGAAAGTTTCATAGGACACAAAAAAATAAAATGATGTCAGATTTCAAAATGGCGGCCGTAAGTACTTTTTTGTAAAAATTATCCGATCCTTTTGAAAATTGATATTTGAAAGTTTCATAGGTCACAAAAAATAAAATGACGTCAGATTTCAAAATGGCGGCCATATATACTTTTTTGTAAAAATTATCCGATCCTTTTGAAAATCGGTATTTGAAAGTTTCATAGGACACAAAAAAATAAAATGATGTCAGATTTAAAAATGGCGGCCGTATGTAATTTTTTGTAAAAATTATCCGATCCTTTTGAAAATTGATATTTGAGAGTTTCATAGAACACAAAAAAATAAAATGACGTCAGATTTCAAAATGGCGGCCATATGTACTTTTTTGCAAAAATGATCTGATCTTTTTGAAAATTAATATTTGCGAGTTTTATAGGACACAAAAGAATAAAATGATGTCATATTTTAAAATGGCGGTCATAGGTATATATTTCTTTGTAAAAATTATCCGATCCTTTTGAAAATTGATATTTGAGAATTTAATAAGACACAAAAAAATAAAATGGCGTCAGATTTTAAAATGGCGATCAAATAATAACTTTTTAATTGTATTATTTATATCTTTGATAAATTCGGTTTTATATACAATGCGTAAAAAGCATAGCTTCTGTCGGGTGTCTTACGACACATCATGACTTTTTTATTTAGCCGGTTCCGAGTAACGCTTAATAGTCAACCGTTGCTATGGAAAATTGTTTAAAAAATTCACTGTACTATTTTTTCTATGTAATCCAATACATATTTATATTAGGTCTTATGGCTCATAGCCTACTACAAAATTATAAATATTCTCAGTGTTAATTTCCCTATGTTCAATAAAACCGTTTACACACAGTACCTACTTGAATATCGCGCCTTGTAATTCTTGAATTACTTGTATGCTCCAAAATTTTTATTGTTGTTTTAGACCGCGAATTTTTTTAATAAACGAATACCATTTAATTTAGCTGCGTGCATATAATATAAATAGCATAGCATAAAAGGTACATGAAAATTATTTATTTTAAGTTTTTTTCTTCTTAAATTTTGACGTATAATAAAAAATAACCGATTAAGTAATTTATATCAGACATGGAGGTGTACCTACATCTATGTCTATGGTTTATATTGACAGACGACAGCATAACCTCAAACCATGGCTCCTGTAATCTTGCGGACCGGGTTTAAAAGTGTCAAATTTATCAGACTTATAGTAATAATTTCCAAATAAGTTAAAAGTAAAATCATGGTTTTACTTACTTGAATTTTTAAACAACAAAGCTCACTGACAATTACGGAAAACTAGAGTTCCGAGTTTACAATGGATCTCACAACGAGCGCTCGCATCGATATTATTATAACTCCGCCCCCTGCACACAGTCTATAAAGTTCTAAATTCACAAATGCGTCAGAAGACAAGGAAAAGAGAACTGCTGCGTTTTCTATCTCTCTTTTTCCAAGGTACCACTGTCGCTTACAGTTGTGCCTATGGCCTATCTATGATATCGCTATGAAAATTACCCCTTTAAAGTCGATATGTTTGTTACGTCACCATAGTATGTCAGATTCCTATGTTGTCAGGTTAAATCCAAGAAATGAAAACGGTCGCCATTTTATATTACCCTATCGTGAACGAACTATAAATTTACCTGTTTCTCAAGCGTAGGAGAAGATAAAAAATAATATGAAAGAAAAAACTCTTTAAGAAAGTAATTTGTTTTATGGTTTTTATAATAAAAACTTTTAAACCTGAACAGAGCTCTATGCTGCTTTTTAAGTCTCGTTTTTCAAGGCCAGAAAATTTGATACTTTGTCTCCTCTTTTGATGTGTTCTAAGTGGCTGCAAAAATAAGTTATTGAGAGCTAAAAGTGTTTTCACTTCATACAATAATAATGAAAGTTGACTTTTATTTAATATAAAAGCACTGATTTTTTTATACAGTGCGTTCGCTTAGGTTTAACTCACATGTACCGCAATACAACGACATTCTGTGGTTACGCTGTCGCAGCAATGGACCACTTTTCAACCACATTTTAGTTGGCGTGCAGACGCACGTGTGAGTAGATCGCTTTGTCGACAATTCACACCAACTTGCAGGGCAAACAGTCAGTCTGCGTTGACACAACACAGACTGCCAGCCCGTTGTTGGTGTGTCGCTGGAGAATCGCACGTGTGAGTTGTGTTGGCCTGCCGACTGCGACAGTTTTGTGGATGATACCGTCAACACATTGCGACTGTCGTCGCATTGTCGGGCAATGTGTCGGACGTGTGAGTGCTACGACCCAGTTTCCATGCTTTTAGGTGACATTTTAGCTACTCTCCACAGACGACGACTTTATTGTGGTTCTGATGTCGTCGGAAAGTGGTACGTGTGGAACAATCTCAGTTTATCTGCGGTCAAATTCCTCCCACAGGTCACCCTTATTGTGAACGAATTTTGTAACATATTTTGCTAAAAGAAAGTAGGTGGGCGGAGCCTATCGAATCACCATTCATTCCGACGCTGTCAGCAACTGTTTCATTATGCTTCTGCAACGTCATGAGTTGTTTTCGATCAGCCATCTCGTCTTGCTTTGTGTTAAACCAAGTCTACCCTTGATGCATTTGTTTCAGCGGATGAGGGAGAACGAAACGTCACTCCAGCAATTGTCTACTGAGCGGGAGGAGAGGGAACGAGAACGATGGAGTCTTCTGAGACACGCCAGGGACGAAGCAGAACGAAGCTTGTCCTTGGCTGCTCAGCTCAACGCCAAAGAATTGCAACTACAACAAGCACATGAACATCTTGCCGAGGTAATGAGAAAGACGATGTCTGTCTGATAAATTCGGAAACTGTTCAACCGATTTACATGCGGTTTTCATGAATACAGGAATTCTCAGGTGTCTGGCTAATATAATAAAAATTAAAGTTTAAAAACTAAAACCCCATTACGTAAAAGAAGAATACAAGTAGTCGGGACTCGGGTACAGATTTTTTGTACAATATTATTAATTTTCCAGCATCATTAGAGGAGACAATTATTAACTAGCATCACGCATGATGCAATTTCTATCTATCAATCTTTTATTGATGTGAAACATCTTATATCGGGCTGTGAACAGCCGCGTGAGGGGAAATATACAACGAAATAATGCAACGAAATGTTCTTCTT
The DNA here is from genome assembly GCA_039654895.1 of Mongoloraphidia duomilia. NCBI lineage: Eukaryota > Metazoa > Arthropoda > Insecta > Raphidioptera > Raphidiidae > Mongoloraphidia > Mongoloraphidia duomilia. Next base: position 4,112,263 of record CM077524.1, read on the forward strand.
CGCTGCTGTTCTCCCCACCACTGCGGCACTTATATTGTACTGGATAAATAATTTATAAATTGGGTATATTAAGTTATACATATATCAATAACAACGACTGTCTAGCGAGTTCATCCTCAGAGTAGTGGTACCACTTTAGCCTTCTATGCATGGGGACTTGGGTTCGGAAACTCATGGCATCGTACAATTTTTGACGTTTTTTTTCTAAATTCTACATGATATTTATTTATAAAATTTTTTATTTTTGTTGTATTCTTTCTTTGACAATAATTATAATTTTTTGAAATTTCATGACACCAAAAATTATTTTTTTTGTTTTTTTTTAAAAAACGAAAATGTGGGTAAAATAGGGTATTTAGGGTAAATTAGGGTATTTAGGGTAAATTAGAGTAAATTAGGGTAAATTGGGGTAACTTAAGGCAAAGGGGGCTAAATAAGAGTAAATTAGGGTATTTAGGGAAAACTAGGGTAAGTTCAAGAAATTAGGGTATACTAGGGTAAATTTGGGTAAACGAGGGAAAATTAGGGTAAATTGTGTTAAATTGTAAATTCTTATCTCTCGAACTACTGAGCCGATTCTAAAAATTCTTTCACTTATTATCTTCGCAGGGGAAGAATGTCTCGCGGCGTTGTAATAAATCATAAATTATTATATCTGGAACTATTGAACCGATTTAAAAAATTCTTTTACTAATAGAAACCTACACTATCCCTAAGTGATATAGGCTAAATTTTATTTTGATAAATTTCTCAAGTTCAATAAATAAAAGATTCAAGCTATAAAAATGTTTCACATCTGCCAGGCGTCCCGCGACGGCTCACATTTTTTTAATTCAAGAATCAAGATTTATCCTCCCAACTTGGTACGAACCAGTGCTTAGAGAATGCTCCCAAAACTATTCACGAATTTATAATAAAGCGTTGTGTTATTTTTTAGGCTCGTCGTCAATTGGCTGCCAACGGCTGTCTGTCCGATCAAGAGAGCCTAGCGTCATTGCCGCGTCATAGTATTAACGGTGGTGCTATGACTCCGGGTTCCGGTGGTTTGCTTTCGGGTCAACACGGTCTCAGCGGCCTCGGACTCCTGGCTGGAGATCGTGGTAGCTGCAGTGCCGATTCTGGTGTACGCGTCAGTTCGGATCGAGAGAGCGGAGGTGCCACCTCGGCCGGAGGCAATTTATCCGATTCGACGACCGACGGCACACCGACCATAACAGTTGAGGGTGGCAACATCGATGTCGATTCGATATCAGTCGTGTCGTCCATCGCGCCACAGCACATATATCAGTGTGAGTAATTTAAAGTAAAAATATAGACGTAATATTACCGTTGTTGGTTTATAAATACACCTCTTCTGTGATTATGTTCTCCTGATACTTTTCATGTTATATTTGCTATTTAGTCCAAGCGGCAGGTAAATAAATGAAGGTACCTGGAAAGTATTTCGAAGTTAATGATATTTTGGTGTGTTGTTTGCGGGTACTCTGTGGAGTAGAATCTGAGTTTTCGACCTCGAAGACCCTGTGCTAACGTGGGGGAGCCGAAAAACCACGAAATTTTACCACCTTTTATGCTTTTTTCGAAATCTCTCAGAAACGGTCGACTTAAGCAATTCTTCCACTATGTAATGTTTTAAAGAGGATTACATTTCCTACAATTTTCATTCCCACAACTTTTCTGTGGTACTAATGGTAAGCGCGCTGCAGTTTGTTGAAAATCACCCGCTCCGCTTTTTGTAACCTTAACATTAGACCTTATTCACATCAAAACTTCAAAAATATAGTATTTTTTGATTACTCTGTATAAAAAGGTAAACAATTTCTCTTTCATGCTATACTTTTTTGAATGCAGATAAGGAAAGACGAGGCAAGGATATTACTTTGTTTTCAAAATTGAGTGCAAACTTTTTCAGCTTTTCACTATCTTTCGAAATTTTCTACAGAAATAGTATTCTTTTCTAATGTAGTCTTAAATAGAACACACTGTATAAAACTATATATCACTTTGTTATATCTTCACGCTGTACTTCTACTATAATAATTTCACCTAATCCGCCATTAACCTTATTTTAATTGCACCATTTCTTTAAATCTAAGTAATAAACACTGTTTTTTTACTTTTAATTTTATCGTGTTTACTTAAAGTCTGTTGTCTACTACGGGCGAAGCTGGGCAGCCGCTAGCGGAGCCAGTTAACTATATCCAATACACTTTTCTACGAGGTTAATTATAAAACAATAGATAGCGGATAATAAGCGCCAAGAATAAAAACAAAATGGTGTTATACATTTTAAATTAAAAAGATGGACCGTGTAGTTTACACTACACACTACAGAAATGAAACTTCTAGTCAAATGATTCATTACAAACACAAAAAAACTTTTTAACAAAAAAAAACCTCCTTCAAAAAAACACTAAAAAGAGGAAAATAATGAAATTTTGAGGTCTGTGCCAATTTAATAAAATATGAAGTCGGTTAAAAAGTATAGTATAGTGATTATTATCTTCTTTTTAACCAACTTCATATTTTATTAAATTGGCACACACCTCAAAATTTCATTATTTTCCTCTTTTTAGTGTTTTTTTGAAGGAGGTTTTTTTTGTTAAAAAGTTTTTTATTTTTTACTTTTTAGTGTCAAAAAGTGACATTTACCTTAAAAGAATCACACGCCGCTACTCATTTTTATTAAACCAACTTTCTTACGCTGTCTGATATGTCAAAAAGTGACATTTACCTTTTAAAGAATCACACGCCGTTACTCACTTTTATTAAAATCAGCCGAACTACTGAACCGATTTTGATGAAATTTCTATGGGACCAATCTGAAAGTATATCCTTTCAAATAAAAATTTTTTTTTCAAAATCTGTTTATAAATGACTGAGTTATGAGGTAACAAACATAAAAAAAAAATACAACCGAATTGAGAACTACCTCCTTTTTTTGAAGTCGGTTAAAAACCATAAAACATTACAATACATCATATATTTTAATATATTATTACCGTCCACTTTTGAGAACTAATCAATAAAATTGATAGATTTCACTTCTGTTCGAATTGTGTTGGTGTAAACAACCTGTACTGAGGTAAAAATTTTCACTATAAATGTGTGCTTCCTATCTTATTGTATATGCAGCAAGAGACATACTTGTGTCTACGTCTATACGTCCTTAAGTGTAATTTGTAAATGAGTTGAAACGTTGTATTTTATTTAATTCAAAATGTATAACATTCATTTACATCAAGTATAACGGCCGAATCTATTATAATATATTTACAAAATGGTGTTTATTTTTCAATTGTTATTTTCAGTATCTACACCGAAAGACTGCAGCCCGACATTATCGCCGTTAAACGCCAACGCATTTTCTCGTTCTATTGACACCGGCATCCTTTCCAGGTGAGTTTTTTGATGAATTTATACGTTTTCTAGACCCTTGAACCCAAAAAAGTGTTTTTTACAAGCTTTTATTTAACTTGCAATGTATGTTAGTTAGTTTATTATGAAGTATTAGAAATACCTTGTATTATGTCTGTTAATGATTTCCCAGCCCTATTCCACAATTTATATTTTTTTGTTTCTTATATAATTATCTAATATACGTTCTGTTATTTATGCAGTCATTTTAATTTCATTTTATACAATTATGTGCAAAAACATTCTTTTCTTTAAAGTATTGACAGATTTACAAAAACTTATACTATCCACATCAATGTCCGTCTTGTGACTTCTTGTGAATTTACACTACGCGTTTCAGCAATGAGTTGCCATCTTCAGATGTGGTTAATTATTTTTTTAAAACACACATTGAGTATTCGTAACACTATATAATATTATGATGCTAAGCACTGTGTATTATGTCGTGGTTTGTGAAGTACTGATTTAAATTTCGAGATTTTATGATTTATATAGTAGGTAAATGAAATGGAAATGTGAGTGTGCGCGTATGTGTGTAGACGATTACTGAGTATTGGGTGTTTGTGTGCTGTTAATTATTGTGTCGTATAGGTATTATGTTCGATTTTAGTGTTAGTTTGTCATTAAGAATGTTGGTATTGTCGAATTTTGTGGCTTTATATATTTCATATTCTTCCAGGGTGTCCATTTGTTGACCTTTACATAATAGGTACCTTTACCTTTACATAATACAAGGTATTTCTAATACTTCATAATATTCATATAGTGACTTGGAGACCCAACACTCTAATAATCACTTAGTTAGTTTGTTTGTGTGTTTGTTTGTGTGTTTGTTTGTTTAGGTCAAAACTTGCAAATCAATTTTGAACGACTTCCACGTATCCGATCGATTTGAAATTTTGTACACATATGTATTCCCGATGACAATACATGAATAAATCGTTTTTAGAAATAAATTTAACCCCTAAGGGGTTCAAACAGGGATATAGGATTTTTTTGACTAATGTTAGAGTACCTACTCACAGTTGGTTTCAAGGTCATAAATCACAAATGTAACATTTATTTATAGGTCAGTGGAGCAGCTCAGCTCTCCTTTAGACGTGGAACCGATATCAGCTATTGGCCGACGGATCAAAGCGCCCCACACGCGTCCCGGCGGTAGCTCCAGGGGTGGAACGTGGGGCAGCATCTCACGCGTTTTCGCTAGATCACGCCATCGTAACAAATCGGCCAATCCACCACCTGATAATGGTAAGATATTTTGTTTAATCGGGCCGGCCCGCTAAATTATAATTATTCACTTTTCTGATATAACCCAACCATTCTTACTTGGTTGAGAATTAAGATAGAGTTTAACATACATAGATAATAAGAAAATTTTTCGTTGGAAACCAGCCATTTATATAATTGATTCGAAACATATTGGAAAAAATCATTTTACCAACCATAGTCACAGTCAGGATTCTAACCTGAACCTTTCCACTTTCGCGGCAGAATGAGCTTACAGTACTCAACCGTGATATGATTACCAAACTAATATTCTCCTTATATGCTTCGGAATCAATAGATTTTCACTACATGCGAGTGTTAATTCAATTTAGCTAGGTTGTAGAAATGAATCTTCGTACTAGCGAGAGCTCGGGGATGTTGCAGACGTCTACATCCGCAATCGCAGAGCTTTCGCATCATTTTTGACATCTGCATCACATCCACAACAATTGTTGCGGAGCTTTAGCGGATGCGATTGTGATGCAATTGATTTCACGAACATTTAATATGTACCGATCAGAAGTCACATTTATTGTTAAAAATATTATTATTATTCTTATTTCCACATCCGCATCTGCATCAACAGATGTGGACGTCAAAAAATCCGCATCCGCATCTGCAGATGTCAGTAAAACCCACATATGTAATATCCCTGGTTTAAACATATTTTTATTTAATTTTTAGAATCACCATATGATCCTTATCGATGGTCTCCATTGACCGAAGAAGGCTACGCTGAAAAATTACGACTGTTGCGTGAAGCAGCTTCAATTCCTATGGAAAGATGGCGGGCTCCGACCGTGTTGGCTTGGATTGAAATTGCGCTGGGCATGCCGCAATATGGCTCCCGATGTGCTGAAAATATCAAAAGTGGAAAGGTAATAATGACAAATTCGACCAGGACAATGACAAATTTGACCAAGACAACGGCGAATCACCGCGCAGACGCAAAAAGGTCGCGCTTGAGGTCCTCAAAAATTTTAGATTTTTTTATTTTCAACGTTTTTTTATACAAAATATTTTTAGAAGTGGAGGCTTCCAAATTAAGTCTTAATTGCCTCTTAATTGAGATTCACTATTTGCAACTGTAGTGAAAAATAAATTTTTATTAAAACCAGTGGACCACAATTTTTCCGAAAGAAACCACTATGAGTTTACATGTTTACACATCAACTCTCATGAGTGCTGCGTCACTCACACCTTCCATTGAGGACGCTTGATAAGTCAGTTCTTCCTTTCCTGCACTGCTTTCGATTGTCACAAGCTCCCATTCCTGTACGCCATGAACCACCCTCTCTGGCAGATCTCTTTTTCTTCAGTTTGTATCTGCAACGGGAAACTTAGACAATGACGAACCTAGCGGAGGTAAAGTGTACTCCGTGCGGTGTCTTCAAAACTGAGGACACCACCACCATAATATTTTCTCGATCTGTTACATAATATAGGACCTCATCCAAAACAAATCATACACAGTCTAAAGATGCGGACACATAGTATGCAAACAGAATGTAGCAGCACATGTCATGTTTTCAAACATTACACATGGAACATACAACCACCGTCCACATTGAATTTAGTATATTTGATTTTATTGTTGTCCATGAAAGTCAACTCGTAGTTCAATTTCGGTATTTGTGCAAAGTGGTTGTATTTTTTCGAAATGAGCAACACTGACAATGAAACGATGTTGTTATGAACAGTTTAGTTAATAAAAACGAGAATTAAAATATAATCGCCGATTTTGGGTCGGCGAAATTTTTAAAAATTTGATCGTCTGAGAATGGAAATAAGTAATTATTTTACTTAAAGAAATAATTTTATTTTCAGTATGTTCATCAGGTCAAACAATAAAAACATGAAAAACCACGTGCAATAAGTCATAAATCTCTTTGATGTACCGCTCTTATAGCGATCACAAAATACGTATGTGTGCGCCGTGTGGTACCTACTGTTTGTAAACCCTTCCACACTAACTCTGTTTTGGTGTATGCAATGTATTTGCGTTTGTTGCGTATCATGTTTGCATTCTATGCGTTAGCGGCTTAAGAGTAGGTAGTAGGTACATAATGTGCGCAATCCGAGATGCGCCGAAAAAATGTAATCGACACGGCGCATGCGCCAGTAGAGTGTACATGTATATTATGTATGTGTGTTGTATAGATACGTGGTTTGAATGGCCAGGTACTTCTGGAGCTGAGCGACGCAGAGTTGGAGGTTGGCCTGGGAGTCACTCATCCGATGCACCGCAAGAAGTTGAGACTCGCGATCGAGGAGCATCGCAATCCGAACCTCGTCAGGTATCCTTGCATTGCACAGCTCGGACACACCTGGGTTTCCAGCGAATGGCTGCCAGATCTTGGATTAGCGCAGGTTAGAACATTGCTTTTTTACTTCCCACCTCTACTATGGTAGGGAAGTAATGGATTTAGTCCGAAAAAAATATTTCGAGATTTTAACAGATTTCACGTTTTGAGACCCTAGCAATCGTTTAAGATCATTTTCTGACTGATGTCTGTATGTGTGTGTGTATGTGGTCAATTTTTCATCTTCGATATCGTAAAAACGGAACAACATAAGGCCATGCCGATTGTTCTATTGTGTTTATCAGCCTTTAACTTAGATCTGATTAGATTTTGAGTCAAATCGGTTCAGTGGATCCTGAGATATTAAAAAAAAACGTTCTCAATGTCACGTATTAACATAGGTAAAAAAAATATAAATGAATTCTAGATGTTATAATATGAAAAAAAATGTAAATATTTTTTTCTCTAAAATGTACAGTTTTCGAGAAAAAAAATATTTTACTAAAAAAAATAAAAATTGTACGTAAATCAAGGTAACCATGATTTTTGCTATATTAAGCTAGCCATCAGTAGATCACTAAACAAAAAAGAGGGCCATGCTTTTTTTCAAAGAATAAAAAAAAGAGTATTTATTTTTTGCAAATATTTACTAGGTGGGAAGTATAGGACTGGTCATCAGTCGAATTTTTTAGCTAAGGCTTTAGGGCCTTTAGGGCTAACGCACACATGCAACTTTTTGTTACGAAAACATGCGATTTAGCAATGAGGCTGGAAAAAAAATTAATATACAGAGTGGGCCAATGAAAACAGTCCAGGCAAGTTTTGGCCACTTAACATCAGTTTTGCAAAAAAAGCTCGCACACGTCAATTTTAGAATCAAGGGGGACATCTAAATCGATTAGTATTATTTACGTAACTTCAACCCTGAAAGCAGGGTGAATTGCACCCCAAAAACGTTTAATGGAAAGGGGTGTCAAACGATTCGCAGTTCGAAAGGCCTCTCAATTCTTTTTACAACAGTATTTTTGTTTTTCAAATCCGATCATTAATTGCGGAGAAAATGACATTTTTGTATCAAAAATTATTTGTTGGTAGGACTTATCAATAAATTTCGCAATGCTAGCAGTTTTATTTCTGTGTTTGAATTTTTTTCAAATTTATTACAGTATGCCGAGAACTTTGCAACAAACATGGTGGATGCGAGAATGTTGGATCATTTAAGTAAAAAAGAGCTTGAAAAATATTTAGGTGTTACCCGAAAATTTCATCAAGCTTCAATTGTTCACGGAATACATTTGCTTCGTATTATGAAATATGATAGACAGGTAATTATAGCGTTAATAAAATTATATCTATACCTATAGACTAATTCAAAAATGTATGAGGATTAACGGAATATTCATTACTATTCTCTTAAAACACATTTCTTACCTAAACAATGGCTGTTTCATAAAAATAATTAATAAATCCCGTCATTATTTTTTTTTTAGGCGTTGGCAGTACGAAGGCATCAATGTGAAACAGTTGATGCTGATCCATTAGTTTGGACCAATCAAAGGTTTATCAGATGGGCCAGGAACATCGATCTTGGAGAATACGCTGACAATCTTAAAGGTAAAAAAATATAAAATATTCAAATGTAAATTATTAAAAGTTTGACCAAACTTGTTTTTGTTGTTGTTTTTTAATGGATTTTGCTTGATACCAATAGGTATTTTTCAATCCTCTTTATTTACTCAATTATCCCTTGAAACGTTGTGGACTCCACGACGTCCTCCATTCTAACTCTTCAACTGCATCTAGGTCAGTCTCATTCTAATAAGTTCATCATCAGCTGTCCCTCTGGACACTTCCTAACTTCCTCCACTTAACTGCTTCAACTACTTCTCAATCGACCTCTTTACCGTCTTCCATCTGATATCCCCGGTAATAATTTGTTTGTCGTATGTCCTTCACCATTCTCTAAACATTCCTCCTCAGTATCTCTCCTGCAACCCTCTGGACTCCATGACTTTATATGCATCATCTCTTTAACTACTTCTAAACTGTTTTCTTTATAGTCTTTCATCTGTTATTGTTTGTTGGCCGTCTGTCCTCCACCATTCTCCATACATACCTCCTCAGTGTCTCTTCTGAAAACCCTCTGGAAACTCCCTAACTTCCTCTGCTTCATCCCTAAAACTACCTCTGGCTCATTCTCTTTACAGTCTTTCATTCAAAGTCCTCTGTTATTATTTGTTACTTATTATCCATCTGTCGTCCACCATTCTCTATACATCCCTCATCAGTTTCTCTGCTGCAATCCTCTGAATTCCTTAACTTCCTTTGATTCATCTAAATCGTTCTCTTTGTGGTCTTTCATCTGAAGTCCTCTGTTATAGTTTGTTGGATATACTAGATACCCTCCTTAATTCTTTATACATCACGCACCAATTTCTTTCCTACAAACCCTCTGGATACCTTGACTTCGTCTACTCCATCCCGTCAACTACATTTGGCCCGTTCTTTTTGCAATATTTCATCCGAGGTCCTCTATTATTGTTTCTTGACTATCTGTCCTTCACCACTATAGTCTATACAACACGCATTATAGTTTTTCCTCCGCAATTCTCTGCACTCCATCACTTCCTCCACCCTTCAACTGCGTCTGGCTTGTTCTGTTCACAGTCGTTCATTTGAAGCCCGCTGTTATTCTTGGTCATCTGTCCTCCACCATTCTCCGTGCATATTTCCTCAGTATCTCTCCTGAAAACCCTATGAAAACTCCTTTACTTCCTCTACTTCATCCCTTTAACTACGCCTGGCTCCTTCCCTTTACAGTCTTTCATCCGCAGTCATCTGTTATTCTTTGCTGTCCATCTGTCCTCCATCATTTTTTGTACATCACGCATCATCTCTCTTCCTTAATCCTCTGGACTCTTTGACTTACTGCACGCACTCCTTCAATTACGTCTGGACCGTTCTTTACTCCATTAATTTTTTGGATATCTATTCTCTGGCATCCCTTTTAATACAAGATCATTAAATTATTTATTTTGTACGTGGTCTACTATTAAAACCTCATTTTTATCATTCCTGTCGTATTTCTATACAAAAAAATTTAATGTTATCGTAGACAGTGGCGTACATGGAGGATTAGTCGTATTGGAGCCGTCATTCAACGGTGACACGATGGCAACTGCATTAGGAATACCTCCGAGTAAGAACATGATTCGACGTCATCTGATGGCAGAACTGGAAGCTCTCATTCTACCAGCCAGGTATGTCATCTTCTGCCAAATGGAAGAATTACAAGCAGAAGCATCGCGATCTTCCCTTGCACAGTCCAAACACTCCAGATAAAAACACAGACTGAAACTTTAGGATAATTCATTAATTCGACTGTTTATTTCATCCATCACAGTCGTACTTATAGTCGATACGTGCCGTAAAAGTATGCGTTAAACTCATTACTGACGACGTAGCTTTTCAAAGTTGTCAGTTTTTTCCGTGATCATTCTAGTCACTTGAAAAAAGGCGGGTTTCCACGTACGAAACCACAGGTTTTTATTAGGAATCTCATGATGTTTCTATTACGATTTCGAGGTAGATACTGATGGATTTCTAAAAAAATTTTCATAAATGTTTGTCAGTCACAATCGAAAAACATGGGATCATAGGTTTTTGAAAATCATAGGTTTTATTTGGAATCTCATGGTGTTTCTATTAGGATTTCGAGGTAGATACTGATAGATTTCTAAGTAAATTTTCATAAATGTTCACAATCGAATTGAACCCACCTGTGTGAGACAGCTGTGAAAAGTTTTGTTTTAATTCATTGTTTAAATAATTTAGTGTTTTGTTTTCATAAAATCGACTATAAATACGACTTTCAGTATATTATGACCTCAGTTGTCGAGGGTCTATAATTTACAATTCATTCATTCAGTATATTATGTAGACAACATTTATAACAATAGGTATTACATCATTTTTAACGACCCAAAAATAATGGTGTTTTTTCATTAATGAACTGTTCCCAGGACCAAAAATTATTAATGTGTCTGTACTTACTAATATTATGTATTTTGTTTTATAGCAGGGTGGCCATTTTATTTGAAAAAAAATGTAAATATCTATTGTATTTTTCAATGGGATTTGATTCTTCTTAAAGGACGTTGTCTGATTTTGGTTCAAATGTTTCTCAGAGGCCAGAGTAAACATAAAATCTTTTCATAAATAACAACTTTTTCTATTGCACCAAAATTATTTAGCATGGAGAAACAGAAATATCGCTTCATCAATATTAGTAAGTTAAAATAAAACTCTATACCTAATAGAAGTTTATGTAACTAGTAGCTTGAGTGACGGATTATATTACAGTCGCGATTTTGCGATACGAGTCTAAGGTTGGCGAGTGCGGTAATCACACGAGTTCTAGTATAAATGCAACATAACCTTAAAACAGTGTTGTAAAATCGCAACTGTCAGAATCGTCACTTTAGACACGCGTTACATACAATATTTTTTGCAACAACTGCTACAAAAGTTCAATTTTAAGCAAATATAACACAATTTGGATAAATATTTTATTAGTGACATTATAGCAAAGTACTCTATAAAGTACTTCATTACGCACGTGTGTTATAAAGTAATACAAAACAGTATTACTTTATAGAACGGAGTGCGTTAAAATTTACTTTAAACACTACTGTTCGAACGCATCAGAAGCTTCCATAAAGAATCACTTTTCAAACGGTACACAGCCATCTAAAATTGTACTTTTGATGCAAGTGTTGCAAAAAATTAATTATAACTTAGCTTATGGTTTATTACTACTATTCAGGTCCACTCTAACCATTGGACTTATAAAGGCTGCAGCGGGCGCTAGGCGCCGGAGGGCGAATTCAGTTTCAACTTTTTACATTTTAATTTTATGAAATGGGCGATGTCCGCCAATTACATCCACTTTGTCTTATCTGTTGCCCCATAATTTTGTCCACAATCTCATCGCTTGAACTGAGGGCGCTTCATTTTGTTAGCCTAGGGCGCTTGAATGTCTCAAGCGCGTATCACACTACCGGCTGCCAGCCGTAGTCGTAGCCGTCGACAGCTGCGGCTAGGAACCTTCTGTAGCTCTCGACCAATCAGCACACAGCCGTCAACTATCACGGTTACGGCTGGAAAATAAAACTGTTTCTATTTCATTGGCTACGGCTGGGAGCACGATTAGATGACAGCTGATGTTTTGAGACGCATTCACGTCAAAAAGTTAGGTTATGTTTGGTTTATTTTATTATTTGCGGCATTCGCGTGTTGTTGGGATGTAAATTATAATAATACACGCACTCGGAATATCGCGTCGATATTTTGAGGTTTATCTCGTCAATGTTTGTAAACAACTCCTTGGGTGGGGGGTAAGCAGTCGTTCCGCATCAAACTACAGTGTGATTGAGAATCGTACGGCTAGAAGTCGTACGACTGGCAGCCGATAGTATGATTCCTGCTTTAGGACGATCCTGCTACTGTTAAATATGATAACAAACCCCGAGACGGATTTTTATTTTATGCATCAAAGACTGGAAACAAATAGAATTTAATAATAATAATAATGCGTTTAACGTCCGTTTCTCGACATTATGTCATAACAGACGCCATTCGCACCATTACTATTTTCCATTTTTACCATTTCCCATTTTATACATTTTTGGAAACAAATAGAATTTGTGAGCAACATTTGGACCAAATCTCCAAGTAAAATGGACCATGTCCTTTGAATTTTACCATTTCACTTGTTAAATCGAACACTGGTATGTTTACTCTTCATGACAATAGCAAAGAAGTTGTAAGATCTAGGGAAATACAGAAATTGTGAGTAGGGTGGCCACCCTGTGTGATGGCAACCGTTGACTAGCAAACTGTTAAAGTTCGCTTTATTAAAAACTATTCGTTTTTTGAAGTGTAACTTCTTATGCGAGCTCGGAACGTTTGCGTTAAATATTTAACGGTAACGTTGGCAGGGGGGGGGGGAATACAACTGTAGAAGGGGAAATAAGTATGTATTCTCTATAGTATACGTGGCACGACGATAGTAACATTTCCAAAAACATTTGCTACTTTAATACTTTTAGTGTTTTTTCGTGTCTGCAAGGCGGATCTTAAATGGCCGTTTATCAACTGGTGAGGTCATAATCCATTATGAAAAGCTTTTCGATGCTATAATAAAAAGCATTTGAAAAACCTGTTACATAATGAACCACTATGCACTTCTTTTCGATGCTGTAATGAAATATGGTTACTATGGCAACGAAGTAAATAAATAAATTAATAAATTTTTATCATGCTGTCAGTGAATCTAAAGGTACGTGCAGTATGGAGCTGGGATTCTAGATGGTAGCGTAGATCATAGCAGGGCTTGCTTAAATTAATGCATTGTTATATATGCGCGCGTATACAACGAACCAGTGAGTATAGCAGATATACGCGCTGTTACAAGAGCTGGTAGATACAAGAATATATCTCACCATTCTTTCAGCGTGCTGACTACTACAATCAACGTGTGACAACTGTCAAATGTCCGTTACAAGTTTCGCAATGGATGTGACTGGTTTAATAAGGGAAATTTTGCCAGTTTTTATTTAATTTGTTTTGAATTTTTTCTAAGACGTATTTAAAAGTGTTAGGTTCCATACGTAAATATTAAAAAAAACAGTTTGGGTAAAATTTTAATTCTTGGTATAAATGATGAAATTCGCCGTGTTTAGATCGTTTTTTATTAATAGGGTGGACATGACAGCTCCTACCCAAATTTGTATTTAAAATATATCACTTTGTAACAGAAGAACACAAATATTGGTCTTGGCTATCTGACATTTCAAACGCGACTTAAGTATCAAAGCTTCGTTGTGCAAACCTATAAGCTCTTATAATTTCAGCCACCATCTACCATACATGCTACCATCTAGAATCCCAGCTGCGTACTGCGCATACCTTAAGGCGTTTGACATTAATTCAAATAAAGTCTAGAACTATGGCAGTGTTGAATTAAAGTCTGCAACGTACGTGCTAAATCGTTATGCATCAGAAAATTAAATATGTTCTTCTGTGTTTATATATTATCATAAGAAGTTTCACTTCCTCCGAGTATCGCGACACACAGTATTTTTTTTAATTGCCACGTTTGATGCAGCTTTTGACAGATTGTTAGTTAACCTTATTTTAAAGTGAAGAAGTATACCTTATAAGCAAGCAAAATTATATCTCAAATTTGGTAAAAGACAAATGGTACTATTCTGTAGAATCAATATTAGAAATTACAGTGTTATCCAGGTGTGCAAGCTTTCACGGCCGGCATTGTTCCAAATCTTCATGGTTTCCGGGCTTGTAGGCCGTGGTCCGGTGGTATTTCTACCTGACGTTTCGTCCACAACTGCGGTAGACATTCTCAAAGGCGATGTGGCAGCGGTCGAAGTGTCCTCCTTGGCAGCTCACAGGTCAGTGTGTCAGTGACTGGTGTCACTGGTGTATTCGTGGATAATAATATAATTACCCACGAATATACAGAGAGGCCATAGAAATACAAAAACACAAACAGAATTTCAACCAAAAAGATGAAGGTCTCAATCTCAGTAAAACCTGTACACCAGCACTCCGACATACAAAAAACCAATGACCAATCGTACAAGGACGGAATACGACCGAGTAGAGAACTCACCCCTAGCACTATACACTGCGCAGTTGACCAATTACGGAGAGACGGACTACGACCGAACAGAGAACACACTGATACTGAGCATAAAAGAAGGGAGGACACCAGTCATTGACACACTGACCTGTGAGCCGCCAAGGACACTTCGACCGCTGCCACATCGCCTTTGAGAATGTCTACCGCAGTTGTAGACGAAACGTCAGGTAGAAATACCACCGGACCACGGCCTACAAGTCCGGAAACCATGAAGATTGGGAATTATAGTGCTGTTAATTTTTTGTCACTTTCTAATGACATTACATAAGGTAAAGTGAGACATAAATTTTGCAGTGCTGTACCATCGATCATCAGAATAGCACCAAAAATCTAGTAACATATGCGCCATTTTATATTTAACTGTTGATCCATTTAACACTATATTTAAATAATCGCAGCTCTTTTGAAATTATCATAAAACTAATTTCGGCAATTCGTAAATTTTCCGCGCTTTTTATAATAATAGAAGAGGATTTAAAATTTTGAGAAACATTTCAACGACAACTCAAAAATACCATTTTCCAAAAGAGATTTTTTGTTCAAAAAAATAGTTTCTATTGAACTGAAAAGTAAATAATTAGGGTTTTTTTTAAAAAAACTTAGTTTCATGCTATATCTTTTAAACGCGTCTTTATATGAAAATTTTGCTGGCACCACAAAATTCTTCGTTCAAATTATTCCAATTTAATAACATTATCAAATCTAAACTGTTTTTATTTTTGTAAAAAATGGTGTGCAAATGATCGTGATTTATAAATTATAAACTAAACAAAAAATAGCAATATTTTATTACAAGATTTTTGTCTTTTACATAAAAAATGTTATTTTTATATTCAGTTAGTTTGAGAAACTAATACTAGATGTCAAGTAGTAGCGGAAAAGTGAATAATGATCGCCGAAAAAAAATCACCGGGAAATATTTTTCTGTAAAATATGTTATCCAATAATGTATTACTGTAAAAATATTTTCAATTATTTTACCCCGTTACTAAAATGAGGTTCCGCCGCTACTGACAAAAACACATCTTTAAAGTATATTGCACAATGGATTATTACATTTGAAACATCATTGCAATCTTTACGAGTTGTTTTTTGGGAACATTTTGACAACAAATACAATATTTTTCAAGTGAAACTTGTAGAGTTAGAGTAATCTCATGAAGCGATAAAACGAAAAAGCGACATGATAGCTAAATAGATATAGATTGAGATTTGGGAAAGAAAGTAAAATTTTATAATCAACAACTGACGCACCTAAATAAACATAAATCACTATGGAAACTGTTTATTTACCACACTAGTGTGTTTTGAAAACTTTCAACTCAGCTGCCTGTTAACTGACCCATTCCATGCATAGATATACGCATGTAAAGTAGCTATTTTATAGTGGGTACGGCAAAAAGTGTATTTAATGTTGACCCATTACGTCCACCACAATCGACCCTTTATGTTCACCACATTCGACCCGATTCTTCCACCATAGACTACACTGAGAATTCTTATCTCTGGAACTACTAAACCGATTCTAAAAATTCTTTCACTAATAGAAAGTTACGCAGAGGGGGAGATTCTCGCGAGGGGGCACTCGCGGGCAGGGGGGGGTAATAAATCATAAATTCTTATCTCTGGAACTATTAAACCGATTCTAAAAATTCTTTCACTAATAGAAAGCTACGCAAGGGGGGTGATTCTCGCGGGGGGATAACAAATTAGGGGGTAGAGATTCTCGCGGGGGGATAACAAATTAACAATATACTAAATATATGTGAGCGGAGAAATGGGTGACTGTTATCAAATCATAATTTCATACCACCCGGGCGAAGCCGGGACGGGCCACTAGTATAATATATAAAGTATAAAAAAGTGCCCGAATTATCGAACGACGGATTAAAGATAGAATACTGTACCTATTACTTTTGTTTAATTTTGTATTACTGTTTTACGATCTAGCCGACATAAAAAACAAATGAACCGAAAGATCGACTACGTCATCGCGATCCTTAATTGTTTTAAACAATTTCGATTTTGAGTGTGATGTTTCAAATGAAATAAACATTGTATAATTTTTTTGCCAAAATATAAAACAGAATAATAATTCACTAATATTATGCGCTAGCGACCTTAGTTGTCGAGCGTTAATAATCCACAATAACTAACAAGCTTATATTGTGGCTTTTAATTTTTATTTAAGCATTATAAAAATGTGTTCTATTGTAAAAAATCTTAGAAAATAGATAAAGAAATGTATATTCAGAAATTAGAAAGATTTAATTATAGGAAAGGAGAAGTAAGAAAGAAATAATAAAAAACCAAAATCAAAACAATATGAAAATTAATGTGTGCTGTAAAAAATGTAAACGTTTAGTTGGTAGAAATAGTAATTAAATAAAAAACAGAGCTGCTCAAAATTAATTGTAAGTACCTTGTGTTACTAGGGCAAATAGTTGGTTATAAAGTTTACCACACGAGCCGCAAACGCCAACTTTCTGTCCGATTAATACACTGTACTTTTTGTAATAAGTGCATAGAAGGAACAACATTACTTACAAAAACACCGTAATTGAATATTGCAGGTTAGGCGAACTGTCAGATATAGTTTCCAACCATCCCGTAGGATGGCGCCACTTTCGAACCGAAAAGAATTTTCCAAGGGACGAAAACACTTTACTATTGATACATTTTTAGAGTGTTGGGTCTCCAAGTATTAGAAATACCTTGTATTATGTCCGTCTTATGACTTCTTGTGAATTTACACTACGCGTTTTAGCAACGAGTTGCCATCTTCAGGTGTGGCTAATTATTTAAAAAAAAAATTAAAAATAATTAACCACACCTGAAGATCGCAACTCGTTGCTGAAACGCGTAGTGTAAATTCACAAGAAGTCATAAGACGGACATAATACAAGGTATTTCTAATACTTCATAACACTTTACTTTTGATCTGCACATGCGCGTCTTTTATTTTACGTCATTGGCATGAAAAGCCAACTTTCTTCCCCAAAAACTAATATTATGACGTAATGATGCACTTTGCACGTAATACAAAAAACAATATTTTTGGACAGCTTTGAAATATTTTATGGGCGATTTAACTGACGGTTCCATATTTTGGAGAAACTTAGTTCTATTTTTTCTTGCAAAGAAATGTATACCTTTTGTAGATTTTTGACCGGACGAGCTTAAAAAGGGCGTCCGCTCAAAAATGTCAGCGACGACACATTCTTGCGTCCAAAACACAAGAATCTACAATCGTAATCTATATCCAACTTTACAAAGCCTCCCGTTCATTATAAGCGAAGCTGTGCCGTGCCGCCACTAGCAAAACCAACTATCTTCAATATAGATATAAATCAGCAGAATTTTGTGTTAATATAGACCTTTTCACGACTAGTTACGCGCAAGCGCCGTCGCCATGGTTATGATCGCAGCTTTCAGAAGTTTCGTACACTTTTTGACGCAATGACTAGGCCAAAAACGTTTTTCAATGATAATTTAGATGAAAATTGTACCGTCGGTGCTAAATTAGTGCACAAAACAGTGGAAAAATAAAATATGAAGTCGGTTAAAATGTATAATTAATATCTACGTACTTTTTAACAGACTTCATATTTTGTTAAATTGACGCAGACCTCAAAATTTTATTATTTTCCTCTTTTTAGTAGCCTTTTTGAAGGAGGTTTTTTTTTTGTTAAAAAGTTTTGTATTTTTTACTTTTCAGTGGCTTTACAATGCGTAGTTTCCACGTTATTAACCGACGTCTGTTTTGATATTTGACATTTACTTTAACGGTGTTGCATCCCGTTACTCACTTTTTTATACATCAGTCGAACTACTCAACCAATTTAAGTAAAATTTATATGGGACCAATCCGAAGGTATGCCCTATTAAATAAAACAATAATCATCAAAATCGGTTCACAATCGAACTGAGAACCTCCTCCTTTTTTTTGAAGTCGGCTAAAAATATATTTAAAAAATTAAAATGGACATATTTTGATTCAAAAAATAATTTAGCAATAATAGACCATGTTCATTAGTTCAGTATGTTAACCATGGCGCGGCGCCACTATTGACTATGTTTAGTTTTCTTGACACACTAATGATGGCGCCACAACGTGACACAATTCCCATGATGCATTGCATGGTTTGAATACCTATTTGTGTAATATTATCTTACAGGAGCCTATTTCAGATACTTTACTTCGCTCACAGTGAACTAACGGCTTTACATTATGCAAAATAATCGACGTTGAAACATTCGAAAGGAAAAATTCGCATTACACAATCATTCTATGTTATCGCTTCTGCACCGCTATACTTAAATGTAGCACAATATTATATTTTTATATAATTGCATCACATCCAGTCTAGTTAAATTAAATATGAAATCACAGGTACTTGGACGAATTATTGTCAGTAAACAATCAAACCATTATTGAATTAGCGGCGTTTCGTCTGTAATTTATTCAGAGTTTTTCAAGCTCTAGAAAATAATACAAATGATCAATACATGTAATCATAAATTAATACAGACAATTTTTAATATAAAATATAAACACATGACAAACTAACCTCAAAATGTCTAATTGCTTGTCAACATTAAAAATATACATACATGTTCTAAACAATGCTTATCCATTTGATAATTATTTACTATTAATTTCAAAAAAATGTTTTTTTGTTATGGATGATAACTCCAGTATTTATTAAATAATAAATACGCTCATGGAAGTACATTAGATTGTTACTGCAATAAACGTAATGAGCATATTTTGCTCTTGACTATTTATTATTTAATAAATACTGGAGTTATCATCCATAACAAGAAAAACATTTTTTTGAAATTAATAGTAAATAATTATCAAATGGATAAGAATTGTTTAGAACATGTATGTATATTTTTAATGTTGACAAGCAATTAGGCATTTTGAGGTTAGTTTGGCATGTGTTTATATTTTATATTGAAAATTGTCTGTATTAAATTTATGATTACATGTATTGATCATTTGTATAATTTTCTAGAGCTTGAAAAAGTCTGAATAAATTACAGACGAAACGTCGCTAATTCATTATTGGTTTGTTTGTTTATTGACAATAATTCGTCCAAATATCTGTGATTTCATATTTAATTATATTTTTAAGTTGCTAAATGTTCGATGTCATTATTTAGTAAATAGTTTATGCATTTTTAATACTTATTGCATGTAATCCAAAATCATTCATTGACCATTGTTCATATCGTTATATCATAAAGTGAAAACTTAGGTTGGCCGTTCTGTAATTTAAGCTAACCCTATTTCGTTTTTTTAAGACCACCAACAGTCATGATGCTTATTTGGGTCTAGTACCAATTCATATTTTCAATTGATTGTTTTCTGTAATTATAAATTGAAAATCGAATTGATACTTTTACCGGTTCTCGAATAGAACCCGGGACTGTTACAAGGTGGTATCCAGTTCCCGGGTTTTAATCGAAGAGCTGCTTAAAGAGTCAATTGGATTTTCAGATTCTTATTAAAAAATAATAAATTGAAAATATATATAACCGAAAAATATCAATTGAATTTACAGTTAATTAGTACCTACAAATAATAATAAAAACTCGGGTCGCAGTGCCAAACCCTGCCGACAATATAGTGTATTTGCTAATACAGGCATTGTGGCATTATTATGTAAACTTAAGTTTGTTTTTTGACAAAATAAAAAATTTAACCCCTTAATACATCCCTTAAAATAATTAAATTTTTCTAAATTTCAATACTAGACATGGATTTTATCAGTACACCCAATTAAATACACCCTTCCATAAGTAAATCCGTATCAACAAACTAGTGTTTTCATAAAATTTGAAAGTCCGGTCCTGTCGGGCCGATTTTATTAAAATTTTAGCGGCACATTTTAATCTTTACTAAAGAGTTAAATTTCAATTTTGAAACGATTCTGACAAATTTTTCGGTATTTTTGGGCCCAAAAACTTTTTGGAACCCCTAAATACAACCCTGAAAATGGTCCGATCGGGCCCATTTTAAATAGGCTTCTTGCGGTGATGGGTTCCAATGTGTGTACCAAATTTCGTTTCAATCGATTAAGTCTGTCGAGAGTTATCGTGTACACACACATATATATATATAAATATATATATATATATATATAAATATATATATAAATATATACATACATATATATATAAACATTTTCAAAAATGGTGCCAAAGTGTTCAGGGGGGTATGAAACGTCGAGAAATTTTGGTCCGACCCCTAGGTCCCGCCATCCGACCGACGCCAATAGTGTATGTGCCATATTATGGCAAATACACTAATAATAAATTGAAAAAACCATCTTCAAAAAAGCCGCTAAAAAGAGGAATCCAATCGGCGTCAATTTAATTACTAAAACTTTTTATATATTATTATCATCTACTTTTATTTTATTAAATTAGCGCCGACCTCAACATTTTATTATTTTCCTCTTTTTAGTAGCTTTTTTGAATGAGGTTTTTTTCTAAAAGTTTTTTATTTTTTACTTTTTAGTGGCTTTACAATACGTAGTTTGCCCGTTATTAACCGGCTTCTGTCTTGATATTTGATTATTAAATAAATAACTAAAAAAGAAAGACACTTAAGTATTTACTTTAACTGTGTCACCAGCTATTTATATTATACGTCACCATAGCACACTTTTACAAACTTTTTACGCTGTGTCAATACTGGCATTTACCTTAACGGTATTAGAGTCCGTTACTCACTTTTTATTAAAATCAGTCGAACTACTGAACCGATTTAAGTAAAATTTAAATGGGACCACCCCGAAGGTATGCTCTTTTAAATAAAACAATAATCATCAAAATCAGTTCACAAATACATGAGAAATCGGTGAACATACATAAAAAACAACATGCCGAATATAAAACCTCCTCCTTTTTTGAAGTCGGTTAAAAATATAAAATGATACTAACTACTAGGTCAAATTAACTGTGCCAGTTGGTGGCAATAAAAAACAAATTTAAATGGAACGGTAGATGGCTAGCTTAACTTACAGGTTTCAGAAGGTACCGTCATAGCTTAACCAGCTAAATCACTCGAAAAACGACCGTCATGTGTTTAGGAACCATAGCTGCCAGTTCTGACTCAAGCTGTAGTGTAAGGCGTGTAATGAAAATGCGCGCGCATAACACAATATGTATTCAAGGACCTAGAAATTGTTTGACGAACATCGAAGTGCCGACAGTCGAGTGAATATGCTGGTTTTTCTAAATGCTGTGGCAGCATCAAGAAAATTGATATTTTAAAAATTAAAAATTCTTTGATTTAAATTTTGATCTTCATTTGTTCATTCTTGCATTTTTTGTTTTAGTTATTTTATGCATGAAAACTTTTATTTAAGGGAAAAAAACCGGACAAGGACTAGTAAGAGCGCGCCGAGGGTTCCGTACGTCGACCGTATTATTTGCCTTTGAATTTCGAAAACTATTGCTGTTGGAAACATAATAATTTTCCTGTAAAGTATACCTACGTATAGGTACCTCTAATACCACTTTGACAGACAGACATAAGGACGGACAAACTAGTGAACCTATAATATAATAATATAATTTTTATAACTCCTGTTTCTAAAGTTCAATATTCGAGCACTGTGAGGCGGGCGTAAAGAGACGTATTTTAGTCACCGTGCGTGAAAGTCCAAAGCGTGCTTAAAAGTACCGTCACAGTGCGTAAAAGTCCAAAGCGTGCGTAAAAGTACAATCTCTACATCTTATAAATTCGAAATTTCCGCACTCTGTACAATACAAGCACTACTGGCTATCGATCGATGTGTTCCTGTATATAGTATCGCGCATACAAAGTCCACATCATGAGAGAGTCATGTTTTTAATGATTTATACAGAAGTTAATAACTTTAATAAAAATAAACTAAATTGTAACTTAGTCTGTAATTGTAAAGTTCTAAGGACTAGAAGAGCGAATTTTCCGTTTTCATAATTTTTTTTCTCTTTATTAAACTTTAGAAGCAGTCGTTATAAAAAATTATATTCGATACGTCCGCTTAAAGTGAGATATCTAGTAGACTTAAATTGAGGCACTCGCTAAAGAGACTGACGCATACACAATGAGATCTCGTGCGCTTATCCCCACTCGCCTAACGGCTTGTGGGGGTATACAGCGCACTCGATATGGTTGTGTATGCGTCAGTCCCTTCAGCGAGTGCCTCAATTTAAGCCTACTAGAATACCTCACTTTACACACACGTATCGAAAGTAACTATTTTGATGCAGGTGTTGCAAAAATAATGTTTTAAGAACCCCGTTTTTTTTCCTTTTGAGGTACGGAACTCTAATAAAAACAAAACGGGTTGATTTTTTTCGATTTATCTCGTATTTTTAATATAATTGTAAATAAAATTGGCCTTATTTGATTTCTTCATCGACTCCCGTAATTTTTTGTGGTTCACTTGGACGATGACTCAAAACTTGTATTGAGATTAAAACCTGTTTTTTCTGAGAAGGTGACTCTAAATCACCTTTTTTTTCTAGAAATTGTAACATTAGAAGTTATAATAAATTACGGAAAAGAATTAGCCGGAGGTTTAAAGAATGGGCCTTAAAATCCCAAGTGAACCATAATTATTTGTGAAACAAAATATATTGCTCAAAAAAACGAATTGAACTTTCATAAAGACGTAACTTCGTACTCTTACTCGCTGAAATATACAACTGATGTATCGCAAATGTGCGATTGTCAAACGCACAAACCACACTTCAGGTTCGCGCGACACCATGCCACTAATTCTGATGGGGCTGCACTCTTTAGACCTATGCGCGCAAATTCGAAACAAACGCATCGATCGCGCGAAAATGCGATTGAGTTTCCAAATCGTGCGATCAAACAAAAAATCTCGTGTAATTGCAAATAATCATTAAATCGCGATGCAGTCACGACACAGTTGCTTAAAGTGCGCTGGCCCTAAATACCTAGTTCAAAAATGTTTAAAACAAAAAAAAGCCAAAAGGTGTCATGGGATACCCGACAGAAGCTATGCTTTTTACGTCAACCCATGCGATGGACTATATTATTTAAAAACACAATTTAAACAATACACACATTGAGATTTTCACGTGATCAATTCAACTTTTTTTGTGTCCTATAAAACTCTTAAATATCAATTTTCAAAAAGATCGGATAATTTTTACAAAAATAAATATGGCCGCCATTTTGAAATCTGACGCCATTTTATTTTTTGTGAAGATACACACAGTAGGTACTAATGTTGTACAACACGTTATCTTTGTGTTGGTGCATATACGTGTACTAAGGCCACTGCGCGTGCGCCAGTATATTACTTTCACAGACACAGCTGGCCAAGCGCAATACGTATAAAGTATATCTATAGCTATGAGTGTAGCTATAGATATACTTTTAACATGAGTATGTCGGTGACGTGACGCGAACCCATAAGTTTTTCACCTGCCAGAAATCGTCTAACGCGCCTATAGAAGCATAGCTTCAAACATTTCTTCGAAGTGGTCCGTTTTGTTGAGCAATAATTTTGAGATTTTACTGATAAATGATAGTTGTAAATTTTTTGTTAATAAAAATGCATAAATCTATGTTTATTATTATTATTGTTATTAGAGCCTTTATAGTTTTAGCAACAAATACGATTTTAATTTATTAATTATTGACTGAAGACTCGAAATTCCGGTCTAATTAAATTATAAAACGGTTTTCAAAACATTAGAGATTTCGAGTGTACAGTCGATACAAATAATCAATTAAAATTCTATTTGGTTTTAGAATAAAATAAAGCATTTAATGATATTCTAGACATAGAATGCTTGTGTCAATGTTGCCCGTTAAATCTATCATTTAAATTTTTCCTGATGTTATCACTTTTCAATGCTTTTTTTCTATCTAAACATATCGGAAATTATATATCAATTTTTATAACCTCAATAATTCAAAAAGGTTATTAATTTATTTACTTTTCATATTAAAAACACTAATGACCTCAGTTGTTAAACGTCTATAACTGATCTATTATCTAATTTTTGAATTGTCCGATTGTTTTAGAAAAAAAGCACTGCCACTGTCCTGAAATTGACCTGAAGAAAAAATATGTCATAGAAACAGTCTCAAAGTTGTTTCTCGTTGTAGTATTTTTGACGAAAAAACAGGTCATTTTCAGAAAAATAATGCACAACTTTATATAGCTTATTTTCCCTTGTTTTCAAACCAAGGACTGCCTTAAAGATAAAGATTATGAAAAACTGAAAGTAATTTCGTACTAGAAAGTTAGAAAACGGTTACGTTTTATTGTCTCAAATAACATTTTTGAGACTGTTATGCTACGTTGGCATTAGTCTAGTCACCAGCTAGTGAATAGATCTAGTCACTAGACTTCTAGTTACTAGAATGTCAAGTGATTGTTGACATTATCCATAGATCTTTTATAATCGTAAGATTAAATAATTCGTGTTCTAGTTATTCTAGTTAGTACAAAATGGCGCCAACGAATATTCAGCAGCTGTCATTGAATTAATTTTAATTTTGTAAAAAGAATTAACTACAGAAATTCGTAATATTTTAAATAAACCAAAAAGAAAAAAGAAAATGGATCCGCGAGTGGGTGAAAAATAAAAACCTATTACGAATCAAATTGTTAAGGAACTACATTCAGAAGATCACATTACATTATTTTATTGCATTTGAGAAAACAGCACACGTTTCTTCCGAAATTCCACTGATCTTGCTGAATTTTCTTTCGACCTACGCGGTTTGACAGTTAACGCCATTTTGTTTTACGTTGACTAGAACCAGAGGTTGAACACGTTTTAACTCACTAAGTGACTAAACAATCTATTCACTTGATTCTCTTCACTAGAAAGTGCCATTGGCATTAAAACATTATGACCCTGGATCTAGCCACGAGGTGTGATAAGTCGACCAAAGACAGTCGTTGTACTATTCTCAGGTGCATAATGTTATTCCAGTATATTCGCATAGATGGTTTTGTATTACATTTTTAATTGAATTAAAATCTGCAAAAAATAAACATACGACAAAATACTTGCAACATTCTGACCCTTAATCTGGCGCACAACATTATGCACCTGAGAACAACTGTCATTGGTCGGCTTACCACGCCTCGTGGCTAGATCCAGGGTCATAATGTTTTAATGCGTACTGTTGACAACGGCAACTGGACATTCTAGTCATAGATAAGACGCTCTAGTCACTAGAATTCTAGTGACTAGATCTCTTCACTAGACTGACTCGACACAATAACGATGTGTCGCGCCGATACGGATGTACCGATATCGAAGCACCTCAAATGTACCTATAGAAGTCTATGGAACGTTTTTTCACTTGATGATACAATATGAATTGGGATCGTATCGGCAAGTGAAAAATCATATACTTCTATACATTAAAGGTGCATCGATATCGATACATCGGTATCAGCGACAACATATCGTTATTGTGTTGCCAATGAAAAAATGTTCTTAGTGTCTCGGTAATAAAAACCCCGATTACTAAATTTTATATTTGAGGCAGTTCGGTAAATTATTTGTTTACATTATTTTATGTTTTGCAGTGTAATCTATCCAGTGTTGCCAATCATAACTGAATTTCGCAACGCGTAGCGAGTTTTTTTTTTAAATTCCTGAACTTGAGATCAATCGTGTTCGTAGGGCTGCCATTATATGGCGTTTTTATGGCTCTAATATGAAAACTGATTAAAGTATCAATCGAATTTTCAATTTATTACTATACAGAGTACTGATTTTTTCGATCCAAAAGAAATTCAGGATATTTTGAATCACCACCCTGTATAGCATAAATTAAAATTGGTTTTCTTATTTTAAATCGTTCTTTCTGTATGTTTTATACTAAATATAAGCTGCAGCTCTCTAATGGTTTTTACTATATGAGTTCAAGTAAGCGGAGACCGTAACAATAGCCATTGTCGGGCTTGAGAATAGCCGAGCGTGTAGCAATGCTGTTGTTTACATGACGTTGTTATGGTTCCTCTATTACAAGTCCCCAGTTCCCGGGTTCTAGCCCGAGAACTGGTAAAAGTGTCAATTGGATTTTCAATTTATTATTAAAAAAAAAATAATGAATTGAAAATATGAATTGGTGGTGGGCCCAAATAACTTTAGCTGTTGGTGGTCTTTAAAAAACACAATAGCCATTGTCTATAGTGATGACGTCTCAGTGTCATTCTTATAGACCTTTTCATCAATTTCACGCGCAAGCGCCGTCGCCATGGTTATGATCGTGATATTCAAAAGTTTCGTACACTTTTTGGCGCAATAACTGGGCCAGCAACGTTTTTCAATGTTAATTTAGATGAAAATTTTACTGACGGTGCTAAATTAGTGCACAAAACAGTGGAAAGACACACTTGTTCTAAGTTGAGACGTTGGTTGAAGTGCCACGACCGAAAAATTGGTGGAAGTAAACGAAAATTGGTTGTAAGGTTAGAATCTTACCTGTCATAAATTGTTTATAGTAAAAAGTAAAAATACTCAATATATTTCTAGGGCGTTGTACCACTTCTTTAAATAATATTTCTTATTTAATTGCTGTAATTACTTTTTTCAAAATCAATCACTTGCTATCTATCAATATGAAAAGTACAACAATGAGTTAAGTTTTTTGTGGTTATAATATAATAATTATTAAATCGACAGTAGCCATTCCACAAGCAAATACTTTTCTTAACGTAATCAGTCGGCAACCTGCCATCGTGATGTTAAACGTCAAACAGTGTCCGAAAAACATGGCAGAATTAGGCACATGCGCAGAAATAAAGTCTATAGTATTGCGTCTTTAGAGACGCGTAGCGGAATTGAAAGAAGTTAGCAGTGACTTTTTTTTTTGGTTGGCAACACTGATTTCGTTTGTTTGTTGTTTCAAAGCACATTTGTGTTCCATGTTAGATCCACATTAGAACACTATATTCGGGTACGTGGAGCGGGCGCTAAGCATCGTGTTCCAGGAGGTTCTCTAGGCCGTTCTTTTTCCCGTTCATGTGCAGGAAGTTTGGCCGCGCCATCTTGTAGCGGACCGCAGGTCACCGAATCAGATACGCGCAGGGCCAGTTTACGAGTAAGTTGTCAGTTAGATTTTGATTGTTGCAAAAATTCCAATTTTTATTATTATTATTGTACATTTTTTCAAATTGCATGTCAATGTTGCTTTTTAGGCCACTTTTTGTGTGCGTGTTTTGTTTATTTATAATTTGTTTTTATATTGTGGAAATGTGGGTTTTTATACCTAACATATTTCGTTATTTATTCAAAATGTTTCGCCGAAAGCAAGTAAATAAAGAAATAGGAAGATTTATAATATTCTTACGATTTTTTTAGTAATAAAGAGTTTAGTCACGTCTAACCACAATAATTTTATTAATGAATGTACATCTCAAGAGCTATGCTCCCATCTTCAGCAAATACTTTAGTATTTGCTGAAGATGGGAGCATAGCTCTTGAAATGTACATTCATTAATAAAATTATTGTGGTTAGACGTGACTAAATTCTTTGTTATTAAATTAAACCACAGTGCTCTTAATTATTCTTATTCTGATTTTTTTAGTGTTTTCCATGAAAATAATTAATCAAAAGAAAAGAAGCAAAAATGTTAAATATATTTTTGTCGTTTAGTTGGTACCTAATTCTTCTAAAAAAATTGTATCCAATCACTTCTTAAGCGAACACAGTTGAATATTCACAATTACGACGATAATAACTGAGAAATAAAGATCCAAAATAACTTGAGTGATTTAAGTATTTTTTTTTTAATTTTTTGGATACCGCTGTTAGAAATTCAAATATCTTATTATAATATTTCAGCTTCTTGAATATTTTATAACATTTTGGCAAGATTACAATAACCTGGGCGCCAAGTTTTAACCATTGATCCTTGTAGAACTATAAGTACCTACCCAAAATTGACAAAGAATAAAAAATTTCGTGAAACTCTGACCACGCATTCTTTGGGAAACTAGCAGGGTCAAAGTTTCGTGACGGTTGTGAGATGTCGATTTTCCATCAACAGTTTCGAATTCTTTATCGAAAAAACTGCAAAAATCAACTTTTAAACTCGATCTCTCAAAAACTAAGCAAGATCTTGTTTTTAATCTTTCTTTTTTGTTTGTCTCGTCGAGATCTATAAAAATCGACGTGGCGCCCTGGAAATCATCTGTCAACATTTCAGTTCTTTATACAATTTTATTACGTCGCTGTAGCATTTTTTTAAACTAAAATAACTATTTATCAAGAGGCCTAAGTTTCGAAAAAAAAATTTGACAGTTTACGTTTCCCATCGCAGTGAAAACGCTCCTAAACAAAAGAAATATCCATGATATTAAATAATAATTTTTTAAGGTTATGTGATTCGTTTGTATGGTAACAAAGTTTTTATTTAAAGAGTGCGAATCTATTTTCCTGCAAAACAATGGACTGAATCATAAAAAAACTAAAAATTCTCTCAGTAATTTGAGCGCTTGTAAATATCGCAAACTCTATAAATATTTAGATAGGAATAAATAGTATAAAAATAACTGTAGATATCAATTGACATTAATATTAAAAAGTTCAAGAAAAGAACCGTTAAGTAATTATTCTAGAAAAATATTACATTCTTCAAAACCCGAACAAATTGTCGAAATTAAATAACCATAAATTAATAGATTTGCAATTGAAAATTTTCCGTTGGAAAGCAGCCAATTATATAATTGATTCGAAACATATTGGAAAATATCAATTTATCAACCATAGACACAGTCAGGACTCTAACCTGAACTTTTCCACTTTCGCCGCGGAATGAGCTTACATTTACTCAACCAGTAAGCTCATTCCGCCGCGAAAGTGGAAAAGTTCAGGTTAGAGTCCTGACTGTGACTGTGGTTGGTAAAATGATTTTTTCCAATTCGTTTCGAATCAATTATATAATTGGCTGCTTTCCAACGGAAAATTTTAAATAATCATATTTCCCCACAAAACTAGAAAATCTCATTGTATAACTTAACTAGACCTATCCCATTTTGTTTTAGTGTCGTCTATTCGAATTATTTTATGCCATTTTGAATTTTCAACCCTGTTAAAAAAGGATTCTGTTTCAAAACTCAAAAGCTGTTATATTCCTCATAATATGATGATTCTAGTTTTCAGTTGGCTTTGCGCTAATTTATTTTTGTTAATCTTTTAAGATTCCTGTCGAATTTTGAGAAATAATTACCTGCTATATTTTATGAAAGTCATAATATATCAACAAATATATTTTTTGTTATTAACTAAATACCAGGGTCGTAGAGGAGCAATGTTCCTACCTTAAAAATAGTCAACATTTAGTAATATCCCTCCTTTTGTAATTTTTGTTTGCCACCCAAAATTGGCACCCTACTTCAAGTTTCTTCTGTCCTACCTAAAATTTGGTAATAGCTACGGCCCTGCTAGGAACCTACTTAAAGCTGGTTAAACTAACAGGACGCACTTTTGAAAAAATGGAAAAATGGATTTTCATGGTGTTAAATTCCCACAAATTCCTAAATCGCTTCTTTTGAATTCCTGAGCAAGAAGTGAATCTAATTCCTAAGTGAATTTACATGGAGTCAAAGGCGAGGTTACCATTGAATCTTTTATTATAGATCAACTGTTTCCGTGAATTCAAAAATGGATTTCCATAAGTTCTCATGGAATCTTACGTGATAAATTTATCTCCATGAACCCCTGGAGATTACTATAAAATCTATTTGCCATTGAATTATCATCGATTGCCGAAATTTCTAAACGATTTCTGATTGAATTCCCATCTGAATATGTTCAGTTTCTGCTAGACTTTCAGCACTAAATCTACTTTCAAAGTGTGTGAGAACTAGTGACAATTATTTGGTGTTATTTATTCAAGGCCTTATTTTGATGAAGATGTTGAGGAAGGCATATTAAAGTGCCCTGAGTAAGGGGTTTTTCTAGATAGCGGTATGGGAGGGATGCAGACCGGCATATTAAAGTGCCCTGAGTAAGGGGTTTTTCTAGATAGCGGTATGGGAGGGATGCAGACCGCCCCCAACATGTAACAAAAAAATGGTCACAATTATTATTGCTTCAGGGCTGAAATTGCTTGTATAACTTGTCGATGAACCCAGTAATGCCATTATAATATTTGCAGATCGATTGGTCGGTATTAAATGGGTGGCAGATTACCCTAAACGTGTCATGTACCCGACGAAATTTATATTATTAGTTCAAGGTTCAAATTTTAATATGTTGTTACGGCGACTGTTTAAGCATATATTTCAATTTGCAGAACAAAATGTCAGTATTAAGCTCCTTGCAGAACGATATAAACACTTAGGCGAGCAAGTTTTCCTCTAAGAGAGGGAGTCAATACCCAAGGTTAGTAGAGTATAGGTTGCCTCATTCCGATAGATAGTAGTAGGGGTATGACGTCACTCAGAATATACCATGCTTGCTCACTTCAATAGAAAAGATCAGACGATGGACGTTGCTAATTTTTGGAAATAAAAATCACAGTAACCATGGTAGTGTGATATGTTTTTTCAATATCTAATAGAAACATGATTCTTCTGTTAGTGAAAAAAATATGATAAGTTGTCAATTTTGCAATAGCTGTTAAGTGTTATGGTGTTTTGTGGTTATTTTTAATATTTTGTGAATATAAAAGATAAAATAATTAATTTATCAATTTGTTAGTTAATTCTGTTCGTTTCTTAAATTTAAAAAAATAGGTAATTAACAAGATCTGCCATTTCTTGAGCATTATTTAATTTCTTGTTTGTTTATATAATAGATATTAATACCTAAATTTTGTAATAAAAATAAAAATTATTCTATTTTTTAACATCTTTTCTTCTATTTATTGTCTCCTGCCAATTTTAAGAAAAAATCTGCACGAAGCACCTAATATAAATAAGCATAATCTTCAACAATTTTTTTACTTGATTTAAACTAAATTCTAGCTGACGTCATTCCCGCGCTTACGCTGATTGGTCAGATGGAACGAGGCAACCTGTACTCTAATAACCTTGGTCAATACCAACATTTTGTGCTGCAAATTGAAATATACGCCGTAACAATATTATATTAAAATTTGAACCTTGAACTAATAATATAAATTTCGTCGGATACATGGCACGTTTTGGGTGATCTGCCACCCTTTTAATACCGACCAATCGATCTGCAAATACTGTAATGGCATTACTGGGTTCTTGTATCAATAATGTAAGATCAATTCAATTATTTTTTAATACCCATTTTCATCAAAACCCGTTGCTTTGCAGGACTTAAAATACAGAGATGCTAATGACCTGAGCTGTCAAGCGTCTATAATTTACAATTAAAAAACAGATTTCGGCTAGTTGTGTAAGCTTTTCTAAACGTGTAAAATTAATTTTCTAAATGTAGTTAGCTGCAAATGAAGCTATATCGAATATCTGTGATGTTTAACAAAGTCGTTTCGACAAAATGTAAATAGTTAGGATCTGTTAATTTCGATAAAGCTAAATAATATCTAAAATGTTTGGACACAAAATTATTAATGAAACAGAATCAACGATAAATCGAATTTAATAGCAGAATGTTTTTATTTCTTTTATACCATAGTAGAAATAAGAGTTTTATGGAATATTTATATAATAATCACTGACATATTGTATCTATGGACAACCCCACTCCTTTAAAATTGAACGTCCGACATCTTGTTTGGGTCATTTCCCGGGCATGCGCTGTAGATCGAGCCGCGGCGAACTTGAAGGCATGTCCATGCGATAATTTTTACACAGAGTTACAGAGTTCGCATGCCCCAGGACATCTTGTTGAGATCAATTCCTGGGTATACGCCGTAGATCGCGGCGGCGGCGGCCCAAGCAATCATTTTCATGGCGTCGAGGAATTATTTTTGACTCACGTGACTGAAGCGCGCATATGCGCATGCCCCGGAAAACTTCATGCAAGATTTGGGACGTTGTAATTTTTTTCCCCTACTCATGGTACCCATCAGCTATCTATAGATATTATAATAATATCTGTGGTAATAGTACTAATTTTTCGACGTAATCGATAAATATTATTTCTATAAATGTTCGGTATTATTATGGAGGCTTCTCAATATTTTCTCTTTTTTTATTACCACACACAATATTTTTCTACTATTCAAATATGGGTATTTTAAGTAAACAAATTTATTATTTACTCACGATTTGTGATTCATTTTTTTTAGCCAATATAATTGTACGACTTTATTATTTTGTACATTTTTTAAATTTCTCCGAACACATAAAAAACCAAAACTATGACAATTTTGTTCGCAAAACTTATTTTTAGAACTTTTCTTGCAAGGCGAAAAATATTTATTTGTTATATTTTGCAATTTTCTTTACAAGCTAGAAAATTCTTTTAAAACACGGGTGGAAAAATCAACGAAAAAAGTTCCAACAATTATTAAAAATTTAGCAATTGTTTCTGGTCGCCAACTCTCAACAAAAATAAAAAGGTTTCATTTTAGTACATGCAATTAGGAAGTTTCCCTTTTTTATTTTTTTGGTCTAAATCATAGTTCTAAAAATTATAAAATTAATGGCGGAAGAATTTTTGAAATATCTTTAAAAACAACAAATTTATGCTACTTCAAAGTTTGAATTGACAATTCTCCAAGAAATTCCGTTTTCAGTCCGGGTGACGTCACGCGGCACGATATTTATAAAAGTTATTTTCAGTTTGTATGTGTGGTAATTTAACATGGTAACTTCCGATAAATCTCTTTCTATAAACTCGTAAATAGTTATGGAAACACTAAAAACAAACCAGTTGATGACGGAAAATATTGACATATTTAAATTTTTGACAGTTAATTTTAATTTAATATAAATAGAAAAGTCTGTATTACAACAAAATAGTTACTAAGTAACTTAGGTTCTAATTACTCACAAAGCTAAAAAACAGCAAACTTGTACCGCGTGACGTCATATTCAAAAATCAGTTTCGTTTGCGACCCCACGTACAAGAAATTGAATATCTCCGTTGAAATTAAAGATATCAAAATAATTCTTTCAGAATTTTTAAAGTTATCCTTATTATAATGATGTGACAGTATCATAATTAGTATTTTCGTCCAATGGAAACTTCCTAATTGTTTGTAATAAAATTATAAAAGACAATCTTCTGAAGTCTCTGTATTTTGGTATTTTGTTTTGAGTCGTTCAAACACTTTCAAACGTAAAATAAATTTCAGATGATTATATAATCATGTATGATAGGTAAATAATTAAAAATAAAAATCAAACTACATATGGGATGGAACTATGACCGACATTCAAATTTTTATTGTTAATTTTAGAAGTAAAAATAAATGAAAGTAAAGAAAAAATGTTTCTCAGTCAAGTTATAAAACCATAATATTATATTATCGAGTGTCCACGCAAACTCTTTCAACAAATTTCATTGTTTTGCCCTTTGAGTTGAAAATTTAAAACTTTGGGGGGCTGCAGCGTCGTAGCTAGGACCTGGCAACTGCAGGGCCCTCGCCAGGGTCCTTCGTCAGGGGCCCTCGCCAGATGCCCTCGCCAGGTGCCCTCGCCAGGGACCCTCGCCAGAAACCCTCGCCAGAAACCCTCGCCAGGGGCCCTCGCCAAGGGCCCTCGCCAAGGGCCCTCGCCAAGGGCCCTCGCCAGGGACCCTCGCCAGGGGCCCTCGCCAGGGGCCCTCGCCAGAAGCCCTCGCCAGGGGCCCTCGCCAGAAGCCCTCGCCAGGGGCCCTCGCCAGGAGCTCTCGCCAGGGGCTCTCGCCAGGGGCCCTCGCCAGGTGCCCTCGCCAGGTGCTTTCGCCAAGGGCCCTCGCCAGGGGCTCTAACCCCGAGAGGGCGCAATCAGCGATACGAATTTGATTACTTTTGAGCAAAGAGCACGAAATCAGAATCTTGTCAGGGGTTCTGATGATCCTAGCTACGACTCTAGGGGGTTGGATAAACCATAGGTGGACAATTAGGCGCCGTATTGTTCCGTTTTTGTGTGAATTACCGAATTAAAAGTCTAAAACTGATGCGAAATTTTTTAACCTTAAAATGGATTTGTCATTTTAGATTCACCCGTTTGAGATTAGCTCTCACATGTAAGATGGTACGGTTATATAGCACCTAAGTTAATAATCGACTCTCGCATGTAGTGGTTTTTCAGTGACAGAATGCTTCAAAGGGAAATAGTCGTTCGAAAATGTGTCACCATGCGAGTAATTGTTAACTCAGTTCGCCGCGGCAGTGAAAAATGTAGGGTTAGAATCCCTACGGTGACATATTTAAATAAAATTCTGTATATTAAATTTCGTGGGATTTACCTGTAAATAATTGAAGAATTCGATAAAATCGCACCATCCCATTTTTTACAAGCTTTTATTTAACTTGCAATGTTTGTATGTTAGTTTGTTTGCTTAGGTCAAATCTTGCAAGTCAATTTTGAACGACTTCCACGTATCTGATCGATTTAGAATTTGGTGCACATATGCATTCCCGATGACAATACATGAGTCAATCGTTTTTAGAATTAAATTCAATCCTTAAGGGAGTCAAACGAGGGAGTAGGGTTTTTTGACTATTCAACACCTAGGCCAAACCGCTAAAGCTAGAAACTTGGAATTTGGACAGTAGGTTTCTTTTGTGACGTAAGCACCCACTATATGAAAGAATTTTTCGAAATTCAATCCCTAAGGGAGTCAAAAGGGGATAAACTTTTGAACGACTAAAAGGAACAAAATAAAGTATTAGTAAAAAAAAACTTTTTAAAGACACGCTTTTATTTAAATGTACTAAAAAGGAAAAAAAATAAGTTTTAAGAATTTAGTTTCATAATTATAAAAGCGTGGGTCGTGACTTATAAAATATCGTAGAGTTTACAACCCACGCTTTTATAATTATGAAACTAAATTATTAATACTTATTTTTTTCCTTTTTAGAACATTTAAATAAAAGCGTGTCTTTAAAAAGTGTTTTTACTAATATTTTTATTAAATATGGAAGTTCTCAATTCCCAAATTTTGAACTCTGATATTTCAGAAACCCGTCACTTTAGCCTGGTACTTTTTATAAAAAAAATGCTCAAAATTAGAGCCTTCTCCTGAATCTGTCAAAACAAATATTGTGTGATATATAAAATAACAAATTTGTGGTGGCCGGGGGCATCAAGCTATGTATGCCAAGCTGCACTCCTATCGATTATCCAACCCTCCTGTACACTAGCTGAAAATCAAGCATGTAAATCAATTTATCGAATAGAAAATTACAGGTAATTATCAAAAATATTTTTCTTTACTCATAAATCCACCCTGAGTTTATAGGTCGGAAATAGTGAAACCATAAATATTTAGGTACTTATATAAGAATAATTATAAATATGTATAATGAAATTAATGATTTAAATTGCAGATTATATATTATATGAATGTTGATGATACAATAAACTGTGTTGATCTTATGAATAACTAATTAACAGAAGATACTAATCATTATATTTATATGTCTTTCTCTTATGCATACACAAAGACCTACAGTTTGCTCTATTTGAAAAAGGTTTGCAAAACAATATTATTAAAAATTAACAATATATCTATTGCAGCAATTTCGAAATAATAAAATGTTACACTGTATATATTTGAACGTAATAAATCGATGTCAGATGTTTTCTATGCAGTATGACGTTCTGCGATAGATTCTAGGGTCCAAAGTAAGAAAAAAAGTCAAAGTCCGACAGTCAGTTGTTACAAAAGTACGGATAATATATTTTTTTATAACTCCTGCTTGTAAAGTTCAATATTCGAGCACTGTGAGGCGGGCGTGAAGAGGCGTATTTTAGTAAACGTGCGTAAAAGTACAGTTACCGTGCGTGAAAGTCCAAAGCGTGCGTAAAAGTACAATAAACCGCGCGTCTCTTCTCTACATCTTATAAATTAGAAATTTCCGCACTTTGTACAGTACAAGCACTATTTACTGACTATCGATCGATGTGTTACTATATATAGCGACGCGCCTACAAAGTCCACATCATGAGAGAGTCATGTTTTTAATGATTTATACGGAGTTAATAACTTTAATAAAAATTAACTAAATCGTAACTTAGTCTGTAATTGTAAAGTTTTAAGGACTCGAAGAGCGAATTTTCCGTTTTCATATTTTTTTTTCTCTCTATTAAACTTTAGAAGCAGTCGTTATAAAAAATTATGTTCGATACGTCCGCTTAAAGTGAGATATCTAGTAGGCTTAAATTGAGGCACTCGCTAAAGGGACGGACGCATACACAACGAGATCGAGTGCACTCGATCTCGTTGTGTATGCGGCAGTCCCTTAGCTCGTGTCTCAATTTAATCCTACTAGAATACCTCACTTCACGCACACGTATCGAAAATAACTATTCATCTACATTAAATGAGTGTGAGAACTAAGTAATTTATGAATTTAAAGATACGTGATATTCGATACGATTAATTTTGTTACTAAATAGAAAAATGTTTAACAAAAATAATATTTAATATTATTATTTGTATTTTTAAGTGAACTTATGTAACTTATTTTGTTGTATCTGACAAAGAGAAAAGTACGTATTTCTTTTTTGCTGCATCAGTGTAACGTTTTAAACTAAAATGGCGATTATTGATGTAACTTCAACAAAATGGTTGATCACAACAGTTTTATCTAATAATAATAATAATGTAACTTTGAAAATCAACAATAAACTGTGTATATCAAAAAAGATGTATGCATGATGTAATACATTATTTAAGTAAATATTATATTAACAATAATAATACTAACGATGCATGTGTAAATAAAAACAAATGATATAATTTAAATCTCGATTATTTGGCGTTGTTTTGTTTTGTGGGTTTATTGTATTTGTGTGGTTTTGCTTCAGTTGTCTGGAGCATCTTGGAGAAGTTCACAAGTGAGTATTTTGTATTAAATCAAATAAATTTAATGCGAAATTTTTGATAGAATTACGTTTTTAAATCAAATAAAATATCCCATTAAGAAATTAAGATAATATGTTAGGCATCTTGGTATTTAACACCTTCTTAAAGATTGTCATCCATTTTAAGTAAATCTGTACCGTCTGTATGTCACAAAACAAAAAAGGTGTGAGCCTCATCAACATAATATCAGTAGAGAGATACTGTGACCGAACTTACCCACAATAGCCCAAGCAGATAACGTCTGTTGATGCAGATCTTTCTTTCATTACGGCCAAATAAACCCTCATAAAACTAGCAGAGCTAAACTTTCGTATGACGAAATTGATGGTATGATAATTAAGGGCTATTTAAAGGCTAATTATTTTAAATTTAGGGCTCTTACCCTTTTAGACAAAACCTGTGGCGCAGCTAGCTTTAGTAAAAGTTAGCAGCGCCTAATTGTCGGATGACGAAATTGATGGTATGAGAACTAAGGGCTCTTTAAGGGCTCATTTAATGGCCCTAATAGAAATTTAGGGCTCATACCTTTTTCGTTAAAATCTATGAGTATCTTTCATACGGTGAAAGTACAGGTTACGTATGGTGGAAAGAACGGCTCATATATGGTGGAAACATCTACACAATAATGCCATAATGGTATGAGATTTAAGGGCTCTTCAAGGCCGAATTTAATGCTCCTAATAGAAATTTAGGTCTTTTGCCTTTTTAGTTAAAATCTATCTTTCATACGGTGGAAGTACGGGTTACGTATGGTGGGAAGCATGGGTCTCATACTGTTAAGATAATGTTAATTTGGTTACTTTAACGTCCAGATACTTTGAATTACCTTAAAAGCCCAGGAAATGAAAGGAAAAATCACCCAATGTCGCAAATAATTTCCATGTAGCTGAATTTTTCACAGATGGTAGAACACCTTTAGACATGTATTTTTACAAAAGTCCCCGGTTATCCCCCTTGTGCTTCCCCCGCCACCCCCTCTTCAATATAATTTTGCAAGTCTTTCGAAACAATAAAAAATGGTGGAACCTTTGGTGTAAAGATACGAAATGTTACAATTACCTTGGTTGGCGAAACGTACGTCGAGAGTGTTTGTTATGGTTTGGTGTTTTGTGGTAATTGTAACATTTCGAGTCTTTCGAAAGGCAGTTTCGAAATATCTCAGAAATGGTCGACTTAAACGATTCTTTCATTATGTAATGTTTTAAATAGGAATACATTTCCTACAATTTTCATTCCCACAACTTTTCTGTGATAACGGGCGTCTCTTATTAGGAGTTATTTTTAAAACTTAGTTATATTCACGTAATTTTCTTGAATGCTTTTTTATGTACTTTAAGGTGGTAAAAATACAATTTTGAAAAATTGATGGCATTTGTTTTTTACAGTCTTTTCAAAATCGCTCTTTACTCTGCCCCGCCCTGTACCTTATTAGTAGTGATCAGTGGCGGCGCGTGTTCCTTTAGGTCAGGAGGTCAATTTTATACCAAAAAAAAAACATTTTCTTTTAAATGTTTTAAGTCTATTAGGATAAAAATAAACAATAGAAATGGATGAATGGAAGAATGAATGGGACGTGAATGAAGAAGAATGAAAGAAGAATGGCTGAGGGTTTAGAAAAAAAAAAAAAAAAATTTGCAGAATAAATAGAAAAAGATTTAATTAATGAATAATAATAAATATAGAAAAAGGACGTGGCTAATTACGCAAATAAGCGTAGAAGCCAATTATATATATATTAAAAAAAAAAAGTCTATTAGACCGTTCTTGCACCATAGCGAGTCATTTGAATTTGAAAGCAGTAAACAAATGAAACAAAATGAATTGATCACTTCACACCCACAAATCCATTCAGATAATATTATATCGTACATTGAGTCTTTAAAATAACGATGCACTTCTTTTTTTTGGTCCTTACTAGTTTGTATTATTTTAAGTGATGGTCGTGGACAACCATATTTTGTAAACTCTAAACGTTTATCATAATTTAAATCATTATTAATTTTCAGATTTTTAATAGTTTGCACAACAGACATTTTTACATTGGTAAATAATAAATTTCTAATTGTTTAACCGTTGACAATAATAATATAATATTATGAACTATGAAGTTATGAACGTGCCAGAAATTTGTAGAGTGAGTCAAAAATATTAACCAATCGGCAATCAGCATTCATATGTCAGAGCGTCTGACGTCATAGGGCTGTTGCCCAAAACGATGATGTACGATGAACAGTTCATGTAGTTGTGTACGTCGTGTAGCGTAGCGCCCGATTGGTTCCGATTCGATAGCCATATTTCTGTACATCAGGACCCACAGTATGATTCTTTATTTTGATACATAATTGTATTTGATACAGAACTTAAGAATTAGGTATACTATTGCTTATGAGTATTCTGCATTTGTTGAAACAGAATATTTGGTTTTAATATTTTTTAAAATTTTATTTTCTAAATTCTAGATGTTTTTTTTCTTTTTTTTCATTTTCCATTTCCAGGGAGGTCATTGACCAATTGACCTAATGGAGGAGCCGCCACTGGTAGTGATCATGATTATTTTAAACAATTTTATTTTATTTGTTCATTTATATTGTATTTCAATTTATCAGGGATCATTAAGTCGTGCCTTTGGACTAAAAAAATCCGATCGTGATAAACAATCGCCTACTTCGAGTTCCGAAAGTTCATCGATCGTCAGTCGTATAAGTCCGCCTCCAGCTCACTATCGAACAAGCATCGGATCAACTCGTTCAGCCGGAGACTCTCCGATCTATGCTACTCCATACAACATTCGGTATTCCGGTGGATTCATTAATAACCTTATCGCCGAAAATACTTCTCCGGGAGATGAGAATTACGAAGTACCGTCAAATATATATCAGAAAAGTAATCTCAAGAAAGATTATTTAGATAACATCATTGATATTAAAAACGAACTGGATAGTTGTTCGAAAAATGATAAGCAAATCGGTGGTTTGACTAGTTTCTTGGGCGGAAGCTTACACAAAAGTAAACGGAATCATCGAAGAGTCAAAAGTATTAGCGACATTGACGCAGCTACTGTATCGCCGATTTAATTATACCTGCAGTACACTTTCGCCGAAAGGGCTTTAGAATGCCCGTGCATTTAGCAATGCTGTTGTTTACATGGCGTTGCTACGGTTCCTCTATTACAAGTCCCCAGTTCTCGGGTTCTAGCCCGACAGCTGGTAAAAGTGTCAATTGGATTTTCAATTTATTATTAAAAAAAAATAATGAATTGAAAGTATGAATTGGTGCTAGGCCCAAATAACCTTAGCTGTTGGTGGTCTTTAAAAACTCCTCTTTGGTGGGACAAGGGCTTTATACCTACCGTTTTTTTTTCAACTGCATTCACCTTTAGCCGAAGATATTGCCATGCGTTTAGCTACTAGAGCGCCCGCGGTGAGAGATGAAGCCAGGCACGTCATCAATAATATGCTAGTGAACGCCTGCTTGCCCGCAGACAGTGCCGTGTACACAAAACTGCACATTGGGTTTTATGACGTTAGGTACAATTTTGGCAAACTGCTATTCATGACAATAAACAGCCAATAGCAAGCTAGAAGGCGGGCGCAATGCATTCACGCTACTGTGACGCGGTGGCTTCATCTTTCGCCGCGCGAGGTCTACAGATTATGGACAGTCTATTAATTCAAATTATTCTCTGATATTTTTTAAGTATGATTTTTCAAACAGAGCTGTAAGATTGTACAAGCTACTAGTAGCTGAACACCCGTATATTATTATTATGATACTACAAAACAGTGGCGTGCTACTTCAATTGGTAAATATATGTAGTACGTCAAATAATATTGAACTGTTAGAATTCTTATAATAAGTATATGGGCATAATAAAAAATAGTAAATACCATTTTGAAATGTTATTAATAAAAAACTGAAGACAACTCTCGTATCGTTATTGCAATTGTTAAATCGTCTTATTTTTGTTTTTAAATAAACAAGGGTCATTGTGAAAACAATCGCAGACCCTATACTAGATGTTTATAAGACAATAAGAGCTTTAACGAAAATTTTATAGAATCGTTATTAATAACAGGCATGGGACATAAGTATTAATTAAACAATCATTTAAAAGAACTATTTTTGCCAGTGTCTACAAATATTATAGGTAGGTATTCCTGATATTTGTAAAGAAATTATAGGTAATTGTTGTGTCAGAGTAATTTTCCAGAAAAGATTTTGTTTTCTGGTAAGTATATGATTAATTTTAAGTTAAGACGTTAGAAAAAATTAAAAATACTCGTGTACTTAGGTATAATTTATGTATTGTACGTAATTAAATTATAACGTTTTTTTATTAAGTGCAATCGTAACAGCTACATGGATTATTTGATGATCAAAATTCATCGAATTTTGATCATTAAATAATCTGTCGTTATCATTTGTACTGTTACATAACCTTAGTTTTATTATTTAGTATAGAAGTAGCGTTTCTATTCTGAAGACAAAGAAAGAACCAGTTGAAAATGTGATTATCAATTAACATCCAAGGAAAAATCAGTATACCTATAGGTAAATATTATTAATTATGGTATTTATCGGATAACCTATAACTGTCAAAACCTGTGAAGTTGTTTTTTCTACATTAAATAATAATGGTTGAGTGAAAAATTCTTTCATCTACAAGCGTCGACAGAATTAACAAAAAATGTACCTACTACAATTAATAGATTTTGAA
This sequence comes from Mongoloraphidia duomilia, assembly GCA_039654895.1. Classification (NCBI taxonomy): domain Eukaryota; kingdom Metazoa; phylum Arthropoda; class Insecta; order Raphidioptera; family Raphidiidae; genus Mongoloraphidia; species Mongoloraphidia duomilia. The sequence continues at coordinate 4,154,667 of CM077524.1, forward strand.
ACGAATAATGACCAATTTGGCAGTTGCGCGAAGCTTAATGTAAGTTTTCTTTTAAATATTTAATGTTTCGTAAATAAATAAATAACCAAAGATTTTTTTATCTATTGATAATATTTTTTATATCAGTAAAATCTGTAGAAAGAAAGGCTTTATTTGCACAATAAATTCTGTTATGTTAATTTTGTTTCTCTAGCACGGTTATTATAAGCACAGAACGCTTTCATTTATTTACAGGCAGGATTGGTTTAAAATAAATTTTATAAAATTCTAGAATCAGTGAAAACAGTTTCTCAGTTGTTTTTTCATTTTAAAACAAAAACATAACCATTAACCATATTAATCGAAAATAAGCCTGCTCGATAATAATTTTACATTCCATGTAAATCTCGGTTTTGATACTGTTTTTACAATATATTATATAGATACAGGGTGTTTCTTAAAAAACGTCTCCATTGGGATCAGACTGTCAAATAGGCATATGACATCTGGTCACCTAGAAACAGACTGTTTTGAAGAAAGTTCACGTGTTGTCTGTTAAATGAAAGCAAGGGTGGGGTAACCGACCAATCATAAACGAGAATGTCTGCTAGTGTTTCTAAAATGATTTCGTTTATTTTTTAGGTTATAATTGAAATTGAATAATAAATAGCAGAGATGGCTTCAGGAAGCACCCTGTATTAATTTACCAATTTTTTTAAAATATTTCATTACATTTATTGTATATTAATTTTTATATTATGTAATTATAAGAAATATTTATTAAGTATTTTTAACTGAAATGAGACCAAAGATATTATTTATTTAACTTGAGATGTCGAGAAAATCTATGCTTACTGTTACTTAGAAAACACTTTCTGAATCGGTAGCTTAAGGACCCCTATCTACGACTACATAAATATACGATTATAAAATATTCTTTCGTAAATAGTAAATATTAATTCATTCGATATTTTTCTCATTCCATACAACCTCTAAAATACCATTGAAAATATATTTAAAGTACTGATTCCTTGTAGAAAAATTTAAAAAAAATTGAATGGCACTTTGAGTATCATTTGTTTTTAAATAAAAATGATGGCGGTTTATTAATTATTCAGTATTTTGACTTTAACAATTTCGTACCTACCTAATTAGTATTCGTACAAAGTAACATAATATGGATAAGTAATAAAGTTGATTTCTAGCTCGAATTATCGAACCTCTATTTTCGTTTTTTAAAGGTATATTGTACAGCCAGTGTGCTAAATACATCTTTATTCAACACATGCACGCTTTTATTGTTTTTTCGTACTTGTTTTGCGGACCTTAAATAGCCGTTTATTGACTAGTGATCATTATATAACGCTTTTCAGTGCTATAATTGTTCATTATGTAACTAGTTACATAATGATCTATTATGCAATGCTTTTCAGTGCTATGATGAAAAACAGTTACATAATGAACCATTATGTAACTGTTTTTTTAATTCAATTAAAGTCTAAAACCATGCATGTGTTATATAAAGTATAGTGTGCAACGCGTGTGCTAAATCATTATGCGTCAGGCGCGATGTTTTCAGCACTCGTATGCGGCTCACGATGTACACTCGCCAAGGCTCGTGTGCACTCACCTACTACTCGTGCTAAAAACATCAGCACTCGTATTCGACTCGCGATGCACACTCGCCAAGGCTCATGCGCGCTCGCCTACTACTTGTGCTGAAAACATCGCGCCTGACGTATAAAAATGTATTTAGCACACTAGTTACACAATATGCTGTTATGCGTCAGGCGCGATGCTTTCAACACGCGTAGTAGAGGCGAACGGACCAAAGGCTTGGCGAGTGCGCATTTGCGAGTCGCATACGAGTACTGAAAACATCACACCTGACGCATAAAAATTTAGAACATGCGTTGCACACTATACTTTATTCAACACATGCATGGTTAGAACTTTTTTGAATTAATGTCAAAAATCGCAGATTCACTGACAGCAGTACATCTCATAATAAAAACTTTGACCTTGATACAACATTTTTTTACTTCGTTGTCAAAGTAAGCATATTTCGTTATAGAATCAAAAAGAGGTACTTACATAATGGTTCATTATGAAACGGGTTTTTCAAATGTTTTTTATTATAGCATCAAAAGCGTTTCAAAATGGATCAGGATGTCACCAGTTGACAAACGGCTATTTAAGATCCGCTTTACAGACACGAAACCGGAAAAAAAACATTAAAATCGTGCGTGTTGAATAATAGTATATTGTGTAACTAGTGTGCTAAATACATCTTTATACGTCAGGCGCGATATTTTCAGCACAAGTAGTAGGCGAGCACACACGAGCCTTGGCGAGTGTGCATCGCGAGCCGCATACGAGTGCTGAAAACATCGCGCCTGACGCATAAAGATTTAGCACACGCGTTGCACACTACTTATACTTTATATAACACATGCATGGTTTTTAAATTTAATTGAATTAAATAAACAGTTACATAATGGTTCATAATGCCACTGTTTTTTCATTATAGCACTGAAAAGCGTTGCATAATGGATCATTATGTAACTAGTTACATAATTATTTTAATTTGTAAATCTGGCAGGCTAACAGACAAATAATGTCCAGTAACAAGCCTGCACACGGTATTACAACAAATTCACATTTGCAGCACAGTAGCTACATTACAAAACATATGACAAAAAAAAATAATGAACCATTATAGCACTGAAAAGCGTTACATAATGGTCACTAGTCAATAAACGGCTATTTAAGGTTCGCAAAACAGATACGAAAAAACACTAAAAGCGTGAATGTGTTATATAAAATATTTAACGGGACAAAATATACAAGAGTTAAGACTTACGTTAGGTCACACGATACGCGCAGGCGTCGTCGTCGAAGCCTGGAATGAAGTAGAATTTTAATTTCTAGACTCTTGTACAAAATACAGTGAAATAGCATACAAAATATGACAATAAAAATCTGTCATTTAAGAAACGCTTCTGCAAATCCGCAAAATTCGTTTTATTTTATGAAATAAATGTTACCAAGAAGACACCAAAGCAGTATGTCATAATTATTGTTGTGAAATTATTATAGCACCTAATATATTATTGTTTTTATTCTATTTATTTGTAACAAATTATTTTTGTTTTGTATTTATATGTATGACAATGAATATATAAAATAAAAATGTAAAAGAAAGTACTCTTTCATTAAAATTTCTTCACCATTCTCTGTAATAATTATAATAATTTCAAAATACAGTTGAACTATTATAAGTCGAACTTCCATCTTGACCTCTATAAATAGACTGCTAGTCTGAGTTGCGATATCCAATTTCCGTTAGAAAGAAAATTTCAAAATCTGAGGAATTATTCTGTCTTCAGTCTTCGTCACGCTCGTTAGGCCCTACAAAGTGTGCCCTTCAAATTTTGAAAACAGAGGCACGTTGTCCGCGTCGCAACTTGAATATAACCATAGCGACCAGATACTAATTCCAGTTAGAAATAAAATTCCGAATCTGAGTAAATGTTCTGTCTTTGTCAAGCTCATTTAGGTCCTAGAAAGTGTGCCGTGCAAATTTTGAAAACAGAATCACTGTCAGTGTCGCAACTTTGATATAACCATAGCGACTAGATGATAACCGACAAAAAACGTCAGAGAGAGATAGATGCTTTCCTTGGTATTCATGGGTAAGTTCGGTTTTGCGCTCAGATTGATCTGAGTGCTCTAATGCGTTCGAATTTAACATTTATATGCTCTGAAAAATCTCTATCCTGCGTTCGGGTTTGCGTCCATTACCCACAATTAGGAAGTTTTCATTGGACGAAAATACTGATTATAATACTGTCACATCATTATAATAAAGATAACTTTAAAAATTCTGGAAGAATTATTTTGATATCTCTAATTTCAACGGAGATATTCAATTTCTTGTACGTGGGGTCGCAACAAAACTGATTTTTGAATATGACGTCACGCGGTACAAGTTTGCTGTTTTTTAGCTTTGTGCGTAATTAGAACCTAACTATTTTGTTGTAAAATTAACTGTCAAAAATTTAAATATGTCAATATTTTCCGTCATCAACTGGGTTGTTTTTAGTGTTTCCATAACTAATTGTAATTGTAATTGTATTTTAAAGACCACCAACAGCTAAGGTTATTTGGGCCTAGCACCAATTCATATTTTCAATTCATTATTTTTTTTTTTTTTTTTTTAATAATAAATTGAAAATCCAATTGACACTTTTACCAGCTCTCGGGCTAGAACTCGGGAACTGGGGACTTGTAATAGAGGAACTATAGCAACGCCATGTAAACAACAGCGCCGCTACACTCTCGGCTATTCTCAAGCCCGTTTCCATAACAATTTACGAGTTTATAGAACGAGATTTATCGGAAGTTACCATGTTAAATTACCACACATACAAACTGAAAATAACTTTTAAAAATATCGTGCCGCGTGACGTCACCCGGACTGAAAACGGAATTTCTTGGAGAATTGTCAAATTCAACTTTGAAGTAGCATAACTTTGTTGTTTTTAAAGATATTTCAAAAATTCTTCCGCCATTAATTTTATAATTTTTAGAACTATGATTTAGACCAAAAAAATAAAAAAGGGAAACTTCCCAATTCAATTCAATTCTACATAAGTTTAACTGTATTTAACTGACAAATAAAATAATTAAATTATATATTTCAGAACAGTTTATTAAAAAAGGTTGTACAGGTTTAATATTAAAACACTATCCTAATTATCGGTTGTATTATGTAATATATAAATCATTATATAAATAATATAATATTGTGTAGCAAAACTTTTACAGGGATGTAAGTAAAGTAAGTTTTTCGTTTAATTGCAGTTGAGTTTTAATAAGTTGTGATAAGGTAATAACCATGAGAAGATCTTTAACATTCGAATTGAACATATCAGCGAACTGTTCTTGAGTCATATGCGGTACGGAATGTACCAAATCTAATAAAGCTCGTCCGACTGCATTATCGGGTGGAACGCGTCCAGCCAATACGTCTTCGACATACAACAGAACTTGATCGAGCAAACTTCCCAGCTTTCCGCTTGCCTCGGCGACTTGAGCCAAATCTAGCATCGGCTGTACATTTCTAGCTCTAGAACCAGGTGCCATAGTTTTCGAACATAGTTGCATACCGACTATTTCAGGTGAATAACAAGCAATCTCGACACTAACTGGTGTAAACATGCATCCTAATTTCCCTTTAGGAACTCCTAACGAAACGCATACGTATGCTTTCAAACCCATTCGGGATCCTTGAAGACTCGTATCCAATGTGAGATGAACTGGGTTGTTGCATTCGCGTGAATAATACTCGTGAATCACAGAACTATGATTGGTTACTTCGTTACCGGTGGCCCACCAACCGACAATGTTTTCGGATGAATTTACACGCCGATTCAAGTCATACACGTCCATCGCATAGTTTAATTCAGCTTCGACTTGGTCGTCATATTCTTTATGTGGTACACAAAAACAATTTGTCACCTCAGCCACTCCTTTATCAGAATTACCGAGTAAAGTGCCAATTACACGGTGTGATTCGGCATTCCGTCTTTCGTATGCGTCAACGATTTGAAATAGAACCACAGGGTGAACCTTCACGATTAAATTTAATGCCATGTTGTTAGTTGTCACTTAAAACCTTAAAACGAAATAATTGACATTAACAACCAAATGAAACAATAAATATTAATAACATTTACTAACCTCTTTTTAACATATGGCACTTGCCCAATCTACAAAAATGGCTGCACTGATTTCAGATCTGCCAACATTAGAATGTAAACTTCCCAATATATAAAAATAACATCAAGGAATATTTGAATTAATTTATGACTGTATGACACAATAAATGTAAATATATTTATTGCAGAAATGTCGAATATGCTTAATAATATATGTTTTGGTTGTTTTCTATTGTCAATTTGACTTTAATTTGTTGCAATAATGTGTTGGCACTTTAGAAATAATGCGGCATTGTTCCAATCGATTTTATCAAAATCCCCCAAACAAACTGAAATGAAAATACTGAAATCCCTATCTGTTCGTTTATCACATTCGCATTCGTGACTGACATTCAAGATGGTCGCAATTATATTGGCAAATTTATTTATTAAGATTTAATTTTGTATAAAAATTGTGACAATGTATTCACTGAAATGTAAACGGTTGTGTATAGTAGGTAAACTTAGTTCGAATTAGATTATCTGTGATATTGGTGATGGCCGGGTATGACGAAGTAAATAAAGTCAGGGAAGCATTGAAGGTCGTACAGCCCATGATTGATATTTCTGCAGACCGTTTGAATGGTCTAAGAACACAATGTGCAACAAGTGTAGATCTTACCAGGCAGGAGATCAGGACTTTGGAGGTAATTATTATTTTCGATAATCAGATAATTTTCATCGACAACCAGAACTTACATTACTATTTATTCGACAGGGAAAGCTATTGAAAATGTTCGCTCGCCAACTCGTTATCAAATCGAAACTTAAAGGCGATGCTGCAAAAGTATTTCGAGATGTCCCGTCAGTGAAACAGTGGCTTCAAGTGGTTGGCCTACAAAAAGATTCTATTGAAGGTATTTGTGAAAAAGTGGATTCGCTGGAAACACTCCAAGAAAAAAGTGATCATGAGCTTGCAGTTATCCTGAAAGAACGACAAGCAAAACCTGATGAATTTCGACGTTTGTGCCATGCCCTCTTTAATCTGAAAAGATACACGGGTGAGTTACATCATTGTTTTCTTTTTTAGACCAAATTGGGAAACAATGAGTTATTATATTTTAATGGGTTTGTGTATTTGAATACTAATTATGTTTAGACAATAATTTTGATTAGTTAATATTTTTGCGACTGAAATGACGCATATGAAAGACTGACGTCTCGGGGAAAACCACACCGTGTTTTCAATTATGGTATTTTTAAAAAATATTTTCTCGTTTTTTAAGTATACTGATTTTGTAAAAAAATAGCATTATTTTTTTGATGAAATTATGTTTTGAATGAAAACTGCATACCGTGTAATTATTAGTATGAACCTACTGTAGAAGCTCGAAAACGTTAACAGAATAAAACTAAGGGTCTTCAATGTAACAAATGTGTTCACACTTAACGAGAGTCTGATGTTTATTGCTAATTTGTATAAGACAAAAACAAATGCAATTTTTGTTACTAATGAAAATAAATTCAGAATTTATTTATAACAAACAAAAATTCGAGCACTGCCAAGCTTACCTTTTTTCCGAAGAAATTTGCCTCATCTTTGAACCTCGTAACTTCGGTCTGAATAACACTAGGTCTCAAATTTTCTGGATAGGGCATATTTATATACAGGGTGAATTTTAAATGCCGACTTTTAAAATTAAGTTCGCTATGAAATTTTAATTTATTTTTCAAACGAAGAATCTTAACAGGGGTGACAATAATAAAATATCCAAGTGTGCAAGCTTTCACGGCCGGCATTGTTCAAAGTCTTCATGGTTTCCGGGCTTGTAGGCCGTGGTCCGGTGGTATTTCTACCTGACGTTTCGTCTACAACTGCGGTAGACATTCTCAAAGGCGATGTGGCAGCGGTCGAAGTGTCCTCCTTGGCGGCTCACAGGTCAGTGTGTCGGTGACTGGTGTTCTCCCTTCTTTTATACCTAGTGCCAGTGTGTTCTCTGTTCGGTCGTAGTCCGTCTCTCTGCCATTGGTCAACTGCGCAGTGTGTAGTGGTGGTGAGTTCTCTACTCGGTCGTATCCCGTCCTTGTACGATTGGTCATTGGTTTTGTATATCGGAGTGCTGGTGTCCAGGTTTTACTGAGATTGAGGCCTTCATCTTTTCGGTTGAAATTCTGTGTGTGTTTATGTATTTCTATGGCCTCTCTGTAAATACATAAACACACACAGAATTTCAACCGAAAAGATGAAGGCCTCAATCTCAGTAAAACCTGGACACCAGCACTCCGATATACAAAACCAATGACCAATCGTACAAGGACGGGATACGACCGAGTAGAGAACTCACCACCACTACACACTGCGCAGTTGACCAATGGCAGAGAGACGGACTACGACTGAACAGAGAACACACTGGCACTAGGTATAAAAGAAGGGAGAACACCAGTCACCGACACACTGACCTGTGAGCCGCCAAGGAGGACACTTCGACCGCTGCCACATCGCCTTTGAGAATGTCTACCGCAGTTGTAGACGAAACGTCAGGTAGAAATACCACCGGACCACGGCCTACAAGCCCGGAAACCATGAAGACTTGAAATAATAAAATAATTTTCCTACAAAACTTGCTTATTTTTTAAGGAACTTTTTAGCAATACCACTTTTAACCTATCGTGGGATTAAACATTATGGAGTTCTGGACATTTTGGAGCAAACTATTCAGGCTGCTGACCTTTCCGAAATATAACAATACCACCATTCGATTCTTTATTACGGCTTTTATAATAAAATTTTTTGACCCAACTCTCTACGACTAACCGTTATTGAAAAAAAAAAATACAGATACGGGTTGTCTGATTCACCTGTATATTCTAAAGAGCTTTTTTTTGTAGAGTGTAAGGTTTTGCTGACCATTTTCATGATTTCATCTCCTTTGGCGTATATTGAGTAAATGGTAGAAAGGAGGTGACTCTTGAACCATTGTTATGCTCTTCTAATATAATAATAATGAATGGTTTTGCAACACATGTATAAAATGGTACAACATATCGTGTGTCTAGTCGGGCTACGTAAACCATGATAATTAATTTAGTTAAGTTAGTCATGTGTATTCTATCTTTGTCACGCTACTCATTTTCTTATGTTTTCCTTGTTGCACTCATTACTTTTCTATGTATTCAATCCTGTGATACACTCTGTATATCGTACGACTGTAATATAATATATTTGAACTAGCACGAAAAATATTATATTCCATACGGCTTTAGATAGGAGGTGTGCATAAAATATTTTATATACAGCTTCAAATATTTTATGCACGTATGTCGTCGCCCGGATACAAAACTAGACACTGACTCCGTGCTGTACTGACCCAGCACTTGACTTCACACTGAGCGTCTCAACTGTGCGTTCACGCTGTATTTATCTCTGTGCGGTATTGTTCTGGAATCACTGGAACATTCGAGAATAGTGATTTTTCTCGAACATTTATATACAGGATGGATCATTACACATTGTCATATACAGGGTAGATCATTACACATTGTCGTATACAGGGTGGATCATTACAATATGGTGTTTCCATGGTTCTTCCATTATAAGCCGAGATCTGGTAAAAGTTATTTATTAATGATAATAAATTGAAAATATGGATCGGTACTAGGTCCAAATTGACCGTAGCTGTTGGTGGGCTTAAAAAAAAATGAATGAATCGAGTTTAAAAGTGTTAATAAAATCAATTTCCATGTTTAGATATTTTGAAACGCGAAGACAATGCCGTCGAAGAGCCGAGCGATCTGGCTCTGTACTGGGACTCATGGGACAGACATCACAAGCATCGTACGGGAGGCAGTCTTTCACCTCATGTGTCCCGCAGCAATAGACAGTACATTACTACAAATGAAGACAGTAACAGCGTTTCGCAGCCCCTGAACAATCACGATCAAAACAGTAGCGATAGTTCATCGATGTCATCGATCGCGTCGTCTTTCATTCAGTCGCCGCCCCCGACTCCCCCTGTTAATTCTAAAACTAAAGGCGGAGACAAGCAGAAGTTCCCCAGTACCCCGCCGCCACACAAAAAGCACCATACCAGCAGCATCGTAACAACGGCTGTACTGGTGCCGGGTTCATATCCGCTCACCAAATCGAAGTCACATGAGTCTCAGTTGTCCGGGCGTGTGCCTGAAAATGGAGATACGCCCAGGTAAAATTTGTCGCTGTTATATTTGATTAGGGTTTCCCCATAAAGTTTTGCTAACTGGCTGGCATTGTGAAATAACCGAGTTGAGACACTTAAGTAGCTAATTTTAGATATTAGAAATAGTAGGTACTACTGGATGTTGATTTTTTTTTTTTCGATCCATAGTATTGGGATCCGTCAAATGGGTGGAGCTTAAAAAACATGGCGCAAAGGGGGGGAAATTTTATATACGGGGTATACTTTTGCGTGTAATTTTGTGATTTTCAAAGTGATAAGAAATAATAAATATAAGTGTAATTTGCAATTGGGCCGGTACGAATCCTAAACAAAGGAATTTCGTTGAAGGAGAACGGATTCTCAAAGCCGGACATATTATCAAATGTGTGAAAAAAGCAAGATAACAAAGCTGTCAAAAGTAGTAATCTATACGGCATATTGCTTAAAAACATCAAAATTAAAAGAAAATCTCCACGAAATTAATTATCCATTCAATGCTTCTTTAAGGCAGGGTTAGGTGAATAATGTAAACACATAACTGCAACATAATATTATGTTCTATTGTAATAAGTAGGTAAGTTACTAACCTCAAAATATTTGTATACAAAGTTAATCGTATAAATTTGTCAATCATCAAATGATTTTACTATTGTAGTACAGTATGATAATAAGTACATCTTATTATTAATATAAAATATTTTTTTAATTCATAAATACAGTTCTTCCACATTTCATTAGAAAATAATTCGCTGTAAAGTAAGTTTTACAAGGCAATAACTGACAGTGTTTAATGCCATGATATTAGAAAACGTCGCGAATTCCATTTTCGATAAGCTTTTTGTTTATTTTACTTGTTTTATATTTGTAATAAACAATTTCACGATAAATTTGCACTGTTAGCATGTAAAATTTTCCCTCGTTTTGAGTACAATTTTGTGCCACCAGATGTCATATGCTCATTTGACGGATCCCAATAATAAATATTTTATTTAATACTTCTGTGCAATATAAACTTATTAGTTACCTATTCCTATTCTTTGAATAAATATTGTATGTGCATTTTTACTTATCGAAAAAGTACTTCATACAAATAAATTTCGAAATTTATCCATTCTTACAACACGTGTTTCCGCTCATTTTTAAAATGATTGCTCTGAAGATGGTTATATCTGTTTGCTTGCTCGCTTTCCTTGGAGATCATAGAGCGTGCTCGATCTCCTCCAGACGAGAAGGAGAGATATCTTTCAGAGCATATAAATGTTAAATTCGAACGCATTAGAGCACACGGATCGATCTGAGCGTAAAACTGAACGTACCCTGTATAACTCCATAAAAAATAAAACACCTGCTAAACTGGAATTTTATCAATACTTTTTAGTTTGGACCTACAAGTGTCTGGTGCTCGTCGAGGACGATTACCAACAGAACCGGGGCCAACAAATCATTGCGGTTCCGACAAAACGTCGAGTACGTTTAGCACCAGCCCAATGACGAGTCCTCAAAATTCCAGTCCAACGCAAAAGCATTCGGTATCGATCATATCATCTCACAGCAGTCCGATTGTTCTGAGTCCCACATCGGTAACAAATCCCAGTGGCATTTCTAGTCCAACAAATATAAGCGCCAGCCCGTTAACTATGAGCCCCGGTCCGATAAGTCCGAAAGTCATTTCTCCCGGTACACCGAACTCGGCGACCCCGGTTCACAAAACCCCTAGCCCATTAACACCCGGTCCGTTCACGCCCCGTCATACCCCGAGTCCGAATACTCCTAATGCGTGTTCGACTGTTAGTCCGATGGGATCTAGTCCCGTTGTAGTCAGCCCCGGTTCGCTTAGTCCGATTCCCGGTAGCCCCATTCCATTAAGCCCGATCGTTGTAAAAACGAGCGTTGTCCTGAATTCCATTACCACTCCGATAACGCCCGGCGGTCCGAATGTTCCAAACTCGAGTCCCATTACGCCTCATAGTACAAACTCAACAAATGTGAGTCCTGTTAAATCACCTGGGACTCCACTCAGCGACAGTGGAGACAACAATTGTTCACAAAGTAAGTTTTTGAATTTATGAAAATTATTTCTATTTTAAAATTACGCCTATAGCAAACCTTAGAGGACCGCTTAAAACAGCTCGTTATAACCAAAGTTACAAACACAACTCTGCAAGCAAAGATTATTAAAATAAAAACAAGAAATGAAATAGTATATTCCATTACAAGGGACGAATTCAGATAAACGATATTCCGTATACAATTAAATCATTTTCTAAATTAACTGGTAAGGTAAATTTTTTTTAATCGGACATCGCTTTACAGTTTCGACAAACATCAGCATAACACTCGTGTCTCCTCACCATAAACAAGCGCCGACCAGTCCCGACGGAACATCTCATTCTATGCGGCACACGATCGCCCACCGGTTCGTCAAAATGTATCGGATGATTGCAACGTGCAACTATTGCGACAGACAGATTCTATTCGTGACGGGCCTCAAGTGTCGAGAGTGCAAGTACAAGTGCCATCGTGAATGCGAGAGCAAAGTACCGGCTTCGTGCGGTTTACCTAACGACCTTGTCAGAGTGTTTATGGAAGGTAACGTGCACCGGATTTTTTACAATGCTTTTATTAACTTACTTTCTCTCTTGTTGTTGTATTTTGGGAAAAATATCGTAATCGATATTTTATAACTGCGCCCCCTTGCACACACAAGTTTATTAAAATTTCTTGCAGGCTCAGAAAAAGTTATTTTACTCTTTTTAGTACATTTATAAAAGCATTGTTTTTAAAAGTTTTTTATATTATTTTATTTATTCAATACAGCTGTCATATTAAATAAAGATGTCCCCCAGGGGGACATTGGGATGTAGATATTATCGCATTCCAATGTTCTTTGGGAATTAGCGCTCCCAGGGGCCCGAGCTCGTACCAGTCGGTTTGTGTATGCCGGCTGGCGGATTTTAATACACAAATATGTTATATTTTGTTGTGTTGAAGACGTTAATGACCTGAGTTGTCGACGCGTGTATAATCTATAATAAATTAAATAAAGATGTGTGATATCAGCTCGTTCTGATTCTATTTTCAGCATCTTCTACCCAATCTCCGAACCCGGGTGCGACTCCGATGCCGTCGCCAATACATTATCATCCGAATAACAACAGTTTACGACCATCGCTTAAGCCGGGCAAAAAAAAATCTCATCCACACCCATCTGTTTCGGTTGCACCGTTTGTCGTAAGTATAATTCGAAATGTCTTTCGATTTAGATTCGAAATTGGTTTTATGAGAAAACTATTAAATTTATCTGAAATATTTTGTTACAGGGTCCGGATTCAAGCTCCAATACATCGAGCTGCAATAGTTCAACTCCTTCTAGTCCTGCATTGGTGTCGGTTCATACACCAATTTCCAATAAGACTCATTTTCATTTTCCAGGTTTGTATTTTTTGTAGTTTTCCAGATATTAAAAAAATTAGTTTTTTTTTTTTAAGACATTTCAACACCTTGTATCTCGCTTAGCTGGCATTTTTGGGCATACATTGATTAGGGCTTTTCGCATTATTACTTCCCACCCTACTATGGTAGGGAAGTAATGGATTTAGTCCGAAAAAAATATTTCGAGATTTTAACAGATCTTCAAGTTTTGAGACCCTAGCAACCGTTTAAGATCATTTTCTGACTGATGTCTGTATGTGTGTGTATGTGGTCAATTTTTCGCCTTCGATATCGTAAAAACGGAACAACATACGGCCATGCCGATTGTTCTATTGTGTTTATCAGCCTTTAACTTAGATCTGATTAGATTTTGAGTCAAATCGGTTCAGTGGATCCTGAAATATTAAAAAAAAACGTTCTTAATGGCACGTATTAACATAGGTAAAAAAATATAAATGAATTCTAGATGTTATAATATGAAAAAAATGTAAATATTTTTTTTCTCTAAAATGTATACTTAGTTTTCGAGAAAAAAAATATTTTACTAAAAAAAGAAAATTGTACGTAAATCAAGGTAACCATGATTTTTGCTATATTACTAGCCATCAGTAGATCACCAAACAAAAAAGAGAGCCATGCTTTTTTTCAAAGAATAAAAAAAGAGTGTTTATTTTTTGCAAATATTTACTAGGTGGGAAGTATAGGACTGGTCATCAGTCGAATTTTTTTTAAGTATTCTATCTACTCTTGAAGTTCGTTACACTCGTTATAGATCACCCGGCATATAGATCAGTGATTTTAACAGATTGACTGCCGATCACTCCACGCGAGCAATGAGCGAATTATTCATTCATAAATGTATTTTACTGACAAATAAATTACAGCTACAAATTAATTGTTGTTCTATACAGAAGTGGAGAGAGGTAGAACACTGCTCGAAACTCATCCAATCGAAGAATTGGCCGAAACTCGCACTTCCAACGATAGCGACAAAACCGTGTCGGTATGCGGTTCGGGTAGCGGAGGATCGGCCAGTACCGATTCGGAACGAACTCCCGTGCGAGTCGACTCTCAAGAGAGCCAGGTGTCCGACAGTGAAACCGTTAATGAACGCGACGGACAGAAATGGCCTCGTCAGAATAGTGTAAGTTGCTTTGAAACGCTGTTTGTTTATGTGAAAACAAAGAATAGTTAGGGTTCAAAAAGAAAAATGGAACCATTATAGGATCACTCGTTTATCCGTCCGTCTGCCTGTCTGTCTGTCATATTTCAGCTTGATACCTACCCTTATTTAGTCTAGGCCAGGAATGGCGAACCTTTTCACATCTACGTGACAATTTTTTTCAAAAAATGTTGAATGTTGCCATGACGTGCCAACAAGCACCTTAAGAAATTCACTGGACAAGAAAATTATCCAAACGTAGATAAAAAGAATCATTTCGATAATGCATTGTGTGTGATGAAACTTTCCTCGACTTGTGTGATCTTTTTCTGTGTAGGTCAGGAATTTGTTTTTGTGTGAGTACAATCTAATATTTTACATGACAAAGAATTTTACAACGACATTAGACTGTTCCTGGTTGTATCTAAAAATCAAATTTATAGATACAATATCGGAAAAACATTATCAATCCAGCCTTAATACTGACAGCATCGATATATATTTTTACAGCAAATATCGATGCGCGAATGGGATATTCCGTACGACGAGTTGAAAATCGGTGAGCCGATCGGCAAAGGTCGTTTTGGAATTGTTTACCGCGGCAATTGGCACGGCGATGTCGCCATAAAAGTGTTGAATACCGACTATCTGGACGACGACAAGGCGCTCGAAGCGTTCAAAAGCGAGGTCGGCACCTTTCGTAAAACGAGACACGAGAATCTTGTTTTATTTATGGGCGCGTGCATGAAATTGCCCCAGTTGGCGATCGTTACCAGTCTCAGCAAGGGCATGACCCTCTACACGCACATTCATCTGCGGAAAGACAAGTTTACGATGAACAAGACGACCATAATTGCTCAACAAATATCGCAGGGCATGGGCTATTTGCATGCTAGAGGCATCGTTCACAAAGACTTGAAGAGCAAAAATATTTTCCTTGAAAACGGAAAAGTCGTTATTACCGATTTCGGCTTATTTAGCGTTACCAAATTGTGCTATGCTAACGGGTAAGTGAAATTTTGAATTTCGTACGATCCACTCCAAAAATTTGCGTGAAAGGATATTAGTATTACAAAGGGATTTGATCCAAATGTTGGACACAAGAGAAGTTGCGTAAAAATCAGGGTAATAAATGAAAAAACCGGTTGATTTGTGAGTCAGAATTAGGAAGTTTTCATTAGACGAAAATACTATTATGATACTGTCACATCATTATAATAAAGATAACTTTAAAAACTCTGAAAGAATTATTTTGATATCGTTAATTTCAATGGAGATATTCAATTTCTTGTACGTGGGGTCGCAAACGAAACTGATTTTTGAATATGACGTCACGCGGTACAAGTTTGCTGTTTTTTAGCTTTGTGAGTAATTAGAACCTAAGTTACTTAGTAACTATTTTGTTGTAATACAGACTTTTCTATTTATTAACTTCCCACTGGAAGTTATTGTAATGGGTCCGAAAATCGAAATCAAAAAGGAAAAAAAATTTTTATGTTTCAAGGTCACTACACTATTTTTACACTACTTTTAGAAAGATGTCTGTGTGTGTGTGTGTGTGTGTGTGTGTGTACGTACGTACGTACGTACGTATGTGTACATTTCTTTCAAAGATGAAATCTCGAGAACGAAAAATGATATCGACTACGTTAGGGTGCCAATCGACGCGTATTAACGTAAATATGATCTGAAAGAAATTTTTTCAAAATCGGTTCAGCCGTTCTTTTTTCTTAACCAAATAACCTCCAAAAAAGTAGATTTTACACAATATCTCGCGAATAAAAAATTATATCGACTTCGTAAGGGTGTCAATCGAGGCGTGTTAACGTCATTTTGATCCGACATAAATTTTATAAAAATCGGTTCAGCCGTTTTTTTTTTTTTTTTTTTTTTTTTAAATTATTGATGTTTTAATGATTGAAAGGATTACTTTTCTGTGTAATATCTAATTTAATTATTATTATTAAATATTTATCAAACTGGGAAGTTCGTCGTGTGGACCTCAAGGGTCGCACTTTAGTCCTAATAAACGACCCACCTCACGGCTTGTATTAAATTAAATTTAACTGTCAAAAATTTAAATATGTCAATATTTTCCGTCATCAACTGGTTTGTTTTTAGTGTTTCCATAACAATTTACGAATTTATAGAAAGAGATTTATCGGAAGTTACCATGTTAAATTACCACACATACAAACTGAAAATAACTTTTAAAAATATCGTGCCGCGTGACGTCACTCGGACTGAAAACGGAATTTCTTGGAGAATTGTCAATTCAAACTTTGAAGTAGCATAACTTTGTTGTTTTTAAAGATATTTCAAAAATTCTTCCGCCATTAATTTTATAATTTTTAGAACTATGATTTAGACCAAAAAAATAAAAAAGGGAAACTTCATAATTGTCAATCTTTATTATTATGAATCATATAGAAATTAATAACAAGCCGTGAGGTGGGTCGTTTGTTAGGACTAAAGTGCGACCCTTGAGGTCCACACGACGAACTTCCCAGTTTGATAAATATTTAATAATAATAATTAAATTAGATATTACACAGAAAAGTAATCATTTTAATCATTAAAACATAATTATTATTTATTTTTAACAATAATTAAAAAAAAAAAAAAAACGGCTGAACCGATTTTTATAAAATTTATGTCGGATCAAAATGACGTTAACACGCTTCGATTGACACCCTTACGAAGTCGATATAATTTTTTATTCGCGAGATATTGTATAAAATCTACTTTTTTGGAGGTTATTTGGTTAAGAAAAAAGAACGGCTGAACCGATTTTGAAAAAATTTCTTTCAGATCATATTTACGTTAATACGCGTCGATTGGCACCTCAACGTAGTCGATATCATTTTTCGTTCTCGAGATTTCGTCTTAGAAAGAAATGGACACATACGTACGTACGTACGTACGTACGTACGCACACACACACACACATACACACACACAGACATCTTTCTAAAAGTAGTGTAAAAATAGTGTAGTGACCTTGAAATATAAAAATTTTTTTTCCTTTTTGATTTCGATTTTCGGACCCATTACAATAACTTCCAATGGGAAGTTAATAATGAGAAAACAATCGTTTTTCGTGGATTTAACTAAACTTGCTGAATTTTGGAGATTTTTGAACAGTGTGATATCAAAAATTGCAACCAAGCGTCGTTTAACGTTTTTCTAATTGAATTTTGTTTTTATAGTAAAGGAAATAGTCTGAACATTCCTCCGGGCTGGCTGTGTTACTTAGCACCAGAAATAATCAGAAGTTTACGAGCGAACCTTTCCCATCACGAACTCAACTTTAGCAAAGCGTCTGACATCTATGCTTTCGGGTACGTAGAAATATTTTTTTGTATTTGTATTTAAGGTGATTGTTCAGTCAGATTGTAAAAAATGATCTTGGCAAATTTCGAACTGTGGTCGCAAAAGGCATTATTATTATATTACTACTGTTTTTATTAGCTACAATTAAGCATTAAGCTTCACAAAATGCCGCTTGTTGCTTAAAAACTAAAAAAAAAGATGTTTAAACATCTTTGCGCGCGTGTGCCCCCAAAAACATCTGGGTTAGAATGAAATCGTAAGTTCTTACAAACAGTGAGACGCTTGACCAGGCCCGCCGCCAAAGAATTTTTCAAGCGGGGGCAAAAATAAGATTTACATTGGTAAGATCTTACATCAAGCCGTTTGCGAGAAGTATCAAATTCTATACTAGCGATTATATTGCCGTCTTTGATACTTAGTATGAACAATTGGCAAAATCATTATTTTCGTAGATTATAGACAACTCAGGTCATTAGCGTCTTCAACACAACAATTAATAATCCATTTGTGTATTAGAATCTGCCAGCCGGCATACACAAACCGACTGGTCTGAGCTCCCAAAGAACATTGGAATGCAATTGCGATAGCTCAACAACAACATTCCAATGTTCCCCCAGGGGAAAATTTACAAAATCACCCCAGATTCAGAATCAGCCATTTATAAAGATGTTTAGAGTACTATCTTTGAGAGAAGATAATAGCGCCATTTCTGCGCACAAAGAGTTTCGGGTCAGACGTGTCTATATTTTCTAGTGAGGGGTGGTTCTATGAATGTGGTCATTTAGTTGTTCGTCACCAGTCGAGACGCACCATTGGACCACCCCTTGTTCGATTAAATACAAACCCGTCCGACCTGAAATACGTTCGTGCGCAGAAATGACGCTACGATCGTCTCTAAACGATATTACTATACATGTATGCACTCACCATTTTTTTTTATCGTGTTTCAGTACTGTTTGGTATGAACTGTTGTGCGGTGAATGGCCCTTTAAGGGTCAGGCTCCCGAGGCGGTCATCTGGCAGGTCGGCAAGGGAATGAAGCAGCCTTTGGCCAATCTGCAAGCATCTCGTGACGTCAAAGTAAGTGCTTTTTGATTTTTTTATTTGTGTGAGTTATCTTTACTATAGACTATGAGCAGAAAGGCAGAGCCTACTGGAATTTGACTGTCAGCGATCGCAGTGGCAATCTAGTAACTAATGAGTGTTAGATGAGTCAACAATCTACAAAGTCAGTAAATTCTTAAAGGTCCGCCGTAAAGCCCTAAAAAACACGTCACGTTTGTGATTGGTTGAATCGAATAGCTGCGTCACCGGAATTTTTGGCATCTTTGTCTGTTGGTGTGTTTCACTTTCAAAAATCAAACAGTCAGAACAAATTGGTCTCAATCACCTAGGTAATCTATGATCTCAATTATGGTTCTATAGGTTGTGTGCACGAAGCCTACTAGCGCCGCTAGCGGGCAATAGTGTACGATTGAACTTAATTAATTAATTGTAAATTATAGACGCCCGACAACTGAGGTTACGATTGAACTATTTTTTATTGTTATCTTATATCAGGAATTTTTTTAATAAACGATTACCATTTTATCTAGCTGTGTGTAAATAGTATAAATAGCATAGCATAAAAGGGTACGTAAAAATTATTGATTTTAAGTTTTTTTCTTCTTCAATTTTGACGTATAATAAAAAATAACTGATTAATTTATATCAGACATGGAGGTATGCCTACACCTATGTCTATGGTTTATATTGACAGACGGAAATATAGCCTAAAACCATGGCGCATGTATTCTTGCGGACCGGGTTTAAAAGTGTCAAATTTATCAGATTTATAGTAATAATTTCCAAATAAGTTAGAAGTAAAATCATGGTTTTACTTACTTGACTTTTTGAACAATAATGCTCACTGACAGTTACGGAAAATTGCAGTTCAGAGTTTACAACGGATGTCACAACAAGCGCTCGCGTCGATATAATTATAACTCCGCCCCCCTGCACACAGTCTATAACCGATTATCACATTATTTACATTATTATTTATTATAAATAATAAATATAAAAAACATATTATTTAAAAGATTATTTATAGATTTTATAATTTTAAAAATCAATTTTTTGACGTTTCAAAATAGTGTAATATTGTAAGCAGGCTTTGGATAAAATACACGAAGTGTACATGAAAACGTCAATTTAAAAAGTACAAATCTGGATACTTATGTATAGATGTTATTATATCCATGGGTTTATTATTTATTAATTTTAAAAATTACTGAGAGGAGAAAAGTGAAAATAATAATAATAACTTCGACTGTACGCCTGTGTGGGTAAGGCACACACTTGCCATTTTTACTTCCCACCTCTGCTATGGTAGGGAAGTAATGGATTTAGTCCGAAAAACATATTTCGAGATTTTAACAGATCTTCACGTTTTGAGACCCTAGCAATCGTTTAAGATCATTTTCTGACTGATGTCTGTATGTGTGTGTGAGTGTGGTCAATTTTTCGCCTTCTATGTCGTAAAAACGGAACAACATACGGCCATGCCGATTGTTCTGTTGTGTTTATCAGCCTTTAACTTAGATCTGATTAGATTTTGAGTCAAATCGGTTCAGTGGATCTTGAGATATTAAAAAAAAAACGTTCTCAATGTCACGTATTAACATAGGTAAAAAAAAATATAAATGAATTCTAGATGTTATAATATGAAAAAAATGTAAATATTTTTTTTCTCTAAAATGTATAGTTTTCGAGAAAAAAATTATTCTACTAAAAAAAGAAAATTGTACGTAAATCAAGGTAACCATGATTTTTGCTATATTACTAGCCATCAGTAGATCACCAAACAAAAAAGAGGGCCATGCTTTTTTTCAAAGAATAAAAAAAAGAGTGTTTATTTTTTGCAAATATTTACTAGGTGGGAAGTATAGGGCTGGTCATCAATCGAATTTTTTTTATTCTGGTAACCCTATCCCTGCTTTAACTTTATCATGATTGACAAATTATAAGAGGAAAACATTTATCAATCAAAAAAAAGTAGGTATAGTTATAATAATCATCACTTAATAATTATAATAATCAGCACTTAAAATTATCTTTAATTTGTTTACGTCAAACGAAATTGTTAACACGGCAGATAAAAACTTCTTTTTGTCATTAAAAACCGATTTATCTCGTGTAAATGCAATGCAGCAAAACTATTGTTCTTTTTTTTTCGCACACGCGAAATTGAGCACTTTCAAGTGGATTGGATTGAAGTATGTGTGTATATAAAGCAAACATATTGAATTCATTGCGTTTTATAAGTTTTCACAGTCGATGAGATTTATTGGAACTAACGCAGCCGGTAAGTTTTTTTTTAATTTATTGTACATCATTTAGACCAGTCGATTAGATTTTACTTACATTTTTATCCCAATCGCTCATATAGACTGAGAGCTAGTGACAATTTTTTGGTGTTATTTATTCAAGGCCTTATTTTTGTGAAGACGTTAAGGGAGGCATATTAAAGTGCCCTGAGTAAGGGATTTTGTTAGATAGCGATATGGGAGGGATGCAGACCACCCCCAACATGTAAAAAAAATAGTCACAATTATTATTGCTTCAAGGCTGAAATTGTTTGTATAGTTTGTCGGTGACCCAATAATGCCATTATAATATTTGCAGATCGATTGGTCAGTATTAAAGGGGTGGCAGATCACCCTAAACGTGTCATGTACCCGACGAAATTTAAATTGTTAGTTCAAGGTTCATATTTTAATATGTTGTTAAGGCGATTGTTTTAAGCATATATTTCAATTTGCAGAACAAAATGTCGGCATTAACCCCCTTGCAGAACGATATAAACACCTAGGCGAGCAAGTTTCCCTCTAAGAGAGGGGTGTTAATACCGACATTTTCTTCTGTAAATTGAAATATATGCTTAAAACAGTCGCCTTAACAACATATTAAAATATGAACGTTGAACTAATAATTTAAATTTCGTCGGGTACATGACACGTTTAGGGTGATCTGCCACCCCTTTAATACTGACCAATCGATCTGCAAATATTATAATGGCATTATTGGGTCACCGACAAGCTATACAAACAATTTCAGCCTTTAAGCAATAATAATTGTGACCATTTTTGTGTTACATGTTGGGGGCGGTCTGCATCCCTCCCATACCGCTATCTAACAAAATCCCTTACTCAGGGTACTTTAATATGCCTCCCTCAACGTCTTAACAAAAATAAGACCTTGAATAAATAACACCAAAAAATTGTCACTAGCTAGCTAGATAAACGTAATTTTTTGTGACATTCTGGACAATGTATTTGGTTTTATGCTAAAATACATTTTTGTTTTTTCAGTGTGAGGTTTTAAAAACCAATTTATATAAACGTAAAAATGGTCGCCATTTTGTTGGCCATCATCGGTTTGTCGATTTGGCAGACGCCAAATGCGTTGCCAACCAAAGACGCCGAATACACGGTCGAACGAGCAAATAACTACATTGCGCAGAACAAAAACAGCGTCAACCAAACGTACAGACTGAAGTACCATTTCGTGCCTCCGATCGGATGGATCAACGATCCCAACGGATTCATTTACTTCCGCGGCGAGTATCATTTGTTTTACCAATACAATCCGTACGATTCGGTGCCTAAGAAAATCCATTGGGGCCACGCTAAAAGTAAAGATCTCGTACACTGGGAAGATTTGCCGGTAGCTTTGGCTCCGGATCAAGATTATGACAATGATGGAGTCTTTTCGGGTAGCGCCATCGTAAAAGATGAGAAGTTATACGTAATGTACACCGGTAACACCGATCAGAGACAGGTTCAGTGCATAGCCGTATCGGAAGACGGTATTAATTTCAAGAAAGTTCCGGAGAATCCGGTGTTGGACGCGAAAGATCTGCCTCCCAATGCGAAACCGCAAGATTTCAGAGATCCGAAAGTGTTTCAGCGAGGCAATACTTATTATGTGGTACTGGTATCGAAAACTTTAAATGAGACAGGACAAGCTTTGCTGTACGAATCTCCCGATTTGATAAATTGGAAGTTTAAATCAATACTTTTGGAAGGCGAAAGACGACAAGGAATAATGTGGGAATGTCCTGATTTGTACGAACTCGACGGTAAAGACGTTTTGGTTTTATCTCCAATCCAAATGCCGACCGCCGGAAACGAGTATCAGAATATCGATTCCGTTATTGAATTTGTCGGGAAAGTCGATTGGGATAAAGGAACGTTTAAAGTCGAAACTACGAAAGAAATCGATCACGGTTTGGATTTCTATGCGACGCAATCTTTACTCGATGACAAGAATCGGCGGATCGTTATAGCATGGATGGCTATGTGGGGCAGAGACTACCCGACAAACATACTCAAGCACGGTTGGGCCGGAGCTATGACACTTCCTCGTGAACTACACGTTAAAAATGGACGGTTGACACAAACACCAGTCACCGAAATCACCAAGATGTATCAAGATCCGGTGAAATTGGCAAATGTAATCTTAAATAACGAAATTAAAGAGTTCGACAAGGTAGCTGGAGAAGTTGGAGTATTGGAGTTAACAGTTGATTTGGGAGAAGTGACGTTTTTCAAAATTGAACTGCGTGCAAACGAGAACGAAAACACTATTTTGAGTTACGATACTTACGGTAGAGACTTGACTTTGGATCGCGGAGATAGCGGAATTTTCATCAATGGAGACGAGCGGCCAGCGCTTTTTATTCGCCAAGTCGAAGCTCCATTGAAACAGAATAAGTTGAAGTTGCAAGTGTTTTTGGATCAATCTTCGGTTGAAGTTTTTGTGAATGACGGTGAAGAATCCATGACTGCGACAATTTATCCGACTGAACCGATTTCTAATAAGATTAGATTTAGCGTTGAAGGCAAAGCTGTTATCGATAATTTATATTTTGCTTCCATTAAGCCGTAGCTTGCATCGATTGTATCGGTGATTAAAAATGAATAAATAATTTTTTTATCAGTGTAAATATTTTGTAAAATAAATAAGATCTGCATTTTCTTTTACGAAATTTGCCTGTTTTTTTTTTGTCTCCTTTGTGTTGTGTAATTTTCTTGGACACATTTTGAAAAATTTGACCCTTTTGCTTTTGACGCGTTTGTAAGCTTTATAGATATTTAAACAAACAAAAGCTGACGAATCGGCGCTGTGAGCGTTTTAATTATAGACTCAATTCTTTTTTTGCAGTAGGTACAATTAATACATGTCGAATTGATAACCTATTTTTTTAAGTCGGTTAAAAATTATCCAAAATTTACAACAGATATTTTAAAATTAAGTTGACCTCTTTATTTCAAGGCACATTTTGAATTCAAAGATGAGAAATTTTTTTATTAAATTTTAAATAACGCCATTTTTAATAAAGTTATGTTTTTATCTTAAGTTCTTATCTGTTATCAAAAGTACAACCTATCTATACTAATATTATAAAGCTGAAGAGTTTGTTTGTTTGTTTGTTTGGTTGGTTGGTTGGTTGGTTTAACGCGCTAATCTCAGGAACTACTGGTTCGAATTGAAAAATTATTTTTGTGTTGGATAGTCCATTTATCGAGGAAGGCTAATCCTATAGGCTATATAATATCACGCTACGACCAATAGGAGCGGAGCATCAATGAAAAATGTTGCAAAAATGGGAAAAATTATTTCTTTTGAGAGCTTCCGTTGCGTGCGCTGCGTAAATGGTTAAAGTTACGCAAAAACCATGTATGACGGAATTGTTCCCGGAAGGTTTATATATATAGCGAACGAGCGAAGCGAGTGAGTAGTGTATTTATAATAGTCAAGCGAATGAGCGAAGCTAGTGAGTAGTGTATTGCACCCGGGCGAAGCCGGACAGGTACCGCTAGTTATATATGTTCAGAGAGACCAGCGCCTTAGACTATTTTGTGTCTTCCATAACAAACTAGCGGCCCCGTCCGGCTTCGCCCAGACTGCAATACGCTACTCACTCGCTTCGCTCGTTCGATTCCGGGTGGTACGTTACTCACTGGTTTCGCTCGTTCGCTTGAATATTATAACTACATTACTCACTCGCTTCGCTTGTTCGCTCCCTGGTGAATTTTTCCGATGTTTTAATAGTTATTCTGTTAACCAGGGCGGAGACAAATCCAAAAAATCAAAGATCATGAAAATCGGTCCAGCCGTTCTCGAGTTATAAATGGTGTAACTAACTAACTAACACGACTTTCTTTTATATATATAGATAAATGTCAAGTAAAGAGTAAGTTTTCTTGTCTTTAAAAAAACAAATTTCTTTTTGTTTTTTCTAGGATATTCTGATGTTGTGTTGGAGCTTCCGGCCCAATGACAGACGGGAATTTTCATATCTCTTCAGCCTGTTGGAAAAGCTTCCGAAGAAACGTTTGGCGAGGAGTCCCTCACATCCAGTACACTTGTCTCGTTCGGCTGAGTCGGTATTTTAAAATAAAATAACTGGTGCTAATATTAATTACTGTTTGAACTTAATCGATAGAAAATCATTTCAATGGTACACTTACGATTTTTACATGTGACAAACGTAAAAACAATTGAACGAACGAAAACAGCTGAGTGTGTTGAAAACAACAGCTCACTATTAAAGTTTTTCTTTAATCGATTGAAGATTAGATTATAAACGCTCGACAACTGAGATCACTACCGTCTAATGAACCAGCGTTCCCCAAATTTCTCCTATGACGAACACTTCACAAATTTTTAAATTCTAACAGAACACCTTGTAGTAGGAGAGCCGACCGTGTGAAATAGAGATGTGTCGTTCACACTGGACCCGTTTACTGTGAACAGGTCCAATAAGTGAACGAATCTGAATTCAGTTCCCAATCGGATCTGGTTCAGTTTGTAGGTAAATGGTTTAACGCGTACCAACTCCGAGACCGACTGGCTGACGACCGATGCGAACGAAATTAATAGGTCCTTATCAGGTAAGAAGTAAGCACAGTCTGTAGGTAAACGGTTTAATGCGTACCAACTCCGAGACCGACTGACTGATGAACGATGAACGAAATTGATAGGTCCTTATCAGGTAAGAAATAAAGTTTAAAACTACCAGTACATTCTATTCTTTTTCAACTTTATATTGAATTGGAAATTTTAAGTTTTGTGTGTTTTTTTTATAAATGTGGCATGTAGAATGGATCCAGATCTTTATTTTGAATTGAAAATTTTGAGTTGTTTTTTTTTAAATAAATGTGACATTAATGGAGGTATCTTCATTGAATGAATATTATATGAATTTTGTGATTATTAATATCTAATAAATAAACGCGCGTTAAATTTAATAAAATAAATACGAATCAAAAATCATCAGTCACATTTAGAAGACCTAATCACCGGATCCTGTAACAGGCTGTAACACAGTGTACGTAAAAGAAATTTCGGTAGCGCATACTCACATAGCATGGAGCCACTGGATCACTTGATCTGTTCAATCAG
Organism: Mongoloraphidia duomilia; assembly: GCA_039654895.1. NCBI lineage: Eukaryota > Metazoa > Arthropoda > Insecta > Raphidioptera > Raphidiidae > Mongoloraphidia > Mongoloraphidia duomilia. Next base: position 4,180,922 of record CM077524.1, read on the forward strand.
ACCCATTCATTAGGTGAACGAGATCCGGTTGGAACTAATCTTCGTTGTGACCCGGACCGCCCATCTCTAGTGTGAAACTCCCCGGTATAAGGCAATAAGATGAGTGTCGTATCAGATGAAAGAGCGTCAAAATCCTTTCACAAAAAGTACAATTTGCCACCCGTCATCCTGACGGGGGACGCTGGCCACCCCTTTGAAAATTGACATTTTTGACAAAAGCCACCCGGTATAAAGGTACGTACAGTATGGAGCTGGGATTCTAGATGCTAACGTAGATCATAGCAGGGCTTGCTTAAATTAATGCATTGTCATATATGCGAGCGTACACAACGAAGCAGTGAGTGTAGCAGGTATAAGCGCTTTTACAAGAGCTGCTAGATACAAGAATGTATCTCACCATTCTTTCAGCGCGCTGACTACTACAATCAACGTGTGACAACTGTCAAATGACCGTTACAAGTTTCGTAATGACATTGTGACTAGTTTAATAAGTGAAATTTTGCCAGTTTTTATTTAATTTGTTTTGAGTTTTTTCTAAGACGTATTTAAAAGTGTTAGGTTCCATACGTAAATATTCAAAAAACCGGTTTGGGTAAAATTTTAATTCTTGGTATAAGTGATGAAATTCGCCATGTTTAGATCATTTTCTATTAATCGAGTGGACATGATAGTTCCTACCCAAATTTGTATTTAAAATATACTACTTTGTAGCAGAAGAACACAAATATTCGTCTTCGCTATCTGACATTTCAAACGCGACTTAAGCTTGTATCAATGCTAGTATCAAAGCTTCGTTGTGCAAACCTATAAGCGCTTATAATTTCAGCCACCATCTATCATACATGCTACCATCTAGAATCCCAGCTGCGTACTGCACGTACCTTAAAGCAATAAGATGAGTTTCGTATCAGATGAAAGAGCGTCAAAATCCTTACATAAGAAATGTGGGTTTCATCTGATACGACACTTCATCTTATTGCTTTATACCGGGTGGCTTTTGTCAAAACTGTCTATTTTCAAAGGGGCAGCCAGCGTCCCCCGCCAGGATGACGGGTGGCAAATTGTACTTTTTGTGAAAGGATTTTGACGCTCTTTCATCTGATATAGTGCCCGCAGAGAGAGACGAAGCCAGGCACGTCATCAATAATATGCTAGTGAACGCCTGCTTGCCCGCAGACAGTGCCGTGTACACAAAACTGCACATTGGGTTTTATGACGTTAGGTGCAATTTTGGCAAACTGCTATTCATGACAATAAACAGCCAATAGCAAGCTAGAAGGCGGGCACAATACATTCACGTTACTATGACGCGGTAGCTTCAGCTTTCACCGCGCGAGGTCTACGACACTCATCTTATTGCCTTATACTAGTGATGTGCCGGATATCCGTATCCGCGGATATCCGAGGGAAAAGAAAGATCCGTATCCGTTAGTTTTTTGGCGGATCTTTTACCTTATCAATTTTCAATTCATAGATAAAATTTTATATATATAGGTGATTAGGTAATAATGAAAAATAGTTAAATTCCATTCAGATTATTTTTTATTTTTTAATATCGTGGTCAATAACTTTTTCCCATAACAGATAGTCTCTTTCCAAAGGTCGATGTGCAATATTTAGTATTTACCGCCGCGTACTCTAAGAAAGTTAAGATCCGTATCCGTATTCGCGGATCTTGAGACCAAATATCCGTATTCAGATCCGTATCCGCGGATATACATTTTTAACGATCCGGCACATCACTACCTTATACCAGGGAGTTTCACATGGTCGGCTCTGGGACTATTGGTATTTTATAGGTTATAGGTTTCAATCATTTTTCAACTTGGCGCAGCATGTGAAATAATACGACGGTTATATTATTAATATTCATAATTTTTCATGGAACACCACGTGGCTTTTCACGGAACGTAGTTTGGGGAACGCTGGGCCGTCGTCACTCTAATCGATTGAAGGTTTTAAAGTTAAAATTAAAATTGTTTTTTTTAAACTGATTTTGATTTATGAATTTCTAAAATCTCGACATTCCATTTCTGAATTTTGAATTTTCCATGCTTTTCTTTCATAAAAATAAAAACAACCTTACTTAATTATCTTTTATTAGAGGGAATCTTACGCCATGATTTAAAAATGGCGCAGACATGAATGGAAAACAGAACACAATTGAAAAAATCGCAAGTGTCTCATTTCATCGGAACTTACTTAAAATAGAATGTTTGAAAAATGCCTAAACTGTAGATTTCTAAAGTTGATTGAATCATTCTCCTTGCCATTTTTTACCCATCTCTTTTAATTTTACGATAAAAGCAATAATTTGCAATTCAATATTAGCTGAAAGTCCATCAAAATTTTTTTCTGTTGAACAGTATTTAGCAAATGTTGAAAAGAAAATCTAACCTATACAGTTTTATCAATTTTTGAAAAGCTAAAAGACATAATATAGTACAAACTTATTTATTCGGGTCGATAAAGACCAGTAAGTGGCCCGAATAAATAATAAAGTGATTGATCGAAACAACTTGGTTTAGGTTCAAATACAGAAAATGCTCAGTTCGGAATTTTTGTTCTTTTATCTAAAGTTATTGTTTTTAAGGGTTGTATACCTCAAAAGAGAAAAAAAACGGAATTACTTGTTCGTCCGTATGTCTGTCACAGTCAAATTCCTCTGGATTAAATAAAAATATCAAACTAAAAGTTGGCACAGTTACAAAGCTTACTAGCCCGCATATATTCCAATAGTGAGAACTAGAGATGCGCCGAATAGTGGTTTCACCGAATAACCGAATACTATTCGGTTTAACCTTTACCGAACCGGATATTCGGCCGAATTATTCGGTTTACCATTTCATTGTTTTTCCGCGTAAACAGGTTCTAACATGTACGCTACGTGTCGCTGCTGGCTAGTTGACAAACAAGCCGTACCTCACCACCCGCGCACACCGCGCTATCACTTTGCTTCAAAACATCGCACGATTACGTTAAAAATACGAACAAAGGTGCTTATTATTACAAAAATATTGATAATATTAACTTTATTGTGTTTGAAATATGAGTGGGCGTAAAAGATCATGTGCTTGGGACTTTTTTGACGAAATGTAGCCAAGAAAATAGAAATACTCGAACCGAATATATTTGGCACCAAAACCGAATAATTCGGCCGAATACAAATAGTGAAAAAGATACCGAATACGCCGAATACCGAATACCAAACGAATATTTGGCACATCTCTAGTGAGAACCTAAAAATATTGAAAATTTTTCGTTGGAAAGCAGCCAATTATATAATTGATTTCAAACATATTGGAAAAAATCATTTTACCAACCATAGTCACAGTCAGGATTCTAACCTGAACCTTTCCACTTTCTCGGCGGAATTTACCATTCCTTCAATGGGCATGATTTAGTGCGGTCGTCATGTTGTCGTTTTCGTCGCGCATCCTGCCAGTAGTTTTCCAAATCCAAATCTGGTTGTCAACTCCCCTTGTTTAATAATTTATTCGGGTGGAAAAAAATTACAGATCCTTGTAATATCAACATTGCGTTGAGAGAGTAACATATCACTATCTTTATTTATTGTAAATTATAGACGCGTCGACAACTTAGGTCATTAGCGTCTTGATTACATTAAATAGCAACTCACTTAAAACTAAATGAGATCACAAAACATCCATGAACGGAGGCGGGATTCGAACCCACGACAGTCGGATCCACATATCACTATCAATTTTGTTGAATTCTCTTTTGTTTTTGTACAGTTTACTGCATTTGAACCTATGCTATTTAAATTTGCCAATGAAGAAAACGAAAGATATATAAATAAAAAAAAAAGATCTCATCATTCCTGTATGTAAAATATTGTTATAGCCTTGCCTTTTCCTCTATGTTCCCTAAAAAATTAGAATACATAAATTATAAAAACATAAATTATTACATGTAAATTTTTCTTTTAATGTGAAACAGGATTTATGCAACTGTTTTGTAAAATTACAAAATGGCGACTATTATTAGTACCTTAGTTTTTGTAAGTACACATAATATGTCTTATAATTAAAAATAGCCTAACGTGTTTCTGGCCTAATTATTCGAATTGAACACAGTCCAGAAAATAGTATTGTAATTCAGACAATGCGCTCGATAAATTGGACTCGGAAAAAGCTGATTGTAAATTGTAGACACTCGATAACTGAGGTCATAGACGTTCTATTTGGGAACAGCTGAATTTAATATGTCCTCAGCTGTTGAGCGTCTATAATCTACATTCTAATTTGCACGCGTTTGCCATTTGTGTTGTCCCACGGAATGCCATACGTGTAAAATACTGAGGCCGGCTGAATAATCGGTTTCGACCAAAAAGTTGCACATCTAAAGTACTTAGGGCTTGAGAATAGCCGAGCGTGTAGCAGTGCTGTTGTTTACATGGCGTTGTTATGGTTCCTCTATTACAAGTTCCCGGGTTCTAGCCCGAGAGCTGGTAAAAGTGTCAATTGGATTTTCAATTTATTATTAAAAAAAAAAAAAATAATGAATTGAAAATATGAATTGGTGCTAGGCCCAAATAACCTTAGCTGTTGGTGGTCTTTAAAACACAATTTAACAATTTACAAAAAATATAGTTGTCCATGTGGAGGCAAGAAAGTTTTATTGCGTCGTTGTTATGTTTCCTTAAATTTGCCAAGCAGACAAATGAGTGTTGATAAGAATAATTAAGAGCACTGTGGTTTAATTTAATAATAAAGAGTTTAATCACGTCTAACCACAATAATTTTATTAATGAATGTACATTTCAAGAGCTATGCTCCCATCTTCAGCATAATACTAAATGAGTGTTGGTGAAAAGTACATATTATTTCCTATCTATGGCATTTCGTGGAACACTCCGTAGACTATAAACAGTTACATACTACTTTTTCTGCCATTGTATGTATACATGGCAGTAATGTTTTTACAGAACATACAGTATAGTGTTGCTTGTATGAAAACTTGCCTATTCTTCGATATAAATAAGTAGAGTTAAAAACTGCAAGCAAAATGCGTAGAATATTTGCAATGGTTTTCGTATAATATTTGTTCGCTTGCCATTTTCGTGGGCAAGCGGCCTAAATTGAGATTTGTGTAAAATTTAATTCTGAAAAACAGTAAGAGGTAATAAAAGTTTTTTTGATGATTTTATGACAAACGTCTAAAACCCGGTTATACTAGACACCAAATAAACCGCGTGTAATTTTGAGCAGCTTGTTGAATCTATCGACTAGGGCTCGGAATTTTTTAAATTAAACTATTCGAATATCCATTCAAACTTCTATTCGAATAGTTGAATATTCGAATAGTTGAAATTAATAAAAACTGAAAAATTGTCCACATTTTCGCTGTTTGATCTAAAAACAAAAATATCTGCGTTAAACGTACGTTCACCCATTGACACGACACAACTGTCAAATTTCATTCATTCTACTGACATAACCTCGTTTATTTAAACACGTCGTCGTTAATAATTAAAGCAGTTTGTTATGGAATGGTGTTTTGTACTTGACTGCAGTTATAATGAAAATTATGACTGCAAAAAGTTTAAATTTCTGACTGAGGAAAAAGCTAAATAATACCTAGATATCCAATACCTAATTGATGAAAACATTTTTTTATCCTTTTAGCTTGCCCTCCCTTGATTGCTTAAATTATACCTCGATAAAAGTCAACGAAGTTAAATTAGGTTAGAATAAACGTCACTGGCTGAATCAAGTTAAGGCATTCATTTTTCATAATTTTTTAATTTCAAATAAAAAATTATTTCACACGAAATATTAAAGTTTTGTAGCCAATAATGACGGGATTTATTAATTATTTTTATGAAACATCCATTGTTTTGGTAAGAAATGTGTTTTAAGAGAATAGTAATGAATATTCCGTTAAACCTCATACATTTTTGTAGTCTATTGGTATTCATATTGGAGATACGAAATCTGCAATGAAATCGTTTTTACTGTCTCCTGTAAAATTTAGCAAAATGGAGTTACGCACTTTGCGATTTACACTATCATGCGCTTTCTATAACAATCTCTGTTCTGAGGCTGCAGCACATGACAGTAGAAAAAGTGGATATATAGGGTAAGTTCGGTTTTAAGCTCAAATCGATCTGAGTGCTCCAATGCGTTCGAATTTAACATTTATATCTCTGAAAGATCTCTATCCTGCGTTTGGATTAAAAATCTGGATGAGATCGAGCACGCTCTATGAGCTCCGAGGAAAGCGAGCGGGCAAGCAGATTTAACCATCTTCAGAGCATTCATTTTAAAAATGAGCGGAAACACGAGTTGTGAGAATGGATAAATTTCGAAGTTTATTTATATGAGGTAATTTTTCAATAGGTAAAAATACACGATTAATATTTATTCAAAGAATAGTAATAACCAATAAGTCTATATCGCACAGAATGATTAAATAAAATATTTATTATATCTATAGGTCGAAAAAATCAACAACCGGTAGTACTATTAATTTTAAAATAAAGGAATAAAACGAAAAAAATTGTGAATCATGATTTATTATTATAACAATGTTGAATTAAATCAAAATGAGGAGCAATAAAGAATATATTTCGGCTTTGGTAATAAGAATTTAACTTGCTGGGGCCATTTTATTCTGACGTTTGGAAAAATCTGCTAGATTACGTTCGGAATTGTTTAGATGGCTCGATTTGCTCGCTTGTCACGTGACCAAAAATCTGTTCGCTTGGCTCGATCAATCGAGTGCAAAACCGAACTTACCCATAAAAGCAACTTAAAATTATACGCGGCTAATTTTTCGTCTAGCAAATCCGAGTTTTAAAGTCTCGTAAACGAAGTGTACTTAGTAAAAAAACATATCCTGTTTTGTAATGACCTTGAAGTATCTACTTATTGTGACTATTTGCTCGTGTGATTAAAGATTTCATAAAATAGTTTCAGAATCCTGTTTAGCTTTCTTTTTAGGCAACAAAAAGTTTGTACGAATTATCTTTCGCTTTATTGAACGTGGCTATTTTCACTGATACTTTGATAGCTCTTTGCAAATGTTAGACAATAGAAAGATCACTTAGAGCACAGAAATACAGTTCTTTAGTGAGGAATCTTTTCAGATATCGGGGTCGACCCCAATAATTAACATTTATATCAAGTGTATAAAAAAATAGAATATTTATTTTGTTGCCTAATAAAGAATCAGAGTCAGTCATTCTATCTAAATGGGTTTTTTTTTTGTTTATAAACATGTTTATTTACTGTCAAAACTCTATAACGAAAAAATTTTTTTTAAAGTAAACATTAGTTAAACTTTTTCGTACGAAAGAAATCGCTCAGACCCTTGAGTTCCGTTATAAATTTTTTAATTGTATTTTGAGAACGGAACTTACATGAATTTTATTTTCTTAGATTCATCATATTTAAACATGTCGCCTTCATTATGCACACAGTTCAATTCTTTCCCACTAGAATTCGTTAAGGTGCATTTTCATGTGACGCTAGACGCTGGCGTCTAGCGTCAAATGTGGTCACGTGACATAAACGCCATATTGAAAAACTGTAGCGTCAAGTTCCAGCGTCAAATTTTAGCGTCAACAGACAGCAAGGTTTTGACAGTTGTAAACTTGTAAAGAGAGTGTTAAATAAAGACATCCATAAATCAAAACCCTGGTGAATTTGTTATAATAATTAATAAATAAGCTCTTTGTAAATTTATTAACAGAAAAGACAATGTCTGAATACGATTATCAAAAATGAAATTCCCATATTTTTGACTTAAATAACCGGCGAAAGTACACGAATTATAAGGAATAAAAATTAAAAATATAACTATGCTTACTTTTTTATAGGTAATTATATGCACTACCAGAATATGAGAAAAAAATAAATTGTATTTTGATAAATTTTAATGTTTTTAGTATTCAATAAAAAAAATTGTTTTGTTCTAAGTGAGAGGGGAATTTTAATTAACCATCGAAAAACCATCAGGTGATAGTATTTTCCTTAATAAATAGGTACTTTCGAAGTAATAAAATCAATGGGTTAAATTCGTAGAATCAACCCCCTAGTAGCAACATAAAGCAATTCTTTAGCAAGCCTGTGTGTTGATACTTGATGCACAACTCAGTACCTAGCTGTAGAAAACTCGTATCATTAATGACCAGAGACAACTAATGACGCCAGCGTAAAAGCTAAACAATGTTTAGCTTTGACGCTACATTTTTTTCAATATGGCGTTTATGTCACGTGACCACATTTGACGCTAGAAGCCAGCGTCGAGCGTCACATGAAAATGCACCTTTATAACTTCTAGCTGCCACAGTATTTTAACAGATCAATTAATTTGATTTTTACTTGGTGCATTTAAATAAAAAATCGTTTGTCTTTCCATAACAATTAATATGAAAGCATAGATTATGTTAGTGTTCAAATTATGTTAGTGTTCAAATGCGGATATAGTTCTGCTATTGACCACGAAATTCATTCTCTGGCTATTCAAGGCCATGTGTTTAAACTTAACCTTATTTTTATACGACTTCAAAAAAACCAGATACGCGTTTCGCATGGATCTTACTTATTTTAACTAACTTTACGCAAAAATGAAAGAGTTAAACAGTTTCGTTCGTAATTTAATATAAACGAGAAAAAAAAACATAAGCCGTCTGTTATAGGAATTAGGAACAGACGCATTGTATATCTGGCTTGTTTTATCCGGTAACTAAACCCAGCCAGATATCAAAGTATATTTTGTTGATAAAATGATTGACTCAACATTTTAAAAATTTGTACAAATGTTAAATATATCAAATAAGTATAGATTACTTAACTTTCTGTAAATATATTTGTTGTCTTGGAACATTCATGCTACCATAACAGTTTTCCTATTGTAAATGATGTTGTTATGAGGAAATTTTGTATATAAAAATTTCATAAATGGATGAAAACATAAAATATATATCTGCCTCGAAAACTGTAGACAATCAATATAAATTTGTAGTGATTTGATTGTAGTAATGTTTCTTCATTGGCCGACACGATAACAATATGGCGTCACTGAATTATGCATAGAATATAATAATATGTAGATAAAAGACGCGTCGACAACTCAGGTCATTAGCGTCTTCAACACAACAATAATTAATCCATTTGTGTATTAGAATTCGCCAGCCGGAATACACAAACCGACCAGTATGAGCTCGGGATCCTGGGAACGCCAATTCCCAAAAAACATTGAAATACAATTGCAAGAACAACTACATTCCAATGTTCCCCCTGGGGGCTATGCATAGAAGTCTATAGAACTAAGCTTGCGCAAAAAATGTATTGAATATGAAACGTTTCTTTTGCTGAGCAGAACTAGTTCACGGAAACATGTCCGCGAACGATCTAGTTCCACTGTTTCATTGCGTTGAAAAAAAGAAAGTATTGAAATCTTACCTAAGTTCTAAATAACAAGTAATTGGAAAACGCCGAGTTTAACTGAACGCGGCAGCCACTCTATGCAGTACTTTTGCACTGTCTCTCGGGAGCGAAAGAACAAAGTGATCGTTTTAGCGATCAATCTCTTGATGAAATGGGAACTATATGGATTAGATAGTTCCTGGAACTATGCAGGTCCAGAACTACTAAGTCTCTATAGAGTCATCGAACGTTTTTTCACTTGCCGATACAATGTCGACGTCGATAAATCGGAATCGTATCACCAAGTGAAAAAGCGTATAGACTTGTACTTTTGAGGTGCTCTAATATCAGTGACGGTATATCGTTATTGTGTCGACCAATAAAAACGCTCTAAATCGGTAATGAAATCTTGATAACTAATTACTTAAACTATACAGGGTGCCCCATGACTCGAGGTCCATAGCTTAAAGGCGTTTTATTGAAGTCATTTAGAGTTAAAAAAAAGTGGGTGCGTGTACGCGCGTTAAAAGTTATACTTTAAAAATCTATGTGTTGATACGGGCCTGCGGCGCCAGAAATACGACCCTACGGGCCGCCGTTTTACCATTATTTACAAGTGCAAAACTTTTTGAACGTATCTTAACAATCGTTTTCAAAAATCTATGTGCGTTAAGTCAAATCCAATTTTAATTTAATGTAAATTAAATAGTAATTTAATGTTTTTCAATTTATTATATTTAATAAAAGTACATATGGCCGTCATTTTTAAATTTGACGTCATTTTATCTTTTTGTGTCCTATGAAACTCAAATATCAATTTTCAAAAGGATGGGATAATTTTTACAAAAGTACATATGGCCGCCATTTTATTTTTTTTGTGTGTCCTATAAACCTCTCAAATAACAATTTTCAAAAGGATTGGATAATTTTTACAAATGTACATATGGCCGCCATTTTGAAATCTGACGCCATTTTTTTTTTGTGTCCTATAAACCTCTCAAATAACAATTTTCAAAAGGCCGCCATTTTGAATTCTGACGCCATTTTATTTTTTTGTGTCAATTATAAACGTAAATATTTTACAAAGAGAGTGAGAGAGAGAGAAGAAAAGTTCTTAGACACAGCGAAGTTGGTGGGTGACGGAACGCCACGGCACAGGTGACGTTTTTTGTGAGTTAACTCCTCTGTTGTCGAGTGCACAACGTCCATAAGAAAGTATAACTTCAAAATTGTTTAATAAACATAAAAATTAGTAATAAAATTAGTGACTATTGTTTTTTACATGCAAACACTTCAACTTTCTATGGTTGTAGTTCTGTTGAAAAGCGTTTTCGAACATATGTTTATTAAGCAATTTTAACTCATGACTTCAATAACACGCCCTTAAGCTATGAACATCGAATCATGGGACACCTGTACCTGACTGATCTTGTTTTATGTCGTACATCAAACACATTGGTAATAATGAAAGGAATTAATGACAGTTTGACCGTTTATAGGAACGGACAGATATGTATTTAAGTATAAAATAGATGATAATGCCATATCTTCTTTTATGAAAGGCTGTGAAACTTGGCAACAGGGTAACTCGATGACACATCGTTACGGATATGTGTTTGTAAGTGTCTCGAATAATATTGTATCATGAATGTGACACAGGTTCACTCGATGCCACTCTCATAACAATATCATAAAACTGAAGTCATCGTTGCCAATGGAGACGCGTTCTTTTGTTTTTGTTTTTTTAATAAACGACGAACGCATATTAAACCGAGCTTGGACTTCGTGAAATGTGTACAGGCTTATTGCCAACGATGAATGTTCAATGTCTAAACCGTAACAAAGCAAAATAATTCCTGTTTTTACGACGGTTTCAACCGGAAATAAATCCTAACCTCAAATTTTGTCAGTTCTTTTTATTTAAAAATTCAAAAACTTATTTGCGAGCGCAACAGTGGTATTGCATTTTTTATGATCAGTGAATTCAAGAGATTACAGACACTTGACAAGAGAGATAATAGTTTAACATCTTAAAGAATTTAAAAATTCCGTTAAATTGTTAGTACCTAATTAAAAAGTGAAGTTATTACTTCTAAAACAAAGATAAATCGATTTCTAATGCTTGAGTTTTCAAAATCGAACTAAAAAATTACGAAACTCGATTTTCAATTTATTGTATAATAATAAAAAGAGTGAACATTTTGAGGTTAGAATGGCACCGATGCGTAGAACCTTCTAGAGTCTAGAGAGCTAAATAAAGTAGGTAATAACTTGATATTCAGACTTATGGTAATAATTTAATATGAATGTGTTTTTCACTGCAAAAAGGCAGGTATATTAATAGCGCTGGTCCAGTCGCAACATTAATTTATCATAAGTCGGATATTCATTTACTTACTAATACCTAAATGTAATGTGAATTGCACCAATGCTAAACAATAAATATGGCCTAGTATTTGGCTGATTGATAGTGAATCATCAAAAGCACCCAGAAAGTAGTTCAGAAGGTTTTTGATTACCTATCTGTTTAATTTTTTTCATCAAATTGGAAAAAAGATTAGTGTCACATAACCTCACATTTTAATTGAACAATCAGAAATCTGAATTCTGCGCGTTTGAGATGTTTTTCCTGTGCGTTTTAAATGGAATTTTCAAAGTAGTCAACAAATTAAAGTCTGTTGTTCTGAAGAATTAGTAATCTTTCAAAACACTAACGCATAACCTCACATTTGATTAGTGACTGTTGAATGGTCAAAATTAAAAAAAAACGTGTCATACATTGTATGCAGTTGTCTTTCTAATAAAGAAACTAACTAGTAAAATTGGTGCAATTTACATCGCTAAAAGTTGGATTTTAAAAGCATATTTTTATAATCGAATAACATTGTTCCAACCCCGTCGATAACACTGTACAATTTATGTCTCTTGTATAATACAATGTTCGGTTATGGATTTCTTTTGCTTTAAACGGGCGTGCATTGACTGTAAATGTAATATATTGTATAAAAAGCTGCACTGAGAATGTTGTTGGAATTAAAATACATATTTATTTGAATGCAAAAACATCTACCTTTATCTCGCTACCTCGTCACTGGAAACAATTCCTATCCTAAACGTCAAAATATTTGGACCAATACATGCATTAACCGACTGCGGCACGCGGGAAGGAGTATTGTTTATCCAGGGGCGGATTCACACGTTCTGTTCGGGGGTATAATTATAATAAACATAATCTAAACTCTAAAGCAATAACCAACTCCTCCTCTGTTCTCTGGCATATCCATTTAACGCTCTACAAAAAATTATTGAGAACGTTTTGTCGTAGAATGCAAGGAAAAAGGCCCTCATTTTATATGTGAGAAGAAGAAGAAGAGAATAATATTCCTAATCCATCCCGTGTTTTGCCGCCATGTTTGTTGTGACCTGTGGCGTCAAACTTGGCTTCAATTTTGTATAAGCAGTTGTGTAACGGTATGCGTCCTCTATAGATTTTACCTCAGTGGACGTCATTTTAAGTGCGGTTGGTAACCCTAAAGTTTATAGAGCTCCTAGACTCTAGTGTCAAAAACCTGTATAAAATTTAAATATGAAAAAAAATTGGGGAGAAAGCGTACATTGTTAGCCTTCCCCAAATGTAGGTACTCATTATACAAAATCAAAACAGAAAATAGTATGCTCAAAAATAACTTAAATATTGAAAATTTTGTGCACCGAACAAACGCACGTCAAGTACCTACATAAAAATACCTACATTTTTCCAGCTTCGGTTAGATATTCAGTAGATATAATTTATTTCACACGTTAGTGCTATCAGGACGACTGTACGGTACAATTCATTTTTTTTGCCATTACCTAGTATTTTTAACTTCCCACTGGAAGTTATTGTAATGGGTCCGAAAATCGAAATCAAAAAGGAAAAAAAATTTTTATGTTTCAAGGTCACTACACTATTTTTACACTACTTTTAGAAAGATGTCTGTGTGTGTGTGTGTGTGTGTACGTACGTACGTATGTGTACATTTCTTTCAAAGACGAAATCTCGAGAACGAAAAATGATATCGACTATGTTAGGGTGCCAATCGACGCGTATTAACGTAAATATGATCTGAAAGAAATTTTTTCAAAATCGGTTCAGCCGTTCTTTTTTCTTAACCAAATAACCTCCAAAAAAGTAGATTTTACACAATATCTCGCGAATAAAAAATTATATCGACTTCGTAAGGGTGTCAATCGAGGCGTGTTAACGTCATTTTGATCCGACATAAATTTTATAAAAATCGGTTCAGCCGTTTTTCTTTCTTTTTTTTTTTTTTAATTATTGATGTTTTAATGATTGAAATGATTACTTTTCTGTGTAATATCTAATTTAATTATTATTATTAAATATTTATCAAACTGGGAAGTTCGTCGTGTGGACCTCAAGGGTCGCACTTTAGTCCTAATATAGTCGCGTCAATGAATACATAAAACAGGCAATCTTCGGAAGTCCTCAAGAACAGCTCCGTTTTTGATGATTTTTTTTTTGAAAATTTTGTTTTTTTATATTATTTAAAATCAGAAACCTTTTGGAGCGGGGACGGAATTATTTCTATTGTTTAAACAATATTTATACTATTTATGCAGGAAAGAAATTTTTTTTATACAATATCCATTGAAAACTTGGATAAAAGAGATATTTATGTTATTTTTAAATTATATCTCAATATACCAACAAATTTTATAAACAATTTTAAGTTTTTAAGATTTTTTTTTATGTAATAATGACATAAAATTAATTTGTGGAACAAAATTAAAAAATCTTTATTAACTGAAATTTATTATTTTATATACAAAAAAAAGCAAATTTAATTTTCATTTGTATGTACTTTGCGTTTCGGAGATTTCATCTTCTTCAAGTGTTGGGTGGTTATCACAGTCACTTCTACTGCAAACATGTTTTTACCTTTTGACATAAAATTGAAACACTTGTTGCGAAGTGCTCTGTAGAGTGACCACTTTCAATTTTTTTACTCACTTAGATAACCCATGAATAGGTCTACAGTTTCTATATGTAAACTTAATATTTTTCGAACACTCTTTTTAGTAGAGCACTTCGCGTCAAGTGTTTTAATTTTATGTCAAAAAGTAAAAACATGAACATTAATGCTTATAACTTGAAAATTTTTCAAGCTAGTGAGATTGAACCTTAAATTTTTTATAGGTTACTAGACGGACATTTTTTTATTCGGTATGGAAAGTACTCGTAACACGTGTCAAAAAAAAAAAAAAGTAAGGCTCTATGATGATTTCAACTTTGACTGGCTATAGCTTCTAAATTTTTAACGATATCGATATGGAACAAAAATCACGATTTAGAGCGTTCCTTGCTTTATGAACGTGTGTATTTTAAATTTAAAATTCGATAAAGAACACAATAAATAAAGCTATTGAAAAGGACATTACGTTTTAACAATTGGTTTCCAAGGCTACAAAAAGCGCGTCCGATTTTCAAGAAGCTCTAGCGCGCTTACTATTTGTACCACAGAAAATTTGTAGGGATCAAAATTGTAGGAAATGTAATCCTATTTAAAATGACAGAATTTTTTTTGAGATATTTCGAAACAGGCTCATCAAAAAGTTATATGGAAATATTTTGTGAAATATTCTTTTAAAAACTGATATTTTCTCTTTATTAATAAATTGCAAAGCATATATTGATTTTATCGCAAAATTGAAGAGGGGACATTTTTTAGAGTAACTAATTAGGAACAAAACAAAAAAAAGTCGTCTGATTTCAGACATTGGTTAAGGAGATATTAGTGTTTTCCGTAAGGCTTACAAAATTATATTCAAAAGGGGGTGGCGGAGGAAGCACAAGGGGGATAATCGGGGACTTTTGTAAAAATACATGTCTAAAGGTGTTCTACCATCTGTGAAAAATCCAGCTCCTTGGGAATTATTTGCGACCTAAAACCTTTATTTCCCGGGCTACACGTAATGCATACGTTTTTCTTGACCCATAGAGCGAATTTTTATGATGTAAATATTGAATTATTGTTCAAAACTTTTTTTTATCATCTACTTTTTATACTGAAGTTAATATATGAAGAATTTTTTAGGAAAAAATAGAGACAAAAGTAAATTTTTTATATAAATATCATAGATATTTTTTAAATAATATAAATAATTCTTTCCCCGCTCCAAAAGGTTTCTGATTTTAAATAATATAAAAAAACAAAATTTTCAAAAAAAAAATCATCAAAATCGGAGCTGTTCTTGAGGACTTCCGAGGAAAAGGCTTCATTGACGCGACTAATAAACGACCCACCTCACGGCTTGTTTTTTTAGTTTTCAAAAGAAAAAAATTCAATCAGGGTCTGACTGTATTCTTTTGGTCAAGCCAAGTTGGTAACCCTAGTAAAATCTATAAATTAGGGCTCGGAATTTCTCAAATTAAAGTATTCGAATATTCATTCAAACCTGTATTCGAATTATTCAATATTTGAATATTCTACTATTCAAATATTTGAATATTTCAAAATAGTGTTATAATGTATATGCAGGCTTTGGATACTTAGGTATAGATGTTATGATATCCATGGATTTTATTAATAATAATTATTTATTAATTATAAAAATGCTGAGATGGGAAAAGCCAAAATGTAAATTTTTTAATAAAACCATTTTATTTTGCAATATATTCTTTATTCGTCTGTTTGTTTCGAACGAAAATCATTCATTTGAGCTTCAAATGTTTCGAGCGTATGGTTGCATATTTTTTCTAAATCCTCAAGGCCTTTTCTTAGTATGTCTATTGCTTTCATCTTATGTGTCCTTATATGAAGATACATCTTGGGCTCAGCAGGATGAGGTATGCTGTACCCACATGACTGGACTTCCGGACTAAAAAAAATCGTATGTATTATTCTATTTTTTATTAAATACTTTTATTTATCTTTATTTGTCTGTCTGTCTGTCTGCTACAAATCTTGCAATCAAAATTTCGACTAGTTCTAATTAAATTGAGCTAGAGCTTTGAAATTTTGCACACATATATAAGTCCCGTGACAATGCAATATAGTATGTCAAATATCGTTCTATAAATCCAACGATGGGGTGGATAAATATTATACAAATGTACAACAAAAAGTTTTTAGAAAAAAAATAACCACTTAAAGCAGAAGTAAAAAAAAACTTCCAATGTGGAAAGTGTCAGTTTTAATGTCATCTACCTAACTGGCAAACTAAAACACCTTGCCAACAACAGCTAAAGAAACTTAAATGTTTGTTCTTGAGAACACTTGGGTCTTGGATAGAACAGGTGTTCTCAAGAACAAACATGTAAATTTATTTCTTTATAATAAACGAAAATTTCAACAGCAAGGGCATTTAAAATCTCAAGTATACTTTCTAAAACATCTTTTTACCTGGCTTCTTTAGATACTGGAAGCTTACCAGTAATTTTTTCTGAATCAACCGCAGTCGAGGTTATTGTTTTTCAATAATTTTTTTATTCAGGCTTTTCAGTTTTTCTGTTGGAATCACTTTATATTACTGTTCATGAACGTTTACTTTAAGTGCTAGGGATCAAACATGGAAAACACACCCTCAAAAGGCGATAAAATTTGGAAAACTTTTTATACTTACTATGACGATATTACGCTTTGTAAAGCATTTCCCAAGGTGTGGCCTTCGTTTTCAAATACGAAAACCCTGTGTGTATCTCCCGAAAGCTCGCTCCCTGACAACTAAGAAAAGACACGATAAGTTTTCTATATTATCATTTATCTCTATTTCGTAATCAAATAGCATTTAATATTTACCTCCACAAACTTGCTCATTATTTTATTTTTATCACAGAAATTCACTTCAACTAGTTGAAACTTTTATAAAAATAGTATCCACTATCCATAAAGCACACGCACACATTAGAATATAATAAAACTTAAATTACTCCTTTAGGTTATGAATTTAAATTCTGTCAACCATCAATCTACCATGGAGTTACCTGTCATTTGTAAATTAAAATTTCCATTGACTTAGTACTATCCACGAAAATTTTAATACAAGCCCGAACTCTTCACATTTTCTGTTTGTCGAGTTCTGCGATATATCATTTCGTTTTTTTTAACTTGCATTTGTTACTCATTATACTTTAAAAAATAATATAAGATTAACTTATTCGCGATTGAATCGAAGTAGCAGCATAAGCAGTGCAAAAAGCGGGATGACCTCCTTATTTTTAACATGTCAATGGATTTTCTCTAGTGATGGGCGATTGTAAGATGTTTTTACAATCGAAACAATTGCAATCGTTTATAAAAACAATCGAGTCCACAATCGACTCGGAGTTTGATTTTACAATCGAAATGTTCGATTGTTCAAGTCGATTATTTGCCAGCGAATGAGAATACATATAATCGCGATTCAAGGTTATATGCTAGTCTAAGTCGACTGACGTCTGACGTTCACGCGACTCGTTCATCGTTGATTATTCACTGTTCAGTGAATCAGTCGTTAGTCAATAGTCGACAGTGTACATCGTCTGTACGATTCAGTATTATGCGACTCGGTCAACTATGAAACACCACAATCGAGTCTAAGTGAAAACCATCGAGATGTTTGAACAATCGACTAAAATATCTCGCAATCGCCCATCACTAATTTCCTCACCTGCTCTGACCTTTGACGATACAACTATAGAGTGGCTCTGCGTTTTGACAGAACTAGCGTAAAATTTTCGGAAATATATTATTCTTTGGGAATATTTCATAACAACCAGGAACTGCACAATAACAATTATTTGAAAAAAATTCACAGATTTCGCAATCCTTGCAACCATCGAGGACATTGGAAATGATAATAGCATATATGAAACATAATTAACTGCTTATTATACACACAATATTTATCAATGCACTGTTTAGTTTTGTCAGGAATAACCCTATTATTCTTCTGTTATATACGCGTTCACTTTTGCTTGATTACTTAACTTTTAAATGGATTTTTCTACAGTATTTATTAACATTTGCTCAAAAGTAACACCGCAGATCGTCGCAAATACCTCTCAATTAACTAGACATGATATAAAACACATTTCGAAAAAATTGCACTTGTTCAATTTTGCATGATTGCTCCTCACTTGATCGCGACACCGTTGTCTTTTGGCCTTGAACGAAAACTCGTAACTCTGCCCCCATATACGAACATAAACATTTCCAATGTTAAAATTGTTTTTTTATTTGCTACTCGGAGTCCCCATCCTGCTTTGACTAGACTTTGACATAACACCGACATTTGTTTGACATTGCTACTATGGGAAAAGAAGGCTAACCTGTCTATTTTATATGTATAGTCTAAGGCTCTAACAGCCATATTTATATTTAGGATCATCCCGCTTATATGTAATTTCAACGTACGCCTGTAGAGGTCACGTACTTTGAATTTAATCGCGATATGCTTTTAATTTTGTCAAATATTGCTCAGCAATGTTTTAGGCATTCATGTAGTTTACGGGTCCCACGCCTGCAACTATAACCCCTCACGTCTCATGTAAGATCTTACGAATTTACTTTCCAATTGTTTTTTGAGGAAGGGGTCTGAGGGGCGGGTTACTAATCAATTAAAAAAAAAATGTAATTGATGTATTGTTTTTATTTCACATAAGATAATACAAAATCTTATTAAAATAACTAATCATTATATAAAAAATAATTTAATAAAAAAAATATCTAGTTATAGCTACAGTCAAAACAAAAGGTAATATTTCAGACTCTTTCGAAACATAATAATATCGAAATGATATTAAATATGAAAAACAAAACAAAACGGAAACTAACTGTGAATCGAATAAATAAAAGACAAAACCATGTACAAGATAATCATGACTGCTTTATTTTTTTAGTTATGATCATAATAATAATTAATTAACATATTACGAGTTGATAACATAAGCTACTGGCAGTATGAAATATTACATTGTCACAACATTACGATAGGATTGTGTCTGTAATTTACAAGAACCACTGTCAATATAGTAATAATAGAATTGCACAGCATACCCGCCGTGTCCATATGTTCACAGTTACATAGTAACAACATTAAAATCAATTTATATTAATCACCGTACGTCACCACCGGGTTTCTCACATCACTGTATTTATTGTCTCCGGATTCGTCGTCGCTGACGACCTGCGTCGTTGCGCCACATCGTTCGAGGCACCGTTCATCGTTTTGTCGCGCGCCGTGGCCGTGCAACAGCCGAGCAACAGTCGTTCTTGCTCAGTCCCAGCCATTTTCTTTAATCATGTGAGCCAGTTCGATAATGAATTTGCCCTCCTTGTACTTCTGACTCGATTCAAAAGCATGTTCCTGCAACACACAAAAACCTCTGTTTAAAATGACTTGCATTTGCTACGTTGCTAGAACCGTGAAAATTTTTAATATCGCTCCCACAAAATCAAGCCAGTGTCGGATTACAACAATGTAGTAAAGGAGATAGAGCGAGACAGATGGCATAGTGTACTTTTGGCGTAAGCGGCGGACTAACAAAACGTGACATACACAGATTCGGCGGATCAAAAAATTTTGCATTATGCTTTCAACTAGTTAAAAAACGGTTAACTGCTATGTTCGTCAAATAATTGAGCGGCGGATTATCGAAAGAGTTTCGTATTCGTAAAAGTAAAAAAAAAAAACAACAATTGAATGTAAAATCTACTGTGAAAAGTTTTTCACGGTGGATTTTACATTGAATTATGACGCTTCGAAACCATTAGATGGTCGTGGTTTTGTAATGACGAGCGCCTGGAGAAAGATTTGCTGGTTCCAATGTATCTGCAAGTCTGTAGTCAGTGAGGACGTTGAAGCAAATACCTTCCCAGAACATTCTTAACCCACTGTTACCGGGGTACCCAAATTATATCCCACCGCTGCCACCGGTTGTTACAGGGGTACCTAATTAGTGGAAGAAACAACCATTAAATTATACGCCTTTGTAACACTGATAGCAGCGGTGTGATATAATTTGGGTAACCCGGTAACAACTGGTGGCAGCGGTGGGATATAATTAGGGTACCCCGGTAATACCACCATCGAATTGTTCCATTGCTTGCAGAGATATTGCAGGCAGTAAATCTTTCTCCAGGTCTTCACCATATTCGTTCCTGACCATCTGGTGATTTCAAAGCTTACCCTGGACACACAAAACGTACTTCCAATCCAATGATTCCTTCAATACTAAAATATGACAGAGTTACTGACGTTAATGGTGAGTTAATTTTGTCCAGGAGTTTATAAACTTCTTTGTTTAAGGCCATCAACAGCCATGGTTATTATTGGGCCTAGCACCAATTCATGTTTTCAATATATTATTTCTTAATACTAAAATGAAAATTCATTTATTGATACTTTCACCAGTTTTTGGATTAGAACCTGTGAACTGAAGAAAAGATTTTTTTATGTTGACCTGTCGCGGTCTTCATATACAGGTGTCCGGATTTCAACTCTACATAGGGCATTTATATGGGAAAATGGTTTTTCTCAATTTCTTGCTTTCCTATACATTTTACAGAAAAAACATACTTTGCAAAAATTAGATAGTATTTTTTTAAAGATTTTTTTATTTTGTTTTTTTTTTTTGAAAATTTGCATTTTAACTTTACCATCGTAATTAATACCTTAAATATCCTGGGCTTGAGAATAGCCGAGAGTGTAGCGGCGCTGTTGTTTACATGGTGTTGCTATGGTTTCTCTATTACAAGTCTCCAGTTCTCGGGTTCTAGCCCGAGAGCTGGTAAAAGTGTCAATTGGATTTTCAATTTAATATTAAAAAAAAAAAATAATGAATTGAAAATATGAATTGGTGCTAGGCCCAAATAACCTTAGCTGTTGGTGGTCTTTAAAACACAATCACAACCCCCTTAAATATCCTGACTTTGGACTCATAATAACTTTTTTGTCAATTTTAATAATAGATTACGTTGATAAAAACAGAATAGGTACAAATTTAAAAATTTGAAAACCCTATTTTTTTCAAACTTTTTGAAATTTTATTACCAACGTAAGCTGTAGCTAAAATTTACCTAAAAATTATTATGAATATTTGTTAGAATACGCTTCCTTACTAATGATAATTTCAAACATAGGGTGTACATAATTGAGAAAAACCATTTTCCTATGTAAATGTCCTATGTACACTTGAAATCCGGACATCTGTATATAATATGTTACTTAAATCTATGGTTGAAATATTGTAAAATCAATATTTTAGATTTAAATAAAAAAATCAATTAAAAAAACCTATTATCTGAATTTATGACAATTCTATTTATAGAATGTTATGTTTGATAATAATTTAAACGAGGTAACAATAAAAAATATTTCACATAAACAACGCAATATTATTATTTATATTCTCAGAAATTTCATTGTAAATAAGGATCTAACAGTGGTACTACTGTTCAGTGGCGTAACTTCTGACATGCCGGGGCCCCGGGTAGTTAGGGCTCCTCGAAGAAATTTATGAACGATTAAAAATTATTGAATGGGTGAATTTGAAAAAATTTCTCTATAAATATCTAATACAATTTTATAGAATTACTAAACTAACTTAGCTTATTTATTATAAATTAATTTCGCTTATTTATAAAAAACTAGTTTATAATAATTTCAATTATTTGCGAGAAAAAAGTTTATAATAATTTATTGTTTTCTGCAAATTCATTTATTTAAGAAACTAGTCAATAAGCTAGTTTGTTAGCTAGTTGGTAAGCTATGTTTGTAACAACCTATGTACAGGTAGATTTATCTACCTCTATAGGTTACATTTTATGTAATGGTTACTAAATAATTAATATTATTAAATATTAATTTCACATTTGATTTTGTGACGTCCGACTCAGTTGAAGTCACTATGAGACTTCCACCTTCGATAAAACCCTCCGTAACATTCCTAGAAAATTCGACTGATGACCAGTCCTATACTTCCCACCTAGTAAATATTTGCAAAAAATAAACACTTTTTTTTTTTTATTCTTTGACTAGGCCCAAATAACCTTAGCTGTTGGTGGTCTTTAAAACACAATTTAATTTTTATTCTTTAAAAAAAGCATGGCCTTCTTTTTTGTTTGGTGATCTACTGATGGCTAACTTAATATAGCAAAAATCATGGTTACCTTGATTTACGTACAATTTTTATTTTTTTTAGTAAAATATTTTTTTTCTCGAAAACTATACATTTTAGAGAAAAAAAATATTTACATTTTTTTCATATTATAACATCTAGAATTCATTTATATTTTTTTTTACCTATGTTAATACGTGACATTGAGGACGTTTTTTTGAATATCTCAGGATCCACTGAACCGATTTGACTCAAAATCTAATCAGATCTAAGTTAAAGGCTGATAAACACAACAGAACAATCGGCATGCCCGTATGTTGTTCCGTTCTTAAGATATCGAAGGCGAAAAATTGACCACACACATACACACACACACACACACATACACACACACACACACACACACACACACACACACACATACACACACACACACATACACACACACACACATACAGACATCAGTCAGAAAATGATCTTAAACGATTGCTAGGGTCTCAAAACGTGAAAATCTGTTAAAATCTCGAAATATTTTTTTCGGACTGAATCCATTACTTCCCTACCATAGTAGAGGTGGGAAGTAAAAAGAGTATGTTGTGACTTTTTAGATTACTAGCAGGGGTCACAATTTACTTACATATTTCCAGCCAAGCGTTGTTTTGCAGCATTCGCAATAAATATCGGCCACTGCATGGAGGCCCGTCAGCAAAACCCGTTCTTCTGCTGGACCGCAACCCACATTCACCCTAAAGAGAAAAGAATACGGCAAACATGTAATACCAATTAGCAATTAAAACAGCATTATTGTTCCGGCATCAATTCGCTAAAGATCTCAGTTGTCGAGCGTCTATCTAGTTGAGCATCGATTAGGAACCGTTCAGTGTTCATAACTTCATATAATATTACCGTCACGCTCATGCGCAGTGGATAGAATGCGTTCCAACCGAACTTGTGATCGTTTGTGGACGATTCTTAAAGCGTTCCAACCGAATTTGTGATAGTTTGTGAACGGTTTCCGAACGACCATTTCGGTACATGAAACCATAATGAAACTGTAAAACTGACATGCGCATTAAGCACTTTGTTACGTTTGTCTCTGTTCAATACCAACTTGAGACAGTTGTTTATTCATTTGTAATTTGTTTTCCGTCACAGAACCGTGCAAGGCTGACGCATGCGCACAAAACCGATAAAAACAGTTTCGTTACCGTTTCAAAACGATCCATTTATGGTAGGTTGGAACATAGCTACTGTGTACGATGCATGTGCATGTTTTAACACACAGCGCATGCGTCGTACAGTTTGTGTTTTAGTCACAGATTTAGAAGTCCGGGGATGTAGTATAAAGTGGCACTTTAGACGAGGGGGGAAGACATTCAGGGGAGGGTGTATGCCTGTCTTATGGACATGTCCATGCTATGCATGTGCCCACGTTCCATTGGCCGCGTCTTTGCGCATGCTCAATTGCTCGAACAGCGCTTGCGAAACTGAAGCAACCAATAGAATGCGGACACAAGCTTCCTCAACAGCAACCCCCACACTCGCTTGTACTACATCCCCAGATGTCTATATCTATGGTTTTAGTACTTCAATGTACGCAATTTTTGACTTGTTAGTCGAAAGTTATTACTAAAATAAGTTATTGATTGCAAGAAAATGGACTAAAAACAGTCGCAAGTTATAATATTCAAAATGAGACTCAAGTTTCGGGAAGATACACAAAAATAAATATATTTTTTTATTTTATTTATTGTAGATTATAGACGCGTCGACAACTTAGGTCATTAGCGTCTTAATTACATTAAAAAACAACTTCCTTAAAACTAAATTACATCACAAAACATCCATGAACGGAGGTGGGATTCGAACCCACGGCAGTATGATCCAAAGGTCGGCTACGCTAACAGTTACACCACACTGTCCTCACAATATTTTTTTTTTTTAAGAATATTAAGAGCACCGTGATTGACACTACATAAAAAAAACAATTTAGGCACTTTTTATCACAACAATATTATAAATTTCAAGAGCTATTCATTAATAAAATAATTTGTCGTGGTAAGAAGTGACTAAATTGTTGATTTTTATATATTTTCTTGTTTCGATAATAATCAGGGATGTTACAGATTGGTCATTGTCAAAAAATTGTTAAATTGTGTTTTAAAGACCACCAACAGCTAGGGCCTAGCACCAATTCATATTTTCAATTCATTATTTTTTTAATATAAATTGAAAATCCAATTGACACTTTTACCAGCTCTCGAGCTAGAACCCGGGAGCTGGGGACTTGTAATAGAGGAACCATAGCAACGCCATGTAAACAACAGCATTGCTACACGCTCGGCTATTCTCAAGCCCTTGGTTATTGTCAAATCAAATTTTTTGACAATGCTTTATGCAGCCTAGTATATGATTTCTACAGTTGCAGGTAACAGATAATCCAATAATAAACCTAGAAAGAATCTACAAATGGGAAAAAATGGATATACTGCTTTTTAGGTTACGACGGTTGTATTGCGATATTTAAATAATAATAATAAAATATAATATTAATATACTTACACTGAATTGAATAGATAAGCTCTACCCTGACTACCTTGAAATGACTAAAACAAACAAAACACAATCAATGATAAAGATAATATTTATTTAATATTTTGTGATGGCGGCATTATAGAAAGACTTGCGAGAGGACATGGATCTAGCACGCAGAAGTAATGTGAGAAGTGGTGAGAAAATTGAAAATTATGGGAGTAATTCCTGACTTTCCAGATGTTTAAGTTAAATTTCCTGACTTTCCATGAGCACTTTTAAGCTTCCCTGATTTACCTTGATTTTCCAGAATGCGGACACCCTGATACTATATTTTTCTATTATATTTTTAACACTGAAGGAATTATTGGACTGGAAGCATATTTTGTTTTCTGGTAAAACTAGGATAAGCTTCGAAATCACCAGAATCTCGTTAACGAGTACGACGAAGACCTGGAGATGCATTAAAATATCTCTGCAAGGGAACCTTTCGGTGCTCTGGAGAAGAATTTGCTTTGACGTTCACACATAATTACCTAGAGATATTGAAGACAGTCAATCTTTCTTCAGGTCTTCGCCATATCGTTCTTATATCGTGCCTCGTAATTGCAAACAAGAATTTAAGAAAAATATTATACAGTATGTAAACGGTTTTACCGAACATTGTGAATTGAATTGTGAATTATAGACAACAAATTATAGACAACAAGGGTCATTAGCGTCTGTATCGAATATTGGGAAAATAACATTGAGAACATTTACAATTTTGTAGTAAGCTATGGCCCATAAAATATGTAGTGGATGATTGTGTAAACGGTTTTACCGAACATTGTGAATTGAATTGTGAATTATAGACGCTCGACAACAAGGGTCATTAGCGTCTGTATCGAATATTGGGAAAATAACATTGAGAACATTTACAATTTTGTAGTAGGCTATGGCCCATAAAATATGTAGTGGATGATTGTGTAAACGGTTTTACCGAACATTGTGAATTGAATTGTGAATTATAGACGCTCGACAACAAGGGTCATTAGCGTCTGTATCGAATATTGGGAAAATAACATTGAGAACATTTACAATTTTGTAGTAGGCTATGGCCCATAAAATATGTAGTGGATGATTGTGTAAACGGTTTTACCGAACATTGTGAATTGAATTGTGAATTATAGACGCTCGACAACAAGGGTCATTAGCGTCTGTATCGAATATTGGGAAAATAACATTGAGAACATTTACAATTTTGTAGTAGGCTATGGCCCATAAAATATGTAGTGGATGATTGTGTAAACGGTTTTACCGAACATTGTGAATTGAATTGTGAATTATAGACGCTCGACAACAAGGGTCATTAGCGTCTGTATCGAATATTGGGAAAATAACATTGAGAACATTTACAATTTTGTAGTAGGCTATGGCCCATAAAATATGTAGTGGATGATTGTGTAAACGGTTTTACCGAACATTGTGAATTGAATTGTGAATTATAGACGCTCGACAACAAGGGTCATTAGCGTCTGTATCGAATATTGGGAAAATAACATTGAGAACATTTACAATTTTGTAGTAGGCTATGGCCCATAAAATATGTAGTGGATGATTGTGTAAACGGTTTTACCGAACATTGTGAATTGAATTGTGAATTATAGACGCTCGACAACAAGGGTCATTAGCGTCTGTATCGAATATTGGGAAAATAACATTGAGAACATTTACAATTTTGTAGTAAGCTATGGCCCATAAAATATGTAGTGAATGATTACACAGAAAAAATAGTAGTGAATTTAAAAAAAATTCCATAGAAACAGTTGATTTTTAAGAGTAGCTCGGGCCAAGGTTATTAGAGTACAGGTTGCCTCATTCCATCTGACCAATCAGCATAAGCGCGGGAATGACGTCAGCTAGAATTTAGTTTAAATCAAGTACAAAAATTGTTGAAGATTATGCTTATTTATATTAGGTGCTTCGTGCAGATTTTTTCTTAAAATTGGCAGGAGACAATAAATAGAAGAATAGATGTTAAAAAATAGGATAATTTTTATTTTTATTACAAAATTTAGGTTTTAATATCTATAATATATGCAAACAAAAAATTAAATTATGCTCAAGAAATGGCAGATCTTGTTAATTACGTATTTTTTTAAATTTAAGAAACGAATAGAATTAACTAACAAATCGATAAATTAATTATTTTATCTTTTATATTCACAAAATATTAAAAATAACCACAAAACACCATAACACTTAACAGCTATCGCAAAATTGACAACTTATCATATTTTTTTCGCTAACAGAAGAATCACGTTTCTATTAGGTATTGAAAAAACATATCACACTACCATGGTTACTGTGATTTTTATTTTCAAAAATTAGCAGCGTCCATGGTCTGATCTTTTCTATTGAAGTGAGCAAGCATGGTATATTCTGAGTGACGTCATCCCCCCACTACTATCTATCGTAATGAGGCAACCTATGCTCTACTAACCTTGAGCTCGGGCTAAATAAAAAAAAAACAGAGCATCTACTACATATTTACATTTGATCTTACAGCCCATAGCCTACTACAAAATTGTAAATGTCCTCAATGTTATTTGCCCTATGTTCGGGTCTACCGTTTACACACTGTATAATATTTTAAACGCTGAACATAAACAGCCATAGGACGACGTAGAAGACAATCAATCTATAGAAAGAGATTTATATAAATTATCTTCCTCGTGATTTGCTTTCAAGTTGACATATCAATGAGCCAATCACAGATTGAATGTTATCTACGTCATAACTGTAGGGTAGAGGCATAATTCTATGTTTAAAATTCCATTGAAAAATACACACTTTTGGGATTATTTTTTTTATTATAGGAAAAGATTCAGAAAAATTCTGAAAAAACTGTTTCATAATCTATTTGTAAAGTAGATTCCAACAAAAAAAAAACAATGTGGTAGACCCAAAGACGTAAAAAAAACGTCTTTGGGTAGACCCTATTATGAACGTACAAGAAAACGGTATTTTTCTTAGAACAGTGTTACAAAATAAATGTACCTAACGATGTACCTAACATGCTAATTAATTATGTTAACATTCCTTAATATTAACTTAACCGTTTTTGAAATTACACTCTTCATATTTAATTTACAACGCAAATCATTTTACCGTAATTCTGTAGCACAAAAGAAGAAAAGGCTGATTAACAAACAACATAAAAGAATTTTTTTAACACGCTTATATTAGTTCCACCCGTATGTATGTATGTAAGTAACGGATTCTTTGAACGCGATTTTCACCCACTTCAAAACTTCAGATTGAACTAAAACTTTGCACACTTATCAAGGACCGATGACAATACAATAATTCAATAAGTTTCTTAGTCCTGGAGATCCTGGATCTCCAGGACTAACAAAAAAAAGCAAAAAACTTCAGATTGAACTGAAACTTTGCACACTTATCAAGGATCGATGACAATACAATAATTCAATAAGTTTGTCCCATTATCCTGACCAGGAACTCCAGAACTAAAAAGCAAAAATAAATTATAATTTAAAAAAACTAAAAAACACGCTTTAATGGTAAACTGAACTAAAAAGTAAAAAATAATTTTTTATGTAAAAAAGCGTGGGGTGCTTTGTACCATATTTTCATACAACTGATATCGAGCACCCCACGCTTTTTTACAATGAAAATTATTTTTTACTTTTTAGTTCAGTTTACCATTAAAGCGTGTTTTTTAGTTTTTTTAAATTATTATTTATTTTCTTCTAGTTCAATAAAGCGGTCGATTACACAGAAAACGTTTAACAAATGTAAAAATTAAATTAATTCAATATTTTTCTTACAATGAGGCAACAGCAAAATGTAACACCGAAATATTTAATAAAATCAGTTACGACACTTCATTTGTTATATTATGAAACTAAATTTATGTGAGAAAAAACACTGGTACCTAACTAATATCAACTGTTGGTTACACTATAAAACAACTAACTGATGAGATACACATTATGTGAAAAAAAATAATAACTTTGTAACGTTGATACGCAGTTATTTGAGATTCCAAATTGACAGTTTATTTTAATAATAGACTATATTCCCACATTTATTACTTTCGATTCCGATGTACAGTTTTTTCATTAAGACCACTAACTATGGTTGCCAGAAAGAAAGTTGTCGAAAATCGAAGAATTCACTTAAAAACATAAAAATTTCAAAAAATATATAGAAAAGTCAAGTAAAAATTGAGACTTTTGATAGTCAAGTGGTTTTGTTAAATTAAATAAAATTAAATTGTGTTTTAAAGACCACCAACAGCTAAGGTTATTTGGGCCTAGCACCAATTCATATTTTCAATTCATCATTTTTTTTTTAATAATAAATTGAAAATCCAATTGACACTTTTACCAGCTCTCGGGCTAGAACCCAGGAATTGGGGACTTGTAATAGAGGAAACATAGCAACACCATGTAAACAACAGCATTGCTACACTCTCGGCTATTCTCAAGCCTGGTTTTGTTAAAATCAAACCATTTATCTAAATTCTGAGTATTTGATGGCTGAACACAAGACAGAATTCTGTATCAAGGCTGTTCGATATAGTCTTGTCTATTTTTTCAGTTTCGAATTAACCAAGAATCCGAAAAAATGTTCGTCGTTTCTTTTGTGTAATTTTGAACGCAAAATATTCATGATTTCATACACATCTATAACAGAAATTTTAAAACCTTCAAGAAGTTTAACGGCATCCTAAGATGGTTAAAAATACATCTAAAATATTATTTTCTGAAATGTCAAAATACAGAAGATTTTGCTTCAATATTTTTGGGACATAGAATATAGAAGATTTTCTTTGATAGAAGCTCTGGCAACTCTATAACAACAGACAACAGCTGGGGTAGCGCATTTATGCATTCCGTATTAACAACAAATGGTTCTTTAACCCACTATCAACATCTAGTAAAATTATTCAATATTTCAGTCAGGGCCGGCGTTAAGGGGAGGTAAGCGGAGCAAAGGTACCCCGGGTTCGGGTCTCTGAAGGGGGCCCGCCGGCCCGGGGTTTACCTATTATATGTGACTACCGTGTTTAAAACTGCGGGCATTAAAACATTTTCCCAACAAAAAGGCGTTATTTGATTTTTTGCATTAAAATGTTCTATTTCCAAAAAAAAACAAGCCGTGAGGTGGGTCGTTTATTAGGACTAAAGTGCGACCCTTGAGGTCCACACGACGAACTTCCCAGTTTGATCAATATTTAATAATAATAATTAAATTAGATATTACACAGAAATATCATTAAAACATTAAACATCATTAAAAATCATTAAAACATCAATAATTAAAAAAAAAAAAGAAAAAAAAAAAAAAAACGGCTGAACCGATTTTTAAAAAACTTATGTCGGATCAAAATGACGTTAACACGCCTCGATTGACACCCTTACGAAGTCGATATAATTTTTTATTCGCGAGATATTGTGTAAAATCTACTTTTTTGGAGGTTATTTGGTTAAGAAAAAAGAACGGCTGAACCGATTTTAAAAAAATTCCTTTCAGATCATATTTACGTTAATATGCGTCGATTGGCACCCCAACGTAGTCGATATCATTTTTCGTTCTCGAGATTTCGTCTTAGAAAGAAATGGACACATACGTACGTACGTACACACACACACACAGACATCTTTCTAAAAGTAGTGTAAAAATAGTGTAGTGACCTTGAAACATAAAAATTTTTTTTCCTTTTTGATTTCGATTTTCGGACCCATTACAATAACTTCCAATGGCAAGTTAATAATTATGGAGTAAAATTTTTTTTGGAGGGCACAGGGGGCTGAGAATGCTTACCCGGGGCCCGAAAATCCTAGTAACTACTTTTGGGAGATATTTCATGGTGGTCGATTTTTTTACGGTGAGTGTAGTATTATACTTTTGTTGACCAGAGTCGTTGACTGAGAATCACTCGTTGTTTCCAGTTGACAACTACGGCAGCAAGAAGCGCCACTATACAGTTAGAAGCTTACGGATGTTTACGGTTAGTGGGGTGCGGGGAATAAAGAACAATACGGAAGGCTTTGCTAATGGTGCCTGCCCTTCTTTATAATATTCCTTCACTCAACGGTTTTCACAATAAATTCAAAATCCTTGCATTTTGGGTAGAACAACGTTTTTTTCCGTTCCGTGGGGGAGGTCGGTGTAAGTTTAAAATTGAGTTTTTTTGGGTCGGCAGCCCCTTCATTTGGCCGCCATCTTGAAAAAGGGGTGCTAACAGGTATCTCCGTAATTTGTAGAGAGGTTTTTTGTTTAGAATCGAATTCTTTACAACTTTACTAGAGACACTTTTTTTCTATAAGGCATATCTTTTTAATTATTCAATTTACGACAAAAAGTGTCTCTAGTAAAGTTGTAGAGAATTCGATTCTAAACAAAAAAACCTCTCTACAAATTTTCTGTAAGATGTACTATTACGCAGATACAGTGCCAAACCTGTTAGCACCCATTTTTTCAACATGGTGGCCAAATGGGGGGGGAAGGGCCGTCGACCTGAAAACTCAATGTTAAAGTTACACCGACTCCTCCTACGCAACGGTAAAAAAATCTTGCCCTACCCAAAATGCAAGCCTAATGTTACATTTCAATGGACTAGATTAGAAGCTGGAAACTGGGAGCTTGTAACAGCCATGGAAACACGTTATAAACAACGTCATTGCTGCACGCTTGGCTATTCTGAAGCCCTCGCTAGTTCTGATTATAATCTGAAGGTTCGTAATAGACGAGCCGTAAAATACACCAAACTGCGAGTGCGAGCTCGATTATTCTCCAAACTTACTTTTGAGATGAGCTCGTCGTGATTCGCGAGGTGGGCCCGACAGTGGATACACGAGTAGGTGCGGTGGCAGTGAGGCAGATAGGCCTGGAAGGTCTTCACCATTGTGGCCTCGACACCTGGCCATGCGAGCGTCGTCACACCTGAAACAGAACAAATTCGTCAACCAAAAGTGGTCTAGGTTTTTTGGATGAGTGAATGAGTCAGTCAGTGTTTCGATTCTGGGTAATGGGGGGATGATTAGTCTTAACAGACAAACAAACTTACAAGTGTGCAGATCAAATAGAATTTGAATGAGCCATTTTCCTGAGAGTAGTTCTTTTAATTATCCACGAGAGGCAGCATTTGTGGTAGATACAAACATTATTTATTCCCCATTAGTGTCGTGTCATTTTAGTGGTATAACTTAATAATTAAAATATTATTATTATTAAATTAATTAAATAATAAGTTATACGACTAAAATGACATGACACTACGTACTAACAGACAGACATACCTATACAAAGAGGTGTTGCGTTTTAAAATATTTATAGATTCATTAGAGCCTAACCACAAATTGTATTCGAAAAATTAGCATAATTATCCATTTGATATATTATAACGAAAGAATTTATAAAAGAATTGTCAAAATCGGCTTATAATAAAATACGAATAATGGAATTTTATTTTGAAGTCCTTTTAGAACGCGAGCACAGCGTAGTAGTTCTAGGAGAAAATTTATTTTTATCTGTACGAGTAATAACGTAGAAATAATCAATATTTGTCTGTGCATAATATGAAACAACTTCAAGATTGTTTGTAATTTCACGTGGTGTAAGCCTTGGAATTGAAAACCGCTGGCGAAAAACTCATAGCAATCTCCAGAATTACGATGACATTTTCACGTCGTCAAAGTAAAATTTTCATATGCACTATATTCGCATTGATGTAGGGAAAAAAACTTTATATAAAAAAATGAATTTTCTTCAAAAAAAGTTAGCAGAAGAATGTTTTGTGTTATCCATATAATAAAAATCAATTGCTGTTCGTTAGTCTCGCTAAAACTCAAAAACGGCTTGACCGATTTGAATATTTTTTTTGCTTTGTTCGCTCTAATACAGGGGTGGTTTTAAAAGGTTCCATGACATTTGATCCCAGCAATTTGATACCACGACATTTGATCCCACGACAATTGATCCCAACGACATTTAATCCCAACGGCATTTAATCCCAACGACATTTGATCCCAACGACAATTGATCCCACGACATTTGTTCCCAAAAAATTGTCTATAAACTAACAGAGCCTGATTATTAGTTATTAAATTTTATTAATTTAATGAAATAATTTGATCGATTATTCCCTTTGTCGGGAAATTTGTTTGAATTAAATTTGTAGACGTTATGATATATTAGTAATTACATTGTTATTAGAATTCTAACGAATGTAATAGTATAATGTGTTTATGAGTTAATAATCCTTTGGAGATTATGTAATGATCAAGTTGAATAATTCACTTTTATTTATCATTGCCCGGGATACGTCGTAATTTTGTCAAATATTGTATTTTATGAATTAATAACAAATTATCACGCTGACTTTTCATAAACTTTAATGGCATATTTAACAATTCGTTATAATGTGAAAAGCACGAAAGACCAAATTGACTGCACACCTGATGTTTCAAAGTTTATATGTACAATAATTTTTCAACAAAATTTATAAAAAACAATATTTGACAAAATTACGACGTATCCCGGGCAATGAAATAAAAGTGAATTATTCAACTTGATCATTACATAATCTCTAAAGGATTATTAACTCATAAACACATTATACTATTACATTCGTTAGAATTCTAATAACAATATAATTACAAATATATCACAACGTCTACAAATTTAATTCAAATAAATTTCCCGGCAAAGAGAAAAATCGATTAAATTATTTCATTAAATTAATAAAATTTAATAACTTTATTACTTATCAGGCTCTGTTAGTTTATAGACAATTTTTTGGGATCAAATGTCGTGGGATCAATTGTCGTTGGGATCAAATGTCGTTGGGATCAGTTGTCGTGGGATCAAATGTCGTGGTATCAAATTGCTGGTTATCAACTAACGGCACACCGTTTTAAAAAAACTTAAAATCGGTCAAGCCGTTTTTGAGTTTTATAGCGAGACTAACGAACAGCTATAATAACTGCCACCCGGGAGCGAACGAGCGAAGCGAGTGAGTAGTGTATTAATAAAATTCGAGCGAACGAGCGTAGATCCACACATGCGCGAAGGGGTAAATGTTTGGTATTTGCCAAATGTAAAATATTTTTCCATCGACTGTCGGTAAATTAGCGCAAATCAAAGCGAACGAATGTTTGATGTTCCCATTTTTATTTGTGTTTCGCCAAATAGACGCATTTGATGTTGTGTGTGTATGTATGCTTGTCGTTTGACGAATACCAATTCGCAAAACGCATGTGTGGCGCCGCCTTTATACGTGTACACTACATAACAGTAGATTGTATGTCTATATAGATACGTAATGTGGCATATTACGGCGAGTGATGACAGTATATAAAAAACGAGCCGTAATACCATTACGTACGAGACATATATGGTATTTTTTGCCATACTCACTACAAAATATCGACTTTTCACGTCATTTTCAAAACATTCTGACAGTTCATTTGCGTCGCCATCTTTCCTTCTACAGTGTGCCGCGAAGTTCGTGCAAGTAAGTAATGACAGGCGCACGCAAGCGAACGCAGGCGTATAGAGCGAATAAACAAAAGTTGCTATGGCAACCGTCATTTTCTGCGCTAGTGCGGAAAGTAAAACATTTTCCGCACACATGCCTGTTAAATGACTCATCGAAAGTAGCTATTTTGTAGGGGGTATGGCAAAAAAACTGTTAACGTTTCCAACAGCTATACTTTTCGAAATTCAAAAGCAAATAATATAGTTGATGGGTACGGAACCCTCGGCGCTCGAGTCTAACCCGCACTTGTCCGGTTTTGATTGTAAATTGCACAAACTTTCAATTATATTTACGAAACAATTTTGTTTCTATTTATAGCAAAACGTCTGGGGGCTTATTAGACTGGAATAATGAGAATATTTAATTTTATTTCGTGGACAGAATTTATAATATTGTCATTTCAACTATAAATATGGCAGCTTATTCGAGTTTCGCAAATACTGACCACAAAACTGACATTGATAAGAAGTGAATATATTTTTATCATGAATTTGCAATCTTCTCTTTATACAGTATAAACATTTAACTAAAAATGTATTATCTTTATAATGTAAAACGCAATTCGTGAAAAAATTGTAGAGGTTTTTTTTAAAACTGTTTCCCTCATAATACTGTAGCAAACCCCAAGATGTTACGCCACTGCCTCCAATAGAAACCACGAGAAAGAAAGGTCACAGTAGTAAAGCGTGGAATGGTATCGAAGATTCCAGACAACGCTAGAGGATACGAGGACTCACTGAATTGAATTGAATTGTAGATTATAGACGCTCGACAACAGAGGTCATTAGCGTCAAGAGGACGCACTGAGCGTACACCGTACGCAGGTATATAAACAGGAGTGTGTCGTGTTGAATGGGTCAGTGAATGGTGAGTCGTGCCATCAGTCAGTACAGTGAAATAAATATTGATCAGTCAA
The DNA here is from genome assembly GCA_039654895.1 of Mongoloraphidia duomilia. NCBI lineage: Eukaryota > Metazoa > Arthropoda > Insecta > Raphidioptera > Raphidiidae > Mongoloraphidia > Mongoloraphidia duomilia. The sequence goes on from CM077524.1 coordinate 4,216,420, forward strand.
CGGGAATCAGTCAGTGTGGATTGTACTGTGACAGTGTTGAACAGCGAAATAAATCTGATATAAATACAGTGACATAAATAATTACAAATAAATAATCCTTGTATATATAGTTATTTGTTATGTGTTATTTAAGTGGCTCGTTTAGTTCAATAATTACCGTCTAAGTTGTTTTTTATTGTTAGAATTGACTTTTTGTTGTTGCATTTATTGTTATTGTATTTTTTAATTATTGTAAATAAATATTTATTCCGCCAGCTCAGAAAACAGTCTTGTAACAATACTTATAATTTTTTTTTATTATTTTAAAAACAAAAATGTGTAAGAGTTATAGACTGTGTGCAGGAGGGCGGAGTTATAATAATATCGATGCGAGCGCTCGTTGTGAGTTCCATTGTAAACTTGGAACTCTAATTTCTCGTAATTGTCAGTGAGCATTGTTGTTTAAAAAGTCAAGTAAGTAAAATGATGATTTTACTTCTAACTTATTTGGAAATTATTAATATAAATCTGATAAATTTGACATTTTTAAATCCGGTCCGCAAGATTACCGGCGCCATGGTTTGAGGTTATACAGTCGCCTGTCAATATAAACCATAGACATGGAATGAATGTCTGATATGAATTAATCAGTTATTTCTTATTATACGTCAAAATTCAAGAAGAAAAATAATTTTCACGTACCTTTTATGATATGCTATTTATACTATTTGCACACAGCTAGATAAGATGGTATTCGTTTAATAAAAAAAATCCCGGTACAGACAACAATAAAAATGAGTTCAATCGTGCACTATTGCCCGCTAGCAGCGCTAGTAGGCTTCGTGCACACAACCTATAGACCATAATGGCCTGGAAACTTGTAAAAATTGTATGACTTCATAAACTGTCTTTTTTATGAACATTTGAAAAAGTTTACTTTACAAAAATAAATCAATGCTTTCAATTCATTTTTCCTGAAATTATGGTATGTCATTAGCAATTTTGACGTAAGACTACGTCTATGTAACGCTTTTTATAAAATAGGCAGTATCGCTATCACCAGTGTCGGGCGGTTGCGAATCAATCAGTACAAAATGTTAGTTAGATTAAGGCCGGCGCTGGCTATCACTTTGTAAAAAAATCGGACAAGTGCGAGATAGACTCGCGTGCCGAGGATTCCGTACAATCAATGACCGAAAAAACTGCAAACAGCAAAAGCATAGATATCTGATCAACATTTTTATAAGATAGCTGAATCCACATAAAATTAGAAATTAATGATTTTCGGATTTTTCCTTTACTTGCGCTATGAGACCTCCCTTCGTACCAAAGGTCAACGGGAAGTACTCTATGGGTGTTGATGAAATTCAGTATCAAAATAGGTGATTTTTGATGGTATCAAAATACGTGATTTTTGGAAGGCAGCGTCTTCATTCTTGCATGTTAGAGACTTGAATTTTTTACAGGACTATGGGGGTTGTAGGACCATAAATTTCGAGTCTCTAGCTTGTACCGTTTAACTCTGGGAGCTTGTGACAAACAGACGGACGGACGGATCGACAGACACCGGAGTGAGGCCATAAGTGTTTCGCTTTTCCAATTTTGGTACGGAACACTAAAAATAGTTGCAGGTGTCAAAAAAACTTCTGAATATCGATGTTGAAAATTGTAACAGATTTCACGAATCAAATTTTCATAGTTATTGTCGTTTTTGATTGCAGATTATTTATAATTACCCCGTATAATGCAAGAACTGTTGAAATGTTTATTCTGTGAAAAAATGCAAAATGCGTCTTATATTTGGATTATTTACAGTAATTAGATTACGTACCGCGGTTTCGAAACATAATATTATGAATTAAATGATAATAAAAAACAATCATCAGATGCGCAATTAGAATTTTGATATAATTATTATCTTATCTCTACCGCATTAAACAGCTGTTAAAATAAAAATAAACATTTACAAAAACGTAGGAAATTACAAAAAAATATAATACACGAGCAGATGTAAACTGAATGAAAAATTATTTTGATATTGTCATAACCTCCAAATGACATCAGAACAATTTATAATATGAATTTCACATTTGATTAGTAAATAAAACATTAATCTGGTCGAGTTGTTTTACAGTTTTTGCAATAGTGCAAAAAAATATGTTAACGCAAAATGTTTTGATGAAACACATAGATTTCGTATTTGTGTAGGTACCTATTTTTTTTTATTATTTTCTCGTACAAAACATCTACGTTAGGACATGAAGCGATGAAAAAAAATTTGATGATTAAGAAAAACGCTATCAAATTATTTAAGCTATTTACTATAAACATTTCATCGCAATATTACACGCCTAAGGAACAAGATATATTATAAAATGGAATTCGTATAGTGTTCTAAAACAAAAGCTAGGTGATTCAAACAAATTACAAGCGAATAACAAAAAAAAACAAAGAAGATAACAGAGTAGAGAATGAAAGGCGTGAATCAATTCGTTATAAACGGTTCATTCTGTTTACGTACTTGAATCATTAAATCAGTAAATCCCACTTGTTTGTTTTGTTATTTATTTTATTCCATGAAGCACAAAGGACTCATTATTAATAATAATTATTTGGAGTTAGACCAGAGATAAGTTAGACAAACGACGTATGCAACCAGCAATACATATTAGAGTGTCGCGTTACATACTTCAAGGGTAAATGTCACTTACAGCTGAAGTATAATAATATTGTATACTTCAATTATTCGAAGAACAAAGTTCGATAGAAGCAGTCCGTACAGTTATACAGTACATAGTGACGTCAAACGCTTAGAAAGAAATGAACGCAATATTATGATACTTAATTTGCATCAAAACAAACACATTACACATTCATTATATTTATGCTACAGTCACAGACCTGCTAATGAAGCGCTGAGTTGAGTACAATTTCGTCTTCATTATTGTAAAGCGCAACGGCCAGTAAAGCCATAATACATGTAGGGATAAAAATCAAACGCAAAAAAAATAACACCATCGTGTACAGGGATTCGGACGAAACATGACGGGGTCAACAATCTCGCAACCGATGTGTTGTGCATCTCTTTCTTTTTGAAAGTACTTTGCGGACTGCTTCAATAAACACGACGAAAACGGCACTATACGTCTCTGTCGAACTCAAAATAGCCAATTTCTGCTTCTCTGTTAGAATAAACTGCAACGTTAGAAAACCAGACAGAGATGCGACACCTATTCAGAGACAAAGGCGAACCAACAAACGTATGTCTAGAATAATGTCGTGGAACTTGAAATCGTAACAGCTGACTACCATAACAAAAGATACGCGTCAGATTTTGTAGAATTTCTTGGGAAATGCTGGAAAAATAAACCGTGTCGAACATCACGTACGCCGACAAGACATGGCAACACAAACAATGTTCCTTAATAATTAATTTCGACAGCGTTCCCATGCAGCTAGTAGGTGTCATAAAGCAGGTCTTTTTATTTCAGCCGAACATTTTTTCTCGATTTGCCATTTGCACTCGCGGAAGTACATTATTGTTATTTTGATTGAACAAATGACAGATTGAAATCTCGATTGGAAGAGAGAAGCAAACACAATTATAGAAAGCAGAGAACAATGGGGGGTGATTGCATGGGGTAAAATGGCTGTGTATGTGTATGGAATATGAATGTTCATGAACAAAGAAACACGAGAGCACTGTTTCAAAACAAAATAAACACCACTCACCTCCGAGACCATTCGAATTCAATATAAGTTCAAAGCGACGGCTACGGAATGTCGACACACTGTTTGTTGATTATTGAACGCGACACTTCAATTTAATATCAAAAACGATAAACAACAATGGAATCGCAATCCGAATTCCGCCGTCCAAACTCGTGCGCTTTTCTTTTGACACAGAAGCAGAAACGACGACTGACCACCGCGATCTGCACAGCTGTCCGTGCGCGCATGCGCACGACGCAAAATTTACCTGCTCTTCTTCTACTATGGACACCCGCACTAAACAGCTAAACAATCGGGTGGTTCGATGCCCTCTGCATGGAATAGTCGTTCGTCGAGTGCCATGACAGCTTTATACGCGGCCTACTGGAAATTGGTTGTACGCGACGGATTGTTTTCCGCTATATGGAAAACAAAGAAACGTCGCCTAACCTAACCTACCTTTTTGGGTAAACACGACTCACGAGGGATTCCTGAAAAACAGAAACGCACAAACCCATTGGCCCAGTATCTTGTTTTTGTTTTTATTTTGAGGGGAAAATCTTATCGGTTATCAGTCACATTTGTGAACCGATAAATAATCTTTGTTCAAACGTAATAATATTTACAGTATATATTTTTTTTGTTCTAAAAACTATAATATTATTCATATACATATCAATAATCTACTACGTTTTACATATTAAATATTATTTTTAGTTATATAATTTTGCAAATATAAAACAGTACTTCTATTTAAAAAAGCAGTGACTATTTAGCAAATAAAATAAAATCATATAATCAATTTATCATTCTCCTTTTTTCTGTTATGCTACTTATGCAAAGCAAAAATAGCTATTATTTTACAAACACTATTACAATGATACATAAACAAATGGGAAATCGTTCATAAACGTTTATTTTTTTTCATGAAGACAACCAAGACATTTTTTATTCAGTATACTTCAATAGTTTTTTTTCTTCATAATATAATATTCAAAAACAGTATAATTATAATATTAATGCTTGCATAAATGGCTGATAATACGGGTAATATGGCTCACATCCTTATTAATAAATGTAACGCAGAGATCGTTGAAGCCCAATCACGAATGGAGAGAGTATTCTTCTTTCGAGGCGTTTGGTGCTTAACAATCAATGCGTTGGCGACACACATTAAATAATCTCTATCTTGGCTAAAGAGTAAGCTAAAAATTTTTTTTAAACATCAGTCTCTTATAGATGAACTTCTTTGAAGAGTTTCGGAGAACACAATATTATCCGATATCGGTTTTCTGTTATGGACACAGTATATATTAAAAAATGGTAAAATGTTCGTTATTTTTAAAAACATCACTGCTTGCGAGAGAGACGTAGGATATTGTGTTGTAAATTGGGTATGTCTCTTACAGCTAAAGAAATAATATGCTTATTAATAGTACAAAAACGTTACGAATTATCTGTAAAAGTATCTTGACTTCTGACTTTCTCGAAAGATTAAGATATATCGTAATATTATATTTTACTATATTAAACTAAAAAAAAAAGATCAGTAAATTAACACAATATTCTTATAATAAATCAATAAAAAACTATATGTTTGTCGATTGGTAGTACTTTATAATATTTCCATACTATTTATACCACCTGTGTTGTCAGACAGTATTTATAATTTCAATTTTAACTGCCGTTATTTTTTGAAAATTATTCTTGGAGCTAACAGATTCTAAATGGACATTAAAACATATCTCCTTATTCTAGAAATAATGCAAAAATGCTAACACAATCAAATACAATTTTTGGTAAGCCGATTCAAAAGTTCATCAAGCTAAATCGCTTCGATTCCTATATGATCGACTTTTTTTTTTGAGGAAACTGAAAACGATAAATCGCGCTAAAACTTGGATCGGTTATTTTTACCAAAATTGATTTTAGAGATTTTGCATTTTTTTTTTAATTTATCACTAAAAAAGCTATGCATACATACAAAGCAGTGTGAAATGATAAAAACTTTCGTATTAATTCTTTGACACTTAAAATTTACAATAGAAAAATTCCAAAAAAATTATATCGTTCTGGCAACACTGGTAAACAAAATCGAACCGTAACGGAAAAAAATACTGTAGCTATATGCATAGTAAGTGAATGAACAATTCTTTCAATTGCTTTCCGTTTGGAAAAACAAAAGAGAACAAATTGAAAGAATGACGCCATTAATTAATATATACAACGTAATGTATATACATCTGTAATTTACAGTTTTTTTTTATCTATAAATCTATTAATGAAAACTTCAAGTTTTTAAAAAAGCTGCAGACTACACACAATTCGTCTTCACAATAAAAAAAAAAGAAAAAAAACTATTAACTAATTGCATACACTTTTGAAGAGTATTATGAAAAATAAATTTAAATAAATATTTTAATTAACTATAATTTTTCAAGTATATCATAGTTATAGAGATTAAAACTGTAAGGGTGGACGCACACAGAAAGATCAAAACTGTCTTAGTCAAAAACGTTTTTGTTAACGAAAACGTTTTTGTTTCTACAAGAAACATTTTATTGTCGGTCGGTACACAGATAGAGCAAAGTCAGTCAAAAACGTTATTATTTTGTCAGTATTAAAAAAAATGTCGACTGACAACGATGAATCGGTTGAGATTGCACTAGTTTTGTGGGACAATTAGTTTCTCTGCGTCCACTTTCATAATAATTAGTAATGAATTAATAATTAATTAATAATTATTAATTACGAAATAGGGAGTATTTACCACTGTCGCCACGACTGATGAAAATATTCACAGGTGCTCTACGCAGTTGTTTGGGTATTAAAACAAACAAACGAAAAGTACCTGCGCACATACAAGAGCAAAGCTGTTTCGTTCAGTCAAAAAACATAAAACGAGAATCCAGTGTTCGACATCGAAACGCCTGCCTGTGACTAAATGAGCCTAAATGTGATTTAAGACACGTGATTGATCAGTGTGCGTCGGCCCATTTACTTTGTATTGAAACATCTACATGGAACTGTTTTAGTCAAAAACGTTGTTGACTAAAACTGTTTTGATCTTTCTGTGTGCGTCCACCCTAATGCTCGGTTTCTGGTATGACTTTCAAGCTAAGTCTACTTTCAAAGTATGTTTAGCGCTGAATTACCACCGAAACCATGGTAAAGTTCAATGCGAAAAGTACTTTTAATATTTTTTGCCATACCCACTATAAAATAGCTACTTTACATGTGTGTATGTATGCATGGAATGGGTCAGTTAACAGGTAGGTGTGTTGAAGGTGTTTTCAAAACACGCTAGTGTGGTAAGTAAACATTTTCCATAGTGATTTATGTTCATTTACTGTGCGTGCACACTGCAGCAGCTACTCACGGTCTACTAAAAAAGTGAAGATGGCTACGCAAATGAATTATCAAAATTTTTTTGAGAATACTAAAAATGAAGTGAAAAATAGCTGTTTTATAGTGGGTATGGCAAAAAATACCATATATTTCTCGTGTGTAATGATATTATGACTAGTGTGACTTAAAACTTGCTAAATCGCTCGTTTTAACGTACTTTTACTACTCGTCAGTAATATAGCTCATTACGACACTAGATATACAATCTACTTTCAAAGTCATATCAGAAATTGAACATTAACCATATTCCAATTTACTACTTGAAATATATACAGTATGTAAACAGGTAAGCTGCACATAGGGAAATTAGCATTGGGAAAAAATGAATGGATCAGAGTGAGCCATGACTCATAATGTATGTATTTATATAGGGTTGCTATGGTTATTTTAGTATTTTTAATTTAGTTTCAATTATTTTTATTTTATTTGACATTTAAACAGCTATTAAAATAAAAATAATTGAAACTGAAATAAAAACACTAAAAAACCATAGCAACTCTATATAAATACGTACATTATGAGCCCTGGCTCACTCTGATCCATTCATTTTTTCCCAATGCTAATTTCCCTATGTGCAGCTTACCTGTTTACATACTGTATGTATAAGTACAAAAAAAAATTATGTTGGGATATTTCTTTTCATAATAAATATCCGCTGGCAAATAAAATAAAACTTAGAATTCTACAATCGTGTAAATATTTGTAAATTGTATTGAACAAGTATAATCAATAGTTCGTTATTAATTTTAAATAATCGCTCAATAAAATAATTAATATAAATATTAAAAGATGCCACATTTTTTGTATTCTTCATCAGTTTCATGTCATCATAAAACTTATTAACAATATATAAATCAGTTTCTTCGTATTCAAATTGAAGCCCTTAAATAACACTACAAATAATTAAATACTAAAATTCAAGATCTGTTGTTATTCTACTATAATAATTGTTCGTGTAGTTTTTTTTCTACTAAGAAATGCTTAAAATCATTATTTCGATTAAATTTTTGTAACTGATTTGTAAACTCAACATTCGAAAATGAAAATAAATAAAATACTGTATCATAGTTCACTGGATCGTACTAATATGCATATAGCTCTGGAGAAATTAACTTAAAAAGTATTACGAATCAACATTTCTTCTTTTAAAATGTTATATAAATGTTAATAAAAAAAAAAAAAACATTTACTTTTACATATTGTAAAATAAAAAAATAATATTATGACACATTATGCATTATTGTTATGGTTGTTGTTCTGTTGTTGTTGTTGTTGCTGTTGTTGATTGTTGGCCTGTATCTGCTGTTGCTGATTGCCCGGCTGGATCTGTTGCTGTTGAAGTATGACGGGCACGCTTCTCGCGTGCTCGGTGTGCTGCCGTTGATGGAGTAACAGATGGTTTTTCTGGAAGAACGCCTTGTTGCATGTCTCGCACACATGCGTCCTCAACGTGCACGCGCCATTTGGATGCCGCTTGTTGTGCTGCAGCAGGCCATGTTTGGCCGCGAACGCTTTGCTGCAGTGAGAGCAGACGTGCGGTTTCGGTTTGGCGACCGTCGCCGACGACGCGGTCGTCGTGTTTGTCACACCGCTCGACGAGTGAGCTACCGACGTATGCGGATGAAACTGTTGTGGATGTTGGAGTGAGGCCGTCAACACGCACAGGTCGGTGACGAGCGCCCTGTCGCCCGAATGGAGTCGCACGTGGAGGGCGAGCGCCTCGCGACTGTTGAATGCGCTACCGCATTCGCTGCACACCAACGGCTTCTCGGGAGAATGGGTCTTGACGTGCTGGGTCAGGTCGGCCTTGGAACGGAACGCCTCGCCGCATTGTATGCACGAGAACGGCTGATCGCCGTTGTGTAGGCTGGAAAGAATACACACTCTATCATGTTGTTATTTTTTAATGGTTATTCGCTCGCTCGCGCAAGCGCGTTGCGTCGCAATACTCACCGCATGTGCGTTACAAGGGTGCGCTTCTGCAGAAACTCCTTATTGCAGACTGGACACGAGTGTGGGATGCGGCCGTGCAGCCGGCCGTGGTTGACGAGTTCGAACTTGCGCTGAAACGTGGCGCCGCAGTCCGGACAGACGAACGGAGTGAGAGAGCCGTGGAAACGCGCGTGCATGACGAGATGGTCTTTTTGAGCGAACGATTCGCCGCACACCGGACAAACGAACGGTCGTTCGCCAGCGTGGAACTTGGTGTGCGTGACGAGGTGTCGTTTGAGCGGAAACGAACGACCGCACTCGGTACAGACGAATGGCTTCTCGCGAGAGTGCACCCGAGAGTGGGTGAGCAGGTGGTGTTTCAGCGTGAAGCTCTTCTTGCACTCCTGGCACTGGTACGGTCGTTCGCTGCTGTGCAGCAACAGGTGAGTGTTCAGGCAGTGCTTGTGGGCGAACGCTTTGCCACAGTGGGGACAGGCGTGTGGCCTTTCCCCGGTGTGGACTCGCTGATGCGTCGTCAAGTGATGCTTCAACAGAAATGATTTCCCGCATTCAGTACAATTATAAGGCCTCTCTTTGGCAGGCGCTACCGATTTCAATGCCGGTTTGACTTCGTTATGATCTGTTGCCTGATTAATTTGCAGATTCGACTGTAAATTCGAATTCGAACCGGCCGCTGCGGCTGCGCGCTTCATTAATATTTCATTACACTCTTCGGCGGTCAACTGCAACGGCCCGAGGGGCGTCATGAAATGTTTTGCGTTCTCGTTTCCTTCGCAGCCACAGTTTTTATCACAAGCGATACCGAATATGTCATGCGTCTGCTTATCGTTTACAACAAACATTGGTCTCCTTACCGATTTCAGCTTGGCTACGTCTTGCAGAGCACCCGACACTGTGTAATTCAAATGAGGTGTCATTTCGATGACTGGCTCGGAGCGAGAAGGTTCACCAGAGTGCCAGTAACTGAACGTCGACGCCACGTTTGGTGTGGTACCCATTTCCGTGAGTTGCCGAACGGCTCCTAACATTTTTACACTTTTGGCCAGTTTAAAAGCATTCCACAACGCCTTGGGGTTGATAGAGATTTCACACAGCACAACAATTTCAACATAAACAAACTTTCAACACAAGATCCACCTGCACAGTTTTGACTTAAACACGATTAGTATATACAAAATTTACAAACTTACACTAAAGATAGGTTAAAAAGATAACAATAAAACTACCAAAATTTTATTAGAATCCAATTTATGATTGCGTAGCCATTTTATTTATAAAATTCGACAACATAATGTTGATTTACTACACTGCTATGCCCTCGCGGACAATAGTGCAACTATAGTACCCGCCCATACGGACGATAAGTTGCCATTCTGTATTCGTAAGAGTTGCATCTTCAACGTCGACTGTTGTTACACAAGAATCTAAACTCGACAATTTTAGTTAATCTATTATTCTACAGATGCCACACAAAAATTAAATTTACTGATTAAATTAATATAATTTTTGATAAATACCTCATTATTTTGATCTGTCCACACTTTTGTGATTAATTATTGTACTAATAAAGATTGTATTTTAATGTTGTAAACATTTTTTCTTCGTTTTAAAGCCTGTAACTCTGCGGGTACCAAATTATCTGAAAAAAAATTTTGTTTTAAAAATAGAACGAAAACATTCAAATACAAAATATATACGAATAAAAATTAATTATTATTTTTTTTTTGTTTTCGAATACTTTTTTATATATTTTACCCAGCCCTGGTTTCGAACTATTGTTTCAACTTTCAGGGAGTTTGAGAAACTGTTTTTGACGTTTTAAGAAGCATTATTTTACAAAAATAATAGTCTTTGGCCTACGCTTAATATTATTTTTTTTTTGCAAATAAAAAACAGATGTAGCAATGTTGAAAATAACATCACACAATTGTTTTTTTACACGTGAATTTTATTAATCACTGTGCAGTGTACACTGTACAACCAGTGGCGTACCTACCATAACGCAAAGTGAACCGGAATCCTATTGGCTGGGTGCGCGACGAAAACGACATCTGATGACCGCACTAAATCACACTCTATATCCGTTGAAGGAATGACAAATTTTTATAAATAAAAAATATCAGGTCGCTAAAAAATATAAGTGCAATACCATATCTGAAAGGGGCTAATAAATATTACGTATTGTGTTGAAAAAAAAGTAAGTATAAAAAATTTTAATAAATATAAAATACATTTTATTTCGAATGTGTAATGTATCTATGTCCACTGTCCACTAGATGGCAGTGGGAACTTAATATGAACAGACTGTGAGAACGTAATGCCGTCAGATAATATTCGATGTTGTAAATTATTGTTCTTAGTTTATAGTTATTTTCTTAATAAATATTTTATAGATCAAATCAATAAATGTGTTTATTACATGTGGTATTGCACTTATGTTTTTAGCAATCAAATTTTTTTTATTTATAAACATAAAATAAAACAGAATGGAGTAAGTTTAGCTGTCAAAAGTAATAATAATATTAGTTATAATAGCATTAGAGCTAAAATAATCATAATTTAAAATTTGCAACTACTATTTCTGCCTGTATTTCTACAATTAACTACACAACAACTATTATGCAACATTTTTTAAAAAACTTCATTTATTTATTCACAACGTGAGAATGATTTAACACGCTTATATTGTCCATAGCGTACGCTGCAGTCGATTCGGTTGTCCCCACGGCCCACCATGTACTCTGCACCCAGCGAATAGTTCAGAGAGCCCTTGACCGACCCCGAAGCTCCTTCCATGCGAAATTACAGTTCAGTCATAAACAAACAATTGTATAAGAAATTCTTTTAAAGAAATTATAAAAATGAATATTCCGAAAATGGAAGAAATATCCTACATAAAAATGTACCACAATCACAAACGCGTTATTGAAAGTTTCTTGAGTTTCTGTTCATATGTAAAGGTTATATGACTAAAATAAAAATGATTAGGGGATCCCATATACTTTAAATTATATACCATGCATTGTCAATTTACTCAATGTGCGGTGAGTGAAGTCCACAAAGAGAGCAAAAATATATCTGTGTCTCTTTTGACGAAGTAATTCCGCATTTATTCCGATGATGTCATTGGTCGATGTACGGACGTTCCATCTGAACAAAATGTTGAAATAAAGATATCTTTCATTTCGAACAAAATGTAAACAAAACGCTTGACAGCTGTTGTCATCATAACGTAACCTAGTTTAATTTTGTTAAAAACAGTTTTTTTACTCATATTCCTTGAAATTCATAGTGAAATTCCATGAACTGAAGTATAAACAACACTTGAAACGTAATATATAAAGACAAAGAAATATGTCATGGATGCCATTGACGTAAAACCTCAGTGCCCCAGTGGTCAATAATATACCTGCTCTCTTTTAAAAATTCTGTCTTTGTCTATGGAAGTAACAATAAAAAATGGTGGAACCTTTGGTGTAAAGATACGAAATGTTACAATTACCACAAAACACCAAACCATAACAAACACTCTCGACGTACGTTTCGCCAACCAAGTTGGCATCATCAGGAGATGATTAAAACTAAAGACTGACAGTCTTTAGTTTTAATCATCTCCTGATGATGCCAACTTGGTTGGCGAAACGTACGTCGAGAGTGTTTGTTATGGTTTGGTGTTTTGTGGTAATTGTAACATTTCGTGTCTATGGAAGTAGCCAATCAGGAACCTGCCAGCTGAGTCCCCATAAAAAAGACAGAAATATATACCCGCATGTATGTTGGTTTCACGATTTTTGATCTATCAGCAGTATAGGGTAATGTATATGGGGGACCCAAATAATTTTGTACTTGGGCTCTTTACCACCTGGCTACGCCACTGTATGCAACTGACGTACTGTGGGATATTTTATCGATCACAAACTTTTGAAATAAAGGCGGGAACATGCTCTCATAATAAAATTGAAAATTAGTTTAGAGCGTGGGCAAAGAATTCTATTAAAATACATCAACGTTAAAAGGACAGTTACTGTTCCGGTGTACACAATTGTTGAACAACTCGCAATGCACCTTGGGTACTGTCATACGTTTAGATATATCGTTATTTTATTGTAATTTTATGGACTATTTATGGTTTAAAATCGAATAAAATTTATTAGAAGTACATTCACATGTACTTTGACCACTACGTCTATTTACTTTACTGGCAACGGGGTCGTTTTATTAACACTGTTCAAAGCCTCGGGCGAGGCACATGGAGAAGTGTTGGGGCCCACCGTCGAAAACACATTCTACAATGAACTGAACACAAGATTTATAAATAAAAGTTTACCATTGGATGTTCCATATTAGGTACTAAGGCTTCAATAAAAAACTTTTTAACAAAAAAAAACACTAAAAAGAGGAAAATAATGAAATTTTGAGGTCTGTCCCAATTTAATAATAAAATATGAAGTCGGTTAAAAAGTATAGTATAGTGATTAATATCTTCTTTTTAACCAACTTCATATTTTATTAAATTGGCACAGACCTCAAAATTTCATTATTTTCCTCTTTTCAGTGGTTTTTTGAAGGAGGTTTTTTTTTGTTAAAAAGATTTTTATTTTTTACTTTTTAGTGTCAAAAAGTGACATTTACCTTAAAAGAATCACACGCCGTTACTCACTTTTATTAAACCGACTTTCTTACGCTGTCTGATATGTCAAAAAGTGACATTTACCTTAAAGAATCACACGCCGTTACTCACATTTATTAAAATCAGCCGAACTACTGAACCGATTTTGATGAAATTTCTATGGGACCAATCTGAAAGTATATTCTTTCAAATAAAAAAAAAATTTCAAAATCGGTTTATAAATGACTGAGTTATGAAGTAACAAACATAAAAAAAAAATACAACCGAATTGAGAACCACCTCCTTTTTTTGAAGTCGGTTAAAAATAAGTAAAAAAACTTTAAGTTAAACGGTTTTATTTTCAATCATCAGCTGTACCAAAAACTAGAAAATAATTAGGACACAAAATAAGGGGCGCTTTGTGTCGCTGCGTCAGCGGAATAAGTAACAAAAACGTGGGGCGCATTTGAAATATTTCTGTTGGTGGGTTTAGAAACACATTTTTCAAGACAAGCCGTTCTTATTTATTTCTAAAAACGATTGATTCATGTATTGTCATCGGGAATGCATATGTGTACCAAATTTTAAATAGATCGAATACGTGGAAGTCGTTCAAAATTGAGTTGCAAGATTTGACCTAAACAAACAAATTAACATAATATTCTCACCTATTGTATTGATTCAAGTCGCCACCGTTGCGTCCCTGCTTCGAATTTATCGGACTTTCGGCCAGGAGACTTCAATGCACGATAAGAGCACATTTTGGCAGCGTGCCGCTATCGAATACGCCCGACGCTGTAAATCAATAAAATTTTAATGATTTATTAAACGACGATATATTAAAATTAATTCATTCAACAAACCGAGTAACGTGTCCATGTGACCTTCGGTCTTGCAACCGAAAAGCTGTGGGTTCCGAGTTAATTTCTTGAAGCTGCTATTAATCATGGCTATTTCGATCTGCAAAGATACCTTTGAAGGTTTATTTTACCTCTATACTCTACACTGTAAAAAATGGATGTAAAAATACTTTGAAAATTAAGGTAGAATTCGCTCCATTTTACATTATTATTTATTTTTACACAGAAAACTTCATAAAAACTTGGACTTTTATTGTAAAGTTAAACTAATTTGTGATTTTTACATAAAGTAAATTAAAATTACATAATTTGTGTAATATTCCAATAAAGTGTGTAAAAATTACAAAATAAAATGTATAGTTACATATATAAAATGGATGAATACATGTAAAATTAGTAACCACGCATGCGCAATGTGCTTTTATGGAATCTACGCGATGTGCAGGCGATACCTGTTTGCGACGCCATTGTCTCTGTGTGTGCCTATTACTAGATTAATCGCTGACTACAAATGGACCATCGATAATCTATGTAATTGGCCTTCTCATTTCTTACAGTGTATATAGTCTATAGGATACATCGTTCTATTAGCGCTAAATCCGAATTCACAGTCGTCTAATTCTAATATATTTTTTAAACTAGACCTGAGAATATTTTTTTTGGAAAGAAAATACTTAAAAAACATACTGCATTTATATTCTTAAGATACCAGTGGCGTAACTACAAGGTTGCAGGACTGGTAAAAAGCCAGGGGCCCTCGACTTTAGGGGACCGCGCGGCAACTAACAATAACTGGATATGCAGCACAATACTCGACAAAAGTCAGCAAAGCGTTCTATTTATTTATTTATTTATTGTAAATTATATAGACGCGTCGACAACTTAGGTCATTAGCATCTTGATTACATTAGATAACAACACACTTAAAATTAAATGACATCGCAAAACATCCATGAGCGGAGGCGGGATTCGAACCCACGACAGTCTGATCCAGAGGCCGCGACGCTAACCACTGGACCACACTGTCCTCAGCAAAGCGTTCTAGGTTTTATTATATGCACATATCCTTCCGTATGCTTCCTTTTCTCCATATCTCGGAATTTTTGTAAATGTTTTTTTCCATTAATTACGATGATAGGGAGTAGAGGGGGTTGAGGGCAACGTTTCTTTTTGCCGAGGAGCTCAAATTAATATTCAATATTTCACCGGGCCCATCACAAAAATATGCCAGGGGCCCCAAATTCATAGTTACGCCACTGTAAGGTAACGTATCTATTTTTAATTTATGTTTATATAAAAAATTGTTATTATTCAGTTACAGCTGTAAATAAAAATGTGATGTAGTAGGTGTAACAAACTCTTATTGCTATAAGCAAATTAAGTGAAATTAAAAAGTTTCCAGTTACTTCACAGTGCCCAACAGCGTACACTTAAATCTTCCTTCTATATAGCAACGATACACCGCAGATCCACAAACTGCGAGAGCTATTATTTTTGAAGCTATGCTTCTATAGGCGAGTTAGACGATTTCTGGCAGGGGGTAAACTTTTAGATTCGCGTCACGGTGATTAAAACGGTAAAATCGTCACGCTCATGTTTTTTGCTTATAATTCGCTCAATTTAAGTCAGATTGATTCGAAACCCGTCTTAATCGAAAGAGGAGAAAATTTTAGATAGATTCTATAAGGGATAAAAAATTTCAGTTGTCGGTTTTCTCTGTTTTTTAACGTTGTTAAGAGGGAGGCTAGAGCGATTGAGTCGCGCCAACTTCAATCCGCATATAGGTAATATTCGAAAACACCAAAATGACAGACAAAACCCCACATAAATTTCACTTAGATCTGACAGATCTAATATTTTTGCGACTTTTTTGCGCGTCCAAATTGCAGGTACCTCAAATCGATATGTCAATAGAGTTATTATAAAAAATAATATTATGCAATTACTCGGAACGAAACATAGCTTTTTCAACGCGCGTGATTGCAAACGCTATGTTTCGACCCTTGTAATGCAATATACTAATGTATTATAATTAATAATAAGACGCGGGTAAAAGATATACAGTGTGTAAAAGGTTTTACCGAACATAAGAACAATAACATTGCGAGAACATTTACAATTTTGTAGAGGCTATGGTCCATAATATTTAATGTAAATATGTAGTGGATTATCTACATAAAAAAATAGTACAGTGAATTATTAAACAACTTTCCATAGCAACGGTTGACTTATTAAGAGTATAACTCGGAACCTGCTAAATAAAGAACACAAAGCATCTAATACAGTCATGGGCAAAGTACGGCCCGCGGGCCAAATGCGGCCCTTCGAGCTAGTCAATCCGGCCCTCGACATGGTTTTGAATAACCCCTACAATTACACATAGAACAAAATGTAGAGCGCACGGTATTGCTCGGCTAAGTTCGGAACGAATCGGGCGCTGCCATTTTCGTTTCGTCTGTTCTCAAGGTCAGTGTAGCTCGGCCCGCCTAGATAATTTTTTATTTTATCTGGCCCTCCCCTTAAAAATTTTGCCCATGTTTGATCTAATACATAATATTTACATATCTTATAGCTCATAGCCTACTACAAAATGTTCGCAATGTTATTTGCCTTATGTTCGGTAAAACCGTTTACAC
Source organism: Mongoloraphidia duomilia (assembly GCA_039654895.1). Lineage (NCBI taxonomy): Eukaryota > Metazoa > Arthropoda > Insecta > Raphidioptera > Raphidiidae > Mongoloraphidia > Mongoloraphidia duomilia. Next base: position 4,233,576 of record CM077524.1, read on the forward strand.
CCTGTATATAAATATACAGAGTGAATCAATATTCACTCCCCAGCGCTCGAATATGTATGATGTATCCTACAATTTAAAAATAAGACAAAAATGAAGATTACCAAAATCCCAAAAGTGGAACCCCGTTTTTGGGGAAATTTGGTTATACGCGACATTACACGCAGGTACGGAGAATTTTTGATCGCAATTTTCCAAATAAATGGATTGGACGGGGCCGAACAATACCGTATTAATTTACCCCACATCCAAAAATCTACTGGTGTTAAATCAGGAGACCGGGGTGGCCACGTTATTGGTCTGTCCAGTCCAATCCATTTATTAGGAAAACTGCGATTCAAAATTCCCCGTATAGGTGTAATGTCGCGTATATCCCAATTTTCCCGAATACGGTTCCGCTTTCGGGATTTTGGTATTCTCCATTTTTGTCTTATTTTTAATTGTATAGAATACATATCCGTGAGTAGCTGACCACAGTTGAACCAGTGATTTTAAAAACTAAAAAAAAAGAATACATATCCGAGCGTTGTACATGACATCTGCACCCGGGCGAAGCCGGAAGGGGCATCTGGTTATTATTATTATTTAAATTCGACTCCGCGGACGCCGTTCGTCTGCAGCATTCGTTAAAAATGAGCGGCGTCTTGAGCGTCAAGATTTAAGGCGGCGGCGGCAACACGATAGCAAGGGCCGCCCGTCCGTCCGTTACTTGTATATATATACGGTGGCTGCCGACCCGATCGGGCAGCAGTGCATATTGTAGCAGAGCGTGCGATCGGACAGACCCGGCACACTATAGATATTGCGAGCGACGAGTAACAACGAAGGACGACCACGTGCGCACTGTGACAGATCGCAAACTTCGACAGTACTACTTTAGTGCCGGCGCTAGCTACTGTGTGAATCTTAACAGAAGAAACAGTATTGTTGTTGTGACGGTTGTATTCAGTTCTTGAGGATCGCAAAGTTGAAGAAGCTTCGTTAGTTCTTGACGGAAACAGAACGAAGATTGTTGTTCTGACAACTGTACTCAGTTCTTGACGAAGTCGATTTATTCTTGAGGATCGCAAAGTTGTAGAAACTTTGTCAGTTCTTGACTGTATGAACATTATTGTTGTGACGATTGTGTTCAGTCATAAACGAAATCAGTTTTTTCTTGAGGATCGCAAAGTTGGAGAAGTTAGTTCTTGACGGAAACTGAACGAAGATTGTTGTTCTGACATATGTATTCAGTTCTTGACGAAGTCGATTTATTCTTGAGGATCGCAAAGTTGTAGAAACTTTGTCAGTTCTTGACTGTATGAACATTATTGTTGTGGCGGTTGTGTTCAGTTATAAACAAAATCAGTTTTTTCTTGAGGATCGCAAAGTTGAAGAAGTGTGCAGGTTTCGTTATAGTTCTTGACGGATACTAAAGGAACATTGTTGTTGTAACGGTTGTGTTCAGTTCTTGATGAGATCGGTTTGTTGTTGAAGATAGTAAATGTCGTAATAACAATACTGGATTGAGTAGTTATTGAGGATCGCAAAGTTAAAGAAACATTGTAAAAGCACTGTGCACTCTTAATTAGGTTCTTGAGGATCGTAAAGTTCAAAAATCGTCGTGAACGCTGTACAGGATTAATAAAATCTTGAGCGACTCAAAATTTACAACTAGAAACAATGCACGGTTCCAGAGGAAGTTAAGTTATCAGAACGTTGATCAGTGTTATTTTTCCTTGAGAAACTTTTAAAGTTGAACTATAGTGTCGGTTGCATAGTTCTTGAGGACCGTCATATTAAAGAACTATGAAACGTTTGTTTAATAATTCTTGAAGACCGGAAAAACTATTTAACTGTGATTATTGTGTTATAGTGACAGTTCTTGAGGAATTTTAAGTATTATGATAAGTTTAAAATTAACGAACTTTAAAAGGTGTGTTGGTTTTATTAGTTCTTGAGGAACGTGAATTTGGAATATTACTGTGTTGATTTCGTGAATCTTGAGGAACACACAACTGGTTCCAAAGTGTGACTATTAAATTCAATTCTTGAGGAATCCAATGGACAAATACCTAATTTTGTGCCAGTGTCAATAAATTGCAAATGAAAAAATTGGACTAACTTTTCAAGGAATTATCCATAATTCTTAAGATTTTTTTGGACAAAAACGGGATTTTAAATTAAAAAAAAAAATTAAATGAAGAAAACTATTTTTATTATTTCATTAAAATGAGGCTGTAGTGAACTTATTTAATAAAACGTTAGCAAATATTAAAAGTGCGTTTAACAATCATTTCATAAGATTTTTTATTAACAAAACACTATCGAGGACAGATCTAAATTCAGTGTAAAATTAAAAAAAAATACCAATTATATTAAAACAGCGACAATCAATAAGAAGTGCTGCTTAAAGTCAACTATCTATTTCGGTTAGTAAAAATTATTTATAAGATAGGTTATTATACATACAGGGTGGTGAACGTAATTGCTGCACATAGGGATTTAACCCGTAAAATCAAACTTTCGCGATTTCCTGCTTCCCTAATTATTTTAGGAAAAATATCTTCAAATAATAGTTTTAGAACATAAAATTCTGCATCTAAATCACTAAACAAAATTAATTTTGTATGCTTTGTAACGGCAGAAATTTGATATGAAAATGTCAAAATTACCTCAAAAACAGATATAGCGATAGCCATGGAACTTGAACAAAATGATGACGTTTTAGCTGTCAGAATAATTTCTAATCATTTTGTTCAATTTCCATGGCAATCGCTATCCGTTTTTGAGGTAATTTTGACATTTTCATATCAAATTTCTGCCGTTACAAAGCATGCAAAATTAATTTTGTTTAATGATTTTAGATGCAGAATTTTATGTTCTAAAACTATTATTTGAAGATATTTTTCCTAAAATAATTAGGGAAGCAGGAAATCGCGAAAGTTTGATTTTACGGGTTAAATCCCTATGTGCAGCAGTTACGTTCACCACCCTGTATAAAAAATAAAAAAACGACATTTTAAAAAGAGAAAAATATTCTATTTGTGTTTCATTAGTTTTTTTTTTGTGTCTCAACACTCAAGCAAGGGTTGAAATCGAAACCGTTAGAAATCGTTTCATACCAGTTTATAGGTAACCGAAACTAAAATCACTATTTTAAACCGAATTAGTCGTGGGAATCAGTTAAAATCGATTTCCATGAATATTTTTACGGTGGAAACTGGGAAGTCCCAAATTTCAATTTTCAATTCCTAATTTTTATTATTATTCAGTTTTTATTTTTTTCCGCTATTCATTAAAAATAAGATAATTACAAAATTAATCGATCAATTAATCAATCAATCAAATAATCGATCAAACAAAATACTGAAAGAAATTGACAGCATTTTGACTCTGAAGATGGTATGAAGAATACCGAAACGTTAGTTATTAAATGCAAATTTTGAATTAATCAGTATTGCTTTTATTGATCCTACGTGCCAAGGGAGTGCTCACTTCCGACAAGTTTCTACATTATTTATACTATTATTGATGGTATGTGATAGATATTTTTATTATCTTTATTTTATTTATTGTAGATTATAGACGCGTCGACAACTCAGGTCATTAGCGTCTTCAACACAACAAATAACATATTTGTGTAATAAAATCCGCCAGCCGGCATACACAAACCGACTCGGGTCCCTGGGAGTGCTAATTCCCAAAGAACATTGGAATGCAATTGCGATAACAACTACATCCCAATGTCCCCCCTAGGAGGACTTTTATTATCAATTTTCAAAGGTTTATACCGTTAAAAACCGTAACCGAACCTAAATTGAAACCCGACTAAATTTCTCAAAATGAAACCGTATAACCGAAATCGAAACCGATTTTATTGATTGTAGATTATAGACGCGTCGACATCTAAGGTCATTAGCGTCTTTCAACTACACTAAATAACAGCTATAGCTTAAAACTAAATAACATCACAAACATCCATGAGCGCAGGTGGGATTCGATTTATTTATTGTGGATTATAGACGCGTCGACAACTTAGGTCATTAGCGTCTTGGTGGGATTCGAACCCACGGCAGTCCAGTCTAGAGGTTGCGGCGTCAAGCATGCTAACCACTGCCCCCAAATCGAAACCGAAATCGGAACGTTATTTTGATTCGATTTCAATCCATGCTCACAAGTTTTTTGTATCCAATATTTGTAAAAATATTATGTCGTCTAAAATCGGTCCACTCATTGAAGAGCTATGATGCCTAACAGACACACAGACATAGTACGACCCAAAGACAAAACACATTAGTCGGGTAGAAATTAAAAACAAATTATTATTTTAACATTGGAAATGTTTATGTTCGTATATGGGGGCAGAGTTACGAGTTTTCGTTCAAGGCCAAAAGACAACGGTGTCGCGATCAAGTGAGGAGCAATCATGCAAAATTGAACAAGTGCAATTTTTTCGAAATGTGTTTTATATCATGTCTAGTTAATTGAGAGGTATTTGCGACGATCTGCGGTGTTATTTTTGAGCAAATGTTAATAAATACTGTAGAAAAATCCATTTAAAAGTTAAGTAATCAAGCAAAAGTGAACGCGTATATAACAGAAGAATAATAGGGTTATTCCTGACAAAACTAAACAGTGCATTGATAAATATTGTGTGTATAATAAACAGTTAATTATGTTTCATATATGCTGTTATCATTTCCAATGTCCTCGATGGTTGCAAGGATTGCGAAATCTGTGAATTTTTCTAAAGTTGATAGTTTTCTCCAGAATTATGAAAAAGAAAAAATCTTTTCTCAGAGCTTCATCCCTGTGTATAATTGCATAATTTTTTAATCTTTATAGCGCTAAAGTTTATAAATAATATCTGCAGAATTCGCACTTCTTGGAAGTCAAAACAAATTTGTTGTTTATTAAACATTAATTTGATATCAAAAATGTTTCTGTTAAGTAATTTATTTTTAATGATTTAGTTCTATAAACAAATTCAATACAGTAATTACCTACTGATAATTAATATTTATTGAATTATTGAAAAAAAGTCGTAAAATACTCGATAAATTATTTTTGTAACACATATTTGAAATGTACTACATTTCGTGTCTCAAGTCGACTGCTTAAAATAATGTACAGAGTGGGCCAATGAAAACAGTCCGGGCAAGTTTTGGCCACTTAACATCAGGTTTGCGAAAAAAGCTCGCACACGTCAATTTTAGAATCAAGGGGGACATCTAAATCGATTAGTATTATTTACGTAACTTCAACCCTGAGAGCAGGGTGAATTGCACCCCAAAAATGTTTAATGGAAAGGGGTGTCAAACGATTCGAAGTTCGAAAGGCCTCTCAATTCTTTTTACAACAGTCTTTTTGTTTTTCAAATCCGATTATTTATTGCGGTGAAAATGACATTTTAATTTGTATCAAATAGTCAACAATTGAACTACTTTTTTTTTAATACGAGGGGAGAAAATTCATTTATTTGGGTAGTGTGGGACTCGGTCGCAGCAATAGCCCTCCCTTCCGTCCTGCCAACCTGGGACCGCTTACGCACTACTTGATACGAATTAAAATGTCATTTTCTCCGCAATTAATGATCGGATTTGCAAAACAAAAAGACTGTTGTAAAAAGAATTGAGAGGCCTTTCGAACTGCGAATCGTTTGACACCCCTTTCCATTAAAAAACTTTGGGGTGCAATTCACCCTGCACCTCGCTAAGTTTGATAAATATTGGAACAAGGCCAATATTTTTAACTGACAGTGAGATTTCGGTGTTTGAAATTAATTCAATACAGCTCTAAAGTTGAAAATGTTGTACATTTCATGTATACAACAAATAATGTATACAACTCGTACAATTATGTATAAGACGCTCGGTGTGTTGGCACTTTCACCTGCAACTCGCGTATCAACTTCACCCCTCGCGTCTTATACTTAATTGTACTGGTTGTATAACGATTAATTAATTATTAAACTATACTGAACGCATTTCTATGAATTTTAGTAGGGTTCTATTCTGGTAGTAAACAAAGCGAATAAAAAATTAACCAAAAGTCGAACCGTCAAGAATTGCGACCTGTAGAGCTCGAACGTACGCACAGACCTACCGACAACTGATTCCGTGCTTTTCATTTACAATTTTAGTACTGTGAAGTTATGAACTCGAATCAATCTAAAAACGATTCCGTTTTATAAAACAGATTATCCCGTTTTCAAAAAGCTACAATTTGAATGACCTCTGTTGTCGAGCGTCTATAATCCACAATTCAATTCTGCGATTTGAATGGATTTCGTGCAAAATTAACCTAGATATTATAATACTTGTATGATTATGAACGAAGCTTAGCTCTGACGCTGAAAGTGATAATAATAATGCCGCTAACGAAGTGCACAATGCAATATGCAATTTAAATTTTAAAATTTAAATACCTACTTGTATAATAAATGTAGAACAAGCATCGAGTTCTAATAAAAAAACTAAAGAGAAAGAAAGTTTTCCAAGTGATTTCTTTTTGTGAAACTGACGTGAAATTCCCGCATCGTCGATAACGGCTATATAACGGAATAGCCACAGTACAATATTTCCGGTGCGGCGTCGGTTCGTAAGCAGCGCCGGCCTTAGCTATCCGGTGGCCCCGAGCGAGATATTCTTCAGCGCCCCTTTATTTCTTATTATTGACTAGAATGTTGCTTGTCTTAACTAATTGATTCGCGGGTCAAGGCGACTATAGTCGGGCCGCTTAACAGAATATTGAATTGTGTTTTAAAGATCACCAACAGCTGAGGTTATTTGGGCTTAGCACCAATTCATTTTTTCAATTCATTATTTTTTTTTTTAATAGCCGCTTAACAGATGGAGCAATGAAAACGCATGATCACTGTGTGATCACCGCGTGCAAAGTACCTGATTGGTTGCTTGAACGTTCGGAAACGAAACTATATGCGAAGGCCACGCCTACGGTGCAAGCTATTCATATACTTTTCACGTGATCACTACATCTGGGTTCCCCTCCCAATAAATAATAATATGAAGCTTAACCCGGAGATTTTAAGAGCGGTGGCAAAGCGTGAATATTTTTCTTGGATAGACACATCCGGGTAGTTTGAAGGGTATGGAATATCCACCAACCTAACGAGGACCCGGGAGCCCCCCAAAACGCAAATTTCATTATATTCTATGTAGTATTTTTCACCCCCGAAATATTCTATTAGTCCATAAGAAAGACTCCGAATTAAAATACCACTGCGGTTAGCAACCCTAGTATAGCGAGTAGCACAAAGAAGTAGTATAGGCAGTTTTCTTTATGTAAGGTTTTTGTTGTTTATTAATCACTTTAAAAAAGGGGCGCTGTATCTCGGACTAATATAGTTTTGATTATATCATTGATACCTGGATAAAGTAAATAGTTAAAACACATTCTTAACATGGGACTGGAAATGTACGACTGCGATAATATTGAAATAAGTATTTAAAATATGCAGTTCTGCAGTACATGAAATAGTACGGAAAAATGTAAACCCTTAACCTGCCGTTATTATTATAGGGTCTTTCAACGTAAATAAAACAAAATGTGTGAATGAAATATCGGAAATAGTTTTTAGTGTTTTATTTATTTTGAAGTATATTTTGTTCCTCATTTCACAACACGTAGCTGACAAAAATTGAAAAAGTGAAATACTTCACCGAACAACCGTCCTTAAGTCTGACTTTTTTCTCACGAAGTGGAGTAACTGTGGTGGTGTAAATGGCAGATATGTCTTTACGTGAGATGAGGGACGATTTTATGGCATCTTCTCTACATAGTATAAATTGAAGTCGCTTTTCGCGTCTGTCTGTCTGTCTGTTTAACCGCTAACTCCTCCTAAACCACGCAACGGATTTTGATGCGGTTTTCACCATCAGTTAGATAATTTTTCACGGAAGATTTATATATATAGCATAATTAATAAATAATAATAATTAATTAATTAAATTCGTAACCCGACCGTAAGAATTCGCAACATACTTATATCATAAAAACGACCGTAGATAACTGTTCCACTCGTAGCATAGAGGTAACGTCGCAGTACTCTATGCACAGGGACCCGCGGGTTCGGAAACTGATGGCATCGTAGAATTTTTGTTTTTTTTTTCTAAATTCTACATGATATATTTTATTTATATATTTTTTTATTTTTGTTATATTCTTTCTTTGACAATAATTATAATTTTTTTGAAACTAAAAATTATATATAAAAGCGAACGAGCGAAGCGAGTGAGTAGTGTATTGCACCCGGGCTTTCTTAGCACCCGGGCGAAGCCGGACGGGGCCGCTAGTTATGTATATGCAAAACAATTTCGGGTAAATGGCCGCCACGGTTTCGTTTGGTGAATTGTACCAGGTCTGTCCACTTTTAAATACAAACGTTTCGGCGAAAACATCACGCTCTTCGGCTTCGTCGTGCAGTCGGGTAAAAAATAAATCAATTATAGATTTGAAATTACAAAAAAAAACCGACCGCGGGCAGGTTACACGAGTTCAACAACACGCTTCGAGCAATATTGGATTCCGAGACGAATCAGGTGTGACAATGCAAAGTTCGGTGTGTTCCAAGAGATTGCGCGCCGCGCCGTCGCAGTGGGAAGAGCGCGCGCGCCAGTTCTAACAAAACAAATGCAAAGAATCTCCGTGTCAGTGTCGTAGGCGTCAGGGATGGTCTGAGCTGCACGCACCTCAAATAAAACCGTACTATAAGTGCGAGTGAGACTCGCGCACCGAGGATTCCGTACTATCAACCTTATTATTGATCTTTGAATTTCGAAAAAAATAGCAGCTGAACTGTTGGAAATATTTTTAATTTAATTTTTATTTTATTTCTTTTTCGAGCTCAAAAATATTGATTATAAACCTAATTTTTTTTAATTGGTATATGATAAAATCAATCGATTTAAAACCCCTTATATCCACACCATATTATTCACATAACAATTAGAGGTGAAAATAATAAATATCTCAGACAGCTAAGCTGCCATGATTTTTGAGCTATATCTAAGAAAAAATCAAATGACCACTGTCGGGACTTGAACCCGAAACCCCCAGTTTCCGGCTAGGTGAGTTACCGATTTCTCCACAGTGCCCGAGAGTGGAAACCGATCTCTTCTTATATATAGCAATTTCACGTTGAAAACACACTACATGCGAGAGTCGACTATTTAAATAATATTTTTTTTTATTATTAAATAAAAAACGTAAAAAAAATATTTTTGAACTCTTGAGCTCAAAACTAAATTTTCTTTAATTATGAGAAAATAAAATTTAATAAAAAATATCTCGTGAACTAATTGACCGATTTTGACGAATCTTGCGAAAATGGAATGAGCTATTCACGACTTAGATCTGGTTAAATTTTGACCTCAATCGCACTAGTAGTTTTCAAGTTATTCAAAATATAAAAATAAAAAAAAAGTTTTTTACGTTTTTGATGTATAACTCTCAAACCACTCACTCGTGCGATTGGGCTCAAAATTTTATCAGATCTAAGTCTTGATAAACCTTTTTGAAAGTCGTATTGAACGTCCAAATCGATCGTTTCGTTTCAAAGATATCTTTATGTTTACATACACACATACATACACACCAGGGGTGTTACGAATATTCGCATCCGCATCCGTAAATGCGGAATATTCGCATTAATTCAGACATCTGAATCCGCATTCACATCCGCATCAATCAATGCGGAGTTTTTACGGATGCAGATTCACATCAACAAGTAACTACATGTAAAGAAAGTGGGCGGAGCCAGAGTGGCACGTGCTAAAAATATGATTAAATAAATAAAAAGTTAAAATTAAATTGATTTTCAGTTATTTATGCACTTAAAATTTAAATAATTATTATCCTTTTAAAATCCGCATCCGCATCAAATCCGCATCCTCGGATGTGAACTTCTAATAGTCCGCATCCGCAGATGTCTAAATTTTTGCATCCGTAACAACCCTGATACACACACACACGGCCGTTTAAAAGGTATACACACATACACACATACACATACACCTAACCACACGCACACCCACACCCATCCACACACACACGCACGCACCGGTGTTTATTCCAAAATTGTCAGAATAGCTTCCTAGAACCTCAAAACTTCGAGATCTGTTGAAAATTTGATTTTCGAAAATCCGACTGAAACCAACTTCCCGAATTTTTGAAAATCTTCAATTTTCCCGCTATTGAAAATTGAAGATTTTCAATAGCGGGAAGTTAAAAAAAATATAAATCACGGAAGGGATAGTTTTGTTAATTTTATTATGATTTTAAAAAACCAGACACTTCATAGTCCAGTTTTCTTTCAATTTTTCACCCAGACGAGACATTGGAAAACCGGACACCTGGCAACCCTGGATGCATTAGCAATTAGCATTGTGTACATATATTTTTCGTATTTACTATGACACGTCAATTTATGATTTGCAAAAACACCAATACCAAAAATGCACAAAAAAGTATTATCAAACGTGCAAAGGTTGTACAAATATAATATTATTATAGTCGAGTGTTTTGAATTAAAAAAAAAAACATACGAGTCTCAACTAATTATAGATTATTTTTTCTTCTCTATTAAGATTATTTAGAACTATAGTACCGTTCGAAAATAATCGTCGAAAACACTTATACTTCACAATATATAAGCGGAACAGTATTTAACTTCCCATTGGAAGTTATTGTAATGGGTCCGAAAATCGAAATCAAAATGTATAACAAATTTTTATGTTTCGAGGTCACTACACTATTTTTACACTATTTTTAGAAAGATGTCTGTGTGTATGTGTGTCGTATGTACGTACGTACATATGTGTCCATTTCTTTCTAAGACGAAATCTCGAGAATGAAAAATGATATCGACTACGTTAGGGTGCCAATCGACGTGTATTAACGTAAATATGATCTGAAAGAAATGTTTTCAAAATCGGTTCAGCCGTTCTTTTTTCTTAACTAGACTCCAAAAAAGTAGATTTTACACAATATCTCGCGAATAAAAAATTATATCGACTTCGTAAGAGTGTCAATCGAGGCGTGTTAACGTCATTTTAATCCGACATAAATTTTATAAAAATCGGTTCAGTCGTTTTTTTTTTAATTATTGTTAAAAATAAATAATAATTATGTTTTAACGATTAAAATGATTACTTTTCTGTGTAATATCTAATTTAATTATTATTATTAAATATTTATCAAACTGGGAAGTTCGTCGTGTGGACCTCAAGGGTCGCACTTCAGTCCTAATAAACGACCCACCTCACGGCTTGTTATGCGTTATGCATGGGACGGGTATGCTTTACATTGTTTCATTGCTTTCCGCTCCATAAAAATTGTTAGTAACTATGTTTGACTCACCGACAATTATTTTCGAATCGTACTATAAATGTTGTTATTATTTCTGTTTATTACTATCGTGTAGTTGTTTTTTTTTTTTTTTTTTTTTTTTTGGAAAAACAAAAGACACGTATTTAGGAGCGCCATGGATTAAACAAAATAATAGACCAAGAGCTATAGTGACAATTTTTTGGTGTTATTTATTCAACAAGGCCTTATTTTTGTGAAGATGTTGAGGGAGGCATATTAAAGTGCCCTGAGTAAGGGATTTTGCTAAATAGCGGTATGCAAATTGCAAATTGAAATATACCTATGCTTAAAACAGTCGCCGTAACAACATATTAAAATTTGAACCTTGAACTAACAATATAAAATTCGTCAGGTACATGGCACGTTTAGGGTGATCTTCCACCCCTTTAATACTGACCAATCGATCTGCAAATATTATAATGGAATTATTGGGTCACCGACAAGCTATACAAACAATTTCAGATTTGAAGCAATAATAATTGTGACTATTTTTTTTGTTACATGTTGAGGGCGGTCTGCATCCCTCCCATACTGCTATCTAGCAAAACCCCTTACTCAGGGCACTTTAATATGCCTCCCTCAACATCTTCACAAAAATAAAGCCTTGAATAAATAGCACCAAAAAATTGTCACTAGCTCCCGGTCTATAACGTTTGGGTTTCGGTTTATGTTTTGTCGAGTGTTTCGATTTAGTTGGGTTTCTCGGAGGCAAGATTAATGTCTATTTTTGTAAAAAAAAGTATGAACATTTAGAATAAGCAAAATAAATATTTCTCGAAGTACGTTACTGATCTTTGCACGTGACAAAACGCTGGTGGGTGTGTTTTTTGCTCTTTTTTCCCGAAATGACATAACATAATATCTGACTATTTATCGTACGATATCATGACTTAATAGCAATATATGAGTTTGTAAAATCGATTAAGTGTATATTATTTACACCCGCTAAACAAGCAGTTAAATATACACGGTGTCCCAACGAAAATGCACCTCCGAAAACCCCGGCAAAATGAACGTTTTGATAAAAAATCAAAAACGCGTCACAACGGGAACCAGCTTTTATGCAAAAATCATTCCTTCCTGCAGCTCTAGCCCTGTACGGGGGCAAACATTTGAAATAGCACCCCTCATTTAACGGTTTGACACCCCGTGAATTTCAAATTTTTGCCCTGCAAGAATGATTTTTGCATAAAAGCTGATTCTCGTTGTTATAAAACTTGGCGTATTTTTGGTTTTTTGTTAAAACATTCATTTTGTTAGGGTTTTCGGAGGTGCAAATTTTCGTTGGGATACCGTGTACCTATAAAATAATAAGGTGACCTTTATAATTTCGTTATTTGCAAAGTCTTCGGGGATTCTGAAGAACACGCTTCCAGATTTTTTTGTCTGTCTGTCCTTTGTACGCGAGCGATGCCATTGGATTGGCAAAAACTGACAATTATAAACTGTTTCGATTTATTGATTTATTTTCAGATTTTAACTAAAGAAAAATAGCACACAAGAAAAAGAACTGTATTTTGTTATCACCTTTTAGAAGGCACAATATTTTCTTACATTCTGTTAATTTCAAGTCTTCATGGTTTCCGGGCTTGTAGGCCGTGGTCCGGTGGTATTTCTACCTGACGTTTCGTCTACAACTACCGGCCGTGAAAGCTTGCACACCTGGATTCTGTTAATTATTTATTGAATAAAGACTCTACCAACTCGGGATGGGAAAGGGAGCGGCGCGTATTTAAATTATACGGTGGGATGTTAGCATTTACACTCAAGCAATATCCCGCTAACATATCCCGCCATACAATTTGATCCCACGCCGCTCTCACTTCCACAGTCCCGCGTTGGTCTGCAGTGGAAGCCCTAAAACTTCAGTTTTTAAAATGCGGATAAAACGCCGCACACTAAATAAAGCATGTTTGTCTAAATTTGTAACACGATAAGTCGTTCCGAGTCATCTCTTGCCAAACACAACGCTTATCAATCAACGCTTATCTATCAATTTGAAAAAGGGGCAACAGTGAGGTAGCTTAGAACTGTATTTCAAGATTATCGATACCTGACGATAAAAGCACCAAATTTGGTATGATGGTACCTTAGGGTATACTAATAAATGTTAGCCTAGGAGCCCTCTGGGATTTCTAAAAAACAACTTTTGGCTGCCAAAAAATCACGAAATGTTACCACCTTTTTTGCTTTTTCGAAATATCTCAGAAACGGTCGACTTAAGCAATTCTTCTATTATGTAATGCTTTAAAGAGGATTACATTTCCTACAATTTTTATTCTCACAACTTTTCTGTGGTACTAATGGTAAGCGCGCTACAGCTTCTTGAAAATCACGCGCTTTTTGTAACCTTGGTAACCAATGGTTAAAATGTAATGTCCTTTTCAATCCGCCAGGTATGGTTAATTTCACTAAGCCACCTCACTATAACAAGTTCAAAGATAACTTTTAACTGTCTACGAAATCAATTTCGTCTGATTCGAAATCACAATTTCCAAATTCGGCGGTACATTTTCCAGTAGCAAACAAGTCATTTCGAAGTGTTTCGACCGTTCTTCAGGACCGGTCAAATACAGTCTACCGAGACGTCTCAATCTATACAACGCTACCAAACCTCGTTCCGTGATCCTAGGACACTCTCTCAGATCTAATTCGACCAAAGTATGTCCGAACTGTCCACTGATTCGATCCAAACACCAATCATCAATATCCTTGCATCCTTTCAGACACAGTTTTTTGATACCTTTCAAACCTCGCAAGTTTTCCAAGCCTTCGTAGTGAAGCGCCGTCATTTTCGAACAATCGACGGCTTCGATAACAAACGAAGGATCGTATTTGTTCGGCAATTCGTATTCGCCGTCTTCATCGCGTTTTAACCACACCTCTTCGTTATAGAATTTGACGCAGCCTCCTCGATGGACAACGAAATGAGCCGTGGCCAATTCGTTTCCTAGTGTCTCGTGACGTTCCTTGATAAACTTTTGATCGTCGATGACTTTCTGTTCTTTTTGTTTCCTCCACCATTTCGCAATGGCCGATGGCCGAACGTCGATATCCGTTTGTAAAAGTCGTATTAAAACAGATTGAGACGTTTCGTTTGAAGAGAACAGTCTGAATTTGCTATACCATTCGTCGAAACGTTCTTTGTAAGGCGTCCTCCAGCGGAGTTCGTTCGAAAAACATGACAGTTTTACAGAACCGGGTTTTTCGTCTTTGATTTTTTTTAAATCGCTAGACCTTTGTCTGATCTGTCGGATGCATGGAAACGTGTTTCGTGAATTTTTTATCAAAGTTTGATTCATAATTTTACATGTGCCGTTTTCCCATTTGTGAATGAAATAACTTGGGGATTTAAGGATTTCGGAAAAATCTACAAGGAAAAAAGTATCCAGAAATTACTGATTATTCCGTGGATTTAATGTTAAATGGGAATATATACAGGGTGTCCCAAAATTGCTGGGACACAGAGCTACCACGTGTAGTAGAGGTCAAAAGAAGTCGATTGGACCCAATTTATTTTTATACCAAAATGTACCATTTGCCCGTGAGTAGAGTTCAAAGTTTACATAAAAAAACACATTTTTGTACGCTGTTCAGAAATGAGTGAAACAAATTGAATGAAATTTGACAAAAGTGCATTTTAGAGGATTACTCTCCTTTCGGTAATCAAAGAAACACAAAAGAAATTGTAGAAGGGTTAAAACCACCCTCACCCCCTGACATTTTTTTCAGAACTTTCTTAGGGGTGGTAATACGGTTCTCAAATTTTTTTAGCGAGAAGACTGATTAATTATCTTCATTTTGTTACTCTTGTAAAAATTTCGTATTCCGCATAGTTCCGAAGGAAAAAAATGTTTTCTTAAATAATACTAACGGATATTCCTAGTACAAGTTTAATAAAATTGTAATACAAAATTTTATGTAAATTTTGAACTCTTCTCACGGGCAAACGGTACATTTTGGTATATAAATAAATTGGGTCCAATCGACTTATTTTGACCTCTACTACACGTGGTAGCTCTGTATCCCAGCAATTTTGGGACACCCTGTATATAGCTCGATTGTAGATTATGGACGGTCGACAGCTTAAGTTACCAGAGTCCATAAATGGGAATATATTTTGTCATAGCGAATGTGTTTCTGAGGCCAATTGCTGAAGTTTTATACGGGGATGACATATCTGTTTACGATCTGTCAGTCAGGTAAAAAATGTAGGAGTTAGCTACCCCAAGGATAGGCCTATAATGTCTGTATAGGAAATTAATAATTCATACACACTCTTCTTACTAAATCACTTCGCTTCAAGTGTTCCAATTCTGTCAAAAACATTACCCTAAAAAAAATTGAGTCTGTAAGGTGGCCGCTTGTACAAAGATCTGCCAAGCCGCAAATGGTTATTTCGCCCTAAACCTTTTCAAAGTATTGAAAGCTGAGACTTGAATAAACGTTAAAAAGAATGTTGGGCCTACATTTTTTTGTCAAATATATAAGTAAAACGACAACGTTAGATTCTTTTAGGATCCGCGCAACCAGTCTAGCCGTCATTTTAAGCATAAAAAATGTATTTTTCAAAATTCCAATTGTAGAAAAATAAAGCTGTGTAGACTTTCACGGCTGGTTTCAATTGTCAAACAAGGTGAAAAATTTTTCCGGGCTGTACCTAAGACTTCACTGTGTCAACGTCGAAGCTCACGTCGCCGTGGCACTGAAGATGTCTCTCACAGTTAGAGACGAAACGTCTGGAAAACCTCCAGTTGACCACGGCTCATCAGCTCGGAAGAATTTTTTACCTTGTTTGACTGTAGAAAAATAGTTAACAACGGTCCCCCATTCAGTAAAATTTTTTGTATTTATATTATATAATTATTTATCGGCCGTCATTTAAAAAATCAGTCACATCTATAATTAAAATATCAAATTTCGCTTAAATATAGGTTGATTTTACAGGCGACCTGGCAGGTCATTAAGGAGGGTAGAAATACCACTCTACGAAGTTTCAGTTTTTATCAAAAACCTGTCCAAAAAATTTCATTGGTTCTTAGGTTAACCTGCTTCGATAAAAACGAAATATTATCAAATTATGACTTCCTACCTCGAATCGTCCATTTGTCTTGGACGTCGTACAAATTAAACACTCGTAAAAATATTTATTTTGACAGTTACATCGATGCACTTTTATTTTAAATAACAAAAGATAATAAAAACATTAGACTTACGATATTCCTATGTTTCAGATAACGCGCGACCGCACAAAACTGGTCAAAGGTACGCTCCGTCGAAAACCGTGTGCCTGAAAACAAAATCGAATCATTTATTAGAAGAAGATTACGTCACAGAATACAACGTATTCGACGAGTGCGTGATCATAATCTATATATCTGAGAGATTACATGGACGCGAAGCAGTCGACGCGCAACTCATTAACAATAAGAAACAACAATGGTTCAGAACAGTGACAGCAAGATGATGAAGTGGTGTTTTAATTGTTGCAACAATAAGTTAACAGTTTTTGTGTGGACGTTTTTGACACTGGTGTTAGTGGCCAACATGGCAGGAGGCACGAAGGCCGCCGGAGACTTTATGGCGACTAGTTTCCTGGCGGACGGCGAAAAGGAAATTAGAATACAATATCGAGGTATCACGGGCAAGGAGACGTCAGTCGGTGTCGAGTAAGTATTTTATTTTTAAAACTCTTCTATTTTTACCCGACTGCGCACGCAAAGGAGTGGTAATGTGTTTAACAGCCTATGTATGTTTGTATGTATGTATGTATGTTTGTATGTTCCTTTGAAGCACTATACAGAACAAACGCCTGGGCCGATTTTTATGATTCACACGTCAATCGATTCCCCTTAGTCCGGCGAGTGTCACTAAAGACATGACGTTAGTGAAAATTCAATATGGCGACTACAGGACGCCATATTGTGAAAATGAAAAAAATGAAATGTTCCTTTGAAGCACTATACAGACCAAACGCCTGGGCCGATTTTTATGATTCACACGTCAATCGATTCCCCTTAGTCCGGCGAGTGTCACTAAAGACATGACGTTAGTGAAAATTCAATATGGCGACTACAGGATGCCATATTGTGAAAATAAAAAAAATGAAAGTCAACAAACTATGTCAAGCGGGGTATCGTTGAATAGGTATTTAAAAATCATTTTTAGTTTTCCCTCAACATTTTTCGATTCGACTGCCCGTTTAGGATCTATATCGATTTATTTTTAACTAAAAACATTTGAAATAATAAATTTATTTTAAAAAACAAAAACCCGACTGCGTAAAAATCGAACTTAAAAGATGGAAACAAGATCAAATGATAACATGCAGTCGGAGGTATTTCTGTTCAATTTGTTACTACTATGCCTCCGACTGCATGTTATCATTTGATCTTGTTTCCATCTTTTAAGTTCGATTTTTACGCAGTCGAGTTTTTTGTTTCTTAAAATAAATTTTTTATTTTGAAATGTAACTTCTTATACGCGACTTCGGACCGTTTAATGCGTTAAATGTCAATTTATAACATTTAGATGTCCGGGAAACAGTGATTGTAGTCAACGACCTGGAAGTTTGGAACGCAAGTTTGGAAGTGAGGACGACGGCCGAATTGTATAGACGCCGTCCGGCAAACAGTATGAGGCAGCAGTCCCATGTACACGGAAAACGCACGGAAGACGGAACTCGGAAATGCAGATGGCGGAGGTTGACCAATCAGATCCTTTCCGTAAAGTTTGAATATTACGGAAAGAATCTGATTGGTCAACCTCCGCAATTTGCATTTCCGAGTTCCGTCTTCCGTGCGTTTTCCGTGTACATGGAACTGTTGCCTGATACGTTGTACAGATGTTTCGCTTCAATAATTAAATCTAAGAAATTTATTCGCGACATCCTGAAGCCGGCCCTTCTTTTTCTTTCGCATATAGGAGTTATTGATGTTTACACTGTTGTTTGTCGTCGACGTCGTCGCCGTCGTCGTCGTCTGTACAGATTTTTAGAACTGTTTTTCAATTAATTACTATATAAAAATCATACGATGATTAACCTTGAAATTGCAACACGAAACGATAAAGTTATGTAGATAATAGCGCGATTTCCACTTTACAGTAAAACTCCAAAATAACGTATTGTGGTT
The DNA here is from genome assembly GCA_039654895.1 of Mongoloraphidia duomilia. NCBI lineage: Eukaryota > Metazoa > Arthropoda > Insecta > Raphidioptera > Raphidiidae > Mongoloraphidia > Mongoloraphidia duomilia. Next base: position 4,252,076 of record CM077524.1, read on the forward strand.
ATTCGTGTTGTAAGATGTTGCTCATTTTTTTAACCTTTAACTACCCGCGCCGGTGTATAAAATACACCATTTCTACTAAGAAAGCGGGAAATCTCTGATGCGTTATCCCCCACTTTTGCCCCTCGATGTAACCCTTGACCGATGTATTTACTAGGTACTTAGACAGTTGCGATTTGGTGGTTGGATAGTGAGTGTGTTTTTTTGACAATTTCTTTAATGCAGTACAGTCTGGTGTATGAAATACACCGGCGCGGGTAGCTATGTAAGTAATATTAATTGCCATTTAGGGGCTCTTATCTATATATATAAAACAGTTCCATTACTGACTGACTGACTGATTGACTGACAGACAACGCCCAGGTCAAACCGCTGAACATATAAACTTGAAATTTGGATAGTAGGGTCCTTTTGTGACGTAGGCACCCACTAAGAAAGGATTTTTTGAAATTCAACCCCTAAGGGGGTTAAATAGATGTGGTGTACATAATACACCGCGCGGGTAGCTACACGAGATTCAAGAGCGCGAGCAGTTAAAGTTTAAAAGGTGACATTTAAAAGTGCATTATTTGAGTGTTAGATCAATTAAACTGCCCATTTTTTATTACAATCGTTTTGCTTAATCTTGATCTATTAATACATGGAATGGATTGTCGAGGTTCTATTCCTAAAGAAAATGGCCAAATTTTGAATGTTTTCTAAACTTTACAAAAGAAAAAGGGTGTGGGTCTCGGGACCCCCGACAGATGTGAAACATCAAAGAAAACGTTATTGAACTCGGTGGTACTCTCTATGTAGTAGTATATATTTTTTCAAAAGCAGCAACTAACTGTTATGCTGACGTAATCCTATATACTGCACTGTAACACCGCGTGTGTTACAGTGCACGCCTGAGCCAAGAGAGAGAGAGAGAGAGAGAGAGAGAGCCGCAGTGGTGGGGAGAACAGCAGCGAAGGAGCGGACCATAAATTTCGTTGCATATTTCCCCTCACGCGGCTGTTCACAGTCCGACATAAGATGTTTCACATCAAAAATGCGCTTATTTCCATAATCCTGAATTCCTATTAGTTTTGTCTTTAGCGAATAATTTTAAAAAAAGTTTGGAAAGTGCAAAAGTAAGGTACCTTCATTTTCGTTTACCACAGCACATTATTATTGTTACCCTAACTAAGATCGCTAATATGGTCGATCTTTGACACGCGGAAACTATATATTCTATTCTAAACAAGAAATACTTATAAATCTATTTTTATTTTAATTGGTCCATTACAAAACATCAAAATTTTCACGTTATAAATTATCATCAGTAGTTAGTGTTCTCTCTCAGTCTGTCACTGACGCATATTATATTTAAAACTTTTTTGTCTGTATATTATTTTTGAAATTAACGATCTCTGAAATATTACATTTGTTGCCGTCAAATTATAAATCAGGAGTGGGTAACCTTTTATTTTAAGAACCGTTTTATAATCCGCCTTCAAAAATACTCTCAAGTACAGCCAATACAAATAAATCAAATCGTAACTTTATAACAAAATTCCTAGACGCTAATGACCTCTGTTGTCAAGCGTCTATAATCTACATATTTTATTTATTTCTTGTAGATTAGACTCTTGTCGTGGTGTTTTCCGTAAAAATAAAATCTTGACAATTTTTGCCATATATGCTCTTGAACTACTCAAACTAATGAACGATTCCGGATACTTCAATTCCAATCATAATGAAAATAAGCCATATAATACCAGACCAACTGAAATTGTGATACCTCATTCAACTACTTTTTATGAAAAATGTCCACTCTATACTGGATATAAAATATTGTCAAAATTACCTGAATATATAAAACGTGAACAAAATAAAAACAAACACAAAAAACGATTGAAGACCTATTTAACAGAATTGGAACCGTACAGTATTAATGATCTTTTGTAAACTTCTCTTTGTATATGACATATTGTATCCTCTTTTTTAGTGTATTTGCCATATGGCACATACACTATTGGCGTCGGTCGGATGGCGGGACCTAGGGGTCGGACCAAAATTTCTCGACGTTTCATAGCCTCCTGAACACTTTGGCACCATTTTTGGAAATGTCTATTTATATATGTATATATATATATATATATATATATATGTGTGTGTGTGTGTGTGTGTGTGGTGTGTGTGTGTGTGTGTGTGTGTGCGGGCAATAACTTTCGAAAGAGTTAATTGATTTTGATGAAATTTGGTAGGCACGTTGAAATCCATCACCGCAAGAAGCCTATTTAAAATGGGCCCAATCGGACCATTTTAAGGGTGGTTTTTAGGGGTTAAAAAATGTTTTTGAGCCCAAAAATGCCGAAAAAATTCTCAGAATCGTTTCAAAATTGAAATTTAACCCTTTAGTAACGATTAAAATGTGCTGTTAAAATTTTAATAAAATCGGCCCGACAGGACCGGACTTACAAATTTTATGAAAACACTAGTTTGCGGATAGTGCTTTACTTACTGAAGGGTGTATTTAATTTGGTACCGAGGTTGCATTGATAAAAATATTAAAATTAAGAAAAAAAATATTATTTTAAGGGATGTATTAAGGGGTTAAATTTTTTATTTTGTTCATAAACAAACTTAAGTTCACATAATAAAGCTACAATTCCAGTATTAGCAAATACACTATATTGTCGGCAGGGTTTTGGCACTGCGACCCGAGTTTTTTTCTTTTTGGGCTACGCAATAAAGATACTATTATTATTATTATTATAGACGCGTCGACAACTCAGGTCATTAGCGTCTTTAACACAACAAAATATAACATGGTCTATAATCTACAATTCTTCTTCTTATAACAAAATTTCGATTCTGACGTATATACTGCAGTTTTATACACTTTATAGGACCGAATTACCCATTTTCATAATTTTGTTTGTCTGTTTGTTCCCGGTTAACTCAAATGTTACTGAACCGCTTTGATCGGACTTTCATTACAATATTTGCGTGTTGCTACACATCAGGGAATAGATTTTCAGTAAAATTGGGTACACGTTTTATAGGCTATTGATTATGTCCTAAAAAGCAGGGCAATAAGGAACTAAGACGTTCACGGGTTTTTATTGCAGGAATCGGTCAGTGGGTCATTTAAGAAGAAAAAACCGCGGAGTGCTATTAAATTAGAGGGTGGAAATTGGAGATAGGGGTGAAAATGCACCCTTTGCAGTTTTTTCAATATATCTCGCAAACGAAGCAAAATTTCGATATACTTTATATGAAACTTTTTGTAGAGAATTAAATTTCCCATCGAAATGGCTTATTAAAAAAATTTTAAAACATTTTTTTTATGCCAAACTACTGACTTGAGTATTTATATAGAATGAAATTAAGAACTACGTTAAGAATTGTCTCTGAAATTCCCTTTTTTTTCAATAAAAAATTTAAAGATTTATAAATACGAATTTTTCGAATGGATCTTTATTTTCGAAAGACGTTTACTATGCGTTCACAAAAAATAGTTCTTTGAACTTAAAATTTGTATTCACTTACGATAAGACCCCACCTGTTTGATCTAATTATTTTTTTTAACCGGAGAGCACAGTTTTTACCGGAAAAGTTAAAAAATACATTTATTTGCGATGACAAAATGAATTTCTCGGAATATAATCAGTGAATTCCGTTCAAATTTTGTACAAATTAAATATAAGTTACAACTGAACTAATAATTGTTCTGGGAAATTTTCAAATACTTTTTTAAATTAAAACACATAACACCCCTTTCTGTACGTCGCATAAAGATTTAGCACACGCGTTGCACACTATACTTTATTCAACACATGCATGGTTTTAGACTTTAATTGAAATAAAAAAAAAACAGTTACATAGTGAACCATTATGTAACTAGTTACATAATGGTTCATTATGTAACTGTTTTTCATTATATCATTGAAAAGCGTTACATAATGGTCACTAGTCAATAAACGGCTATTTAAGGCAGATACGAAAAAACACTAAAAGCGTGCATGTGTTGAATAAACTAGTAAATATTATAATTTCAAGAATATATTCCACATGTCATGTTAATTGCCATATTTTTATATGCGTCTGTTTTAAATAATTTGCAATGTAAATTTATAACTTTGAACTTGTCAACACAAATCGACGTTTTCAATCAAATCTAATAATAAATAAAAATGATCAGTACATAAATTTCAGTGACATGAATAAAAAATTCAAGGTCATGTTCAAGGAACGGACTATGTTATCTAGAGCTGTATACCGAATGAGCTGTTTACAAACCTTCAATTTTTCGAGCAGAATTGTAGAAAAATGATTTTTAAAAAACTTTTAAAACGCTATGTTTCTCTGTCGATCTGTCCGTTGGTACGCATATAAATCGAGAACCACTGATCCGACTTACATGTATTTTTAGGGTTTGTATTTTATTTATTTTTGGTAAATTATAGACGCGTCGACAGCTTAGGTCATTAGCGTCTTGATTACATTAAATAACAATTAACTTAAAACTAAATGACATCACAAAACATCCATGAGCGGAGACGGGATTCAAACCCACAACAGTCTGATTCAGAGGCCGCGACGCTAACCACTGGACCACACTGTCCTCTTTAGGGTTTGTAACTCAACATGGATTTCAGTTCGATACGATTTTTAACCGACTTAAAAAAAGGGTGTGGGTCTCGGGACCCCCGACAGATGTGAAACATCAAAGAAAACGTTATTGAACTCGGTGGTATTCTCTATGTAGTAGTATATATTTTTTCAAAAGCAGCAACTGTTACGCTGACGTAATCCTATATACTGCACTGTAACACACGCGGTTGCCCGAGCGCGCGGAAGCCGAGAGAGAGAGAGTGCCAAAGTGGTGGGGAGAACAGCAGCGAAGGAGTGGACCAAATATTTCGTTGCATATTTCCCCTCACGCGGCTGTTCACAGCCCGACATAAGATGTTTCACATCAAAAACAGATGTTATCAATTCGACATGCATATTTTTAAAAAATAGAATCTCCTTCTAAAAAAGCCATTAAAAAGAGGAAAATAATAAAATTTTCAGGTCGGCGCCAAGTTAATAAAATAAGTAGGTAGATAAAAAACAAGTTTTAGCAATTAAATTGGCGCCGATCTCAAAATGTTATTATTTTCCTCTTTTTAGTAGCTTTTTTTAAGAAGTTTTTTTTTAAGTTTTTTTGCCAAATATTATAGGCAACGCCTGTCTGCCTTTAAACTCGGACACTATTCAACCGATTTTCGTGTCTTTTTCACGAATATCGAGATAAAATATGTGGGAAGGTTTTAAGCTAAATTTCGTTATGCATAACGGGGGGGTGTCATTCCCGGACAACGCCGGGTAAATAAGACTAGTAATAAATATATTTTATTGCATTTTGTTTGTTTGTTCATTTACTTACAGTACGTCATTCGATGTCGCCAGAAGGCGTCGATTTATTGTCGAATGAGCAACAGTGGAAAATTAATAACACCGCTGAATAGTGTATAATTATTTGTTTGTCAATGTGTGCTGTGGAATTACACAAAACAACTGACGACTTATCGCAGAGAGATGATTAAAGAAGAGTCTGAGCTTAATTGCTGTTTCGCCTTCTTGATTGATGTCTACATGATTTCATCTCAAAATATTGTTAAATTAAAATCATTGTTGATGCCTTGATTAAAGATTTCTTTTTTGTTTCAAGTGTAACTATACTGTCTATATTCCATTTTTTATCACACTATACGAAAAAGGAAGGGTTATGATTTTAATAGTCTATTTTCGTATTAAAATAGTAAGTTTAGGTATGGAGAACCCTTAATAAAAGTGTTAGTAAATATACTAAAGAATACAATTCCAGCAAAAAAATAACCTCGTTGTATTTAACAATCAACTGCAGTTACACGTGATTGAAGTTAGGTTAAAGAAGTACATTATTTTGAACACCCTGTATAATAAATTCATTTTTTTAAGACAGACATTGATTTGTTCGTCCTCCTCAAAATTTCAGTTTGATAAAGGTTTTTAGTTTGGCTATGTCGAATTTTAGGTAAAGGTCTGCACGTGTCAAAAATTTCTAAAAAACTTGAACAACTCAAAAATTACTGAATTTTCGAGCATGGCTTCCCTTACAATTTCTAATAACATTTAGGTGCAGAATTGAAAAAACAAATAAAAACAGGGTGCTAGGTTAAAAAAACATAACTTTGATTTGCCACGCTTAAATGGGAAAGGCTGTATACCTATATATTAAAATATTTTTAGGTTATACACCATTAAAATTTATACAACTTTTGTATTTAAACTTCTTTTCTATCTTCACCCAAAATCAATATATCGGCCGACAACGCAAGTCTTGGACTTCCCTCGTAGTTTCTGAACTACTGGACCGATTTTGACAAATTTGATTCGTCTTGGCAATTGTTACGTGCGTGTTAAAGGGTCTATTACGTCACGACGGATCCAATATGACAAATGATAAACGCAAATTATTGATTACGAAAAAAATCTTATAGGCAAGTGGATTCCAAAACTAAAAAGTTCAAAATAAAAATAAAAGCTTAAAAAACTAGAACCCGACTACTAAAAAGTAGAAAATAAGCTTCCAAAATGAAAATTTCTCGGGTAAAAAGATTGCACACACCTTTAGCGGGAGTGTGCTCTATTATCACTTTGAGCGCCCGAGTTTTCGCTCATACAAGTAGTATAGGTTAATTTCGCTTGAAATTCTTTCAAATTTGAGCTTTATAAAAAAGAGAAGATTGTGTTCTATAAAATGGAACCATTTTTAGATTGATTCGAGTTCATAATAAGTCCTAAAATCACGAACAGCAGTTGTAGGTTGGTTTGTACTCTGTACGATATGTACGTCCGAGCTCTACAGGTCGCAATTCTTGACGGATCGATTTGATTTAATTTTTATTCATTTTGTTTACTATCGGAACATGGATTCTATTGAAATTCATTTAAACGCGTTCAAGATTTTAATAGTTATAAACAAAATTCATTCTAAAATTACGTATGGTATCGAATTTTGTGGAAATGCCGCCTCTGCTTCGAAAGTGTTTTTGCAACAAAAAAGGTCATTAGACTGATTTGAGATGCTGGGTTTAGACTTTAGACAGTAATGTAGACCATTATTCAAGCAACAAAATATTTTTTCACTGCCAAGTCAATATATACACAGCTGTTTAATTATTATTAAAAAAATAATAGCGACAAATTTATTGTATTCATTGGGCTTGAGAATGGCCGAGAGTGTAGCAATGCTGTTGTTTACATGATGTTGCTATGGTTCCTCTATTACAAGTTCCCTGTTCCCGGGTTCTAGCCCGAGAGCTGGTAAAAGTGTCAATTGGATTTTCAATTTATTATTAAAAAAAAAATATAATGAATTGAAAATATGAATTGGTGCTAGGCCCAAATAACTTTAGCTGTTGGTGGTCTTTAAAACACAATTTCATTGATGCCATAAATAAGGTTTTTGCATTTAAAAAAATATATATGGGAACTGACGAATTGAGACGTGACATCTGGTGGCAAAAAATTAAACTGTCATAAAATTGCAACTGTCTAGTTAACATTGACATTTAAATTTAATTAATTAATTATTAAATAAAAAAGTTAAAATGGAAGTTTAACGTTTTCCAGAACGTAAAAAATCGAAAGCTAGAATTTGTTGTGTTTAGTAAACGGTTGTCAAAGTAAATCTGCTAAAGATTTAGAGGTTATTTTTCATAAGTTTCCGAAGCATCATACTTGTTGGTAATGTTGAAAAAATTGATAAATATATATCGTAGAAAAATTTATTGAAATTAAAAGAAGTTACTCGAACAATGAAAATATGTTCTTTATACATTTTAAAAAATGTGATTATATACTAGCAAGTAAGTTAACCTAAAAAGTAAATAAAATAATGTTTACAATGTTAAAAAAGTGTATAATATACATGTTATAATTACACTTTTCTTCCAACTTTGCTTTACAAGAACAAATTATTTTTCCACTCTAAGATATTATAGCATTTATTTCATGGGGTTTTTTGTTTCTTGTTTGACGTTTGTAAACATAACGCATTAACAGCTGTCACATCATTATTACTTTTTTCACAATTTATTCCACATTTAATTAAATGTCCGACAGATAAAATTCGTTCTGCATCATATATATTTTCTTGGTTTGAGTTATCATCAACCTAAGATAATAATTCACTCAAATTTAATAGCATTTTAATCGTCAACACTACTATCACATATGTAATTTTTTTAAAACTGCAATTTTTTTCGGCCATGTATTTGAAGCCACTCCCACATGTCAGTTCCCAATATTATTAATATCATTTGACTCTGAAGATGGTATGAAGAATACCGAAACGTTAGTAAAATGCAAATTTAAAAAAATCAGTATTGCTTTTTATTGATCCTTTGTGCCACGGAAGTGCTCATTTCCAACAATTCTTAAAAATTATTAATATCTATTCTTGAAAAACCTGTCTAGTTTTTCCATATTATGATTTAATGACGAAATTTGGAAACAATCTTGAAATACTCCGTTAAGAATTTGTATGATCGATAGATCAAAAGAATTTATATAATCGGAAACGCGTTTTTCAATATATAACAACGCCGTTCAAACAGAAATATTTGTGGGATTGTTAGCCAGGTAATGAATGAAATACATCAGGCAATTAAATAGAGTTTTTTTTTGTTTGAAAGGCACACCCGATAGTGTGAAGGAGATGAATCTAATTGGGCCATAAGTATTTCAGAAATGTCACTCTTTATGTATTATGCTCGCGCATATACCAAATCTCTACGTGCAGGATCGGCCCAAGGTGGGCTTTCGATCACCTCAGAAATAATTCTTCTTCTGATCGTTCAAAACATGGGAATGAAATAATCTATGTATACCGGGTGTCCTGGGACGAATCTGCCAAACTTCAGGGGTATGTTATTTAAGTTATTTTAAAGCAAAATAAAACCATATCAACATAGAGTTCGATTCTAAAACCTCAGGAGCTCTTTAAAATCGTTATATAACTTTTTTTTGTTTATTTATTTATTGTAGACTAGCGGCCCGGTCCGGCTTCGCCCGGGTGCTATGAATTTATCATTTATAGCGGACCCGGGTGGTATGAAATTATGATTTAATAGCGGTCACCCATTGCTCCGCTCATGTATATTTAGTATGTTATTAATTTTTATCCCCCTGCGTAGCTTTCTATTAGTGACAGAATTTTTAGAATCGGTTTAGTAGTTCCAGAGATAAGAATTTATGATTTATTAGCCCCCCCCATCACGAGAATCAAAATAACATATTGCGTATATCACTCAGGGATACTGGAGCTTTCTATTAGTGTATTTTAAAATGCTAGAAGACTTCCTAACACGTAATTTAATTTTGGAGCCCCAGTAACGAGCTATAGATAAAGTAAACATCCGTCCCGATTTAGACGGGACAGTCCCGATTTTGAGCCACGAATCCCGATTCAACAAGCGTCCCGCTTTTGTCCCGTTTTCATTAAATCACGTGCATTAAGAATGTTTATTTTTTGTCATTAGATATTTTTACCCACTCAAAGTATTTTATTTATCAATAATTACATAATTGATACCTACCTTAAAAAATAAATAATATTTAAAATAAAAATATTAGCGAGTTTTTGTGGGTTTCTAGCGAGTTTTTGGGGGTTTCTAGCGAGTTTTTGGGGGTTTTTAGCGAGTTTTTGGGGGTTTCTAGCGAGTTTTGGGGAATTTCTAGCAAGTTTTTGGGGGTTTTTAGCGAGTTTTTGGGGGTTTCTAGCGAGTTTTAGGGGGTTTCTAGCGAGTTTTTGGGGGTTTCTAGTGAGTTTTTAGGGGTTCCTAGCGAGTTTTTGGGGATTTCTAGCGAGTTTTTGGGGGTTTATAGCGAGTTTTTGGGGGTTTTTAGCGAGTTTTTGAGAATTTCTAGCGCGTTTAAGGCTTTTTTGGGCGTGGAACCCAACGGTTGCCTGCGTCGGGTTTTTATAGACCTTGTCCCGCTTTTTGATATTCAGGATTTGGTCACTTTAGCTATAGAGCATACAAAGTCGTTTACAGTGCCCTCTCCCATTATTTTCCAACCGTTTGTTCAAAAAACCTGAAAGAAATCGTAAATGTCGCGTTAAATCCGTGACTGGCGCATAGAAACGAATTTATTTTTAAAAAAAGATTCATGTCTTACAAGAGAAGCCTCTGCACAGTCATAAGCCGGACGCCGCGCTGCGCCAGTAGCTCTTTAACATGTAAACAATTTCCTAATGTAAATTGGCTTTGATAAAATACCTATTTGATTTATAAGCCGTGTTGAAACACCAATTACACACGTCATTATAATTATGAGCGTACTCCGGATAGCCGCGTCCCAAACCACTTATTTACTGTGAGCGATCGATGCAATACAGTTGCATTACGTATAAGTAGCTATCTAGCGCATACCAGAGATGAGGGGTCAGGAGACTTTACTATCCGATGTCTAATTATGAAGATTTTTGACCTAGTATAATAATAAGACAAAAGACATTTCTTTTTGAAACAATACATTTATCAACAAGTCTTGCGGTAAAAAAACAGAACTGGAGGAAGAAAGATGTTGCGTCTTTTATAATACAGTAGAATAGATGCTAATGATCTCAATTGTCGAGCGTCTATAATCTACAAGCTATCTCTCCATGATACAGTGGAGTTACGATTATCTTACTCTTTAAAGGTACGTGCAGTACGCAGCTGGGATTCTAGATGGTAGCATGTATGGTAGATGGTGGCTGAAATTATAAGCGCTTATAGGTTTGCACAACGAAGCTTTGATACAAGCTTAGGTCGCGTTTGAAATGTCAGATAGCGAAGACGAATATTTGTGTTCTTCTGCTACAAAGTGGTATATTTTAAATACAAATTTGGGTAGGAGCTATCATATCCACCCTATTAATAGAAAACGATCTAAGCGAATTTTATCATTTATACCAAGAATTAAAATTTTATCCAAACCGGTTTTTTGAATATTTACGTATGGAACCTAGTTACCTAACACTTTTAAATACGTCTTAGAAAAAACTCAAAACAAATTAAATAAAAACTGGCAAAATTTCACTTATTAAACTAGTCACATCCATTGCGAAACTTGTACCGGCCATTTGTCAGTTGTCACACGTTGATTGTAGTAGTCAGCGCGCTGAAAGACTGGTGAGATACATTCTTGAATCTATCAGCTCTTGTAACAGCGCTTATACCTGCTACACTCACTGCTTCGTTGTGTACGCTCGCATATATAACAATGCATTCATTTAAGCAAGCTCTGCTATGATCTACGCTACCATCTAGAATCCCAGCTCCATACTGCACGTACCTTTATCCGGCATTCGCTGGTTTAATCGAAATATCCATGGAGGATATAGAGATAAAGGAGACTGCGATCTCGGCAGGGCGCAATGCGAAGCGCGTGTCTCGAAAATCGATGATGGTAAAGGTTTGTAGTTGTAGTTTATGATTTCGCTAATAGCTGACACAAAATAATTTTTTTAGATAAATTATTATCGTTAAGGTATTATATTCATTAAATTTAATTGTATAGGCCGATTTTAATATATTTATGATTAAACTGTGTGATTAAAAAAATATATTTATATTTTAAAATTAGAAAATCTGAAGTTTCCACTTCTGTCGTGTGAAGCACACACCCATTTTTTTAACAAACGACAAAATTGTTAGTTCGAAAACATTTGAGACTTCAAATACATCAAAAAAATCGTTGAGTGCCCAAATAAACGGCCGAGATTAGATGAAAATGAAATTGAACTAGTTTATCAACTGTGTTTAATAAAGTCGCGGGTAAACGCTAGCGTAGCATTATTTTAAATAAATTGGTTAATTGTGGCCATTTACTGCGATGAGTTCAGTTATTGATGGAACACACTGGAAAAACATTTTTAATAATAGGTTTCCAGAACGCACAGGCGGCTTGCGCTTCTTCTATCACCGCGAGATGCGGACTCTTAAGATGAAATCCGTGTCCGACAAGTGCACGGCTAATGTTTCTCTCTGTGCCACCAACTATTTATTTCATGCTCATAAATCATCACTCGTTTAGTATACGTATTGGGTCCGTCAGATGGGTGGAGCTTAAAAAACATGACGGAGTTCGCGTGTAATTTTGTGATTATCAAAGTGATAAATATAAGTGCAATTTGTGATTGGGTCGGTACGAATCCTAAACAAAGGAATTTCGTTGAAGGAGAACGGATTCTCAAAGCCGGACATATTATCAAATGTGGGAAATATAATGAGAAAACTGAGCTGTTAAAAGTAGTGATCTTTACGGCATATTGCTTAAAAAATCAAAATTAAAAGAAAATCTCCACGAAATCATCCGTTCAATGCTCCTTTAAGACTGGGTTAAGTGAATAATGTAAACACATAACTGCAACATAATATATTATATTGTAATAAGTAAGTTTACACTAACCTCAAAATATTTGTATACATATCGTTAGTGCTAAATTTGTCAGTCATCAGTGATTTAACTATTGTAGTACAGTATGATAATGAGTAGATACATCTTATTATTAATATGAAATTTGCAACTCATAAATACAATAAGATACATTTTTAGAGTGTTGGGGGTCTCCAAGTCACTATATGAATATTACGAAGTATTAGAAATACCTTGTACACAAAACGGACATCAAAAAATACAAGGTATGTATTTCTAACACTTCATAATATTCTTTTCTTCACATTTCATTTGAAAATAATTCGCTGTAAAGTAATTTTTACAAGGCAATAACTGATAGTGTTTAATGCCATGATATTAGAAAACGTCGCGAATTCCATTTTCGATAAACTTTTTGTTTATTTTACTTGTTTTATTTTTGTAATAAACAATTTCACGATAAATTTGCACTGTTAGCATGTACATTTTCCCTGATCTGAGTAAATTTTTCTTACACCAGATGTCATATATGCCCATTTGATGGATCCCAATAGGTTCTTTCCATTTTGTACAATGGTCGTCCCACATTTTTTATGGTTGGAATCTACGTTACAAATAGATACTCCTATTTATATGAACGCATCTTACCAAAATTTGGTTTCGTAATTAATTGTAAATTATAGATGCCCGACAACTGAGGTCATTAGCGTTAAAATTTGGTTTCGATCCGCTCATTTTTTTGACTTCTATATTTAAGGATGCAGGATTTAAAGGAGATCCAATTTATAATTATGAAAAAAATATTGTAAAATTACTTAGTATTGATGAACCCGTTTTGAACTTGTTTAACATAATTACGAGGCACTGCAAGTTGCAACTGATATAAACATATGACACGCAACTTTTAAAAGGAAAATTCATAAAATAACATGAATTAAACAAAACATTCATTAAAACGTAATTCCATATGCATTTTACAAATAAAAATGCAAATATTCATCCATATTAGAACCATAGAACTAAATATTACCTATATATCTACCACTTGCACTTGCATCTATTAAAGTATAATAAATTTACACTCACCAGGGCCAACAGATTTTCACACAAGTACTTAAATTTATTTCTTCTTTTTTACACTTTAATTTAATAATAACTGACCGAATGATATCAAAAACTAATCGTCATAACACTCATAACTTTAGAAATGACATTTCAGGTAAGGTTAGCTAACAGCTCACGGACTGTCACTAAAGCCAACTGTAGATATTTTTTACGGATGCTTCCGTTCAGGTAAACGTCAAAATTCGTCAATGTTGAAAAATGCAATCTGTAACGATAAAATACTCTGGTCGCAGTTCAAAATATTGCCGACAAAATAGTGTATTTGCAAATGCATTTTGGTATTTAAATGTATCGTCTATCTACCTAATTAAACTTAAATTAAATTTGTTCCTGGGCTGCACAATAGAAAATTTAACCCTTTAATACATCCCTTAAAATTACTTAACCGCCTCATGCGCAGAAACCAGATTTGGTTCGGATTGGTCTATTCTATTTTTGAAGGGGTGCGGTGTACTTACATGTCAGTGGCGCCAGTCTTTGACCACAGTGCACTGTCTTTAGGGTTCCGTTTCTCAATAAGAAAAAAACCGAACCATTATAGGATCACTCGTTTGTCCGGCTGACTGGCAGGCTGGGTGTCCGTCAGTCAAGACCCATTTTCTTAGGAACGGATAGAGATATCAAGTTGAAATTTATACGAAATACTAAGATCCACGGTCCCTTAAAGGTGTAAAGAATTTAAGCTTCTAGGTGAACGCAATCAAAAGATACAGCCATTTTGTCATCTCATCAAAAACCTATAGGGTAATTTCCAGTTTCCGTTGATCTAGAGTCATGAAATTTGGCAAAAAGCAAGGTCTCGCAGCACAAGTGAAGGGAAAAATCCGAAAATCACAAAAAGTAAAAAATAAAGGGGGTCTTATACCTATTTTGATATTCGCAATCTCACTCATCAAAAACCTATAGGGTACTTCCCGTTGACCTAGAATCATGAAATTTGACAAAAAGCAGGACCTCACAGCATAAGTAAAGGAAAAAATCCGAAAATCACAAAAAGTAAAAATTAAAGGGGATCGAATACCTATTTTGATATTCGCAAACTCACTCAAAAACCTAATAGGAACTTGCCGTTGACCTAAAATCATGAAATTTGGCAAACAATGATTCATTTATCCAAAGAAATACAAACATCACCTTTATAAAATCAAGAAAATTAAAATAATAATGAAGTTATATTTATAAAAAAAATTCGACTGATGACCAGTCCTATACTTCCCACCTAGTAAATATTTGCAAAAAATAAACACTTTTTTTTTTATTCTTTGACTAGGCCCAAATAACCTTAGCTGTTGGTGGTCTTTAAAACACAATTTAATTTTTATTCTTTGAAAAAAGCATGGCCCTCTTTTTTGTTTGGTGATCTACTGATGGCTAACTATAGCAAAAATCATGGTTACCTTGATTTACGTGCAATTTTTAGTGTATTTGCCATATGGCACATACACTATTGGCGTCGGTCGGATGGCGGGACCTAGGGGTCGGACCAAAATTTCTCGACGTTTCATAGCCTCCTGAACACTTTGGCACCATTTTTGGAAATGTCTGTTTATATATGTATATATATATATATATATTTATATATTTATATATATATTTAAATATTTATATATATATATATATGTGTGCGGGCTATAACTTTCGAAAGAGTTAATTGATTTTGACGAAATTTGGTAGGCACGTTAAAATCCATCACCGCACGAAGCCTATTTAAAATGGGCCAAATCGGACTATTTTAAGGGTGGTTTTTAGGGGTTGAAAAATGTTTTTGGGCCCAAAAATGCCGAAAAAATTCTCAGAATCGTTTCAAAATTGAAATTTAACCCTTTAGTAACGATTAAAATGTTCTGCTAAAATTTTAATAAAATCGGCCCGACAGGACCGGAGTTACAAATTTTATGAAAACACTAGTTTACGGATAGTGCTTTACTTACTGAAGGGTGTATTTAATTTGGTACCGAGGTTGCATTGATAAAAATTTTGAAATTAAGAAAAAAAATATTATTTTAAGGGATGTATTAAGGGGTTAAATTTTTTATTTTGTCCAAAAACAAACTTAAGTTCACATAATAAAGCCACAATGCCAATTAGCAAATACACTATATTGTCGGCAGGGTTTTGGCACTGCGACCCGAGTTTTTATTTTTTTTTAGTAAAATATTTTTTTTTCTCGAAAACTATACATTTTAGAGAAAAAAAATATTTACATTTTTTTCATATTATAACATCTAGAATTCATTTATATTTTTTTTTACCTATGTTAATACGTGACATTGAGGACGTTTTTTTGAATATCTCAGAATCCACTGAACCGATTTGACTCAAAATCTAATCAGATCTAAGTTAAAGGCTGATAAACACAATAGAACAATCGGCATGCCCGTATGTTGTTCCGTTCTTAAGATATCGAAGGCGAAAAATTGACCACACACACATACAGACATCAGTCAGAAAATGATCTTAAACGATTGCTAGGGTCTCAATTTCTCAAAACGTGAAAATCTGTTAAAATCTCGAAATGTTTTTTTCGGACTAAATCCATTACTTCCCTACCATAGTAGAGGTGAGAAGTAAAAATACCCTGAATTATTTCTAATTATTGTAAACTCGTTAACTTGTTAAAAAGGCGTTCAATATAAAATTGTAAACGTTGATATTGCGCATTTGCAAAGTTTTGCCAGCGAGTGCATCGAAAATAATAATTATGTTTATTCTTGCGCAAGTGCAGGGGTTAGAAAAGCAACGGGTCTATCACAAGAGTATCAAATGTCCCAACTGACAAATCAAAATGCAATATTTATGTCTATATATCGGCGTCCCCTCATACCACATACACGACTTAGCTAATCCTAATGGTAGGATGACGCTCGTCCGATTCCGGTAATTCCCCTTCGAATACTGCATCGAATACATCTCATGCATAAGAATTCGAGAATAGCAGACATAATCGGACTGGGGTAGGGTTACCAGATGGCCGGGATTTCCGGGAATGTCCCGGAATTCGTTGGTTTGTCTCGTGTCCCGAAATTTAAATCTTTTATCCCGGAAATGCATAAGTTCAACACGAATTCGTTGAACTTATGCGATCGCAATAAACGACACTAAGTTACGTGCTAAGTAGTACTTATTTATTTAGCACTATCTGCAATTTCTGTACATATTATATGTATTTTTACTTGTATTTAATTGTATTCTTCGGACTTACCATATGTCGGTAAAGACAAATTGGGAACGATAAAATGATTTATTAAAGATTCACACGAAATAATGCGTGATATACACACTCAGCGAAGCGCGTCCCACATCTCACCGTGTACTGGTGTGTGATAAATGAATAAAATTAGACAAGTGTAATGATAAATACAAAAAATAGTAAAATAATAAAACATTTTTTTCACAAATAAATTGCCTTCGCCTTAGAAATGTCCCAAAAATCTTGATTTTTGATCTGGCAACCCTAGACTGCGGCCTGGGCCTAAGGGGCCCGGCTGGCATTATGACTTTGACCGGCCCGGCTTTCGTCCGGGTGTAAATCGTACTTTTGAATTTTCATCCACTTGCCGTGATCCGTTTGAGTTGAAATTTTGCACACATGTGTAGCTCCGGTGATAATACAATATTATGGTAACTATCTGACTGGCCCGGCTTTCGTCCGGGTGTAAATCGTACTTTTGAATTTTCATCCACGTCCCGTGATCCGATTGAGTTGAAATTTTGCACACATGTGTAGCTCCGGTGACAATACAATATTATAGTAACTAGCTAACCGATCCGGCTCCCGTCCGGGTGTAAATCGCATTATTGAATTTTCACAGGCAAAAGGTCTTGCTCCGGTAACGTTTCAGTGGATCGGATAAATGTAATAAAATCAGACTAAGCAAATAAAGCACACTAAAAAAAATAAAAAAAGGTAAAAAAACTTTTTAAGTTAAACGGTTTTATCGTACACGCAATGATGTATTATAAGCTAGAAAATAATTATGGGTCACCAATCTGGGACTTTGATCAGACTAAAATAAAATCGGGGGGCGCATATTAGTATAAATTTACCACTTGCCAATAATAAGTTGAAATCTCTTTTTTCAGCGTTTCTCTTGAAGTTCAGCTTATCGAGATTGTACTAATTCAATCTTTTATCCGTTAGATTTGGCGCAAGTCGCAGAATTATTCTACTCGTTAGTTGAACCGTACGCAAATCGCAGACTTATTCTACTCGTTAGTTGAACAGTACTTACACGAGCAAATCGTGTAAGAGCATTTGGTGTGTAAGGGTGCAGAGGGTTGGTGGATCTCCGACGTCCGCAGAATCAGTTAACAAAACTGCAACATCGTCCTCCTCCCCCCTTGCGACACCGTCGACGTCAAGCATGGCAGATCACACTCACATAAAAGGCGCCGCGACGCTTTGTTCTTCATTTGTAAAACACACTACGTTTTATTTATTGTAGATTATAGACGCGTCGACATCTAAGGTCATTAGCGTCTTTCAACTACACTAAATAACAACTAACTTAAAACTAAATAACATCACAAAACATCCATGAGCGCAGGTGGGATTCGAACCCACGGCAGTCCAGTCTAGAGGTTGCGGCACCAAGCATGCTAACCACTAGGCTATACTGCCCTCCAAAACACACTACGCATTCATTAGCAAGCAAAGCTGAATACATCAATCTATAATAATAAGTGTGTAAACTGTAGACCCGGACATAACCAAATCGATTCGTCAAGAATTGCGACATGTAGAGCTCGGACGTACACGTATAGAGTACAAATCAACCGACAAGTGCTGTTTTGCGATTTTCAATTATAATTTTAGGACTTAAATATGAACTCGAAACAATCTAAAAAAAATGGTTTCATTTTTAACCGACTTCAAAAAGAAGGAGGAGGTTCTCAGTTCGGCTGTATTTTTTGTGTGTATGTTATGCGATTTCTCCTGCATTTGTGAACTGATTTTGATGATTATTGTTTTATTTAAAAGGGCATACCTTCGAGGTGGTCCCATATAAATTTTACTTAAATCGGTTCAGTAGTTCGACTGATTTTTTGTTATTATGTATGTATGTAATATGTTTGTATGTCACCTCATATTTCTTGCATTTGTGAACCAATTTTGATGATTCTTGTTTTATTTAATAGGGCATACCTTCAGGGTGTTCCCACATAAATTTTACTAAAATCAGTTCAGTGGTTTTCTTTTTTATTTAGTTTAGTAATCAAATATCAAGAGAATAGTCGGTTAATAACGTGCAAACTACCTACCTATTGTAAAACTACTAAAAAGTAAAAAATAAAAAACTGTTTAACAAAAAAAAAACCTTCAAAAAACTGCACTAAAAAGAGGAAAATAATAAAATTTTGAGGTTTTTAATAAAATATGAAGTCGGTTAAAAAGTAGATATTAATAATTAAAATTGGAACTTTTTAACCGACTTCATATTTTATTAAATTGGCGCCGATCTCAAAATTTTATTATTTTCCTCTTTTTAGTGGTTTATTGAAGGAGGTTTTTTTGTAAAAAAATTGTTTTATAGAACAGAATCTCCCCATTTTCGAGAAGCTACAATTAACCTAGAAATGGCTACTTGTATGAGCAGGTTTGTATAGTATAGAAGTGGGCGACCATTTTTTAATAAAATATTTTATCGAAACGTTACCGGCTATAATTACTGTTCGGTTTAATTTTCATTTTTAATTTAGTAGGACGACACGAATCCAACACAAATTAATAAAAGTGGGTCACATAAAAGAACACATATTCTGTCTGAAATGAGGGACGCTAGACAAGCACGCGCGCAAATTACGCTAATAGTCTAAATTTTTGCTGTCGTCATTCAACAAAAGTGCAACATAGGAAAATGTTTACTATTGCAAACCATTGCAATTTCTTATGGAATTTAGGTACCTAGCCGTAAAAATAGCACAATGAGTTAATAAACGACTTTAATAAAGAGCCGTTGGATTTTTAAACGGTTTTATTTAGCTTGACCCCGTATATTTGTTTGTTTGTATGTTTGTTTGACAAAAGGTCTTGCTCCGGTAACGTTTCAGTGGATCGGATAAATGTAATAAAATCAGACTAAGCAATTAAAGCACACTAAGCCTAGCACCAATTCATATTTTCAATTTATAATTTTTTGATAATAAATTGAAAAATCAATTGGTATTTCTACCAGTTCTCGGGTTAGAACCCGGGATCTGATATAGCAATAAACATAAATCACTATGGAAATGATTTTATTTTCCACCCTAGTGCACTGCTTTGAAAATACTTTCAACACACCTGCCTGTTACCTGACCCATTCCATGCATGCATAAATACACGCATTTAAATTAGCTATTTTATAGTAGGTACGGCAAAAAAGTGTTTTAATGTCTTGTCTATTATCTTTTTCGCCACTGTATTTTCCTGTTTCGATCGAAGATTCCCATGTCTTTTATTTGAAAGTTGATATTCCGTGCGATCAGATAATAAATAAATGCAAGTTTACTTTATTTTATGATGTGAATATTAATTCACCGGTAAGTAAGTAAGAAATCGGTGTTCAGAACGTCGTTATACTGTCGCTACCCGATCGTTAACCCTTCAATGGATAGCGCGCTGATCATGCTGAACCGAAGCAAAGTAGATGATTACGTTCTCAGTAAACAATTGATAATATCAGTAAACAGAACGTTTCACCTGTCGGGCATAGAATATTGTCAACCCATTTTTGCTCACTGCTCGAATTTTTAAACACATTTATAATATAACTAGCGGCCCTGTCCGGCTTCGCCTGGGTGCTAAGAAAGTGCGGCTGCAATTTACACTATGCCCTTGCTTCGCTCGTTCGCTTAAATATTATAATTACATTACTCACTCGCTTCGCTCGTTCGCTATATATAAAAAATTATCTAACTGATGGTGAAAACCGCATCAAAATCCGTTGCGTGGTTTAGGAATTACATTACTCACTCGCTTCGCTCCTTCGCTTTCTCACTCACTATACGCCGTCTAAGTTTATTTAGGATTGTTACGGTAATTCGCGTCAGCACATTTTTGTCACACATTTCCGTTTCATCTAGCCAGCATTTTACCCTTAAAATCGTCGAGGCAGCGCCACCTGAGAAGTTTCACTTCAAAAATCCATGCCAGTATTTTCCACTGTACCGTTTATGAGCTACACACTGTACTTGTACAGTGTAATCACACTTATTTAAAACTTATTTACATAGGTACTCGAGCATTGCCCCAACGACGTCACAACGCTAATAGCAAACATCGTGAAATTCCGATAATGCACGTTTTTTTTTATTACACATTTCTCCAGATAATAATTAGCTCATACTGTACCTACCGATTTTTTATCAATCACACAAATCACGTGTGAATATCAGTGGCGGCTTCTCCTATGAGGCAGTGCCTCACCAATAATTTTGCAAATTAAATAAATTACAAATTTATATTATTTTACTATTTGCATAAATATATCCATTAGAATGAATATTTGGCTTCATAGAAATCAGTAAAATATGGCCCTGCCGTCAATCTTAACGCGCTTCGCTAGAAATATCATCCATCCCATTTCTGTATGCGGTCGTATATGGTAGAGGCCGGCCTCGCGCTTCCTTGTCTTTCATTGGCGGTTGCCTGTTTTTGTTCTTATATCATCCATCTCATTTCTGCATGCGGTCGTGTATGGTTAGAGGCTCGCCTCGCGCTTCCTTGTCTAGCGTATTAGTAATGTGGTGTTTATGATACCGTATAGTCCAGTCGAATCTAGCTTTAAGTAGCGCATAAAAACATTCTTTTGAGAGAAGCATCTACGTAAATTTAATGTGTGTTATTATAGTTTTCGGTAAATACTTTTGTGGTTTTTCGTACTGATTTTTGTTTGACGAAGTAGAGTGACCACTGACCACTAGACTAACTTTAAAATCTAACCTTACAAAAAAAAATTTTTTTCAACTGTGCCTCACCACTTTCAAATACCACAAGCCGCCACTGGTGAACATCGGCGCCACCATTCCGGTACTCGAGCACCGATGGGTTTGATTTTGTCAATGGTTATTTATAGTTCATACTAATCGGGTTGATGCACGTATTTTTAATCGGCAGTGTTTTTGAATCCAAGGCAATCTAATAGCCAATAATTGAGTAAAGCCAGCAGAAATGATAATACACTGTTGCCGTATTTACAACTGTCAAGCGTCAAGAAACATGTTTTAGTGTTTTTGTTACTTCATACGTTCAAATATTTCTAGTGTTATTTTTACACATTATTTTCAAACTAAGAAACAAAAATGAAAAATTACAAAACTCAGAATTAGTCTATAAAATTGATTGCAAGAATTGTGATGCTACATGTTAGTCAAACTTCTCAATATCTGTCCTTACGATTAAAACAACATAATTACGACCTAAAAAAATTTATTTCAAACGGATTTTCTTAGAGATGGTATTTATTAAAAAAATTTAAAAATAGCGCCAACAAACGAACAGATATTGACAATTTGTCCCATATATATAGCACATTAATCGATTTAGTATAACCTTTACATAAATGTCTCTGTTAATTTACAATAAAACCTGTTGTTGTTGTGGGGACGAACGTGCGAATGCCACTCGCAAATGTCGGCGAGTGACGAGGCGAAACACGAGCTCGAATGCGTAAACGCGCTATTACAGGTAACAGTGAGTCGTTCAATTCAGATGTTTATTTATTTATTTCACCAATCAACAGAGCTAAGCTCCAATTACAGATGGTTACATAACATAGGCAATGACAAGGAAAATAGACAACGATAGAACAAAATACAACTTTAGACATTATTTGCAGGCAACATTTCAGTAGAAGGTGTCAATTATTATTAATTATTTATAGATTAAACAAACTGTAGCATTTAACCCTGAAATTAGACATGCTCATGCTGAACACATCCAATTGTGAAGATACTGTATTGAACAGTGCATATGGAACAAAGGTGATGACGCTCTGTGCACTGTTCTGAATCGTGGCAGTTTAAATAGTGCCGAACTCATTTGATATTCTGATCTGAACTTTGATTTTAAAAATTTCACGAGCCATATTAAAACGGTACGCGAGCAACACGTTGCTCGCAAGCTAAGGGTTGGGCTTGGGCACAGCTGGTGTAAATGGTACAATATACATATTTTAATATACGTGTATGAATATATGGGTTCAACATGGTTATTAAAGAATACCAATGTCGACATTGAAACAACTGACTGTCGTCGTTGTTGTTTTGTTAATCATTAATCAACCAAAAGACAATCGTTTAAATTATGAATACAGGACTTGATTTTTACAAATGGGAGTGGAGCGTTCATTTTTAAGACATCAATTTTCTCAAGGCAATTTTGCTGTTATTATTAAATTAATAACTCACGAGTTGCAATTTGGGACAACTGCTATATGGAACTGCTGCCAACGAACTGAAACTAATAAAAAACAAAATGTAAAAAAATTTTTAACAAAAAGGAGGTTTTTTTTCTGTTAAAAAGTTTTTTATTTTTTACTTTTTAGTGGCTTTACAATACGTAGTTCTAGTTTGCACGTTATAAACCGACTTCTGTCTTGATATTTGACATTTACCTTAACAGTGTTACATCCCGTAACTAACTTGTTTTATAAATCAGTCGAACTACTGAACCGAGTTAAGTAAAATTTATATGGGACCAATCCGAAGGTATGCCCTATTAAATAAAACAATAATTTCATTAAAATAGGTTCACAAATGCAGGAGAAATCGCGTAACATATTATATGTATAAAAAAAAATACATTTGAAAATTTAAACGTGTCGAGAGTCTTTATTTTTTTTTTGAGAACTTTATAATGTCATAAATTATAATTTTTTAATTGGATAATTGTTTATGTTTCAAAATTTGGCATTATGTTTATTTATCAGATGAACTTTTGACCAGTTTAAATTTATAAGAATTTTATAATGATATACCTTCGCTAGAGCGTTCATTTTTTTATTAATAATAGAACATAATATTATTATTATTAAAAATAGTTATTATAGGCAATTACAATTTTAAAGCATGTAAAGATTAATCTTAAAACCGAAAACACGTAACCTACCTATTTACCACAAATAAGTGTAGGTCAGGGGTCGGCAACCTTTTGAGACGGAAGAGCCAAAAGTTACAATTTACAAAATTTCCCAGTTTTTAAAGGGCCACTAACATTTTTATTTCAATATTATGGTATTTGATTAGGATTAGGTATAATAAAACAAAGTTCTGACTGCGACCGTTGACGACACAGTGCACCAACTAAACAAACAGAACAGTGTTGCCACATTTAAAAAATGTCAGTTGTCCGTATACTCTCTACTCCACCTATTCTCACTGTTCTCTGTTGAGTGTTTCTATCCTGTTTAAAGTTTTTTTGCAGTATAATATTTTTTATGAGTTTTGAAAATAAAATAATATAATTATTAATATTTGCGCATGGAACTGGAGAGCCGCATCTTGACATCATAAGAGCCGCATGCGGCTCGCGAGCCGCAGGTTGCCGACCCCTGGTGTAGGTGGTTAAAAGTACAGTCGCGGACTTAATAAAGTTTACACCTGTATCATCTTACCGTGTTTTTTTTAACTTTTCTACCCTTCTAAGACAAAACGTCCGATCTGGCATTATAAGTTTTTTTTTACAATTTTGTCTACGCCATCACCATTTTTTAAGTTTTTGATTTGAAATTCGGTATATGCTAATAAAAGTACAAAATTAAATAAGATTAATTAATTAAAAAATATCTTCAAATTTTTGCAAAAATGCAAAAATAAAAATTGCAATTTGAATCCATGTCAGTTCTATTACTTTGGAGTCCTAATGAAAAAGGTTAGTGGAAAAAACAAAAATAATTTGTGATATATCAGTTACTTATTGGTCTGTTACTTATTTATTTGTCATTTATTTATTTGTCACTTATTTATTTGTCACTTGTTTATTTGTCACTTATTTATCTGTCATTATTTATTTAACACTGTTTTCGTTGACTTTCCAGAGTAGACTGAATCCGACAATAATTTGATACACTTATATTTATCTTTTCAATTCATTGTCAGTTCAGGGTGGCGGTTTCTTCATTATTGCCACGTCAGAATATGGTGGTGTGTTAAAATTTAAAATGTACACAAAACAATACAGGCACAAAACATCCAAAAGCCGAAATATAGATATTGTAGTTACATAACAATAATTATACACAAATCATTAACTTTAACCTAATCTCTGAACAGAACATCTAACGATGGAAAGCAATTAGCTTTTAAAATAAAAACAGCTAAGGTTATGTGGGCCTAGCACCAATTCATATTTTCAATTCATTATTTTTTTTTTAATAATAAATTGAAAATCCAAATGACACTTTTACCAGCTCTCGAGCTAGAACTCGGGAACTGGTGACTTGTAATAGAGGAACCATATAGGGATGTGACATTGAGTAAAAAAAATCGATTATTTAATAATCGATTTTTCTCTTTTCAATATAAATCGATTATTTAATAATCGATTTTTCTCTTTTCAATATAAATCGATTTGTAAAAAATCGATTTTTGAAGAAATAATCGATTTTTGTGAAAAATCGATTTTTTCTATTATTCGAAAAATTGCATACTTTTATAATGAATGAAAACAATTGGAAGTGTATCGAAATGAAACTATTTTACATAATACATACAGATGGCGCCATTTTCCGACTGATTAGTTTACGTTTAGTGAACTTATTTTACGTTTTTTCATCCGTCGCACAGATGGCGTTGTTTACAAAAATCGATTAAAACGTGTAATTTGTAAATGTTGGCTGCATTGGGTTTCCCAAAGCCTATATTCTTTCTTAATATTAATATTAATAAAAAAAAAATAAACATAAATTAAAAAAAGTGTAATTTATCTAAGCGATTTAAAAGTGTAGTTTATATAATCGATTTATAAAAAATCGATTATTATTATTAAAAAATTAATCGATTTATAAAAAATCGATTATTATTATTAAAAAAATCGATTGTTAAAAATCGATTATAAGAAAAAAATAATCGATTAATATAAAAATCGATTATTTTTTCACATCCCTAGAACCATAGCAACGCCATGTAAACAACAGCATAGCTACACGCTCGGCCATTCTCAAGTCCGTATTATCTTCTTAATATTAAATACATGATTAGGCACCCGCTCACTACAGCCGACAAGTTAGGGAGTTTTTAAATACTGCCTTCCCTCAACGATAGGGATGCGCGATACGGATCGATCTTTTAGTGTATCGATCTTTTAGTGCATCGATACTTTAGTTTTCGATACTCGATATTTTGTATCGATTTTTTTAACGCGATACATTATGAGTATCGATACATTTTGGTACATATCGATACATTGTCTAGTCTATGTTCTTAGAATGTTAGCCGGATTCAGTGGCGGATTTACCAGCAGGCTGAGTAGGCTGGAGCCTAGGGCGGCAGATTTTAGGGGCGGCAAATTTGGGGTCAAAATTTTTTTTTGTCTTACAGAAATTAAAAAGATTCATATTTATATTGGGATCCGTCAGATAGGTGGAGATTAAAAAACATGGCGCAGAGGGAGGGAAATTTCATATACGGTGTATACTTTTGCGTGTAATTTTATGATTTTCAAAGTGATAAGAAATGATAAATATAAGTGCAATTTGTGATTGGGCCGGTACGAATCCTAAACAAAGGAATTTTGTTGAAGGAGAACGGATTCTCAAAGCCCGGCATATTATCAAATGTCGGAAATATAACGAGAAAAATGCATGCAAAATGAACTGTCAAAAGCAGTAATCTTTACGACATATTGCTTAAAAATATCAAAATTAAAAGAAAATCTCCACGAAATTAATTATCCACGTTCAATGCGCCTTTAAGGTTGGGTTAGGTGAATAATGTAAACACATAACTGCAACATAATAAGTTATATTGTAATAAGTGGGTAAGTTACTAACCTCAAAATATTTGTATACAAAATTAATCCTATAAATTTGCCAATCATCAGGGATTCAACTATTGTTGTGCAGTATGATAATAATTACATCTTATTATTAATATAAAATATTTTTTTAATTCATAAATACAATTTTTCCACATTTCATCAGAAAATAATTCTCTGTAAAGTAAGTTTTACAAGGCAATAACTGACAGTGTTTAATGCCCATGATATTAGAAAACGTCGCGAATTCCATTTTCGATACTTTTTGTTTATTTTACTTGTTTTATATTTGTAATAAACAATTTCACGATAAATTTGCACTGTTAGCATGTAAAATTTTCCCTCGTTTTAGTACAATTTTCTGCCACCAGTTGTCATATACTCATTTGACGGATCCCAATAGGTACCTACCTAAATGTTATTAGGTCTCCGCCTTATTAGTACTACATGATTGAGCTTTTATTAATCCCCTAGTTCACAATCATACTAATTACGGGAAAAAGGTGGTGTAATTAGGACGATCGATACGGTGCACAAATCATAAAGTTACAATTTCATTGACAAAAAAAATTTAATTAATATGATTGTGAACTAGGGTATCGAATTGTAGAGGTCGGTAGGGGCGGCAAAATTTGAATAGCCTACTGGCGGCAAATGTGTAAATCCGCCACTGGCCGGATTACAGGGTTTTTTTGCTCATTAGTATGTTCTGGAATACTGAATCGATATATTGAGTATTGATCTTTTATAATACGATTTTATATTGTATCGACACTTCATTAACACGCTTATATTAGCTTCACCTGTATGTTTGCGGGCTTGAACTTGATTTTGACCAACTTTGAACGGTCAGATTTAGTTTAAATTTTGCACAGGCACACTTATCAAGGACCGACGACAATACAATAATTCAATAAGTTTGTCCCATTATCCTGACCAGGATCTCCAGGACTAAAAAAAAAAGCAAAAAACTTCAGATTGAACTGAAACTTTGCACACTTATCAAGGACCGATTACAATACAATAATTCCATAAGTTTGTCCCATTATCCTGACCAGGATCTCCAGGACTAAAAAGCAAAAATAAATTATAATTTAAAAAAACTAAAAAACACGCTTTCATGAACTAAAAAGTAAAAAATAATTAATTTTATTGTAAAAAAGCGTGGGGTAGTATGAAAATATGATACAAAGCACCCCACGCTTTTTTACAATAAAATTAATTATTTTTTATTTTTTAGTTCATGAAAGCGTGTTTTTTAGTTTTTTTAAATTATAATTTATAATACGATCCAGATCGATACTTTTTGGTGGATCGGAACATCCCTATTCAACGGTGGAGAAATACAATGGCCCCCACGTTCCTCAGACTTGCCTCCCAATGATTTTTCTTATTGGGGTTTTTAGTGGCAGCAAACTTTCATACTGGTTGCAAACGCTATGTTTCGACTCTTGTAAAGACTGTTAACATGTGGCGTTCACCTTGTCTCGGTGTGAGAGCGCGATATAGCCGTGAAACAATCAAGATTGAAATGACGACACCACGTTCGTGACATTAGCTTCAGACTTCAGTCGTCTGGAGGCAATCCGCGGTGCTGCAAGGAATCCGATTGACGGGTTCAGATTTCGACCCGACTATCAAAGTGCCGATGCTTGTGCAATATCACACACACACACACATACAGACATACGCGCACGAATGCAGTACAGATTTTTTTTGTAGACCCTCAGCAAGAAAGCTCGTCTTGTGTGATTAGTGATAAGAATGTGTTTCACACAAAACGGCAAAATAAGCAAAATTAGTCGTCTGACTGATAGTCATTTTTGACGTAGGACTGCGTCCATATTCTCGGGTATACATAAAGTGACCATCCGTCCCGATTTAGGCGGGACAGTTCCGATTTTGAGCCACGAGTCCCGATTCAACAAGCGTCCCGCTTTTGTCCCGTTTTCATTAAATCACGTGCATTAAGAATGTTTATTTTTTGTCATTAGATATTTTTACCCACTCAAAGTATTTTATTTATCAATAATTATATAATTGATACTTACCTTAAAAAAGAAATAATATTTAAAATAAAAATATTACCGAGTTTTTGGGGTTACTAGCGAGTTTTTGAGGATTTCTATCGAGTTTTTGGGGGTTTCTAGCGAGATTTTGGGGGTTCCTAGCGAGTTTTTGGGGTTTCTAGCGTGTTTTTGAGGGTTTCTAGCAAGTTTTTGGGGGTTTCTAGCAAGTTTTTGAGGGTTTCTAGCGAGTTTTTAGGGGTTTATGGCGAGTTTTTGGGGGTTTATAGCGAGTTTTTGGGGATTTATAGCGCGTTTAAG
This sequence comes from Mongoloraphidia duomilia, assembly GCA_039654895.1. Lineage (NCBI taxonomy): Eukaryota > Metazoa > Arthropoda > Insecta > Raphidioptera > Raphidiidae > Mongoloraphidia > Mongoloraphidia duomilia. The sequence goes on from CM077524.1 coordinate 4,280,906, forward strand.
GCTTTTTTGGGCGTGGAACCCAACGGTTGCCTGCGCCGGGTTTTTTTAGTCTCGCTTTTTGATATTTAGGATTTGGTCACTTTAGGTATACACTACTCTCTTCTACTTTGTGTTTTAAAGACCACCAATAGCTAGGGTTATTTGGGCCTAGCACCAATTCATATTTTCAATTCATAATTTTTTTTAATAATAAATTGAAAATCAAATTGACACTTTTACCAGCTCTCGGGCTAGAACCCGGGAACTTGTAATAGAAGAACCATAGCAACGCCATGTAAACAACAGCACTGCTACACGCTCGGCTATTCTCAACGCTTTTTATATGAAACAGGCAGAATCGCTATAACTTTGTAAAAAATAAAGCTATAATGGTGTTTGAGGTGTCATTTGAAAGCCAAAGAAGTTTTGTTCAATTGAGTTTTTGAAAAAAAAAAATAAGCTTTTTATTATTTTTTTAATAATTTATTTATCTTACACAAGACTAATTACTTTTAAAGCCAACAAATTAGTAATTAAAATATATAAATTTTTTGAAAATATCACGTGACTACAAAACGCGCCAGGAATGTTTGTGACGTCGTATTACATACTAATATCTGGGTGACCGAGCTTTGCCCGGATGAGTTCAATAAAAATAGTACTTAATATGCTGTGAGATATTTATATTGTATTATTTTCTCATTCTGTAAATTTCATCAAAATCGTTATTCGTTTTTGAGAAAAAAGGTCTAAGTAAGATTATACGTCATACTACATTTAACGTACTAATTATACATATTTTATATAGGTAATATAAAAATAACATACCTATTTATTTAAATATTAGTTAAAATTACTTACATAATTATGTTTAGTTTTTATTGTTGTTATTTTTTTACTATACAAATAATTCACGGTTTTAATAAGTTTAAGATTCACTGTCAGTGTATTTTGACATAAATAATTAAAGTCGTTTGTTTTCTCCAAAGCCTGCTCACCATAGATAAAATGTATAACATTGGCATCCGTGGAAATGTGCATGAATGGTTTGTTTCATATCTGAATAGTCGTAAAATGTTTGTTAAAGTTAATGGACATAAATCTAACATGTTTAATACCCCTGTCGGTGTCCCGCAGGGTAGTAATCTCGGTCCAATCCTTTTTCTATTATATGTGAACGACTTACCTCAACACATTTCCACTGGAAAGCTCAACATGTATGCCGATGACACATCGGTCATCTTACATTCAGACGATGCTACCGATCTTGTTGAAAAAATTAATATAGTCATAAATGATTTCGCTACATGGTGTAAAATGAATCACTTAATTGTAAACCTCTCAAAGACCAATTTTATAATATTTGACAGACCAAACATTAGCTATATACATAATAAAATCACTTATAATGACTATGAAATAAACAAGTTAAGTAAGGCCAAATTTCTAGGTATTTATATCGATTCTGCTTTAAAATGGGATGTACATGTTGACAGCGTATGCGCAAAGCTAAATAAAATTTCGTATTATATCAGATCTCTGAAAAACACCTTCAGTACCGACGTGCTAATATCTGTTTATTATGCATTTGCTTACAGCTCGATGAGTTACTGCATTATTTCCTGGGGTCATTCTCCTGAATGCAATAGGATATTTATTTGTCAAAAAAGAATAATTAGATTGATCTTTAAGCTACGTTCGCGACAATCGTGTAGACAACTATTTATCAGCAAAAGAATACTCACTTTCTATGGCATCTACATTTTTGAACTTATTTTATATATAAAACATAATATCAATAATTTTAATCTGAATTCTGATGTACATAATTATAGTACCCGTAACAATAATCGTATACACATAGAAAAATATAGAACCACTAAATATAGTAATAGTCCGCTTTGTAAAGGAATACATTATTATAACATGTTACCATCAGATATAAAATCAATTCAGAGTTTTGCAATTTTCAGAAATAGAGTAAAGAATTTGCTGATAGATAGTTGTCCGTATGATTGCCGCGTGCAATTCTAAGACAAATCTGTCCAACTATTTTATTTAATACTTTTAATTTATTAATTGTATATCTTTATTCTGTATGACGCTATTACACCTTTTTATAGGTTTTCAATAAAGATTATTTCTATTCTATTCTATTCTATTCTATTACAATTTTTTGAAAGGTTAAAAAACCGTTTTTAAAAATGATAAAATCGATAGGAAAACGAATTTTTCCGATGTGACCCGATTTTTTAGGCATTCTTTCCTCGCGTACTTATGTAAGGACTTGTACTGTATGCAAACGCGATACAACTGTACAAGGAACGGCAAAATCACGTAATTTGCATATAGCCATACAAAATACATTGTAACATGGAGACTCGGTGATGATTATACATGAGTAGTGTTTAGCGTCTATATAGTGATAAACTTGTAACAGATATCTATGTAGTGTTACTTGTTGCTATTCGCTAATAAACATAATACATACAGAGTGTACGTAAAAATTGAATTAGGCATGATTTTTGTTTCCGAGTATTCGCTGTGAGAGCACAACCGGTCCTGCCGTCTGGTGAGTGATAGCGTAAATGGGGGATACTAGAGTTATAATAGCTTTGTTCCAACCACTCTGAAAACGATAATATTACCGTCACGCTCATGCGCAGTGGATAGAATGCGTTCCAATCGAACTGGTGATCGTTTGTGAACGGTTCTTAAAGCGTTCCAACCGAATTTGTGATAGTTTGTGAACGGTTTCCTAACGATCATTTCAGTACAGTGGAATCATTCATTGATTCTGTTGAATTCAAATAATATAGCAGCGTGTGTTTTGTGAAATTCTGTGAACAATATAAATCATAAACCTTCTTTTTCATGATTCGCAAAGCAATTTCAGACTACGGTAAGTACACTTTATAAAATCTACGAGCAAAACCGAAATCTCAGCTGTCAAATTAGGCGGCATCCATTAATTACGTAAGGTGATTTTGGCGATTTTTCGAACCCCCCCCCCTCTCCCCTTGGTGAGATGTCGTGAGATTTTGCTCGACGATAATTTTCATTCCCACAACTTTTCTGTGGTACTAATGGTCAGCGCGCTGCAGCTTCTTGAAAATCACCCGCTCCGCTTTTTGTAACCTTGGTAACCAATGTATAACATGTGTATTTTCAATTTAAAGTTCGATGAAGAAGAAAATAAATAAAACTATTGAAAAGAACATTACATTTTAACCAATGGTTACCAAGGTTACAAAAAGCGGAGCGGGTGATTTTCAAGAAGCTGCAGCGCGCTTACCATTAATACCACAGAAAAGTTGTAGGAATAAAAATTGTAGGAAATGTAATCCTCTTTAAAACATTACATAATGAAAGAATTGCTTAAGTCGACCGTTTCTGAGAGATTTCGAAAAAAGCAAAAAAGGTTGTAAAATTTCGTGGTTTTTCGGCTCCCCCACGTTAGCATAGGGTCCTCGAGGTCGACAACTCTACTCCACTGCAGAGTACCCACAAACAGCATACCAAAATATCATTAACTTCGGAATACTTTCCAGGTAAAAAGTACCTGACTGCTGGACTATTTGTCGTACATAATAATTGTTATGTTATAAAAAATTTAAAAGCAAATGAACATTTTGGATATTATATTTTTTCTTGCATAAAAATTCAAACTTAATTTTGACAAGACGTGCCACTTTCAAATTGTTTTCGGAACAGACTGTATATCAATGTTGTGTCTGGTGATCAGCTGCGTCATGTTACCTGCTCGATCAGGTGATGCGGCCGAAGTGGCGTGAGCCTTACGAGGTCGGAGGTGTTTCACAGTGCGTACGCAACAGTCGACAGTCATGACTCGTGTCTCACCGCAATTTAGTTGAAAAAAAAATCTATTTCGCCAAATCACTGCCACTCACTGCAATGACTCATTCAATTCATTCATTTAATTTTTACTTATGCGACACATACTGGGTGTTCACGCAAGGATAAAAGGCAAGTTAATTTCGAAAATGAAGGCGTTTACGAAACAAGCCGTGAGGTGGGTCGTTTATTAGGACTAAAGTGCGACCCTTGAGGTCCACACGACGAACTTCCCAGTTTGAAAAATATTTAATAATAATAATTAAATTAGATTTTACACAGAAAAGTAATCATTTTAATCATTAAAACATAATTATTATTTATTTTTAACAATAATTTAAAAAAAACGGCTAAACCGATTTTTATAAAATTTATGTCGGATCAAAATGACGTTAACACGCCTCGATTGACACCCTTACGAAGTCGATATAATTTTTTATTCGCGAGATATTGTGTAAAATCTACTTTTTTGGAGTCTAAGAAAAAAGAACGGCTGAACCGATTTTGAAAAAATTTCTTTCAGATCATATTTACGTTAATACGCGTCGATTGGCACCCTAACGTAGTCGATATCATTTTTCATTCTCGAGATTTCGTCTTAGAAAGAAATGGACACATACGTACACATACACACACAGACAACTTTCTAAATAGTGTAAAAATAGTGTAGTGACCTTGAAACATAAAAATTTGTTATACATTTTGATTTAGATTTTCGGACCCATTACAATAACTTCCAATGGGAAGTTCGAAATGTTTTGGACAAAAGTTGTCAGGTTTGATCTACTCTACATCTGGAAAATATTTTCAACTATACAGGTTGTCCTATTTAAGCGTGGCAGACCAAAGTTATGTTTTTTAATGCTTTGTTTTTTCAATTCTGCACCTAATTGTAAATAGAAATTGTTAAGGAAGCCATGCTCGAAAATTTAACAGTTTTTTATTTAGGTATATTCAAGTTTTTCCGAAATTTCTGACATATGCAGACCTTTACCTAAAATTCGACATAGCCAAAACAGAAACCTAAACTGAAATTTTGGGGAAAACTAAATAACAGACGGGCAAACAAAAAAGAGGGTCATGCTTTTTTTCAAAGAATAAAAAAAGAGTGCTTATTTTTTGCAAATTTTTACTAGGTGGGAAGTATAGGACTGGTCATCAGTCGAATTTTTGAAGTTGGAATGGTCCCGCATCCAATTGGCTTAATGTTTTCTTTTAAGTCAAAAGGAAAGGAGATAGATCTATATTATTTATAATGTATGTACAGTCGCGGACTTAATAAAGTTTACACTTGAGTTTTTCAGTGTAAGTTCACAAAAAGTCAGTAGTAGTAGTAGTAGTAATTAGTTTTTAATAGGTAAATGCAAATGTCAAAAATGAAAAGATATAATCGTCGTTTAAATGCCTCGAAATTATTAAAACGATGAACAAAAAAGATGAATTATTGCAAGATTAGAGGAAGGAATTTGCTAGTAGCAAATATTATCAAATCTTCTTATGTTTTAATTGAATAATATTGAGTACCTAATTTGGATTGTATATAGTAAACAACTGAGGTGTTTTGTTAATAATTTTTTATTGAATTTTTAGGATGTAACCTTAGTAATTGATACATTACTATCAAAAGCCAAATTACAATATGCAAAAATTAAAAAAACCGGTAACTAGATGATACAGGTGTAAACTTTTTTAAGTCCGCGACTGTACATACATGTAAAACTGTATGTTCAACACCCGGTATAAGCAGCAATAAGTCGAATGCTGCATTCAAATCATACATTCTTCAGTGAATGCGCTGAACTCGAAAGGAAAATGCGCTGGCGAAGAGATGTCGAAGCTGCGTTTCGTCATGGTTAAAAAATCGATATTTACAACTTACAAGTAGGTAGGTAACGTTTAAATAAAAATTATAAGTTATAACTTATAACTTATAAATAACGTAGGTTAGTTGAAATAACGTCGCCTATAAATTATAAAATTCCGAACATATTCAATAAAAAACTTTTCATAAAAAAAATTCCACCGTAGACCTTTAAAAAAGTCGGTAAAAAAAATTCACTACATTTTGGGGTAAAAAAATACTTAGAATACGATGTCTACTAATCTACCCCACTTGCCTAGATAGTTCAGTTGAAGTCCCCTCATTTCACTCACCTCCTAGCCTCAAAAAAAGGAGGAAGCGTGTACAGCAAAGAGTCGGATACTTTTTAGGTAAGTATTATTTAGAATAACATAACAAAGCTCTATGTGAAAAAAACCTTTAGCCGAGAGCTAGTGACAATTTTCAGGTGTTATTTATTCAAAGCGTTATTTTTGTGAAGATGTTGAGGGAGACATATTAAAGTGCCCTGAGTAAGGAATTTCGTTAGATAGCGGTATGGGAGGAATGCAGACCGCCCCCAACATGTAACAAAAAAATGGTCACAAATATTATTGCTGTAAGAAATGAGAAGGCCGATTACATAGATTATCGATGGTCCATTTGTAGCCAGCGATTAATCTGGTAATAGACACACAAAGAGACAATGACGTCGCAAACAGGTATCGCCACATCGCGTAGATTCCATAAAAACACATTGCGCATGCGTGCTTACTAATTTTACATTAATTTGTTTTGTATTCATTCATTTTATATATGTAACTATACATTTTATTTTGTAATTTTTACACACTTTATTGAAATATTACACAAATTATGTAATTTTAATTTACTTTATGTAAAAATCACAAATTTGCTTAACTTTACAGTAAAAAGCCAAGTTTTCATGAAGTTTTCTGTGTAAAAATAAATAATAATGTAAAATCACTTAGAAAATCGAGCGAATTCTACCTGAACTTTCAAAGTATTTTTACATCCATTTTTTACAGTGCATGTTCACTCTGAAAAGTGCATAATAAAAAAAATTTAAACTTACTTGAATTACTTCATAACTCCTTCTTCGTCTAGCAAAACACAACAAAATAGTACTTTAATTTCACTATATTTTATTTAATCAACAATTCACTCGGTTCATATCCATTTTTTAATAAATTCAATACGGTTCATGGGTTCTTGGATTAAAATAAATTGTTATTGATTAATAACTCTTTTATTTATCTTCGTACGACGTTTCGTCTCTTTCGAGACTTTATCAAGTACTGTAACAAAAATATAAACGAATACATCAAGTCAATAGTTGTCTATCTTGGAGAATAACAATTATAATTACAAATAAAAATTTGTTACCTCGTTATTGAGGTAACAAATTTTTATTTGTAATTATAATTGTTATTCTCCAAGATAGACAACTATTGACTTGATGTATTCGTTTATATTTTTGTTACAGTACCTACTTGATAAAGTCTCGAAAGAGACGAAACGTCGTACGAAGATAAATAAAAGAGTTATTAATCAATAACAATTTATTTTAATCCAAAAACCCATGAACCGTATTGAATTTATTTAATAAAAATCGTTCACATTTTAAATCAGTTAATAAAAGAAAATCTTTCACAAAATTGTCACAGTTACACTATCATTTATTCAAAAAGACAAAAATCTAAGGAATAAAGTGTTCACCTACGTAAGCATATTACATAACAGGTCGTTTTTGTTCGGACATGATTTGTATGGTTTAGTTGCAACTTACATTGAATAATGATACACAAATGCATATTATAACTGCAGGCAATGTTTATTACTTTCAAAGTATTTTTAACCGACTTCAAAAAGAGGAGGTGGTTCTCAATTTGGTTGTATTTTTTTTTCTTTTTTTTATGTTTGTTACCTCAGAACTCCGTCATTTATGAACCGATTTGGAAATTTTTTTTTTATTTGAAGGGATATACTTTCAGATTGGTTCCATAGAAATTTCATCAAAATCGGTTCAGTAGTTCGGCTGATTTTAATAAAAGTTAGTAACGACGTGTGATTCCTTAAGGTAAATGTCACTTTTTGACACATCAGACAGCGTAAGAAAGTCGATTTAATAAAAGTGAGTAACGGCGTGTGATTCCTTTAAGGTAAATGTCACTTTTTAATACTAAAAAGTAAAAAATCAAAATTTTTTAACAAAAAAAAACCTTCTTCAAAAAGCCACTAAAAAGAGGAAAATAATGAAATTTTGAGGTCTGCGCCAATTTAATAAAATATGAAGTTGGTTAAAAAGAAGATATTAATCACTATATACTATACTTTTTAATCGACTTCATATTTTCTTAAATTGGCGCAGACCTCAAAATTTCATTATTTTCCTTTTTTTAGTGGCTTTTTTAAGGAGGTTTTTTTTTTGTTAAAAAGTTTTTATTACATCCATTTTTTACAGTGCACGGTCGTAACAAATTCAATCGAAGCTATAAGTGCATACAGCATTAATATATGTTAATTATTTCGTGTATTTCCGGCAATCGGAACAATTTCTATAATAACAGACAATCGATACAAAATACCAAAGTTGGAATCGTGATCTCTCAATCGGTTTCCACGCATTCATTTAAATCGTGTAGGTCTAGATAAGACAGCTTACGATATTAAAGTAATAGTCAAGGATTGAAGCCGTAACACATGGAGGATAGATAGAAAGGAGACTGATCTCCGCAGGCCGCAATGCGAAGCGCGTGTCCCGAAAATCGATGACAGTAAGGGTTCGTAAATGCTTTACGCGCAACCCTGGTAGGGCTTGAGATTAGCCGAGAGTGTAGCGGCGCTGTTGTTTACATGGCGTTGCTATGGTTCCTCTATTACAAGTCCCCAGTTCTCGGGTTCTAGCCCGAGAGCTGGTAAAAGTGTCAATTGGATTTTCAATTTATTATTAAAAAAAAAAAAAATAATGAATTGAAAATATGAATTGGTGCTAGGCCCAAATAACCTTAGCTGTTGGTGGTCTTTAAAACACAATTCAATTCACAATTCGCAACCCTGGTAGCTACACTAAAAACTAAATCTATCTGAAATTCTGGTAACTTTCCTAGTAACCAACATAAACTAAAAATACGCTCTATAATACACATACAATTTTTTTTAGCAATCTGTAGATTACTAAAAGCAAAATTATTAACTGTTAAAAATATTTCTATAAATATTTAAATAATTTTGGACGTGTAAACTGTCAGTTTAAATTTCTTTTTCAATAAATACAAATACAATTTTTTAACACGGACGTCGTGAGTAAATACATTTACACTTACAATAGGTGTTCATATACTGTTTGCAGTCATTATGCATTCTTTTAATACATTTTAATGACCAAAAGGAATAATAAAAAAAATATTATTATTATTACATCTATAGCCTAAACTTGATTATACATTTTTGTAGTCAATCTACGCCTCTGTAGGATCTAAACATTCAGACGGTCGGTGAAATGTGTGATTTGTGTATCATAAGTGGGATATCATGATAATGACCAGTTTATGAAGAATGACTTAAAAAAATAGGTAAAAAAACTTTTAAGTTAAACGGTTTTATTTTAAATCATCAGCTGTACCAAAAACTAGAAAATAATTAGGACACAAAGCAAGGGGCACTTTGTGTCGCTGCGTCAGCGGAATAAGTAATAAAAACGTGGGGCACATTTGAAATATTTCTGTTGTGGGCTTGGAAACACATTTTTTTGGACAAGCCGTTCTTATTTAATAATTATATAGTCGTTATACAGATTTTTATGCGCCACACGTTTTTATTACTTATTCCGCTGGCGCAGCGACACAAAGTGCCCAATGGTTTGTATCCTAATTATTTTCTAGTTTTTGGTACAGGTAATGATTTAAAATAAAACCGTTTAACTTAAAAGTTTTTTTACTTATTTTTATTTTCTAGTTTTTAGTTTGATTTCTAGCCCGTATCATTATGCAAACTCCTCATCCTTTCAACTGTCCACCTCCTGAATCCATCATCAGACCCTCGTTCCCAAGTTGAAATTATCATAATATTGTATTGTCACGGGAACTCAATGTGTGTGCAAAGTTTCATAAGAATCGTTAAGGAGAAGTAGTTGAAAAAGCTGTCACAAGATTTGAAACAAAGATAGTAACAAACAAACAAATATACGGGGTTAAGCTAAATAAAACCGTTTAAAAAAATATTATTATTATTACATCTATCATAGCCTAAACTTGATTATACATTTTTGTAGTCAATCTACGCCTCTGTAGGATCTAAACATTCAGACGGTCGGTGAAATGTGTGATTTGTGTATCATAAGTGGGATATCATGATAATGACCAGTTTATGAAGAACGACTTAAAAAACGACCGCCGTTGTTATTTTAACTGCTTTGTTCGCAATAATTTTACGAATTAACACAATATTTTTCTGTGCTTATCAAAACATTGCTAATAACGTGTAGGCAAGGAACTTGGCATAATCTCTACATTTCAGTTATTTTTTTCAGATAACAAAACACACAGTCCTGACGAGAACTTGGCCTGTTTTTAATTGTAAATTATAGACGCGTCGACAACTTAGGTCATTAGCGTGCCTGTTTTTAATACATGTGTGTTTTTGGTGGGATAGTAGATATTTAGCTAAAATGACCAGATCCAGAATATCAAAAAGCAGGACAAGATCTCTAAAAACCCGCCGCAGGCAGCCGCCCGGTTCCGCGCCCAAAAATAGCTTAAATCTCTTTACTTAAATTACACTTCATAATTTCATTTTGAAATTATAGTCCAAACGGCAGGTAATAAATGAAGGGGTTACCTGGAAAGTATTCCGAAGTTAATGATATTTTGGTGTGTTGTTTACGGGTACTCTCTGGAGTAGAAGCTGAGTTTTCGACCTCGAGGACCCTGTGCTAACGTGGGGGGAGCCGAAAAACCACGAAATTTTACCATGACCTGTTTTGCTTTTTTGAAATCTCTCAGAAACGGTCGACTTAAGCAATTCTTTCATTATGTAATGTTTTAAAGAGGATTACATTTCCTACAATTTTCATTCCCACAACTTTTCTGTGGTACTAATGGTACTAATAGCACAGGGTCCTCGAGGTCGAAAACTCAGATTCTACTCCACAGAGTACCCACAAATAACATACTAAAATATCATTAACTTCGGAATACTTTCCAGGTAAAAAGTACCTGACTGCTGGGCTATTAATTGAACATTTTAAAAAAATTCGACTGATGACCAGTCCTATACTTCCCACCTAGTAAATATTTTCAAAAAATAAACACTCGTTTTTTTATTCTTTGACTAGGCCCAAATAACCTTAGCTGTTGGTGGTCTTTAAAACACAATTTAATTTTTATTCTTTGAAAAAAGCATGGCCCTCTTTTTTGTTTGGTGATCTACTGATGGCTAGCTTAATATAGCAAAAATCATGGTTACCTTGATTTACGTACAATTTTCTTTTTTTAGTAAAATATTTTTTTTCTCGAAAACTATACATTTTAGAGAAAAAAAATATCTACATTTTTTTCATATTATAACATCTAGAATTCATTTATATATTTTTTTTACCTATGTTAATACGTGACATTGAGAACGTTTTTTTGAATATCTCAGGATCCACTGAACCGATTTGACTCAAAATCTAATCAGATCTAAGTTAAAGACTGATAAACACAATAGAACAATCGGCATGCCCGTATGTTGTTCCGTTCTTGAGATATCGAAGGCGAAAAATTGACCACATACACACACACATACACACATACACACACACGTACACACACACACACACACACATACAGACATCAGTCAGAAAATGATCTTAAACGATTGCTAGGGTTTCAAAACGTGAAAATCTGTTAAAATCTCGAAATATTTTTTTCGGACTAAATCCATTACTTCCCTACCATAGTAGAGGTGGGAAGTAATAAATTTTGTAGGTATACCTAAATGTTTAACAACTGTTCGCTCCTTTTGTGTCAGTCTGTATTCAGACTCGGTCGATTTAGGTATTTGGGGCGTTCAAACTTCTCGACTCTCGTTCGTTATATAAATTTTGAATTGTATAATTAGATTTTAATGAACATATAAAAAAAACCTTCTTAGGTATATGCATATGTGGCACTTGTAAATCGATTTTCATCAATGAGCAAATACTTCAATCAGATATGTACAGGTGTTTAAAAAAAACATGTGCCATCGCTTGTGCGGTGTTTCCTTAACCAAAAATAAGACAAGCAGTTCCTATCAACATTGTTACGCAGATGCTTTGTTTCAAAGATACAGGTGTTCAATTTCATTTTTGCCAAGTATATTAACATTGGAAATGTTTATGTTCGTATATGGGGGCAGAGTTACGAGTTTTCGTTCAAGGACAAAAGACAACGGTGTCGCGATCAAGTGTGGAGCAATCATGCAAAATTGAACAAGTGCAATTTTTTCGAAATGTGTTTTATATCATGTCTAGTTAATTGAGAGGTATTTGCGACGATCTGCGGTGTTATTTTTGAGCAAATGTTAATAAATACTGTAGAAAAATCCATTTAAAAGTTAAGTAATCAAGCAAATGTGAACGCGTATATAACAGAAGAATGATAGGGTTAATCCTGACAAAACTAAACAGTGCATTGATAAATATTGTGTGTATAATAAACAGTTAATTATGTTTCATATATGCTGTTATCATTTCCAATGTCCTTGATGGTTGCAAGGATTGCGAAATCTGTGAATTTTTTTCTGTAAAATGTCCCTATAGGAAAGCAGGAAATTGAAAAAAACCATTTTCCCATGTAAATGTCCTATATGTACACTTGAAATCCGGACACCCTGTATACATATTATGCTAAATAGAATAATACTTACTAGGTAGTTCCTAATATTGAGTATTGACAAACCTATGTCTGTATATTATTTACACGTGACTCTGGACAGGCGGACGTTGCGTTATGTAGTTAATGTCAAATTACATGACATGTGAGGAGCCCCAGACCTTTGTCCGATTTTTTTATTTATTTGTGTGTCGGTGCCTTAAAGCGTGTAATTCAATTTTTGATAGTTGAATTTTTGTTAAATAGTCAGTTCGGCTAATGGGATCGTCCCGTATGTTTCTATAGTATCATCGGATAGCTCATAACCCACCTAGAACTCTCATGTTGTAAAAAAATTCACAGATTTCGCAATCCTTGCAACCATCGAGGACATTGGAAATGATAACAGCATATATGAAACATAATTAACTGTTTATTATACACAAAATATTTATCAATGCACTGTTTAGTTTTGTCAGGAATAACCCTATTATTGTTCTGTTATATAGGTACGCGTTCACTTTTGCTTGATTACTTAACTTTTAAATGGATTTTTCTACAGTATTTATTAACATTTGCTCAAAAATAACACCGCAGATCGTCGCAAATACCTCTCAATTAACTAGACATGATATAAAACACATTTCGAAAAAATTGCACTTGTTCAATTTTGCATGATTGCTCCTCACTTGATCGCGACACCGTTGTCTTTTGGCCTCGTAACTCTGCCCCCATATACGAACATAAACATTTCCAATGTTAAAATTAATTTAAAGTCGTTGATAATAGAGTATGTGAAACATGACATAATCTAACAAACGAACGCCTAGTTAGCACGTCGTTCATTGGTTCATGTTTTATCATGATGACGTTAGAATACCGCTATTGGCTGAAGTGGCTCACATAAAAATAATTGTTACTTTCTTTTATTATCGTGTACGTTAAACTAAAGAGGGGTGTTATAAGTTTAAAGCCATTGTCTGTCTGTGGTATAAATAGCTCCAAAACGGATGAACCGATTTCAATGTATCTAGGTTTTTTTTTATTTGAAAGTTGGTATTTTCCAGATGGTTTTTAGCCATGTTTAATTGAAATCGGTTTAGCCGTTTCCAAGATCTTCAGCTCTCATCACAGTTTGTGTAGAAATCTAGGCCACTAATACCTACAGTTAGAAACTTCGAGTTTGAGCCCAAATATTCAGTTTTTTAGTAGTTAGTTTAAAAAATAAGATATAAAAATTAAATTAAAAATTTCAAAAACCCACCGCAAAAACGTAAGAAATACTACTAAGTATATTAAATAGATGTATACGGCTGTTTTGCAATTGGAAATTTTTATTGGAAGAGCAGCCAATTACAGAATTAATTCCTGTAAATATCAGTGGCGGCTCGTGCCTGTTTAGACAGGTGGTGCCAAATCGAAGGTCAAAATAGAAAAGAAGTACCTATAAAACATAGAAAATAACTTACCTAGTGACTATCCACGCAACTGTCTATGTTTGACTAAACAAGTACACACTGGCACAAAGTGCAACAATAGAAATCCGAAAAAAAAACAGTTTAATAAAGTTCAAGACCTCTACACATTTCTGGCAAAATAATAAAATAAAAAATATATTTTACGCAACACATAAATTATGACGTAAAGTTACCGATAAATAAAGTCCATCCTTCTTTCCTTATTTCTAGTAATTTTTTCAATTACTTTATTATTAAAATTGTCAATTCCACTAACAAAATGTTTTTCCGCCGATAGCACACCTAAATTTTTTTCTTCCTCACACCCGCACAACCAATTGTTTTTATCATAAATATTTTTATTGAATTTGCGACAGCGAGATTTTTGTTGTCCACTTCCACTTTGTTTTTCTATTTTTAAATCAGGTAATGGCCGCCCTTTTATTTGAAGTTTTTCCTCTAAAGAGAGCGCACTAAAAGATATTTTTTAAAAATTCACTTTGTTTGTGGTCATAGTGGCGAATAGTCATCAATAATGTCCAATAGATATACAAAACAAACTAAGGAAATTAAGAGTTAAGACGATACTGTCAGTAGTCACACAAATCACACACTACAAAGCTACACAAACTAAAAAAAATGTTGACAAAGCAAACCGTCAAATAATAAAACAAAATTGTTATCAACAATAACATTTAACCGAAACAACAATGCGTTGTAAATTCCAACAATGACCAAACAGAATATCGCCAATAATGTGCCTGGCACACATTTCATTTAGATTTAGCATTACAGCATAGGGAAATCATGAGTCATAGTTCTATCTCTCTTGCTCACATATAAGGACCGTAAGGTATGCTTTGTTTACACTGTGCCTATTATTAAATGGCACAGGATACGTGTTACTGATCGCGTGGTGAAAATGTTTTAGGAAATTTGTGCGATTTAGGCTGAACTCTGCTGTCCGGACGATCGATAATTTCATAAATTGATTAAAAAAATATATTAATAAAAATATTAACAAAAAATATTTTTAGAGAAAATTGAAAAATTAGGGGTAGTGCCATGGCACTGTGGCACTACCCCACGAGCCGCCACTGGTAAATATTGGAAAAAATCATTTGAAATAATTTCACCTACATGAATAGCTCTCGCTACTACAATGATTCACATCTACAACCTAGTCATAATTAATAACACTCGCATGTAGTGGAAATCTATTGATTCCTTTGCATATATGGAGAATGTTAGATTTGTAATCATGTCACGGTTGAGTAATTGTAAGCTCATTCCGCCGCAATAGTGCAAAGGTTCAGTTTAGAGTCCTGACTGGTTGTCAAAATGATTTTTTCCAATATTTGCAGGAATCAGTTATACAAGGTGATTCTGTAATGAGTACCTGCATAAATGATACAGGATGTACCTAGTGTCAAAATAATACGAAAACCAAGAATAACTTTTTTTCCAAAAGTGCTTCCCTAACAAGATACAGGGTGTTAAAGGGTCGATTTGGAGAACACTTATTTGATCGTATCTTTTAACTGGGTTGAACAATTTAATTCATTTTTGGTAGACATATACTACATAATAAGGACCGTAAACGGACAAAATTTTGTTGCATTTGAACAACCCAGTGGCGTAGAATTGGGGGTCATGTGACACTTTTTCCCCCCAAAAAAAGTTGCTGTTGGGTTTTTTCCATTTTTCTTTATTTTTTAGTATTATTGGTTCAAATACAACAAAAAAGGTACACTTGTTTCATTTGCCCAGAAGCGTCCGTTTCCGAGATATTCTGACTTGCGTGTCACTATGTGAAATACCAGGCTGCAAAGTTATCACAGAAAAAGTTTTATTAACAAACAGATAAAATACTTAAAGTCGAATACATCTAGGTAATAAAGTTTAATTAACAAAAAAATAAAAATTAGTAAAAATAAAATTAAAGTAAGTTTTCAAAGTGTCCTCCATTGGAACATGACCCCCAATTCTACGCCACTGGGTTGTTCAAATGCAACAAAATTTTGTCCGTTTACGGTCCTTATTATGTAGTAGATGTCTACCAAAAATGAATTAAATTGTTCAACCCAGTTAAAAGATACGATCAAATAAGTGTTCTCCAAATCGACCCTTTAACACCCTGTATCTTGTTAGGGAAGTACTTTTGGAAAAAAAAGTTATTCTTGGTTTTCGTATTATTTTGACAGTAGGTACATCCTGTATCATTTATGGTACTCATTACAGAATCACCTTGTATAATTGGCTGCTCTTCCAATAAAAATTTTCAACTACTAAGTATACCTGGCTCGACGTACCGACTATTTCTTCGTTTGAATGAAAAATTTAATTCATAGATACGTCTCATCAGTCCCCGACGCGTTTATGAATTAAATATTTCGTCCAAACGAAGAAATGGTGCGTAGGGCCAATTTCAATTTAATTTTTATAAATTCTATAGAATTATCGCTATAGGCACTTGGTAGAACATGATTGAATAAAAATTAACAAACAAACACTTAAAAAATTCTACACATTTATTCATCTCAACGATCGTTTCGGGTTTCTAGCCCATCATCAGGAGTTTAAACGAAAACTAAAATTAATTTTTATGTTAAATTTTACCACCAGTGATCTTGTCCAGAGTTAAGCAACTGACACGATATATAATTACAATACAATGTGTGCACAGTGGTTGAAAGGCCACTTGGCAATGCATGAGTTAAAATCAAAATAAACACGAAATATGTCAGCCGTGCTGTCAAAGATCATATTCAATAATATTTCAAACATAACCTCACTTTTTTTTCTTCAACTGCACACTCACAAATACATCTTACCTGAGACCTTTCAATCGCGCGAATTCTCAATATCTTTAAAACTGAGGGCAGTGATTATTGTCAAAAATATAGTTAACCCTTAAAATCACCAAATCGCCGTAGAGTGCCCGTGGTGAGAGATGAAGCCAGGCACGTCAGCAATAATATGCTAGTGAACGCTTGCCCGCAGACAGTGCCGTGTACACAAAACTGCACATTGGGTTTTATGACGTTACGTACAATTTTGGCAAACTGCTATTCATGACAATAAACAGCCAATAGCAAGCTAGAAGGCGGGCGCAATGCATTTACGTTACTATGACGCGGTGGCTTCATCTTTCGCCGCGCGAGGTCTAAACAATTCAAGCCTTTGATCACCATCAATCAGGGATGTTATTGAGCTCCGTAACCGTAACTATCGGATATCCAAAATAATTTCTTTGGTCAGACATCGTAGGCAGGGTAATAGAGTTCTATACGTATTATGGAACCCTAAAAAAGAAATGAAGACACCCCCACCTACATATGGTTTTCTGACCCCTGTATACAACCGCACGGTAGCCGATTAATAAAGTTCTTATTGTAAAACTGTACAAAATACCAAAATGACGTTTTAACTTAAAATGCAAGTCCGTCAAATTTATCTAGTGAATAAATCTAGACACTTCGTCATCAACTGCCTACCTACCCATTTTATTTCCATGTGACAGAGTGCATAAATCCACTATACCGGGTGTCCGGTCTCAAAGTTGAACATAGGGAATTAAGGTTATGTGCCATTTTTAAGTATTTTGGCTTTTACTTCTACTCGTATAGACTATAATAAGAAAACAAACAGCTGTACCTATCTAAGTAATGAAGAATTTATTTGTTTTTTTATTATTAAACAACGAAAAGTAATACTTAATAAAGAAAATAAAATTATAATAAAGTTTTTTGACAATTTTATTACAGCACAGTTCTTTCAGTGTTTTGTTTTTCGCCTACTTAATTTGAAATCATTACTGCAAAATCAGTAAATTTCAAATTGGTATTTTAAAGTAAAAATTTCATTTTTGGTCTTATTTTTAGAATCATTGCATGATGCGCAATAATTTTATCTTTCGATAGCGGCCCCGTCCGGCTTCGCCCGGGTGCAATACACCACTCACTCGCTTCGCTCGTTCGCTTGAATATTATAATTACATTACTCACTCGCTACGCTCGTTCGCTATAATTTATATAAACCTTCCGTGAAAAATTATCTAACTGATGGTAAAAACGGCATCAAAATCCGTTGCGTGGTTTAGGAATTACATTACTCACTTGCTTCGCTCCTTCGCTTTCTCACTTGCTACGCTCGTTCGCTATATATATAAACCTCCCGGGAACAATTCCGTCATACATGATTTTTGCGTAACTTTAACCGTTTACGCAGCGCACGCAACGGAAGCTCTCAAAAGGAATATTTTTTCCTGTTTTTGCAACATATTTCATTGATGCTCCGCTCTTATTGGTCGTAGCGTGATATTATATAGCCTAAAGCCTTCCTCGATAAATGGGCTATCTAACAAAAAAAAAATTTCAAATCGTACTGGTAGTTCCTGAGATTAGCGCGTTCAACCAAACAAATAGATATAGATAGATTGAAATTTGAAAAACAGGAAAAAAATTATGAAAACGGAAAATTCGCTCTTCTAGTCCTTAGAACTTTACAATTACAGACTAAGTTACGATTTAGTTTATTTTTATTAAAGTTATTAGCTTCTGTATAAATCATTAAAAACATGACTCTCTCATGATGTGGACTTTGTAGGTGCGTTACTATATATACGAACACATCGATCGATACCCAGTAGTGCTTCTATTGTACAAAGTGCAGAATTTACCAATAATTTTATAATATTAGTATAGATGAACCTAAATTATTAAAAAATATTTTTTCTTTTTCAATTCGAACCAGTAGTTCCTGAGATTAGCGCGTTCAACCAAACAAACAAACAAACTCTTCAGCTTTATAATATTATAGTATAGATGGGTACCATTACCTTTCTTGTACGTTGAATTGGCGAACACGAATCAGAAAAAATGAACAATACCCTGTTAAATCCCTATGTTCACCTTTGAGACTGGACACGAGGTATATACCTACCTAAAACTGTCGGGTTGACGTTTGATGAGTCCTTGACCAAAACGTCGATGAAGAGCGTACAAGAGAAGTCATGGAAACAAACAAAGGAATTTTAAATGAGCGGCAAAAGTCAAACACGCATTTACATAAAAAAATATGACCGTTGCATACGAATGTTGTACCGTATTATACATAATTAGCCCGTTGGGCTGTAACTCGTACTATTAAACTTGAAAAGAGACGCACGATTTTCAGTTTTTTGTAAAAACATTTTTTTAGACGAAATTAATTTTAATCAAGAAATAGTCCTATCCGTAAATAAATTCACATATTAGTGAATAACACAATATATCAGACGACATATTATCGCCATGATATTTAATAGAAGGCTATAATATAAGAAAAATGTAAATGCCACTGTCGGGATTTGAACCCGAAACTCCCGATTACGCGTCAGGAAACTTGCCTGACGCGTAATCGGGAGTTTCGGGTTCAAGTCCCGACAGTGGCATTTACATTTTCATATTTATCGCATGCGTAATGAAAATTTTAAAAACATATCAGAAACGAATCCGTGATTGTCTAGTCTATAGGAACAAACCTATAATATATTCTTACCAAAAATTCTTTTGGCTTATTCTCTGACAGTCGCACTAATTTTGTCGCACGAAAAAAAAGGCATTCGAAATAATTGTTATTATGATAAATTTAACTATCTGAAAAGGTTTTATTCGTCGGCTGTAAAACTCAGAGAGCAAAGGTCGAATAAATCAAAATGAAAATAGCGAGTATAACAGCAAACATAAATAACTTGACACACTGCGTTTGCAAAAGCTGCGCCTATAACGTCCCCGTTCACAAGAGAGTCATGTTAACGCCCCGCAACGTATGGAGAACCTACACTGTTTACATAATAAAATTTAGACAAAATTGTTATTTTTGATTTTTTGTAAAAATTTATTTCTTTTTCGTTCACTACATATTTGCAGTAAAGGCAAACACATGGACACCCTCGAGGAATATGAAATAATATATAAAGCTACAAAATTCAACAATACCAACATTCTTAATGACAAACTAACGTTAAAATCGAACACGACACAATAATTAACATACAAACATACTCATTAATCGTCCACATACATACACACTCACACTTCCATTTCATCTACCTACTATATAAATCATAAAATCTCGAAAGTCGAAATTTAAATCAGTACTTCATAATCTACAACATAATAGACAAGTGCTTAGCATCATAATATTATAACGTGTTACGAATACTCAATGTGTGTTTTATAATATAAAAAAATTAACCACACCTGAAGATGGCAACTCGTTGCTGAAACGCATCTTGTTAACAACACATGAAGTCACAAGACGGATACCAAAAATACAAGGTATTTCTAATACTTCTTATTATTCATATAGTGACTTGGAGACCTAACACTCTAAAAATGTAGCATTTTCCACGCGTTATTTTAATTATTTTATCAAAATTGTAGGTTTAGCATAGCTTGCATAGTAAGGAACCCTACTCTTTGCGTGGTTTGACACGCGCTGGGCTGTTTATTCAAATGGCGTTAGCTGAAAATCAAACATTAAGACAACTTAAGTAATTGTGAACTACACGGTTTAATAATAATTATAGTTTTTTTAGTTTAACGAATGTTCAATAAAAATTCTCGGAATAAAGAGAGATGGTATATTATAGACGCTCGTCAACTGTGGTCATTGGCGTATAATTCTCGGAAAATGCGTTGTTGGTAGATCAAAGAGAGGCATGACTGTAAAATAATTCTGATCAATTTATATTCTTGGCCCGCAACTAATCCTGTGAAAAAAGGGTATGTCTGTATCGAGGGTCGAACAGACAGATGTCGTAAATACCGTTAAACACAAATAATTGTATTCGTTGTCGTGGAAAGAAATACATCATCTTTTATTTATCTAAACTAATATTATAAAATTGGTAAATTCTGCACTTTGTACAATAGAAGCACTACTAGGTATCGATCGATGTGTTCGTATATATAGTAACGCGCGTACAAAGTCCACATCATGAGAGAGTCATGTTTTTAATGATTTATACAGAAGTTAATAACTTTAATAAAAATAAACTTAATCGTAACTTAAAGTCTGTAATTGTAAAGTTCTAAGTCGTCATCAGCCAAGTTTTTTTTAAACGCACTTATAACAGATGTTATTCATATCAAAAATGGCAAATACGCTCGCGATTTAATATTTTGTTTATAAATATGACATATTTTATGCCACAATGGCTTTAAAATAATTACATTTTAAAACATTGTACTTTGTAGTGAATGTATCCACAACACCTATATTTATGTCAGGACTCGAGAAAAGCCGAGCGTGTAGCGATGCCGTTTACAAGCCTCCAGTTCACAGGTTCTAATCTGCACACCGGTAAAACTATCAATTACTTACCTATTGAATGTTCAGTTCATTCTTAAAAAATAATAAATTGAAAATATGAATTGGTACTAGACTCAAACAACTCTAGCTGTTGGTGGTAAAAAAATAGCATTGAACAAATGGTCGACCTATCCATTTTTAATCGAGGATAGAGCAAATCTATTTCCGTGCACCGCCGATAATTAAGAAATCTATAAAAGCTGCAAGAGTTAATTAAGGGGCATTTAAATTGAACCAGACGAAATAATAATAATAATATAGGTAGAGGGCTGTATAATAATATATAATTGTCGATACGTAAAAATAGAATTTATTGCCGTATAGGCGGGTTCCTGACAACGATTCAAAAATCAATTCTTTGAGTTATACAGTGCGTCTCACGGCGAGGTATACATAGAATAGAATAGAAAAGTTTATTTGTAAATTAGTATACAAATACAAATTACAAAATCGTCAAAACAAAAAAATTAACTATGAGAAGTCTTTATAATGGTATAATGGTTGATTTGATAGTTTGAGTTTAATTTCTTTTAAATAAAGATAAATTGGTAAATTTCTTATCGCAACTAGGGCATGCAAATATTCGGATGTTTCAGGTATTCGAATATTCGCTCAAATTTTAGCCAATATTCGAATATATTCGAATATATTCGAATAATTGGTAAAAATAATAAAAACACTGGAACTTCAATAAATGACTTTTAATTATTTAAAATCAACACGCCTACTGCACGTCCATAAATCCAATCAATATTTTAACAACAAAAGCAGCTTACTTCTAATTAAAAAGAGATCAAATAATCATTTTTACTTTACTTAGTTACGTAAAAATTCAGATCAAATCAACTAAATATTAGAGCGCACATAGCTTCCGAGAACCATAGATCAAATGAACATATTTAAGTAATCAAAAAAATTCAAAATTCTTTCTTTCTGTTTTTCCTATTCAAACAAAAATATTAAATGAGCATCTAAGACGCATTTTTATTAATTAGTACCACAAAAGTATGGGATATTGCTCCCCTATAAAAAAATACTTCACAAATAAATAATACGTCTATTAGCACGTGCGAAGAGCAAATCAAGCTATTAAGTACACGTACGTAACGTAACGTAAGTAAATAGTTATATCAAATAAACATGCAGTAATTAACAAAAAAAAAACTTTCCTCGCCCCGTTTCGATTCCCCTCCCACGCCCTAGCGCGAACTTAGAACTAATGTAGCGTTTGTAAGATGTTTTAGCGCCGCCGTAAACCGTTTTTAAACAATTTTAATTCTTAACAAATAATTCGAATATATTCGAATAATAGGAATTACTATTCGAATAATAAATGCAGCCGAATATTCGCTGTATTCGAATATTCGAATATTCGAATTGCATGCCCTAATCGCAACTGAACGCTGAATGTATACTTATACGTATTAAATTTTAACATTGAATCCTCATAAGATCAAACCTAGTTCCCAAGTTGGCTTTGAAAGGCATATTTTCTGGCAACTAATAGTTTGTAAAGAAAAAGAGGACATGAAGCGAATATATCACTTTTAATACATTGTTCCCGACATTGCATACAACATTAGAACTAATTTAGATATAAATTATATTTTATTTCTGGTTTTTGGTAAAATTTCGTATTTGACAGCCTGTGTTCTATATTTTAAAATAAACACAGTAATGTATTGTTGTCGGAAACTTTATTACGTGTAACCATGAAAATGGGAAATTGTATGTTTCAGATGACTGAGAAATGAATAACAAAAACTTCAAGTTATAAAAAAAAATAGGTAAAAAAACTTTTAAGTTAAACGGTTTTATATTTTAAATCATCAGTTGTACCAAAAACTAGAAAATAATTAGGACACAAATTGTGTCCTAATTATTTTCTAGTTGTTGGTACAGCTGATGATTTAAAATAAAACCGTTTATAACTTAAAAGTTTTTTTACCTATTTTTATTTTCTAGTTTTTAGTTTGATTTCTAGCCCGTATCATTATGCAAACTCCTCATCCTTTCAACTGTCCACCTCCTGATTCCATCATCAGACCCTCGTTACCAAGTTGAAATTATCATAATATTGTATTGTCAAGGAAACTCAATATGTGTGCAAAGTTTCATAAGAATCGGTTAAGTAGAAGTAGTTGAAAAAGCTGTCGCAAGATTTGAAACAAAGATAATAACAAACAAATATACGGGGTCAAGCTAAATAAAACCGTTTAAAAATAACCATAACAACACTAAATAAACCATTAATTAATGTATTCATGGCTTATTCTGATTCATTTATTTTTTCTCAATGCTAAATTCTCTATGTATACCTCACCGTGAGACACTCTGTATAGCTACCCTTACAAAACAAAAAAAAAACCCTTTTATTATGTTGTTATATGAACAATCGTTTACGAGCTCTAAATGACAAAAAAAATACACACCCCCTTGTCAGATGATAAAAAAGCAATAAAATTAATAACGTCTTCATGTGTTTCAAAATCGTAAAACCCCTGCTCATCTGTATTTTGACCGTCTATGTTCGCGGGTATATGCCACTCGCTTTGACTTACTCATGCAACATTTTTATGTTTCCGTACCACAATGAAAAAAAAAGAATCCTTATAGGTACACAGTTGCACATCTGTCTGTCTGTCTGTCTGCCTGCGTCTGACTGTCCGTCAAGATCCTTTTTTCAGGAATGCCTAGCGGCATTAAGTTGAAATTAATATTAATATTACTTACTTACTTACTTATTGTTACGGATCACCCTGTATATAAACAGCAGGCAAGAGTTCTGAGAAACGGGGTCTGCTGCTGTTGTTGTTGTTGTCGTCGATGTCTGCCGATCATATTTTGATCAGAGGATAAGTTTTGCTTGCACCAAATAAAGTATTATGGTTCCTTCTTGGCTCTTGGGGCGCTACAGAGCAAATTTTTAAGAGAAGAGGACAAAATGAGGTGACGAACAACACTAACAGCCGCGTAACAATAAAAAAACAACAACGAAATGCCGTTGTTGTTGTTGTCGTCGATGTAACAGATGCGTGTGAACAAATCAACTTGATTGATTTATTAACGGTAAGGTGAAACAGTCGCCGGTTAAATAGAAACACAATTAGAAGAACATCAGACTACTGCTGAGTTACCTACATACCTACAAATCACTACACGATATTATTATCGCATATTGTGCTAGGTAGCCGGTAGGTATTATGGTATATGTGTTTCTATACCGGGGGTTTGCGACATTATACAGTGCGAAAAAGAAAAAAGAATGAAGATTGAATTTGAAATATTTTTTTCATTGAAGAGACATTTTTAGGCATTAAATACCTAAATTGGAAGTCAACAAATGGATATGCTGAAATTCAAGACGAAATTGTTAATAAATAACAGCAAAATGTTGGATAATAAGTCACTCATGACGGATACTGTAACATTGTGGCTGCTATAAATCACTAAAAACTTAAGAAGTGTAGCTATTGTCTAAGAGATGGCGCTACTTTCGTTTTGTTTACATCGGTATAACTGTCAGTTTTGAATTTCGTGTTCACTTCGTGTTTTTCAAAGGTTTTATGATAGATTGTGTTTCAAGCATCGATTTATTTATTGTAGATTATAGTCGACATCTAAGGTCATTAGCGTCTTTCAACTACACTAAATAACAACTAACTTAAAACTAAATAACATCACAAAACATCCATGAGCGCAGGTGGGATTCGAACCCACGGCAGTCCAGTCTAGAGGTTGCGGCGCCAAGCATGCTAACCACTAGGCTATACTGCCCTCCTTCAAGCATCGATGCTGTAAAGTGTAAGCGTGGGGTGACGTCAAACGTGCATTGACTTATTGCTCGTTTAGAGTCCTCTATATGCCAGTAGTCGAACTACTCAAAATATTTCAAAAAATTAAACTGTTAAAAATAATATTACATTTATAACGACGACAGCACCTTTAAAGGTTTTTAACGGCAACTTGAAGTGCAGGCACTTTTTAATTAAATTTTACGTCTGTAAACGACGCCATTGTCATTTCGAATGTTACATCCAGTATAATTAATATAGCATAGTGATGGGCGATACGAGATGTTTTTACAATCGAAACAACTGTATTTGTTCATAATAACAATCGAGTCCACAATCAACTCGCAGTTTGATTTTACAATCGAAATGTTCGATTGTTCAAGTCGATTATTTGCCACTTATGTTATAGCACTAGCAGCGAATGAGAATACATATAATCGCGATTCAAGGTTATATGCTAGTCGACTGACGTTCACGTGACTCGTTGATTGTTCACTGTTCATACTGTTCAGTCGGTACTCACTAGTCTGTGATCTCTTCACTGTTGAATTCGTAGTACGCGATTACTGCACAATCGACCATCGACTCGACCGCAGTTGTTGAATGATGTTCGATTGTATATTATGTGGCTCTCGACAGTTTACGATTCACTACTATGCGACTCGGTTTCGGTGAACTATGAAACAACAACAATCGAGTCCAAGTGACAACCATCGAAAGTCATCGAGATGTTTAAACAATCGAGACAATCGACTAAAACATCTCGTATCGCACATCACTAATATAGATAGCAGAAGACACGTCAAATGCATAATTATCAAAAGTATTCATTTCTAATAGGTTTTCATTCGCGACAGACAAAATTGACAACACATTACATGCTTATAATTTACGACTTCCATTAAAGACCAATGTTCGATTCGGTTAATCTTCGTCACATATTTTCTAATTCGATATGTGTTCTTAACCCTTCTGTGAACGCGTATGATTTCAGATATCCATGTTTCTATATATATCTATGAAGTTCTATATGCCTCTAACAGTGTGGTGTAACGGTTAGCGTAGCCGACCTTTGGATCACACTGTCGTGGGTTCGAATCCCACTGCCGCTCATGGATGTTTTGTGATGTATTTTAGTTTTAAGGAAGTTGTTAGTTAATGTAATTAAGACGCTAATGACCTAAGTTGTCGACGCGTCTATAATCTACAATAAATAAAAAAAAAATATATGCCTCTAAAAGGAATAAAATATTTTCCTCTTCATTCCACAAACACTTTCCCTATCTACATGCATTTAAAAGGATTGTAAAACAAAGGTAAAAAATATTTTATTCATTTTACAAGCATTTTGAATCCTATTTTTTTTAAATTGGTTCAATAGGGTGTGACGCTAATGACCTCAGTTGTCTAGCGTCTATAATTTACAATTCAATTCAATAGAATGTTTTCCATATACTAGAATTCGTGTCCAATGTATCTCAAAACACAGTGAATCATGTACACAAATTTACGCATAAATCAACAAAATTGCGTACGTATTACTATATTTTTTGCCATACCCACTATAAAATAACTATTTTACATGCGTGTATGTATATGGATGGAATGGGTCAGTTAATAGGTAGGTGTGTTCAAAGTGTTTTCAAAACACACTAGTGTGGAAAGTAAAGACATTTCCATTCAATGCTCGGAAAGCCGTGAGTGTTAATTCCACGCGACCACTGAAGGGTTTAATAGCACATACGTTACGTTTGTTTTATATCTTGAATAACTAATAAATTAAGTCCCTGATTGATTGCCGGTTCCATAAAACCATTAAATTAAAAATAGGGCATTTTAATTGTGATATCTCGCTACACATAACAAAGTAACTGTTACATCAGTGCACGACAAATATAGTCCGATGACCCGAATTCCGTTTTCAAAAAAGAAGAAAATAGTTGGCAAAATCAAAAGTGCACATCCCACTAAGTATAGGGTCAAGCCCCGATCGTTAGTCTCGCTAAAACTCAAAAACGGCTTGACCGATTTTAATTTTTTTTTTAATCTAAACCATTCTCGATTCGACTTAATCACATACCCAAAATTTCATCAAAATCGAACCAGTCGTTTAGGAGGTTGATTTTGTGTGTTTGTGACTGTACTGTACTCCTCTTAAATGACTAGCTCGATTTTGATGAAATTTTGGGTGTGTGATTAAATCGATTCGAGGATAATTTAGATTAAAAAAAAATTAAAATCGGTGAAGCCACGATCGTTAGTCTCGCTAAAACTCAAAAACGGCTTGACCGATTTTAATTTTTTTTTAATGTAAACCATTCTCGAATCGACTTAATCACACACCCAAAATTTCATCAAAATCGAACCAGCCGTTTAGGAGGTTGATTTTGTGTGTTTGTGACTGTACTCCTCCTAAACGGCTGGTTCGATTTTGATGAAATTTTGGGTGTGTGATTAAGTCGATTCGAGGATGGTTTAGATTAAAAAAAAATTAAAATTGGTCAAGCCACGATCGTTAGTCTTGCTAAAACTCAAAAACGGCTTGACCGATTTTAATTTTTTTTTATCTAAACCATTTTCGAATCGACTTAATCACACACCCAAAATTTCATCAAAATCGAACCAGCCGTTTAGGAGGTTGATTTTGTGTGTTTGTGACTGTACTCCTCCTAAACGGCTGGTTCGATTTTGATGAAATTTTGAGTGTGTGATTAAGTCGATTCGAGGATGGTTTAGATTAAAAAAAAATTAAAATCGGTCAAGCCACGATCGTTAGTCTCGCTAAAACTCAAAAACGACTTGACCGATTTTAATTTTTAACTTCCCATTGGAAGTTATTGTAATGGGTCCGAAATTCTAAATCAAAATGTATATAACAAATTTTTCTATTTCAAGGTCACTACACTATTTTTACACTACTTTTAAAAAGATGTCTGTGTGTGTGTACGTATGTACGTACGTACGTATGTGTTCATTTCTTTCTAAGACGAAATCTCGAGAATGAAAAATGATATCGACTACGTTAGGGTGCCAATCGACGCGTATTAACGTAAATATGATCTGAAAGAAATTTTTTCAAAATCGGTTCAGCCGTTCTTTTTTCTTAACCAAATAGACTCCAAAAAAGTAGATTTTACACAATATCTCGCGAATAAAAAATTATATCGACTTCGTAAGGGTGTCAATCGAGGCGTGTTAACGTCATTTTGATCCGACATAAATTTTATAAAAATCGGTTCAGCCGTTTTTTTTTTTTAATTATTGTTAAAAATAAATAATAATTATGTTTTAATGATTAAAATGATTACTTTTCTGTGTAATATCTAATTTAATTATTGTTATTAAATATTTATCAAACTGGGAAGTTCATCGTGTGGACCTCAAGGGTCGCACTTTAGTCCTAATAAACGACCCACCTCACGGCTTGTTTTTAATTTAATTTAATTTTAATTGGCTTAATCACACACCCAAAATTTCATCAAAATCAAACCGGCCGTTTAGGAGGAGTTCAGTGACATACACACGGACAGAAGAAATATATATATAAAGATACTTAGAAGTATTTTCACAAGTCTGCTTGTAATCCACCATTGTAATACGAGAGAGATAGATATATATTGTAGATTATAGACGCTCGACAACAAATATTGTAGGTATTAGTAATAGTATTGTGTCAAATACAATTTCCAGTCGTCAAATTGAAGATTAGTATGTATAGATAAGTCGAGAAATGCCAGAACATTAAAACATGTGCTGCAAATAGCCAGCACATTAAAAGAATGACTACTATAGGCCACAAATAACAAGTGACAGAAAGACGCCGTCGACGCTGCGACGCTTTAGCGACGAGTGTCTTTTCTCTACGCCCGTTGATCAAAGTAGCTATGGATATCCATAAAAAAGACGTACGCAACGCCGTTATATGAGCAGTCGTTAGATCGTTAATGTCTAGACAGTGTATCTAAATTTTCTAAAACTACATTCTTCATTGACTAAGTCAAGGGTCACCTACACGCAGTTAGGGTTATTTGGTTCTATACCGTCCTAGCATCAAATCATGTTTTCAATTTTTTATTTATTGACGTAGAACTGCGTCTGTCCCGGCGGTATACAATGTGTCCACAGACTCATCCTCAACATGGGGATCTCGGTTGTTATGGGAGATAGAGATTTGGTTAAATGAGACAAAATGTGCAGAATCTCTAGTACTACTACCCTGCGTAGTCAAACTTTCCATATTTTGCTTGGTTCGCGACCGACAGTTGAAAAACGAGATTTACCCATTTTCGTTTTTTGTTTATAACTCGCTTATTAAGTAAGTTAGAAAAAATATATTTTCACTTTCTTAAGGCCCTTTTTTATGAAGATTTCAAATCTCTTTTCATATTTTTATTTACTTTTATAGTTTTAGAGATACGTGTATTAACTTTGTTTTTTTAAATACACGTCAAAGATGGCCATGACACCATTCGAAAGAGATTTTTTTCTCTTTAATTTGATACGAGGGTTGATGGATTTATTTTCAAAAATAACAGACTTATACGTAAAACACTGATTTTTAATAGTAGGCTATGCTAAATTAATTGATAAAACAATAGAAGGCTTAGCAAACAGTTGAAATTCGCCTTGGCTTAGTAAACGGCTGTTTTGTTTTAGCTGTCAAAGTGTAGTTTGTTGCTAATTTGTTAGTTTACTAAGTGATTTATTAAATTTACTTTTGTTATCATGGAACCATTTTGTAACAATGAAAAATAAGCGATTTTCAACAATTGATCGTAAAACAATAGTTTTGTCTTCTTCACTTATTCGCGCTGACTTAGTAAACGGCTTTTTAAATGATCAATAGTTTATTAAATTTACTCGTAAGTTTCTGTAAATAGACGAATAAGGTTGTCTTCGTTCTGAATACTGATCGAAGTACATTTTTGCTGCTCTGGTCGATTTTTTGTGACATAGAATGTAACAAGATAACATATCAAATTTTTCATTGTTACAAAATGGTTCCATGATAACAAAAGTAAATTTACTAAATCACTTAGTAAACTGACAAATTAGCAGCAAACTACACTTTGATATCTAAAACAAACAGCCGTTTACTAAGCCAACGCGAATTTCAACTGTTTGGTAAGCCTTCTGTTGTTTTATTAATTAATTTAGCATAGCCTACTATTAAAAATCAGTGTTTTACGTATAACTCTGTTATTTTCTCCATATCGGGTCGAAATCTCGAACGAGATTGCCTGCCCACGAGATTAAATCTCGAAAAATGGCTCGAGATCTCGTGAGATCGAGATTGCATTCCCTAGTTCCGGCCGAATCTAAATCCGTAAGAGCTAAGAATTAAAGACAGACAGGTTGTTTTCAAGTGAGCCATGACACTGGTCGGTTATAATAGCCGAACGACGTCGCGTCGGCAGGGCTATTGTGTGCAGGGCCGTTCGAGTGGCCACTCGTCAAGACCTCGAGTGCCCTGTCGTTCTTTCGTTCTCTACACAGTTGGTTACTATTGCTCCTGTCACCGGATGTGGCGCCTACTTCTGCAATGCATATCTGCGTTGAAATGCATTCCCCGCGATGACGTTCGTCAGACGAAAAACGCTCTTAAATCGCCTCTTCCTCGAAGCGTCAAAGCATTCTTTATTGTTGCTAGACCAAGACATGGCGTTATAAAGATCTTTTTGACGTAATTTAATGATATCGTAGATCTTTATATATAATTAATAATAAATAAATAAAACACAATAAAATTTGATTTAATCAAGACGAGTCTAAAATATATCTGATCACAACTAAATTATAATTTTGATTAACTTGTTTGTTTCAAAAGCGTAGCTCTTAGAAACTGCCAAAACAAAACAATGTTCCAAGTCTTCAAGGTTTCCGGGCTTGTAGGCCGTGGTCCGGTGGTATTTCTACCTGACGTTTCGTCTACAACTGCGGTAGACATTCTCAAAGGCGATGTGGCAGTGGTCGAAGTGTCCTCCTTGGCGGCTCACAGGTCAGTGTGTCAGTGATTGGTGTCCTCCCTTCTTTTATGCCTATAGTACCAGTGTGTTCTCTGTTCGGTCGTAGTCCGTCTCTCTGTAATTGGTCAACTGCGCAGTGTGTAGTGGTGGGGGTGAGTTCTCTACTCGGTCGTATTCCGTCCTTGTACGATTGGTCATTGGTTTTGTATGTCGGAGTGCTGGTGTTCGGGTTTTACCGAGATTGAGGCCTTCATCTTTTCGGTTGAAATTCTGTGTGTGTTTTTGTATTTCTATCAACAATGCCGGCCGTGAAAGCTTGCACACCTGGACAAAACAATGTTGTGGTCGACAATGTTGACTCAAAAAGACACAACACCGTGTTTAGTTGATGATAATCTTGATCCCATATTGATACTTATATTATTTGATCAATCCAAAAAGTCGCTAATCATTCCGAAGATAACGACCGAAAAATTAGTGTATTATATTCCCGAAAATGATCATATGGATTTTTAATTAATAATTAAAAATATAATATTAATTCAAAAAATGTTTGAAAAAAAAATACCTTAGCTATTGAGCGTCTATAATTTCCAATTTAATTTTTTATGAAATTGATAAAAAATCATTAACTACTTGATTTTTCAACCTTTCAAGCTACTTGAAATATTAAAAATTTAATAGCTGTATTTAATTAGTATACATTAATTATATATTTTTTTTAATTTCATGTAATTTTTATGTAGGTATAGAAACCTCAAGAAGTCAGAATAAAACTGACGAAACCTTACGCAGAATTGATAATAAAACTGGAACACAAGAACAATTCTCGTTCTTTAAAACCTGAACCTAAACCATAATCCTATACTAATATTACAAATGTGTGTGTGCGCGTGCGTGCGTACGTGTGTGTATGTAAAGACGTGTATCTGCCATTTACACCCCAATTACCCCACTTCATGAGAAAAAAGTCAGGCTTAAGGGCGGTTGTTTGGTGGCGTATCTCACTTTTTCTTTTTTTGTCAGGGAAATGAGGGACGGTAAGAACATCAGTATAACTACTTTACTTGACTGATATTAAATTTTTATATACTTGACTTGAGCTTGACTTGATTTCAAGTCAAGCTCAAGTAAAGTAGCTTGATATCGTCAAGCCGTAAATCCCTAGACAGATAGATTATGGATTATAGATGCTCGACAGCTGAGGTCATTAGCGTTTACAGTCTACTTTACCCTGGCGAAACCGAGCTGGAAAACTATTGTTATACAGGGTGAGTTCGACCACCCGTATCAGTCGTTTTTTTCGAAAACGGTTAGTCGTAGAGAGTTGTGTCAAAAATTTGTATTATAAAAGCCCTAATAAAGAATCGAATGGTGATAATTTTTTTTTCCGGGAAGGTCGGCTTCCCTATTCATTTGCTCCAGAATGTCCAGAACTCCGGAATTATAAATGTAACGATAGGTCGAAAGTGGTATTGTTGAAAAGATCTTTAAAAAATAAGCAAGTTTTGTAGGAAAATTTTTTTTATTACTGCCACCCCTGTAAATTTCTATAAGTATAAATATAAATTATTATATGTTCAAAACTCCGGAATTTTAGAAAGCACGATAGGTTGAAAGTGGTGCTGTTGAAAAGCTCTTTAAAAAATAGGCAAGTTTTGTAGGAAAAATTATTTAATTACTGCCACCCCTGTTAAGTAACAAACGTTTGAAATTATTAAATCAAAATTTCATAATAACGATCGAAGTCGGCATTAAAAATCTAGGAACCTTAGACATTGTCACAAGTGTTCAAACTGTCTTCCATTTACTCTTTAATACATACTACTGAGCTCTTCTAGTTATACTGTGAGTGTTTTTCTTCAGTGTTTAATGATCGATAGATAGGTAACTAGATTTTAAATGCGGACTTTTAAAAAGTTCGTTATTATGACATTTTAATTTAGTAATTTCAAACAAATATTACTTAACAGGGGTGGCAGTAATAAAAAAAATTTTCCTACAAAACTTGCTTATTTTTTAAAGATCTTTTCAACAATACCACTTTCGACCTATCGTTACATTTAAAATTCCGGAGTTCTGGACATTCTGGAGCAAACTAATAGGGAAGCCGACCTTCCCGAAAAAAAAAATTATCACCATTCAGTTCTTTATTAGGGCTTTTATAATACAAATTTTTGATACAACTCTACGACTAACCGTTTTCGAAAAAAACGACTGATACGGGTGGTCGAACTCACCCTGTATAAAGAGAAACAGCACATATTGTAGTGTAAAACACTCAAAAGAAAGATTCGAACGTCGAAGAAGAATGAAGACGGTGTTCTTAGTTGAACATGACGGAAGCTTCAAACGCCAACTGAACGGGTTTCGGACATATAATAGTTATAATAGTCGCTCATTATTACAATATTATTGAATACAAGATACAGCGATCGCCACTAAACGGTGCCCCCGAGCCATCGTTATTCACGTCTCCTCAACAAAAGATGAACACAGAAAAGAAATCAATATAACAATATTAAAGAGAGATCTGTATCAAATCTTTTTATATAAGCTGAGGCAAAATTCAGGGTACATGAGAATAGCCGAGCGTGTAGAGATACCGTCGTTTGTATGGCGTTTCCATGGCTTGGGGTTCCTCTATATTAAAGTGACCAAATCCTGAATATCAAAAAGCGGGACAAAAACCCTGCGCAGGCAACCGTTGGGTTCCACGCCCAAAAAGCCTTAAATGCGCTAGAAACCCCCAAAAACTCGCTAGAAACCCCCAAAAACTCGCTATAAACCCCCAAAAACTCGCTAGAAACCCCTAAAAACTCGCTAGAAATCCCCAACAGCTCGCTAGAAACCCCCAAAAACTCTCTAGAAACCCCCCAAAAACTCGCTAGAAACCCTCAAAAACTCGCTAGAAACCCCCAAAAACTCGCTAGAAACCCCCAAAAACTCGCTAGAAATCCCCAAAAACTCGCTAGAAACCCTCAAAAACTCGTTAATATTTTTATTTTAAATATTATTTATTTTTTAAGGTAGGTATCAATTATATAATTATTGATACATAAAATACTTTGAGTGGGTAAAAATATCTAATGACAAAAAATAAACATTCTTAATGCACGTGATTTAATGAAAACGGGACAAAAGTGGGACGCTTGTTAAATCGGGACTCGTGGCTCAAAATCGGGACTGTCCCGCCTAAATCGGGACGGATGGTCACTTTACTCTATATAGACTTTTTCATAAAAATAAAGGTGTAGTCTATTTAACCAATTTCAAAAATGTTTTGTGAAGCCTTTTTAAGTGCTGGACAAAAAAATTCAACGACATTATTTAAGTTAGACGGGGCTCTTTCTAATGACAATAAAATTAAAATCGGTTAAGCCACTTGGGCTGTATGCGTGACAAAAAAAAAGCGTGACTAACTGATTCACGGACAAAGCGAGTATAGGTGGTAAAAAAGTCGTTTACAATAATTTTTACACATAATAATAATGTAACAAAACTGTTTTTTGTGTAGGCGGAATAAATATTTATTTACAAGAATTAAATGTTAACAAAAATAGATAACAATAAACGCAACAACTATATATGTCGATTCTAACAATCAACACGATAATAATAACGAACAGTAATTCTTAAACAAAGTGAAGCACTTCAATAACACTGAACAATAACTATTTATGTTCGCAATTCAACTCGACACTGATTTACGACTGACTGCCTGACTCCCTCGTACCTCGCTTATATAGTTCGAGCAGCTTGGCTCAGCAAGCTCGCGCTCTTTCCAGAATATTCCGGCGGTTACTCGTATCTTCGATATCATTCCACGCCTCACCACTGTGCCCTATTCTCGACGCTTCTATTATAGTCAGCGGCGTAACATCTTGGGGTTTGCTACAATAATATTCATTTTTTATAACCCCATTGATACTTTTATCAGTACCTCAGATAAGAATCAGGGAACCTGTATTAGAGTAGCTATGGAAACTCCATATTATAAACAACGGTATTGCTACGATCTCGAATATTCTCGAGCCCGACTGTACTGTTTTGTACCGTTTTGTATATTTCTCTCTCCAATGAAATAAACCGATTGGCATGTATATTCCGGATGCCACATCAATCAAAACAATTAATTATAATATACCTTGCGAGAAAACGCGTTACATGTGTATCGACATAGTTCATTGTTGACGCCCTATTGTTGCATTGCTGACGGCTTGCGTCACGTGGAACTAGATACGTCATGGTTACACGAAATTTATTCCTTTCGACTTTCGAGCAAACTTCAAGACATTCGCATCAAATTAAAAATAAGCCGTGAGGTGGGTCGTTTATTAGGACTAAAGTGCGACCCTTGAGGTCCACACGACGAACTTCCCAGTTTGATAAATATTTAATAATAATCATTAAATTAGATATTACACAGAAAACTAATCATTTTAATCATTAAAACATAATTATTATTTATTTTTAACAATAATTAAAAAAAAAAAACGGCTGAACCGATTTTTATAAAATTTATGTCGGATCAAAATCACGTTAACACGCCTCAATTGACACCCTTACGAAGTCGATATAATTTTTTATTCGCGAGATATTGTGTAAAATCTACTTTTTTGGAGTCTATTTGGTTAAGAAAAAAGAACGGCTGAACCGATTTTGAAACAATTTCTTTCAGATCATATTTACGTTAATACGCGTCGATTGACACCCTAACGTAGTCGATATCATTTTTCATTCTCGAGATTTCGTCTTAGAAAGAAATGGGAATCAGTCAATCAGTGAAGTACTGGGCGTTTACAAGTACGGACGATAATAATAGTGTGAAAATAAATAAGTTGACATAAATCTGATATAAATACAGTGACATAAATAATTACAAATAAATAATCCTTGTATATATAGTTATTTGTTAAGTGTTATTTAAGTGTTTCGCTTTGTTTAAGAATTACTGTTTAGTTATTATTATTGTGTTAGAACTGACTTTTTGTTGTTGCATTTATTGTTATTGTATTTTTAGTTATTGTAAATAAATATTTATTCCGCCAACTCAGAAAACAGTTTTGTAATAGTATAAACACTTTGGATTATATCATCAAATTAATCTTTATTATGGGGACTGGTCTGCTAGTCAGCGCAGTTTTATATGATTTTTACACATCCCTATGAAAAGCGATAAAGACAAAGAATAAAACCATCACACAGCAATCTTTTGTTTCATAGAATTCTGACAACTTTCAGATGATGTTGCAACAAACAAATGAACGATGCATAAACAAAAATGATTGATGCCTGTGCTTTTTAAATATGGACGCGCCATAACATTAACGAAGGGAATCTATAAAATATGTCCGGTTTATGATCATTACTTAGGTTATTGCTTCGCGGCCAGTATTTCACAGTCGAAGCTGTCACAATACACATCAGGCGAAATCGAACGTTCTATGACTGCAACCAAATCATTTAACAAGATCAAGACACTTGTCCAATTATTATAAGTAGTAGGTATATAATAAAAAATTCATTAAAAAAACAAAAAACCCGACTGGGTAAAAATCGAACATAAAGATGGAAACAAGATCAAATGATAACATGCAGTCGGAGGTATTTCTGTTCAATTTGTTACTAGTATGCCTCCGACTGCATGTTATCATTTGATCTTGTTTCCATCTTTTATGTTCGATTTTTACGCAGTCGGGTTTTTTTTTTTATAAATTTTTTATTTCCTTCCTTTTAGTTGAATCTACTCATCAAGCCTTTTCATTTGATACCCCACACACAAGATTTTACTGATTTTTTGCGTACTGACAAAATGGCGTCTAGCGCCCGCCATATGGAATTTTCCGTGACGTCATATACCCTATGTCACTCTCGGGATTCAGACGAATCTAATAACACCTCATTTTTGAAAATCCGTCAAGCCGTTTAGGCTACAGAGCGTGACAAAGAAATATACATACATACATACACTCGAAAAACATAACCCTCCTTCTGGGGCAGTCGGGTAAAAAGTAGATTGTATGTCTAGATACGTAATATGGACACACGAGCCGTAATATCATTACGTACGAGACATATACCTACAGTATTTTTTGCCATACCAACTATAAAATAGCTGCTTTTCACTTCATTTTCTTTATTTTCAAAATTTTTGACAGTTCACAATCACATCACACAATGTTGTTATAGGCACGTATATGAAGTAGTCGCATATGCTACGAACGGTTGACCGAACGTTGGCCCAAACGTTTGAGTCAACTGAGATCGACAGTAGATGTGCCACATGTTTCTGCTACACGGTGTGTCGAATGTTAAAGCATTAAGAATGGTTTTCCTTCGAACGTTGAATTTCTTTGACTCGGGCAAGAATACCGACAACAGCCGGAACATGGTCAAACGCAAACGTTGGACGCTCTACATTGGTAGCTCGTAGGTTTGACCGTCGGTCACACGATGCGACGAACTAACGTTGGAATTTGTTCGTAGCATCGTGTAGCGCCGGCGGTTGTGTCTTACAAGTTACAAGTCGGTCAGTAACCGTGTGGTTTAAGGCGTTACGCTATGAACTACAAGGTACGGGGGTTGAAGAATATGAAATGTTTGATTTTTTCTTTATTTATAAAAATATAAATAATAAATTAAAAAAAGTGGGTGTGTGCTTATGACACCACGACAGAAGTGAAAACTTGATTATATGCGTAACATACATAATTTTATTTTATTATTATAATACGTAATAATAAAAACGTAATTCTTGAAACGATGCACTCCTTGTTAGACAGTAAACGTGGTCACCGACCCGAGCGCGCTTGATGTCGAGTTGAGCCGAGTAAACCCGATTCAGCGTCACTGACCCGAGCGTGACGGTTCACTTTCGTTCACTATTCAGAAAGAACGCAAAGTGCGCCTAAAGAAGTTTTCACTTCAAAAACATTAAATTACTATTGAATTTACATTAAATTAATATTGAATTTTACTTTCACACTCTAGGGCGACCATTACCTATACTGCTTCGGCAGTCCCGGGTTAAATAAAGTATTATTATTATTACAGGCCGGTATACATGCATGTAAAGCAGCTATTTTATACTGGGTATGGCAAAAAAATCGTGAATCGCATATTATGTGAAATCTGACAATGTGTAAACTCACAGCTGTACGTGTTCTTTCGTCGAGTTTTTAGTGACATTAGCATTGTCTTGAGGACACTTTGTGAACCGTGTGAACTGTAGCAGCGGCGGCGGCGGCGGTAGTCGAAGGGGGCGGCGACTGGGGGACACGGTTGTTCCATTTGGACGCCGCGCGATGCGCTGACCGCAGTCTAAGCTGGCTTTGTCCAACTAACAACAACAAACACTACACTCTCGTCTCTCCAATCTCCACACACCTCTTCGTGCTGCAGTACAGTAAATTCTCGTCGAACACGGTAATGAAGCTGCTATGTAGTAAAATCTCGTGTAACCGTGGACTAATATATTATTAGTAAAAAAAACTTTTTAGAGACAAGCATTTATTTAAATGCACTAAAAAGGAAAAAAATAATTTTTAATAATTTAGGTTCATCTATACTAACATTATAAAATTATTGGTAAATTCTGCACTTTGTACAATAGAAGCACTATTGGCTATCGATCGATGTGTTCCTATATATAGTATCGCGCATACAAAGTCCACATCATGAGAGAGTCATGTTTTTAATGATTTATACAGAAGTTAATAACTTTAATAAAAATAATCTAAATCGTAACTTAGTCTGTAATTGTAAAGTTCTAAGGACTAGAAGAGCGAAGGATGTTGTCTAATCATTTCAATCAATTTATCAGTGTCTTCATCAGAAAACGACGTCATTTTTCAAAATCTGCACGTGTGTCTCGAGCGAGATACGCGACACCACTTGTCCGGGGCGGAGACCGTCTCGCGTCGCGGTCTCCTGTCTCGGTGTCGCTTGCGAACTGACACACATACGAAAGCCTAAAGTCAAGTAACGATCTCGGTCTCCCGTCTATGTTTCCGGTCTCGGTCTCCTGTCTCTGTCGCGGCACGAACCACCACCTTTAGTCTGTGGTAGATTTGTCACAATACTCGTATTTCGTTAGAACAAGCAGAAGTATCGCATTCTACGGGGATTTCTTGTATACAAAATTAAAGGACGATTTACACTGCACAACTCCCTTCTGCCAGTTTAGTTTTAGACGATTGCATTCGGATCGTCATAACATTTTTACTTCCCACCTCTACTATGGTAGGGAAGTAATGGATTTAGTCCGAAAAAAATATTTCGAGATTTTAACAGATTTTCACGTTTTAAGACCCTAGCAATCGTTTAAGATCATTTTCTGACTGATGTCTGTATGTGTGTGTGTGTGTGTGTATGTGTGTGTGTGTGTGTGTGTGTATGTGTGTGGTCAATTTTTCGCCTTCGATATCTTAAGAACGGAACAACATACGGGCATGCCGATTGCTCTATTGTGTTTATCAGCCTTTAACTTAGATCTGATTAGATTTTGAGTCAAATCGGTTCAGTGGATCCTGAGATATTCAAAAAAACGTCCTCAACGTCACGTATTAACATAGGTAAAAAAAAATATAAATGAATTCTAGATGTTATAATATGAAAAAAATGTAAATATTTTTTTTCTCTAAAATGTATAGTTTTCGAGAAAAAAAATATTTTACTAAAAAAAGAAAATTGTACGTAAATCAAGGCAACCATGATTTTTGCTATATTAAGTTAGCCATCAGTAGATCACCAACCAAAAAAGAGGGCCATGCTTTTTTTGAAAGAATAAAAATTAAATTGTGTTTTAAAGACCACCAACAGCTAAGGTTATTTGGGCCTAGTCAAAGAATAAAAAAAAAAGAGTGTTTATTTTTTGCAAATATTTACTAGGTGGGAAGTATAGGACTGGTCATCAGTCGAATTTTTTGTTTTGGTTTCTAAAGGTCTAGTTTAAGATTTTACCATGTTTTATTTGATTTAAAATTAATAATAGGTAACTTAATTATAAGGATTTTAAGGAGACGGACCTGCGAACTACATCTCTCTGATTGGAACCTATAGCTTCAGGTAACAAACATGGGAAGAAAAAGATCGTAGGTCCCTCCCCAAGGTACACTGAGGACATAATCAGACTCAGCAGGCCGACACTTCGGAAAAAAATTCGACTGATGACCAGTCCTATACTTCCCACCTAGTAAATATTTGCAAAAAATAAACACTCTTTTTTTATTCTTTGAAAAAAAGCATGGCCCTCTTTTTTGTTTGGTGATCTACTGATGGCTAGCTTAATATTATAGCAAAAATCATGGTTACCTTGATTTACGTACAATTTTTATTTTTTTTAGTAAAATATTTTTTTTCTCGAAAACTGTACATTTTAGAGAAAAAAAGTATTTACATTTTTTTCATATTATAACATCTAGAATTCATTTATATTTTTTTTTACCTATGTTAGTACGTGACATCGAGAACGTTTTTTTTAATATCTCGGATCCACTGAACCGGTTTGACTCAAAATCTAATCAGATCTAAGTTAAAAGCTGATAAACACAATAGAACAATCGGCATGGCCGTATGTTGTTCCGTTTTTAAGATATCGAAGGCGAAAAATTGACCACATACACACACACATACAGACATCAGTCAGAAAATGATCTTAAACGATTGCTAGGGTCTCAAAACGTGAAAATCTGTTAAAATCTCGAAATATTTTATTTCGGACTAAATCCATTACCTCCCTTCCATAGTAGATGTGGGAAGTAAAAATGTGTAATGTAAGCAAATATATCGGCCTTTCGGGGCCCCCGTGAGGGTGGGGGCCCTAAGCACGTGCCCCGCGTGCCCTTATGGTAAAGACGGTACTGACCAGAAAGTCTTATTTAGACAATCAGTATAACTCGTCCACAACGCGTTAAAACGGGCCCCGCACAGCAAAAATCGGTGTGAATCGTACCAATAGCAACCCACGTAGCACAAGATCAGATGATCAGATGAAGTGCACTCGGAACTGATATAACAAAATATACACAGATAGAAAACGAGGGTGTTAAAACTAGCCAAACTAGAAGAGGTGCACAGCGCGTCTTTAGTTGCGGCTACACAATAGTCACACCGTGCTTACAATAGCCGGCGACGACACACCCCGAACAAGGTAGTCAGTGGTCACTTCCCTGTACAGGGTTGCACTCCACCCATCTTCGATGTAGGTACTATTTAAAAAATTCGACTGATGACCAGTCCTATACTTCCCACCTAGTAAATATTTGCAAAAAATAAACACTCTTTTTTTTTGTTCTTTGACTAGGCCCAAATAACCTTAGCTGTTGGTGGTCTTTAAAACACAATTTAATTTTTATTCTTTGAAAAAAGCATGGCCCTCTTTTTTGTTTGGTGATCTACTGATGGCTAACTTAATATAGCAAAAATCATGGTTACCTTGATTTACGTACAATTTTTATTTTTTTTAGTAAAATATTTTTTTTCTCGAAAACTATACATTTTAGAGAAAAAAAATATTTACATTTTTTTCATATTATAACATCTAGAATTCATTTGTATTTTTTTTTACCTATGTTAATACGTGACATTGAGGACGTTTTTTTGAATATCTCAGGAACCACTGAACCGATTTGACTCAAAATCTAATCAGATCTAAGTTAAAGGCTGATAAACACAATAGAACAATCGGCATGCTCGTATGTTGTTCCGTTCTTAAGATATCGAAGGCGAAAAATTGACCACATACACACATACACACACACACACATACACACACACACACATACACATACACACACACACACACACATACAGACATCAGTCAGAAAATGATCTTAAACGATTGCTAGGGTCTCAAAACGTCAAAATCTGTTAAAATCTCGAAATATTGTTTTCGGACTGAATCCATTACTTCCCTACCATAGTAGAGGTGGGAAGTAAAAAAAAGTTAATGCTTTTCGTTAGAGGTGTATTTATGCGGCAAATTTTCGAAAAATGTTAATTCAAATAAGGTAAAAACAAAAATAAAGATAATTACCTACTTCTTACCACAACAGTTTTATTGATGGATGTACATTTCGAAAGCTATGCTTTCATCTTCAGCAAACACTATACATCACAAAACTCACAACATCATAAAACTGTTGTGGTAAGAAGTAACTATCTTTATTTTTGTTTTTATTTCAACCACAGTGCTCATATATTTTTATCAAATAAGGTACAAAAAATATTCTGTCACCAATTTATTACCTAATATTTTCAGTATAAGTATCTATTTATTTTTTAATAATCAATTAAAAATCCAATTAATACTTTTACCAGTAAGTTATTTGTGCTATATTGGAGCCATGGAAGGCCTCTTCATATCAAAATACAGGGTCGGACTGGCGTAGAATGGCCTCGGTGGCGATCAATAATTTTGGCCCTTTATTCGAATTGGCCAATTTCGCTCCCATTAAAATTGGCCAAGACTGATCAAAAAATTCTGATAACTCTAGATAAAGGTCTACGCATATTATGTCAAAAATTTCGAAAAATGACTGAAAGATTGTTAAATTTTCGAGCATGGCCCCTTTACAGTGCAGAATTCAAAAAACAAATAAAACACAGGATGTTTAATTAAAAAATAAAAATGGGAGAAGCTTTATAATTATTATAATTGAAAATATTTTACAGTTGAAAGTGCCTCATAGATCGAACCTAACAACTTGTGTCTGAATTATTTTTTCTTACCTCTAGTGTTGCCGCCTAGATCTAGACTTTCTAGACTCTTGTCTTGTCTTGTCTAGATTTTCAAGACAAGATTTGCAAAAGTCTTGTCTAGAAATTTTCAAGACAAGATAATAGTTTTTTAATCTAGACTTAGACTTCGTGAAGTCTTGATATTTCAAGACAAGACTTAGTGAAGTCTTGTTTTGATATTTCAAGACAAGACAAGACTTTGAAAGTCTTGTCTTGTCTAGACGGCAACACTACTTACCTCGTATGAACACCCTGTATATAAGTAGATATAGATGAAGGTTAAGAACTTGTGTCTTGAGAGGCCACTGAAATGACAATTAATAATCCTTCGAGTGACTGTCGGATCTGCCAGAAAACTAAACTTTTGTATTCTTTTCCAGAAACGGTCTGAAGCTGCGTCAAGTAACCGACGGTCGCCATTTCATTCAACTCATATACGATGGCGACGAATCGCTAGTCGATTGCGAGTACATAGCGCAACGTAACGCGGTCGCCAACTTCTTGACGACGTTCACGAACGATGTCGACGCATTGACGAGTAACGTGACCGAAGGAATCGTCACTATCGTACCGCTCGAGGTCGACGTAAGTCGAGCGTTGACGACGGACGACGAAAATTGTACGACGGCATTCAATCGTACCGTAACGGCGCCGACGTGGCTCGACTACGCCCGAGTGAAGAGCGAATGTCGCCGAATGCACCGCGAGCTCAGGACGGCACTCAAAGAGAAGAAATTGCACAAAGAAAGGTATAGGGTTAAGACGCCGCGCCGCTTGCTGACCGCTCTTATATGGTCGGTTATTTTGCTTTGTTTATATTATATGGTTGACTGAACAGATTATTTTCTGCAGTACTCAGTACGCAGCTGGGATTCTAGATGATAGCAAGTATGGTAGATGGTGGCTGAAATTATAAGCGCTTATAGGTTTGCACAAGGAAGCTTTGATACTAGCATTGATACACGCTTAAATCGCGTTTGAAATGTCAGATAGCGAAGACGAATATTTGTGTTCTTCTGCTACAAAGTGGTATATTTTAAATACAAATTTGGGTAGGAGCTATCATGTCCACCCTATTAATAGAAAACGATCTAAACATGGCGAATTTCATCATTTATACCAAGAATTAAAATTTTACCCAAACCGATTTTTTGAATATTTAGTATTTACGTATGGAACCTAACACTTTTAAATACGTCTTAGAAAAAACTCAAAACATTAAATAAACACTGGCAAAATTTCACTTATTAAACTAGTCACATCCATTGCGAAACTTGTAACGGCCATTTGACAATTGTCACACGTTGATTGTAGTAGTCAGCGCGCTGAAAGATTGGTGAGATACATTCTTGTATCTAGCAGCTCTTGTAACAGCGCTTATACATGCTACACTCACTGCTTCGTTGTGTACGCTCGCATATATAACAATGCATTAATTTAAACAAGCCCTGCTATGATCTACGCTATCATCTAGAATCCCAGCTGCGTACTGCACGTACCTTTATATAGTGAATTTCACTTAAAACGCAACATATACTCCAGTAATTTTAGACATTAAAATGACCCATCTGCAAAATAATTCCCAGTTAGCTGAATTTTTGTATACACTTTAGTTATGGTATTTTTAAAAACGTGTAAACAGTCCCCATCGATATCGTGCCGGCGTTGCCAAATATTCGGGGTTAAAGTTCACGATAAACGATTTTTTACGAATTTCTCGGTTCCGTTCCATTTTTTGTACAAAATGGTTATTAACAATCTTGTAGAGGATGAAATTATCTACAACTTTTGTATAAACATTTTTTGTGTACGATTCATAGTTTTACTTATTTAAGTACCCGTGGCTTCCTCCCCCTCGATTTTACATAACGGGATTATAAATGTCTATGGAAACGGACACTCGACATATACTTTGACGTCACACACTGTTTTTGATTT
Source organism: Mongoloraphidia duomilia (assembly GCA_039654895.1). Taxonomy (NCBI): domain Eukaryota; kingdom Metazoa; phylum Arthropoda; class Insecta; order Raphidioptera; family Raphidiidae; genus Mongoloraphidia; species Mongoloraphidia duomilia. The sequence goes on from CM077524.1 coordinate 4,325,672, forward strand.
TTAGAAATTTATTCATATTTCAATAAATTATTGCATTTCCACGAATCATTCAATGTTTCTCAGATTTTAAAGTTGTATTCAAACTTCGATTCAAACTGACGTGTATTTTCGTGCTACGAAATAAAACTGAAATAAAAAACTCCGCCAAAAAGTCATGCGTAAGTACTAGGTAGGTATATTATTGCCTTTATTAGAATAATCTATTCATGTCAACTATAAAGTTAACATAATATAAAAACGGCCGGCCAAAAGTGTGATCGGTCTGCAACCGGTAACTTTACCCTATATAATAAACATTATTGTTTTGTTTTTCTTTTAAAAAAATACAGGTTCGTATTTGAAGGACTAGAATCCAAAAAAAGGTCGTATGAAATTCTTGGTGTTGGAAAGTTTTGGAACGTACGCGAACAAAATATAGACCAATTTTCCTATATTATTATCTACTATTAATTAACATCAAATCATGTTTTTGTCATGTATATCACTCACTTTAAGTAATGGTAATTTTTACATTTTTCCGTTAAAAATCTCAAAACATCAAAAATGTCACATATGACCTTACGTAATTATGCTCGCGATAATCTACTATTACTATCGAAAACAAGAAACAGACTGTTGAAAAATACTGTTTTGTGTTAAACATGATGTAAATAATCTAAGCTATATGTTTACTATAACAATGACCACTCAAGCTTTGGCATCACACACTGTTTTTGACCATATGATTTTTTTTGAAATTTAAGTATTTCAATAAATTATTGCACTTCAACGATTCATTCAGTGTTTCTCAGATTTAAGAGTAGTGCATTCAAATTTACGTATATTTTCGTGCTACGTAATAAAAATGTGATGAAAAAATTCATGTAACTATTAATATACAGAACGGTTTATAATTAATGGCCTACGACCAGGGACCTCTTCCAAATTTAATAAAATTTTTGTGTCGAAAAAATACGTTAGTATTTGATATAGTAAGTTAATTGATTTCATATGATCTTTTTTTTGTATTTCTCTCTCATTTTATTTTTTACGCAGATTGGTGCTTTGTACGTGAAATAATTCTTAAATTGTGGCTTCAATTTTTATTATAAGATTACTAAATGACCATCAGTTTCATTTTTGGTTAAAATAATTTTTGCAGCTCCAGTTCTTTTTTTACACCGGTCTTGTCTGTCTGTTTATGTCAACATATTAATATTTTTGTTTAGATCAGGGCTGAGTCACTAACTTACGGATCGTGGTCAGTATCCGGACCGCAGGCCCCAGACACATTTTTATTGAACCTCGACGAGTAAGATTAACCAAAAAAAAAAGAATATACAGGGTGTCCAAGACTTGCGTTGTCGGCCGATATATTGATTTTGGGCGAAGATAGAAAACAAGTTTAAATACAAAAGTTGTACGTATAAATTTTAATGGTGCGTATAACCTAAAAATATTTTCGGGCTTGAGAATAGCCTAGAGTGTAGCGGCGCTGTTGTTTACATGGCCTTGCTATGGTTCCTCTATTACAAGTCCCCAGTTCTCGGGTTCTAGCCCGAGAGCTGGTAAAAGTGTCAATTGGATTTTCAATTTAATATTAAAAAAAATAAATAAATAAATAATGAATTGAAAATATGAATTGGTGCTAGGCCCAAATAACCTTAGCTGTTGGTGGTCTTTAAAACACAATTACCAATAAAAATATTTTCAATTATACAGTCTGTCCCATTTAAGCGTGGCAGATCAAAGTTATGTTTTTTTTAACCTAGCACCCTATTTTTATTTGTTTTTTTCAATTCTGCACCTAAATGTGAATAGAAATTGTAAGGGAAGCCATGCTCGAAAATTCAGTAATTTTTGAGTTATTTAAGTTTTTTAGAAAATGTTGGCACGTGCAGACCTTTACCTAAAATTCGACATAGCCAAAACAGAAACTTTGATCAAACTGAAATTTTGAGGATCACTAAATAGTAGATGGACAATTCAATGTCTGTCTTAAAAAATTTAAATTTATACAACTTTTGTATTTAAACTTCTTTTCTATCTTCACCCACAATCAATATATCGGCCGACAACGCAAGTCTTGGACACCCTGTATATAAGGTTATAGGCGTGGGGGGGGGGGCTTGACCTTGGAGTCACTATTTGCTGGACCGCGGAAGTCTAGAAAGTTAATAAAACGGTTCCTTAATTAAAAATTGATGACACCCAGTTTAAATTTTATTATTAAATTCTGTTGATCTTAAACGATGTCCTGGGATTTGAAAGTTACATAGGTTTGGTAACGGTTATAGTAGATTGTATGTCTAGATACGTAATGGGGCATATTACGAGTTACGACGAGTGATGACAGTATGTAAAAACGAGCGATAGCGAGTTTTTACAGTCACTCGAGCCGTAATACCATTACGTACGAGACATATATGGTATTTTTTGTCATACCCACTACAAAATACCTACTTTTCGCGTCATTTTCAAAAAATTATGACAGTTTATTTGCGTCGCCATCTTTCCTTCGAAGTTCGTGCAAATTAGTAATGATAGGCGCACGCAAGCGTATAGAGCGAATAAACAGACGTTGCTATGGCAACCGTTATTTTCTGCGCTAGTGCGGAAAATAAAACATTTTCCGCAGACCTGCCTGTTAAATGACTCATTAAAGGCCGCTATACATACTTACACTTAAAGTAGCTATTTTGTAGTGGGTATGGCAAAAACAATTTATTGATATCTTCTGCGTTGAATAATATACCTGGGTCGCGTTGTAAACACATTTTATTCGTGTGCTCTCACTCGTTTAAATATCACCTTTTGTTAACGCATTTCCGTTCATTCAAATATAATTTTGTGAACGTCCTTTTTTTTGCGTTATTATCACATTTTGTGAGCGCGCTTCCGTCCATTTAAATATTTGCGCCGTGTAAATATCACATTTCGCGAGAGTGCGCTTCCGTTTATGCAAGCCAGTTTTACACTCGACAACGTATTCCAGGTCGCGGCGTTCAATCACTAAGATGTCGGTAAAGAGGCGTTCGCGTTCCAACCGCCACCAGGACGGCCGTTTCATCGGCATGGTAGCGCCCGGCACAAAATGGTGTGGCATGGCGGACACAGCCGCTCACTACGCCGATCTGGGAACTTTGTCGGCGACGGACGTGTGCTGTAGACGTCATGATCATTGTTCGTTCAACGTGGCGCCGTTCGCCGAACGCTGGGGTCTTTGGAACACCAGTCCTTTCACAATCAGCCACTGTGGCTGCGACAACAGGTGCGTCCGTTCCCCAATTCTCCGATGACGTCGCCGTCGTGGTGGTGGTTAACGTGTTGTTAAAAACATATCTCTCCCTCCTCCTTTCCTCGTCTAGAGAACGGTTGAGATTTTTCGTTCTTCGTTTGAAAAATTTAAAAATTCGCAAAACTCAGTTCTTATACAGGGTGTTAAAAAAAGAGTATAACATATATTTAAAAAGATAATAGTATGGACCAAAATAAACAAAAAAGTCTTAGTAAGTAAACATGGGTCCGCAAAGTAACGGTTTCGGAGATATGGAAGATTAAGATTTAAAAGTTAGGGGGCCGAAGGAAGCCACCGCGACCTAAAAGATCTATTGTGTTCCCCTAGTTTCTTATCAGTTTTTTAGGATTCCTAGGCTATATATAATGTCAAGAATCCTCCGGAGATATGGAAGGTTAAACATTTATTTGCAATTATTTATTATGTACAAACAAACTAAAGAAGCTTCTAGCAAAACCAAAAAATAAAGTTACATAAGATGTTCAAAGTGCCCTCCTTCCATTTTCAAGCAGGCACGACATCTTTGTCTGAAAGATATTCGAACTCTTTCTATAAAACCCCCTTAATGGCTCGGATTTGTTGGCATTTTTGATTAATTCGTAGCTGCAGCTCCTCGAGGCTATTTACAGGAGTAGGTACCATAGAGACTGATGTTTTCAAATATCACCAAAAAAAGAAATATTGAGGGTTTAAATCAGACGATCTTGCAGGCCATATTACAGATCCGCCCCCTTCCATATCTCCGAAACCGTTACTTTGCGGACCCATGTTTACTAAGACTTTTTTGTTTATTTTGGTCCATACTACCACCTCTTTAAATATGTTACACTCTTTTTTTAATACCCTGTATACTCACCTAAAGTTCAGATGTTCAACAAATAGCAGCGATTCCCTTGTTTTTAATGATTTTATACATACTCTTGGTCAAAATTAAACCCATCACTAAGTTTTTCAGTTACATTTTTTTAATGTTGAAGGATTTATAAAACAGGAAGAAAATTTTGATTTACTGATCAAACCAGGATAAGCTAATCACCTGTTCGTGAGCGAGTAGGACGAAAGCTTGATGAAATATTTACTATCTGCAATATATCTGCAAGGAAATCATTTGATGTGCTGTGGAGGAATTTGCTTCAACGTCCGCATAGAGTTGCAGATGCAGGCAGCGAATTATCTTTCTCCAATCCTTCACCATATTCGTTCAAGATCGTGTGTAGTTTCATTAGAAAACAAACTAATTGCAAATCATATTAGAAAACAAATTATTCCCTCACTGTAAATGAGAAGGCCGATTACATAGATTATCGATGGTCCATTTGTAGTCAGTGATTAATCTGGTAATAGGCACACAAAGAGACAATGGCGTCGCAAACAGGTATCGCCTGCACATCGCGTAGATTCCATAAAAACACATTGCGCATGCGTGGTTACTAATTTTACATTAATTTGTTTTGTATTCATCCATTTTATATATGTAACTATACATTTTATTTTGTAATTTTTACACACTTTATTGGAATATTACACAAATTATGTAATTTTAATTTACTTTATGTAAAAATCACAAATTTGTTTAGCTTTACAGTAAAAGTCCAAGTTTTTATGAAGTGTTCTGTGTAAAAATAAATAATAATGTAAAATCACTTAGAAAATCGAGCGAATTCTACCTTAACTTTCAAAGTATTTTTACATCCATTTTTTACAGTGCTCAACACTAAAAATATAGGTAACAGAAAAACCGAGTGGTACGTTAGTTTTGATCAGGAGTTGAAAACGAAAATCGACACAGAAATTGTCTAGACGGTTATTTCAAAAACTCAATATCAACAGCTTATGCCAAACCTATACGCTTTAGCGATATTATCTTTGAATCCTAACAATAAGTAGGAAAAAGACATTTTCTTTTTATATTTAGTTATATCTACAGAATTATTTAAATGCTGTAGCATGGAAAATGTTTTTTTCACAACACCGCTATTGAAAATTCGATTTTCGGTTACCTGTTTAGCGGGTTGAAAAAACTGAGCGTTTTCAGGTTGGCTCTCTCTGTTTTTTAACATTGTTAAGAGGGAGACGGAGCGATTGGATCCGTATATAATTTTCGAAAACGTCAAATTAAGAAGGAGATAGAGCGATATTGAATCCGCATATAATATTCATAAACGTGAAAATGACAGACATAACCCCACATAAATATGACAGATCTAATATTTTTTGTACGCCCAAATTGTAGGTACCTCAAATCGAATTGTCAATAGAGTTGTTGTGAAAAATACTGTGCAATTACTCGGTATGAAACTTGGCATTTGCAACACGTGTGGTTGCATGCCCTCGTACCTCGGGCAGCAAACTTCACACTGGTTGCAAACGTCAAGCTTACCTTGTATTGCAATATACTATTTACAGTTAATATACGCATTTAACAGTTTTTAAACACTGAAATGGCGGATCTGCAATAATGGGTAAATGTGGACTAAAAATGTATATTCAACAAAACAAGCTTTATTTCTAACACCAAGGGCACACGTGTATTACATCATCGACAAACATATATAACGGAAAAATTTCTTCGTATTAACAAATTTCTTCGTAGTCGAAATGTTAACCGATCATGGTATATTTGAAAAAAACGTTTCGGTCACATTAATCGCATCATCAGCCTAAACAAAAATTATTTTGTACCAAAAAGAAAGCACCAATCTGCGCGTACTGTCTAAATTTCGAAAATTCTCGATTTATAAATGTCTAATATTATAATGTTGTGTGTGCGACGTTCAGACGCAACCGACGCGATTTGTCCGACATGCTGCGCATCCCGGGCACCAAATGGTGTGGCAAGGGCCGCAGCGCGCGCAAATACTCGCACCTGGGCGGCTTCTCTGCAGCCGACAAGTGCTGTCGGACACACGACAACGCGTGTCCTTTCTGGATTGGAGCGCTCGAAGAGAAATACGGCCTGTTCAACTGGCGCGTAAACACGCTAATGCACTGCGGCTGCGATGAACGGTAAGCCTATGCACGAACAGTGAACACCCTGTATATGAAATTATTGATGTTGTTTCCATATAGTGCATGCGATTGTAGAATACGACCGTTGAAAGAATGTGGGATTTTCTCCCAAATGTCTTTCAGAGACTGATCTGCAGGTGAGGTGTCAGTAACGTCGATTGCGATCTACAGATAGATCGCGGAATGATTTTTTATCGATTGCCAAATACAGTATAAGACCCGTTCTAAATAACATGAACTACAAAATGTGTCCATTACTCTATAGTGTTGACATTTTGTTCTGCAAATTGAAATAATTGCTTAAAACAGTCGCCGTAACAACAGATTACAATTTGAACCTTGAACTAATAATATAAATTTCGTCGGGTACATGACACGTTTAGGGTGATCTGCCACCCCTTTAATACTGACCAATCGATCTGCAAATATTATAATGGCATTATTGGGTCACAGACAAGCTATACAAACAATTTCAGCCTTGAAGCAATAATAATTGTGACCATTTTTGTTACATGTTGGGGGCGGTTTGCATCCCTCCCATACCGCTATCTAACAAAATCCCTTACTCAGGGCACTTTAATATGCTTCCCTCAACATCTTCACAAAAATAAGGCCTTGAATAAATAACATCAAAAAATTGTCAGTTATAGCTCTCGGTCTACTAGACTTTACATGCTTCCTGTATAATCTAGAATATTATTATGAACTTGTCTCTAAAATTTGAAACTTAGCTGCCACAATAGATTATTCCGAATCGAGACACTCAACCCTTGCACCCTATGCAATGCTTCCACCCATTCTGAACATCTCCTGAATCAGCTGTAAAGAGCCTCTTTCCATTTTACTTCGAGCCAGTGACGTACCTAACTGTAAAATAGGGGGCCCTAATAGTTTTATGGCGAAATATTCTAGCAAAATTTCCGACAAAAATTACCTCTGACTCCCTATCTTCGTAAAACTTTTCATTTAGCAAAATCACGAAGTAACCCTAAAAATAATAAAAATTCTAATAACTATTTTCGGTGCCCTAACAGAATATCCGAAGACAAAATAACCGCGACAAAATAACCGCGGACAAAATAACCGAACGACAAATTAACCGGACAACAAAATAACCGAGGACAAAATAACCATGGACAAAATAATTGCACAACAGAATAAATACAATATCAATTCACTTTGAAGACATAAATAAATCCAAATATATTTATCATGAAAATAATAAATTTATTAATTTTTAAACAATATACGTGTATTTGACTTATACAAAAATATTCATATTACACAGAAATTCATTAAAGAAAAGTAACACTTATTTTCAATTATAATCAATTAAATCACATATTCTTAACTCATTATCACGAACATAATTAATTTTTGGAATTCTCAGCATAACTATTCAATTAAATTCATAAACGAAAACATAAAATACATAAACAATAAGTTATACATTTTAACCATAATCAACAGCGTCAATTATTTACTTAAGACGAAGAACCGCGAAAATAGTGTTGTCAAAAATACTCTCGGTGCATATTTTTCAGGGTGTTAAATGTATGTGAAATTCATCATTTTTGCGATTATTTCTCAGAAAATATGAATAAATATGTATATAAAGCAATATTTTGTACAAAAAAATCAAATATTCGGTTATTTTGTCCGCGGTTATTTTGTCGTCCAGTTATTTTGTCCGCGGTTATTTAGTCGTCCGGTTATTTTGTCGCGGTTATCTTGTCGCGGTTATTTTGTCATCGGATATTTAGTCGCGACACCACTATTTTCGAGCATAAACTTTCATTATAACAAAGTTTTATTTATTTTGATCACTAGTAAATACCCTTTTATCCGAATGTCAACATTGGTCGACATTTATAATAATAATAATGATTTTATTTGTTTTGCCATAGATATGGATACAAATCGTCCTTAATTATTGAATGAGCTCATTAAAAACTCATGCCATGTGATCGTCTGGAGTCGACTTAACTCGCGACAGATCGACAATGAAATGGAAAGAAGCTTAAAACACATGTACAGCTGCTTATAAATTATCTCATGAATGCTGCAAGTGCCGCCGCCGCCCTCCCCCGCACCGCGACCCGACCATAGAGAGTCGGCGCGCGCGAGACGCCGCGACGTCCTGTCTACCTCGTGTCTACTTACAGTCACGTGGCTGACTCGTTATTTAATCCATTAACACAATCTCGGCGGTGCGGTTTATCCGATGCAACGAACCAACCGCTACTATTGCTATTTCGCTATAATCTTTACAACGCGGCTTCACTCGTCTCAATGTCGGTTTTGACACAAGCCTTATCTTGACCCGGCCATAGCTGGCAAAGCTGGGAAATATTTTGTATCTAAGATACCTACTGTTTTCCGAGCTGTTTTCTATCTTAGAGAGGTACTTTTTACTTCCCACCTCTACTTATGGTAGAGAAGTAATGAATTTAGTCCGAAAAAAATATTTCGAGATTTTAACAGATCTTCAAGTTTTGAGACCCTAGCAATCGTTTAAGACCATTTTCTGACTGATGTCTGTATGTGTGTGTGTGGTCAATTTTTCGCCTTCGATATCGTAAAAACGGAACAACATACGGCCATGCCGATTGTTCTATTGTGTTTATCAGCCTTTAACTTAGATCTGATTAGATTTTGAGTCAAATCGGTTCAGTGGATCCTGAGATAATAAAAAAAACGTTCTCAATGTCACGTATTAACATAGGTAAAAAAAATTCGACTGATGACCAGTCCTATACTTCCCACCTAGTAAATATTTGCAAAAAATAAACACTCATTTTTTTCTTTGAAAAAAAGCAAGGCCCTCTTTTTTGTTTAGTGATCTATTGATGGCTAATAATATAGCAAAAATCATGGTTATCTTGATTTACGTACAATTTTCTTTTTTTAGTAAAATATTTTTTTTCTCTAAAACAATACATTTCAGAGAGAAACAATATTTACATTTTTTTCATATTATAACATCTAGAATTCATTTATATTTTTTTTACCTATGTTAAAACGTGACATTGAGAACGTTTTTTTTTAATATCTCAGGATCCACTGAACCGATTTGACTCAAAATCTAATCAGATCTAAGTTAAATGTTGATAAACACAATAGAACAATCGGCATGGCCGTATGTTGTTCCGTTTTTACGATATCGAAGGCGAAAAATTGACCACATACACACACACACACATACATACACACACATACATACACACACATACATACACACACATACATACACACACATACATACACACACACATACACACACGCACACACACACGCACACACACACACACACACACGCACGTACATACACGCGCACGCACACATATATATACATCAATCAGAAAATGATCTTAAATGATTGGCTAGGGTCTCAAAACGTGAAGATCTGTTAAAATCTCGAAATATTTTTTTCGGACTAAATCCATTACTTCCCTACCATAGAAGAGGTGAGAAGTAAAAAAACGTGTATTTCAACTTGTCATAACAATTATTACGCAATGCGAAAAACGTTTAGCAGCAATTTTTTAAAAATGTCCAGTCGATGATAAAGTACGTTTCAACAGTAGAAGGGAAGAAAGAAAGAAAGGACGCATCCTCTCGTGTCGTCTAACTGTTTCCAACCATTAATTATCTAATTTATATGAAATGTCGACGAAAACAAAAAGGACGAATGCAGTTGAAACAGATGAAATACAATAGATAAAGAAAACAAAAGCCCCTACCTAAACAGTCACAATGAAAAATGTCAAAATTCGGTCGAATCACTGCGCCTTTCGCTTATCTCCCGATACGATCGCATATGCCGGGAATGTGCTCCAGTCGCATGCGTATAAATATCTGTGTGTGTATTTGGGTCAAAGTACACAGCCTTGCGGAACACCGAATAACAATAATATTAATATATTTTGATCTATTTAATTTTAATTAAGTTTTATTTTGAAATGTCAAAAAATTGATCGACTTTTACACAAAGAATTAGATTACAAGCTTTACCTGAAGTTTTCATTCTGATTTTGTGAACATTAATGCCTGTCTTGAAGAATAATATGTGTTTGAATATTTTCCACATACAAATTTACCCATTTTTTATCGCTATCAACTATCTATATTAGTACAGAATTCACTTGTTAGTTACGTTCGTTTAGGTGTGTGTGCGTGCGTGTGTGTCAAACGACATCAAGTTGTGGTATTCGACCAATAAAAAAAAAAGGGTGTGGGTCTCGGGACCCCCGACAGATGTGAAACATCAAAGAAAACGTTATTGAACTCGGTGGTATTCTCTATGTAGTAGTATATATTTTTTCAAAAGCAGCAACTAACTGTTATGCTGACGTAATTCTATATACTGCACTGTAACACACGCGGTTGCCCGAGCGGGCAGAAGCCGAGAGAGAGTGCCGCAGTGGTGGGGAGAACAGCAGCGAAGGAGCGGACCAAACATTTCGTTGCATATTTCCCCTCACGTGGCTGTTCACTGCCCGACATAAGATGTTTCACATCAAAAAAACCCTGATTGCAGGGCCTAGTCGCTTGTACATTTCAGTGCAAGATTTTATCTAAACTGACTGACAAACAAAAAACATGTGTGAAGTTGAAAAACTCGGGTCGCAGTGCCAAAACCCTGCCGACAATATAGTGTATTTGCTAATACTGGCATTGTGGCTTTATTATGTGAACTTAAGTTTGTTTTTGGACAAAATAAAAAATTTAACCTCTTAATACATCCCTTAAAATAATATTTTTTTTCTTAATTTCAATATTTTTATCAATGCAACCTCGGTACCAAACTAAATACACTCTTCAGTAAATAAAGCACTATCCGCAAACTAGTGTTTTCATAAAATTTGTAAGTCCGGTCCTGTTGGGCCGATTTTATTAAAATTTTAGCAGTACATTTTAATCGTTACTAAAGGGTTAAATTTCATTTTTGAAACGATTCTGACAAATTTTTCGGTATTTTTGGGCCCAAAAACTTTTTGGAACCCCTAAATACAACCCTGAAAATGGTCCGATCGGGCCCATTTTAAATAGGCTTCTTGCGGTGATGGGTTCCAATGTGTGTACCAAATTTCGTTTCAATCGATTAAGTCTGTCGAGAGTTATCGTGTACACACACACACACACACACACACACACACACACACACACACACACACACACACACACACACACACACACACACACACACACACACACACACACACACACACACAAAAAAATATACATATACATATATATATATATATATATATATATATAAACATTTTTAAAAATGGTGGCAAACTGTTCAGGAGGCTATGAAACGTCGAGAAATTTTGGTCCGACCCCTAGGTCCCGCCATCCGACCGACGCCAATAGTGTATGTGCCATAATATGGCAAATACACTAATAAAAGCTTGTAAAAACAAAGTATTCTCCGGGCTGAAAACAATTTCGGCCGTTTTTTGGCCAAAACCGAACCTTCGGCTGGACACTACAATCGGTAAATTCGCCCCTGCTGATGCCTTAATCATAATATTTATCCGGTACGGTGAAATGCCAGTAGAGTAGCATTAACAAATACAGAGTGTCAAAAATGATGTAGAAAAAATCACCGGCAAGCCCGGTGAATTTGTCAGTCACCTAATCCTTGTAAGTCAATGTAAAACCAGTGACCATTCGTCATGTCCGTGTCGCAGGGTGTCCAATAGAATAGAATATATATTTACTTTAAAAAATACACGAAGTGTACAGGAAAACGTCAAATTATAAAAATCTGGACGAATTATCGTCAAGTCGACTACCCGTTCCCATCAGCGAAATAGACTACAGAAGTAGGCGATCCTAATTTGAGCGCGAAATTTAAAGTGGAGTCGATTGATGTTCAAAAATGTATGGGGTTTAACGGAATATTCATTACTATTATCTTAAAACACATTTCTTAACAAAACAATGGCTTTCATAAAAATAATTAATAAATCCCGTCATTATTGGCTACAAAACTTTATTATTTCGTGTGAAATAATTTTTTATTTGAAATTAAAAATTTATGAAAAATGATTGTCCTAACTTGATTCAGCCAGTGACGTTTATTCTAACCTAACTTAACCTCGTTGACGTTTGTCGAGGTATAATTTAAGCAATTATAATTAGAAGTTGAATTTGTTCTTTCCATTTGGAGTTGAAAAAGTGTTCTGAAGTCGTCTGAGCTACGCTAGATCAAGGGAGGGCAAGCTAAAAGGATAAAAAAATGTTTTCATCAATTAGGTATTGGATATTTAGGTATTTATTTTAGCTTTTTCCTCAGTCAGAAATTTAAACTTTTTTCAGTCATAATTTTCATTAAACTGCAGTCAAGTACAAGACACCATCCCATAACAAATTGTTTTAATTATTAACGACGACATTTTTAAAAAACGAGGTTATGTCAGTAGAATGAATGAAATTTGACAGTTGTGTCGTGTCAATGAGTGAACTAAATCGCAGTGTTTTATTAAAATTAAAATCTCTTAAATAAATCTAAATCAAAAAACTTCAATCCATTAATATTTCTGTCCGTTTCTCAGAAATATGACGGATCTGAATTTGAGCTAAATTCTGGACAGCCCGGTCCGCAACAACCGCTGTAAAACAACAACCCCGCTGTGAATGACTCTCGCAGTATGTACCTAACTCTATTATACCTGCATTATTACGGTACAACACAGAACACTCGTCCTTTTACTGTTCGATATTTGTATAAGTCATCCCCTTGGATTTGAAGAATTGACGCTCTGTTTATAGTACGAGTTTAGGCAGTGGCGCACAGTCTCATCAGGGGCGCCTAGCGACAGGCTACGTACTAAAACAACCCCTGAAAATATTGAGAGATTACTCCGCGATCTCCGGAGATACGCTCTGTTGAAATATCTGAATTCTCTATATTATATTACATATAACTTTCTTTTCTTCTATTATGACGGTATACTAAGGTTATGTTGCATTTGTACCAAAATAAGTGTGAGTTTACCGTTTGATAGTTGATTGATAACAACGGTTCAATCGGTCCTAGGCGGCCTGGTTGTTAAGATTATAAAGCCCGCTTGGCGGCTGTTGTGACTTAAATTTGTATCTCCGTAAATACTAAACATATCGAAATGAAATAAACGCCATTGTGTTTCTGGCATTGATTTCTAACAGGAAAGTCATATCTTAATATTTTTACTTCCCACCTCTACTATGGTAGGGAGGTAGGTAATGGATTTAGTCCGAAAAAAATATTTCGAGATTTTAACAGATCTTCACGTTTTGAGACCCTAGCAATCGTTTAAGATCATTTTCTGACTGATGTCTGTCTGTATGTTAGTGTGTGTGTGTGTGTGTGGTCAATTTTTCGCCTTCGATATCGTAAAAACGGAACAACATACGACCATGCCGATTATTCTATTGTGTTTATCAGCCTTTAACTTAGATCTGATTAGATTTTGATTCAAATCGGTTCAGTGGATCCTGAGATATTAAAAAAAACGATCTCAATGTCACGTATTAACATAGGTAAAAAAAATATAAATGAATTCTAGATGTTATAATATGAAAAAAATGTAAATATTTTTTTTCTCTAAAATGTATAGTTTTCGAGAAAAAAATATTTTACTAAAAAAAGAAAATTGTACGTAAATCAAGGTAACCATGATTTTTGCTATATTACTAGCCATCAGTAGATCACCAAACAAAAAAGAGGGCCATGCTTTGTGTCAAAGAATAAAAAAAGAGTGTTTATTTTTTGCAAATATTTACTAGGTGGGAAGTATAGGACTGGTCATCAGTCGAATTTTTTACAGTCTCATTGGCTGGAATTTTGTTGTGTTGACCCCGCTTTACGAGCTAAGAACTAGTTAAACTTTAAAAAGTGGACTAGGGTGTAGTATTTTCTATTATTTCATGATTTTTTGTTCAATCTGTACCAACAGCATTATTAATGCCCAATAACTAACACAGAGTCGAAATCTGATCCACAAAACACCAATATAAGCTACGTCTCAACAAGAAAGAAAGAAAAGGTCCTTCTTTTCATCACATTGTATTTTTACGAGTCACGTCAAAAACTACAAACGGAACAAATAAATTCTACAATTTCATCACCACTCCCGGTTCCGTGCCGCCGTGCTCTACCGTATTTTATTATTTGCCTGTACATATAGTATATGACACGTACACTATTGGCGTTGGTCGGATTACGGGGCCTATAAGCGATCGGACCGTAATATCTCGACGTTTCTCATAAGTTTATATTAGTCCATCGTGATTATAATAAAATTAAGAAAAATCGCAGGATAGTAGACAAAATATTTGATTTATTTAATTAAGTTGGTGTTTTATAACTTGTTCACAAGACTTAAAGATAAGACGCCTATCTCACATCAATCTAATATTATTTATAAAATACCTTGTGAATGTAATAAGTGCTATGTGGGACAAACAAAACAGTTATTAAAAAATAGAATTTATCAGCACAAAATGGACTGTAGAAACATAAACTTATTAAGTGATAATAAGACGGCGTTGTCATCTCATCACTTCGACGCTGGGCATAAGTTTCTTTTCAATGAAGTTCAAATATTAGATAAAGAGTCAAATTGGAAGAAACGCAATATCAGTGAAATGTGTTTTATTAGAAAAAACAATTCAATCAATTATAGAACAGACACTCAAAATTTAAGTAGTCAGTACAATTATGTTATGAAATTATACTAACATTTGTATTATTATTATTATTTTCATAAATATTGTTATTTTTATGTACTTGAAAAAGTCTAAATATATAGACGAAACGTCGTACATTTAATTAAATAAATCAAATATTTTGTCCACTATCCTGCGATTTTTCTTAATTCTATGTTTCACATAAGTTTTAACAATTTGACACCATTTTTAAAGGGCTCAATTATTAAATTAATTAATTAATTGTAGATTATAGACCCGTCGATAACTCAGGTCATTATAGCGTCTTCAACACAACAAATATAATTCATTTGTCTATTAGAATCCGCCAGCCGGCATACACAAACCGATTGTTACGAGCTCGGGCCCCTGGGAGCTCTAATTCCCAAACATTGAAATGCAATTTGCGATAGCAACCACATTCCAATGTCCCCCCTGGGGGGTTAATTATTAAAGAAAATATGAATTGGTGTTAGGTCCTAATAACCTTAGCTGTTGGTGTTGTTAAAAAAACTTTCGAAAGACATATTCGATTTAAATGAAATTTGGGTGACATTGGATTCCATTTAAAATGGGTAGGTATACAATCGGACCATTCTTGGGTTATCTATATTTAAGTGTTAAAAAAATGTTTGGGACCCAATTTGTAGTGTTGCCAGTTTTTTTTTAGCCTGTAAGGTACAAATGCTCAATTGGGCAAAAAAAAGGGATTTAATTTTTTTACCCGGGACAAATAAAAAGTTAAATTATTTTTTGTGATTTTAATGAAGAATATGTAAGTTTTAACATGTTTTTGTTTGATTTTACATATTTAAAAAAATCAATGCAGTCGTAAGTAATAAGTATAGGTACTTGTCAGCTGTAGCGCGGTCGATTTCACAATAATAATCGAACAAGGCTGAAATACAGGACAGAGCCTGTCCCGGCGGGACATTTAAAATAATGCCTGAAATGCGGGACGTCCCGGGAAATACGGGACGTCTGGCAACACTAGACCCAAAACACCGAAAAAAATCTCGGAACTGTTTCAAATTTCAACCCTTTAGTGAACATTTACATTTAAAATTTTAACAAAATCAACCAGACAGGGACGGATTTGCAAAATTTTTTTTCTGTCCAAAAACAAAAAGTTCACTTGGGCTAAGATACATTTGAATACATCAATATTAACCAATACGCTATTTTGTCGGCAGGGTTTAGCACTACGACCGGTGTTTGTTAAATTGTATAGAGGTACTCCAGGTAAGAAATAAATTTCGAGTGCCGTCCATTTGCCATAATAATGAATGCACCACAAACAGACACTTTTTTGCTTTTGTGTGTTCAACAAAACTTAGCAAACACTAGATCTGTTTTCTTAGTAATTTGCTCATTTTTTTAATACCCTCGCTTTATTAACATTCTTCGGAGTTGCTATGGGCTACATGTTTCGTCAAACAGTCGTGGTATTCGATGCATAATAAGCTGCACTAGACAGGGTGTTTAAAAATGACACCGAAAAACTTCGGGAGGTGAATATTCCGTTGTTGGTTTTAAGAAAAAAAGCCACCAAAAAGAGGAAAATAATGAAATTTTGAGGTCTGTGCCAATTTAATAAAATATGAAGTCGGTTAAAAAGTATAGTGCCTATATAGTGATTACTGATTAATATCGTTGTTTTTAACCGACTTTGTTTTTTATTTCAATTTGATTAAATTTTGCTTAACAATTTTTTTTACCAAATTTGGTATGATGGTACCTTAGGGTATACTAATAAATGTTAGCCTTGGAACCATCTGAGATTTCTAAAAGACAACTTTTGGCGGCCGAAAAACAACGAAATTTTACCACCTTTATTATTTTTTTCGAAATATCTCAGAAACGGTCGACTTAAGCAATTCTTTCACTATGTAATGTTTTAAAGAGGATTACATTTCCTACAATTTTCATTTCCACAACTTTTCTGTGGTACTAATGGTAAGCGCGCTGCAGCTTCTTGAAAATCACGCACTTTTTGTAACCTTGGAAACCAATTGTTATAATGTTAAGTCCTTTTCAATAGCTTTATTTATTGTGTCCTTCATCGAATTTTAAATTGAAAATAACTGTGTCCATAAAGCAAGAAACGCCCTAAACCGCGCTTTTTGTCCCATTTCGATATCTTTAAAAATCGAGAAGCTATAGACAGTCAAAGTTGAAATCATCACAGAGTTTTACGTGTTCTTTTTAACACGCGTTTCGAGTACCTTCCATACCGAATAAAAAATAATCCGTCTAGGAATCCATAGCGATGTTTTTTTTTTTGGTCCTATCTCGATAAATTAAAAAAATATTCAACTTATAAGCATTTAAGTTTACTTCAAAATCAGTTTTTTTCTTCTATTTGGCAATTTTTCATTTAATTCAATTGAACTTAAATGCTTATGATTTAAAAATGTCTGAAGTTATGGAGATAGGACAACAAACATCGTATAGGGCATTATATTTCCTATGGATTTTATTTAAATGCACTAAAAAGGAAAAAATATTTTTTAATAATTTAGGTTCATAATTATAAAAGCGTGGGTCGTGAACTCTATGATAGTTTATTAGTCACGACCAACGCTTTTATAATTATGAACCTAAATTATTAAAAATTATTTTTTCCTTTTTAGTGCATTTAAATAAAAGCTTGTCTCAAAAAAGTTTTTCTTACCAATATTTTACTTAAATTCCTGCGCTTGTAATTAAGAGAAATGATCTAAAAATGAACAGATTGTTTGCATTATTTGTTTACGAATGAAAAATAATATTACTGTACAAAATTATCAAAATATTCTGGCATGTGTGGGACGACCCTATTCTGTCAACTGGACACTGAAATGAATTCATCCCTTAAAATCAGACAGTCAACGAAGCGTCAAAATATTCAATCACAACTATTGCTGCTGCAGTTGTTCATAAAACGGCAACGAGAGAGATTTATATGACGTCACAGGAGAACAATAACAACAATAAATATTATATAAAAATCCAATTACAGTATTATAGAATTACAACAGATTACATTATTCTACAAAACCGATATTCGTGCATACATATTTATTATAAAACATTGCTTGACTTCGTATTTATATCGTAATACAGTAGTGGCAAATATTTTATGTATTTTCTATAGAATTATCGCTAGGCACTTAGTAGAACATGATTGAATAAAAATTAATAAACAAACACTTGAAAAATTCTACACATTTATTCATCTCAACGATCGTTTCGGGTTCCTAACCCATCTTCAGGAGTTTAAACTAAACTCCTGAAGATGTGTTGGAACCCGAAACGATCGTCGAGATAAATAAATGTGTAGAATTTTTCAAGTGTTTGTTTATTAATTTTTAATATTTTATGTGTTATTTTTACTCGACTACAGGCAGGGCTGGATCTACAATGGGGCAACCGGAGCATTGCCCCGGGGCCCCGACTCGAGGAGGCCACTTGGCAAGGGATGAAACGGAAAAATTATTTAACCCAATCTAAAAATTTTGCAAAAATAGTTGAAAAAAGTCCCTAAAAAAATATTCACTAAATAATGATCAAAACGCATTAATCAATAACACGCCAAACGAATTTTCCTCAATTAAGATTTTAACGAATTGTTTGTAACGAATACAATATAAATATAATTATTGACAAAATACTGTGATTCTTACCCTTCATCTATTCTATATTAATATCACAAGTAATTTATAAATGAGGCCCCCAAATTTTGTTTTGCCCTGGGGCCTCTTCAGCTCAAGATCCGACCCTGACTATGGGCTACGGCATACCCAACGAGGGAAATGTTTTTCGCGAAAATATTTTTTTATATGCAAAATTAATTTTGTTTATTGTTTTAGATACTCCCTAAAACTATTATTTGAAGATATTTTGCCTAAAATAATTAGGGAAGCAGGAAATTACGAAAGTTTAATCGAAAGGCGCGGTTACCATCCTGTTTTTACAAACGCTCCGACCATGCTTATTGGAATTTTGTGTTTTGTGATGGCATATCTGAACATTTAGTCAATTGAAATGTTACATTAGGTTTGCATTTTAGGTAGGACAAGGTTTTCTTCGTTGCAAAGAAGGAGGCGGTGTAAGTTTAAAATTGAGTTTTCGGGATCGGCAGCCACCCCATTTGGCCGCGATCTTGAAAAAGGGGTGCTAACAGGTTTTGCACTGTATCTCCATAATGGTACATCTTACAGAAAATTTGTAGAGAGGTTTTTTGTTTAGAATCGAATTCTCTATAACTTTACTAGAGACACTTTTTGTCGTAAATTAAATAATTAAAAAGATATGCCTTATAAAAGATAGATTTTTTTGTTTTTGTTAAAAATTTTTATGCGCTATAATTTTAACAGAAAAACAAAAAAAATTATATCTTCTATAAGGCATATCTTTTTAATTATTAAATTTACGACAAAATGTGTCTCTAGTAAAGTTGTAGAGAATTTGATTCTAAACAAAAAAACATCTCAACAAATTTTCTGTAAGATGTACCGTTACGGAGATACAGTGCAAAACCTGTTATCACCCCTTTTCCAAAATAGCGGCCAAATGGGGGAGGCCGCCAACACCGAAAAATCACTTTTAAACTTACGCCAACCCCCCCCCCCCTACGCAAGGAAAAAAACCTTGTCCTACCCAAAATGCAAGGTTAGCCTAAAAAAATGTAACATTTCAATGGACTAATTGATCGTTAGGCAGATCTGCTCAGTAAGTAACGTCAACAGATTTAGCATACGCGTGAGTGTGACGTCTCTGCCATTAATTTCCGCGAATTAAGAAGTTTCACTTCAAAAAAAAAGGGCGTGGGTCTCGGGACCCCCGACAGATGTGAAACATCAAAGAAAACGTTATTGAACTCGGTGGTATTCTCTATGTAGTAGTATATATTTTTTCAAAAGCAGCAACTAACTGTTATGCTGACGTAATCCTTTATACTGCACTGTAACACACGCGGTTGCCCGAGCGCGCGGAAGCTGAGAGAGAGAGAGAGTGCCACAGTGGTGGGGAGAATAGCAGAGAAGGAGCGGACCAAACAGTTCGTTGCATATTTTCCCTCACGCGGCTGTTCACAGCCCGACATAAGATGTTTCACATCAAAAACAGGGTTGCAAGTCGACTTTAGTCGAAGGCGCTCATCTATATGTCCGACGCTGTAACGACACGGCACAAAATGCATATGTGACGTTTATCCCGAACAAAGAGATATCCCACATCACATATTCCCCGCTGTATATTATTATACTCTGTTATGTTGGTAGTAGTTATGCAGCCATAAAGAACACATCAATGGCTATAGTATATCGATACATATAAATATAATCGCAGCTTTCAATAGATTTCACTAAATTTAATATTTATATCAGACATAACCTCAAACGGCGTGCTCGCACACTATGACGTGTTCAGAAGCGGAATATGGCATTTAAAGGTGTTATAAATTAAATAAAAACACACGGTTCTAATTTATTAAAATGAAACTTTTTTAGCCTCGATTTAATTTGTAGATTTCGATATCCTGAATGAAATGAGGAAAAATGCAAAATGTGATCGCAGCCGCCGGAGCCGCCATATTGAAAAAAAGGACGCAAAAAACAGTTTCTTTCAAATATCTCGCTTCGGGTGCGTCGTACGGCAAAAAATGTTACATGAAAATAAAATAGCATTAAATTTTCTACAAAATTTGTCTTCTACATTTTTCCTCTAAACTGAATAATTTCGGAGCAGCAGCTGAGCGAAGTCAAGTATTATTGAAACAATTATGATTTTTTGCAATTTACCAATTTAGTGCGACTTTTATGGCGCAGTATTTTTTGTTTACAAATTTGTTTTCATCGTTAAAAAAAATGTGAGCCGTCGTAAGACACCTAGCAGATGTGAAACATTTTCGTAGCTCTCAACTATCGCTATCAACTATCAATATTAGTATACAGAATTCACTAGTTATAGTTGTTATGTTCGTTTAGGTGTGTGTGTGTGTGTCAAACGACATCAAGATGGAGTAATCGACCAATTAGAATGGACCCTGACTGCAGGACTTAGTCGCTTATGCAGTGGACGGCAAGCTTTATGAATTTAAATTACAATAAATGTTTACTATGAATGCTCCGCAGTAATTTAAGACATTACACGGTTAGTGCAAATTCTAAGCGAATGAACGCGTCCGGAGAGGGTTAAGATGCCCTGAATAGATAATGGGAACGTTATTGGCCACTTATTACATAATCCTGCACAACTGTCTCTATACATCACCGTATCTGAGATATAGGATTCTAACATGGATATACGATATTTTTGTTAATATTTGCTCCCCGTTAATTGTTTTTGTTTAAGACTTATACACAAACAAAACTACAGTGTTCAATGCCTGTACAATCCCGATTTTGAGGCACCAGTCTCTTCGGAGGCGTGGGTTCGAATCCCACCGCTGCCACCATGTAGCGTATTGTGGTTCTTTAGAATTTTAATAATTTTAAATAGCTTTTATTATAAGTTTTATTGGTTAATTGATTACAGAGAACTGTCTGTCGTGCTTTTATATATTTATAGATAATATTATAGTTACATAATAATAAGTTAGTAGCGTAGTACGTTTACATGACAGAACGCAAACATGGTCACTCACAAAAAAGGAAATTAAAAAATTACAAGTCACACAAAGAGCGATGGAAAGAAGTATGCTCGGTCTAAAAATTTTGGATAAAGTTAAAAATAAAAAAATTCGTAATAAAACAAAAGTACGCGATGTGATCTATGTATGCAAAAAAGCTAAGTGGAAGTGGGTGGGTCATGTACATCGCTTTACGGATAATAGATGGTCGTACAGGGCAACAGTTTGGTATCCAATATTTAGTAAAAGGAAAGTTGGAAGACAAACTAAAAGATGGAGGGATGATCTTGCCAAATTCGCCGGACCCCTTTGGTCAAGGAAAACCAAGAATCGTTTCGAATGAAAGAAGTTGGAGGAGGCCTTTTCCCTGCAGTGGGAATGTTAAGGCTTATTATTATTAATTGTTTTTGTTATTTTTATTTTACGAACTAGTTCTAGATGTACTCAGTAATGATTTTGTAGACTTATTTTTATTTAAATCTCTTTAGAAATTAAAACAATTATATAACCACTGGACCACACTGTCCTCTTATCAAATGTTGATATGTGGGACGACCCTATTTACAAATAAGATTTCAGTTTAGAAATATATATTGTTACGGATCACCCTGTATATAAACGTCAGGCAAGAATTCTGAGAAGCGGTGTCTGCTTGCTGAACAACGAGTAACTATGCGAAGTTTCTAGAGAACGCGAGAAGCACTGGGCTTCAGCCACGCAGCGTATATAAACGAGTGAGTGAAGCGATCAGTCAATGGTGAGTCGTGCAATCAAGTGGATCAGTGAAATAAATAGTTCCGCGATATAAATACACCTGATAAAATAAATATTAGTATAGTCAATTGCACCTATATAATTAAGTGTTAATTACTGTTTAGTTATTGTTTACTTGTGTTGATTGTTAGAATTGACTTTTCGTTGTTGCATTTATTGTTATTGTATTTTTAATTATTGTAAATAAATATTTATTCCGCCAACTCAGAAAACAGTTTTGTAACAATATCACACGCGAAGCATTCGTATTATAATACCTACCTAATTATTTTAAGATCTCGCGTTGTAATATTTGATCGGAAATTAATTTCCACAATACACAGTCGTATTTCTGGAGATGAAATCAAAACGCAGAAATTGGCGTTCGAAGGAGAAACCAAGGTATCATTAAAGAGAGCATAATATTGTTATTATTAGAAAATTTATATAACAAAAGTCGTACTATCACGTCAAACGACGATGTTTAATTTCCTTTTGTTATTTCTGTTGTTGAGAAAAGAATATCAGCGCACAACTATTTTTATTCTGTACCAAAAGTTTCAGATAATAAATATTAGTAAAAAAAACTTTTTAGAGACAAACTTTTATCATAGAGTTCACGACCCACGCTTTTATTAATTATGAACCTAAATTATTAAAAATTATTTTATTTCTAAAAACGATTTATTCATGTATTATCATCGGAAATACATATGTGTACAAAATTTCAAATCGATCGGATATGTGGAAGTCGTTCAAAATTGACTTGCAAGTTTTGACCTAAACAAACAAACTATAACATAAATTAATTTAAATTATAACATACCTACATTGCAAGTTAAATAAAAGATTGTAAAAATATCGAGAATATATTTTATTTTGATAAATTTCTCGTGTAACGCATAACGGACAAAAAGTCTCAATTAACTTTTTTTTATTTAAATCGGTTGAGTAGAGACAACTGGCAAAATGTCGAAAGGAAACGGCTTGTGTTTTAAATAATCTCTACATAGTATAAAATGAAGTCGCTTTCCGCGTCTGTCTGTCTGTCTGTATAACCGCTAACTCCTAAACCACGCAACGGATTTTGATGCGGTTTTCACCATCGATAATTTTTCACGGAAGGTTTATATATAAGTATAACGAACGAGCGAATTAATTAATTAATTGTAGATTTTAGACGCGTCGACAACTCAGATCATTAGCGTCTTCAACACAACAAATAATCCACTTGTGTATTAGAATCCGCCAACCGGCATACACAAACCGACTGGTACGAGCTGGGGTTCCCGGAGAGCGCTAATTCCCAAAGAACATTGGAATGCAATTTGCGATAGCAACCACATTCCAATGTCCCCCCTGGGGGGGGGGGGGCGAACGAGCGAAGCGAGTGAGTAATGTAATTATAATATTCAAGCGAACGAGCGAAGCGAGTGAGTAATGCATTGCACCCGGGCTTTCTTAGCATCCGGGTGAAGCCGGACAGGGCCGCTAGTATAATATAATAGATTATTTTATTCAGTTCCCTCTTGCATTTCCCCTGATACTATTTGCTTAGAACGATAGGTATTAAGAAACGAACGTTGGTGCCACCTACCTTGTAACTATTGTCGAACATGCCGTGCACGCGTCTCGCGGGCGTCGGGGCGCCCTCTCTGTGATGTAACAATTGTGCTGAGAGTGCAGCCGTTTGCTGTGGAAAAAAGAAAGGATCCGTGTTAACACAGTATATAAAAAGTCATACGTATTATACGGGGCCGGTGTCAATTCGACGCGGCGTTTTTCTTTATTTTCATACAATGTGGAAACTCGTTGCTAGGAAAATCTCAATGATCAGTCCGAACAGTGGCGTAGGTAACTTTTCAATGGGTAAACATCTTTACGGGCATTCCCTCCAAAGAAAAACCAACATATTACCGACTGGAGTGGTGTGGGACTCGAGACTCTTATCAGCACGGACGGATATACATAGGGACTAATAGGGCTTAAGCCCTGGGTCCCCAAGTGTAAAGGACCCACAAATGTCAAGGGCTGAGAAAAATTTAATTATCATAAATTTTTAATAGAGTAAAGTACCCTAATATCGGATGTGTCCATATTTTTTTAACTCATTACATAAAATTAAATTTCTTAGACATACAATACACAATATAGTGTCGTTAACAACATCCAAAAATATGGAAAGTTTTAAGGGAACAAAAATGAACAAAAAATTCAAATTTATATAAAGTCTCATTTTTCTGTCATACATACCAAAATGTAGTCCTAATGTCGGATAGTATATCCGATATTAGGAAAATGTTTTTTATAAGGTTTAAAATATTTTTACAAGCTTTCATAATTTTGTTATGCTTTAATATTATCAATATTGATTTAAATCCGTAACAGAAATGATCATTTCATAATAACACCAACAAATTTCCTAATATCGGATACCTGATATTACGACGTCATTACTGTCCGATATTGCGCAATTAATTTATTTCTAGGTTAAGAACTGAAATATAACACTGATAAGGTAATTTTAAAAAATTGATTAGTAGTAATCAAACTACATTTTAGCCACTAGTTGCATAAATTACTATAATAGGGTAGTAGTTTTTTTTGTGTTGTATTAATAGATCAGTAAATTATGAACAAAGTGACACCTAAATCGCTTCATTCTGATTTCAAATAAGCTCAAAAATAATTTTTGAAATATTTATGTTAGCCCCGCCCGCTAAAAATCTTTTGCTCTAGGCAAATATGGCGTCATAATTTTATGAAAGTTCGTTTATATTAGCTACAAATATTATTTAAAGACCCAGAAACAGAGTGTTGAAAACTACCGTTTTATACCTATGTCAACACTACACTATTTTTCGAAAGATCTCTGTGTGTGTGTGTATGTATGTGTGTGTGTGTGTGTACGTATGTACGTACGTACGTATGTGTCCATTTCTTTCTAAGACGAAATCTCGAGAATGAAAAATGATATCGACTAAGTTAGGGTGCCAATCGACGTGTATTAACGTAAATATGATCTGAAAGAATTTTTTTCAAAATCGGTTCAGCCGTTCTTTTTTCTTAACTCCAAAAAAGTAGATTTTACACAATATCTGGCGAATAAAAAATTATATCGACTTCGTAAGGGTGTCAATCGAGGCGTGTTAACGTCATTTTGATCCGACATAAATTTTATAAAAATCGGTTCAGGCGTTTTTTTTTTTAATTATTGTTAAAAATAAATAATAATTATGTTTTAATGATAAAAATGATTTTTCTTCTGTGTAATATCTAATTTAATTATTATTATTAAATATTTATCAAACTGGGAAGTTCGTCGTGCGGACCTCAAGGATCGCACTTTAGTCCTAATAAACGACCCACCTCACGGCTTGTTATTACATTATACGTCTTCGGTTGTAGGCACGTTCAAAAGTCTACATATAGTCTAAACTCTAAGGTCACAAAGGTGAGTCGCAACACAGAGAGTCGCGCGCGCGCTCTCTTCCAGAGGTTTGTCCTCTTCGTGTACACGTACGGGATCTCAGGCAGCTGCCCTCTCCGCGCTCGTCTGCTGTGCGGGTGGGGTGGCGGTTATCACGCGCTTCCGGTCGGCCGGAGCGCGGCGCGCACCGTGTTGGGGGCGGCGAGATGTCCGCCTCCGACACACGCCCATACCAGTCGACCGCCGACGCCGGCACGCATGCCTATATGCAAACGTCGCGACGTCACAGACGCTGGCACGTGTGCAAATAATAATAACAGCTGCAACCCGCGATATCGAAAAATATACGCGGCATCGATACAATTATCGATGACAAAGAACGCGCCGAGATTTATGATCCGGATTCGTTTGATCTGTATTCCAGTAAGTTTTTTTAAATTATCTTAACTTTCTTTGTCATACTCATACAGGTTTCGTTGTTTTGACGTAGGACTAGGTACCGAGTGTTGAACATGTTTTACACGTTAAATTAATATAGCTCTATTAGTTTTAAAAATACAGTTATTTTGTTTATTACTTATAGACCGAGAGCTAGTGTCAATTTTTTGATGTTATTTATTCAAGGCCTTATTTTGGTGAAGATGTTGAGGGAGGCATATTAAAGTGTCCTGAGTAAGAAATTTTGCTAGATAGCGGTATGGGAGGAATGCAGACCACCCCTAACATGAAACAAAAAAAATAGCCACAATTATTTTTGCTTCAAGGCTGAACTTGTTTGTATAGCTTGTCGGTGACCCAATAATGCCATTATAATATTTGCAGATCGATTGGTCAGTATTAAAGGGGTGGCAGATCACCCTAAACGTGTCATGTACCCGATGAAATTTATATTATTAATTCAAGGTACAAAATTTAATATGTTGTTACGGCGACTGTTTTAAGCATATATTTCAATTTGCAGAACAAAATGTCAGTATTAACCCTCTCTATTAGAGGGAAACTTGCTCGCCTAGGTGTTTATATCGTTTATATCGTTCTGCAAGGGGATTAATACCGACATTTTGTTCTGCAAACTGAAATATATGCTTAAAACAGTCGCCGTAACAACATATTAAAATTTGAACCTTGAACTAATAATATAAATTTTATCGGGTACATAACACGTTTAGTGTGATCTTCCACCCCTTTAATACTGACCAATCGATCTGCAAATATTATAATGGCATTATTGGGTCACCGACAACCTATATAAACAATTTCAGCCTTGAAGCAATAATAATGTGACCATTTTTTTGTTACATTTTGGGGGCGCTCTGCATCCCCCATACCGCTATCTAGCAAAATCCCTTACTTAGAGCAATTTAATATGCCTCCCTCAACATCTTCATAAAAATAAGGCCTTGAATAAATAACACCAAAAAATTGTCACTAGCTCTCGGTCCATTACGAGCATCTGATTTTATAAGATAAATAAAAGTGGATGTATTTATTTCCATGACAACGAATACAATTATTATATTGTGTTCATTTGCCTGTACCCGAACCCGCGATACAGACTTATCCATTTTGTTCAAGAACGTTTGGTTTTTTTCATTTTTTGAGATACTACATCGTTGCTGTAATAATATTAATGTCAAAATAGCCATTTGCGTTGACTCGACCAACCAAAGAAACATCGTTTTTCGTCATAAAGAACGCCTGTCACTGAATCTGATGCTGTAAGCTTCATTGCATAATTATTTTAATATCGAAAAGTTTTTTTAAAAATTGATTAACCCGATTCCTCGATAATGCAGACACCGAGGTGTCCATCGGCTAATTAACTCAAGCCGAGTTGATTGGTGTCAGTTATTATTAATTGTAACACATAATATACCTAGTTAAATTGACGAGTGCATAGAAAATACAGGCTGTCCTAAACAAAATATATTTAAACTAAAGAATTGTATCTTTGTTACGGCTAGGAGCCAAAGTACGACTACACCTATAGTACGGTCCGGAAATAAATACGTAGCTTTAAGAATAAATATATTTACCTGAACGGGAGCACACTTCATTATTACATCTGATGGTTGATTTCTTATTTTGACCGAATATGAAAATATATCTAATAGGTTAACTCCCGCTGATAAACACAATCGACACATTGGAGTTAAGCCGTCACCTTTAACCGATATTTCTTTCATAAATTTTAATTTTTCTCAGAATATTGTAGCGCAGTCGATCAAAATGCACCAACTTATATGGTTATTGGTTTTAAGCCCTCAAGCTAGGGTTGCTATATCAATAAATTATAATTTAAAAAAACTAAAAAACACGCTTTAATTAATGGTAAACTGAACTAAAAAGTAAAAAATAATTTTTATTGTAAAAAAGCGTGGGGTGCTCGATATCAGTTGTTCTAAAGTATGAAAATATGGTACAAAGCAACCCACGCTTTTTTACAATAAAAATTATTTTCTACTTTTTAGTTCACTTTACCATTAAAGCGTGTTTTTTAGTTTTTTAAATTATAATTTATTTTTGCTTTTAAGTCCTGGAGATCCTGGTCAAGATAATGGGACAAACTTATTGAATTATTGTATTGTCATCAGTCCTTGATAAATGTGCAAAGTTTCAATTCAATCTGAAGTTTTGAAGTGGGTGAAAATCGCGTTCAAAAAATGCGCTACATACATGAGGCGATGGTTGAAAAATGGATTAATAGCCCGGTCAATAAAGGTTTTATATCGCAAATAATTCCCATAAAGCTGGATTTTCACAGATGGTAGAACACCTTTAGTCATGTATTTTTACAAAAGTCCCCGGTTATCCCCCTTGTGCTTCCCCCGCCACCCCGTCTTGAATATAATTTTGCAAGCCTTTCGGAAGCCTTTTCGAAATATCTCAGAAACTGTCGACTTAGCGATTCTTTCATTATGTAATGTTTTAAATACGATATAATTCCTACAATTTCCCACAACTTTTCTGTGGTACTAGTGGTAAGCGCGCGACAGCTTCTTGAAAATCACGCGCTTTTTATAGCCTTGGAAACCAATTGTTAAAATGTAATATCCTTTTCAATAGCTTTATTTATTGTCATAATTTCTCACAGATAACCTGCATTTTGATTTTCTTTTCAAAGAAATACTAAATTAAGTTATTTTTAACTTCCCGCTAACAAAATTGAAAATTTTCAAAAATAGGAAAGTTATTGATTTCACCCCGATTTTCGAAAATCGAGTTTTCATTAGATCTCGACGTTTTGTGATCCTAGGAAGCTATTCTGACTATTTTTACGATGATGTCAGTATGTCTGTCTGTTTGTGTGTGCGTGTGTGTGTGTAAACCTTTCATAACTTTTGAATGGCTTGACCGATCGAATCGCGATTCTCGGCATTCGAAAGGGTTCCACTGAACTTAGACTTCCTGAAAATTGGAACCGATTCGGCCCAATAAATTTTGAGAAATTCCAAAAAAACCGAAAAAAAAGTTGTTAAAACGATGTTTTTTCAAAATAACTTCTAGAATATTGTACCGATTAATTTCATAATCTAATCAGCTCTTCTCCTCAGAAAACTGCGTCGAATGCCGCTTAGCGGATCAAAATCGGTTAATCTGTTCGAGAGATATCGTAGTCAACAGATTTCGAAAAAAGTGTTTTACTTCGAGATTTCTCATTTTGATTTTGTACCTCTTACAACATTTTTAGAGCTTAAAAAACTGCGTCGAATGCTGTTTTAAACTCAGAATCGAACAACGCGTTCAAAAGTTATAGCTTTTCAAAAATTAAAATAGTGTTGTTATCAGCAATTTTCAGATTTTTATTATCAAATGCTTCGAACTCAAAGCGTTTGAAAATGGCGGGAAGTTCCAGGGATGGCCTGCAGGGTCAACCGATTTACAGATCTTTTTATATTTGTTCTGCCTCCGATTTGAATAATTTCGACGCCCTTTTTTTGAGCTCAAAGAGCTCAAAAATCTACTGTTGGGTATATCGTGCTTGTCTGTAAGAACTAATGTTGGTTTCATGTACCTATGTATTTTATGTATGTATTTTATTTTTGTCTATGCATATTTTATTAAATCTATGTATTAATTGGTCAGAAAGGCAGACCAGTTTGTAAAGACTGATTTCTGACCATTTGCGATAAGCAATAAAGGATTATTATTATTATTATTATATTATCAAGTTCTGTCTTACAAAGAAAACCGTATCAAAATCGGCTGACCCATTCAAAGCTATGATGCCACAGACAGACAGACATACTGAAACACATAAACATAGAAACATACTACCCAAACACATAACACCTTTTTTGTGTATCGGGGATTGAAAATCTACAAAATCGGGCAAAAAACTTCACGAATGTAACTTCAACAACCGACCGACCCATTTGCGACGACGCGATACAATAATATTCCTCGGACACTCCGTATATATGCATTGTGTCAGAACTGAGGGATGCGACACACGACGACATTGTGGGGGCGACCGTTCGAAGAGGGCGGATGGGGGTTCGGGGCACTAGAGGGTGGCGTGTTGACGACGTCGCGCGCGTTCAATGGGTGCGTCCAAGTGTGAATATACATCTCAATCTGATAATTGCGGTTCGGGCCATTTCTTTGGTCGCCGCTATAATATGACGCCGTACCTATACCTACACACACACACACACACATAACGTGCCACATGTACAAAGGCAGTCACTGCATATGAATCAGTGGCGGTCAGCTTTGTTTCGCTGTGGGAGACGGTTAGTTTCGCTTTTACGCTAACATTTTTTGCGCTACACTGAGAAAATTCCGCCAGAGTAAAGCTCGATTTATATTATCCGGTCAGACACGGCGCGGGAACGTAGCGTTTCCGGCAAGACAAACATTTTTACATGCATTTCAAATACGAGTATTGATACGTGTCTGAACGGACGGGATCCGCTAAGTATAAATATTCGTATACACCATAACCATATGCAATGTAAATACCAATACTTACCACAAGATAATTCACAAACTATATTGTAATCACATGTAACATACCTACACTAATTATGTAATACCAATCTATGTATAGCGATAATGGCCACAGAAGCCAAGTCGCACAGTATTTTTTTTTCGTTTTCAAATAAAAAAGAAAAAAATAAATATTCGTATTGGAAATGCATGTATAAATGTTTGTTTTGCCGGAAACGCTACTTTCCCGCGCCGTGTCTGATTGGATAATATAAATCGACCTTTAATTGGCGAAAGGTCGCGAAAGTGACACAAATATTCAGTGTCAGCCAGAGCTAGGCCGTGCTGAGAACTTAGTGCTAGCAATAATGCTTTAAACACTTTGTAAAACAGATGCTGCTTAGAGCACTTGCATAAAATTCAAGACTTGCTACTTATTAATAAGCACACAGCATTGTAAATTGCTTAATTGTCATTCAACAATCTTATTAAGCATTAGGAATGCTTAACAAGCGTTTTAAATACATAATAATCATAATAATTAAATATGATTGTGATCTTCCTTGGCAAGAAATTGAAATTTTATTTTTATAAATAAAATAAATAATTTATAAATAAAATAAATAAAGGAAAATCACAAATTTCACATCAAAAATTGGGAAACCGAGCGGCAGTCGCGCAGGAAACGCGGCACCACTGTCCGTCTTGCAGAACAATCCCTGCAGTGCCCATGTGCATAGAGCAATGTATGTGCGGGAGTCATATCGTGCGAAAAGGGGGCGAAGCCTCGACATACTATCACATACATTGCGCAACCAAATTATATTCTTGCTTGCTTTTCAAACTGGACACGTTGACTTTTTTTATTACATTGTTCGCATTTTTTTTTTTTGTTGGCGTCGTATCGGAAAAGTCACAATTTTGTGACGCCTAAAATAATGGACATATAAATAAATATTCACGCGATTTAAAACGTAAGTTAAAATGCCTGTAACTTTTTATTTTTATAAGCCTTTGTTCAACTTCACAAAATTGTTTGTTATCATAGTACAGGTAAAATAAGATCAGAAATTCCTTCACTCATGAAATTTTGGTTATAAGTCCCTTTTTACATAGGAATGAAGAATCCCAAAGAGTTCATAAAAATGCAAGACGGTAAACGTGTTTTTTTTTGGGTGGCAGGGATCCAAATTATATTTGCATCATTTTGTCAAGTGTGGAGTGTTGATAAAAGTTGATGAAAGCTGAAAATCTTTGAAACGGCTGAACCGATTTCAATCAAAAATGGCTAAGAACCATCTCGCAAATACCATCTTTTAAACAAACAAAACCGCCTTTAAATCAGTTGATCCGTTTGGGAGCTACGATGTCACATACAGACACACAGATACACACGTTAAACTTATAACACCCCTTTTTTTGTCGGGAGGTTAAAAATTAATTTTTATTTAAATATAACTTTTTAATTATTAAGTAAAAAGTTAAATAAAAACAGTTTTGCTATAAAACTTGTATGTGATCTTTCCATTTAAGTAAAAAAAAGGGTGTGGGTCTTGGGACCCCCGACAGATGTGAAACATCAAAGAAAACGTTATTGAACTCGATGGTATTCTCTATGTAGTAATAATAATAATTTTATTTGGCTATACGTAAATAAAAAATTACAATGCCATTGTCAATAGTAGTATATATTTTTTCAAAAGCAGCAACTAACTGTTATGCTGACGTAATCCTATCTACTGCACTGTAACACCGCGTGTGTTACAGTGCACGCCTGAGCCAAGAGAGAGAGAGAGAGAGTGCCGCAGTGGTGGGGAGAACAGCAGCGAAGGAGCGGACCAAACATTTCGTTGCATATTTCCCCTCACGCGGCTGTTCACAGCCCGACATACAGGGCCGGATCTATATAAGGGCTTTTCGGGCTGAAGCCAGGGCCCCGTGGGTATAAAGGGCCCCCAGCCCCCATTGAAGACAATGGACACCCTAGTAGAAATAAAATCTAGTTTCTGTCTAATAACTGGCTAGTTTGACTAGACTTAAGCCAGGCGCTGGCCAGTATAATAATAATAATAAAGAAACTTTATTGTTTGCAGAACAGAGCGTCTGCATAATTACGTCAACAAACATTTAAAATTTACAATGGTTATATAAAAGTATTAAAATAAATATTCATTTAGGTCATAGTGACATCTGCTTTCTAGGTGTGTTTTTATTGCACTTTTCGAGCCACTGTCTAGCAACTGGCCAGTTTGACTAGAATTCCAATGAAATGTGGCGGTAATTAAATAAATAAAACATTTCATTGTCCTCTTTTTTCCTATACTGTGTACCTAGAACATCATTATCGAAAACAGTTTTTTGACAAAATGGCAATTAGTTGATTAATTAGGCAGGCCTTCAAGTTGTATTAGCCCAGGGCCCCACAAACTCACGGTCCGCCTCTGCCGACATATTAAGATGTTTCATTTCAAAAAATCATTCAAAAACCCAATTTTCATTAAAAACTGTAGTTAAATGATCACAATTTAAGGTCATTGTCAACTCAGTTTTTCTCACAATGCAGAAATGTAACACAAAAATTCACATATCTTTGACTGTACTTTTGTTGAACAATGTACATACTATATAGGTACTATAACGCATGATCTATGTGTGTAAGATACTTATAATGTGTGCTGTGTATTATAGTAGAGTTTAGTTGACGACGTTTGTCATTATTTAGTGTCGCATTCACGCGTGACGAACCCCGACCAAACCTCCTCCTCCTCCTCGGGGCGCATAACCCGAAAGGAAAGGGGATTTACCGCTTATATCGCGGGCACACGACAAGGTGGAGCGAAAGTATCCGCTTCCGCATAAACAAACCTTTAACAAGAACGACTGCGTTTAGTGTAAAGCTTCGGACCGAACATTTTTAAAATTAAAGTAAGTATGTACTAATTATGATTTTTTTCCAAAAAAAAAAAAGGGTGTGGGTCTCGGGACCCCCGACAGATGTGAAACATCAAAGTAAACGTTATTGAACTCGATGGTATTCTCTATGTAGTAGTATATATTTTTTCAAAAACAGCAACTTACTGTTTATGCTGACGTAATCCTATATACTGCACTGTAACACACGCGGTTGCGGCGTTTGAGCACGCCTGAGCTAGAAACGCAAATAAATACACAGCGAAGTATCTATATTACATACCTAAACGTGTATACGTTTTTGCTTTACAGTACGTTCGTATTCTCTCTCTCTTCCTGTGCCCGAGCGCCCGGAAGCCGAGAGAGAGAGAGAGAGAGAGTGCCTCAGTGGTGGGGAGAACAGCAAAAACGATTATTAGCGGGCAGGGCTAACATAAATATTTCAAAAATTTATTTTGAGCTTATTTGAAATCAAAATGAAAGGCCTCATTTTGTTCAGAATTTATTGCTCTATTTATATACCACAAAAAAAATTTTTAGTCAAGTACCCTATTGATTGTTTAAAAATGTGTCGCTGTACAGTAATTGTCAACTCGCCCACCGAATCTGGAAGTTTCGGGTTAGTATCCCGACGGTGGCATATAGGTTTGAAAAATGAATTTTTTCAATGCTGTATCATAATGTTACGTCATTTTCGATGGGTGTTTCAAAACCTTAATGCAAACTTAAAGCAGTCATTTATTTATGTAAATTTTTATGTTGATGAGGCTAGATTTTTATGTCAACAATGTCACATCGAGCATTAATATTATTTAAAATAATATTTTAACGGATCACCCTGTAAATGAACGACAGGCAGCAGTTCCGAGAAAGCGGTGTCTGCTAGTAACCACGCGAAGATACGCGTACCTGCTAGATGTTCTCGAAAATACTAGAAGCGCTGTGTTTGGGCCGCGTAGCTCTATATAAGCAGGCAGCCGACGGGAATTAGGAGTCAGTCGTGAGACAGTGTCGATTTGAACATAAATACAGCATATAAATTGTTCGGTGTGATTAAAGTGCTTCACTTTGTTTAAGAATTACTGTTCGTTATTATTATCGACATTATTATTGACATACAGTTATTGTATTTGAATTGTTGTTATATTTTTAATTATTGTAAATAAAAATATATTCCGCCCACGTAGAAAACAGTTTTGTTACAATATTTATATAAATACGTTATTATTTAGGATTTGTATTCGTTTCAGACTTCAATACTTCAGTCCTCTGACTTTTGGTTGTATTTTCGGTCCACCCTATTGCAAAGCGCACGCACATAACAACGAGGTTAAAGGTACGGCGTAAGTGGCGACTCACAGCGTCGTTTTCTTTCAACTATAACATAGGAAACTCAGTGCTTTTGTTCTCATCAACTAACTTTAGTCAAAAACCACCGCAAGTCGATAGATTTGATATTTCCTGCACTTTTATTCGCTACGCAACATTCGAATTGAAAGGGATTTGGGAAGGGTCAAGCGCGGTGTAGCGATGGCGTTATTTACATGGTGTTTCTATGACTTCTCTATTACAAGCCCATAGTTCCCAGGTTATAATCTGAGAACTACTAAAGTATCAATTGAATTTATTGTAACAAAACTGTTTTCTACGTGGGCGGAATAAATTATTTATTTACAACAATTAAAAATGTAACAACAATTCAATAACAATCAAAGCAACAATTATATGTCAATTCTAACAGTCAAAACAATAGTAATTCTCAAACAAAGTGAGACACTTCAATAACACTGAACAATAACTATTTATATACTGTATTTATGTTCGCAAATTCAACTCGACACTCATTTACGACTGACTCAATTCCCGTCGGCTCCTTGCTTATATAGAGCTACGTGGCTTAAACACAGCGCTTCTAGTACTTTCCAGACGTCTAGCAGGTACTGGTATCTTCAATATCATTCCACGCCTCACCACTGTGACCTATTCTCGACGCTACTATTGTAGCCAGTGGCGTATCATCTTGGGGTTTGCTACAATATTATGAAAGGCATTATACAATGCGGGGTCGTGCTATATAATCCGGAACCTCTTGCATTCCGGCATGCCTGAATTTCCAGTTTCCTATTACCTACTCCTTCCTTCCTAATTACATGCAGATCTCATCTAATTGTAATTGTATTTTAAAGACCACCAACAGCTAAGGTTATTTGGGCCTAGCACCAATTCATATTTTCAATTCATTATTTTTTTTTTTTAATAATAAATTGAAAATCCAATTGACACTTTTACCAGCTCTCGGGCTAGAACTCGGGACTTGTAATAGAGGAACCATAGCAACGCCATGTAAACAACAGCGTCGCTACACTCTCGGCTATTCTCAAGCCCTCAGATCTCATCTAGATAACACGTTATAGGCATGCCTGATTATACTCAATGATCTAGTAGAAAAACCGCCGAACAGGTTTTTTTATTGGACTAAATAATATGTCTGATCCATATAGACTAAGATCCGGACGTAAATATACTAAACCCATTTGTGACAGGAAGAAATTTTCAGGGAAGGTAGTATTTATTGTGACAAAGAAAAAGCGCTAGGGTTGCCTAGTCAAATCCTGATGTCATGGCCGGGATAAGCCACTTCCGGTGCAAAATGTCAATATTTATATGTACATATTGGGCCAGCTCAAAACAGGAACGATTTTAAAAAATAACTAAAAATATTTTAACTTTTTCGCTACAAAAAGTGCAGCATGTGTGCTCTGGCCCTTAGGGGCCATCCATAAATTACGTCAAACAAATTTTATGATTTTCAACCCCCCCCCCCCGTCCTTGTCACAGATGGTCACATTTTTAAAGCCCCCTCCCCCTTGGTGTGACGTCACATATTTTTTAATTTTATAATTAGAAATAATTAAAATAATATCGAGTTAGTGATATTTTTTGTTTACATATAAATTTCGCGTTTTAATATTTTAAATTTAAATTTTAACATGTGACGTCACAAAGCTTATGACCCCGCTGGCCCTTGTCACACGATGTCACATTTTGTTGACTCCCTCCTCCCCTTAACGTGTGACGTAATTTATGGATGGCCCCTTATTCGTTGCGGCAACTAATAAAAAACAAAGCATGGACACTGAAAGAAATAACAAATCGTAAACAAACGCGACAAGTGGTGGCGGTCAGTCGGTTCGGCGACGTCTTGCGAAGGAGATAAAACCCACTAGATATTTAGTTATATTGCAAGGATGGCACGTCGATAGCAGCGCAAACTCGAGTGGTCGTTGTCTGCAGACCACTCTGTATAGACCGCTCTAACGTTATAACTAACAAGCCGTGAGGTGGATCGTTTATTAGGACTAAAGTGCGACCCTTGAGGTCCACACGACGAACTACCCAGTTTGATAAATATTTAATAATAATAATTTAACTAGATATTACACAGAAAAGTAATCATTTTAATCATTAAAACAAAATTATTTTTTATTTTTAACAATAATTAAAAAAAAAACGGCTGAACCGATTTTTATAAAATTTATGTCGGATCAAAATGACGTTAACACGCCTCGATTGACACCCTTACGAAGTCGATATAATTTTTTATTCGCGAGTTATTGTGTAAAATCTACTTTTTTGGAGTCTATTTGGTTAAGAAAAAAGAACGGATGAACCGATTTTGAAAAAATTTCTTTCAGATCATATTTACGTTAATACGCGTCGATTAGCACCCTAACGTAGTCGATATCATTTTTCATTCTCGAGATTTCGTCTTAGAAAGAAATGGACACATACGTACGTACACACACACATACCCACATACACAGTCATCTTTCTAAAAATAGTGTAGTGACCTTGAAACATAAAAATTTGTTATACATTTTGATTTCGATTTTCGGACCCATTACAATAACTTCCAATGGGAAGTTAAAAATCGAAAATTATAGCCGTGAAAAGTCAGAACCATAATAATTATTAGATAACAGCTTTTTGAGTCGGCTTCGCATGGGTAAATTTTGGTTTTGCAACGAAATAATCTGCAAGAGCAACACATTTCTCAGTGATCGCCTGCGGGATCCACGACCTAATTTTTTCGCACTGCTCGTCCCCTTTTTGCGTGGACGACACAGCGTACCCAGTTTTTAAAGCATTTAGCATAATATCAATCATAATTACCGATCATTTTCAAATTTTGTTGTTTTAGTTTCGCTATAACTCTTAAACCCCTAATACGATTATTTCAATGAAATTCTTAGAACTCCTCAACTCAAAGGATAGGCTACTTTATATCCGGCTTCCCTCGTCCTAAGGGATAATAAAAAATACATAACACAAATATATTATGTGGTTGTACAGAACCCTCGATGCGCGAGTCCGACTCGCACTTGAGCGGTTTTTTCACCACCCAGCATATTGTAGCAAATCCCAAGATGTTACGCCACTGCCTGCAATAGAAGCGTCTAGAAGGGAAGGTTACAGTGGCGAGGCGTGGAATGGTATCGAAGATACGAGTACCTGCTAGACGTCTGGAAAGTACTAGAACGCGCTATGTTTAAGCCACGTAGCTCTATATAAGCAGGGAGCCGACGAGAATTGCAGTCAGTCAGTCGTAAATCAGTGTCGAGTTGAATTGCGAACATAAATAGTTATTGTTCAGTGTTATTGAAGTGCTTCACTTTGTTTAAGAATCACTGTTCGTTATTATTATCGTGTTGATTGTTAGAATTGACATATAGTTGTTGCGTTTATTGTTATTGAATTGTTAATTATAATAAATAAATATTTATTCCGCCCACGTAGAAAACAGTTTTGTTACTATATTATTATGCATGTTAAAATAACAGATTTCACTACCAAAATAATGTAGGTAAAAGTTGAACGATATTATTCATATAATTTTTTCCTCGATACTCTGTCGACAGCGGCACAAAAGATACCATGCACAGATAGCGGCTGTGATGGGGGCCGCGGGACTTTTTTCGCGAGACACGCCGTTGCGGTGGCAAAGAGCGAGAGAGAGAGAGAGAGAGATTGGGGCCGAGCCCCGCGATGCGGCGGCGGCGAAAACAATGTTTATCGTCAGCATTACGCTTCATTAATTGCCAGACGGAGGTGTGGCGGGGTGAAGCGGCCCGTTTAAAAAACCTGCAACGCGCGTGCACCGACGTTCAACTGTCTCACTTCTACGACGACGTCACATGGGACGTTTCATTCGCAACACCTACAGCCTGCCTCGTCCATGACGTATCCTTTTGTAGACGCTCGACAACTCAGGTTCCGTAACGTCCTCCTTCTAGTACTTCTTCTCTCATTCGTTTTATTATTGAACTGAAAGTTTTGGAAATATTTTGGAACCTAGACATTTTGAAACGATGTGGAACCTCTTAGAACATTCTACAATACTTATGATTGGATCTAGAGTCTCTCTGAATGTCTATTTGTCGAGGAGAGGTCTATAAAATCTGGGAAGTCTTCAAAAGTTTTGGAACTATCGATTAAGAATACTAGTGTTGCCGTCTAGAAAAGACAAGACAAGACTTTCAAAGTCTTGTCTTATCTTGAAATATCAAGACTTCACTAAGTCTAAGTCTAGATTAAAAAACTCTTGTCTTGTCTAATATTAAGACTCTAGATTATTTTCAAGTGTCTAGATTAACCAAGTGGTTTACTTTAACTACTACTACTTAGTTTATCTAGACTCTTGAAAATTGTCTAAGCGTTTTGACAAGAATCTTGATCTAGAATCTAGATAAAGCAAGTCTTGTCTTGTCTTGTCTTGAAAATTCTAGACAAGACTTTTACAAGTCTTGTCTTGAAAATCTAGACAAGACAAGAGTCTAGAAAGTCTAGATCTAGACGGCAACTGCACTATTCGTTTTATTATTGAACTAAAAGTTTTGGAAATATTTTGGAATCTAGACATTTTGAAACGATATGGAACCTCTTAGAACATTCTGTTGTCTATGTCTATTGGTCGAGGAGAGGTCTATAAATCTGAGAAGTCTTCAAAAGTTTTGGAAGTATCGATTAAGAATACACAAATTTGTAAATCATGTACCATAGCTAGACATAAGCTGTGGCCAGACTCGTAGACTGTAGTCAGCCTGGTCCAATAGTCATTCGTAAATATTTGCTTCCAATTTTTCCTTCCCCTGGTGCAATGAAGCACCAGCGGCATACGCTAGCTACACACTGGTCCAATGTTCCTTGGAGGGTGGGGACTGCCTTCCAATACCTTCCAGCCTCCAACATTTGACGATCATTGCCAATGGTGGAGCGGTCACACTACTCGCCCATGATCAAGTATTGGGCCAGGCTGGACACGAGTGTGACCTCGGCTTTATTGACGCCTGTGCGGCAAATCACCAGTATTACGTCGCAAGTATGGAGAAGAGGAGCGAGTAGTGAAATAATTGGAAGGAGCGTTGCGAGAAGGGGCGGAAATGCAATCACAAATTTTCGTCCACAGAATTCGTGTATTGCTTAGCCCTTATAGCTACGCTACTGTTCAGAACATCCGACGAGCTCCCAAACACATGAAAATCAATATTTACCATTTATTGCAATTAATTGTCATATTTTTGAAGAGGAGGAGGAGAATTGTAGACGCTTGACAGCCGTGATTACAGCGTCTTTCACTTTTTCAATTTTTGAAGTAAAACTTCTTTACGCAGGGTAGAGTGAATTGGTTTCATACGGTTGAACGTGTAAAGTTCGATTTATATTATCCGGTCTGACGCACGGCGCGGTAACGTAGCGTTTCCGGCAAGACAAACATTTTTTCATGCATATAATTTTTAATATCTCAGGACCCACTGAACCGATTTGACTCAAAAACTAATCAGATCTAAGTTTAAGGCTGATAAACACAATAGAACAATCGACATGGCCGTATGTTGTTCCGTTTTTACGATATCGAAGGCGAAAAATTGACCACATACACACACACAGAGAGAGAGAGAGAGAGACATCAATCAGAAAATGATCTTAAACGATTGCTAGGATCTCAAAACGTGAAGATCTGTTAAAATTTCGAAATATTTTTTCGGACTAAATCCATTACTTTCCTACCATAGTAGAGGTAGGAAGTAAAAATTAAAAAAAACAAAAAACCCGGTTGTGTAATAAAAAGCGAACTAAAAAGATTGATCAAGATCAAACATGCAGTCGAACTGACATACATGTAGTAACAAGTTGATCAGAAATGTTTGATGCCTCCGACGGCATGTTATCATGTTTCCGTCTTTTTTTAGATCGCTTTTTTAACTCAGTCGGTTTTTTGATTTTTTTAATTTAATTTGTTTATAAGTACTTGATATTTGAAAAAATTCACAGATTTCGCAATCCTTGCAACCATCGAGGACATTGGAAATGATAACAGCATATATGAAACATAATTAACTGTTTATTATACACACAATATTTATCAATGCACTGTTTAGTTTTGTCAGGAATAACCCTATTATTCTTCTGTTATATACGCGTTCACTTTTGCTTGATTACTTAACTTTTAAATGGATTTTTCTACAGTATTTATTAACATTTGCTCAAAAATAACACCGCAGATCGTCGCAAATACCTCTCAATTAACTAGACATGATATAAAACACATTTCGAAAAAATTGCACTTGTTCAATTTTGCATGATTGCTCCTCACTTGATCGCGACACCGTTGTCTTTTGGCCTTGAACGAAAACTCGTAACTCTGCCCCCATATACGAACATAAACATTTCCAATGTTAAAAGAACTCAAAACTCGAGTACTCAAAGAGCAAACTGTCTGTACTTATTTTAAACGCACCCCGCCAACGCGTTATAAAAAAGCGTTTGATTTAATAGCCAGTCGTCAGTCACTAATTGGTAGCGACAGTCGGTCAGTCGTGGCCAGGTATCAATTCATTACGTGTTGGCAGTCCCTTATCTTGTTATCAAGGCGTCGGGGTTCGAGTCTCGCCAGTGGCGCTACCAGCCCTCTATTGGCAGCTTCTCGCCTTTTGAATTTTATTTTGCACTTATAGATGCCAATAGGGTATTTGTCTTTTTAGTTTAATCCTTTTGATTATACCTAAATTGGTATTAATTTGAATTTTTGTATTCTCAATACAAAAGCCATTTTGTTTTCGTAATTAAATACAGCTTTATTAAAAAATTGTATTTCTATCAAAAATGCTTTTTAATATATTGCATTCATATAAGATCATAAACATGTTTGAAATTTAATTTAATAAATTATTATTTTATTAAATATATTTATTTATTATATTTATATCTAATTATTTATTAAAAAAAAATGTTTGTGTTGAGATTCGAACCCGAGACCTATTGCGTATGACGCGGCGGTGCTATCCGTTACTCTACGTACACGTAAACAGTACGGGTGTTGAAGTACGAACTCATATTTAACGAAAGCGGCATAAACGAGCGTTTGTATATAGCTTTATTAGCTTTATAGCTTTTATTAATGTTATTCAAAACTGAAAACGCTCTTGTTACATTGTGGTATTATAATCATGAACTTTCGACTAACTTCATGGTGTTACTATCGACTAACTTCATGGTGTTACTACCGACTAACTACATGGTGTTAAACGTAAAAATTCCCTCTCAACATTTTTCCATAACGCGCCAAAAGAAGTATAACTTCAAAAATTCTCCATTACTTACCTTTATGGAATTCTTATAGAAGAACGATTCATAATCAATAGGTGCTTATGCTTATCCAATAATTGTTCTATATTATGATGAAAATTAATCGTCCTTTATATCTGGCATTATTCAGACAAAAAAAGCATTAAATTGTTTCACTTTAAGATAAGAAAGCACGCCACTGTGTCCAGTAACAATGAATCAATAATGATTTAACGTTCCGTTCTATTTTTTTAATTGTTGTTAAATTGTAGACGATCATTTTCTCGCCGATAAATTTTTTTTCGACTGTAAAAATGTAGGTAGTTACATTTTGTACGAAGCATTAAACACAAAAGACAAGAAATAGAACAAAAATAAAAATGTTTTATAGCTAGTTTGGTAATAATAATAGGTAGGTACGAGCGTCAGATCTGTTAAAATTTTATATCCATCAGGTATTACTATTTTTTTTTAAATATTTTATGACTCGAAGCGTACAATCGTTAGCAGACACTAGTTTATCTTTAGGACCCTGCTTTAAGAACAGTCTAGCCGTCTACCATGAGGAGCAAGATACGCAAAGTATTTTGCATAACAGTACAGTTTACATGTTAATTACTACAGTAGAGTCTCACTAATCCGGCACTTCAGTAGTACGGTACGTCCAATAATCCGGCACCCTCCGCTCACGCCTCTCTCACCCCTCCCTTCTGTCGTTCTTGCTTGCTTGCTTGCTCACCGGCGTCAGTATAACCTCAACAATTATCACAACAGCAAGTACATATTTAACTGTTGTTGCAAGATATGTCACTGTTATAATTACTAGATATTGTTATAATCACTGTCATAAATGTCACTGTTATCTTTTTATGAAATGCTTTATTTTATTTACATGTTATGAATTTTTCTATACAATCCAATAATCCGAACATTCCAATAATCCGGCACCCCCTAGTTTTTAATAGTGCCGGATTAGTGAAACTCAACTGTACTTGCATTACCATAACGATAAGGACAGCTATAAATTTAACAGATTCCGTAGTCCGAGTTGACCTGGTAGGGTATCTCCTCCATATGCAGAAGGTCGCTAGTTGGATTCCGGTTGGCACCATTAACATTTATTGTTTTTTTTTTGCAAATACAGTCGAGCTTCGATAACTCGAACAAAAGTAGTTGGCAATGGCGTCAAGAGTGAAAATTTATATTATTTGATAAGTCGAAATCTTGATAACTCGAATTTTTTTTGTGAAAATTCATGGTTCAAGTTATCGAAGTTCGACTGTATTCCATATTCCTATTGATATTTTTTCTATTTTTACTTCCCACCTCTACTATGGTAGGGAAGTAATGGATTTAGTCCGAAAAAAATATTTCGAGATTTTAACAGATCTTCACGTTTTGAGACCCTAGCAATCGTTTAAGATCATTTTCTGACTGATGTCTTTATGTGTGTGTGTGTGTGTGTATGTGTGTGTGTGGTCAATTTTTCGCCTTCGATATCTTAAGAACGGAACAACATACGGGCATGCCGATTGTTCTATTGTGTTTATCAGCCTTTAACTTAGATCTGATTAGATTTTGAGTCAAAGCGGTTCAGTGGATCCTGAGATATTCAAAAAAACGTCCTCAATGTCACGTATTAACATAGGTAAAATAAAATATAAATGAATTCTAGATGTTATAATATGAAAAAAATGTAAATATTTTTTTTCTCTAAAATATATAGTTTTCGAGAAAAAAAATATTTTACTAAAAAAAATAAAAATTG
This sequence comes from Mongoloraphidia duomilia, assembly GCA_039654895.1. Lineage (NCBI taxonomy): Eukaryota > Metazoa > Arthropoda > Insecta > Raphidioptera > Raphidiidae > Mongoloraphidia > Mongoloraphidia duomilia. Next base: position 4,369,689 of record CM077524.1, read on the forward strand.
TACGTAAATCAAGGTAACCATGATTTTTGCTATATTAAGCTAGCCATCAGTAGATCACCAAACAAAAAAGAGGGCCATGCTTTTTTCAAAGAATAAAAATTAAATTGTGTTTTAAAGACCACCAACAGCTAAGGTTATTTGGGCCTAGTCAAAGAATAAAAAAAAAAAGTGTTTATTTTTTGCAAATATTTACTAGGTAGGAAGTATAGGACTGGTCATCAGTCGAATTTTTTTTTTATATTGTCTCCATCTAATTATAAATACAATCACACTTAGCGGGAAGTGCACTTTTGACATTGCCAACGATTGCAGAGCGAATCCGCGGGTACAGCTAGTCTTAAATAAATAATTAGTTAGACTGTTAAGGTTTTATCTTGAAAGAAAAGCGACTTTGATTCTCTCAGTTGTAAGTTGTAACTAACAATCGAGGCACTAAGTTGTTAGGTGAATTGGCAGCTCCCGTCAATTAGAGAAAGCCAAAGATTTTAACAACGGCAATAAGTTAAGACGTTGCAGCAACGTGGCGTTTGAAGGGGCCGCCGGCACCTCTCTGACGACGACTGTGGCACTATTCCGGCATTTAACGAGCTCTAAGGACACGACGTCGATGCTGTATTTATACTTTCGACAGCCACATATCAAAGTGGTCCACGTTAGTAATAGTAGATTGTATGTCTAGTGTCATAATGAGGTATATTACTGACGAGTTAGTGATAGTATGATGTAACGAGTCACTGTGAAATAGCTGCTTTTCACTTAATTTTCAAAATTTTTGACAGTTCACAGTAACATCACACTATAGACAACTTAATTTGTTATAGGCACGTATAGATAGATAGATAGATAGATAGATAGATAGATAATTTTATTGTCAATAGGAGATACATAGATCTTTATGACACGTCAAAATAAAATTTGAAAACACGATATTAATTTAAGAAATCTAAAAATTCATTCACACTATAAAATGCATTTTCCAGTAAGAGTATTTTTATTTTTTTTTTTTTGAAGGCATTCATTTCGTCAACTTTTAAACTTACCGGTAGTTTGTTGTACAGAGTTGCTGCGAAAATCGATGGGCAAAACTTATAAGCGTCAATGCTTGCCAAAGGTAGCTTTATGTAATCAGATTTGTTGTAATGGCATAAACTAATACATGAAATATGAAGATACAAGGTGTTGTCATAATTTTTTCACTAACAAAAATTTGTTTGCATGAGTCGTATTTATTTATTTTAAATATTATATATTGTATTCGTCGCTAGTTTGTAATTTATTGTTATACAAGGCGGTTTAATTCAGAGTCGTTTTTATTAAACGGTTTTATTTAGCTTGACTCAGTATATTTGTTTGTTTATTTATATGTTTATATATTATTTGTTTCAAATCTTACGACCGATTTTTCACCCAGTTCCCGTTATCCGATTGAGTTGAAATTTTGCACACATGTGTAACTCCAGTGACAATACAATATTATGATAAATAGCTGACCGGTCCGGCTTTCGTTCGGGTGTAAATCGTACGTTTGAATTCTCACACACTTTCCGTGATCCGATTGAGTTGAAGTCTTGCACACATATGTAGCTCCGGTAACGTTTCAGTGGATCGGATAAATGTAATAAAATCAGACTGAGAAAATAAAACACACTAAAAAATTAAAAATTAAAAATTAAAATAGGTAAAAAAACTTTTAAGTTAAACGGTTTTATAAATGTACTAAAAAGAAAAAAATAATATTTAATTTAGGTTCATAAGTATAAAAGCGTGGGTCGTGATTGTAATAAATTATCATAGAGTTTACGACCCACGGTTTTATACTTATGAACCTAAATCAAATATTATTTTTTTCTTTTTAGTACATTTATAAAACCGTTTAACAAGTTTTTTTACCTATTTTTTTATGCTATACAGTATACCATAATATGTATTATGTAGTATACGCATTGACAAGACCGTCTGTGATATTGCGCATGTCATATGCAGGGATCGTTAGTTATGTACCGGAGGCTAGATGCTTCTTCAAAATAGCGGTGTTAAAAAATGCGAAAAGAGAACGAGAGTGTAGTTGCGCGTTGTCTCTGGAATTCCGGAACTGAGAACCAAAAAATCGAAACCAGTTACATAATTAATTATTATTATTATTGTAGATTATAGACGCGTCGACAACTCAGGTCATTAGCGTCTTCAACACAATTAATAATCCATTTGTGTATTAGAATCCGTCAGCCGGCATACACAAACCGACTGGTACGAGCTCGGGTTCCTGGGAACGCCAATCCCCAAAGAACATTGGAATGCAATTGCGAGAACAATTACATTCCAATGTTCCCCCTGGGGGATCCGGAATTAAGAATGCCCTAACGGTGAGGGACGTATTTTAGCGTTGACAACCAAGGCAACTAATAAAAACATTTAAGAAAATTAGACAACACAAATTCGACATACGTTACTTGGCCTTGTGGCCACAGATACAGCTCTCTGTGGCTTTGTAAGTCGACCGACAACTACCTCCACCTCCATACAAGCCACCCCCGCGCTCCAATCGCACGTTCATTTGTTCGAACATAACTAAAACATATATTATATGTGATCGACAACTATAATTTATTGTTCCATAATATTATATCATATTCCAGAAATCTTGTCCATCTACTATCATAATAATAAAAACTCGGGCTGCAGACCCAAACCCTGCCGACTATGCATTGTGGCTTTATTATATGAACTTAAATTTGTTTTTGGACAAAATAAAAAATTCAACCCCTTAATACAACCCTTAAAATAATTTATTTTTTTTTAAATTTTCAATATTTGACGTGGATTTTCCAATACAACATCTGCACCAAATTCTATACTAGTAACCTCTGTTGTCGAGCGTCTATAATTCACAATTCATTCATTAATATTTTAGCAGTACATTGTAAACTTTACTAAATAGTTGAATTTCAATTTTGAAACAATTCCGAGACTTTTTTCTGTATTTGAAAATAAAGAAACTAGTGGTGGGAGTGACGGTTTTTATGGTGGGAAAACGTGTTCCCAACCGTTTAAAATTTAAAATTGTATAATAAATACTTAATACAAATAAAAGTTTTTAATTCGGGCCGATTTTATTAATATTTTAGACGCTAATAACCTCTGTTGTTGAGCGTCTATAATTCACAATTCATTCATTAATATTTTAGCAGTACATTTTAAACTTTACTAAATAGTTACATTTCAATTTTGAAACAATTCCGAGAATTTTTTCTGTATTTGAAAATAAAGAAACTAGTGGTGATAGTGACGGTTTTGATGGTGGGAAAACGTGTTCCCAACCGTTTAAAATTTAAAATTGTATAATAAATAATTCAAATAAAAGCTTAATGTTAGGAACTCCCATGTCACCGTCGGTGACATAGGTTTAAAACCCGGCTTTTCGGAGTGACATGCGAACGCCTTAGCAATTTCGCTATAAGACTCCACAAAAGCACAGCATAAACAAGGTATACTTGAGTAGTACTATAAGCGTTCAATTCTAGAGAAAACAACGGAGATACATATAAAATATACAAGTATATTATATCCATGTATGTGAGCCTCCTACGGATTAAATTTTGTAATTTTTATTATTTGCCAGGATTCATGTAACAACAACACACAATCTGTGAAAATTTCAAGTAGCTACCTCTTACCGTTTGTGAGATAGAGCCTTGTGACAGACGGACGGATAGATATAATAGGTTCAGTAATAGGGTTCCGTTCGGAGGTTCGGAAAACTAAAAACTATCCTATACTTTAAATTTTGAGTACCACCTTACCAATTGATAATGTACCAAGTTTCATCAAAATCGGCACAGTCGTTGTCAAGTGATACAGATACAATAACGGGCAGACAAAAATTTCGAAAAAGTGTTTTTCCGTCTAAGTATCATATTTAAAAGTAGATACCTAAACCAAATTACATCATTTTGAAGATTATAACATACTTACCATCCTTAACAATATCCTTTAGCTGTCGCTTTATGTAATCTGTAACATATCAAGGAGCTAAAGAGCTATATTATAGGAGCTATAATAAGAGGATTATCACGTTAAACAGTCGTGGTGTGATTGTTTCTTTATCCCTCGAATCTGTGACGTATACAGGAGCTTGATACTTACTAGTTACTATGATGTGTTCAAATATAAATCTACTATCCAAGTAGAATTTATTTTCATTCTTTTTTCTTTTCTATGAGGTCTAGCTCGGTCCTTATTTTGTAAATTTTTAACATAATATTATATCTGATTGCAATCTTAATATACAGGGTGGCACATCTTAAACAATGTAGTGAAATATTTCGTAAACGGTACAAACCATAAAAAAATGTTTTATACAAAAGTTATAGAGTGTCAAGGGGGCAGAAGGCTGTGATATCAGATTTAACATAGGTGGTGATGTGAGGGTCAGGCGAAGGTCAGCTTCGATTTTTTAATTGCAACAGTGCATTTTTATTCCAGAATACGGTGAAGTATTTAGTAGTGAACAGTAAATTATTAAGGTACATATCAGCTAAAGTGAATAAATATTGAGATATTTAGAAATTAAATAACGGCCAAAATGAACGACAATTATATAAATTATGGCATAGCAGATAGCCATGAATCATGATAAAGTAACGAAGTTTTGAGGACGGCGCCAATTTAATTAATAAAACTTTTTTTATATCTAGGTATGTATCTACTTTTATTAAATTAAATTGGTGCCAACCTCAAAATTTGATTATTTTCCTCATTTTAGTGACTTTTTTGAAAGAGGGTCAATTCTTTTATAAAAAGTCTTATTTATTATTTTTAGTGGATATGCAGTACGTAGTTTGCACGTTATTAACCGAATTTTTTTTTTATATTTGATTACTAAACTAGAAAAAAACTGCTGAACCGATTTAAGAAAAGATAATATAATACCAATCCGCAATCTTTCTGAACATAATGGCGTTGAAATTTCTCAAATCGGGATAACCTCTCGAGAATGGTTGCGGGCGCCTGTGCAAACATTTAAAAAAATATACGTCGAAGATATAACCTGATTCATAATGCTAGAGACATCTATCCGTTTATGTAACAACTGGTACTATACCATTCACAGGGCTTGTAAGCTTCAGGTAATATTCCGTAACATAATATTTTTAACAGAAGAAAGATGTAGGTACCACTAATCTTGATTAAAAAAAATTAGTTTGATTTTATTGAATAATATACAGGGTGTCCACGGCGACGTTGGCTAACAGTGGAGATAGAAAGTCGGTTAAATGGGCAAAGTAGTGCATAATTATGTGCCCATTAACGTCCCGTCGAAAAAACAATTGAATTTTGACACACTTTGTTTTGTAATATATATTGATGATTGTTTTTTTCTATTTTTTCAGTTTTCGCGCATGCCTCAAGTTGTCAAGCAACAGTGTATCCAACATGGTCGGCAAACTGTTCTTCAACATCGTTCAAACGAAATGCTTCGTCCTGAAACAAAAGAAGGTCTGCAAACGGCGTTCGTGGTGGGGGAAATGCCTCAAATATCGTTATAAGAAACAGGCTCATTTACGAGACAATATACCTTATTAATAAAACTAGAAATTAATACAATTCTTGTAAATATTGTTTAATATGTTTAAACACATATAGTATGTACTCCTATATCGCCTAGCGTCCTATCCTCGCCTGTAAGAGGAAAGGGCGGCGAGAGATAGAAATGCTAGATTGGAATTGGGTGCTAACGCGCATGTGCGACGGGACACCGACATGAGGCTGTGCGACAGAGAAACGCTCTACTGTCGCTGACGTGCCTCACTCTCAAACTGGCGATATAGTAGTATTACATATATGGTTTAATAGACGTTGTTGATTCATAAATTGTTTTCGAAACGTTTTCTAGAGATATTGAAAAAAAATCAGCGTATTTATATAAAATGAACTCCTCGAGATCATGTTTTGACGTTGGACTACGGATATGTTAGCGGGTATAAGCCTCTCACTTCGACTTACTCATACAACGATTTTTTTATACAGGCGGAATAAAGATAAAACAATGTTTGAAATATCATTTAAAAACCAAAGATGTCCCGTTCAATTTTTATTTAAAATTTTGATGTGCGTTTGTTAGTTTATTTTGTACATAATTTGAAAAAAACATCAAAAGAAAAAAACAACTCATATTAAAATACAAACATACAGAGTGGCCCAATGAAAACAGTCACCCCAAGTTTTAGCCACTTAACATCAGTTTTGCGAAAAAAGCTCGCACACGTCAATTTTAAAATCAAGGGGGACATCTAAATCGATTGGTATTATGTACGTAACTTCAACCCTGAGAGCAGGGTGAATTGCACCCCAAAAATGTTTAATGGAATGGGTGTCGAACGATTCGCAGTTCGAAAGGCCTCTCAATTCTTTTTACAACAGTCTTTTTGTTTTTCAAATCCGATCATTAATTGCGGAGAAAATGACATTTTAATTTGTATCAAGTATCTTAGTCAGATTACTCCAGCAATGTTGGAGAACGTACGACGACGTTTTAAGGATAATCTTTATTATTGTACGGTGGAGGTGGTTATTTTGAGCACTTAATAAAATGATCCTTGAGTTCTTGTCTGTATTTTTACTTGATAGATGACGTGCTTTTGTTTGCTATGTTCAATTGTTTAAGACTATTGATACAATTTAAAATGTCATTTTCTCCGCAATTAATGATCGGATTTGAAAAACAAAAAGACTGTTGTAAAAAGAATTGAGAGGCCTTTCGAACTGCGAATCGTTCGACACCCGTTCCATTAAAAATTTTTGGAGTGCAATTCACCCTGCTTTCAGGGTTGAAGTTACGTAAATAATACCAATCGATTTAGATGTCCCCCTTGATTCTAAAATTGACGTGTGCGAGCTTTTTTCGCAAAACTGATGTTAAGTGGCCAAAATTTGGGGTGACTGTTTTCATTGGGCCACTCTGTATATCTACTTTTTGCTGGCATTGAATAGATCTCCATCAAATGTTTTTCTATAAAATATTAAAATTTAAAAACTTTTTTTAAGAGATGTAGTCCTACGGAAAACATTGCGGTATAACCAGAGGTGAACCTACCCGATTTTTTTATTTATTACACGTTTCACTACATAAGGACCTTTGAAAATTGATCTTTGTAGTACATGCGTGTCAGCATTTAATGATTTTTAGAATCTAGAGCAAAACTTGTAGAAAAAAATTCTATAACAGAAATATTGCTGTGGATTTATACAAAGAAATATTATGTCACCAATAAGAATAAGTCATTCCTTGAAATTGTGAAAATACGTATAAAAAAAATTCAAACGTTCTGATCAAAGAAGTCTTTAGATCTGACAATCGTTCTTTCATTCAGAATTTCTGAATATAAAAATATTTTGATTGTACTATTTAAATTATTTAATATAGGTAGGTATATATTTAAGAATAAATTGTGAACTTTAAAAATATTATAAATGAATCACAACTTTAAAACAGAAGATTTACGATTTCCTTTAATATTGAAAAAGAAACGGCCAGGTGCGAGTCGGACTCACTCACCTAGGATTCCGTACCTAACGAAAGAGAAAGTTAATGACCCCAAAAATAGCCCGTTTGCAGGTCCGCAAATTTTTAATTAATTTGTGATCTATAATGCTTTACGATGAGACCATTAATCCCAAAAAAATTTGAATCTGAACATACGAAAGATTTTAGAGATATGGAGGGTCTAGGGATGCAACGATATATCGAAAAAACTCAAAATATCGAAACGAAATATCGAAAGAGCCCGCCCAAAATCGAATACCCACGAAATTGGGTAAAATGTTGTTACTGCCAATTGGCAACACTGGCTGTCTAAAAAAAGTTGACATTTAAAATTTAAAGTGCTCTGTGAATGGTGATCGGGCAGTGAGAATTAAAAAAAAATAGGGATATATCGATATCGATATATATCGATATATCGACGCCCAAAAATATCGATATTTATCGATATCGAAGATCCACCGATATCGATATCGACTTAAATCGATATATATCGATATCGATATATCGATATTTTCTAACACCTTGCATCCCTAGGAGGGTCAGAGTAATCAAAAACTTCACAACCTACATCCGTATGATATTTCTATATTTATTAAAAGAAAATAGATTCTTTTTGCCACAACCATCTTTAGTTTCTGACAGTCGCCATTTTGAATTCGTGAAGGCCCGTATTCACCGAGCTTAGTTAGTTATTTATTCCGTTGATTTATTCCCCTGGTAGCTATCACTCGGAATAAATAGTGATAACTCAAATCACCAAACATAGTTAAGTTTACTGCAGGTATAAATCGTAAGAATAGTTATTCTGTCCAATTTCAAGGGTATAAATAATTTATTCGCCTAGTTAAATAGGGACAGGGTGTGCACGAAATGCATAAATTACTTTATGGCCTGGCGATCTTTTCAGGTAAATATTAATTTCATATCTTTCAGGTAAAGGCTTTTGTCAGTAAAATATGTCAATATTCACCATTTTACATTTTCGATCGATGCGCCATCGGTCGGATCTTTGGTAAATGTGCTTTAGAATCAAAATCTACAAGGTGTATGGTATATAGTAAATTTTTACCTGCAGTTACTATTCTATCGAATGAATTGCTTGGTGAATAGAAAGTTTATTTTATTCCGAGGAATAAATTAAAAATTTATTCTAAGGTTAGTAACTTCTATCTTTAACAGTGTTTGGTGAATACGGGCCGAAATGATCGGAATTTAGTCAGGCTTAGTTATAGGCAATATTACGAAATTGTAGCAGAGTTTCATGCATGTATGTATTTAAATGCATGCAGTATTTAATGCATGTATTTAAAATTCTATAGTATTTGGTGTGAATTACAGAATGTACACATTCATTTCATTGTATTGTAATATAAATATGTAAAATATGACAAGTAGATATTTAATAAAAAAAACTAATTATTAATAATATCTATGTAATTAAGATTTAGTTTTAAGTACCTACATAAATGTGCCAAATTAACTGTAAAATATTAACAATTTATGTCGATTCTTGGATCACAAGCTGCTATTCAAATCAATATTCAGGGTGGTCCAATTTATATTCCACCAGCCGATAGTTTATCAAAAATTAAAGGTGGCCCATAAAATATGGTCGAGTTTTGCTTCCAGTGGCGTACGTTTTATTAAATAACGTATTTTTGAGGAAACCCGTGCGCACGCCTCTGCAGTATTCTAAATAAATTAATTGCAACCACTATTAATAGAGAATACAACAAAAATTATCTATGCAGATTTCAGAAGGTTACTTTTTTATTATTGATTTATAGCAAATTATTTAAAATAATTAAATTAAAGGAATCAAAACTTGCCTATATTTTATCTTCGATAAACTATCCTGATGATATAAACTGAACCATCCTATACAGTGTACAGGGTGTTCAAAGTTAAGTGTGCACCTTGTTAACTTTGTTAATAATGGAGCTACGACTTCAGATAAATGAGCATTTTTACGTAGATTATGACTAAAAATAAAATAATTCACAAAAAAATACAACAAAAATGCTCATTTAACCGAAGTCGTAGTTCCAGTATTAAAAAGCAACAATGCAGACTTCACATTGGACACCCTGTATAAGTACCTGGTACATAAATAATGAAAATTCTAGTAGGTACCTACAATGGTGAATGCATTTTATAATTGAAATATTTTATTCTGTTTGGCGCTAGTAACGGTGAAATTAAGAAGACTTGTCTTTCCCATCAACAGATATATTAGTAATCGCTATATTCTTGTCCAATTACTATATATCTGTCAGTGGGAAACCCACAGAGAGAAGGAAAGGTAGTTTATAATAATCAAAGATTATAACCGCAATCCATAATCGAAGTTACTTTAAATAAAAGAATAAGTTTCCAAACAACAATGTTGTCATCGTTGCTACAATATAGCCGTGTAATAATTATGACAACATTGTTGTCTGGAAGCTGAAACTTTCGTTGAAACTAAGTTTTATTTTTTTTAAACTACCTATACCTTTCTCTCCTCTTCTAAAGTCTTCTTGGGTGAAATTTATTTTTAAAATATCGACTAAAATAGTCCGGGAGTTTGCGTTGCATAAATGAAAAAGTCATATAGTAAGCCGGTTGATTTTGATATCGATAGTTGATCTCGTACAAGTAATCAGTAAACCGACCGTCAGCTGCTTAAGTAACGGTGGGTTTGCACTGTAAAAAATGGATGTAAAATTACTTTGAAAGTTAAGATAGAATTCGCTCGATTTTCTAAGTGATTTTACATTATTTATTTTTACACAGAAGACTTCGTAAAAACTTAGACTTTTAAAGTAAAGTTAAACAAATTTGTGATTTTTACATAAAGTAAATTAAAATTACATAATTTGTGTAATATTCCAATAAAGTTTGTAAAAATTACAAAATAAAATGTAAAGTTATATATATAAAATGGATGAATACAAAACAAATGATGTCAACTATGATGTCAACTATTTATAAAAACAAGTTTCAGCCGGCGTACTATTACTTTAAAAAAAAATTTTTTTACCACTTTCGCAGCCTCTCACACCCACATCCACCGCGGGTGCGCGCGCCAGCTGACGCTTGGTTTACTTATGAGTCATACCAGATTTATCGAAAAAGATAACAATCGATTGGCGTAAAAACACTACCTTAAATGCAACGCAAACTCCCGTGCTATGTGACTACCAAAAAAATATACTTAATAAATTAAACAAATGAATACTTACCTAGTTACTTAAAATAAATGTCAATATAATAATAAATCTAAGGTTATAACTTATTTCTTGTGAATTCACTGTCCTATAATTGTGATTAGAAATAATTTAAGTGAAAAAGATTGAAACATACAAACTACAAAGCTGTGTATATAAAATTACAAAATAAATATTTAAATATAAAGTATTTGAAATATTCAAAAGCAATAAGAAAACCGAAGTTGTTTTATTTCTTAAACCTAAACAATAGCATGATCCGTCCCACATTTTTTTTCCTTTTGAAGCTAAAATCACGGATCTCTATCTTAGTTCCTAAGACATTTTATTTTCATTACCGTGGTTCAGGGCCGTAGCTAGGGGGGGGGGGCATTAAGGGGCAATGCCCTACTTTAAGGAATTATAAACAAGCCGCAAAGACTGTCAACGACAGAATGACAGACTTGATCTATCTGGCATTTGGAAAAACAAGATTAAATTCGTTGGACTAAATGAAGTTCTTCGGAAATTTGATAACATGGCAAGTTCTGTATTTTTTTTTTTTTTGAATAAATTGTCATTTACCGTTTTCTTGCTTTTGTAATTTGATATCACCAGATGAGGTGGGCAATCCAATTAAAAAATTGTAGTCTTTTGCTTCAGCCCTACTTTAAACTTTCAGTGCCCTATCTTGAATTCAGCTCTAGCTACGGCCCTGCCGTGGTTACTTTATTACCTACATAATATTATAGCAATACAAAAAAAACGTGCAGTTGACGTAATATTGAATGAGCCATTTTCCTGAGAGTAGTTCCTTCAAATATTCACGAGAAGCAACACTTGTGGTATGTACAAACATTATTTATTCCCCATTAGTGTCGTATCATTTTAGTGGTATAACTTAACTATTTAATTAATTTAATAATAAATAATAATTTAATAATTAAGTTATACCACTAAAATGACACGACACTAATGGGGAATAAATAATGTTTGTACCTACCACAAGAACTACCTCTCAGGAAAATAATAATAATAATAATGCGTTTAACGTCCGTTTCTCGACATTATGTCATAACAGACGCCATTCGCACCATTACTATTTTCCATTTTACCACTTCCCGTTGTTTTCTACATTTTTAAACTTCAACTTTTTTTTTAAATAGCAATGTACGAATGGAGGAATTATAGGAAATTGGGATAAGGTAGGCAATTTTGGGAGCATTATAGGAGGTTGACAGGTAATCGGCCATGGCCTTGCTTAAGGAACCATCTCGATATTCATTTGGAATAATTGAGGGAAACCATGGAAAACCTCAAACAAGATGGCCGGTACAGGAATTACCGTTTGACGTGAGGCAGTAGGAAAAAGTCCTAGCCACATCTTCCCCCGTCGGGATTCGAACCCAGTACCTTCCCAATGCGAGTCTAGTGCTGTACCACTAAGCTACATCGCTGGGTACCTCTCAGGAAAATGGCTTCTTAGAATCAAATCTATTGGGCTTCAACTTTTCAGATGGCTGACCTATCCAGATTACTATTTAGAAATCAGTGGTTAGAATCTACATTAAAACTTACAAATAGGCTACAAAACATATTTTTGAGATTTTTTCGGAAACTTATTATGCAAAAAAATCACAAAACTATTTTTCATTGTAATTTTAAACATAGGATAATGCCACTACGGAAGTAACGCAAAATATAACCAACTATTCAAAGAGTTGACTACATCCCGCCCTCTCAACACATTGAAAGCAATTTCATGAGCATATCAGTGGAGGATTTAGGTTCGATGTCGCCCTAGGCCCTTGCCGATGTGCTGCCCTTTTTTTCTATGTAAAAGTGATTGTCAAAATTATATTATGAGTTATTTTTTTCCACATATTAGTTATTTTTCCACAGTGTAACAGTGAGAGAGAAAATAATAAAATTCAATCTCACAGTTGACGGAAAACTTAATCAATTTTGATTTTCCAGCGCCCGGGAAAAATGTTTAGGTTCAGGCATCTTCTTAATTTTGCCGCCCCTTAAATGTTGCCACCCTAGGCCCGGGCCTCGCGGGCCTAGGCCTAAATCCATCACTGGAGCATATTTATATCTTGCTCTTTTGCATGGCTGATCAGCCGGGTTTGTGAATTGCATGGCACCATGTGTTTAGTTAGGTTTAACGTAATGTAACATACTTATAATGCGCAAGCGGGGACGACCATTCCCCGCGCCATCAAACAGGCGGGTTGAGCGGAAACTGTTTAAAATGTAGGTATACATTTATTTCTTCGTGAATTAGGAAAAAACTTTTTAACAAAAAAAACGTCCTTCAAAAAAGCCACTAAAAAGAGGAAAATAATTGTAATAAAACCGGAAGGTCTGCGCCAATTTAATAAAATATGAAGTCGGTTAAAAAAAAGATATTAATCACTATAGGTACTATACTTTTTAACAGACTTCATATTCTATTAAATTGGCGCAGACCTTAAAGTATTATTATTTTCCTCTTTTTAGTGGATTTTTTGAAGGTTTTTTTTTCGTTAAAAAGTTTTTTATTTTTTACTTTTTAATGGCTTTACAATACGTAGTTTAGTCGCTTGCCAATAGATTCACTTCTACAAACTTTTTAACCGACTTCTTACGCTGTGTCAAAAAGTAACATTTACCTTAAATAAATCACACGCCGTTAGTCACTTTTATTAAAATCAGTCGAACTACTGAACCGATTTAAGTAAAATTTATATGGGACCAACTTCGAGGTATACCCTATCCAATAAAACAAAAATCACCAAACTCGGACTTCTCTGTAAAAAGTTATGCGTGGTCGTACATTAAAAAGAAAAATAAGACAAAAACATACGCGTCGACTTGAGAATCTCCCTCCTTTTTTGAAATTGGTTAAAAAAGGATATAGGAAAGGAAAAGTCTGTTTACATTATTTGTTTACGAATGAGAAATAATATGCAGTTCAAAATTATTAAAATCTAACATGCAAGACGACCCCATTGTGATGCATTGATAGCAATAATTCATACAGCAATACGTTGTTTCAGTTTAACACTGGTCTGTTGAATCGGTATCAAATCAATGCTAGTTTTAACCATTCGATTGCTATTGTTGCTCAATGCAATGGTGGCTAAATATTCTCTAAGCTTGCTCTTCAGTAAGTCATTCTGTGCCTCAAGTTTTTGTTTTTCTATCCTCAAATCCGAACATTCAACTGCCACAGTGTTCGAACGCCATGTGAATTTTTCCAAATCGTTAAACTGCAAAATAAAATTCTTTAAAATAAAAATTATAATTTAAAAAAACTAAAAAACACGCTTTAATGAACTAAAAAGTAAAAAATAATTAATTTTAAAAAAGCGTGGGGTAGTATGAAAATATGATACAAAGCACCCCACGCTTTTTTAAAATTAATTATTTTTTACTTTTTAGTTCATTAAAGCGTGTTTTTTAGTTTTTTTAAATTATAATTTATTTTTGCTTTTTAGTCCTGGAGATCCTGGTCAGGATAATGGGACAAACTTATGGAATTATTGTATTGTAATCGGTCCTTGATAAGTGTGTAAAGTTTCAGTTCAATCTGAAGTTATTTGCTTTTTTTTAGTCCTGGAGATCCTGATCAGGATAATGGGACAAACTTATGGAATTATTGTATTGTTGTCGGTCCTTGATAAGTGTGCAAAGTTTAAACTAAATCTGACCGTTCAAAGTTGGTCAAAATCAAGTTCAAAGAAGTCGGTTACAAACTGACAAACAAGCAAGCAAGCAAGCACACAAGCCCGCAAACAACATACAGGTGAAGCTAATATAAGCGTGTTAAAAATTTAAAAAACCCGACATACTTAATAGTAAATTTTTCGTTGGAAAGCAGCCAATTATATAATTGATTCGAAACATATTGGAAAAAATCATTTTACCAACCATAGTCACAGTCAGGATTCTAACCGGAACCTTTCCACTTTCGCGGCGGAACTCAAACTAATATTCTTCTTATATGCTTCGGAATCAAAAGATTATCACTACATGCGAGTGTTAATTCAATATAGCTAGGTGACTATGGTTGGTAAAATGATTTTTTCCAATATATTTCGAATCAATTATATAATTGGCTGCTTTCCAACGAAAAATTTCCTATTACAATTCAGCCGTATAAATCTTATTAATTTATACTTAATAGTATTACTTCAAAAAGAGAAAATAATCTGTCTTGTACCATTGGGTTCGTGGCTTCAGCCTTCATACCGTCCTACTTGGCCAAGAGACAAAAGTGTGAGGCTATGTCGAACCCACGAACCCAATGATAATATAAGAGGTTTTTTTTAATTTTAAATCGTAGTTACCTGTACTGTTCCAACAGAATAATAATAATAATTATTAATTATAAATGTCTTTGTCCTTTTATTTTGAAGTTTTTTTATGTTTTATATGTCATAATATTTGTATATTAATAGATTTTTTTATACGCGGCTGAATAGCAATTTATTGCAATTGAAAATGGTTGGTAAAATGATTTTTTCCGATATGTTTGGAATTAATTATATAATTGGCTGCTTTCCAACAAAATTTTCTAATGCAATTCAGCCGTATAAAAAAATTTATTAATTTAAATTAAAAAAATCAAAACTTGTTGGTTTGATTTCTATACTGTTCTTATATATTATAACGTTTCATATTTTTTGGTTGCCCCAAATAAAAATGTATTTCGAGCCCATGATGAAAGTTATCAATTTAATTAAAAATACATTGTCAACTACAACGACGATATTTGACAAAATAGATCTGATTTAAAACTTGCTGCGATTCTGGCCGACTGAGATAGACTTATGCTCGTGGACGCTGTATAAGTGAGAGAATCCGATAGGTGCGGCGGCTGGAAAGTCACGCTAAAGCAGAGCTCAGAGACAGTACAGGGCGGTGTGTAGCGAGCCGGCCAGAGACCTGACTGCACGGGAACACCGAATGATATACATGCTCGTTGAGTGAAAGAATCCTGTCACTGGCATGGTATGATGGTAGACTGCATACGGCATAGATGTTGGCCGGTTGATTTTTGATGCGACGATAAGGTCGATTATTGAAGACTGTGTTAGAACAGCTATTGTGGATTTTTGTTGTGGTTGACTATTTTGGATTGGGAGTCGATAACAATCGAAAACGATTAGATTTGCATTGTTGGTTAGACCGTTGTTTTTATTTTGGCGTATTGTTATTTTAGCTGTCACTTATAGTATGGCGTTCTGATCGCCAATAAGTTGACAAAAAGCTTTGGCCGAACATCTGCGAACGAGAATTGCTATCTGCTTTCTACTGAAAATATTCATTTTTGTTTTTTTGCGTATCCAGTGGCGTCCCACACCCAGTGTTAGCCTTATTGTTGTAAATTACTTTGTTATCAATCTTTTATTCGTTATTATTTATTGCCACATAACCAATTTAACTAAATCATTACGCTACGACCTTTGCAAATTCTATTTTTTGAGGTCTCGTTGCCCAGTTAATCTTCTTAAAGCAATTTATTACGCACTTATACAGTCTAAACTGAATTATGGAATTGCATGCTGGGGCGGCGCTTATCTCAATATATTCAAAGGTGTATCCATTATCCAAAAGAAAATTATACGAATATTACTATTTAAGAATAGCCAAGAACATTCCTTTCCATTATTCCAATCCTTATCGCTGCTTCCAGTTAGACATTTGTATATTTATAAAGGTTCTAAAACTATTTTATATTAGAAGTGGTAATACAGGGCTTACTGAGGAATATTCTTATAGACTCAGACACATAAAAATGTTTGTACCTCGACCTTATAAGTCATTATTTAGAAGATATTTTTTATTTACTGCTCCCTTTTTGTTTAACATATTACCTGTTCACATTCAAAATTGCAACAGCAAAAATATATTTAGTTCACTACTTAAAGCTTGGCTCTTGAACCAAGAAAACGTTGAAAGCTTATTTTGTATTTGTCAGTAAATGGTAGATAAATGCGCTTTAGTTTTTTTTATTTATATTATGTTTATTTTTTCTCTATTTTCAAATGTTTTGTGTCCAGAATAATTTAATCAAACCCATTTAAGTTTTGGTTAAAATGTCCACATTATCACTTTTTTCATGACGGTTCCCTCAGCACAGGTTTTCCTTGGAAGGAACCTATATACTTTCATTTCTGTATAATATTTTTGTGATATATCAATGTATTTTTTTATGGAAGTAATAAATTATTATTATTATTATTGTTGTTGTTATTAACTGATTTTATCACTGTTATTTGGTTATTACGTGGTGATGGAACCGTAGCCTCCATAATTGATATAGAAAGGGGCCCTTGTGCAGTAGTGTTTTGTCCTGTTGTTGGTGGTTTTTCTTGTCCGATATACATATGTTTGTTGTAATTATTGGATTTAGAGACAGCAGCCTTATTTGTGCACCTCGTTGGACCTAGAGGCTGATCTTGAATCAGAGCGTTAAGGGGTCCTGGCATCCATAATTATAAATAAGAATAAGAATTGTTTATTGCAACAAAAGAAGCAATGGGAACAGATTCAATCATCAAGATTGATCTTCCATCTGCCCTTACAATAACCAAAAATAAGATACAGAAAATAATAAAATACAGAAAATAGTACTTATAAAATGCAAAAAAAGCCTAGATTGGCCGATGCATTGGTTGGTTTTCTAAAAGAAATTTTTTGATTTTAGTTAAAACATTAGAATTATTGTAATCATGCCCTGGAATTATGTTATGAAGGTCGAAATCTTCTTGGTCGGTGATTACGCTCTGATTATTTTTTGTTTATCAACGGCTGTAGTGCTCTTCTTGGTTGTTTGGAGCTATAATTGTTTTTTTGTCTGCGTCTACTGGAAACCGTCCTTGTCTTTTGTGTCGTGTGGTAGGTGGTTGGGTTTTTTGAGCCCTTGTTGGGGTTATTTTGTTATAGGTCTATTTATTTAATTATTTAATTATTTATTGCTTTGTAGGCTAATTGTGTACTGTCTTTTGTGTCGAGTGGTAGGTGGTTGGGTTTGTTGAACCCTTATTAGGGTGTACCACAAGGATCAATTTTGGGGCCAATTATGTTCATCATATATACTAATGATTTCCCAGCATCATTGTAAGAACGATCCCACTTATTTGCTGACGACACATGCGTGATTGTCAAAGGCAAAGATTATGATGATCTACATCTAAAAATACCCCTAGTCATGCGTACAATTACTGACTGGTTTAAGAAAAATGAATTAGTTTTAAATATCCAAAAGACTCAAATTTTTAGGGTTGGGAATTACGGATTCCAAAATAACAGTATCCAACTAGACGATATAGTTACAATTCAAATACAAAAAACTGTAAAATTTCTTGGAATATCACTAGATTATAATATGCTATATAAAACTCATATTAACAATGTAGAAAGTAAATTACATAAATCGTATTACCTAATATCTAACTTAATACATAGAGTCTCTCTGGATACTGTGATTTTGGTTTACCATGCGTATGTTAATTCCCACCTTAGGTATGGAGTTATTTTCTGGGGAACGTCAACGCATGTAAAGGGCTTATTCATTATACAAAAAAAAAATTATTAGATTAATAGCAGGTGTCAACTCCAGACAATCATGCAGACCGCTTTTTAAAATGTTTAATTTGTTGACTGTTTACAGTATTTTTATTATAAACTGTGTTCTGTTCTTCAAACAAAATATGCAGTACTTCAGCAAAAGAAATAATCCATACAATGTTCGTGGTAATCTAAAATTACTGGACTATAAAGAAATTATGAAATATTTGGAGATAATTTTTATAGCAAAAGACTTGAATTATGAACGTTTAATAAATCAATTTGCTCAATTAAGGTCAGAAAAGTGAAGTTTTGATTTTTCGTAGACCGTAGTTAGATAGGTAGTAGTAGGTACCTACCGAAATTTTTTTTATAACGTTTATTTTGCAGTTATTAGTGAACATTTTTTATGTTTTTCAGTTGTTTATGTTGAAATCTCTTATAAAAATCTCATATCATGGCATTTTTTGTTTTTTTGAAGGAGGGGGCGCAAATTAAAATTTCGGCCTCAGGCGCAAGATTTCCTTACTGCGGCCCTGGGCAGGGTTTTGGCACTGCAACCCGAGTTTTTATTATTTGTTATTGATTGTTTATTTATAGATTTGTTTATTTATTTATTGCTTTTAGGCTAATTGTGTATTGTCTTTTGTGTCAAGTGGTAGGTGATGGATTATTAAACCTTCTTGTGGGCATTTCTCGTGTTGTTTTTGTTTATTAATCGTTGACCCTATCCCTAGAGCTTATGGGATGGAGTAAGCGTCGAACTCCTGTTGAGCGTAGCTTACTCCCCCGTGTTGATAACTAGGTATTAGTGATTGTACTCGAAATTTGATTCTGAGTCACCGTCTTTTTGAACTACGACCTAGCGCCGCTGAGCCTAGGATAGCCGGTAGCGTTATCCTTGGCTTCAGCCAAAGAAAACGTCGTTATAGTATATATTTAGCATGTAGACTATCTTACGATGTCTACAAGATATAATTATTTCTAGAATATTATGTAGTAATACCAATCATTGGTTTTCTATAACATTGATATATTTAGTTACTATTAGTGTATCCCATTAACTTATTAAGGGTATTTGAAATAATTTTCACTTTCATGATGAGCTCTCGCTAGTACGAAGAATCACTAAGAGTCGTGTCTACGCCAATAAACCAGAAACATTGAAGCACCTAAAAATCAACATCCGTCAAGTTATAGCCGAGATACCGCCCGAAATTTACAAAAAAGTCATCGAAAATTACCTCGAAAAGATCGGCTGCTGCAGAAGGTCCAAGGGCAGCCATTTAATTGATATTATTTTTCATAAATAATGAAATAGATAACATTTTCGATTAATAAAAAAAAATCCAACAAGCCGTGAGGTGGGTTGTTTATTAGGACTAAAGTGCGACCCTTGAGGTCCACACGACGAACTTCCCAGTTTGATAAATATTTAATAATAATAATTAAATTAGATATTACACAGAAAAGTAATCATTTTAATCATTAAAACATAATTATTATTTATTTTTAACAATAATAAAAAAAAAAACGGCTGAATCGATTTTGAAAAAATTTCTTTCAGATCATATTTACGTTAATACGCGTCGATTGGCACCATAACGTAGTCGATATCATTTTTCATTCTCGAGATTTCGTCTTCGAAAGAAATGGACACATACATACGTACGTACGTACATACGTACACACACACACACAGACATCTTTCTAAAAGTAGTGTAAAAATAGTGTAGTGACCTTGAAACATAAAAATTTTTTTTCCTTTTTGATTTCGATTTTCGGACCCATTACAATAACTTCCAATGGGAAGTTAAAAATTTTCTTAAACTTGTGTGTTTTTAAAAAAAAAGTTCGGAAACTGAAATTGGATCACCTTTTATTATAAATTAAAGTCCCCCGCCGCGTCTGTCTGTATGCATGTTCGCGCTTATCTCTGAAACTACTGTTAGTGGATTTTCATTCGGTTTTCAGACTGATTCACGAAAAAGGTTTAGGTACCATACGTTTAGGTAGGTACCTAAATCTTTTTCGATTACTACATGCTCGACTATTCTCACGCCCTGAATATTGAATTATTTTTAAAACGTGATAAAAATAACTGTAAAAATATAACGTACGTTCAAATCGTTAAATTTTAGATAATCTTCCTTTTCAGCAGTCTTCTCAACGGACTCAATTTCATCTAAATCAGAAAAATTGTCTTTCATTTCTTCGAGCGTTTGGAATCCTTTCCAAGGCTCGATTTTTTCTTTCTCCGTTTGCAATTTCCTACAGTAAGTGGTAAGTTGAAGTAACTGTTCGCCTTTACTGCGTACTTTCTTCAAATCTTCCAATTTTTCGTTACTGACTTCGGTTAAATGAACCAATTTTGAATTATCACTCTGATTCAGTAACCACATTTCATTTCTTTTATCGCAAAAATCGGTTTTCATTTTATCGTAACGAGACTTTAACGATTCGATTTGTGATCCACGTTCTTTTTTCAATGTTAGAAAATTTTCTTTCAATTTTTCAATAGTTTCCTAAAAATATTTATTATTTTTATTTTTTGGTCTTTTTTAATCTTTTTTTTTTGTCTTAAGGTACAGGAGAACCATAGCACAAGAACAGTTATACCTACACTAATTAGCACCAGTAGAAATATAACTGTTCCTACGCCACGGTAAGAGCTGCTGCGATGCGCGCGCCGGAGGAGACTCTCCTCATAATAAGTAATAATAATTTTATGACTTGTGTGACTATTAAAACTTGATAAATCGTCACTATGTCGCATCGCGTCGCTATTTGAGAACAAATCACTTACCAGTTGCTTGTTTATAGTTTTGCAATGCTGTGTGATGCAGGTGGAATCCTCCTCGTCGATGTTTTTCATGTTGGCGTACTGACGTCTCCTGACGTCCGTCTGCTCCAAATAATCGCTCAGGACGCTGTTGATTTCCTTCCACAAAGCGCCTATTTGATTTTCTCTGTCGGCGATAAATTCATCTTGTCTTATTTTCATCTGGAAAACCAGAAATATTCATACGTTTTAACAAATTACCGAATAATTTTATGAAATATAATAGGACTAGAAGCAATATGGATAATTATACAACATACCTACATTGACTTCACATGTAAAATATCTCCATTTGAATAACATATTGGATTCAAGTTATATCAAAATTTAGTGGGATAAATCTGAAATCTACTGTCAAATTATTAGATACCTACATGAAATCATTATCACAAACACAATGGCGTTTATTTTATTTCTATACCGAGATACCTGCTCACTTTATTTTGCGCCAAGCGCGTTTTTCTGCAAAACATTTATACTCCTATATAACCAGGCTGGCTATCTTCCCTGTACATTGATCTCGCGCTGCCAGAATGCATTAAAAATATGGGCTGTAATAGTGACCCATGATTATTGACATAAATGACTTCAGGCGTTTGAAAGGAAAAATAGAGGTTTAGTCTAACTTAATCTTCAAATATTTTTGTAATCCCAATGGAATTATATTTTATGTTAGACGGAGCTCATTCCAATGATAAAAAAGAAGTGGATTATAGACTTAAGTATTACCGAAGAATCTTGTAATACGCCTAATATGAGCAATTCTTGTATGCAATAATGCAGCATTATATATTATGGACTTCTATTATTCATCTATTTCTCATATCCGTCACCGCCAAAGACACCCAAGGGCTGATTAACGTACAATTTCCGATGCCCTATTAATAAATTATAATTTATAATACTGAAATATTTAATGTCTGTTTATTTTTGGTACCTTCTTTGTTAATATTTAATAATTATAATACTATTATTACAAATTCATCATAAACACGATTTAATTAAAATTAATTCAAACGCAGAACGCTTTTTTACTAGCTTTAATTTTATTAATTTTACACTAGCTTTTCGGCCCTGCTTCGTCTGTGTATAGATTTTGGTTTGGCAACGAATTAATGATCAAGAGCACACATATTTCTCATATAACTTTGCTGTATCTCTCTGAATTAGGGGCCCCTAGGCCTGGGCCTCTCCCTCACGAGCACTGGTCACCCCACCACCCCCTGGTCCCGACTATTGACGGGTAACCGAGATTCTACTATACATCAAAAATAGATTCATCGGAATATTTTTTTTTAATTAAAACTGTGATTGATTTGTAAAACAGATGAAAGGCTCAACTGGCGCGTGTCGATTGGACAATAAAATCTGACTACTAAATTAGCCATATTTCCTTTTCAAACCGATAATAATAACAAAAACGCATCGGTTGCAATTGTTTTAGTTGACTATAAATAGATGGTGAAAACATCAGACGGTTCTAGTTATTGTTTGAAAATATTAAAGAGTTATTGATTGCAAAATGAAATTGTTATTGTCTTATGTGACTTTTGGATACATTTTGGCAATTGTTATTTGTGCAAAGGTAAGATTTTTTTTATTCAATAAAGTTCTTAGAAGCTAATCTGGCAAAGTACACATCCAAAAGAATTTCATTTTATTAAATGTGTATTTTTTTAAATAAATTGATTGTTTATTTAATTATAATTATTATTTGCCAGGATTCATGCCACAACAACGCACAGTCTGAAAATTTCAATTAGCTACCTTTTACCGCTTGTGGGATAGAGTCATATGACAGACGGACGGACATCGTAGGCAGGGTAATAGGGTTCCGTACGGAAGTACGGAAACCTAAAAATCATACATTTTTGTATAATCTTTTAGTTTAAAAGCGCTTATCAAAATCATTACATTATTATTTTACTATTTTCCTTAATCATTTGAATTTTTTTTAATTTTATCAAATGATTTTTTCACACTAGGATAAAAAGACATTAGGTATATTATGTAATTTTTAATTCAAAAACATAACAGTATTGATTTTGATCCTGTGCTATGAAGAAATTCTTGTAATAATCAGGCCCGGACTTAAAGACCCAATGCCCCTAGGCACTTGACAGTTGGGTCCCCCAAGCCCAAAAAAAAGGGGGGGAAATGAAAAAATGGAATTGGATGAAAATTTAGCGAAAAAAAGTCCCAAATCGGGTTATCTTACAAAATGTTTGGGCTTTTTTTTTTAATTTCCATCTCCGCCCTGGCCGGAGCCTCCTCGGCGGCTGAGCCCCTAGGCCGGTGCCTTATTGGGCTAGGCATAAATCCGGACCTGATAATAATTGAAATAAAAAGAGATTGTTATTGTTGTTTAAAACTCCGATTTCGGCCCAAACTATAAATTTTAACATTTATTGAGCAGTTAAAATAATAAAAATCCGAACAAAAAAAGCTCACAACACAATTATCTAATAGCTTAGTATGAATTTCAAAGGCTCTAGAATGTGGATTATCCGAAGGACCGGACCATGAAACGATCCGTAGAATCGCCTCCCAGTGCACTAAGAACCACGGCGACGATCGCTTCGACAACAACAACAACAACCAGAATAACAACGGCGATGGTAGCAATTCGAACAACAGTGATGAAAGTGAATCCAACGAATCGAGGGAGACGACCAGCACCACTACGACACAATCGCCGAGACGTCCATTGAGGCCGCGTAACGGAGGCGGACGCAGAAACAACAACAATAACAACAACAATAACAACAACAACCATAATAATAATAATAATGACAATAATGATAAACAACAACCGTCATCATCATCCTCCGGATCGAACTCTTCACCTTCTTATAACAGAGGTGGTAGCTCGAACGGTGGTCATAACCAATACGGATCCACGAATATCAATGGTAATAATAATTACCCCAGAGAAAATAAAACTCAGAATTGTGAAGTGATTTCTTGTGTTCTCAGTCAACTGCATATGGTAAGTTCTTCTGTGGGTTACGGAACGCATTCCAAGTCTTCATGGTTTCCGGGCTTGTAGGCCGTGGTCCGGTGGCATTTCTACCTGACGTTTCGTCTACAACTACGGTAGACATTCTCAAAGGAAACCATGAAGACTTGGAACAATGCCGGCCGTGAAAGCTTGCACACCTTGATACAGAACGCAATTGTCAGAAAATCTGAAAGAGTATCCATGACATCATGATAAAATAATAATGGATTTAATTTTATAAATTATCATGATATTATGTCAAAATTAAAAATTAAAAAAAATTAAAAATGCCAAAAACTCAACGAAAAATCTATGAAGTATAACTTCGACAGTTTGGTTATGTGGCCTTTTTTTATTTATGTAGGAACAGTCTAATGTCGTCAAACTCTTTGTTGATTGTAGTCATAGAAAAAATAGGCAAAAGAACTTTTAAGTTAAACAGTTTTATTTTAAATCATCCGCTGTACAACAAACTAGAAAATAATTAGAACACAAACCAAAGTGCACTTTGGGTCGCTGAGTCAGCGGAATCCGAATAAGTAATAAAAACGTGGGGCGCATTTGAAATATTTCTGTTGGTGGGCTTGGAAACATATTTTTCTAGACAAGCCTTTCTTATTTAATAATTATACAGTCGTTATACACATTTTTATGCGTCCCACGTTTTTATTTCTTATTCCGCTATCAGGTCTATCATGGAAGCTGTTTGATTTAGGTATAGCTGTTTTTATGGTACTCTTCTAGAAATTTAGAGCTGAGTAATCGTCAAATCGCGATGTAGTATCCTAAAGCGCACATTTTCAATTCAAAAAATAGCATGTATGGGTTGGATCTAAACTGTGCAAGTCCAAGACTTTAAAAACTTTTTAAACGCATGTTATAAATTTTTACCATATTTATATCTATTTTTTAGACGGATAAATACGGATATCCAGACCGCAGTATGGTATCTCAAGCCCTTACAAAAAATGTCCGCAACAATGAACTCAGAGATTTCCTTCAAGAAGCCACCGACGATTGTTTTGAAATACTGGATGCAGGTAACACAAAAATGACTTTTTACGAATTCCGAAATTCTGGCGAAGAAATAATTTTCACATTAGGTTTGTATAGATACCAATAGATTAGGAAAGGAAGGCGTGGCGGAGTCGCAACTGTTTCCTTCTAACTAGAATCTTCGTTAAACGTATACGTTCACCCATTGACACGACACAACTACTGACATAACCTCGTTTTTTTAAACACGTCGTCGTTAATAATTAAAGCAATTTGTTATGGGATGGTTATTGGTGTCTTGTACTTGACTGCAGTTATAATAAAAATTATGACTGCCATAAAGTTTAAATTTCCGACTGAGGAAAAAGCTAAAATAATACCTAAATATCCAATACCTAATTGAGGAAAACATTTTTTTATCCTTTTAGCTTGCCCTCTCTTGATCTAGCGTAGCTCAGACGACTTCAGTACACCTTTTCAACTCCAAATGCAAAAGAACAAACTCAATTTCTAATTATAATTATTGCTTAAATTATACATCGACAAACGTCAACGAGGTTAAGTTAGGTTAGAATAAACGTCACTGGCTGAATCAAGTTAGGACATTCATTTTTCATAAATTTTTAATTTCAAATATAAAATTATTTCACACGAAATAATAAAGTTTTGTAGCCAATAATGACGGGATTTATTAATTATTTTTATGAAACAGACATTGTTTAGGTAAGAAATGTGTTTTAAGAAAATAATAATTAATATTCCGTTAAACCCCATACAATTTTGACCGCCATTCGACTTCACTTTAAATTTTGCGCTCAAATTAGAACGGCCTACTTCTGTAGTCTATATTGATTCATCTGTCAACTTCCATGGATACAAATTTGTTATTATATTATGCATCTTAAATTGAATAAAACACAGCGATTTTTGTCTGACGAAGCCACTGTGTTGTGCGAAACAATAGTAATAAGGTTCCGTTCGGAGGTACGGAACCCTAAAAACGGATTTAGATAATATATTGATTCTATTCGCAGATCAGAAGAGAGATCAGTGTGAATATTCAACACATTTGATCAACTGCTTGGCCGACAAAGGACGCAACAATTGCGACGATTGGCACGACCAGAACTTTCCCTTTTGAGTCACAGAGGCAAAGACAAAGGAGCTCCGGTCTAGAAATCACTATCATAATATATTGATTCTATTCTTGTGTAAGTAATAAATGAATAAAGATTTGTTCTAGAATAGCAGCATTCAAATAATGAATATTTTTACAACAAAAAAATGGTTTAATAATTAATAACTATTTATACTAAGTAAGGATTTTTATTTCTTTTCAATGAGGGTTACCACTTACCAGGTTGTTTTCTACCACCTGATAGTGCCACTGGCAAATAAGGTATACGTCACTTTGATGCCATTCAAACGTATACTGTTTATATTTTCCGCCCACCTGATTGGGGCACTAGCAAGTGAAGTATCTACATTCAATCATTTAAATAAGTGTTTGACGTATATACGTTAGTTGACACTAGCGGTATCTGACGAATGTAAGGCTAATTCTAACCCACAAACCCATTGGTAAAAGACAATTTATTAGTGTATTTTCCATATGGCACATACACTATTGGCGTCGGTCGGATGGTAGGACCTAGGGGTCGGACCAAAATTTCTCGACGTTTCATACCCTCCTGAACAGTTTGCCACCATTTTTACCCGACTGCGCGACGCAGGGCGGCAGGAGTGGTATTATGTTTAACAGCCTATGTATGTATGTATGTATGTATGTATGTTCCTTTGAAGCACTATACAGACCAAACGCCTGGGCCGATTTTTATGATTCACACGTCAATCGATTCCCCTTAGTCCGGCGAGTGTCACTAAAGACATGACGTTAGTGAAAATTCAATATGGCGACTACAGGACGCCATATTGTGAAAATGAAAAAAATGAAATGTTCCTTTGAAGCACTATACAGACCAAACGCCTGGGCCGATTTTTATGATTCACACGTCAATCGATTCCCCTTAGTCCGGCGAGTGTCACTAAAGACATGACGTTAGTGAAAATTCAATATGGCGACTACAGGACGCCATATTGTGAAAATGAAAAAAATGAAATGTTCCTTTGAAGCACTATACAGACCAAACGCCTGGGCCGATTTTTATGATTCACACGTCAATCGATTCCCCTTAGTCCGGCGAGTGTCACTAAAGACATGAAGTTAGTGAAAATTCAATATGGCGACTACAGGACGCCATATTGTGAAAATGAAAAAAATGAAAGTCAACAAACTATGTCAAGTGGGGTATCGTTGAATAGGTATTTAAAAATCATTTTTAGTTTTCCCTCAACATTTTTCGATTCGACTGACCGTTTAGGATCTATATCGATTTATTTTTAATTAAAAACATTTAAAAAATCACATAATTACTTAAATTCCAGTGCAATTGTGATGTAGTACTGATGTTGATAGGAAATACAGTCTGGTAAATAGCTAGCTAGGTACTCATAACTAAAAAGTATAAAATAAAAAATTTATTAAAAAAACAAAAAACCCGACTGCGTAAAAATCAAACATAAAAGATGAAAACAAGATCAAATGATAACATGCAGTCGGAGGCATAGTAGTAACAACATGACACTTGTTAACCCAGCATTAAGATTTGAATTTATGCATCATTTACGTCAATTAGTGAATTCGCAAGTGGTTAGTATACATTGCCTTCCGTGGACCCCAGATAAAAATTATTTTCGAGCCTATGCACCTTTTATCAAAGTTTAGAATTTAACATTGTCAATTTTGAATGCAAGTTAATGCAAAGGAGATCCGAATCAGGCTGGTTTGGCACCAGATAAAGGACAGCTAGCGAGCTATACGTGCGGAACAGAGATAGAGCTCCGTCAGCGTGAGACGAAGTAGCTACTGTGTGACGTCACGTAGTCGGTGGCCGGTGCGACGATTTGCATATTAGTGGGGAGAAACAGCGGTGACTGTTTTTTTGGGACAGAGAGCTGTGTGGATGTCATATGAAATGTCCGTACAAATAGACTGTGGCTAAATTGATGGTATTGTTATAATCGGAATAGTTGGGCTATATTTCTGCTGCTTGTTAGTGTTGTCGCGTATTTCCCGACTTCCCGCCAATTGTTTTCCTTCCCGGTGAATACCTATTTTTCCGTGATATTGTTTTATTCCTGGAACTTTGGTTCGTTCGAGATTATTTTTTGTTAGGGTGGATTTAGCGTCGTTCCAGGCGGAGTGTCTCCAGCATTTGAATAAATATAAATAAATAAATTTTATTTGCCCTTGTAGTGTCATGCCAGAGGCAGGAGGGTTTGTCATACATACATTCATCAACAATAAAAACAGTACATTTAAAATTGAATTTAAAAAAATAAAATAAAATAAAATAGGTGATTAACAATATAAAATATAGTATTAAAATATGATATTAACAATATAAAATATGGTACTAAAATGTAGTTGAGTAATTTAAAAACTCTTCAACCGAATAGAATGCATTATTAGTAAGAATTCTTTTTACCGTTCGGCAGAAATTGTTATAATTTTTTATAGCTCTAATATGTGGAGGTAGTTTATTAAATATTTTAATACACATATAGTATGCACTTTTTTCATACATAGATAATTTATGAGACGGTATACTATATAAGTTATTCGTGCCTCTTGTTGCCATATCCACAACATAGGTTACTTAAAAGAATGACCTCGTATTAAATAAGGGAATGGAGATAGCGTTATTTATCTATTAAAATTGCGTTTTAACAAATAATACTTACGCATATCAGTGGCGTCGACTATTTTTTTGTTGTCAACCACCAGTCTAAATAGCCAAATCAATTTACTTGAGTTAATTGCGTCCTGCTTTTTAACTAATATTCCCTGCAATACTTACTCACATCAGTGGCGTCGGCTAAATATTTTGTTGTCAATAAATCCATCGATATAACCAAGCCAATCAATTTGAATTACTTATTGGCGTACAGTGTTTAATATTATTCCGATATTTTACTAGAACAAAGTTATCTAAAGTACAGCTTATTCTAAATTAACTGATCTGTGGATCTGATTGATAATTACTGGCTGTTGATTTTATTCCGCTATCGCTATTCTTAACTTCGATTCAAATTGTTTTCTGCCCATTTCAGCTCTGTCTTTGTTTTTAATGTGTTTGTGGATTTGTGTCAAACTGAAGTTTACCGCTTGCTGATGGTCGGTAAAATTTTGTAAGTGTGTTGGCTAGTTTAATGAGCTAAATGCATATTATGTTACGGATATTTATTATGTTACGGATATTTAAAAGTATGTGAATGTAGGGAATTTTTGGAATGTAAGGGAGCTAAAAAATAGTAATTGTTTTAAAAATGGGGTCTGATACATATTAAGGATAAATATTTTGATTCATCTAAAGATCATAAAAGGTCGTATAAGGTCTATCTTAAAATTTTATAATCATTGATTTTCTAATAAAGCATTTTTAAAGGTTTTCTTAAATTTATTATCAGCGATACTTTTGAAATTAGATGGAATTGAACACAAGTGTCGCAACAGTATTATAAGGGACCATTGTTATTACGATTTTTCAGATATATAAATTTGCAGATTACAGACGCTTGATAACTTAACTTTTCTGTCAGCTAAAGAAAACACAAGTGCCTTCTTTAAACCTGTCTAGATATAGATAGTATAGATATTTATTTTCAGTGTCGATTATTGCCTACCGAGTACCGAATATTAGTGATTACCGAATTATCACGTAATTATTTTGCTATTGTATATTTTTAAGAATTAGCGCTTTTCAGTGATTTCACGGTGCCGAGCGGATTTTCGTATTTCTGTGTTTGATGATAATTACTGCATGTTGGTTAGTTTTAGTCAAATTTTCACAACGAGTGCCTTGCTGGTGACTGGTCAGAGTCTCTCAGCGTCGACAACTGGCAACTGGGCATAAGTCGTGGCGCCCTAACAATTTCAGTCGGTAGCCCTTGAGTTTCAATTCAACCCTATACCTTGATTACGCCTAGGAAGCGCTTCGTGAAGATTTGAAATTTTAGTAGTTAAGATTTTTAGTTGTGGTGTTTTTGGCAACATTTGGGATCCCGTGTTGTTAAGGTTGTTTCCTTTATTGGATTGCTAGGATCTACTTTTTATTGTGTTGTGTCCTATATGTCGAGGTTTTTTTAGTGGTTGGAAGATCGGATTTTTAAGCCCAGTTCTGGGCATTTTTCATTTTTTTGCACTCAATTTGAATCAAGCAGTGAGTTGGATTTTTTTATACTATGTACTTGTGAATCACTTATTATCAACGTTTCCAGACCCAGCGCCGCAATAAGAGCAACCGTGGCCAAATAAAATATAATTGACCTAGGGTAGATTCAACCCCTAGGGACCTGGCATTATAATATATATATGTGTGTGTGTGTGTGTGTGTGTACACGATAACTCTCGACAGACTTAATCGATTTAAACGAAATTTGGTACACACATTGGAACCCATTACCGCACGAAGCCTATTTAAAATGGGCTCGATCGGACCATTTTAAGGGTAGTTTTTAGGGGTTGAAAAAAGTTTTTGGGCCCAAAAATACCGAAAAAATTCTCAGAATCGTTTCAAAATTGAAATTTAACCTATTAGTGAAGATTGAAACGTACTGCTAAAATTTTAATAAAATCGGCCCGACAGGACCGGACTTACAAATTTTATGAAAACACTGATTTGCGGATAGTGATTTACTTACTGAAGGGTGTATTTAATTTGGTACAGAGGTTGATAATATTGATAATATTATTGAAATTAAGAAAAAAAATATTATTTTAAGGGATGTATTAAGGGGTTAAATTTTTTATTTTGTCCAAAAACAAACGTAAGTTTACTTAATAAAGCCACAAGGCGTGCATTAGCAAATACACTATATTGTCGGCAGGGTTTGGCACTGCGACCCGTGTTTTTTTTCCTTCCAGTTGAGAAATATGAAGGTTCATGCACAACATCAATTATATTGAAGTTAGGTTATTGAGAAACAGGAACAGGCGTAACTAGAGGGTAGTCGGCCCACCCCAAAGTACCGTAACTAAGGAATGCAATCTCGAGCCGAGATTGGCAATTCGAGATCTCGCGAGATCAGTCTGGATTCGAGATTGGCAATTCGAGATCTCGAGAAATCTCGACAATATCGAGATTTCGCCTACTTTTAAAAAGAACGTATTATTTCGTATCTAAAACTTAATCAAAACTACTTACTTGGGACAGTGTGACTGTGTCACTGTGTACTTGTGTGATTTATTGCGTAGTGCACTGTGTAGATGATTACTATTCATTACTTTCCTTAAATAAACGTTGATTTTGTTGTTCCAAGATTCAATTAATGTTTTGTTTTATTTTCAAAATATAACAGCAATACCCCAACTCACTCAGCACACTATATGTCAATTAATTATTTTGGAAATAACTTCTTAGGAGTTATGAAGCATAGGGTAAGTTACTAATAGTAACGTTTACGAACATTTGGTTTGAATTGTTCTTAGACATATTCTATATTCACTTAACTTTGTAATTTGTTAGGCATCTAATGCTTGTTATAAGTTAAATAACTGTCCATTTTACTCAAGAAAACAATAATTAAAACAATATATGCAGAGAAACAAACAGAATAAATTAGCGCGACTGTCAAAAACTATTACGTATAAGTTATAATTTTTTTTTCAAGCGCGTTCGTTTTTGAAATCTCGTTCGAGATCTCGACCATATCGGATTGAGATCTCGAACGAGATTTCAAAAAAGAGATGCCTGCCCACAAGATTAAATCTCGAAAAATGGTTCGAGATCGAGATTGCATTCTCTAACCGTAACCCATCCTAGAAATAAAGATTAATAAAAAATATTACGTTTTTTCAATTTATCCTCAACAAAAACTGATGAGATAGACATTGAGATCCAGCCTATACCTCAGTTTCTTACTTATTTACATCAATCATTTTCAAACATAAAGATACTTTTATAGATAAGATAATAATTTATTTTTTTAACTTTTCTTGTTGATTTTTACTTCCCACCTCTACTATGGTAGGGAAGTAATGGATTTAGTCCGAAAAAAATATTTCGAGATTTTAACAGATTTCACGTTTTGAGACCCTAGCAATCGTTTAAGATCATTTTCTGACTGATGTCTGTATGTATGTGTGTGTGTGTGTGTGTGTGTGTGTGTGTGTGTGGTCAATTTTTCGTCTTCGATATCTTAAGAACGGAACAACATACGGGCATGCCGATTGTTCTATTGTGTTTATCAGCCTTTAACTTAGATCTGATTAGATTTTGAGTCAAATCGGTTCAGTGGATCCTGAGATATTCAAAAAAACGTTCTCAATGTCACGTATTAACATAGGTAAAAAAAATATAAATGAATTCTAGATGTTATAATATGAAAAAAATATAAATATTTTTTGTCTCTAAAATGTATAGTTTTCGAGAAAAAAAATTCGACTGATGACCAGTCCTATACTTCCCACCTAGTAAATATTTGCAAAAAATAAACACTCTTTTTTTTATTCTTTGACTAGGCCCAAATAACCTTAGCTGTTGGTGGTCTTTAAAACACAATTTAATTTTTATTCTTTGAAAAAAGCATGGCCCTCTTTTTTGTTTGGTGATCTATTGATGGCTAGCTTAATATAGCAAAAATCATGGTTACCTTGATTTACGTACAATTTTTATTTTTTTTAGTAAAATATTTTTTTTCTCGAAAACTATACATTTTAGAGAAAAAAAATATTTACATTTTTTTCATATTATAACATCTAGAATTCATTTATATTTTTTTTTACCTATGTTAATACGTGACATTGAGGACGTTTTTTTGAATATCTCAGGATCCACTGAACCGATTTGACTCAAAATCTAATCAGATCTAAGTTAAAGGCTGATAAACACAATAGAACAATCGGCATGCCCGTATGTTGTTCCGTTCTTAAGATATCGAAGGCGAAAAATTGACCACATACACACACACACACATACACTACATACACACATACACACACACATACAGACATCAGTCAGAAAATGATCTTAAACGATTGCTAGGGTCTCAAAACGTGAAAATCTGTTAAAATCTCGAAATATTGTTTTCGGACTGAATCCATTACTTCCCTACCATAGTAGAGGTGGGAAGTAAAAATACTTTACTAAAAAAAGAAAAATTGTACGTAAATCAAGGTAACCATGATTTTTGCTATATTAAGTTAGCCATCAGTAGATCACCAAACAAAAAAGAGGGCCATGCTTTTATCAAAGAATAAAAATTAAATTGTGTTTTAAAGACCAACAGCTAAGGTTATTTGGGCCTAGTCAAAGAATAAAAAAAAAAGTGTTTATTTTTTGCAAATATTTGCTAGGTGGGAAGTATAGGACTGGTCATCAGTCGAATTTTTTTTCAAAGCAACTACCTTAAAAAATCAACCTTTTGACTTACCGTACTCATTTCATCGTTCATTAGATCAATATAAAGCTCCCTCTGTTGATCTCGTGTTTCCTTGCTGTCGGTTTCCAGACGATAGAGAACCATCTGAAGATGATTCTGATGTTTCGCGGAATTTTCAATTGTTTCCTGCTGTTCTCTGTTTGCCTGCTCCACCAGCGTGTTTCGCTGTTCCTCGTACCAGCCGTGCAATTCGCCCAGCCACTGCTTGTGAATGCCAATCAGTCTTTCCACGCAAGTCAAGTGCTTTTCGAAATTCCTGCTATATTGCTCCTCACTGTCGTCCAAATCCGACATCAAACACGATATTGTTGAATTTTTTGCCGCCAGAGTGTGCTCAATCCAATGCCACATCGCCTAAATATAATATTGAAAGATTGTTTCAAGTAAATTCCGAAACCTGGCAACCACAATATATAAATCAATGGGGTGTCCCATTGATTTATCTGATATATTTTTAGTGGTAACGGAATAATTGGACTGGAAGTATGTTTTATTTTCTGATGAACCCAGGTTAAGCTTTGAAACCATCAAAGGTGACTTTGAACGAGTATGGCGAAGGCCTGGAAAAAGATTTCCTGTCTGCAATATCTTGCAACTCTACGCAGATATCGAAGCAAATTCCTTCTCAGGACACCAAATTGTTCATTTTCAGAGATATTCTAGGTAACAAATCATCTCCAGGTCTTCATTATACTCGTTCACGAGCATCTGGCAATTTCAAAGCGTAGGCTAATTTCAGCAGAAAACAAAATGTGTTTACAATAATTTCTTGAATCCCCCTTCCACGATGCAGCTGACGATTAATTTTCAACTCACAATAATGTCAATTATTTATAAAAACAAGTTTCAGCCGGCGTACTATTACTTAAAAAAATTGTTTTTACCACTTTCGTTTACTTATTAGTCACACCAGATTTATCGAAAAAGATAACAATCGATCAGTGTAAAAACACTACCTAAAATGCAACGCAAACTCCCAAGACTATAAGTATAGATAAATAAATCACCTCTAAATCATCCTTCAGCTCCTTGATCTTCACTTGGCGTAAGATTTGTCTCCATTCTTGGTTTATCTTCGCTAAGTTAATTCTGGCGAACACTTCTTCTCGTTTTAATTTATTCTAGAAAGAAAAGAATATATTGATTTTTTCTGATTTTATCTATGTTTCTTAACAATTTACAACCTTTAAATATGTAGCGACAAGTTCTTGTTTTCTGCGTCTAGCTTCCTCTTCTACTTCAGCCCGGCGTAAAAGATATCTGGCTTTTTCATCGTCCGACATTTTCGCCAGACTATCTGATTGCTTCTTTTTCTTACCCATCTACAAAAAAAAATTAGACCGTGTATTTTCCACTACATCACTACCAAAGTGAAACTTACTTAAAACTTGTGGGGATCTAGTCGCGTTGACTGTATAGACACACACATACATATCAATACTTAGGCCAGGCGCATACACACAATTGTTTCCACGATTAATAGATCGAGAACTATAAGTGACAATTTTTTGGTGTTATTTATTCAAGGCTTTATTTTTGTGAAGATGTTGAGGGAGGCATATTAAAGTGCCCTGAGTAAAAGATTTTGCTAGATAGCGGTATGGGAGGGATGCAGACCGGCCCCAACATGTAAAAATAAAATGGTCACAATTATTATTGCTTCAAGGCTGAAATTGTTTCTATAGCTTGTCGGTGACCCAATAATGCCATTATAATATTTGTAGATCGATTGGTCAGTATTAAAGGGCTAACAGATCACCCTAAACGTGCTATGCGTATAGCGATTTCAACCCGATTTTCATTCGGACGAAACCGAATCAAACACTTATTATAGATCTAAATTTTCCCCAAGAAATAAGCTATCGAATGGTAAAAACCGCATTCAAAACCATTCAGTAGTTCTCGAGATTAGTCAGTACAGACAGACACCTAAGGAGACTTCCTTATACTGCTTATATAATAATCAGGGCCGGTGTGAGCGGCGCATATGTACATTGGGTCCGGGCCACCGAAGGGGGCCCGCTGGCCCGGAGCTTACCTATTATATGTGACTACCGTGTTTAAAACTGCGAGCATTAAAACATTTTCCCAACAAAAAAGGCGTTTTGATGATTTTACATTAAAATTTTCTGACTATTTCCAAAAAAA
The DNA here is from genome assembly GCA_039654895.1 of Mongoloraphidia duomilia. Taxonomy (NCBI): domain Eukaryota; kingdom Metazoa; phylum Arthropoda; class Insecta; order Raphidioptera; family Raphidiidae; genus Mongoloraphidia; species Mongoloraphidia duomilia. Next base: position 4,405,469 of record CM077524.1, read on the forward strand.
AAACAAATGGAGAAAATTTTTTTTTGAAAAACACAGGGGCCTGAGAATGGTTATTTGGGGCCCGAAAATCCTAGCGCCGACCCTGATAATAAAATTATATAGATTAAAAATTATATTAATACAAAAATTAAAAAAAAATAATTACTTTTCTGTTGAATACACTTCCAAAATAAAATTATTCTAAACTATAACACAATAACTTGCTTACAAAAATAACGAACAAACAAAACAAATTACCAGTAAAGTATTGATTATACAAATTTAAAGCACGTTCACTTACGAAACAGATTTCTGCTGTAAATAAATTCTATTAACGATTCAATACTAGTTTTGCCATCTAGTGTCAAGAATACTAAATTAAGAAATGGAAGTTTCGATATTAATAATTTTCGATTTGTGCGCATGGTCATAACTACGTCACAGCGCTAACAAGAAGAAAAGAAAATTTAATATAGATGTCGGGCAAGTTTTCCATTGACGTAATTAAAAAAAGACAGATATATACTAGACAAGGATAAGTAACAAATTATGGAAAGACATTGAATATAATGACCAATGAATATACACAAGGGCGTACGCAGAATTTAGTTCACGAGGGGGCAAGAGGTAAAAGAGTAAACATGGACATCCGGATATTATAGGCACCTACTACAATTAGGTCATAAATAATAATGCCAGTCCAAAGCAAGGAGTTGGAGACTAAGTTCCATAATTTAGTGATGAGCGATACGAGATGTTTTTACAATCGAAACAATTATTGTAATCGTTCATAATAAAAATCAAGACCACAATCCACTCGGACTTTGATTTTACAATCGAAATGTCCGATTGTTCAAGTCGATTATTTGCGACATAGGTTATAGCAATAGCATACATATAATCACGATTCAAGGTTATATGCTAGTCGACTGACGTTCACGCGACTCGTTGATTGTTCACTGTTCACAGTCACACTGTTCAGTCGGTACTCACTACTCAGTGATCTCTTCACTATTGAATTCGTATTATACGATTACTGCACAATCGACCATGAACTCGATCACAGTTGTTGAGTAATGAACGATTGTATATATTATGTGGCTCTTGATAGTGTACGATTCAGTATTATGCGACTCGGTCTCTGTGAACTATGAAACAACAACAATCGAGTCCCAGTGACAATCATCGAGAGTCATCGAGATGCTTGAACAATCGAGACAATCGACTAAAACATCTCGTATCGCGCATCACTATGCAATATAACAGTATAAGCCCAAACGTTCTAAATACTATTTGAGTAATTTTCAGGCGCCAAAGTTCAATAACGGGAAATAAGAGAGATTGTTATGAAGTATACTTCATGAATTTTCACACTTTATTCCAAATTTCCAGATCCCAGTAGGGGAGCTGCCCCCCCCCTGCATTTACGTGCGTGCGTCTATGAATATACATTCGAAGTGTAATCATAGGCGTCCTTACGTGGGTGCTTCGGTATTCGAGCACCCGTGAGATTGTTTTCTCGTGACCTCAAAATTCGCGCCCGAAAATATTCCTTCAATGGAGTCCCACATTTTTCTTTCTTTTGACAGAAATAATCTACATTACAAATGGGCTATTGGGATCCGTCAGATAGGTGGAGTTTAAAAAACATGGCGCAGAGGGGGGGAAATTTCATATACGGGGTATACTTTTGCGTGTAATTTTGTGATTTTCAAAGTGATAAGAAATGATAAAATATATAAGTGCAATTTGTGATTGGGCCGGTACGAATCCTAAACAAAGGAATTTCGTTGAAGGAAACAGATTCTCAAAGCCGAACATATTATCAAATGTCGGAAATATAACGAGAAAAATACATGAAAAATGAACTGTCAAAAGTAGTAATCTTTACGGCATATTGCTTAAAAACATCAAAATTAAAAGAAAATCTCCACGAAATTAATTATCCGTTCAATGCTCCTTTAAGACTGTGTTAGGTGAATAATGTAAACACATAACTGCAACATAATATGTTATATTGTAATAAGTAGGTAAGTTACTAACCTCAAAATATTTGTATACACATAATTAATCCTAATTTTGTCAATATTCAGAGATTTAACTATTGCAGTACAGTATGATAATGAGTACATCTTATTATTAATATAAAATATTTTTTTAATTCATAAATACAGTTTTTCCACATTTCATTAAAAAAGAATTCGCTGTAAAGTAAGTTTTACAAAGCAATAACTGATAGTGTTTAATGCCATGATATTAGAAAACGTCGCAAATTCCATTTTCGATAAACTTTTTGTTTATTTTACTTGTTTTATTCTTGTAATAACCAATTTCACGATAAATTTGCACTGTTAGCATGTAAAATTTTCCCCCGTTTTGATACAATTTTCTGCCACCAGATGTCATATGCTCATTTGACGGGTCCCAATAGAGCAAATTTTTTGAGAAATTTTTGGAAGCTTCTTGTACATTATTTTTTCAAGGTAATTTTAAAAAAATATTAGAAATAGGTCAGCCACAAAATTTATTCAATAATTAAAAACAATTGTAAGATGTTTTAAAATAAACAAGATATTTCATAAAATTGTGAAACAAAAATTTTATTCAACAGGAAAAAAAAAATAATATAAAAATCGTTTATACAAAATATTATTACAACTTGCTCTTTCGTTCGCGTTTTTAGAAGTGAAAAAAGTATTGAATCTTGATAGCCGCGTTAGTGTACTTTTGATTTACGCAACTAAACTAGTTGCGTAACCCACAGTCGTTCTTTTTGGTACAGTAGAACCTTACACAATGTTATAGCATATTTATACCTTATTTTACAATACTCGTAAGTATGCTAAAAGTGATTTCTTATTAATTTCATTACGTAATGGCCTTATAATGACCTATGTATTTTTTGCGAAACATTTCTGATCAGACATTATCTAATTCAATAAATAATTGATGGACGACAAACGGAAATAAAAACTAATTTACACAAACAATATACATAAGTAGAAATCATTTGTTTTTATTAAACGGTTTTATTTAGCAAGTTGTGTCTGACCGCCATCGCGTCATAGAACGCTGCATCAGAACGCTTTTAACGCTGACAAGCAGCGACATATATGCGCGAGTCAATTTGTTTTTTAGTGTTGCGTTCAAACGCCACCGCCACCGCGCTAATGTGCTTAGGCCTTTAACAGAGCATATTTGTGAAATTTCGTATACTGCAAAACCTTTTTATACTACTTTACTGAAAATAACTTTAATGATTTTTTTAAATCGCTCTGTACCTATTTTAAAAGTAATTCCAGACATTTAAATTGGGAAACAAAAACCGTGACAAGAAGTTTTCACGCATATTAAAAATCAATTTCAATCGATACAAAATATTATTATTGTTGCAGATCTGTTGCATTTGTTTTCAATGATCATTTTTCGTCATTTCTTCCTTAAGCTGATTTATTTGTTGTTGTAATTCTTGTTTTACTTGTTCTATTTTTTCTTCTAGTTCTTTTTTCAATGAAAGACGTATGTCTTCACCGATTTGTTGTATGGCCTGAAGACAAAAAAAAATGAGCATGAGATTTTTGAGTTGTTTGAAAAACTAACTTTTTTACAAAATATTATTATTGTTGCAGATCTGTTGATCTGTTTTCAATGATCATTTTTCGTCATTTCTTCCTTAAGCTGATTTATTTGTTGTTGTAATTCATGTTTTACTTGTTCTATTTTTTCTTCTAGTTCTTTTTTCAATGAAAGACGTATGTCTTCACCGATTTGTTGTATGGCCTGAAGACAAAAAAAAATGAGCATGAGATTTTTGAGTTGTTTGAAAAACTAACTTTTTTACAAAATATTATTATTGTTGCAGATCTGTTGATCTGTTTTCAATGATCATTTTTCGTCATTTCTTCCTTAAGCTGATTTATTTGTTGTTGTAATTCTTGTTTTACTTGTTCTATTTTTTCTTCTAGTTCTTTTTTCAATGAAAGACTTCGAGGCCTATTGAATTAGGATTTTGTCTCGATTGTTGGAAGTTCCGTGAGGCCTGTGATTACAGTGCCGCTTTTATTTTTTTGTATCTCGAATACCGTGTGTCCCGATATTGTGTTCGGAATCTATTGTTTTGTTAGTATTTTATGTTAAGTTATCGTGTGGTTTTGGCCATTGAAATCGCCTCTGATTTTTTTCTGTTTATCTTGCTAAGAAAGTAACAGCGTTAGGCCTGGGATTTAATATAACTGTGATTGTGATTCTGGACTCTGTTCCGGAATATTTTTCGAATCTCTTCTGGCCAACGTGGTTATCCTTTTCGAATTATCCCTAACTGTGACCACTCTCGCGTCTCAGCTTGGACGACCTGAGACTTACGCAGTGTGGCCCTATAAGTTCTGGCGCCCTTTGATCTCTCGGTCGGTATCTGGCCCACTAAGTAATCTTCCAACGAGGTCCGTCTCTGGTTAGGTGATACTGAGTGTAGAGGTGACTTCAAATTTAAATCGAATTATTGTGACGCACGATTTATTGTGTGCGTTCACATTTTGTGTTGTCCTAAGTGTCGAGTGGGTAGGTGGTTGGGTTTTTTATTGCCCATTAAGGGCTGTTCTTGTATTTAAATTTTGAGGCTGCTTCCCAAAAACAAGAGCGATCGTATCGCTAGATAATAATTTTTGTTCTCCGACCCATGACCCCGCGCCGTCGGTAGCTAGCCGCGCAACCGATTAAATTCGGGTCTTTAGGAGTAAAAGCCATTGCTATAAATTAGCGTCCAAACGAGGGGCAATTCCTATAATATATATATAAACAGACATTTCCAAAAATGGTGCCAAAGTGTTCAGGAGGCTATGAAACGTCGAGAAATTTTGGTCCGACCCCTAGGTCCCGCCATCCGACCGACGCCAATAGTGTATGTGCCATATGGCAAATACACTAATAAGATTGAAAATAGCAATTTTGAACAAAAGCTAATCAATAATAATTAATTAATACTTCACTCTAATAGGCGGATATCCTCTTGTCCGTCAATTCACGTATCTGTTTTTTTTTTGAGAATGTCTTATGACTATATTATTATTATAATGAACTTTATATTGTGTACCTGTAAATGTAATGTTAAAAGTATGTACAGCGTGTCCAAGCAGACATTTTTCACGCATTTCATTTTTAGGGTTTTGTATCTCAAAAGAAATAATTATTAGTAAAAAAAACTTTTTAAAAAAGCTTTTATTTAAATGCACTAAAAAGGAAAAATATTTTTTTATAATTTAGGTTCATAATTATAAAAGCGTGGGTCGTGAACTCTACGATAGTTTATTATTCACGACCCACGTTTTTCCTTTCTGCTGAATTAGAGATAAATCTCTTAAACTGCCGGAGTCCAGGAGTGGAAATCCAACGTGAGGATTTATTTGCTTCCTCCCACTTGTGAACCTCCATTATGACGTGGCTTTTGGAGGAACCACAGAATGGTTTCGGACCTATGAAGTATTTGGTGCCACCTCCTTTAGCAAGCTGGTCTGTCATTCATTTCTCGCGATACCGGCGTGTCCAGGGACCCACATCCACAAATGAGGGTCACCCTGTTGCTGGTGCAGTACAATTATTCGAGTCCCTTTTTTTAATCGTAATAAGTTAACAAATGGGCCAAACTACTTGTCGGTTAAAATGTACAATCAACTTTTAGTTACGATAAGAAATTTATTAATCTTTATTTAAAAGAAATTAGGTTTAAACCATTGTTTCCTAACCTGTGGTCCGCGGACCCCTGGGGGTCCGCGAGCATATGTTTGGTGGTCCGCGGTCCCATACGCATCTATCTTACTTAGAGCATTAACAAAAATAAATAAATTACCTACGCCAAACATCTCGTAATTATTCCGCTTACTGAGCGCGGCAAACGAGCGCCAGTGGGCATTGCCCGAGACTGACTGGGATTATTTTTCAGTACCTGACAAAAATAAAAATTGGATAGCAGACCCTTTCACCATAGATGTTTTTGATATAACTGGCTTGACAACGGTGCAAGAAAACCAATTAATAGAAATATCGTGTGATTCTGCCTTGAAACGTAATTTCAAAGAACGCTCCTTGTGTAGTTTCTGGGTGAATATAAAAAAAGATTATAAGGAAGTCTCAGAAGAAGCACTGAAACATTTGCTGCTTTTCTCCACCACGTACCTATATGAAAAGGCATTCTCTACTCTTGTATACATCAAAAACAAATACAGGAACAGGTTTCATGTGGAATCTGATTTGAGATTGCAATTGAGTAATAATATCAACCCGAACATTTCTAACTTAGTTGCAAAAAAGCAGCACCAACCTTCTCATTAATGTTTTTCTACGAAAAAGTTTGTTTTTTGTTTTTTAATTTAATAAAGGAATACTAAAATATAATATTGTCCGAAAATTGCATCTTTTTTTCACTCAGGGGTCCTTGGCATTATGCTTGATTTCCTTGGAGGTCCGCGGCTGAAAAAGGTTAGGAACCGTTGGCTTAAACTATCAAATCAACCATTATATCATTATAAAGACTTCTCATAATTAATTGATTTTTCTTTCTTTTTTTTTTTTGACGATTTTGTAATTTGTGTTAAACTAATACATAAATAAACAATGAAATGTGTATGTTTTCGCTTGGACACGCTGCATGTACCTTGTATGCAATAGAATAACGTATAGAAGAGTTCAGTGATACGTCCAGTTTTTAGAAAGGCCACGCAGTATCAAAATTCTTCATCGCTCCACGTGTTTAAATTACTTGTATCATAATATTAATTTATGCAACTAGTGGCTTAAGTGACGGATTATATGACAGTCGCGATTTTGCGATACGAGCATAAGGTTATGTTGCATTTATACCAGAACGAGTGTGTGTTTGCCGCTCTAAGAGAGTATTGTAAACTCGCGACTGTCAGAATCGTCACTTTAGACAACTGCTTCAAAAGTTCAATTTTAAACAAATAAAACACAATTTGGATAAATATTTTATTAGTGACATTATAGCAAAGTAACTCCGTTCTATAAAGTAATACTGTTATGTTTTACTTTATAACACACGTGTGTATGTAGTTGAACAACATATTTGCAGTAAAGGTAAACACATGGACACCCTCGAGGAATATGAAATATATAAAGTTAACAAGAAATTATTAGTCCTATCCGTAAATAAAATCACATATTAATGAAAAACACAATATATCAGACGACATAATATTATCGCCATGATAATATCCGATAATATTATGTCGTCTGATATATTGTGTTATTCACTAATATATGATTTTATTTACGGATTGGACTAATAATTTCTTGTTAATTATAATATTTCCGTAACTGCCTTACAGATCTTCTGTATTTTGATTTAAATATATAAAGCTACAAAATTCAACAATACCAACCATCTTAATGACAAACTAACGTTAAAATCGAACATAATATACAACACAATAATTAACACACAAACACCCAATACTCATTAATAGTCCACATACATACACACTCACACGTCCATTTCATCTACCATAAATCATAAAATCTCGAAATTTAAATCAATACTTCACAATCCACAACATAATAGACATGTGCTTAGCATCATAATATTATAACGTGTTACGAATACTCAATGTGTGTTTTATAATATAAAAAATTAACCACACCTGAAGACGGCAACTCGTTGCTGAAACGTGTCGTGTTAACAACACATGAAGTCACAAGACGGACTCCAAAATACAAGGTATTTCTAATATTTCTTATTAGTGTATTTGCCATATGGCACATACACTATTGGCGTCGGTCGGATGGCGGGACCTAGGGGTCGGACCAAAATTTCTCGACGTTTCATAGCCTCCTGAACACTTTGGCATCATTTTTGGAAATGTTTATATATATATGTATATATATATATATATATTTATATATTTATTTATTTATATATATATATATATGTGTTCGCGGCATAACTCTCGAAAGACTTAATTGATTTGAACGAAATTTGGTACACACGTTGGAATCCATCACCGCACGGAACCTATTTAAAATGGGCCCAATCGGAGTATTTTAAGGGTAGTTTTTAGGGGTTGAAAAAAGTTTTTGCGCCCGAAAATACCGAAAAAAATTTCAGAATTGTTTCAAAATTGAAATTTAACCTTTTAGTAAATATCAAAATGTGCTGCTAAAATTTTAATAAAATCGGCCCGATAGGACCGGACTTACAAATTTTATGAAAACACTAGTTTTGCGGATAGTGATTTACTTACTGAAGGGTGTATTTAATTTGGTACAGAGGTTGCAATGATAATAATATTGAAATTAAGAAAAAAATATTATTTTAAGGGATGTATTAAGGGGTTGAATTTTTTATTTTGTCCAAAAACAAACTTAAGTTCACGTATTAAAGCCACAAGGCCTGTAATAGCAAATACACTATATTGTCGGCAGGGTTTGGCACTGCGACCCGAGTTTTTATTTTTCATATAGTGACTTGGAGACCTAACACTAAAAATAACTAAGATTTTTTCTCTTCGCGACCGCCATTTTGAATACACAAAAATATTTTATAGCCTGGAATACTCGCGTCATTCAGACAAATCGAATGACACCTCGATTTTGAAAATCAGTCCAGTAGATTTGGCCCTACGTGGTAACAAACGCTCTTACTATTTTTCAGTGTTTTTTATATAACCTATAAAATATTATAAACCATAAAAAGTAGTTACATGCCTAGATATATTAATTTTGGAATCGCCACAAAATTCTCTTTCGTTTAATCTTAAAGAATCGTGTCTTGTCATTGAACAAACTATATAATTGGAGCTCAGGTGATACAGTATACGGAGTATACACTATACGGACCAATATGGTTTACCTGTTCAGTGTTTTCAGTCGGCGCCAAACCGGCTCAGGTGTAACAACGTCAGTGCCTCCAGTGCCTCATTGTAACGTGCCTCAATTGTATAAAACATGCATATTGTGTCTCAGTGTTATTATAGTATACAGTGCCTCAAGATCTCGATGAAACAGTCTTAGTGCCTCATAAATAGTGTGTCTAATTCTTCAGCACCGTCACTACAATTAAAATTATTTAGTTATATACCTCAGAGTCAGTATAAGTATATTACGTAATTTTTGAAAAAGAATTATTTAACTAAAATCGTCCGAAAACAGGTTTGTGGTTTTCAAGTTATAAGCATTCATGTTCATGTTCCTACTTTTTGACATACAATTGAAACACTTGACGTAAAGAACTCTGTAGGGTGACCACTTCCAGGTTTTTCTAATTTTTCTACTCACTTAGATAACTCATTAATAAGTCTACAGCTCCTATTTAATATTTCTAGAACACTTTTCTTTGTAGAGCACTTCGCGTCAGGTGTTTCAATTTTATGTCAAAAAGTAGAAACATGAACATTAATGCGTATAACTTGAAAATTTCTCAAGCTAGTGAGATTGGACACAGTGGTGGACTAAGGGGGGGGGGGGGCTCGCCCCGGGCCTCTGATCCTGGGGAGTCTCCAAATCTCGAGAAGTCATTCTTAATCAAATCCCAAACAAGGCCGAAATATGTTTAATAAGTAAGAGGCAGTTTGGAGTTGGAGGCCCCGTACGTATACAAAATATAAACGTAGGTATATGGTATAGGCCGTTTATTATAAATATTTGATTTTTTTACATCTATATTATTCATTTTTTACGAAATTTACACTACACTACAATTTCTAAGCAGACCGGGGGCCTCATTTAGTTCTGCCGCCCCCGGGCCTCCGACGGGCTTAGTTCGCCACTGATTGGACATATATAATAGTTTATGGCATTAAATTTTCTATTAGGCTCCTAGACGGACATTTTTTTATTCGGTGTAGAAAATACTCGTAACGTGTGTCTAAAAAGATGTTAGGCTCTATGATGATTTCAACTTTGACTGTCTGTAAGGCTTATAGCTTCTAAATTTTTAAAGATATCGATATGGGACAAAAATCATGATTTAGGGCATTCGATCTTTGCTTTCTGAACATGCGTATTTTCTGCAATTTAGAATTCGATGAAGAACATAATAAATAAAGCTATTGAAAAGCACATTATGGATTAATAAATTTCTATTCTATTCTATTCCATTACGTTATAACAATTGGTTTCCAAGGCTATAAAAAGCGTGTGATTTTCAAGAAGTTGTAGCGCGCTTACTATTTGCAAAACAGAAAATTTGTAGGAATGAAAATTGTAGCAAATGTAATCCTATTTAAAACATTACATAATGAAAAAATCGCATAAGTCGACCGTTTCTGAGATATTTCAAAACAGGCTTCCGAAAGGCTTGAAAATTATATTCAAGAGGGGGTGGCGGGAGAAGCACAGGGGGGATAACCGGGGACTACGTCATGGTTACTAGTGCAGGGTATATATTACCCTGCACTAGTCACCATGTACGAATGACAATTTTATTTATTTATTTATTAACTAGCTCTACCCGCAGCTTCGTTCGCCTTCGATGCGTTATACATAACGGGATTCTGCTGATTCCTGATGACCTAACATAATCATTTGTACCTTAAATTATTAAATTAGACTTTAAGCTACGATTTATTATAATTTTATCGAAATTCATACAGTAGTCCTCAAACTATAAGCGAACAAATATATACAGACAGACACACAAATCTATTTCGAAAAACCGATATTTCTACTTGACAGCAATAATTATAAAGACTATCCGTAAAGGAATTTTGTGAAAATTTGAATTTTGCAGTCAAATTTTCCTTGACAGATTTAGTATATGACGTATATAGATTTATTAATAATATTTTGTAGGCGGCATTTCATAGGAGGTTAATTTCTTTAATTTTACGTGTTAAACATAGGGTCTGCTAATTAATATCGAATTACCAATCATGTATAAGTAATTATAAACTATAGGATGAATTTTCTTACACATGCGGTACATATTATAATTATCTCTGAAAGCTGCGGACATATTATCGCAGGACACCTTGTATTATACGGAACATGTCACCAACTATTATAATGTTATAAGTTTTTAAACAAGTAATTAACTACTAAATACTTGAAGAGAACAGCAGGCCAAGGTCAACAAACAAATTACCTAAGTATACCCTTTTTTACAGAACTTTGTGTTTTTGCCTTTTATAACGGAGTAATTTATAATTTGAAAATCACTTCCATTAATGAAATAATGAATTAGCTACATCGGACGAAGCTTATAAGATTCTGAGACGCTTACCTCAGAAACCACCGAACCGATTTTGATAAAATTTATTTGTCGCTAGTTGTAATAGTTCAAACTACATATCTACCAAATTTTATGTTTTTAGGCCAAATAGTTTCAAAATGCAACCGAAGGAAACCCTAAAATTGTTGCCATTTTGGTTTAAAAAAATAACAAAAAAAAGGTTTGAATCCAGTTAGTACTCTCATAGTATGTGTAAGCATCGTGTGTGTGGGGGGGTGTGGAACAGCTGTGTGCGCGCTGGCTTTGCTGCAGATGACGTTTATCCGTTCGCTTTTTCGTCACATTAATTATCTGAGATATCGACCGTATTATCTCAGATAATGTTTTTGAGGGGCGCGGTCTTTGATATCTACACATAAAAAAACTCGGGTCGCAGTGCCAAAACCCTGCCGACAATATAGTGTATTTGCTAATTCAGGCCTTGTGGCTTTATTATGTGAACTTAAGTTTGTTTTTGGACAAAATGAAAAATTTAACCCCTTAATACATCCCTTAAAATAATATTTTTTTTCCTAATTTCAATATTATTATCAATGCAACCTCTGTACCAAATTAAATACACCCGTCAGCAAATAAATCACTATCCGTAAACTAGTGTTTTCATAAAATTTGTAAGTCCGGTCCTGTCGTGCCGATTTTGTTAAAATTTTAGCAACACATTTTAATCTCTACTAAAGGGTTAAATTCCAATTTTGAAACAATTCTGAGATTTTTTTCGGTATTTTTAGGCCCAAAAACTTTTTTCAACCCATAAAAACTACCCTTAAAATGGTCCGATTGGGCCCATTTTAAATAGGTTCCGTCCGGTGATGGATTCCAACGTGTCTACCAAATTTCGTTCAAATCAATCAAGTCTTTCGAGAGTTATGCCGCGAACATATATATAAACATTTCCAAAAATGGTGAATGAATGAATTGTAAATTATAGACGCCCGACTCCAAAAATGGTGCCAAAGTGTTCAGGAGGCTATGAAACGTCGAGAAATTTTGGTCCGACCCCTAGGTCCCGCCATCCGACCGACGCCAATAGTGTATGTGCCATATGGCAAATACACTAAAAAGTCTTCATGGGACCTATTCAGAGAGCCCACATGGATATCTTCTAAAATTTTAATTCTTTAATCTCTTTTTCCATAAAAAATAGTATTTGTTTCGGTTTGGGCAATTTCATGTTAATTTAATTATTAAATATACATAGTAGTTAATAGAGATGCACCGGGGACTCGTTTATTACTCGGCATATTCGACAATTTCTTTAGTAGGTACTCGTACTCGGCCGTATAAAGCTCGATTTATATTATCCGGTCAGACCCGGCGCGGGAACGTAGCGTTTCCGGCAAGACAAACTACTGCAATAAAATAAGAAACGAATTAAATAAACATAAAATTTCAGTTGTATATTGTTTGCGATTTTGTAACAAATCATCATTAATTCAAAAGAAGTATGAAATTAATGGTCCGTCACGAAACGTAACATACATGGAGAAAACTACACGCTAACTTTTAAAACTTTGATAACAATCTGCAATTTGATCAATATTAAGTATTATGCTTGGTCTAAAAATGTGACGCATTTCAACTACCATTAATAAGTAGGTTGCGGTTTTTCTACACGCTATTGCAAAAAGTTTGAATAGCGCGGCCTAGTTGCAAATTTATACCTACATATATAAAAATTAAATTAAAAAATTAAAATGTTTGACTTGCCTGCATTTTATTGTTTTGAATCAATTCAAAACTAAAGAACATACAATTGAATTTTCAATTTTTTAAATTTTTATATTAATTGTTGATAGGTAGGTATATTAATTTGTGTTCTTTGTAAATTTATTGTTGTTTGTTAATGTTCTAATAATAATAAAAATATATTTAATTATACTTCAGTGAGTTTATTTAGTGTATCTACAGATTTATTCCATGCCTTTATTGCCATTTTTCTTACGTGGCTGAACTAGAGAGCATAATATTCGCTCAACAGTAGAACTAAAACATAACCTCAAATCTAAAATGAAATATACTTATTAGCTTCTACCGACAGCGAAAAAGATTACTTTAATAAATAAAACTCACAAAACTGGCTATAGCTGTTCAACTTTATTTTTAATACTTTTATACCACGTTTCGGTCTGTTATAAGAGACCCTTTTCAAGCACTAGCACACACACACACACACATAGAAAGAAAAAGAGAGACATATTTTCAAAAATAGTGTAAAAATAATGTAGTGACCTTGAAACATAAAAATTTGTTAGAAATTTTGATTTCGATTTTCGGACCCATTACAATAACTTCTCAATGTACTGGGATGTTAAAAAATTGAGGACACCTTGACCCGACCTCAGCATATCGAGGGTTTACTGCAGCGGCGACCCTATACTATTTTCGTGGTAGAGCGAGAATCCCGTTTGGGGTCTTTGGTCGACACCTCTAGAATCAATTCTAATTTCTCAAAAACTAAAATCGTACCGAAAATATAATAGAACGTACACTGTAAGAAATGAGAAGGCCGATTACATAGATTATCGATGGTCCATTTGTAGCCAGCGATTAATCTGGTAATAGACACACAAAGAGACAATGGCGTCGCAAACAGGTATCGCCTGCACATCGCGTGAATTCATAAAAACACATTGCGCATGCATGGTTACTAATTTTACATTAATTTGTTTTGTATTCATCCATTTTATTTTGTAATTTTTACACATTTTATTGGAATATTACACAAATTATGTAATTTTAATTTACTTTATGTAAAAATCACAAATTTGTTTAACTTTACAGTAAAAGTCCAAGTTGTTATGAAGTTTTCTGTGTAAAAATAAATAATAATGTAAAATCACTTAGAAAATCGAGCGAATTCTACCTTAACTTTCAAAGTATTTTTACATCCTTTTTTTACAGTGTACTGACGTATTTTTCGAATCCGAAAAGTAACGATAATAGTTGAATGGCGAGTCGATTCATTTTTTCGCCATAGAATTTCGACGCCCTTCCTGACCCATCGCCTGGAGTGGTCGCTCCACTTGCTCTACCCTTGGGCCGGCACTGATTTACGATGATTTAACTCAAATTCCTAGTGAAGTCAGAGACCTCAAAAATAAATATGCATAAATAGGATTATTGTATTATAAAAGGTGCAGCCTTCTGCAGGTTATTTTTACTACAATTTACAATAATCATCAGCACAATAATTAATTATGTAGATGTGTTTGTGACAATGATAGTACATGACGTCACATAGCTACATAATATTATGTAAATTCTAAATGACGAAACCCGTTGCTGCAGTACCCGTTGACTCGGCAACTTTACCTTTGTGTAGCGAACTGAATCCAAAAAAAGAAATAGCTCATGTCTACTTATTAAACGGTTTTATTTAGTTTGACCCCGTATATTTGATCGTTTGTTTGTTACTATATCTTTGTTTCAAATCTTGCGACAGCTTTTTCAACTACTTCTACTTAACCGATTCTTATGAAATGCACACACACTGAGTTCCCGTGGCAATACAACATATTACGATAATTCAACTTGGTAACGAGGGTCTGATGATGGAATCAGGAGGTAGGCAGTTGAAAGGATGAGGAGTTTGCATAATGATACGGGCCAGAAATCAAACTAAAAACTAGAAAATAAAAATAGATAAAAAACTTTTAAGTTAAACGGTTTTATTTTAAATCATCAGCTGTACCAAAAACTAGAAAATAATTAGGACACAAACCAAGGGGCACTTTGTGTCGCTGTGTCAGCGGAATAAGTAATAAAAACGTGGGGCGCATAAAAATCTGTATATCGACTGTATAATTATTAAATAAGAACGGCTTGTCTAGAAAAATGTGTTTCCAAGCCCACCAACAGAAATATTTCAAATGCGCTTCATGTTTTTATTACTTATTCCGCTGACGCAGCTATCGCTCGTTTTTACATACTGTCATCACTCGCCGTAATATGCCCCATTACGTATCTACACATACCGTCTACTGTAATTATACTTCAATGAGTTTAGTGTACAGATAATTTATTCCATGCCTTTATTGCCATTTTTCTTACGTAGCTGAACTAGAGAGGAAGTAACTACCTATTTTATTTATTTATTTATTGTAGATTATAGACGCGTCGACAACTTAGGTCATTAGCGTCTTAATTACATTAAATAACAGGTTCCTTAACGAAGTCTCACTATACACAACTTCCTTAAAACATAATGACATCACAAAACATCCATGAGCGGAGGTGGGATTCGAACCCACGACAGTGTGATCTAAAGGTCGGCTACACTAACTGTTACACCACACTGTCCTCATAATAAATTGACATAATACTCGCTCAACAGTAGAACTAAAACCTAACCTCAAATCTAAAATGAAATAGTTTTACGGAAATTGTAAGGAATTCTTATTTTTTTAGGGAAATTATAGGTAATTTTGAAGCTATGAAATCTAGGGAAAATCTGGGGAATTTTGCAATATTTTACTTGGAAAATTAAAGTTTTGTACCTGGCAACACTGTAGAGTGTATAGTGTATATGAAACACTCGGCGTATGTTGACACACATTGAATAGCCACACAAGTTCGGCATACGTAAAGTGACCAAATCCTGAATATCAAAAAGCGGGACAAGGTCTATAAAAACCCGGCGCAGGCAACCGTTGGGTTCCACGCCCAAGAAAGCCTTAAACGCGCTAGAAACCCCCAAAAACTCGCTATAAACCCCCAAAAACTCGCTAGAAACCCTCAAAAACTTACTAGAAACCCCCAAAAATTCGCTAAAAACCCCCAAAAACTCGCTAGAAACCCCCAAAAACTCGCTAGAAACACCTAAAAATTTGCTAGAAACCCCCAAAAACTCGCTAGAAACCCCCAGAAACTCGCTATAAACCCCCAAAAACTCGCTAAAACCTCCAAAAACTCGCTATAAACCCCCAAAAACTCGCCATAAATCCCCAAAAACTCGCTAGAAACCCTCAAAAACTTGCTAGAAACCCCCAAAACTTTGCTAAAAACCCCCAAAAACTCGCTAGAAACACCTAAAAATTTGTTAGAAACTCCCAAAAACTCGCTAGAAATCCCCAAAAACTCGCTAGAAACCCCCAAAAACTCGCTAGAAACCCCCAAAAACTCGCTAGAAACCCCCAAAAACTCGCTAGAAATCCCCAAAAACTCGCTAGAAATCCCCAAAACTCGCTAGAAACCCCAAAAAACTCGCTAGAAACCCCCAAAAACTCGCTAATATTTTTATTTTAAATATTATTTATTTTTTAAGGTAGGTATCAATTATATAATTATTGATAAATAAAATACTTTGAGTGGGTAAAAATATCTAATGACAAAAAGTAAACATTCTTAATGCACGTGATTTAATGAAAACGGGACAAAAGCGGGACGCATGTTGAATCGGGACGCGTGGCTCAAAATCGGGACTGTCCCGCCTAAATCGGGACGGATGGTCACTTTAGGCATACGTCACACATCGCCAACGTTGGCTTGTTCGCCACATAATGTGGAGCCACCTTTAACGAGTAGTCAGACTGTCACGTGCTTCTAATTAGACAGTCTTCCAACTGTATTTACATGGCCGTGACGGTAATGAACGCTGTAACGAATGGATGTGTGATTTTCTAGCGAATACGTTTTTATTACCGCATTCACGTGATTCAAACATAATAAATGTACTCTCGTGTAATTTCTGGTATAGCATTTTTCAACGCTTTGCTTTTTAACCGACTTAAAAAATGGAAGTTATATTTTTACTTCCCACCTCTACTATGGTAGGGAAGTAATGGATTTAGTCCGAAAAAAATATTTCGAGATTTTAACAGATTTTCACGTTTTGAGACCCTAGCAATCGTTTAAGATCATTTTCTGACTGATGTCTGTATGTGTGTATGTGGTCAATTTTTCGCCTTCGATATCTTAAGAACTGAACAAAATACGGACATGCCGATTATTCTATTGTGTTTATCAGTCTTTAACTTAGATCTGATTAGATTTTGAGTCAAATCGGTTCAGTGGATCCTGAGATATTCAAAAAAACGTCCTCAATGTCACGTATTAACATAGGTAAAAAAAATATAAATGAATTCTAGATGTTATAATATGAAAAAAATGTAAATATTTTTTTCTCTAAAATGTATAGTTTTCGAGAAAAAAAATATTTTACTAAAAAAAATAAAAATTGTACGTAAATCAAGGTAACCATGATTTTTGCTATATTAAGTTAGCCATCAGTAGATCACCAAACAAAAAAGAGGGCCATGCTTTTTTCAAAGAATAAAAATTAAATTGTGTTTTAAAGACCACCAACAGCTAAGGTTATTTGGGCCTAGTCAAAGAATAAAAAAAAAAGAGTGTTTATTTTTTGCAAATATTTACTAGGTGGGAAGTATAGGACTGGTCATCAGTCGAATTTTTTTTTACCTATGTTATTACGTGACATTGAGAACGTTTTTTTTAATATCTCAGGTTCCACTGAACCGATTTGGCTCAAAATCTAATCAGATCTAAGTTAAAGGCTGATAAACACAATAGAACAATCGGCATGACCGTTTGTTGTTCCGTTTTTACGATATCAAAGGCGAAAAATTGACCACACACACACACACATACAGACATCAGTCAGAAAATGATCTTAAACAATTGCTAGGGTCTCAAAACGTAAAGATCTGTTAAAAGCTGGAAATATTTTTTTCGGACTAAATCCATTACTTCCCTACCATAGTAGAGGTGGGAAGTAAAAAGAGGGCCATGCTTTTTTCAAAGAATAAAAATTAAATTGTGTTTTAAAGACCACCAACAGCTAAGGTTATTTAGGCCAAGTCAAAGAATAAAAAAAAAATGTTTATTTTTTGCAAATATTTACTAGGTGGGAAGTATAGGACTGGTCATCAGTCGAATTTTTTTATGTTTGTTCAGCCTTAACTTCTCGAAGGGCTAGCCGATTTGAATAATTTCGACGCTGTGTGTTCAGGAAGATAACAGAATGTTCCCACATAATTTTTTCAGTAGTTTTTAAAGTTCCGTATCTCATTAAGAAAAAAACGGAACCCAATTTATAGGATCACTCGTTTGTCCGGCTGGCTGGCTGGGTGTTCCTTCAGTCAAGACCCATTTTCTCAGGAACGGATAGAGATATCAAGTTGAAATTTATACGAAATACTAAGGTCTACGGTACCTTAAAGGTCGTGAAAAGGTCTATAGGCGGAATCCTACTAATATTATAAATACCACCAGCCCGACTTTGCTTCGCAGGGGGAGAATTTCTCGTGGGGAGGGGGATAATAAATTATAAATCAAAATAAACGTGGTCGAAGATATAAAATTCAGTAGCGTCACAAAGCATTGAATCGACATATACCTACAAACTACTGTATCGATTACTTACATTATTAGGTAAATTATTATGTAGGTATCTAGGTACTGCAAGTACCCACACGTATGTTACCAACGACATTGACTTTGTCCTTAAAATATGCATAGCATTTATGTATGAGATTCATATAATATAGTACTGTTACAAAACTGTTTTCTGACTTGGCGGAATAAATATTTATTTACAATAATTAAAGACACAATCCCTATATTATTAAACGAGCAAATCTTGTATATATGTACCTATGTATCTATGTACCTATATAAATATTTTCTCGAAAACGACTCTAACGATTTTGATTAAATTTACAGAATGGGGATTTTTCGGGGCGAGAAATCGATCTAGGTAGAAATTTTGGTTCCAGAGGGGAGCAATTAAAAAAAAGGTGTTTTTTATTTATTATAACTCGCTCAATTAAAGTCAGATTGATTCGAAGTCTATTTCTACATTGATTTTATATAATATATCACAAGTGTTAAAATTATAAATGAACACTAATATAAGAAGTGTCTTGCACAATATGTAAATAATGACAAAACGGCGGCCCGAAGGGCCGCCCTTCTGACGCCGCGGGTCTGTGTAAAAACACATCGATTTTTAAAAACTATTGTTAAGATACATACAAAAAAGTTTTGCGTATCTAAAAATTGGCACTTCTAGCGCCGCAGGCATGTATATCAAAACACATCGATTTTTAAAAACTATGGTGAAGATACATGAAAAAAGTTTTGCGCAGGTTATAGTCTGACGTTTGTTATTAAAAGAATCGATTTTTGTGAGTTTTTCGATAGGTATCTATGCAAAAAAAATATTTGAAATTTACTGGAAGTTGTTAAGATGACATCACAGAGAAAAAGTACTTCGATAAAGTTGATATTTGGTATCAATGCTTAAAATTGGATTATTAAAATGGCAACGGGCGAGCAAAATTTCATCTGATTCGAACGTTTTTACAAGATATTCAATCTATGAAAATCGGTTTTTGCGAGTTCTTCAGTCAGCAAAACAATAACGGCGGTAGATTTGAAAATGGCGACCTAAATAATATTTACAGGAAAAAATGCTTGATTCAAGTTGATACTTAGTTTTTACGCTTAAAAATACACATATAGTTGGTTAAAATATCAGAAACAATTATTTTAAATTGTGTTACAGAAATACATTCGTTTCGGAATAATATTCTGAGAAAATAATATCTCACAGCATATTAAGTACTGTTTTTATTGAACTCATCCGAGCAAAGCTCGGCCACCCAGATATTAATAATAAACGCAACAACGAAAAGTCAATTCTAACAACCAACACAAGTAAACAATAACCAAACAGTAATTACAAAGCAAAACAAACAACTATATACAATAATTCGTAATTATTACCACTATACTCGTATTTATTTATCAATTTGGTTATTTATATCACGGCACTATTTATATCACTGATTCACCGTTGACTTGAATGCTTAACTAACCGTTGACTGATTCCCTCACTCATTCGCACTGCTGTTTATATAGGCTGCGTGGCGTAAGCCTAGTGTGTTCTCGCTTTCTCTAGAACTTTCACGCAGGTACCAGTTGTTACAGTAAGCAGACCCCGTTTCTCAGAACTCTTTCCTGCCGTTTATATACAGGATGATCCGTAACAATATAATATAGTACCTACATGTATACAAAGTGACCGAGAACTACTTAACTGACAACTTTTTACGGAAAAATTAAATTTGAAATGAGTCTGTAAACGACAATTTTACTCCCCACCTCTACTATGGTAATAGCCCAGGAAATGAAAGGAAAAAATCACCCCATGTCGCAAATAATTCTCATAGAGCTGGATTTTTCACAGATAGTAGAACACCTATAGACATGTATTTTTACAAAAGTCCCCGGTTATCCCCCTTGTGCTTCCCCCGCCACCACCTTTTGAATATAATTTTGCAAGCTTTACGGAAGCCAATTTCGAAATATCTCAGAAACGGTCGATTTAAGCGATTCTTTCATTATGTAATGTTTTAAATAGGATTACATTTCCTACAATTTTCATTCCCACAAATTTTCTGTGGTACAAAATAATAGTAAGCGCGCGCTACAGTTTCTTGAAAATCACGCGCTTTTTATAGCCTTGGAAACCAATTGTTAAAACGTAATGTCCTTTTCAATAGCTTTATTTATTGTGTACTTCATCGAATTTTAAATTGAAAATACACATTTTCTTTAAACAAGGAACGCCCTTAATCGTGATTTTTGTCACATATCGATATCTTTAAAAATTGAGAAGCTATAGCCAGTCAAAGTTGAAATCATCATAGAGTTTTATGTATTTTTAACACGCGTTACGAGTACCTAACTTCCATACCGAATACAAAAAAATCCGTCTAGGAATCCATAGAAAATGTAATACCCTAAACGATGATTTTTGTCCTATCTCGATAACTTGAGACATTTTTAAATTATAGGCATTTAAGTCCAAGCGAATTGATTTTTGGGTTTTGACAATATGGCATCTAGCGTCCGCCATATTGAATTTTAATTGTCGTCATATATCCAGTGTCACTCGTGAGATGATGACGAATCTATCGACACTTCATTTGTAAAAATCCGTCCAGCTGTTTATATGCTACAATAGTGACACAAACATGCCCACAATTTTGATGAACACATTACCCTCCACAGTCGGGGATAAATACAAAAAAAATTCACAGATTTCGCAATTCTTGCAACCATCGAGGACATTGGAAATGATAACAGCATATATGAAACATAATTAACTGTTTATTATACACACAATATTTATCAATGCACTGTTTAGTTTTGTCAGGAATAACCCTATTATTCTTCTGTTATATACGCGTTCACTTTTGCTTGATTATTTAACTTTTAAATGGATTTTTCTACAGTATTTATTAACATTTGCTCAAAAATAACACCGCAGATCGTCGCAAATACCTCTCAATTAACTAGACATGATATAAAACACATTTCGAAAAAATTGCACTTGTTCAATTTTGCATGATTGCTCCTCACTTGATCGCGACACCGTTGTATTTTGGCCTTGAACGAAAACTCGTAACTCTGCCCCCATATACGAACATAAACATTTCCAATGTTAAAAATCGACTTGAGCATTTTTTCTTCCATCCACAGGCATAAGGTTGAAGTGCGTTCAACACTGTACCACTATAAAATATGTAGAACGTGTGACATGCAAAATTAACACGATCAATAATTTTCTATATAGAGTCAATTTGAACAGACAACCACCCCGACACCAACAGTTTAGTGTTCTTTTGTTATTCACGTCATGTTGCGATAGCGCTATTGAAGCATTCATTTTCTTTTAACGCCACCAATAGTCAAGGTTATTTGGGTCTAGTACCAATTCAGTTTCACTTTATCTTTTTACTTCCCACCTCTACTATGGTAGGGAAGTAATGGATTTAGTCCGAAAAAAATATGTCGAGATTTTAACAGATCTTCACGTTTTGAGACCCTAGCAATCGTTTATTTATTTATTTATTTATTTATTTATTTTCTATTTGAATAGGTAGGTACACATATTGATATTAATTTATAAATACGATTTAAGATCATTTTCTGACTGATGTCTGTATGTGTGTATGTGGTCAATTTTTCGTCTTCGATATCGTAAAAACGGAACAACAGACGGCCATGCCGATTGTTCTATTGTGTTTATCAGCCTTTAACTTAGATCTGATTAAATTTTGAGTCAAATCGGTTCAGTGGATCCTGAGATATTAAAAAAAACGTTGTCAATGTCACGTATTAACATAGGTAAAAAAAATTATAAATGAATTCTAGATGTTATAATATGAAAAAAATATTTTACTAAAAAAAGAAAATTGTACGTAAATCAAGGTAACCATGATTTTTGCTATATTAAGCTAGCCATCAGTAGATCACCAAAGAAAAAAGAGGGCCATACTTTTTTTCAAAGAATAAAAAAAGAGTGTTTATTTTTTGCAAATATTTACTAGGTGGGAAGTATAGGACTGGTCATCAATCGAATTTTTTTTAAAGCTATGCATCTTAATGCACGTTTGGCGACACGCGGCCTCGAACGAAACTATATTTTATTCCATGCGAGAAATATAGGAATATAGTTGCTATGGTAACGAAGTAAATATTTTAGCTGTCAGTTTTTAACGACTTTGATACCCTCTTACGACTACCCCCACCGCGGGTGCAACGACTGACGCTCATTTAGTTACTGTTGATACTTAAGCAATTAGGTACTAGAAATAGGAATTGATCGGTATGAAATCACTACCTAAAATGCAACGCTACCTCACGTACTATTATATAAATATTTAAAAAAAATATTTTTTCACTTATTTGAAATCAGAATTAATTTAGGTGTCATCATGGCTATAAAAACGATATAGACGGTACATAACACATAAATATATTACTGACAACGGTCTCAAGAATGCGTCATGCGCGTAAAGATGCCATTACACGGCGTGTGGAGTAACACGCCTGGCGTGTGGAGTGCGGAGATGACACGCCGACGCGCGTACACGCCGATTGCGATTATACGGCGTGTGGAGTGACATGTCTGGCGTGTGGAGTGACACGCCTGGCGTGTGGAGTGCGGATATGACACGCCGACGCGCGTACACGCCGATCGCGATTATACGGCGTGTGGAGTGACACGTCTGGCGTGTGGAGTGACACGCCTGGCGTGTGAAGTGCGGATATGACACGCCGACGCGCGCCGATTACGCGGCGTGTGGAGTGACACGTCTGGCGTGTAAAGTGACACTCCGCACGCCGTGTAATGGGGTCGACGCGATGAACTTCACGCGGCGAACCGAATCCCGTGGACTGGCGGTAAAATTCGCACAGTTCAAAGGAAACACGCCGTGCGCGGAGTGAAGAGACCCGGGTGGGCAGTCAAACGGTGTGTGGAGGGACGCGCCTGGCGCGACATCTACCATCGTAATTTTTTAAATTCAGTAGTCGTTTAGCTTTGCAAATGTCAACATGTCATGATCAAACGAGATATCTGAATTTTTAACCTTATACGAACAAGAATCAATAATCTGGAACCCCAGACACGAGGGACACAAATATAGAAATGCTGTACATGATGCATGGATGCGCATCCAACGCAACTTGAGATTTGCGCAATCGGCGATTTAAAAAACAAAAAAAGAAACACTAATGGGCATCCGTTCTCGACGCCTGGTCATTTTGAATTGAACCACCGCACGCGGCGCAAACTACGCCAGGCGGCGCGAAACTTGTCACTCCACACGCCGTGCAATCGCGATCGGCGTGTACGCGCGTCGGCGTGTCAACTCTGCACTCCACACGCCAGGCGTGTCACTCCACACGCCGTGTAATCGCGATCGGCGTGTCAACTCCGCACTCTACACACCAGGCGGGTCACTCCACACGCCGAGTTATCTCTATCGGCGTGTCCGCGCGTCGGCGTGTCAACTCCACACGCCGTGTAATCGCGATCGTCGTTTCGCGCGTCGGCGTGTCAACTGCACACACCAGGCGTGTCACTCCACACGCCGTGTAATTGCGATCGGCGTGTCAACTCCGCCTTCCACACGCCAGGCGTGTCACTCCACACGCCGTGTAATGGCACCTTTAGACACTTCCTAATTGCACACATTTCCTGACAGAAAATTCTGCGTTACTGCAAGCTAAAAACTTGTCTGTTGTGTAAACTCAGTAATTCCTGGACTTTCTGTACCTCTTCTAATGCAGTCTATTCTTCTGTGGGTGCCTTCCAGTGCAACCGTCTACTGTTTCAAGTACTTTTTAGCACGCGAACAGTCTTTGAAAATCGACATGACTCCGAGACTCGTATAAATTATGTCAGACGGCATATTTTTACGCTTATAAAACTTTTCCTGAAATTAGAATAACTTTTTTATAACTCCTGCTTCTAAAGTTCAATATTCGAGCACTGTGAGGCGGGCGTAAAGAGGCGTATTTTAGTCACCGTGCGTGAAAGTCCAAAGCATGCGTAAAAGTACCGTCACAGTGAGTAAAAGTCCAAAGCGTGCGTAAAAGTGAAATCTCTACATCTTATAAATTCGAAAATTCCGCACTTTGTACAATACAAGCACTTACTGGTTATCGATCGATGTGTTCCTATATATAGTATCGCGCATACAAAGTTCACATCATGAGAGAGTCATGTTTTTAATGATTTATACAGAAGTTAATAACTTTAATAAAAATAAACTAAATCGTATCTTAGTCTGTAATTGTAAAGTTCTAAGAACTAGAAGAGCGAATTTTCCGTTTTCATAATTTTTTTTCTCTCTATTAAACTTTAGAAGCAGTCGTTATAAAAAATTATGTTCGATACGTCCGCTTAAAGTGAGATATCTAGTAGGTTTAATTTGAGGCACTCGCTAAAGGGACTGACGCATACACAACCAGATCGAGTGCGCTGTATACCCTCACGAGCCGTTAGGCGAGTGTGGGTAAGCGCACAAGATCTCGTTGTGTATGCGTCAGTCCCTTTAGCGAGTGCCTCAATTTAAGCCTACTAGAATACCTCACTTTACGCACACGTATTGAAAATAACTATTTTAGTTTCAAAAAAAAAACGGCCAAGCGCGTGTTGGGCACGCACTTGATATGGGGTCTGACTATTTTTTAACGCTGATGACCTCATTTGTCGAGCGTCTATACTTAATCTACAATTTTTCTATATCTATCTTTCGATACGATTTTTAAGAAGAAATAAATTTCCCTTTTCGAAATTACCGATTCATTTTAAATTATCCCCCTTTAGTCCGCCAGTGACTCTAATAACCTTGATCGCTGACAAAATAAAAAGGCTCTAAATATATTGTTTATATAGTAACGATATTATATTAAACAAAGTTCACAGTATTAAAATACTTTTAAAAATTATATTATTATGCTTATATTTACTTCATTACGCAATTAAAATATTATATTAATAATATTTTCTGAAGAAAATAATAATAAAAAAAAACTTTAAAAAGGGGATGAATAATTTCCCTCATTTGCCACAACCTTTAGTAAAACCATTATACAAATCGTCAAATAATACTAAGTGTTCAATAAATGGTGTGATTATTGATAATAAAAAAATCAATCGATATCTGATAACGAGTAAAGATATATCGCTATCTTCTGAGACTAAATGCAAGTTCAGTTTCCTGTCAAATTATTTAAAAGGTACAGCGAAACGTAATGGCAAAGCTTGTAAACTGTGGAAAAAGAATACTTCTGTACTTCCGTTTGACGCAAGACTGAAATCAACCGGCGAATATTGTTGCGGAAGTGACTTCACTGTTGCGATGGAAGACAACAATGACAGCTGCAGTCTTCATTTGACTTCTGCGCAGGATACTCGAATTCATATCAATGTACGTATAGTTGATTGTATATTAGGTGCGTTTGGTATGAAGGTGTAGTGTAGTGTAGATAATTTTTCACTAAAAAGTGTAAACAAGTTCACGAAAAGTGTAAACTAAATGTACACTTGTAACAAACGGGCTAGTGTACATTCTGAGTAGATTGTACATGCGCATTACAAAATAAATAAATGACAGATTGTCTGAGTTCATTATTTCTAGTTTTTACTGTTTTTTGGTCGTAAACTCACTGCCATATTTATCTTGTACCATTACATTTTGAAGCTCATTCATTTTTAAGAGACAAAAAATATAAAGAACAGAGTACGAAAAAAGTATCAAATCTGTCAAAGTGATTGTCAGACATATATCACGTGACCTACACTACACTACGTGCACCTGCTCAAGAGCCGGGACTAATAGTTGTTACACTTTTAGTCCCAGACTGAAATAACAAACAGGTTAGTTATTTTACACTTTTGTATAACAAACGTAATAGTACCAAAAGTGTTTACACTTTTTACATTACACCTTGATACCAAACGCACCTAATATTAGTGATGGGCGATACGAGATGTTTGTACAATCGAAACAATTGTAATCGTTCATAATAACAATTGAGTCCACAATCGACTCGGAGTTTGATTGTATAATCGAAATGTTCGATTATTCAAGTCGATTATTTGCCACTTAGGTTATAGCAATAGCAGCGAATGAGAATGCATATTATAATCACGATTCAAGGTTTAAATATGCTAGTCGAAGGACATTCACGCGACTCGTTGATTGTTCACTGTTCACACAATCGGTACTCACTACTCTGTGATCTCTTCACTATTGAATTCGTATTACGCGATTACTGCACAATCGACCATCGACTCAATCACGCAGTTGTTGAGTGATGAACGATTGTATATTATGTGGCTCTCGACAGTGTACGATTCAGTACTATGCAACTCGGTCACGGTGAACTATGAAACAAAAACAATCCAGTCCAAGAGACAACCATCGAGAGTTATCTAGATTGTTGAACAATCAAGACACTCGACTAAAACATCTCGTATCGCGCATCACTATATATCTAATCACTCTTTTGTAATTCATAAGCGTAAGTTCACAACTCCCAGGTTCTAACCGCAAGAGCTGATAAAAGTGTAATTTAGATTTTCAAATTACCTATTCTTGAAAGAATTATAAATTGAAAATATCAATCGGTGTTAGGCGCAAATATCCAAAAATTGTAAAATATAATATGTATATGTATCCACTTTCTTAAGTTCCTTCTCGAGTAGAAGGTTTTGAAATAACTATTTTGGACACATTCTATCTGAATAATTTTAAATCAATAAAATGACATACAGTAGAGTTCCGATTATCCGACCTAAACGAGACCGACTGATGATCGTATAAACGAACATGGAAACGCCTGACGCAGGATTAAAGAAATATAAATTATAAATTGTTAGTTTGTTTTTGTTTTAAGGCCATCGATATTCAAGGTTATTTATTAATATTATACAAGTTTAACACGAGGCGTCGTGACTAAATACACAATTAAATGAATGCATAATGACTGCATCAGTATACAGGATGTTCGGATAAGGCGAGCAAAAAATTCAGGGGGTGATTCTACTTGAAAAATTAATGCCACAAGTTCATGTAACATTTTTCCGAAAACTCAAAAATAACGGATTTATAGGGCAACAAAGAATGTTTTTTCCGCCAGCTAACCCATAATAATAATGCATGTCACGTAGCTCGATGTTACCATAGTTAATATTATTATTCATCTTATTATTAAACTCAAAAATTCAGCAAAAACAGCGTCAAATTATTATCTGTCAAAATTAATTCAACGTAATTACAATGCAAATAACGCATTGGTTTCCAAAGCATGCTTTGTTAATGTTGAAAATGAGCTGAATTGAGTTTGTATTCATTCAGTGCAAGCAAATTTTTAAAAGTGTTTTTCTCGAAAACAGCTCATTTTATCGTGATGTAAAAAGAGTATCTTTTTTGAAGATTTTTTGGTGCCCTTTAATTCTGTGTTGTATTGTTAATTTACATCTGTAACCATGGTTATGTATTTGTGATAGAAAAAGATAGAGGAACACTTCTATTCTCCATCTCTGTTTTTTGCACCGACACTTTTTGGGTGGCTTCCCTATTCTATCTATGATATTTCTATGGGTATAAGTATAACACGTTCGGAAAAGATAATTATGTCACATCATAGACTTATAAGTCTATTGTCGGGTTTATCGAACATTTAACACGTTGTTTTACACCCAATAAAACAAAAAACATACGAAGTAACCATAGAAATAATAGAAATAACAGCGAATTAACAAAACATCGTGCTAAATAATGTACGATAAATGTGTCAAATAAACCGTAATATCGGCTAACGAAGACGCAATGAATCAGAACTCTACTGTACTTGTACATCGCCTGTCAATCAACAAATTGACATTTATATAAAACAAAAGATATGTAGATAAATTAAATTATACAAAATCTAATTGACATTTTTATACATTTTTAATTTACAGGACACGAGCACTATAACAACAAGCGCCGATCAATATTTGGACGCCGAGGATTATATCGATGACACGGTCCGTTGTCCGTCGCCGAAAATAAATAAATACGAAATCGATAATAATAGCGGGGGACACCACGTGACGGACTCAGATGTCATTCGGACGCCCAAAAAGCCTCCGAGACATGTTAAATTAAAAAAACTGCAGAACAATCTCCTGCGTCAGAATAGTCATTTAGATGGAATTGTTATTAACGACGATCCAAAACTGATCAGTTACAGCGGAATATCGGGACAGGTGAAGATTTATTTATTTATTTTTAACCGACTTTAAATAAAGAAGGTTATCATTATTCGACTCATAATATTTATATAGATTTTTAACTTCCCGCTAAGAAAATTGAAAATTTTCAAAAATAGGAAAGTTATTAATTTCACCCCGATTTTCGAAAATCGAGTTTTCATCAGTTCTCGACGTTTTGTGATCCTAGGAAGCTGTTCTGACTATTTTTACGATGATGTCAGTATGTCTGTATGTGTGTGTGTGTGTGTGTGTAAACCTCTCATAACTTTTGAACGACTTGACCGATCGATTCACGATTTACGGCATACGAAAGGGTTCCACTGAGCTTAGATTTCCTAAAAATTTGAACCGATTCGGCCCAATAGATTTTGAGAAATTCCAAAAAAAACCGAAAAAAAAAATTGTGTAAAAAACGATGTTTTTTCAAAATAACTTCTAGAATATTGTACCGATTGATTTCATAATATAATCTGCTCTTCTCCTCAGAAAACTGCGTCGAATGCCGCTAAGCGGATCAAAATCGGTTAACCCGTTCTAGAGAGTCAACAAATTTCGAAAAGTGTTTTTTCAAAATAACTTCGAGATTTCTCAACCAATCGATTTTGTACCTCTTACAATATTTTTAGAGTTTAAAAAACTGCGTCGAATGCCGTTTTAAAGATCAAAATCGAACAACGCGTTCAAAAGTTATAGCTTTTCAAAAATTAAAATAGTCTTGTTATCAGTAATTTTTGGGTATATTATCAAGTGCTTCGAACTCAAAGCGTTTGAAAATAGCGGGAAGTTCCAGAGATGGCCTGCAGGGTCAACCAATTTACAGATTTTTTTATATTTGTTCAGCCTCCGATTTGAATAATTTCGACGTCCTTATGATTCAGTAGTTTTTTTTTCTAATAATCAAATATCATTTTTTATGTACGTTCAGCCTTATCTTGAGGGCAGTGTAGCCTAGTGGATAGCGTACTTGATACCAGCCTGTAGACTAGACTGTCGTGGGTTCGAATCCCACTTGCGCTCATGGATGTTTTGTGATGTTATTTAGTTTTAAGTTAGTTTTTATTTAATGTAATTTAAGACGCTAATGACCTAAGTTGTCGACGCGTCTATAATCTACAATAAATAAATCGACCCTACATACTTCATATATAGATAAAAAACTTTTTAACAAAAAAAAAACCTCCTTCAAAAAGGCACTAAAAATAAGGAAAATAATGAAATTTTGAGGTCTGTGCCAATTAAAATATGAAGTTGGTTAAAAAGAAGATATTAATCACTATACTATACTTTTTAACCGACTTCATATTTTATTAAATTGGCACAGACCTCAAAATTTCATTATTTTCCTCTTTTTAATGCCTTTTTGAAGGAGGTTTTTTTTTGTTAAAAAGTTTTTTATTTTTTACTTTTTAGTGTCAAAAAAAACATTTACCTTAAACAATCACACGCTGTTACTTACTTTTTTATTAAAATCAGCCGAACTACTGAACCGATTTTGATGAAATTTCTATGGGACCAATCTGAAAGTACCTATATCCTTTCAAATAAAAAAAAATTTTCAAAATCGGTTCATAAACGACGAAGTTATCCGCACATAAAACATAAAAAATATATACGGGCGAATTGAGAAACCTTCTTTTTTTGAAGTCGGTTAAAAAGTAAAAATTAAAATTTTGCAGGGACAGGGCGAACAGCAAAATGTGAACAGAGGCGCAGTAGGCGATTTAAAAACCACATCAGAGGAATGCTGCGACAGAAACTACAGGAATAAATACGTGTCTATCGGGATTCAAGCGTCACCGTTCGGACCGTACAGACTCAAGGTATTGCCGAAGTGTGGCAATTCGACAAGTCGCCGCAGAACGGACGAAACCTCCACCGCGGCCGTTGACAACTGTCTGTTCTGTCCTACCATCGCCTCGTGTTGCGGCGTCTTCGGACGTTGGATATTGTCCCAGTGCGGTTTGGGACTGGCGTTGTTCATCTGGGCCCTACTGGGAGCCGCCGCTTTCAGATTTACTGAAGGTAACTTCAAAAAAACTCGGGTCGCAGTGCCAAACCCTGCCGACAATATACCTAGTGTATTTGCTAAAACAGGCATTGTGGCTTTATTATGTGAACTTAGTGATGTAAAAAACTTTTTAATAAAAAAAAAACCTCCTTCAAAAAGCCACTAAAAAGAGGAAAATAATGAAATTTTGAGGTCTGCAACCAACTTAATATTTTATTAAATTGGCGCAGACCTCAAAATTTCATTATTTTCCTCTTCTTAGTGGCTTTTTGAAGAAGGTTTTTTTTTTGTAAAAAAGTTTTTTATTTTTTACTTTTTAGTATCAAAAAGTGACATTTACCTTAAAGGAATCACTCGCCGTTACTCACTTTTATTAAACCGACTTTCTTACGCTGTCTGATGTGTCAAAAAGTGACATTTACCTTAAGGAGTCACACGCCGTTACTAACTTGAAATTGAAATTGGTTCAGTAGTTTCTGAGATTACCCCCGATGTTCACCCGGACAAAGCCGGGGCGGTCGTTGCGTTTTATAATATTTATAGATTGATTGAAAAAAATGTACTTCGAAACAAATTCAAAATAGATAAATAGATAACCACCCTAGTGTGCAAACAAGGAACTACGCAAACGGCGTCTTTATTAGATAAACATTCTCTAAATAGAAATGTAATTATTGTAATGGGGAATATCCAACCAATTTGATATTGAAGCCGCAGGGGTGGCCAACATTTTCTACCACACGCCGTTACTCACTTTTATTAAACCGACATTCTTACACTGTCTGATGTGTCAAAAAGTGACATTTACCTTAAGGAATCACACGCCGTTACTCACTTTTATTAAAATCAGCCGAACTACTGAACCGATTTTGATAAAATGTCTATGGGACCAATCTGAAAGTATATCCTTTCAAATAAAAAAAGAATTTTCCAAATCGGTTTATAAATGACGGAGTTCTGAGGTAACAAACACAAAAAAAAATACAACCGAATTGAGAACCACCTCTTTTTTTTGAAGTCGGTTAAAAAAGTTACAAAGTAATGTCAAATTTTGCTATACAAAAAATAGGTGCGTTTGGTATCAAGGTGTAGTGTAAAAAGTGTGAGCACTTTTGACACTATTACGTTTGTTATACAAAAGTGTAAAATTACTGATCTGTTTGTTATTTCAGTGTGGGACTAAAAGTGTAACAACTAAAGTCCTGACTTTTGAGCAGGTGCACGTAGTGTAGTGTAGGTCACGTGATATATGTCTGAATTGACAATCGCTTTGACAGATTTGATACTTTTTCGTACTCAATTTTTTACATTTTTTGTCTCTTAAAAATGAATGAGCTTCAAAATGTAATGGTACAAGATAAATATGGCAGTGAGTTTAACATTTTTACGACCAAAAAAACCTGTAAAAACTAGAAATAATGAACTCAGCCAATCTGTCATTAATTTATTTTGTAATGCGCATGTACAATCTACTCAGAATGTACACTAGCCCGTTTGTTACAAGTGTACATTTAGTTTACACTTTTGGTGAACTTTTTACACTTTTCAGTGAAAAATTATCTACACTACACTACACTACACCTTGATACCAAACGCACCTAATGTTGTCCATGCCTGGTACGTTTTCAGATCGCGCAACCCCCGTTGGGTGTGTCATTGTTACAACGCCTACTGCGAATATTTATGTTACATTTATCTTCTCGCATCCTTTTCCTTATACTTAATAAGGGTGCAGCGCGGTACACTTAACAAATATTAGTAAATTACAGATAAATATAAAAAACACTCCCATAAAAGATCAGCTCTTTCCGGTCGAACTAACTACGCTATTTTTTGAAGTTATAGGTAGGTACTTCTTTAGTGGAGGTAGCGAATTGGAATGGCCTCGAGTCAAAAAATACCGACTGATAAATTAATGAAACGCTGACAGGGATAAAACGGCTCTAACGATTTAGATGAAAGTGTTTATTAAATCCTGAAACTTGTTACAGGTCCGCGCGAAGAAGAACAGGCATCTCAACTGCGCAGTGTTCGTAACGACCTGGTGATCGAATTGGCGACTGAACTGCGCCAGGTGAAGGAAGAGGATCCTGTCTGGCGTACCATCATTCGCAAATACATCATCAAGCACGAATCGCTGCTGCTCGGAGCCGTCGGTTCTGGATACGGCGAAGGCGGCGTCGTTGGACACATCTGGACGTATCCTGGTTGCATACTGTTCGCCGTCTCACTTCTTACCACTTTGGGTAACGCTCTTCCTTTTCCGAAATTCGCACATCTAAATTATTAACAACTTTTTGATGTGTAATAGTAGAATCACCTCATAACGTGCAGCACCGAATATGTTATTTTCGCATACGTATAGGTGTTACGTGGACGTCTTGAAGTGTTATCAATTTTTTTTAAATAATCAAAAAGGTATGGCTATTAGAAAATTAACTATCCAGGTGTGCAATCTTTCACGGCCGGCATTGTTCCAAGTCTTCATGGTTTCCGGGATTGTAGGCCGTGGTCCGGTGGTATTTCTACCTGACGTTTCGTCTACAACTGCGGTAGACATTCGACCGCTGCCACATCGCCTTTGAGAATGTCTACCGCAGTTGTAGACGAAACGTCAGATAGAAATACCACCGGACCACGGCCTACAAGCCCGGAAACCATGAAGACTTAGAAAATTAAGTGTTAGACAATTGGTAATGATTGCCATGATTTTGGACGAGGGAGAAGAAAAAGAAAACCAAAAAAGACTCGACGCTATTGGATTCACGATTATCTAAGTACTAAGAGAACGAAAAACTGAAGGAACTTTTTCAGGCATTCATAGACTTTCAAAGAACTACTAATGTCTTGCGCCTGATAGGTAGGAACGCAGAACACACGCGGCTATAACCCGTAGCAAACGCGGCAACACCGCAGGGGGCCGCCTGCGCACACTGGTTTGGCACCGTCGCGTGTCATACACTGAGGGTATCGTCACCGGTAAAATATTCTAGCCGTGGATTTGGTGACGGTACGGTCATGGCACGCTTCGGTGTTGCTCGGTGACGGAACGGTCCAGTGGGCGCTGATTCATATTAATTCATAGAAAGAATATTTTTTGCATGTATCGATACGGTTACGGTCATGGTATAATACGTTGTAGTGGGCAGAGACCTTTAGAACCTGTGAACTAAGGGCTTGTAACAGAGGAACCGTGGAAACGCCATGTAAACAAAGGCATCGCTATACCCTTTCGGCTATTGTCAAGTTCTGGCCTCATTCTTCTATAATTTACTATATCTTGTCTTATTGCATTCTTCAACTTATATTCTAGGATTTGGAGCACCGGTGCCGCGGACAACTTTGGGCAGGGGGGCGGCCGTGATATTCGCCGCGATCGGTATACCGCTCCACCTGCTTCTGGTTCTCAACATCGGCATGGTGCTGGCAAGAAAACTGCAAAGACACGCTACCGGATCCCGCAACAATCTCGAGACATCTTTCGGTGACGGCGAAACTAAACGCAGCGGCAATTTTCCAGCCGTCGCCAAATGGTTAACGTGGCTTCCGTTCGTTGCCATAGTCGGCTACTACGTCCTTGGCGTCGTTGTTTTCGGCGTCACCAGACAAAGACAGTTCGAGAGTTTCTTGTTCCCACTCGATTTCACGGCCGCTGGCGGCTTGGCTACAACTCAAGGATATACTAGAATATGTTATGCTTTATATTTAGAATTTGCTGTTATTTTAGCTGGAATCACTGTGTCTTTATTGCAAGGTTCAGCCACAAGTAAATTTACTGAAATTGGACTGAAATTAGGAATTTTAACTAATAAATAATGTAAGTGGATTGGCTCTATAGATAAATTAATTATTGGCAATTGTTTTATTTGATTTCATACTCTTTAGTTTTACTTTTTCATAGCGAAATATTTTTTGGACGCTTCTTTTTCCATTCTCAATTGTGGAACGATGCGTCACTGACGATAGGCGCCCTTTTTTTTAGCTGAGGACACTGATTTTGCCTTCGAGTCGCGTGCAAAATGCTAGAATAAGAAATAAAGGGTGCTGAAGAATATCTCGCCCAGGTGGCTAAAGCCGGTACTGGATTTCTGTTTCTAAAAAATTTACCTATAATTACACTGACTTTCCCCGACGTCGTAGAAAAAAAATCGGGAGAGTTCAGCAACTCTGGTTGTACAGTAGTTTTTCGTAGGAATTTCAATGTACCTATACATTTTTTCGATGTTTTTTAAAATTCTATACCTATTAAATAAACTAACAAGCGCACATAAATTTTAAATAATAATTGAACGGGACTTCTTGGGCTTTCAAAATATGACACAATATTCATCTTTATAGATTTTTACAAAGTTAGATATTAGAGCGATGTTGCCTGTTGTATGAGTTGCATAACTAAGTCGAATTATAATATTCAAGCGAACGAGCGAAGCGAGTGAGTAGTGTATTTATAATATTCAAGCGAGCGAGGGCTTGAGAATAGCCGAGAGTGTAGCGACGCTGTTGTTTACATGGCGTTGCTATGGTTCCTCTATTACAAGTCCCCAGTTTCCGGGTTCTAGCCCGAGAGCTGGTAAAAGTGTCAATTGGATTTTCAATTTATTATTAAAAAAAAATAATGAATTGAAAATATGAATTGGTGCTAGGCCCAAATAACCTTAGATGTTGGTGGACTTTAAATCACACACAATATTCAAGCGAACGAGCGAAACGAGTGAGTAGTGTATTGCACCCGGGCTTTCTTAGCACCCGAGCGAAGCCGGACGGGTACCGCTAGTAATATAATAAAATGAAAGGAATAGAAAAATATTAATTTTTAACAAATATACTGACATTTTTTATTTGTTATGCTTAAATTTGAGGTTAACTTACCTATCTAAAATTATTTGGTTGGTATCGCTCTGATCCAAACCTCCTTACGAATAATGTGAGGTGGGGAGTAGTAAATGTACATACCCTGGTCCTACGTCAAAATTATTTTAAGTTTAAAATTAAGTATAATTTATTTTAAATTGTAAAAAGAAGTGCAACTGTGCAAGATACTTTGCTTAACAAGCTGATTAGTTTATAGTTTGATTGCATCTCCGGCCCTTAGAAATATCCGTCTCAATTTTGGACGCACGCCCTCTTATACCATTTGATTTTGATAAATTTTTAAATATCTACTTATACAGAATTTAACATGAATAAACCTTCAAAATTCAAATGCTTATAATTGTGTGCATTTTAATTTAAAATGGGCCACCGGGACACCGAGAGATTTCCCGGTGAACCATTCAGGGCCCTGAAAGAAAAAAAAACATTTTTTGATGTGAAACATCTTATGTCGGGCAGTGAACAGCCGCGTGAGGGGAAATATGCAACGACATTTCTGGTCCGCTCCTTCGCTGCTGTTCTCCCCACCACTGCGGCACTCTCTCTCGGCTTCCGCGCGCTCGGGCACGGAAAGAGAGAGAGTATACATACGAATGTACTGTAAGGCAAAAGTATATGTATGCACGTGTAGATACGTAATATAGATACTTCGCTGTGTATTTAGTTGCGTTTCTGGCTCAAGCGTGCTCAAACGCCGCAACCGCGTGTGTTACAGTGCAGTATATAGGATTACGTCAGCATAACAGTTAGTTGCTGCTTTTGAAAAAATATATACTACTACATAGAGAATACAACCGAGTTCAATAACGTTTTCTTTGATGTTTCACATCTGTCGGGGGTCCCGAGACCCACACCCTTTTTTTTCTTTCAGCCCAGACTAACTGTCCAGATTCCAGTTCTTTATGTCAATGGGTAAACCCATCGACTTATGATAAACCAAATATCTATGTAATCTTATAATGTTAGAAGTACTATAAAGAACAGTCTGAAATCTACTTTTTACGTCATCAAGCTTGCTTGGAATAAACATTGAAGGAGTTTTTAGTTCAAGTTTTTAGAAAATAGAAAATAAAAGGAAAAAATAATGTAATATATTATTCGATTTATAAATTCATATTGTAGTTTTTATTTCAATGGAAAAACCTACTTACCTATATCCTTTATCTTAACAAATAAAAACATAATCACCGACGTGTATTGAAAAATTATATAAATTTTGGGTAAGTTCGGTTTTGCGCTCAGATCGAGAGTTTGAATCTACATACGGTTAAAAAATTCTTTTTACTTATATTTTATTTTCTATTAAGATTTGAATTATTAGGAAGTTATAATTTATTTTTATTATCGGCGTTACTTCTGGAACACCTATATATAGGGTGTCTCAAAATGATCGCTTACGGACAGTACAGTGAGATATAGAAAAAAACTCTGAGAATTTTTTGATCCGATGTACCTACCATTAATGATATGTTATCACCAATAAGTTGAGCGGGGCTTGAGAATAGCCGAGAGTGTAGCGGCGCTGTTGTTTACATGGCGTTGCTATGGTTCCTCTATTACAAGTCCCGAGTTCTAGCCCGAGAGCTGGTAAAAGTGTCAATTGGATTTTCAATTTATTATTAAAAAAAAAAAATAATAAATTGAAAATATGAATTGGTGCTAGGCCCAAATAACCTTAGCTGTTGGTGGTCTTTAAAATACAATTACAATAAGTTGAGCGAAATTAAAAAACCACATTTACTCCCTATAAACCCTCACTGATTGGTAAAGGACTTTTCTGCTTAGAATTATTTTCTCTATTTCACTGTACTGTCCATATAGGTGATCGATCTGGGAGACTGGGACACCCTGTACACAAGGGCGTCGCCAAGGGGGGGCAGGGGGGAGCAGTTGCCCCCCCCCCCTAGAGATCAAATGTACCTTAATGGTCTGGCCATGATGAGTGTACACAGAGCTATAATAAATAAAAACCTAAATAATTTTAATGATAAGAAAGTTTTGCAAAAAATCCCCGCAGGTTATGTTTTAATTAAATATTATTTTTGTTAAAATAAATAATTATTACTGTGTTTAAAAGTTTGATTTAGTTATTGTGCTGTCGAGGGCTTGTGAAGTTTTATACATTGATATTAGAACCGTTCTTATTACAATCGTCATCGAGGCAAAGACTTCCAAAGTGTAACGCTTCATGCTCTCGGCGTTCATATTTTTTATCCTCCATAATATTGCCCCATTGCCCCCCCCCTTAGTCATAAGCTGGCGACGCCCTTGCCTGTACATATAACTCAGGTAAAACAATTTTTCATATGTTAATATTTTTCAGTTTTATTCTGATTTACCTACTGCAGGGCTACTGTCTAGTCGTCATAAACCAGAAGACAGATTATAAAATTTCTACTAAATGGTCCAGGTCAAATAATTAGAAGAATACAACTTACATATACCTAAATATTATTATTATGTATTTACATGTTACCTGAAAACAAAAGTTAGAAAATATTTCCCAAAATATCATCAGTTTAGCTATGAATCGGCAACCGTTTAGACGTGATTTTTGTGAAAAACTAGAAAATATTTTTCAAAATGTCTTTAGACTTGAGTTGTAATTCGACAACGTTTGATGCTTGTGAATAAATATTTTTCAAAACGTCGTCAGGGTTGAGCTGTGAAAGGGCAAACTTTTAGACGTGACTTTTGTAGAGCGAACTTATTTTTCAAGGTATAAAATTATTATAATTGCCAAAATATGGAGACTCATTTTCAAGTGACAGTTTGTTGGGTGTGCGTCGCTGCAGAAGAGTATTTGATGAGCCAACAGAGACAACTCAGCTATGACACTTATGAAAGTGAATTTCGAGAGACAATCACAGCTTACCAAGAGGTTAGTATAAACTTTTTGCCATACCCACTACAAAATAGCTATTTTCGATGTATGTATAGCGGCCATTAATGACCCATTTAACAGGCAGGTGTGCGGAAAATGGTTTACTTTCTGCACTAGCGCAGAAAATAACGGTTGACTTCTGTTAATTCGCTCTATACGCCTGCGTGCACCTGTCATTACTTGCACGAACTTCGCGGCACACTAGAAGAAAAAATGGCGACGCAAATGAACTGTCTGAATTTTTTGAAAATGACGTAAAAAGTAGGTATTTTGTAGTGGGTATGACAAAAAATACCATATATGTCTCGTACGTAATGGTATTACGGCTCGTGTGACTGTAAAAACTCGCTATTGTTCGTTTTTACATATACTGTCATCACTCGCCGTAATATGCCCCATTACGTATCTAGACATACAATCTACTATTACTGTAAAAGCCCGAGTATATTATACAGCCTACAAGTCAGGGGCGGATTCAGAAAAATATTTGGGGGGGGTCAGAATATTTATGTACAAGTACATTACATAGGTACGGTTTTTAAACAAAATAGAGCTTGTATTGTATTATATTTTAAAGACCATCAACAGCTAAGGTTGGGCCTAGCGCACCAATTCATATTTTCAAGTCATTATTTTATTTTTTTTAATAATAAATTGAAAATCCAATTGACACTTTTGCCAGCTCTCGGGCTAGAACACGGGAACTGGGGACTTGTAATAGAGGAACCATAGCAACGCCATGTAAACAATAGCATTGCTACACGCTCGGCTATTCTCAAACCCAATAGATCTTGTATAACGTATTAGATTTTGTTATTACATATTCATGCAAACAATCCATGTTACTTTTTTGGTCTAATAGCATAACATTATAACAACAATAACATAATAACTAATATCAATGCCAACGCCCAACGCCGCTAAGATATGAATCGAATGTCCTTTTCTATACATTCTAAATTTCGGGGGGGGGGGTGAACCCCCTAAACACCCCTCCCCCCTGAATCCGCCGCTGCTACAAGTAAATTTTAGGATTCTAAAATTTACCAATAGCTCGCGTAAAAGTTAAGATTCAGTAGCGGATTTACCAATAAGCCGAGTAGGCCCGGGCCTAGAGCAGCAGATTTTAGGGGTAGCAGAGTTGAAGGACAATACCAAAAATTAAGAAGATCAAAAATCGTTTGCCTACAAGTACACTGATCATCGGGTCAGAATTAATGAATATTATTAGTTAAGAAGATATCATTGATGACTTTGTCAATAAATTACAAGTACCCAAAAATTATAAAGAACAGTCTGTCTAAGTTTGAACTAGGTATGTTTATTACGTTGTAAACTGATTACATGCACAATACCCTAAAATACATGGTTCTATTTTATTCGGTATCAATATTAATTTAAGGTCTAAAGAGCACTTTATTATTATACCCTAACCCATCATTCGACAAAAACAACTGAAGTCACCAGATTTGGTTACTTTGGTCACTGTTACTAAAAGTAACCAGATCTGGTGATTTCAAATAAATTTGGATTGGGTTCCGTATTAGAAATTAACCATATCGTTGTGCCAACGACGTGTGTATGTCTGTCTATATCACAAGCCTCTAACTTCTAAATGCAGAAATGAGATGGGGACTTGAAATTCACACATATTAATATATACTTATTACGCGGCCAAAAGACGGAGATTTAAAAAATGTATTTAAGGGGGACGCCCATACGGGGGTCAAAAAAAATTTTTTTGATCCCCGTTTGCATGTATGGGCGGCCAGGGCCGTAGCTAGAGCTGAATTCAAGATAGGGCACTGAAAGTTTAAAGTAGGGCTGAAGCAAAAGACTACAGTTTTTTAATTGGATTGCCCACCTCATCTGGTGATATCAAATTACAAAAGCAAGAAAACGGTAAATGACAATTTATTCAAAAAAAAAAAATACAGAACTTGCCATGTTATCAAGTTTCCGAAGAACTTCATTTAGTCCAACGAATTTAATCTTGTTTTTCCAAATGCCAGATAGATCAAGTCTGTCATTCTGTCGTGACAGTCTTTGCGGCTTGTTTATAATTCCTTAAAGTAGGGCACTGGATGTTTTAAGGTAGGGCATTGCCCCTTAATGCCCCCCCCCCTAGCTACGGTCCTGTGGGCGGCCCTCCTTAAATAATCCTTTTTATTCTTTTGTTAGTCTCTCCGTTTTTAGGCTGAGGTGAATTTCAAGTTCCCATCTCATTTCATTTAAAAGTTAACGGCCTGTGACAGATAGACATCGTTGGCACAACAATAGGGTTACTTTCTGGTACGGAACCCTAAAAACCGGACAACTTCGAGTTAGACTCGTACGCTGAGAATTCGAGAATCCGGACCATATATCACTATATTATTTGCCTTTGTATTATCATTTAAATGAGCGCTGCAAAAATTACAAAAACAGCAAAAGTATCGTATATAAGAATGTAATGTTCATTAATTAAACATGCTCCAGTGTTGTGGATCGTCTATTATTTACTCTATTTATCTAAAGCATGGCCCCAGGCCCCCATTCTGTGACGGGCCCGCAGGCCAGGAGCTATGGCGGGCGGCTCTATCTACTGCTTCGATTTTTGTCTTCTGTTCACCTCTAAGCTGGCCGATCCGCCATGGCGGGCGCCTCCTTAAACCGAACCTCCAGGATAGAGCCCTGTCAGCTCCCCTCCTGCGGGGGCCATGATGTAAATATGATTCAATTTATCACTCAAATTTGTGTAAGTATATGATATCTGAAAAACGAGTGTGTGAGTGTATGATAAAATAATTGTGCTGTATGAGAGCGTATTCACCTTTATCCTTTAAATCAACTATTTATGGTAAAAAAATAATTAACTTAAAATTCTCCCGCCATTTTATTTTGATTATTGATTCATTCTTAAAACATTAACCGGTGCGCTATCTAGCAGGATTACCCTGTACAGTGTACATTATTTTCTTTAAACACGTCATTTTAACACTTTTAACAGTACAGATGGCGCCATCTAGTAGAAATAGTATCATTTATAACTAATTCAGGAGCATTTCAGGAGTTAAAAAAAATTTCTTTGTATTCTTATCATTTGCATAATATTATGAAAAATTGGCAGGCAAATATATTGTGAACTCTGTTTTATATTTTTGAATCAGCTGTAATCGAGTTTTTTTTAATTTGGTAATAACTAACCAATTCAGCATTTCGATGCATAGATGTCATTACCGTCTTGTTCTAAAAAATTATCATAGATGTCTCCGTAAGTAGGACTAAAAATGTAACAGTTCGTTCATACTCGTTTTTAACCGATCTTATTCGTGCCAGGAACTTGCGAAGTACTACATAGAAAATTGATGAGGACGTGTGGTGTGAATAAAAAGTGTGTTGAAAATGGAAAAAAAATAATAAAATTAACGTTCTGTGTTTTTCTTCAATGATCCCAAACAATATGTATAACAGGACGCTTTGTGTGAAAGTGGACACGTAATGAATATTTGGATAAAAAGTGTTATGATTACGTGACATTTTGTGACCAACAAAAACAGCTAGAATCGTTTTAACTTATACAAAATGGCTGGAATTTAAAGGACCTCTTTGTCCCCGATGTCACCATGAAAGTGATGTCCTTTGCAACGAAACAAGCGATAGAGAGGTAAAATATTTTTTCATGACTTTATAAGGTGTTACAACGTATGCAAACTCATAACATATTGGGTCATGCTAATGACAATCAGTAGACATATTGCCTTGTTGACTATAGTGTAAAGTACTGTTTGTGAATTTCCAATCTATTTACTTCTTATCATGCACGTTTTCCTTGATTTGGGTGTAGGATTGCATAGTTAAATAAGTGGATTCAATTTCGAATACTTTCCCGTATTGAATGTTTTCCAATTTATTTGGAACACTGTCCAGCACATAGCAACAGTGGCAGATTATAATATTCGTTTTAGAGGTCAGAGGTCACGCTTTTTTACGTTTCAAATGCTTTTTTTAAATTTGTAAGGTATAATGACCGTATTTGTCTTGCTCAAGAATTAAATTTCTGCTCAGTATAAATTTCCACTTATATCTAATTAAATGTTAAATTATACGTATTAAAATATGAAATGAATTCTGATAAAAAATAATCAGTTTTTTCCTTTTTCTTTCGTTTTTGTATTTTTACTGTACGTCGAGATTTTGACATTAAAATACATTTTCATGGTGATATATGTCCTTTTTTTTGGAAATATTGAAATCTGTGCTGACAGCTGTTGATTTATAATATTTTCGAAATAAAACTACCATGAAAAGTCTATAGCAACGCAGTTACGCCGAATCACTGAAA
Source organism: Mongoloraphidia duomilia (assembly GCA_039654895.1). Classification (NCBI taxonomy): domain Eukaryota; kingdom Metazoa; phylum Arthropoda; class Insecta; order Raphidioptera; family Raphidiidae; genus Mongoloraphidia; species Mongoloraphidia duomilia. Next base: position 4,448,356 of record CM077524.1, read on the forward strand.
AATCAAAATATTTTAAAATTGTGTTTAGATCATGTTGAAATAGGTACCCCGAGTTGTTTTTTTATTTTTTCAAAATATTTTTTTGAGATAGTGTCACAGTGTACATCCTGTCTAATTTTCCTATTTATTCAAAAGTTATAAAATGAATTTGCCTTCTCATTGCTCTGTTATCTACTATAGAAAAAGATTTAAAGAAAAGTGCTAAATAAGTATAGTTAAGTACTTTAGTCAAGAAAAATCTTATTTGTTCGTACATAATAATGTCATTGCTACAATCCTTTCTTTAGTTTTTCTTAATAGTAAAAATCAGAAAAAATGAGAAACTGACCTGATTTAAATTTTAAATACTGAAAATTAGCAAAAAATCTGTTGTTACTGATTTCGTAATCGGCAACAGTAATCTGTCAGTCAATCAGCGTTATATACCTAATTTGATGTTTTTGTTGTTTGGTTGACCGTTTTCAAAATTGCTGACGGACAGTACTTTTGAAAACCTCATGGCTGAGCTTTAAAAACAATATGTCCAGTGATTACATATTTTTTTCTCAACCAAATGGCTGGAGTCCTCCTTAACACAAAATTTCTAAAGGAATGGCTCCAGAAAGTATAGGGTGATATCAACAATAATAAAAAACACTTTTGTTTTTCAAGTAGGTAATTTAATATCAGTGCTTCTTTTTTATCGATTTTAAGTATTTAACGTTCCATATGCCAGAATATTTTAATTATGTGATGAACCTACAGGCCCCCAGTTCCTAAGTTCTAAGCAGAGAGCTGGTAAAAGTATCTGTAAATTTGGATTTTCAATTTATTATTAAAAAATTCACAGATTTCGCAATCCTTGCAACCATCGAGGACATTGGAAATGATAACAGCATATATGAAACATAATTAACTGTTTATTATACACACAATATTTATCAATGCACTGTTTAGTTTTGTCAGGAATAACCCTATTATTCTTCTGTTATATACGCGTTCACTTTTGCTTGATTACTTAACTTTTAAATGGATTTTTCTACAGTATTTATTAACATTTGCTCAAAAATAACACCGCAGATCGTCGCAAATACCTCTCAATTAACTAGACATGATATAAAATACATTTCGAAAAAATTGCACTTGTTCAATTTTGCATGATTGCTCCTCACTTGATCGCGACACCGTTGTCTTTTGGCCTTGAACGAAAACTCGTAACTCTGCCACCATATACGAACATAAACATTTCCAATGTTAAAATAATACATTGATAATATGAATTGGTACTAGGCCCAAATAACAGCTGTTCGTAGTCTTAAACAAAAACAAATCTGTGGTGAATCATTTATTAGTAAAATGTTGAGAAAACAAATTTGAATTTTAACTTTCAGTTTCTTTTTTACGATTGGGTTCCGCTTAATTTATACTGGGTGTATCACAGGATTGAATACATAGAAAAGTAATGAGTGCAACAAGGAAAACATAAGCAAAATGAGTAGCGTGACAAAGATAGAATACACATGGCTAACTTAACTAAATTAGTTATCATGGTTTTATACATGATTAGAGGGCAAAGCCATCTCTGATCTTAACTAATTTGCACTGTGTACTTTTCCCTATGTTCGGTTTCCTGTGATACAACCTGTATATATATAAAAAATCGATTTATCTGCTCCGCTCTCGTTAATCTTGGTTAATTTTTTGAGGGCAACGTCCTGACCTAATAACTAACCTACCTCAAGTATTTGCCACTTACACAATGATAATAAATATCGTAACTTATGTACCTACCTACTTTAAAATTAATAATCGTGTATTTTTGTTACAATATTAGGTTATGTAATAAGTTTTTATGTACACTCATAATATTTCCCAAACAGTGAGTCATAGGCACAGTAGGCTTCAATTCAATAATGGAAACATAAAGATTGAGTGTGTCATTTTTACTTCCCACCTCTACTATGGTAGGGAAGTAATGGATTTAGTCCGAAAAAAATATTTCGAGATTTTAACAGATCTTCACGTTTTGAGACCCTAGCAATTGTTCAAGATCATTTTCTGACTGACGTCTGTATGGGTATGTGGTCAATTTTTCGCCTTCGATATCGTAAAAACGGAACAACATACGGCCATGCGATTGTTCTATTGTGTTTATCAGCCTTTAACTTAGATCTGATTAGATTTTGAATCAAATCTGTTCAGTGGATCCTGAGATATTAAAAAAAAACGTTCTCAATGTCACGGTATTAACATAAGTAAAAAATTCGACTGATGACCAGTCCTATACTTCCCACCTAGTAAATATTTTCAAAAAATAAACACTCGTTTTTTTATTCTTTGACTAGGCCCAAATAACCTTAGCTGTTGGTGGTCTTTAAAACACAATTTAATTTTTATTCTTTGAAAAAAGCATGGCCCTCTTTTTTGTTTGGTGATCTACTGATGGCTAGCTTAATATAGCAAAAATCATGGTTACCTTGATTTACGTACAATTTTCTTTTTTTAGTAAAATATTTTTTTCATATTATAACATCTAGAATTCATTTATATATTTTTTTACCTATGTTAATACGTGACATTGAGAACGTTTTTTTGAATATCTCAGGATCCACTGAACCGATTTGACTCAAAATCTAATCAGATCTAAGTTAAAGACTGCTAAACACAATAGAACAATCGGCATGCCCGTATGTTGTTCCGTTCTTGAGATATCGAAGGCGAAAAATTGACCACATACACACATACACACACACACATACAGACATCAGTCTGAAAATGATCTTAAACGATTGCTAGGGTCTCAAAACGTGAAGATTTGTTAAAATCTCGAAATATTTTTTTCGGACTAAATCCATTACTTCCCTACCATAGTAGAGGTGGGAAGTAAAAATAATATAAATGAATTCTAGATGTTATAATATGAAAAAAATGTAAATATTTTTTTCTCTAAAATGTATAGTTTTCGAGAAAAAAAATATTTTACTAAAAAAAGAAAATTGTACGTAAATCAAGGTAACCATGATTTTTGCTATATTACTAGCCATCAGTAGATCATCAAACAAAAAAGAGGACCATGCTTTTTTTCAAAGAATAAAAAGAGTGTTTATTTTTTGCAAATATTTACTAGGTGGGATGTATAGGTCTGGTCATCAGTCGAATTTTTTTCATTGTAAATGTATATAAAGTATGAATTATTCGCAATTACATTGGGTAATGTTCTAAACGGGATGACCTTGTAATTATATCATGTCTTTGAAGCCTCTATCCTGTTCTGACCTTTGACGATACAACTATGGACTAGCGACCTTCACTCTGGATCCGTGTTTTGACAGAATGAACAAAATATGGCAGATTATATGCATTAAATATCGATATATGGAAATACATTGGACTAAGTGAAAGTGACATGCATGAAAAACGTAGAGTGAGGCGTATTGAAGAAGATGATAGAGGACTTGATTCTACCTGTCCATTTCTATATCTATGGTCTAAGGCTCTGACATTTAGCAGCGGCCATATTTGTTTCGAGGTAATCCCGCTTAGGATTAATTTCAGTTACCAATTATAATAGAGGTCAGCTACTTTGAATTTAACCGTGAATTATAAAAGCGCAGAATCAATCAATACTAAGGTCGATGACACACACAGCGGTTTGCGAGGCGTTTGCCGAGTCGGCACGAATGTTACGTGTTTTTCAGTGATGCAAAACACACAACACGGCGAGAATTGCCTGCCGACTCTCAGCCGCCTCGACACATCGTTCTCCATAAGGAACGTCTGACTCCCGAGTTGACACCGCTGTGTGTGTGTGTGTGTGTGTGCGCGCGCGCGCGTGCGTGCGTGTGTGTGTGTGTGTTGCTATGGTTCCTTTATTACAAGTCCCCAGTTCCCGGGTTCTAGCCCGAGAGCTGGTAAAAGTGTCAATTGGATTTTCAATTTATTATTAAAAAAAAATAATGAATTTAGAATATGAATTGGTGCTAGGCCCAAATAACCTTAGCTGTTCGTGGTCTTTAAAACACAATTTAACACGTAAATTTAGAGCTTGAGAATAGTCGAGCGTGTAGCAATGCTGTTGTTTACATGGCGTTGCTATGGTTCCTTTATTGCAAGTCCCCAGTTCCCGGGTTCTAGCCCGAGAGCTGGTAAAAGTGTCAATTGGATTTTCAATTTATTATTAAAAAAAAATAATGAATTTAGAATATGAATTGGTGCTAGGCCCAAATAACCTTAGCTGTTCGTGGTCTTTAAAACACAATTTAACACGTAAATTTAGAGCTTGAGAATAGTCGAGCGTGTAGCAATGCTGTTGTTTACATGGCGTTGCTATGGTTCCTTTATTGCAAGTCCCCAGTTCCCGGGTTCTAGCCCGAGAGCTGGTAAAAGTGTCAATTGGATTTTCAATTTATTATTAAAAAAAAAAATAATGAATTGAAAATATGAATTGGTGCTAGGCCCAAATAACCTTAGCTGTTGATGACCTTTAAAACACAACACGTAAATTTACCATCTGCCTCGCCAAAAATAAATTTTAAATTGTACAAAAAAAAGAATCATTCTCGGAAATCATAAACGATTTTGATAGACCATGTGCGATCACGTATTTATTTTTTCTAAAAATTTGCTGTCCGCTAATCATACTTTATCAATGTATCAGCTGATTCGGACACGGAAAGTCAAAAAACGCGACGTTTTTTCTGAAAATGTAAAAGTGTAGTATTAATTTTCTGTGTAATAAAATTATAGATCTGATTAGAATACTGAAGAAATAATAAATTGTGCGGTAAAATTGTGTTCAAGTTTTTACGACTTCTTTCGCTGCTTCATCAATCATCATGGTAAATGGTTTTAAGAAAATTGCATAATCGTCTGATTTGAATATTTATGTGTGTGCAAAATGTCAACTTTAGTGCGTATCTAAATTGACATTTTTTAGTCTATTCACTTTTTTATTTCTGCGTATTTTCTATCAAGAGCACAATTGAATCATTTGATTAATTTTTGAGGAAAAAATTGTTAAAAACGGTGTTTTCATATTTATGCCCCCCAGGGGGGACATTGGAATGTGGTTGCTATCGCAAATTGCATTCCAATGTTCTTTGGGAATTAGCGCTCCCAGGGACTCGAGTTCGTACCAATCGGTTTGTGTATGCCGGCTGGCGGATTCTAATACACAAATGGATTATTTGTTGTGTTGAAGACGCTAATGACCTGACTTGTCGACGCGTCTATAATCTACAATTAATTAATTACTTAATTAATTAATCATATTTATGGGAATTAGGAATTTTTCATTGGACGAAAATACTAATTATGATACTGTCACATCATTATAATAAAGATAACTTTAAAAATTCTGAAAGAATTATTTTTGTATCTTTAATTTCAACGAAGATATTCAATTTCTTGTACGTGGGGTCGCAAACGAAACTGATTTATGAATATGACGTCACGCGGTACAAATTTGATGTTTTTTGGCTTTGTGAGTAATTAGAACCGAGGTTACTTAGTAACTATTTTGTTGTAATACAGACTTTTCTATTTATATTAAATTAAAATGTCAATATTTTCCGTCATCAACTGGTTTGTTTTTAGTGTTTCCATAACAATTTACGAGTTTAAAGAAAGATTTATCGGAAGTTACCATGTAAATTACCACACGTACAAACTGAACATAACTTTTAAAAATATCGTGCCGCGTGACGTCATCCGGACTGAAAACGGAATTTCTTGGAGAATTTGAAGTAGTATAACTTTGTTGTTTTTAAAGATATTTCAAAAATTCTTCCGTCATTAATTTTATAATTTTTAGAACTATGATTTAGACTAAAAAAATAAAAACGGGAAACTTCCTAATTATCGCAAAAATCATGTAAAATTACATCGAATTAAAAGTATCTTCCAGCTACCTTAAAAATGTTGTTAGTTACAGTTAAGTAAAAATTTAATGTTTGCAGAATATTTATTTTAAAACGACTGATGTCATAATTCGTTTTACTAAATCAACTAAATGTGTTATGTAATAAAATAATAATTGCATTTATACGAATTCTGACGTCACGATTCGCAATTTTGGACACATTTCCAACTGCAATTATTTATATATAGTATGTATTTGTTGATCTGTGCGTATTTAATTATGATTCATTGTGTTTAGCGGTCCCGTCCGGATTCGCCCGGGTGCTATGAATTTATGTGTATTTTCATTTCTGCTGACTACTCTTATTGGCTGACATTGGCGAACAGTCCTATGACGTCATCCGACTATAACAATTTTAAAGTTTACTATTTTTTAAGGCCTTTCTGAATCTCTAAAAATGTTATAGCCTTAAATTCAAAAACACTACCAATTAAAAAAATAAACGAGATATGCGAGACGAAAAACCTTTTACAACAATTTTACAGAGTTTTTTTGTTATAAACAAAAGCCGCTAATTGAAATTTCCTGCAAACCTAACCAGGTGTTCATTATTAACTTCCCATTGGAAGTTATTGTAATGGGTCCGAAAATCGAAATCAAAATGTATAACAAATTTTTATGTTTCAAGGTCACTACACTATTTTTACACCATTTTTAGAAAGATGTGTGTGTGTGTACGTATGTACGTACGTATGTGTCCATTTCTTTCTAAGACGAAATCTCGAGAATGAAAAATGATATCGACTACGTTAGGGTGTCAATCGACGCGTATTAACGTAAATATGATCTGAAAGAAATTTTTTCAAAATCGGTTCAGTCGTTCTTTTTTCTTAACCAAATAGACTCCAAAAAAGTAGATTTTACACAATATCTCGCGAATAAAAAATTATTATATCGACTTCGTAAGGGTGTCAATCGAGGCGTGTTAACGTCATTTTGATCCGACATAAATTTTATAAAAATCGGTTCAGCCGTTTTTTTTTTTTTTTTTTAATAAAAATAAATAATAATTATGTGTTAATGATTAAAGTGATTACCTTTCTGTGTAATATCTAATTAATTATTATTATTAAATATTTATCAAACTGGGAAGTTCGTCGTGTGAAACTCAAGGGTCGCACTTTAGTCCTAATAAACGACCCACCTCACGGCTTGTTTAATTATGTGTCGAATGAAATTAGTCCGGAGTCGATATCATTATTTGTTCTTGAGATATACGAGCGGAAAAAAGTTCACCAGCGTACGAACGTACACACATACAGAGAGAGAGAGTTCTAAAAACAGTAGATTCGGACTCTAGGGACCTCAAAACGTGCAGATACTAATATGTTCCAATTTTTCATTCGCAAAATCGGACCCATTACAGCAACTTCCAATGGGAAGGAAAAAACACGTAGGTCAACCTCATTAATCAATGTCTCTTTTTCAGGGAATGCGTGACATGTTCATCCCATCTCAGCATCTGGCCACAAGTAGCAGCAGTGTTAATAGCACCGGAGTGGTTCAAATCAATCAGAAGAAGCGCAAAACTGATCATTTCATCGTCAGCAGCGGCTACCCCCAGTCGTCTCATAACCAGATAAATCAGAAGAACAGCATCGTCACCGCAGGAACAGTTCAGTTCGACAACGGCGTACCGCCGGTTGACGGTCTTTATTCGGTGAACACTAATAACACAAATTGTGAATTGGACCAACAACAACTTCAACAACAACAACAGACTAGTGTTGTGCAACTTCATAGACACAGTGCTACGACAGAGGCGGCCGCGACTGTGCTCTTTGAATGTCCTGCAGCTGCGACCAACGAAACCGCCGCGGTTCGCATCGACGATGTGCGCACGAGTCCTGCCGAAACCGGCATCTTACAGACGTACGTTCGGACCTCAGCTATAAAGTTACTCGACACGTATCAGCGCTGCGGCCAGAAAGTGAGTTTTACATTTTTTTATAATCTTTATTATTGTAAGATTACGGACTATGATAACGGTTTTACTTCTAAACTCTGGGGTATTGAAAAGAATTTTTTTATTTTTTTTAATGTAACTTTTTGTGCGAGTTCGAAACGTTTACTTAGACGCTTCTGACCTTTGATGTTGAACGTCTATAATTTTCAATATCTATCTATCGAAACGTTTGCGTTAAGTATTTTTTGTCATAACCACTATAAGGCTGAGTCAGACTACCCGTATCAGTCGCTTTTTCGAAAACGATTAATCGTTGAGAGTTGTGTCAAAAATTTGTATTATAAAAGCCCAAATAAAGAATCGAATGGTGATAATTTTTTTTTTGCGGGAAGGTCGGCTTCCCTATTAGTTTGCTCCAGAATGTCCAGAACTCTGGAATTATAAATAGCACGATAGGTCGAAAGTGGTATTGTTGAAAAGATCTTTAAAAAATAAGTAAGTTTTGTAGGGGATTTTTTTTTGTTACTGCCACCCCTGTTAAGTAAAATTTGTTTGAAATTATTAAATTAAAATGTCATAATAACGAACTTAATTTTAAAAGTCGGCCTTTAAAATCTAGTTACCTATCTATCAATCATTAAACACTGAAGAAGTACTTGGAGACAATCACACTATAACCAGAAGAACTCAGTAGTATGTATTAAAGAGTAAATGGAAGACAGTTTGAACACTTGTGACATTGTCTAAGGTTGCTAGATTTTGAATGCCGACTTCGTTCGTTATTATGAAATTTTAATTTAATAATTTCAAACGAATGTTACTTAACAGAGGTGGCAGTAATTAAATAATTTTTGCTACAAAACTTGCCTATTTTTTAAAGAACTTTTCAACAGCACCACTTTCAACCTATTGTGCTATCTAAAATTCCGGAGTTCTGAACATATAATAATTTATATTTATACTGATAGAAATTTACAGGGGTGGCAGTAATAAAAAAAATGTCCCTACAAAACTTGCTTATTTTTTAAAAATCTTTTCAACAATACCACTTTCGACCTATCGTTACATTTTTAATTCCGGAGTTTTGGACATTCTGGAGCAAACTAATAGGGAAATCGACCTTCCCGGAAAAAAAAATTATCACCATTCAATTCTTTATTAGGGCTTCTATAACACAAATTTTTAACGCAACTCTCTACGACTAACCGTTTACGAAAAAAAACTACTGATACGGGTGGTCTGACTCACCCTGTATATGGCTGCTTGCATGATTTACATGTATATATGCATGTAAAGTGGCTTTTGGCAGACCAGTGTGCGGGAATACCAATGTGGGAAAGCAAAACATTTCCATAGTGATTTATGTTTATTTGCCCTGATCCGCCGCTATTACCTACCATGGTGGAAATATTACATTTAGCGAATAGTCTACGCGCTTCGATTGACACCCTTACGAAGTCGATATAATTTTTTATTCGCGAGATATTGTGTAAAATCTACTTTTTTGGAGTCTATTTGGTTAAGAAAAAAGAACGGCTGAACCGATTTTGAAAAAATTTCTTTCAGATCATATTTACGTTAATACGCGTCGATTGGCACCCTAACGTGGTCAATATCATTTTTCATACTCGAGATTTCGTCTTAGAAAGAAATGGACACATACGTACACACGCATAGACATCTTTCTAAAAATAGTGTAGTGACCTTGAAACATACAAATTTGTTATACATTTTGATTTAGATTTTCGGACCCATTACAATAACTTCCAATTGGAAGTTAATAAACAATTCTTATACGCTTGGTTAAATTGTTAACGCGTAATTTTACTACAATATAGGCATTGGTGGCGAATCTAGAGAGGCTAAGCCCCCACCCCCCCAAACAACGTCAAGCCTCCCCCCATCGTAAACTAGTAGTTTCTGAGCTATGTAAACTTTGGTTTTGCACTCGATTGATCGAGCCGAGCGAACAGATTTTTGGTTACGTGACAAGCGAGCAAATCAAGCCATCTAAACAATTCCGAACGTAATCTAGCAGATTTTTCCAAACGTCAGAATAAAATGGCCCCAGCAAGTTAAATTCTTATTACTAAGCCGAAATATATTCTTTATTGCTCCTCATTTTGATTTAATTCAAAATTGTTATAATAATAAATCATGATTCACAATTTTTTTCGTTTTATTCCTTTATTTTAAAATCTATAGTACTACCAGTTGTTGATTTTTTCAACCCATAGATATAATAAATATTTTATTTTATCATTCTGTGCGATAGATTTATTGGTTATTACTATTCTTTGAATAAATATTATTCGTGTATTTTTACCTATTGAAAAATTACCTCATATAAATAAACTTCGAAATGTATCCAAGTGTTTCCGCTCATTTTTAAAATGAATGCTCTGAAGTTGGTTAAATCTGCTTGCTCGTTCGCTTTCCTCGGAGCTCATAGAGCGTGCTCGATCTCCTCCAGATTTTAAATCCGAACGCAGGATAGAGATCTTTCAGAGCAATTTGAACGCATTGAGAGGACAGTATGGCTCAGTTGGTAGCGTCGCAGCCTCTGAACCAGACTGTCGTGGGTTCGAATCCCACCTCTGCTCATGGATGTTTTGTGATGTTATTTAGTTTTAAGTGATATATTATGATATTTGTTGTATTTAAGACGCTAATGACATAAGTTGTCGACGCGTCTATAATCCACAATAAATAAATAAATTGAACGCATTGGAGCACTCAGATCGACCTGAGCTCAAAACCGAACTTACCCTTAGTGATCGTGGATCAATAGCCCCCTCCCCTACACCCTTCGTTGCGCCGCCAATGAGTAGGATTTGTCGTCTCAAAACAATATGACAGTATGTTTAGTGCTATCATTAAATTGAAAGTCCAAGGTCTTAGTTCAGACCCCGTTGATATGATAATATTGCTAGTCAAAATAATATCGATCAATACTCTTTTCAGAAAATCTACTATACTTTCTCTAGAATATATTGGTTTTGTTTGTCCAGTTAATCCAGGGACGTAGCCGCAGCATTTTTTGATGTGAAACATCTTATGTCGGGCTGTGAATAGCCGCGTGAGGGAAAATATGCAACGAAATGTTTGGTCCGCTCCTTCGCTGCTGTTCTCCCCACCACTGCGGCACTCTCTCTATCTTGGCTCAGGCGTGCACTGTAACACACGCGGTGTTACAGTGCAGTATATAGGATTACGTCAGCATAACAGTTAGCTGCTGCTTTTGGAAAAATATAACTACTACATAGAGAATACCACCGAGTTCAATAACGTTTTCTTTGATGTTTCACATCTGTCGGGGGTCCCGAGACCCACACCCTTTTTTTTTTGCATGAGCCTGAGCTGGCCCACACTATTATTTATAGCTACTTGCATTGATTAAATACTGCGTAAAACGCGGAAATGGCGCTTTTTCGCAATTTGTAATTTAAAATCTTTTCCGCCATCAGCGTGGGGTTGAATGCTTGCGGTTTTTTATTTTTTGCCATACCCACTACAAAATAGCTACTTTTGATGTATGAATAGCGGCCTTTAATGACTCATTTAACAGGCAGGTGTGCAGAAAATGTTTTATTTTCCGCACTAGCGCAGAAAATAACGGTTGCCATAGCAACTTCTGTTTATTCGCTCTATACGCTTGCGTGCGCCTGTCATTACTTACTTGCACGAACTTCGCGGCACACTATGGAAGGAAAAATGGCGACGCAAATGAACTGTCAGAATTTTTTGAAAATGACGTGAAAAGTAGGTATTTTGTAGTGGGTATGGAATACCATATATATGTCTCGTACGTAATGGTATTACGGCTCGCGTGACTGTAAAAACTCACTATCGCTCGTTTTTACATACTGTCATCACTCGTCGTAATATGCCCCATTACGTATCTAGACGCACAATCTACTATTACTTCTTAGGTTATTGCATGGGCCATAGACCACCCAGGCCATCCATAGCTACGTCCATGAGTTAATAATATTTTTGCCATACCCACTACAAAATAGCTACTTTCGATGTATGTATAGCGGCCTCTAATGAGTCATTTAACAGGCAGGTATGCGGATAATGCTTTACTTACCGCACTAGGGCGGTAAGTAAACAGTTGCCATAGTAACTTCTGTTTATTCGCTCTATACGCCTGCGTGCGCCTGTCATTACTTACGAACTTCACGGCATACTGGAGAAGTAAAGATGACGGCGCAAATGAACTGTCAACATTTTTTTTAAATAAAGTGAAAAATAGGTGTTTTTGTTTTGGGTATGGCAAAAAATATCATATTCATATACAGGGTGTCCCACGACATGACTGCCATAGCCTGGGACTGTGTTGCTGGGATGATTTCAAGTCAAAAATGTCTAATGAACATATTACCCGGAACGCTATCCTAACTGAGCTAGAAGCATTTAAAATTTTAGATAAGTAGTGGTAGGAATTCCCTACTAATTTAAAAACCACTTAAAAAGAAATCGCTTAATTGAATTAGTTGCTCAAAATGTCCACCCAGTTGCTGTATACATAGTCTAGCTCTTCTTAGAATTGAAGTGGTAGCTCTGCGAAGAGTCTCAGGATCAGCACGAATAATTTTATTTTAATTGACGTTTACTGTCACAATAAATACTAATGGTGATTCACAGCCACCTGGTCTTTTTTTTTTTTTAATAATAACAAAATTAGGACGCTAATGACCTTTGTCGACGCGTCTATAATTTACAATAAATAAAATAATAATAACAAAACCAACAGCCGAAGCTAATACCTGCATTGGTGGGCTTACTTATTTAAAATTTCAAATGCTTCTAGCTCAGTTAGGATAGCGTTCCGAGTATTTGTTCATTAGACATTTTTGACTTGAAATCACCCCAGCAACACAGTCCCAGGCTATGGCAGTCATGTCGTGGGACACCCTGTATATCTCGTGTGACTGTTAAAACTCGCTAACGCTCGTTATTACATAATGTCATCACTCGTCGTAATATAGTCCATTACACATGTAGGTATACAATCTACTATTTATTGATACCGAGCGTGTTTTATCTTAGTTTTCCATATAACAAATGAAAACTATAGGCATATTGTATTGCGTAGTTAATAAAGAAATATATATTTTCTAATTGCGTTTTGTTCTGGCATAATATTTCAGTCATTGAATACATGAAACGTAATATAATTCGAGAACATTTAAAATTGATAAGATTTTTTATACAGGATGTCTCGAAACCCGATATCACAACGCTCAAAGTTTTGAAATTTAATTACACGCAAATATGACCTTTTCATCGTTTTCACGCGCAAGCGCCGTAGCCATGATTAGAATTTCGTACACTTTTTGACGCAATGACTGGGCCAACAACGTTTAGTGCACAAAACAGTGCAAGAACACACTCGTGCTAAATTGAGACGGTGGTTGAAGTGCCACGGCCGGAAAACTGGTGGAAGTAAACGAAACTTGGTTGAAAGGCTATAATCCTACTAGACCGAGAGCTAGTGACAATTTTTTGGTGTTATTTATTCAAGGCCTTATTTTTGTAAAGATGTTGAGGGAGACATATTAAAGTGCCCTGTGTAAGGGATTTTGCTAGATAGCGGTATGGGAGGGATGCAGACCGCCCCCAACATGTAACAAGAAAAATGGTCACAATTATTATTACTTCAAGGCTGAAATTGTTTGTATAGCTTGTCGGTGACCCAATAATGCCATTATAATATTTGCAGATCGATTGGTCAGTTTTAAAGGGGTGGCAGATCACCCTAACCGTATCATGCACCCGACGAAATTTTTGTTATTAGTTCAAGGTTCAAATTTTAATATGTTGTTACGGCGACTGTTTTAAGTATATATTTCAATTTTCAGGACAAAATGTCGGTATTAAACCCCTTGCAGAACGATATAAACACCTAGGCGAGCAAGTTTCCCTCTAAGAGAGGGGGTTAATACCGACATTTTATTCTGCAAATTGAAATATATGCTTAAAACAGTCGCCGTAACAACATATTAAAATTTGAACCTTGAACTAATAATATAAATTTCGTCGGGTACATGACACGTTTAGGGTAATCTGCCACCGTTTTAATACCGACCAATCGATCTGCAAATATTATAATGGCATTATTGGGTCACCGACAAGCTATACAAATAATTTCAGCCTTGAAGCAATAATAATTGTGAGCATTTTTGTGGTTACATGTTGGGGGCGGTCTGCATCCCTCCCATACCGCTATCTAGCAAAATCCCTTACTCAGGACACTTTAATATGCCTCCCTCAACAGCTTCACAAAAATAAGGCCTTGAATAAATAACACCAAAAAATTGTCACTAGCCCTCGGTCTATGGAACTCTGAAAAAAAACGAAAATGTACTAAAATTTCAGAACGTCACGTTTTACCATTCAGCAGTTTTTTTAAGTAACCTATTTTAATTTTGCATAACTACGTGATAATGAATGCACATATTTTAAACGTGAACTGTATTCCGCAGTCAAACTCGCTTCATATTTCTAATTATAATAACAAAACGTTCGCGCAGCTACAATACAGATTTGTTTGTCGCTGTCTCATGATGGGCGCATTGACAAGTGACTTATGGATGAGCAGCTTGTACCCTCGGCTTATCTATAATTCTGTGTCTCTAATGACCTCGTGCAATTACATCAGTGACCCAGTCCGAAATGTTCCAAAATAATTTTTAATATGAAAAACTTTTAACAAAAAAAAACCTCCTTCAAAAAGGCACTAAAAAAGAAAAATAATGAAATTTTGAGGTCTGTGCCAATTAAAATATGAAGTTGGTTAAAATGAAGATATTAATCACTATACTATACTTTTTAACAGACTTTGTATTTTAATTGGCACAGACCTCAAAATTTCATTATTTTCCTCTTTTTAGTGCCTTTTTGAAGGTTTTTTTTTTGTTAAAAAGTTTTTTATTTTTTACTTTTTAGTGTCAAAAAGTAACATTTACCTTGAAAAGAATCACACGCCGTTACTTACTTTTATTAAAATCAGCCGAACTACTGAACCGATTTTGATGAAATTTCTATGGGACCAATCTGAAAGTATGTCCTTTCAAATAAAAAAAACTTTTTCAAAATCGGTTCATAAACGACGAAGTTATCCGCGAACACACATAAAACATAAAAAATATATACGGTCGAATTGAGAAACCTCCTTTAATGAATTGAAAATATGAATTGGTGCTAGGCCCAAATAACCTTAGCTGTTGGTGGTCTTTAAAAATACAATACAATGAGAAACCTCCTTTTTTTTGAAGTCGGTTAAAAAGAGGCTTGGTGCAGTGGCGGACTAAGCCCATCCGAGGCCCGAAACGTCAGAACTAAATTAGGCCTCCGGTCTGCTTAGAAATTGATGTATTTGTAGTGTAAATTTCGTAAAAAATGAATAATAGATGTAATGGCTGAAAAAAAATAAAACGACCTACCTACGTTTATATTTTGTAAAATTGTGTTTTAAAGACCACCAACAGCTAAGGTTATTTGGGCCTAGCACCAATTCATATTTTCAATTCATTATTTTTTTTTTAATAATAAATTGAAAATCCAATTGACACTTTTACCAGCTCTCGGGCTAGAACCCGGGAACTGAGGACTTGTAATAGAGGAACCATAGCAACGCCATGTAAACAACAGCATCGCTACACTCTCGGGCCTCGGCTTTTATATTTTGTATACGTACGGGGCCTCCAACTCCAAACTGCCTCTTACTTACTACACATATTTTGGCCATGTTTGGGATTTGATTAAGAAGAACTTCTCGAGATTTTGAGGCCCCCCAGCATCAGAGGCCTGGGGCGAGCCGCCCCCTCTTCCCCCCTTAGTCCGCCACTGGCTTGGTGTGCGGGTAAAACACACTGCTAACTTCCCATTGGAATAATATAATTTAATTCCTAAATTTTCACTACTGTTGAAATGAGTCCTCGAAATGCGTTGCTGGCTCTCCGTGTACAGGGTGCTGAATCGTTTTGCGGGTAATAGGGATTTAACCCGTAAAATCAAACTTTTGTGATTTCCTACTCCCCTAATTATTTTAGGAAAAATATCTTGGAAAAAAAGTTTTAGAACATAAAATTCTGCATCTAAATCATTAAACAAAATTAATTTTGCGTGCTTTGTGACGGCAGAAATTTGATATGAAAATGTCAAAATTACCTCAAAAACAGATAGCGATAGCCATGGAATTTGAACAAAATGATTAGAAATTATTCTGACAGCTAAAACGTCATCATTTTGTTCAAGTTCCATGGCTATCGCTATCTGTTTTCGAGGTAATTTTGACATTTTCATATCAAATTTCTGCTGTTACAAAGCATGCAAAATGAATTTTGTTTAATGATTTAGATGCAGAATTTTATGTTCTAAAACTTTTATTAGAAGATATTTTTCCTAAAATAATTAGGGAAGCAGGAAATCGCAAAAGTTTGATTTTACGGATTAAATCCCTATTACCCGCAAAACGATTCAGCACCCTGTATATCGTTTATGACCTATTTGAAGTATGATAACCGAATGTCCATGTTTACTCTCATAACTCTTGAATAGACGCTCGACAACAGAGGTCATAACATACGTTAAAGTTTAAACCAACGGAAATTTCTTTATCACCACTACTTTATACAGTATGTGAATAAGTTATTGCAAAAAATTGTTTTCTTGAGCGTCGTGAGTCACTACAAAGTCATGCTTTTGCTAGTTTAAATATTTTTTGAGTCGAAATTGTTCTCTTCGGTCCAAAAATAACCTCCAAAATAAAATAAACTAACCGCGATGTTTATTTATAAAACCGTTTTTCTGCGCGCGCCTAAAATTTTTTTTTGTCAACAATAGTATCAAAAATCTGATGAGTTTGAGAAATGTAAATAGTGCAGCGAAATGTTGTGAAAACGCTACCTGTGTTATTGTTTAAAATAAAACCTAGTTTAGATATAGATCTATAAACAACAGAGCATCCAATGGTAATTATTATTATATACTGTTCATTGTTTTTGCTTTAGTGTTTTGTTTTACCTGTGTAAAAAAATGAACGTCGGTTTGTTTTGAATACGCGCATTCTTTTGGAGGTGCAACGAAACTTTGATTAACAAAATTATTCATTCATTTGAAAATATGATATGTAATAATTGCTACTGTTAAAAATAAATTGTTGTATTTTTGCGTATAATGGTTTTATTCAACACATGCATGCTTCTAGTGTTTTTTCGTATCTGTTTTGCGGACCTTAAATAGCCGTTTATTGACTGGTGACGTCATGATCCATTATGAAACGTTTTTCGATGAAATATTGAAAAACATTTGAAAAGCCCGTTATCTAATGAACATTATGTAGAGTGCCCGCGGTGAGAGATGAAGCCAGGCACGTCATCAATAATATGCTAGTGAACGCCTGCTTGCCCGCAGACAGTGCCGTGTACACAAAACTGCACATTGGGTTTTATGACGTTAGGTACAATTTTGGCAAACTGCTATTGGATCTCCAAAACAGCCAATAGCAAGCTAGAAGGCGGGCGCAATGCATTCACGTTACTATGACGCGGTGGCTTCATCTTTCGCCGCGCGAGGTCTACCTCTTTTCGTTACTATGGTAACAAAGTGAATAAATATTGTATCGAGCCCAATGTTTTTATTATGAGATGTACTTCTGTCAGTGACATTAAATTATTCAATTAAAGTCCAAAACCATGCATGTGTTAAATAAAGTATAGTGTGCAACGCGGGTGCTAAATCTTTATGCGTCAGGCGCGATGTTTTCAGCACTCGTATTCGGCCTACTACTCGTGCTGAAAACATCTCGCCTGACGCATAAATATGTATTTAGCACACTTGTTACACAATATACTATTTTGCAATTATTTTCGACGTGATGTTGTTTCTTCAGAAATCTAGTAAATTTTGACGATTAGGTTACAGGAGGCAGTATAGCCTAGTGGTTAGCATGCTTGGCGCCGCAACCTCTAGACTGGACTGCCGTGGGTTCGAATCGCACCTGCGCTCATGGATGTTTTGTGATGTTATTTAGTTTTAAGTTAGTTGTTATTTAGTGCAGTTGAAAGACGCTAATGACCTTAGATGTCGACGCGTCTATTATCTACAATAAATAAATAAAGACAAGGTTACTACTAACTGTTTATTTTAATAAAATATTAGTAAAAAAAAACTTTTTAGAGACAAGCTTTTATTGAAATGTACTAAAAAGGAAAAAATAATATTTAATAGTTTTGGTTCATAATTATTATAAAAGCGGGGGTTGCAATCTCTATTTCGTAAAAAATGAATAAAATAGATGTAATGGCTGACAGAAAAAATCAAATATTTATAATAAACGACCTACCTACGTTTATATTTTGTATACGTACCCTCCAACTCTAAACTGCCTCTTACTTACTAAACATATTTTGGCCTTGTTTGGAATTTGATTAAGAAGGACTTCTCGAGATTTGGAGGCCCCTCAGGATCAGAGGCCCGGGGCGGGCCGCCCCCTTCGCCCCCCCCCCCCCAGTCCGCCACTGCTATACATGTATTTAACGTAGTTTTTTTTGTACAATTTCCACTTCGAAACAACATTTTTCTACACATATTGATCAAAATTTTGCTTGAAAAGCGAACTTTTTCTATGTAGATCAATCTTTTGTTTTTGTGTGAGCACAATCTAATGTTCTACATGACAGAGAGTTTTACTGTTTTATAACGACATTAAATATGCATAATAGTATATTGTGCGACTAGTGGGAGAAAGGGGAGATTCCTCGAGTGTGGATTTTGCCGCAGGAGCGTCGCGAGTGCGGAAAAACACAAGAGTTGAATCTCCTCTTTCGACCAATAGTCGCACACAATATTTTGTTCAACTACCGCAAGAAATATGTCATTTCGTGGCTCTGCTGAGCGTGGGCGAAATAATGGGTGATCTGATTGATTGCGTAAACGTTCCCCGTAATGAGCGTGGGCGAAAAGCTATTTCGCCCACTCTGTACGATCAACAGTGAGGGAATTCATTATTTCGCTCACCCTCAGTATAGAGCCACGAAATTACATATTTCTTGCGGGTGTTGAACAAAAACTATAATTATATGATTACAATCTGAAATCATCGCCAAATCAAATTTTTTGACAATGCTTTCTGCAACCCAGCATCAATGTGCAAAGGTTCAGCCTCCTAGGTCAACGGAAAGCTTCTGGAAGACAAACACGCATTATACATTTATAATGGAAATATTCTATTGAATTTCTTTAAATTCTTAACACTTTAAAAATTGAGCTAAGCATCCAATGAAAATAAACATTTCGAAATTTATACGTACTTATCTTTTTAATTTCCCATTGGAAGTTATTGTAATGGGTCCGAAAATCGAAATCAAAATGCATAACAAATGTTTATGTTTCAAGGTCACTACACTATTTTTAGAAAGATGTCTGTGTGTGTGTATGAGTGTGTGTACGTATGTACGTACGTATGTGTCCATTTCTTTCTAAGGCGAAATCTCGAGAATGAAAAATGATATCGACTACATTAGGGTGCCAATCGACGCGTATTAACGTAAATATGATCTGAAAGAAATTTTTTCAAAATCGGTTCAGCCGTTCTTTTTTCTTAACCAATTAGACTTCAAAAAAGTAGATTTTACACAGTATCTCGCGAATAAAAAATTATATCGACTTCGTAAGGGTGTCAATCGAGGCGTGTTAACGTCATTTTGATCCGACATAAATTTTATAAAAATCGATCCAGCCGTTTCTTTTTTTTTTAATTGTTAAAAATAAATAATAATTATGTTTTAATGATTAAAATGATTACTTTTCTGTGTAATATCTAATTTAATTATTATTATTAAATATTTATCAAACTGAGAAGTTCGTCGTGTGGATCTCAAGGGTCGCACTTTAGTTCTAATAAACGACCCACCTCACGGCTTGTTTATTTATTTTATTTGTGTTTTTTTTTGTTTCCGCAGAGAAAAACGTGGTCGCGGGAAGGTAATGGTGATAGCGGTGCTTGTGCGGCAGCGGAGGGGGACGGCAGCAGCCACGGGAGCACATTCGCCGCCACCACGACGGCCCATAGCAAGGTGGCAGCGGCCGGGGGTACCAACCCCCAGCCGCAAGGTAACAAACGTAATGATTATACTTTGTTTTTTGACAGCACAGTACTTACTGTCGTGCGACGCGAAGTAACTGATTTTTTTTTAATATGTAAAAATAATGGGTTAGGTGTGTTGTAAATTTCGTTACTGATTTTCGCATGACAGTTATTGTGCTGCTTATTACAATATTTTTTAAGAAATCACCAAGTGAAAGTTTTAATTACTATTAATTTTTAGGGTTCCGTGCCTCAAAAGGAAAAAAAACGGAACCTTATATGAGATCACATCGTCCATATTTATGTCTGTCACAATCGAATTTCTCTGGACTAAATAAAGGTATCAAGCTGAAATTTGGCATAGATAAAGAGCTTACTAACCCGTATACAGGGTGTTGCATGACGGACTGTACAAACTTAAAGAGCATATTCCTGAAGTCATTTCAAACAAAAAATGCCCTGTGAACAAATGTCTAAAGGTACGTGCAGGACGCAGCTGGGATTCTAGATGGCAGCATGTATGGTAGATGGTGGCTGAAATTATAAGCGCTTATAGGTTTGCACAACGAAGCTTTGATACTAGCATTGATACAAGCTTAAGTCGCGTTTGAAATGTCAGATAGCGAAGACGAATATTTGTGTTCTTCTGCTACAAAGTGGTATATTTTAAATACAAATTTGGGTAGGAGCTATCATGTCCACCCTATTAATAGAAAACGATCTAAACATGGCGAATTTCATCATTTATACCAAGAATTAAAATTTTACCCAAACTGATTTTTTTAATATTTACGTATGGAACCTAACACTTTTAAATACGTCTTAGAAAAAACTCAAAACAAATTAAATAAAAACTGGCAAAATTTCATTTATTAAACTAGTCACATCCATTGCAAAAGGCCATTTGGCAGTTGTCACACGTTGATTGTACTAGAAGTCAGCGCGCTGAAAGAATGGTGAGATACATTCCTGTATCTACCAGCTCTTGTAACAGCGCTTATACCTGCTACACTCACTGCTTTGTTGTGTACGCTCGCATATATAACAATGCAATAATTTAAGCAAGCCCTGCTATCATCTACGCTACCATCTAGAATCCCAGCTTCATACTGCACGTACCTTAATTCGCCATGATTAGGTGTACCGAGCTACAGACTTTCAAAGCTAAAGACACAAGCTTTAATATTTAACTGTATTTTATTGCAAAAATAAAAATAGGTAAAAAAACTAAGTTATGCGGTTTTATTTTCAATCATAAGCTGTACCAAAAACTAGAAAATAATTATGACACAAACCAAGGGGCACTTTGTGTCGCTGCTTCAGCGAAATAAATAATAAAAACGTGGGGCGCATTTGAAATATTTCTGTTGGTGGGCTTAGAAACACATTTTTCTAGACAAGCCGTTCTTATTTAATAATTATACAGTCGTTATACAGATTTTTATGCGCCCCACGTTTTATTACTTATTTCCCTGAAGAAGCGACACAAAGTGCCCCTTGGTTTGTGTCGTAATTATTTTCTAGTTTTTGGTACAGCTGATGATTTAATATAAAACCGTTTAACTTAAAAGTTTTTTTACCTATTTTTATTTTCTAGTTTTTAGTTTGATTTCTGGCCCGTATCATTATGCAAACTCCTCATCCTTTCAACTGTCCACCTCCTGATTCCATCATCAGACCCTCGTTACCAAGTTGAAATTATCATAATATTAGTTATTTTCATTGAAAATGATCTCCCCTATCACCGCACATCGTTTGGACGTCGACTTTTGAGACAGCCTGTATATTTTAAGTTAATCATATTTAAACAACACAATTATTATATCTATTAAATTTGATTAATAAATGAAATTTGGACATCAGTAAAACTTTTAAGGAATTGAAATTTTCTTCCCAAATTTTTCTACACTATCTCAAAATCCAATTTCTCAAAAATAAACTGCATTATGAAAAACAATTTCTACTTGTCTAGTTTCTATATTAAACGGTCTGTGAGAAAAATGCTTGTGACAGACAGACAGGCACTGAGGTGATTCCATTGTTTCGTTTTGTCGATTTGGGTACGGAACACTATAAACAACTTTATGTCACCGTGACAGTACAAAATCTGATATAATCCTTTATTATCGTATCTTTTTATAGTGAAATATATCCAGGAAAATTTCTACATTAAGTCTGGAAAACCTGGAAAAGTCCGGGATTTTTAAATCTCACAATTTACCAGCCCTGAAATGTATTATAATGCATTGTCAATATTCGGTTGTTTAGTCTAAAAGAGCGCGCTCCAAAATAGACCGGTGTCAATTTACGATTGACTAAATGCTCTCGTGTTGATTCAGGTGAATTTTTCGCTTCCTCCGTAGGCTCGTCAAGCGGCGCCGATGGCGATTATCAACTCGTTCAGCACGAAGTGCTGTTTTCCATGACAAACCAATATGAAGTACTCGAGTTCCTCGGCAGGGGTACGTTTGGCCAGGTGGTCAAATGCTGGAAGAAGGGAACGAACGAGATCGTCGCCATCAAGATACTCAAAAACCATCCGTCGTACGCGCGACAGGGACAAATCGAAGTCAGCATTCTGTCGAGACTCAGCCAAGAGAATGCCGACGAGTTCAATTTCGTGCGCGCCTACGAATGCTTCCAGCATAAGAACCACACCTGCCTGGTGTTTGAAATGCTGGAGCAAAACCTGTACGACTTTCTTAAACAGAACAAATTCTCACCGCTACCACTGAAATATATACGGCCAATACTACAACAGGTGCTTACTGCACTCTTGAAACTTAAGGTACGATAAATAAATATGTAATAGATAAAAGTAAATACGTACAACTCTTGACTCCTAAAAGATCCAATCTTCATGCATTAAGTATGTAAGTTTTTAGTTAGTGGTCACCTCTATAGGCAGAGAGTTGTTACTCAATGTATTCCTTTTCTGGTAAATATATTATTATTATTACAATGACAAATTGGTTGAGGCTTTCGCGGCCAGTTGATGAGCTGGTGTTGTCCTGATTCGGGTCTATAGGCCGTCGTTTATTGGAATTGCTTCCTAACGTTTCGCTAGCACAAGTGGCGAGCTTCTTCAGAGGTCCTTCCATCTCCGATGCTGGATGTAGAATGACAAATTCTCGGGCGCAAGCAGCGTTGCCAGACACTTTTCTCTCTTGGGTACGCGCAGTAACCTAAAATAGTACGCCAATACTTCCTAGAGTACGCAGTACGCACATATGAAATTTTTTTTATAAAAAAATAGAACCTCCTTAAAAAATGCCACTAAAAAGAGAAAAATAATAACATTTTGGCGCCGACCTCAAAATTTTATTATTTTTCTCTTTTTAGTAATTTTTTTGAAGAAGGTTCTATTTTGTTATAATTTTTTTTAATTTTTTTACTTTTTGGTGGCTTTGCAATACATAGTTTGTACGTTAATAACCGACTTCTTTCTAGTTTCTTGATATTTGATTACTAAACTAAAAAAATTAACTACTGAACCGATTTCAGTAAACATTTATATGAGACCACCCTGAAGGAATGCCCTATTAAATAAAACAAGAATTATCAAAATCGGTTAACAAATTTGTTAACATATATAAAATGATTGCTAAAACTAAAAAAATCACATATTATGTACAAAAGAAAAAGTTATGCACACTTATTTGTATGATAAACGAAGAGAGAAATATATTTTGGGGTTACCATCAATTCGTTTAAACTTGAAGCGAATATAATAAAATGTAGTGACCACTGCGCAGTCGTATTTATTAAATTTATAGAATTTACCGAAATGTAAAAGATGTATAAATGTTATTTTTCGGAGTGTGGGTTCGAACGCAATTTCATCTATTAAAACTTAAAATAGTACGCAAAACGCAAAGAGAGTACGCGAGTACGCAAAGAGGCCGGATAGTACGCAAAGCGTACTATTCGTACTCTACTGGCAACGCTGGGCGCAAGTTGTATTTATTCCTGTGGGTAGGGGGCGGAGCTTGTTCCGCTTCGGTTGACCTCGTGATATCGGTCGGCATTACTCAGGCACTCTCGAGTAACGCCGACCGATATCACGAGGTCAACCGAAGCGGAACAAGCTCCACCCCCTACCTACAGGTATAAATACAACCTGCGCCCGAGAATTTGTCATTCTACATCCAGCATCGGAGATGGAAGGACCTCTGAAGAAGCTCGCCACTCGTGCTAGCGAAACGTTCGGAAGCAATTCCAACCAACGACGGCCTATAGACCCGAATCAGGACAACACCAGCTATTATTACAATGTAAGAAATAAAGACAAGCGACTAGACCCTGCAGTCAGGGTCCATTCTGATTAGTTGAATATCCCATGTTGATGTCGTTTGACACACACAAACACACCTAAACGAACGTAACAACTAACTGGTGAACTCTGTATACTAATATGGATAGGTGATAGCGATTAAAAAATGGGTTTTGTATGTGGAGAATGTTCAAACACATATTCTTCAAGACAGGCATTAATATTCACAAAATTAGAATTTAACTTCAGATAAGGCTTGTAATCTAATTCTTTCTATAAAAGCCGATCAATTTTTTTGACATTTCAAAATAAAACCAGTGTCAATTGGATTTTCAATTTATTATTAAAAAAAAAATAATGAATTGAAAATATGAATTGGTGCTAGGCCCAATTAACCTTAGCTGTTGGTGGTCGTCTCTAAAACATAATTTAATTTAATTTTTTTTTTTTTCGAAAGCCAGTTTTTGAAATTATTCTGATAACACGCCTTTGCAAGGTGTTAATCAAAAACATAATCTTTATTTGATATATCGAAATTATTGATCTTGTTTCTATATACAGTCGAACTTTGATAACTCGGACCATGACTTGCCACAAAAAAAATTCGAGTTATCAAACAATATTAATTTTCACTCTTAACGCTATTGCCAACCAATTTGGTTCGAGTTATCAAGAATTTGAGTTATCGAAATTCGACTGTATATCAAATACGCGATATATCAAATCAATACATATATTGTGCGTCCTTATTTATGACATGTTTTATGTTGATATCGCAGCAACTGGGTTTGATTCACGCCGACCTGAAACCCGAAAACATAATGTTGGTGGACCCGGTGCGCCAACCGTACCGAGTAAAGGTTATCGACTTCGGCAGCGCGTCTCACGTCAGCAAAGCCGTGTGCAACACGTATTTGCAGTCGCGCTATTATCGCGCTCCGGAAATTATATTGGGCCTCCCGTTCTGCGAGGCCATCGACATGTGGTCGCTGGGATGCGTTGTGGCCGAACTGTTCCTTGGCTGGCCACTTTATCCTGGATCTTCAGAATACGATCAGATACGATACATCAGTCAGACGCAAGGTGGGTATTTATTTTTAAGTAAAACTTCTCAACTCGCGGGCAACGTAAAAGTCATGGAAGTTGGGTACGGAAATGACCTACGCGCGTGCGGTCGTTTAAAGATAACGCGCAACTTTTCAATTTTTGATGTGAAACATCTTATGTCGGGCAGTGAACAGCCGCGTGAGGGGAAATATGCAACGAAATGTTCTCCTTCGCTGCTGTTCTCCCCACCACTGCGGCACTTATATTGTACTGGATAAATAATATATAAATTAATTGTTCGGGTATATTAAGTTATACATATATCAGTAACAACGGCTGTCTAGACAAGTTCATCCGTAGACTAGTGGTACGACTTTAGCCTTCTATGCGGTACTTGGGTTCGGAAACTCATGGCATCGTACAATTTTTGACGTTTTTTTTTCTAAATTCTACATGATATTTATTTATAAAATTTTTTATTTTTGTTTTATTCTTTCTTTGACAATAATTATAATTTTTTGAAATTTCATGACACCAAAAATTAATTTTTTTGTTTTTTTTTTAAAAACGAAAATTTGGGTAAATTAGGGTATTTAGGGTAAATTAGAGTAAATTGGGGTAACTTAAAGCCAAGGGGGCTAAATAAGAGTAAATTAGGGTATTTAGGGAAAACTAGGGTAAATTAAAAAAATTAGGGTAAATTTGGGTAAACGAGGGATAATTAGGATAAATTGTGTTAAATTGTAAATTCTTATCTCTCGAACTACTGAACCGATTCTAAAAATTCTTTCACTTATTATCTTCGCAGGGGGAGAATGTCTCGCGGCGTTGTAATAAATCATAAATTATTATATCTGGAACTATTGAACCGATTTAAAAAATTCTTTTACTAATAGAAAGCTACACTATCCCTAAGTGATATAGGCCAGATTTTATTTTGATAAATTTGTCAAGTTCAATAAATAAAAGATTCAAGCTATGAAAATGTTTCACATCTGCCAGGCGTCCCGCGACGGCTCACATTTTTTTTTCTCTCGCTCTCTTTCTAACAGGGCTGCTCTGAATCCATGATTTAAATGGATAAACATTTTTTCAGAAGACGTAGTCCTATGAAAAACGTTGCAGTCCAACCACTCACTCGATTTTTTTTTTTTTGTTAAAGGTCTTCCGACGGAACACATGCTGAACAATGCATCAAAAACGACAAAGTTTTTCTACCGCGACATGGACAGTACTTATCCATTTTGGAGACTGAAAACTCCCGAAGAACACGAGGCCGAGACGGGCATTAAATCGAAGGAGGCTCGCAAATATATATTTAATTGTTTGGACGACATCGGGCAGGTGAACGTGCCGACCGATCTTGAGGGAGGGCAACTGCTCGCCGAGAAAGCTGACCGCAGGGAGTTTATCGATCTTCTCAAAAGAATGCTTACAATGGACCAGGTAGCAATATCTAATGCCGCGCAATTAAATATCATTATTATTAACTAATGTCCATATTCATAGTTAACCCTTAAGGTAAGTGATAAGGGTCCCTTCGCTGAGGGTCACTTAAGTGCTGAAGGCACCTTAATCAAAGGAGCGTTTCATAGTCATTTCCTTGAGTAAGGAAAGAACTATAGGAAACCTCCATGATTTTTTCCTTTAGAACAGTTAGTCATACTGCAGACCGATCGTGTTTAGTTGTTATTTTTGATATAAATGCGTGTTTTTCATGTGTTTTACTGTTTTTACATTTTCAACACTTAAGGGATATACTACCCACCCTTAAGGTGAGGGTGATGTAAGGGCCCTTACAGACGTCAATTTTGACTATGAAACGCATATTCGATTTGAGGGTATGAGTAAGTGTCCCTTACTACTTAAGGGTTAACTATGAATACGACCGTAACAGTCCGGTCCGGTTTTACCTGGATGTTAGTTATGAATTTATGATTTTTAATACATCACTCGCTTCGCTCGCTCGCTCCAGTTATTTTAGCCTATGTCCTAAACTCTGAAAGCAAAGTATCACCTATTACACAGAAAAAAATTTTGAAATCGGATTACCCCCGGTTTTTACTGGGGCGAAGCCGGACCGACCGGTTTCAATTATACATCTAGATTCTAGACCTTTCTAATCATGAAAACCGGAACAAAATCCGTTCAGTGGTTACGGAGAAAATCGGGCACAGACAGACAGACGCGGCGGGGGGACTTTGTTTTATAATATGTATTGATCACAGACGCTTAGGATTTATGTTGTCGAGTGTCTATAATCTACGATACCATTATTATCATTAACTAAATCGCTTGCCTTGCAGCCACTTGTGCCAACATAAAAAAAAAAAACATTGAATCATAAACACAGTGGAGTTCTTTTCTTATGATTCCGCATATAATGAGCAACCGTTTTGACTCTTATTATGTCTTACTTTTACCTAGGGCTGCTTCGGATTTTTCCGAATATGTCCGGGACTTTGACGTTTTTTCCGGATGCGGCCGGAATTCCGACGTGTCCAGAATTTTCATAAATTTTATGGAAAAATAAAATATCAATTGAAAATTTTTATTGGAAGAGCAGCCAATTACATAATTGATTCCTGCAGATATCGGAAAAAATCATTTTGACAAACAGTCACAGTCAGGACTCTAACCTGAACCTTCCCACTATCGCGGCGGAATGAGCTTACAATACTCAACCGTGACATGATTACCAATCTAACATTCTCCATATATGCAAAGGAATCAATAGATTTCCACTACATGCGAGTGTTATTAATTATAGCTAGGTTATAGATGTGAATCATTGTAATAGCGAGAGCTATTCATGTAGGTGAAAATTACGATGATTCACATCTACAACCTAGCTATAATTAATAACACTCGCGTATAGTGGAAATCTGTTGATTCCTTTGCATATATGGAGAATGTTAGATTGGTAATCATGTCACGGTTGAGTAATTGTAAGCTCATTACGCCGCGATAGTGGAAAGGTTCAAGTTAGAATCCTGACTGTGGATGCTGTGGCTATGGTTGTCAAATGATTTTTTCCGATATTTGCAGGAATCAATTATGTAATTGGTAATTATGTAATTTTCAGTTACAAAACAGCCGTATAAATCTATTTAATATAAAATATCAATCACTTCAAAAATAAAGATAGTTACTTCTTACCACAACAGTTTTATTGATGGATGTACATTGTACATTTCGAAAACTATGCTTTCATCTTCAGCAAACACTATACTATAGTGTTTGCTGAAGATGAAAGCATAGCTTTTGGAAATGTACATCCATCATTAAAACTGTTGTGGTAAGAAGTAACTACATATCTTTATTTTTGTTTTTATTCCAACCACAGCGCTCATATATTTTTTTTTTATTTATTTATTTTTTTTTTATTTATTTATTTATTTTTTTTTTTATTTTCTTTTTTTTTATCAATCACTTCAGTCAAAAAAATTACTAATAGAAATTCAATAGTTAACGCTTACCTAATTCATTTATGCTGGGCTGCAGAAAGCATTGTCAGAAAAGTTGACTTAACAATAATCTTAGACTGTGACCACACATATTTCCCAATAAGAAAAACATGGTTGTAGAATTTTAAATCGATCCTGCTCGAAAAATAATTGATCGATCGAAATTATATTTTAACTGTGTATTAGTATTTTTTTTTTGTACAATTTCCACGTCGAAACATGATTTTTCTACGCATATTGATCAAAATTTAGCTTCAAAAGCGATCTATTTCTATGTAGATCAATCATTCATTCTTCCAAATGACAGGGAGTTTGACAACGACATTAGACATGCCCCCAGGGGGGACATTGGAATGTGGTTGCTATCACAAATTGCATTCCAATATTCTTTAGAAATTAGCGCTCCCAGGGACCCGAGCTCGTACCAGTCGATTTATGTATGACGGCTGGCGGATTCTAATACACAAATGGATTATTTGTTGTAAATACAAATTTTAACACGGACGTCGTGAACAAATACATAATTAAATGAATACATAATGACTGCAAACAGTATATGAAAACAAGAACAATGACGTAACACAATGCTGTAATCAGGAAAAATTCATTAATTCAAACGTATATCACCGTAGCGATTCTAACCCTAAACTTTCCACTATCGCGGCGGACTGTGTGAGTAATGTCAACTCAGTCCGCCGCGATAGTGGAAAGTTTAGGGTTAGAATCCCTACGGTGACATAGGTTTGAATTAATGAATTTTTCCTGACTACAGCATTGTGTTCTTACAACAGGTGTTTCATATACTGTTTGCAGTCATTATGCATTTATTTAATTAATTATTTGTTGTGTTGAAGACGCTAATGACCTGAGTTGTCGACCCGTCTATAATCTACAATTAATTAATTTGATATTAGACAGACATTAGGGTGGGTCAAAAAAATCAATTATTTTTTTTTTTTACAAGTGACACGGAAAAATGGGTTGCTAGACACCTTAAAAAAATTCTCACCAAATATGAGCTCATAATTTTAATAGAAAGATCCTCCGCATCACAATTTTTTATTTTTTTCTCAGTCCAATAGAAAAAAATGCATACCTCATCATTAATTGATTGTACAGAAAAATGTTTTAAGAGAATTTTGTAGAAAATTTAATGCTCTACAAAAAAGGTATCTTATATTTTTTCCGCAAACCTCACCATTTGAAAGATATTGAAGATTTATAATAGTCATTTATTGTCAAGTTATAAAATTCATAAACAAAAATGAAATTTGTCTTAAAATAATCAAACTTAAATCTTCAATATCTTTCAAATGGTGAGGTTTGCGGAAAAAATATAAGATACATTTTTTGTAGAGCATTAAATTTCCTACAAAATTCTCATAAAACATTTTTCTGTACAATCAATTAATGATGAGGTATGAATTTTTTTCTATTGGATTGAGAAAAAAATAAAAAATTGTGATGCGGAGGATCTTCCTATTAAAATTAAGAGCTCGTATTTGGTGAGAATTTTTTTAAGGTGTTTAGCAACCTATTTTTCCGTGTCACTTGTAAAAAAAAATAATTGATATTTTTGACCCACCCTATTAGACATATATAAAAACTCAAATTATACCGACATGATTAGAATCGATCATTATCAAATGAGATTTTTGGACAATGCTTTCTGCAACCCAGCATAAGTGTTGTGCCAATACAAAGTACTTAATTTATTTATTGTAGATTATAGACGCGTCGACATCTAAGGTCATTAGCGTCTTTCAACTACACTAAATAACAGCTAACTTAAAACTAAATAACATCACAAAACATCCATGAGCGCAGGTGGGATTCGAACCCACGGCAGTCCAGTCTAGAGGTTGCGGCGCCAAGCATGCTGACCACTAGGCTATACTGCCCCCAATACAAAGTACTATAACGCAATTACTGTATAACAGGAGCGCCGCATAACGCCCGGCGAAGCGCTGAACCACGCCTTCGTGACACTGGCACACCTCGTGGACTACGCCCACTGCAACAATGTGAAGGCGAGCGTACAGATGATGGAGGTGTGCAGACGCAACGATTACAACAGTTCCAGTTCGAACTCGCATCACCAGAGCGCTCAGCCGCAGCCTCAGCTCATCACGAACTTTGTGCCCAACTCGAACGGCAACGTCACGTTCACAATCAACAGTCAGCTGACCAACGTGCAGAGACTCGTCAGAGACAGAACTTCCGGATACGACAATTTGGTAATTGGGAATTTTATTTATTATTAGCTTCAGGGAGTTTCCATGTGACTGAAATACTAACAATTTTAGCACTATAATGATTAACTTTCAAGGTGCCGAAAAGAATTATTTCGATATCTTTGAATTTGACAAGAATAATATTTAATTAACTTCCCATTGGAAGTTATTGTAATGGGTCCGAAAATCGAAATCAAAATGTATAACAAATTTTTGTCACTACACTATTTTTAGAAAGATGTGTCTGTGTGTGTGTGTACGTATGTGTCCATTTCTTTCTAAGACGAAATCTCGAGAATGAAAAATGATATCGACTACGTTAGGGTGCCAATCGACGCGTATTAACGTAATATGATCTGAAAGAAATTTTTTCAAAATCGGTTCAGCCGTTATTTTTTCTTAACTAAATAGACTCCGAAAAAGTAGATTTTACACAATATCTCGCGAATAAAAAATTATATCGACATCGTAAGGGTGTCAATCGAGGCGTGTTAACGTCATTTTGATCTGACATAAATTTTATAAAAATCGGTTCAGCCGTTTTTTTTTTTTTTTTTATTGTTGAAAATAAATAATAATTATGTTTTAATGATTAAAATGATTACTTTTCTGAGTAATATCTAATTTAATTATTATTATTAAATATTTATCGAACTGGGAAGTTCGTCGTGTGGACCTCAAGGGTCGCACTTTAGTCCTAATAAACGACCCACCTCACGGCTTGTTATTTGTGTTATCGACAGTATCAGTTGTACAACGGCACGAGAAGCATGGGTCGCCAGTACAGCAGCGGTGGCGGAGGCCCACAGCTGATGTCCAGCTTGCTGTGCGCCGCGCCCGCCTATCAAGGTCTCGGTTCGCCAGCCAAACACGTGGCCGTTGTCGCCGCCCAGCAGCCAGCGCTTCAGATCCAGCCGCCGATTCTGTCGCAGCAACAGCAGCAGTACGTGCCGGTCAGTGTCGTGGAACCGGGTGGCAGACAAATGCTACTGACTGTACGTATATTCTTTTTTACAAGCTTTTGTTTAACTTCACCTGTTAGTATTGGGATCTGTCAAATGAGCATATGACATCTGGTGGCACAAAATTGTACTCAAAACGAGGGGGAAAATTTTACATGCTAACAGTGCAAATTTATCGTGAAATTGTTTATTACAAATATAAAACAAGTAAAATAAACAAAAAGTTTATCGAAAATGGAATTCGCGAGGTTTTCTAATATCATGACATTAAACACTGTCAGTTATTGCCTTGTAAAACTTACTTTACAGCGAATTATTTTCTAACGAAATGTAGAAAAACTATATTTATGAATTAAAAAAATATTTTATATTAATAATAAGATGTACTTATTATCATACTGTACTACAATAGTAAAATCATTTGATGTTTGACAAATTTATAGGACTAACTTTGTATACAAATATTTTGAGGTTAGTAACTTACCTACTTATTACAATATAACATATTATGTTGCAGTTATGTGTTTACATTATTCACCTAACCCTGCCTTTTAAAGAAGCAGTGAACGGATGATTAATTTCGTGGAGAATTTCTTTTAATTTTGATGTTTTTAAGCAATATGCCGTAAAGATTACTACTTTTGACAGCTCAGTTATCTTGTTTTTTTCACACATTTGATAATATGTCCGGCTTTGAGAATCCGTTCTCCTTCGACGAAATTCCTTTGTTTAGGATTCGTACCGGCCCAATCGCAAATTGCACTTATATTTATTATTTCTTATCACTTTGAAAATCACAAAATTACACGCAAAAGTATACCCCATATATAAAATTTCGCCCCCCTTTGCGCCATGTTTTTTAAGCTTCACCCATTTGACGGATCCCAATATTGTAAGTATCTTTATTACAATTTGAAAAAAATTTGGGGAAGTTTCAAAGTTTAACACTGACTGTTAATGAGAATTGTTTTATTTTGTTTGTTTTTTTTTCTGTTAGAACGCTGTACAAACATCCTGGCCAACTAACCGTCAGATGGCAATTGTTCCGTCATGGCAACAGTTGCCACCGCAGCACGCAGCTATGCAACAACCATTATTGTCCGACGCGACAGATTGGGGCCGACCACTCATCGTTGATTCTTCTGCTATTCTTCAAGTATGTATAATATTAGTATAACAGCTGAAAAAAATGGATCATGTAGCTTACAGTGAAACTTCTAGACGCTTTCGGTCGCTGTTTAGCCGGGTAATTAGGTCAATAAGGTTGTTGGATGCCTAGAGCAAAAGTAGCCAGACAAGGTAGGCGGGTATGTAGGCCAAAAGTACCAAAACAAGATAGCCGGGTACCTAGGACAAAAGTAGCCTAGCAAAAAATAACCAAGTGTCAGTCAAAAGTAGTTAGGCACCTAAGGCAAAAGGTAACCAGGCACTTCGGGGAGAAGTATCATGGTCCAAGGTAGCCGGGAAACTTGAACAAAAGTAACCGGGTACATAGGGCAAAGTAGTCAGGTACATACGATAGCAAGGTCAAAAGTAGCTGGGTACATAGGGCAAAGTTGGGCACCTAGAGCAAAATTAGTCAGGTACAAGTAACAAGGTAACCATGTAAGTTGAAGCCATGCCTTCCCAGCGTCCCACTCTAGCTCAACAGTGCAGAAGAGTTACGTCGGGCTTGAGAATGGCCGAGCGTTTAGCAATGCTATTGTTTACATGGCGTTGCTATGGTTCCTCAATTACAAGTCCCCAGTTCCCGGGTTCTAGACCGAGAGCTGGTAAAAGTGTCAATTGAATTTTCAATTTATTATTAAATTTTATTTATTGTAGATTATGGACGCGTCGACATCTAAGGTCATTAGCGTCTTTCAACTACACTAAATAACAACTAACTTAAAACTAAATAACATCACAAAACATCCATGAGCGCAGGTGGGATTCGAACCCACGGCAATCCAGTCTAGAGGTTGCGGCGCCAAGCATGCTAACCACTAGGCTATACTGCCCTCTATTTATTGTTTAAAAAAAAATAATAATGAATTGAAAATATGAATTGGTGCTAGGCCCAAATAACCTTAGCTGTTGGTGGTCTTTAAAACACAATTCAATTTTTAAGAGTGACGTCACAGCGTTTTGTCACGCCAGGTCTTTTCGTTAGCCATTCAGCCACATTTATCCAATTCTCTCTAACCGAGCTTAAAGGAGTTTCACTTCAAACTGAATGATTGAAAAGTCTACTCGATTATTTAAAATTCAATTGTTTCTTGCAGGAACAGAGACCTGTATTTCCAGTCGATGTTGCGACCGAAGTATATAATACGAGCATGGTAGAGCATTCGGGCAATTCGTGGGGCTCGAGCAGTAAGCGTTCTTCGAAGAGTTCGCACCATTTGGCCGCCGTTCAACAGTCGGCGTCGCATCACGGCCATCACAGTCATCTAATGGTTCCCGGACACCATCGCTCTCAGTCGGATAAAAAAGAACAAACTCAACTCAGTCCCGTTAAGAAACGCGTCAAAGAAAGCACTCCGCCGTCGGAACAGATTTGCAGCTATGCGGCAGCACAACGCAGCTCGCGAAGACAACAGCATTCGCCCGTCAGAAATGACGTTCACTGGCAGAATCAGCCGCATCACGGTTTGATAGTTCAACACTCGAAACATCACATCGTCGAACCGATACAAACTGCCAGCAGCAACGGCAAAATCAGACAGCAAACCATAACGATACACGACACGCCATCTCCTGCCGTATCGGTAATCACGATATCGGACAGTGAGGATGAAGCGCCAAGCAAGAGTAGTGGAAGTACGACAAGATCGGCGCCGACAGCGAGAACGGTCGCCGCCGTACCAGAGAACGTGCCGAGCGCGGCATCGCGTCAAAGGAAGAACGTTATATCTTGCGTTACGGTCGGCGACAGCGATAACGAAGATCATCGCAGTCCGGCCCAAAAAATGGCGCCCCAAATGCAACAACAGACCATCTATCAACAACAACCTCAAATCATCAAACACGAGCCTCAACAACAACACAATTACACGTCACAGTCGCAAAAGAAACGTTTGCTGGCCAAAGCTCAGTCGGAATGCATGCTCAACGTGGTGTCGACAAAACAGGAACCCGGCACCGATTATCACGCGCCACAACACATACACCATCGATCGAACGAGTACTTGGTTCAGCAGCAACCCCACATGCCGGGACCGCACTGCAATTCGTCGTGCAAGGAAGCGAACAACCAGTATCAGTACGTAACGACGAGCGACGGACACGCCCAAGAACAGCACATCGTCTACTCGACGAACGGAGATAAGCGCGCGTCGTGGGCGCCACCTGTTGCGCATGCGCCGACTGTACACAAACGCGAATCAGTTGCCGTTCCTGTCGTGACGCACAGGGAGTATCATCACGTGCCCGTGCAGACACATAAGGAGTACATACAGCCACCGGCGGCCCATACCAATCGAGAACCGCAACATCTGCTCGCGGCACCACCCGCCAAGGGATGGGCTCCAACACATCAGTCATTGCATCCAGGTTACAGGTCAGTGTCTTACATATTTTGTAGGTTAAATTTGTTTTTGTAGTCGGGACGACTGCGTAAAAATTACTGTTCAAAGAACTTTTGGTAGATTGTAGATTAGACACGCTCAACAGCTGAGGTCATCAGCTTTGAGAGAACTTTTGAAACGGTCTATTAGCACTCTAGTCATGTAAACTTTGTTCAAACGTCAGTAAGAAAGTCACAGATTGGATGACGCATGCGCAATCCCTATATTATTAAACGAGCAAATCTTGTATGCAGGGTGTATCACAGGAAACCGAACATAGGGAAAAGTACACAGTACAAATGGTATATGATAAAATCAATCGATTTAAAACCCCTTATATCCACACCATATTATTCACGTAACAATTAGAGGTGAAAATAATAAATATCTCAGACAGCTAGGCTGCCATGATTTTTGAGCTATATCTAAGAAAAAATCAAATGACCACTGTCGGGATTTGAACCCGAAACCCCCAGTTTCCGGCTAGGTGAGTTACACAGTACAAATTAGTTAAGATCAGAGATTGCTTTGCCCTCTATTCAGAGGTCGTTACCATGGTGTACGTATACAGTAACAAATGCATTTTGCTGTTCATTTGACAAAATTTGGCAAAATCTGGATGAACTTAAAGACAAAGTCGTCGAAGTATGTTTCACTATGACTCCTGTAATGTTAGATAAAGTGAGACAAAGTTTTTGTAACCG
This sequence comes from Mongoloraphidia duomilia, assembly GCA_039654895.1. Classification (NCBI taxonomy): domain Eukaryota; kingdom Metazoa; phylum Arthropoda; class Insecta; order Raphidioptera; family Raphidiidae; genus Mongoloraphidia; species Mongoloraphidia duomilia. The sequence goes on from CM077524.1 coordinate 4,484,493, forward strand.
ATTAAGCCCCTACTTAATTCAAAATGGAGGTTTATTTGAACATTTGCTTTAATTTTTTATTTTAACTGTTTGTTTTGTTTAATTATTAGTTAAAAAAATATTTTCTTAATAAAAAATTGTTTCATTAATAAAAATAAATTCATTTAATATTGAAGAATTTATTTTCACTGGTTTTTCTAATTATTCATTATTAGCTATTATTTATATTAGAAATCGTGTCCATCGTGATTATAATAAAATTAAGAAAAATCGCAGGATAGTGGACAAAATATTTTATTTATTACATTTAATCTAATAAATAAAATATTTTGTCCACTATCCTGCGATTTTTCTTAATTTTATTGGACAAAATATTTTATTTATTACATTTAATCTAATAAATAAAATATTTTGTCCACTATCCCGCGATTTTTCTTAATTTTATTAGCTATTATTGTTATTAAATAATGGTTAGTCAGCGTTACCATGGTACCCATTCTCATATGTGGCCAAAGTAATCGTTGATCCTAACTAATTTGCACAATGGAGTTTTCCCTATGTTCGGTTTTCTGTGATACACCCTGTATAATGTACCTATATAAATATTTTCTCGAAAACGGCTCTAACGATTTTTATCAAATTTACCAGAAAGGGGTTTCGGGGGGCAAAAAATCGATCTAGCTAGTTCTCATCCCTGGAAAAATTCGTTTTCTTATCGATTTTATCATTTTAAAAAACAGTGTCGTATGGTGAGTAGGCTTTGGAAAAAACAAACTATTTTCATTATTTATGTCAAATTACTCTGACAGTAATGGGAACTTTAAGTACTATTTTTTTTTAACTCATCCGAGCGAAGCTCGGTCATCCAGATATTGTTTATTTAATAGACAAAAAAATGTATTGCGCGTGAGTGATACAGTTTGTGATAGTTTCAGAGATGATAGAACTTTTTTTTTTATTATTTCTTTAGTTGGTAGTTGAGGTTTGCATGTAATGGCTATATAAATATTATACGATTTCTATAACTTGAATTCTATATTTGAGTAGATTTGTTGTTACTTTTTAATTTTTTTAGTCAGTTAAAAAAAAGAATTTATCAATGGCTACCAGGCTTTTTTTCTACCACCTGATAGCGCCACTGGTTAGTAAGGTATGCGTCACTTAACACTTTGATGTCTTTCAAATGTCAGTACTGTTTATTGAAAATTTTTGTTGGAGAGCTCATCATGAAAGTGAATAATTTTCACTTTCATGATGAGCTCTCGCTAGTATGAAGGTTCACACCTACAACCTAGCTATAATGAATTAACTCTCGCATGTAGTGAAAATCAATTGAAAGGATTTTAGATGAAGAGTGCAGGGGGTTACTTCCAGTAGAGAACAACTCTTGGTAGAGTAGATTCCAACTCGGTAATTTTGGATAGTTTTGGTCCAGAGTATACTTACTTGATTTATTTTCGATAATTTTGCGAAAGACCAAGTTATCTCGCGCTTGCCGGCTCTATCAAAAAACACATTTGAGCTGGAGGCCTATAAATACTAGTTTTTCGTTTCTCGAAAATTCGTTGAAAGTAGAATTAGGTTGGTAAACGATAGTGCTTGTTGGGGTTTTGACACAATGCATGCCCTCTTGTAGGCACAGCAATGCCCACCTGTCCCCACAGCCCCTGACGCACGCAACGGCTCGACTGTCTCCGCTAGCGGCTGCTGCAGGCCAACCGCTTTACCATCAGGCGGAGCTCTACAGAAGACCGGCTGTCTACGTGGCAAGTCAGCCCGCTTACATACCAGCCACTCATCAGGTGCCGTTCACAACCGGGTATGTAGTCTAATTGTGATTTTTCTGTGTTCGTATTATGCTCTAAGCCCGTTTTATTTTGAATAAGTTTTAGGTTAAGTTTAATAATAATAATAATAAATGTCTTTATTGAATCGAACGGGTACAATCCAATAGGCGAAGTTCAGCAGGGTGGTGACCGTAACTGCTGCACATAGGGATTTAACCCGTAAAATCAAACTTTCGCGATTTCCTGCTTCCCTAATTATTTTAGGAAAAATATCTTCGAATAAAAGTTTTAGAACATAAAATTCTGCATCTAAATCATTAAACAAAATTAAATTTGCATGCTTTGTAACGGCAGAAATTTGACATGAAAATGTCAAAATTACCTCAAAAACAGATAGCGATAGCCATGGAACTTAAACGTTAAAATTTTATTTTTATTGTGCATTTTTGTTTTAAAACATTCTTATCTTTCAGGTGTTATCAATAAATTATTGTTGATTAGTTATATAAATTTGAAAAATTTAGTTAATTTTTTAGTATTGTGTTTGTTGCTTTTTTTCTTGTAATTCTTTAATTTTTCAATAATTTCTCTTGCACTTTTTGGTTTTAGAAATATGTATTATTGTAATTAATATTGTAGTTTATAATGTATTTTGTGGGGCTGGTTTTAGGTTAGGGTTACAAATTTCGTAAATTTTATTCATGCCTTTGCATATACCCTTTGTTCGTAGTTGGATTTTTTTTTAACACCTTGACTTCCAAAACAAATTTCGAAAAAAGGTCAATAATATACTTTTAAATAATAATTAATAGCTTCTAAAACATTTTTATAATAGACCTTTTCACCAATAGTTACACGCAAGCGCCGTCGCCATGTTTATGATCGCGGCTTTCAAATGTTTCGTACTCTTTTTGACGCAATGACTAGGTCAGAACCGTTTTTCAATGTTAATTTAGACGAAAATGTTACTGACGGTGCTAAATTAGTGCACAAAACAGTGGAAGAACAATATACTTGTGCTAAATTGGGACGGTGGTTGAAGTGCCACAGCCGGAAAACTTGTGGAAGTAAACGAAAATTGGTTGAAAGGTTAGAATCCCACCTGTCATAAATTGTTTATCGTAAAAAGTTTATCTTTAAAAGTACTCAACAGAGATTCTACAAGACGAGGAAACCTCAACAAACAAACTTCTACAGTTCATTAAAACCTCCAATCTTGAAGATAAAATCTAAAATCTCTTAATAATACATATAACAACTTAACAATACTACATAATAGCATTCCCATCCACATAATATTACTCCATATTTCATCAGTGTAAATAGCCACAGCTGCTGCACACTGTATTTTTTATATATAAAAAAAAAAAAAAAAAAAAAAAAAAAAAAAGTACTCAAATATATTTTTCTAGTAGCACTTCTTTAAATAATATATCTTATTTAATTACTATTTACTTTTTTCAAAATAAATCACTTGCCATCTGTCAAGATGACAAGTCTTTGAAAAACATGGCGGAATTGGGCACATGCGCAGAAAAAGATGTTCGTCGATGAAAAGGTCTATTATGGTTTTCAAAAATAAAATATATTTTTTGAGATTTTTAAGATTTTTGGTTACTTGTCCCATGGGACCTCACGGCGTTAACACATACTCATTGAAACCCAGCGCCGGCCCGGTCCATTGTCAGTCTACACACGGCGGCCCACTTATTTGAGGTTACAGCAAAATTGAAAAACATGACATGCAAAATGTTCAGCAAGGCCGCCTCGGTTCACTGCTGTCGATACAATGTTGATACAATGAACGGGTGGCAAATGAAAAATACTTAAATACATCTGTCGGTCCCATGGGACCGACATGGCACTGTATGAAGTTTATGAGCTGGTCCCATGGGACCAATATGGCAGTCAAGGTGTTAAATTACCACTAAACAAAGTGATATTAAAATTCAATAATTTAGATTAAAAAAAAACTATATCTTTCAAAATTAAACACTTAGAAATTATTGTTGTAGCAATTAATGAATTATGATTATCTGCGTAATAGAAATTAAAACCAGTCCTGATATACAGGGTGTCTAAAAGAATAAAAAATAAAAACAAATTTTAAAAACATCAACTTTTAAGAGCTGTATTTCTGAAAGCACTTTTGAATATTATTGATGAATTGAGCTCAGTCGGCCTGATGTTGTTCCGTGAGTCGACTATGAAACATTGTCGCTCGTGTTTACAGACATCCTGTATAATTGCAAATTTCACCGAAGTAAAAATTAACATTAAACCAAAGCATGGAATTTTAGTTTATATTGAAAATTGCTTTAATACATTCGTTCAAATCTATTTGTTTGTAATTTTAACAGATTTTCTGTCAGTTCAGGAAAGGATCTTGTAATACAGCCTTCGTTTAAATCTACATTATAACAAATTTAGTATGTATTTTTTTAACTTACTTCAAGAAAACAGAGGTTATCAATTTGACATGTATACAGGGTGCTGAATTGCTTTGCGGTTAATAGGGATTTAACCCGTAAAATCAAACTTTTGCGATTTCCTGTTTCCCTAATTATTTTAGGAAAAATATCTCCAAATAAAAGTTTTAGAACATAAAATTCTGCATCTAAATCATTAAACAAAATTAATTTTGCATGCTTTGTAACGGCAGAAATTTGATATGAAAATGTCAAAATTTCCTCAAAAAGAGATAGCGATAGCCATGGAACTTGAACAAAATGATGACGTTTTAGCTGTCAGAATAATTTCTAATCATTTTGTTCAAGTTCCATGGCTATCGCTATCTGTTTTTGAGGTAATATTGACGTTTTTATATCAAATTTCTGCCGTTATAAAGCATGCAAAATTAATTTTGTTTAATGATTTAGATGCAGAATTTTATGTTCTAAAACTTGTATTCGAAGATATTTTTCCTAAAAAAATTAGGGAAGCAGGAAATCGCAAAAGTTTGATTTTACGGGTTGAATCCCTATTAGCCGCAAAGCAATTCAGCACCCTGTATATATCTTTTTTTTTATCGAATTGTACCAAAACTCCATGCATTTGTTTATTTGTACACGTTTTGTTTCTTACATATTCCTACGTTCAGATTGATTTTTAGTATGGCTTATTTCCGCTAACTGTAGATGGCGTCGCATGCGTTTTTTTAAGGAGAATAGTTCGCTGTTTTGATGTGCTTGATGGCATCGAACGCATTTTGTGTTCAATGCCAAGAAACGCATCAAAACTGTTAACGATTAGAGTAGATCCAGACAAAGATAAAATATTGCGATTCAAGTTATACTGACAGTGAGAAGGTAAATGAAGTATGTCTGTACATGTTGGCGCGTCGCCCGATATCTGTGTTGCCATCTAAGGAAAATAAAATCAAAACAGAAGCTCAAGTTATTCTTATTAGCAAACAACTGTTATTCAGTTGAAGAATTTTTATACATTTAATTGTGTATTGTTGTATTTTTGTAATTTATCGACAAATTCTTCTCCTTTGTTTTTTGGAGCATTTTTATAGGAAATATATGTTATCTATCCGCAATAAGTCGTACTAAAAAACAAGTCTTGGGGTAAGTTCGGTTTTACGCTCGATTGATCGAGCCGAGCGAACAGATTTTTGGTCACGTGACAAGCGAGCAAATCGAGCCATCTAAACAATTCCGAACGTAATCTAGCAGATTTTTCCAAACGTCAGAATAAGATGGCCCCAGCAAGTTAAATTCTTCTTACTAAAGCCGAAATACATTCTTTATTGCTCCTCATTTTAATTTAATTCAACATTGTTATAATAATAAATCATGATTCACAATTTTTTTCGTTTTTATTCCTTTATTTTAAAATTAATAGTACTACCAGTTGTTGATTTTTTCGACCCATAAATATAATAAATATTTTATTCAATCATTCTGTGCGATATAGACTTATTGGCTATTACTATTCTTTGAATAAATATTATTCGTGTATTTTTACCTATTGAAAAATTACCTCATATAAATAAACTTCGAAATTTATCCATTCTCACAACAAGCGTTTCCGCTCATTTTTAAAATGTCTGAAGTTGGTTAAATCTGCTTGCTCGCTCGCTTTCCTCGGAGCAAATCGAGCGCGCTCGATCTGCTCCAGATCTTAAAACCGAACGCAGGATAGAGATCTTTCAGAGCATATAAATGTTAAATTCGAACGTATTAGAGCACTCCGATCAATCTGAGCGTAAAACCGAACTTACCCTTGGAAAGCGTTTTTGTTGGTGTAACAGTTAATCTTAGGATCAGTAGAATAGTTGTAAAAATAACCTAGAATATTGATTTAATACGTTTTTCTGTATTGCTCTTTTTATTTTCAACGCAGTATAAACAGAAACGGTTGTAACGATTGTTGTAGTCGTGCATTACCGCCTCCCCCCGCCCACCACGCAAGCGCTAGACCGGTGCTAGCGCCTCACCCAGGTCATCCGCTCCCCGCCCACATGCAGTTCCCGTCGCACGCGCAGGTGGCAGCCGCGTCGTACGGGTTCGGCCCCCTCTCGCCGGCCAAGGCCCAGTATCAGCCGAGTCTCTGGTTCACCGAATAGCGAGGACATACGCTGGTAGCCGGCTATTAATTCTACTGCATCCGAATCTAAATTGTGCTCGACGTTCGAAGATTTGACTGAACAGTGATTTTGTGTTGTGAAACTCGGCCGCTATCCGATCGGTTGACACCGTAACCGGTGGTCGGCGGTGTTACGAGATCCTACGATGTTTAGTTAAGATTGTACAAAAGCAAGTGAACTTGTAAGAGCTTTATTTGTTTTTTTGTTTTTCTATATGATGTTCTTCTTATCGACTTGGTGCTATAATATAAATATCACGACGTTTTTTTTTTTTGTTCGGTTGATCACATAAAATACGTAGAGTGTAATTTTTTTTTTCTCTATTACGTTGACGTAAAAATGGAGGTATTATATGTGAATCAATCGAACTTCATGGATTAAACTGAAGAAAATGTTGAAGAAGTAACAATAGGCGCATCAAAAATATCAACACTATCTTATGTTTTATACATCGCTAATTGTTTTTGCTGTTAAATATTAGTGATGGACCATAAATATACATAACATGTATTCCCTCAGTCATGTATTATTGTTTAGGATTTATAAAAGGTTAAAGGAATATGTAAAAAAGTCACCGAAGCTACTAAACGAGATTTTGAACTCGTCATAATTTTATTATGAATGAAAATATATTTTTTTTATAAATGAATACATGTTCATTCTATGCATTATTCAATTGTTTTGCAATTAGCTTTTCAACGTATTCCTCATAAAAAAATTCAACTAACTTTAGCCGTGCTTATATAATTGGTTAATTTGTTATAATATTTTGACTGTTATGTATTAGCATTATAAGTTCTTAGCAAACGTATCGGCTTAAGGTACTATCCAATATTTTGTAAGATTCAATTTTAAAAAGCACACATTTAACTTTATCGATAACATCGTACTCGATGTTATGCACTCTTGTGTATTGCGTTTAGGGTTTATTTTTTTGGTTACAATTCAGTTGGTAACATTGCTGACTTTGAAACAAACTAGTTCGTGAGTGGGTGTGTATTTTAAGGGAAGCGTACCGTTTTAAATAATATGTCCGAAAACTTGAAATTATGTCTGTACACATACAGCATAGTTGTTTTCATTGGAAACGATTAATTTTCTAGTTTTAGTATTTACTGTATAGTACACATAGAAGTGTTTTTTTTTTTTGTTTCGCTTTTGTTTTAATACTTTGTTAATTTAAGAACGATCGTATCAAATTTATTCGTATCGATATAGACAGCTTTCAAAGTCAGTTAATGTGTGAATGATCAATTTGTGCATTTTTGCTTCTTTTTCGAAGTGTAACTTCTTATGTTCGAGCCATTTTAACGCTAATTTAGAGGGGGGAATAAGGAAAGGGAGCGCGCGCAATGTTCTCTAAAGCAGCCGGGGGGCGAATCTACGCAGGAACTAATAGGGCTTAAGCCCTGGGCCTCCCAAGTCTTGAGGGTCCACAAAAATTGAATTATTATCAAATTTTTAAAGATTCTTAATCTAACAACAGATGGAGCCCAGTTGGACTTCAATAAGCCCCAAAAAACCTAGATCTGCTCCTGATAGCAGCGGTTCTCAACTGCCGTGTCGCGAGTACACTTTTTGGGTGTCGCGAAAATTACGAAAGAATTACAAATTTCAAAAGTATGCATAAGAGAATTAACTGTTTTCTTCTGAATTTATTACTTATATCATAAGAAGTTTCACTTCCTCCGAGTGTCGCGATACACACAATTTTTTTTAATTTATTTATTTAAGTGCTGCTTTCTTGTACGACTAATATAAAAAATCGACTGCATATAGACAATTGTTGCTATGTATTATTGTATTATTGTGGGTGGCCATTTTCTAGAAAACCATGTCGGAATTTCGGTGGAAGTCAGAGATTTTGTGAAAAAAATCGGTCAAATGCGAGTCAAAATTGCGCACGGATCGTTCCGAACCGGAACAAATTTTGTCGAACAACTTAACTTTGGTACCTGGCGCCATACAAAAATCTTTGCACATAGCTGCAATAAATTGAGTTGGTCGGGCATTTTTTTGAAACGTAAACATGAATTGTTTATTTCTGTATATTTGTTACGTATGTAAATTTGGGCAAGAAAATAAAAAAATCACAGAAAACCGAAAAAAGTGGCCACCTAAGTAATAATTATACATTGGGATCATTGAAGTAATTGTAATTATTATTGTTAGGCTGTTTTTGTTCCTCGTTCGCAAGGCGGTAAACGTGTGTTTCGAAACATCGATACACACTCGAAAATTGCAGAACACATTTTATCGCTGTATCGTTATCATTTGTATATAAGTTTTTATCTAACAATTTTGCATATATACGTTCTGTAAGTTTTAGTTTTTACTTATTCTTTATTTTGAAACTAGCCAAAAAAAAAAATGTTCGCTTAAAAGGTGGCTTGAAGTGTTTTGAAAAAAGTTCCATTTTAACATTTTGAAAATATCGATTAATTTAGAAAGTTGGTAATTTTAGTGAAATCCACAATTTAGTTATTTGTGTCACTGTTACGGTTAGTTGTCACCAAATAAAATTAATTGAATTGTAATTATTTTCTCTAAAAAATATGAAGTAGTTATTTTTTAATACCAATACGTTAAAAGACCGTTTAGTTTGCGTCTAGAAACTTCAGATGAAACCGATTTGCGCGTCGAACGATTAATTCTTGAAGTTCCTGGACGTGGGCCGACTCAAGGTCTTCGACGATACTAATAATACGTCGTAGTTGTTTCTTTAGTGTACGAATAATGTTTATCTGGTCGTCCAGAAATTATTCGATTAGCTCTGCCTACCATTCTGTGAATTCGATGGTACTCTTACAAAAGTATATTATTAAACGTTGCTGTTCTGTAAATGTATACCGAAATAATGGAGACAACTTGTAGATGTCTTTGTATTTTTTGTGTACGCGTTTATATCTTAACAATGAAATTTTATTGCTATTTTTTATCGTTTCGTTTGTGCAATTAAATGTTTTATGAGGCACATAGTTTGGCCGTTTAGGCAACTTTTATATATTTTAACGTGAATGTGAGTTTTTAAAATCTGCAAGTGATCCGATTTTATTTCGTATGAAGGAATTGGTACCGTACGCCGAAAGACGGAATCGTCAAAGCGTACCGCATGGTTGCCGATTCTCTCGCGGTCAGTCTCGATGTGCGCTTTGTGATAAATATGGCCGACTCGGAAACAGGACTGTTACGATCACTTGCGAAATCGTCTCCTTTTTTTTACGGAATAAACTAAATTTTTCATCCGGAAAATATAATAATATACGTTTAAAGGTACATGAAATGCATTTGAAGTTTTTATTAATTTTTTTGACAATATAATCAAAGTGTACATAATATTTAGACATAGAAATTTTTATCTTAGTAGCTGACTGCAATATTTTGAGGAATTATTTATTTACTATTATATAAATATGTGGTGATAGTAGCTAGAGAATGAATTTTAATAATTATAAATGTTTAAATATCGAGCTTTGCAAGTAGTATTTCTGACCAAATTCTCGGTGTTCATTATTTTTTTGTTTATATACACCGTGTCCAATCAAAATATTGACCGTACAAAATTAACAACTCGTAAATAAACCTGTCTTCTCCAGGTAAAAATAGCATCCTTTTTTATTGTTTTACACTCTTTTTTTTCCGAAAACCCCCTCTATTTCTGTCGCTGGGGAGAAAACCATAATTCCCCAGGGTGGCCACTTTCTGGAAAACCTGAAAGTCAGGGAATTTTGGTAGAAGTCACGAATTTTTGTAAAAAAAGACCGGTCAAGTGCGAATCAGAGTCGCGCACCGAAGGTTCTGTACCTACACTGAATAAATTTTGTCGACCAATTTAATTTTGGTGCCTGCTGCCATACAAAATCTTTGCATATTGTAGCTGCATTGTTAAGTTGGTCGGAAATTTTTTTGAAACGTATTTCTGTATATTAGTTAAGTCAGGGAAAAAACTAAAAAATGACCTAGAAAACCGGGAAAAGTCAGGGAAATTTGTTCTGGAGAAAAAGTGGTTACCGTGATCCAGCTCCGTTAGGTTCAATGCCGTGCCCTATACTAAAGGACAAGTATGCAAAGTTTCTGCTCTCTAGGTCTTCTGGAGGGCGTGGAAAGACGGACATCCAAACACATTATTGGAAATAAATTATTATTGAAATATTCGTTAGGAGTCAAAATTTAAAGTGAATTGACACGTTTCAAGTGATTTTTTATGTGCACGACAATTAGAGTTGCCAGATGCCCCGTATTTTACGGGTTACCCCGTTTTTCAGGCTAAGATAATACAAAAACCCATAATTTCGAAAATAAAATACGGGGTAAATAAAGCTCCAAGTTACAAGTCAAATGTAATTTTAAGTTATCTTGCAAAGATTTTTATATATTTGCTTCTCAAAATGAAGAGCTTTTAAAAGCTGTTTCTTCTAACCATAAATATAAATTTAAAAAATAGATTATCTTCATTAAACATTGCTGTTTTAATTGTCTCCCGTAAAAATATCTAAAACCCATATTTTTTATATTGGTAACCCTTTAATCAACTAGCGGCAGGTGGCAACCCTAACGACAATAGATATTGAAATAACTGTCTAAACATAACCTAGAAATTAATGTTTTGCGGTTTAAAGTTTGAACAAAGACAAGAGTCAAGCTAAAAACAATATTAAAAAAAATGATGTTAGAATCAGGAATTATTACGCAAAACGCAAAAGAAACGACATAATATAGTTTGTAGTTTTTGTAAAGTTAGGTTAAAGTCACTTTTGCGCCATTTTATAAATGTGCAACAAATAGTATTGTCGACGCTAATGACCTCAGTTGTCGAGCGTCTATAATTTACAATTCAATTCAATAGTATTGTCCCCTGCTTTCTATCGCTTCTTGCAAAAGCAACACGAATGACCTATTACATTTCTTAATAGTGGTCACTTCTTTAGACGTAAATTCAAATTTTTTACAAATGAATACAATTACGCAAAAACACTGACAAGTTGACTGCTTACGGTCCTTTTCAATATGACGTAACTGGCGAATAGCTAATAAGAAAAAGTCACAGAGATGTATTCACAAACCACTTAGTATTATAGACGCGTAACGACCATGTTGTCACTTAGAACAAAAACTCTGTTGCTCGGAAGGTGAACTAAATCTATTTTGGCGGCAATTCAAATGTGATGTCACTGTTTTTCAAATAGATGTATTTACAATTTATTGCTTATGTATTCATCGAAGTATAATCCTGTCTATTCTGCAGTCCCTTGTCGAGCGTCTATAATTTACAATTCATTCATTCATTCTGCAGTCCCATTTCCATATGTCGATGGTAGTAGAGTACAAACGCTGTAAGTTAAACACTGCTATGTCATCAGCCTAAAGATAATTAACGTTTTTTCGTAGTCGGATATTATTTATTATACTACGGAAGGTAGCGTTGCAAATGAGTCAATTATTTCATACCGGCTGATAATTATACCAATGTTAGTTCTCTTCCACCTGATGAGATATCCGATCGTCAGCTGCGCCAGTAGCGGTGGGGGCAGTAGTAAGAGGGTGTCAAAGTTGCTAAAAAAAATAGATTTTAAAGTTACTTCATACCGCATAAAACTTGGTATGGTGATTCTTTATATAATAAACAATAAGAAAAAAACCGTCAGTTAATTTTGAACACACAAATAAGCAAGGCAGACAGTTTTGAAAAGTAAACATAGAATTTATATTAGAAATCGTGTCCATCGTGATTATAATAAAATTAAGGAAAATCGCAGGATAGTGGACAAATATTTGATTTATTAAATTAAATGTACGACGTTTCGTTTATATATTTAAACTTTTTCAAGTACACAAAGTTATTTTTGTGTACTTGAAAAAGTTTAAATATATAAACGAAACGTCGTACATTTAATTTAATAAATCAAATATTTGTCCACTATCCTGCGATTTTCCTTAATTTTATTGTAAACATAGAATTAAAATACCCCAAAGTTGAAATATCTCACTGACAGCTAAACATATTTACTTCGTTACCATAGCAACTATATTTTATTCCATACGAGAAATATAAAAATATAGTTGCTATGGTAACGAAGTAAATATTTTTAGCTGTCAGTGAGATTTCAATGAGACATTTTTTTAACGATTTTGATACCCTCTTACTACTACCCGTCGTCCTCTATAAGATTGATAATAACTATTTTTTACAAAAAATAGAACGGAACCGAGAAATTCACTAAAAACCATCTATCGTGAACTTGAACCTCGAATATCTGGCAACGCCGGCACGATATCGATGGGGACTTTTTACACGTTTTTTAAAACACCATAACGAAGGTAAATAAAAAAAAATCAGCTAACTGGGAATTTTTCTGCAGGTGGGTCATTTCAATATCTAAAATTACTGGAGTACATACACTATTGGCGTCGGTCAGTCGAAAAGACCTAGGGGCAGGACCAAAATTGCTTAGTTACCGCGCGTCTATAATAATTTCTTTGAATTCTCTGGTCAATAGTTGGCGAAACACGGTGTATTATACAATAATATAAGTTAATTTCTACGGTGATAAGGTTATACGTAAATGGAAATTACCGCTCAATATGTAGTTTCCGTACGAGTTTAACTATTTAGGTAATAACTATATATTTTCGTCTTATTTCAACACGGTATAGAAATAAAAAAATATATATTAGTTTTAAGGGATTGTTTTTGTACCATATATTATTTTTTTGTGTATATATTTTTAACGATCTCATTTTATTTAACAAAAATTTAGTACATACTAACACTAGATCGTTCAACTTTCTCTGTATCGATGTTACTAAACAGTTGAATGATGACGCGAACCGAACGTCTTTTGTTTTCACAACGAATTGTCGAGCTAAGATTTTTCAGTTCGGTGCGAAAACTTGCGGAACAAAGTTACAATATTTTCTAAATCTCAATAGGTGTGTTTGTTTTTTCGAATTTTACTTTTATAGTTACAATAATTTTAGAATAATTTTAATATTTAATGTTTTGTTTTTTTTTTTACTAAGGTTATAAATTATTATACGCTACAAAGATAACTGCAAAAATATTATGTAGTTTTTATTAATACATAAAATATACCAAATTACTAATTTCTTTCGTGAAATATGGGTAGGCTTATTCCTATTAGTATAGAAATATTTTACTTATTTTTTTCTAACATAAATATATCTAATTTTTCAACATCGAGATTTGGTCAATCAATTTTTTATTTTCTTTTGTTTTTTTTACACGCACACACATCCAGAGTGTTTCCAAACATCATCTTTTTAACTCAAAATCATTACATTGAAATATTTAACCTATTTTCAATAATTTTATTTATTATCTACTAAAATAGCAGAAACAGACAAAATTACTTCGGAAATTGGAGCACATGGTAGAAGGAAACTTCTTAACTACTTTGCCTACCCAACCATAGGTGGCATTGCCGACCAAACGCGTTGTGCAGTTTATAAAATAGTTGTTGATTATCTGTGTCCTTCAGTCTATCTATCTCTGTCATGTCGCTTTTTCATTTCATAGCCTCGCGAATGTACCGTCACTATAGAAGTTTCACTTCAAAAACTCCACCACCGACTCAATTATTTTATTTTATTTGTTCCCAAAGTAGTTTTCATTAACTCGTGGGGTTTCCTACTTTGTTATCATTTTGATGTTTTCGGTTTTTACTTCATGCATGCTTAAAAAACAAAATACAAACGCCCTGCGCATGTGTTGTGTGACAATTGTGGTACTGTTCGGACGTGAGAGTGTGCGCGTGCGCGACATGATTCACGTAAAAGTGTCTTTTTACGGCCATTACATTTGAAAATTACAATTAAAATCCATTTTTGATTTTTGAAACAGATTTATCTAAATTTTTTATTTATATTAAGTTTAAAAAATTCGTCAAAATTAAATTTTTTTACGGTTTGTAATTTCTGAGCTTAAATTGTACAGACTAAGTAGTCATTGTCCGACAAGCGTGATTTTTTTTTTTTTTTTTCAAACAAAAAGCAATCAACCCGATGTGCCTTGCACTGATGCGCTGCTTTTTCTGATTCGATTAAATTGCATTTTAACGTGAATTGGCCGGCAGACCGCGCACGCATTTAATAGTGTTTTTTTTTTACAATTTTAGTAGATTTTTTTTTTGTTTTTTTTTTTTACTGTTAGTAGTCTTTTTTTTCACAGGTGATGACGACTAATAATTTGTGTTGTTGAATGTTAACTCACAAAACACAAGTTAATGTGCCTGGGTAATATATTTGCTCTAAAAAAATATATATAATATTATAAAGCAAGTACATTTATAGAATAAAATTTTTATTAGTCGTGTAGATATTTTAAATAATAAACATTAATGTTTTGTGTGTAACAAAATGCAAACTGAAAAACAAAAAATAGTTCTTTAGAACAGCTGAACTTTTTTTAGATTTTTAAATACGCAGTGTGGTGTGCAATGAACATCTCTATTTCATGGTGTTTTTGGTATGAACACTGTTTTGTGCTAGTAGACTTTGTTTTGTCTTTTTCAACTAAAAAACAATTTGCAATCGGGTTGAGTGAGATTAAGAAATGTAGTCATAAGTAAGCGCTCGCGACCACCAAAAATAAATGAACAACGGTCCAATAATTGAAGTCATATAATTTTCCAATATGAATAATGACATTTGCATAACCTCATATTTAATTATGAAAAATGGCATTTGCATAACCTCAAATTTAATTATGAAAAATGACATTTGCATAACCTCAAATTTAATTATGAAAAAAGACATTTGCATAGCCTCAAAATTGACCACAGTGAATTTTGGTAACAATCTTGTGGCGATTTAAAACTGAAAAATAATTTTTTCAGTTTGTAGTTGGTGAGAAATTTATGCTTGTCATCAAAGTGTCACTTGAAATTTGCTCGCCCGGCGAATGCGTTTTTTTGTGTGAAATTTACACAGCAAAGCTTCCTTTATAATAATGTAATCTTACACTTTTAGAATTTTGATAGAGTCATGTACTGAATTTTAACTGTTGTTTATTAAAGAAAAAAATAAAAATATCAAATTATCATAAAATATAATATGATCTAGTTTGATTCTATAGAAATTTTTTATAAAATTTTCAAAAGAGGGAGGTGATTCAAATAATATTAATGTTGTGAATTTAATAAGTGTATAGTAATTCTTTTTTAAAAAAATATATAGGTTTTGAAATGTGTCTGAATAATTCAAAGAGAAAATCATATGTCAATATAATATTATAATTACCTTTTTATCTATTTACTTACGTGTGATGCTAATTAATTATTACTAATTATATAAAATAAAACTGTCCAATAAATTGCACTTAGGTGTATTAAATATTTAAAATACTGACTAGCCAATGTTCATAATAATAATTATTATTATTATTTTATAATGTTCCTGATTGTTGTCTACATTTTTACTCGGCTTAAATTAAAATGCACTACGTTGAACTCCGGTCAGATTCGAGTTCAATTGTTTAAACATTTGAATGCGATTCGCTGTCATCTGTTAAAATATTTGAATATGGATCATGATCAACTGTTAAAATATTTGAACGCAATTCGCTGTCATCTGTTGAAACATATGAACGCAATTTACTGTCATTTGTTGAAACATATGAACGCAATTTGCTGTCATCTGTTGAAACATATGAACGCAATTTACTGTCATTTGTTGAAACATATGAACGCAATTTGCTGTCATCTGTTGAAACATATGAACGCAATACGCTGTCATTTGTTGAAACATTTTGAATGCGATTCACAGTCATCTGTTAAAACATTTGAAATTTCAAACTTTCTTAACGACTGAGTTGTTAGTGATTTTAT
Organism: Mongoloraphidia duomilia; assembly: GCA_039654895.1. Classification (NCBI taxonomy): domain Eukaryota; kingdom Metazoa; phylum Arthropoda; class Insecta; order Raphidioptera; family Raphidiidae; genus Mongoloraphidia; species Mongoloraphidia duomilia. Next base: position 4,500,698 of record CM077524.1, read on the forward strand.
GTAATCACTATTTGGCGGTCGTAACCGATTTGTTTGTATTTATAGTCGCACTGAAATGTCGAATTTGACCAACTCAGGACGAAAAAAAGTAATTTATCGAAAAATACAAATTTATTGTTTCATTTTTCAAATAGTAAATTTCATTTTTGGGATGTTTTTTTCGTTGTATATTTTTTTGTTTAACGCCAACTCAGGAAAAGTTAATTTTTTTTTTATATTTAAATCGATTTGGCAATCGTAAGCAATAATTAAATAATTGATTTAAAACTGCTAATAATTCAGGTTATCTGCTATATTTCTGGAAAAATTCGCAATTCAGGGAAAAATCAGGGAAACGATTGAAAACGAAATATTGTTGAAATTACAAACATTCTTGTCGTAGTTACATTTATTTTTTAAGCGCTACTGAAAAAGATTTAATTTTGTTTTTTATTTGAAATAATTTTAATACCTACTGGTTAAACGTGACCCTATCCTGAATTATTATATTCCAACAAAATTGTGTTTTGTTTTTTCACACTCATTTTTTTTCATTTTCAACTTAAACTAGATAATATGAGACTGAAAACGTTCATCTTTTCATGTTTGATGAAGAGAATAACGTAAAAAATTAATTGTACGCTTCTTAACGAAAAATTTTCTTCATTTTCGCTTGCAAAATATCAGTGAAAATAAAAATTCGAATTTTTCAATCGTAAATTACTTTCGGATACGACAAATCGTTTACGACTTACACTAAAGTATAAATAGCATCAAAAAATATATAAAAAACAAAATTTATTTAGCACACATTCATAATCTTACACAATTCATAGATTGTAATGTTAAAAAATATTTAAATACGCCTACTGATTTGTTCATTACGTGTAGGTTTTGTGTTTTATGTTAAATATAAGAGGTTTGTTCTTTTGTTTCTGTGCAACTTACGATTGATAGTGATTTGTTTTTATGTTGAAACTTGTTTTCTGTTATTAATGTACTTCACGTTGACAGGGTAAATCCAAAAAGGGTGATGACATATCAACGCTATTGTGGTTGTTTCACTCTTATCACTTTCCATCTTTGTTTTTCGGGCGGGCGAGCTCTTCTAATATTTCAGGGACAAAGTATACTTTTTTCTATCCGAATCTTTAATTTTATTGTGTCCTTGATCACTATTCCCTTAAAATTTTAAAATAGGATTAATTTTTAATACATAGGCGTCGCTAGAATCGCAACGTAATAAGATAATATCATTTTAAATAGCTATTTCAATCATGCGACGCATCATGGGAATTGTGTCAAGTTGTGGCGCCGCGCCATGGTTAACATAGTAAACTAATGAACTATGGTCTATTATTGCTAATTTCTTGAATCAAAATACATCAATTCTAATTCATTAAATATGTTTTTAGTAATTAGTTTGAACTCTGTATTATTTTGATTCAAGAAATTGGCAATAATAGACCATAGTTAATTAATTTACTATGTTAACCATGGCGCGGCGCCACTATTGACTATATTTAGTTTTCTTAACACACTAATGATGGCGCCACAAGACATATTTATTATCTTACATAACGAAAACAAAATTCTCATCGGATCATTTTTAACGAAATGTTTTTCTTCCGTGTTTGACGTTAAAATATGCGTGAAAGTTTTCACGATTAGCTCCAATAATCTGTTGCAGTACTGAAAAAAAAACTACACGAATGAATTGACCAACTGTAACTGTTTGAAACAGTACATCCTAATTCCGTCTTCAAAGCATTAGATGGACTTGCACAGTTACTTGAAATTAGCTACTGATGAGTCCATCGTTTTAAGTTTTTCTATTATCTGTGTGTTTGTTCGGGCGTCACACAAAAACAGCTGAGTTGAATTTCACAGAACTCGCAGCTTGATCCAGTTTATAACTTAGTCGTTTACCACATAAAAATTTCAATCCAGATGGAAAGGAATTCATCACATGCAAAGAACAGAAAATTTTAAGCAATATCTATTCTAAATTGACATCTGAAAAATGGATACGAAAAGAGAGTTTTCCCTTCTATGGTTCTAGCGTGTTCGACGTCCGTATTGTACAGTAATGTAACTTAGTGATGGGACTCGAGTTGTGTTTCACTCGAGTGGTTTTTATTTGACTCGCACTCGAGTCAAATTTATTTTTACTCGGCTTTCGAGTCATTTAAAATATTTATGCGTTCTACACTGATGACTGAATGTCTGTTAGTGGTTACTCATTATTATGAGTCATAATAATGAGTAACCACTAACCACATGCAGCCATAATAATTTATGACCTGCCTGTATGTAAAAAAATGACTCGAGTTACATTGTCACTCGAATGACTCGAATCAATCTTCACTCGAGTGAAGAAATTGTCACTCGAGTCTTATCTTGACTCGAGTGGCATTCGAGTGAGTCGTTTTTTACAGGCGACTGACTCGAGTGAAAAAATCTCACTCGAGTCTTATCTTGACTCAAGTGGCATTCGAGTGAGTCGTTTTTTACAGGCGAGTGACTCGAGTGAAAAAATGTCACTCGAGTCTTATCTTGACTCGAGTGGCCATCGAGTGAGTCGTTTTTTACAGGCGAGTGACTCGAGTGAAAAAATCTCACTCGAGTCTTATCTTGACTCGAGTGGCATTCGAGTAAGTCGTTTTTTAGAGGCGAGTGACTCGAGTGAAAAAATCTCACTTGAGTCTTATCTTGACTCGAGTGGCATTCGAGTGAGTCGTTTTTTACAGGCGAGTGACTCGAGTGAAAAAATCTCACTCGAGTCTTATCTTGACTCGAGTGGCATTCGAGTGAGTCGTTTTTTACAGGCGAGTGACTCGTGTGAAAAAATCTCACTCGAATCTTATTTTGACTCGAGTGGCATTCGAGTGAGTCGTTTTTTACAGGCGAGTGACTCGAGTGAGAAAATCTCGCTCGAATCCCATCACTAATGTAACTCCGGTACACCCCGCAAATAAATTTCAATTCGTTGTCCCGGCCGCAAACGGTGTACCAAATTACAAAAAAATAGTCTCGCGGCTCTTGAAACAGAACGCGCAGACAATTGAAAAGAGCAAACCTGTCGCACGTTCGGGCGGCCATCTGGGAGCATATTTTTTAAGTCGATTGTACCATTAATCAATATATCAAGTCAAGCCCTCAGATTGGGCCGTACCGGTCATTTTTATCGTTAATTAGTTGGAAATAATTGATTTTTTTACTTTTGTTTTTCTCATTTGTTACTGTATGCGCAATTCGAAAGGAGTATAATGTTTACTAGAGTTGCAGCAAAAAAATTTGTTTTTAGGAATCAGTAGACTTGCGTTAGTGAACGCTCGCTAATATGGACTATTCAATAACACGAATAGCAAAATGTGTCGACTACTCTGTAGTGTGGACAATGAACAGCTGACTACTCTTTAATGTCCACATTACAGAGTTGTCAACTATTAAATAACACAAACAGCAAAATGTATCCATTGACTGCTCTGTAGTGTGAACACTGAACAATGAAGAGTTAATTACTATGTAATGTTCACATTACAGGGTAAGCAACGGTTCAAATCGTATAACGATTTTTTTTTATGATTACAATAAAATATTTGCTCAATTACAAAAAAAATGTTTATTTGCTCATATTTTTTACGTTTGTTTCAAATTTTTGAAAAACTGATATTAATACTTACATTCGAATTTTTTTTTTTTACATCCATAACTTTTAAACCAAAAGCGATAGACATTTTTATCGAGTCCGTTTTTTATAAGTAGGTAGCAGAGCATAAAATAACAAAGTAGGCTGTACTAGTGCCGCCAAGTGAAAGTCGGTTGTGCCGGCGGCACAAGAGTTAGAATTTTAATTTTTCGGGTTGAGCGTCTATAATTCACAATTCATTCATTCATTTAATTTTTCGGCATATTATATTGTATCCGCAGTCTGCACACTACAGTATGAGGGGTAGACGCGTTTATAGAGTTGCATTACTTATTGCATTCATTCATATCATTTTTGTAGTGTCTTGCTTTTATACTGTTTTGCAGGTTAAGATTCAAAAGACACCGCACTATAGTTTTTAGTTTTTTATTCATTAAATAGCTATAATAAAATGTACTATGTTTTAAAATTGCAAATTTTTTAGTTATCCATGACGCTTCGCCACATTTTACTTTTCATCACCTTCGGTGAAAGAAAAGTAATGTAATCGTGCAAAAAATCGAAATTCAGATTTTGATCAATCTTGACTATTTAGACTCTCAAAAACATTTTGCGATAGATTTTTTCGATCTGTCCGTTATCGCCGTGCAGAATTCATCGATGTGCGAGATCTTCTTAACTACGAAACCGATCAAGTTCAAATTTATAGGATACCTTTCTGCCATGCCTACAATGAAAATGCGTAAATAAAATTTTTGAATTTTGAGCCCCAAAGGGCGTTATTTTCAAAAAAAAAACCTTTTTTTTTTTAGTAGACCTAACTCGTGAACTCTAGTGCGGCCCAGTAAAAATTGTTTAAAATATGCTCTGGCAGGTAGTGAATTTTTAAAGATGTTATTTAGAAAAATAAGTTTGTGTATATTCATTATTTACCAGTTTCGAAAATCTCAGATCTTTTTCAGAATTATTATTATAGAAAACGGGCTGAATTGAAAAAATCCAAAACAAGTTTAAAATATTTGATTTTTTAATTTTTTGAAAAATGCCGTAAAATAAGTACCTGATAATCATCAATCATTTTTAATAGCTAACTTAAAAATAATCAAAAATTCGAAAACAAACACCCGGGTGGCTTCTCCATTTTTTCCAAAATTTTATAATTGAACGCTTTCGACTCGGAACAGTCAAACAGTATACTTCTTGCGTTGCACATACGGACATTGGTGTTTAGAGTTTAACAATGTCAGTAAATTTAGTTGCATGTGATTTTTTGTAGTGCTGTGACACCACACAAAAAATTTCTCATAGATTAATCTAGCATTTTTTAATTAGTTAAAACAAACTAGGGTAATTTAAAATCTGCCATACTGTAATCGAAGCTGTGTTGTGTCGCCATTAGAGAAGCCAACTGCAAGAGAACGTACAGAAGTGCCACTCACTGATGTCGCATATTCCATGGCCTTGAGAACCGACAAGCCGGCTGTAAATTTTTGACTCGAACAGCGCGTGCCCCACAACTTTTTTTTAAATTGCTGTCGAATACAGTCGAGCTTTGATAACTCGAACCATGACTTGCCACAAAAAAAAATCGAGTTCTCAATATTAATTTTCACTCTTGACGCTACTGCCAACCAATTTTTGTTCGGGTTAGGTATCAAGAATTCGAGTTGCAGTTCGAGTTATCGAAGTTCGACTGTTTATAATTTAAAATTGTATTACACAAATATGGCGCCCCCAACAATTTGAGTCACGTGACATCTCTGTGTTTGTTGTTCAATCACGCCCTAACTACTAAAGGGGTTTACTCGAAAATTTATATAGATATCGTAGAGATACTAGAATAAAATATAGGCTATGTTTTATTTTTTATCTTCGACTTATTATTGTAAAATCTAATAAACTATTTATGTGTATAGAATAAAGTACACTGTAGTAACGCTAATGACCTCAGTTGTCGAGCGTCTATAATTAACACTAGTACACATGTGTTGCTATGCAGTGTGCATAATGGAGATGAATTAGTGCTACTTACCATCAGTTCGCTGCGTTTTTGTCAAGCGTCTGTTTGCTGTTTGCCTGTCTAAACGCGATAAACTCTGAAACCATCTAACTGATTTTCATTCAGTTTTTACGAATACCGAGATAAAATATGTGATAAAATCTTAGGCTATATTTCATTATGCTATCATAGACATAATAACGGGACTACCACAACACAGCGCATGCGCCAAACAGTTAACCAATCCAAAGTAGGTATCCTATATTACTAGGTCCGTGATTGGTGGAGCGGCGAAACAACACAACTTCGTTAACAGTGAAGGACAGAGCTGCTAGATCGATCTAGGAGAAATGTAGCGGGTGATGTTGTGGCGATAGGTATATTTAAAGTATATGTATAGTTAAAAAGAAAAAAAATATTACTAAATGGGAAGCCTTAATTACCAGAACAATATGTATAATCAATTGTATAGTAGATATATATTAAAGTATATGTTAGTAAGTTATATTATAAATACTATCGTGTTACAATGTTTTATATAAATACAGTGATCACGGACCACGATTACAGATTGCACAGTTATCGACACGTTGAATATATTATAAAATTTATGTTTACTTTTTGAAATCGCTCGAATTACTCCTTGTATATCATTTGACGTACTGTGTCTCAGTTTACGTGTAAAGTTTTTTCAAAATGAAAATAATCGTTTGTTGTGCTTAAAATATATATTTATAAATATTAAATATTAAAAATGACTCCGGCGAACTTCAGAAGGTGATTGCTTAGTCGATTTAAAGAAAGCATTCCTATGGGCCAGGATCTGAACGGAAACGCTTTGTAATGAATTTGGACTTTTCGTGTGTCGCAATTTCTCCAATGTGGTGGGTGATAGAAATTTGTTTAAATTGACTTGAAAGATTTGTGTATTTTATTCAAATTGATTACATTTTGCTTAACAATTTTTGACGTGAATAACCTCTTAATGTCTCATACTGGGGTGGAATTTTAGAAAAATTAGATGAAACGGAAAATAATTGCCTTAGAAAAACACCTAAATGTTTAAAAGTCAATTTAGAGAAATTTCTACCACCTATTGCAGAGGTGACATGAAAAATTCAGATTTTCGACGGACTGCAGCTCTGTAACAAATCGTTTTCGGACCCCCGTCCATAGGAACATTTTTTTTTTATCGACTAAGGAATTGAATCCTGAATTTTGTCGATATCATTTTCAAACATCCTGAATGTTTAAATCACAACATTTCTTATTTGATTTTATTGTACGTTCAAATCTAATAATAATTTAGATATCTTATAAACGTAACATTTTTACAAAATTATAATTTTTCTAAATAGTGAATTCTATATAATTGTGTGATATTAAAATTGTACATACAAAATAATTCTTATAAATAAATACCTATTTAGAGTAACTTTTATACATTTAGATTTCTTACAACTTAGAAAAGTATCAACAATTAAAAGAGTTTTTCGTAATTAATCAGTGTAATTAAACTAATATAAAATAGAAAATTGAAGTCGAATTCGACTATGCATCGGTTTTTGTCATGGCGCATGTCTGTCTGTTCAACTGTTTTACAGTTACAGAGCCGAACCTTTCATTAGGTATGTTTGTTGGTTCATAATGGTAAATGTACACGTACACTCGTTAGAAATTCATTAAAATTTTCACTGTAAATAAAATTTGAAAAGTACAACATGCTCCAATAATCCTGTCCGTTACTGAAAGATTATGAGCGTTATGAAACAATACATTAATGAATTGAAAATTTTTCGTTGGAAAGCAGCCAATTATATAATTGATTCGAAACATATTGGAAATAATCATTTTAGACCTCGCGCGGCGAAAGATGAAGCCACCGCGTCATAGTAACGTGAATGCATTGCGCCCGCCTTCTAGCTTGCTATTGGCTGTTTATTGTCATGAATAGCAGTTTGCCAAAATTGTACCTAACGTCATAAAACCCAATGTGCAGTTTTGTGTACACGACACTGTCTGCGGGCAAGCAGGCGTTCACTTGCATGTTATTGATGACGTGCCTGGCTTCATCTCTCACCGCGGGCAGTCTACCAACCATATAACATACCATATAAGGGGAATGTTAGATTAGTAACCTTGTCACGGTTGAGTAAATGTAGGCTCATTCCGCCGCGAAAGTGGAAAGGTTCAGGTTAGAGTCCTGACTGTGACTATGGTTGGTAAAATGATTTTTTCCAATGTGTTTCGAATCAATTATATAATTGGCTGCTTTCCAACGAAAAATTTTCAATTGCAATTCAGCCGTATAAATCTATTTAATTCATTAGTGAAGTGACCAACTGTACTGTTTGACGTCCTAATGCCATCTTACGAGTCTGCGTTGTAGTGCCAGTTTTTCTAACAAGATAGCGCCACGCTACTTGTTTCAAATTTTTTCTTTAATGAAAGTACCTGTGAATGAAAGTAGCTTTTAACGAATTTAGGTTATGTTTCGAGTAATAAAGTGGAAGCCCTTTGAATGGAGGTTTTAAAAACACCAAAAACAAATATTTAAGACTTTGAGCCGGTGCATAGTTTCGTTCGAGTGTATGTTTGTATTTCTAGAAACGAGTTCCGATAGAATAGAGTATTTTTTAATTGTTTACTCCTCGCTATTTAATGTTGCATGCGATGTAATGTTTTTAACACCACATGAAAGTAAACTCATACACAGTCTCTTTGATTATTTAAGAAAATTGTTTTACGTAATTGAAGATGAAAATTTTTTATTAGACGTTTGTGTACACAGTCGTTGAGCGTCTAGAATTTATAATCGATTGAAAATTACCATAGACCTTATTAACAATTAAATACGTTTAATCCATTTTATACAAAAAAGACTCTGAAGATTTTTTTACTTATGTATTTAAAAAATGCTTACTGCATAAAACAAATGAAGAACTTAGTATTCACCACAGTATAAGGCTCTATGGGTATGCCTTTAAGTTGTGGTATTCATATGCTTTTGTTTTGTGGTAAAACTGCATCAATAAAAGAATGACGTGACGTTTTAAAAACAAATAATAAAGCATCTTTGATTATGTAAAACAAAACATGTATTGTGTAAATAAACAAAAGTCTGCCATTTCTGTTTCAATGTGCAATATGTAATAAAGGTCGATGGAAAATTTTTGTTATGAAGAAAATGGTGTAAGGATTATATTTTTTCATAAAAAAATAATTAAAAAAATGAGCATTATTTGTAATTTAAACAAAAAATTATATTGTTTATAATAATGATGCATTGAATGTTATATAATATAATACATACTTGTATCGTAATAATTTCTATTATTATTATTGTTTTTTTTTTTAATACAGGAAGTATATTGTTATGTTCAAATATGCTATAAATAATTAATTCATTTAAAAAAGAAAACAGGAACCATATATCGTCCCAAAAATGAAGCTACACCTTAATAATTAATAAATAATCGAATGTAAATTGAAATAAATTTCGATAATAGAAATTATTGAAATACGCGATCAGATATCTTTAATTGTTTTGCAATATTTTAGCACTAAATAACAGGATATTTTCAATAGGCGGCTCAGAACCGATACGATTGTGACAGAAACAACGATGCATCGATATATCAGTAGAAATGTGAAGTTATAGTTATTTTAAATTTTTAGATCATACAGAGTAAATTTAACGATACTTTTAATTGAATGCCAAGCTCTGTTTTTAGTTTTAATGTCGATAAAAAAAATCGATATATCGAAATAACGATGGAAATAAGTTATAATTATTTTAAATTTCACTGACTCTATTTTGAGTTTTAAAAGATTGAGATAAAAACATTTGAAAACAAAAACAAACTTGCAGTTTAATTATTAGAGCTTTTAAAGGTGGCTCGTTGTTTTTGTCGCAGCTTTTACGTTTCGGCCTCAGAGTTGCATAACGAATAGATCATCGTGTATAACAATTTGTATGCTATCTCAAGGTTTTGCATATATAAATAGTTTGCAGTATTATATGTATTTTACATAAAAATTAATATTTACGAATAAGAACGGCTATAAAACAAATTAATAATAAAGCTTTAATGTATAACTTATTGGATTTTTCGGGTTTATTGTAATTCTTTTTATTTTATATATGTATATAATTTGCCATATAATTAATTATATTATTTAATTTATAATCTGTATAAGTATTTCAAATACAGTACATTTTTCTTTTCAGTCATAAATAGTCGGTTTGTTAATTATTATAACCTTTTAATTTAATTTCACTAGCAAACCGTTTTACCAAATACAGTAGACTAACGTCAGTGTGAACTATGAACGCGCTCCAAATATTATGAACTATTCAATAAAGTGAACAGTAAAATTTGCCCAGGCGTGCAAGCTTTCACGGCCGGCATTGTTCCAAATCTTCATGGTTTCCGGGCTTGTAGGCCGTGGTCCGGTGGTATTTCTACCTGACGTTTCGTCTACAACTGCGGTAGAACGTTGAGTTATTACCCACGAATATACAGAGAGGCCATAGAAATACAAAAACACAAACAGAATTTCAACCGAAAAGATGAAGGCCTCAATCTCAGTAAAACCTGTACACCAGCACTCCGACATACAAAACCAATGGCCAATTGTACAAGGACGGAATACGACCGAGTAGAGAACTCACCCCCACCACTACACAATTGACCAATTACGGAGAGACGGACTACGACCGAACAGAGAACACACTGGTACTGAGCATAAAAGAAGGGAGGACACCAGTCATTGACACACTGACCTGTGAGCCGCCAAGGAGGACACTTCGACCGCTGCCACATCGCCTTTGAGATTGTCTACCGCAGTTGTAGACGAAACGTCAGGTAGAAATACCACCGAACCACGGCCTACAAGCTCGGAAACCATGAAGATTTGGAGTAAAATTTGCCCCTTAACTACTCTGTAGTGTAAACAATGAACAGTTGATAACTTTATAATTGTTTACATTACAGAAGTTAACTGTTCAACAGTTAATAATTTGACTGAGAGTGGTGTAATGGTCAGCGTGTTGGCCTTTGGATCAAGACTATCGTGGGTTCGAATCAAACCTCCGCTCATGGATATTTTGTTCATTTATTGTAAACTATAGACGCGTCGACAACTTAGATCATTAGCGTCTTGATTACATTAAATAACAACTCACTTAAAACTAAATTACATAACAAAACATCCATGAGCGGAGGCGGGATTCGAACCCACGACAATCTGATCCAGAGGTCGCAACGCTAACCACTGGACCACACTGTTCTCACGGATATTTTGTGATGTCCTTTAGACCTAGCTTTAGTATTTGATGATACTGGGCAAATATCTTATATGGTGAAGCCAACCCCCCCAAATGATATTCTCTTGTATTTGTGCATAATATTAGAAGTGATTAACTTTATATTTGTGTATAACCCTCAATAGGGTGGACAATCTGGCCTTATGTTAACAGGCTCGATTTTTTTGTCGTGTTTGTACTAACGAGAGTTTACTGTAAAACAATTATTGTCGTTGACTATAGTGACCCTTCTTGAAATAACAGTGTACCGGTTTTGACTTTTCAATTGTTCATGAAAACAAATTCATAAAAAAAATGCTAGTCGTCCGCGAATTAAAAAAATCGTTTTTGTCAAAAGAAATCAGGCTTTTAAACAGTGGAATTTATCTACAGCGAATATATTTTGGAAAAATTGACATAAATTCGTCGATTCATATTTTGTAGAAATATATTTTCATTTACTTAGATGACTTAATGTTATATTAATTTCCTTGTTAAAACGTAACATTATTGTATTTACAGTAATATATTTTATCGTTCACATCCTAGATTTTGGACTCAAACAAAAGTACGACAAATAACTAGGTTATGTGATGATAAACAAATGAACTGCAGTTCAGAAGGTCCAAATATTTGTGATAAATTGGTTTCGAACCGATTTCATTATTGGAAAAAAGGATGATCCGGTAACTTAAGGAGGTACATAAAAGTCCTAAACAAAAATATCCTTTTTTTTATTTCATATTTTCCAAAATACAATCTGACTATCCTCAAAATAATTTTAAATAGTTTTCTATCCCTCTTTGAGTGATTTTTTAATTGCAGTGTCGAAACTAGCACTAATCGGTAGAACACGAATCGATATTATTAATACAGAATGGGTTTAGTTTCTTAAAGTAGCACAGTGCGCTAATATCACATCAATTAATTAAATTCTTGTGCAATTAGCGGACCGCGAGTCAGATCCGGCCCTCGAAGCTCTTCATTCTGGCCCACGTAGCCAGAAGGGAGAGCAGGATAAAAAGGTAGAAATAGGGCCGAATAAATTGTTTGTGACAAAATTTGTGGCTGATCACTGGTATTGAACATGAAAACGGTGAAACTACCTACTTTTGATGTTTGTTTGCTTTTTTTTTATGGTGAAGACAAGTGATGCGCGATACGAGAAGTTTTAGTCAGTTGTCTCGATTGTTCAAACATCTCGATGACTCTCGATGGTTGTCACTTGGACTCTATTGTTGTTGTTTCATAGTTCACCGAGACCGAGTCGCGTAGTACTGAATCGTACACTGTCAAGAGTCACATAATATATACAATCGTTCATCACTCAACAACTGTGGTCAAGTCGATGGTCGATTGTGCAGTAATCGCGTAAGTACGAATTCAATAGTAAAGAGACCACAGAGTACCGACTGAACAGTGAACAATCAACGAGTCGCGTGAACGTCAGTCGACTAGCATATAACCTTGAATCGCGATTAGATGTATTTTCATTCGCTGCTATTGCTACGAGTGTAACCTATGTGGCAGATTATAGACTCATCGACAACTTAGGTCATTGGCGTAACCTATGTGGCAAATAATCGACTTAAACAATCGAACATTTAGATTGTAAAATCAAACTCCGAGTCGATTGTGGACTCGATTGTTATTATGAACGATTACAATTATTGTTTCGATTGTAAAAACATCTCGTAATCGCCCATCACTAGTGAAGACCAGTGTTTGAATCGATTTGCAATCTGCGCGGCTTTGGAATTTCGGCACTGTTATATTGCTTGGACTATTTTATATAGCATTGAATGTCCGAATTAATATATTGTAGTTCAAAGGCTGTACTGACAAATGTTATAAATAATTATTATATAGAATATCGATAGTTCAGTTTTAGGTATTTGATATACGCCTGAATGTTTGTAAATGACGAAGACTGGTGTATTGTTTACTAAACAAGTAGATTTCAGCTGAATAATTATGTATGTATACAATCGCCGTGTTCGTTGATCTCTTCTTTTTGAAAATTGCCATCAAAATGGCAGGCGCATGCGTAGTGCGCACAGTCGCACGCATAGTGCGCACAGTCGCACGCGCAGTGCGCACAGTCGCACGTATAGTGCGCACAGTCGCACGCGCAGTCTAAAAATATACTATGCGCGTGCGTGTCCATTTCTATTATGGAAATCTTCAAAAAGAAGAGACCAGAGAACTCAGCTACAATGTTGTAAAATTCTCACTAATCTATTTGTCGCACGCATATAACTGCTAGTGCTTGAGAATAGCCGAGCGTGTAGCAATGCTGTTGTTTACATGGCGTTGCTATGGTTCCTCAATTACAAGTCCCCAGTTTCCGGGTTTTAGCCCGAGAGCTGGTAAAAGTGTCAATTGGATTTTCAATTTATTATTAAAAAAGAAATAATGAATTGAAAATATGAATTGGTGCTAGACCTAAATAACCTTAGTTGTTGGTGGTCTTTAAAACACAATTTCATATAACTGCTGTGCTGAGGCAACGGCGTAAATAAAATGAAAGCATGCGCGAACAGCTCAAGCTTGGGTATATTTTTTGTTTTGTTTTTTGGGTGAAGAATTTTTTTTTTTGTGCAGTAGCAAAATTACATTTAACAAATTATCATCAGTTACCTAGTTATTTTAGCGTTAGTTAATTTTAACACATTGTTTTGTTTATTTTTTTATAGAGCTTCCAAACCAAGCATTGGTGGAATTTAGCAGACGGAACAAAAAATAATCGTATCATAATTCTTACACGTACAGTAGATCATTGTTAACTTTTGATTATAAAAATATTACGAGCTACGTATAAAATTCCTATAAAATTGTTGTTCCGGTTAGGTGTCCATTATTTATTTTACTCGTAAATGGAATGGTATGTGTAATGTATACGGTAAAAAAAACCGGATAAGGGCGAGCTAAACTCGCGCGTCTAGAGTTCCGTACCATCGACCATATTATTTGCCTTTGAATTTCGAAAACTATAGATGTTCGAAACATCCTAATAGTTTCCTGCAAACATATATACTATCGAACTTCGATAACTCGACCGGACTTGCCGCAAATAAAATCGAGTTATCAAATAATATTAATTTTCACTCTTGACGCTATTGCCAACCAATTGTTCGAGCTATTGAAGTTCGACTGTATCTCTAACAATTGGATTTTCAATTTATTATTAAAAAAAAAATAATGAATTGAAAATATGAATTGGTGCTAGGCCCAAATAACCTTAGCTGTCAGTGGTCTTTAAAAACACAACAATAATTCTAATACTACTTGTTTTTTTCGAAATTTTAACTGTATTAGTTTTGGAAATACAGGAGGAATCAGTTTTTGAGACACGTTCTCAGGAAAGTTTCGAAAATTATAATATGGTTCGAAAATAATTGTCAGTGAGTCAGACATAATAAACAAGCTTAATGCAGCGGAACGCTATGAAACAATGTAAAGCATACCCATGCATAAAAACTGTGCCGCTTATATTATATTGTGAAGTTTAAGTGTATGAATCACTGACAATTATTTTCGAACCGTACAATATGTAACGAAATTCTGAAAAAAATAGTTGTGAGATCCTTAAGAAAAGTTAAAAAGCATTTTCAAATAAAACCCCACATGACTGATTGAACTGGCCTCCCAGAAAATATTTGTTTGGTTCTGATTTGGAATATATGCAGGTTTGTAAGGCTTATAAAGCCCAATTCACAATCTGACCAAGGGAACCAAAGGAAGTAACCTTCGGTTCCCGGAGTGTCCCGGATCGAAACGAAAAAAATACTGTCTGACGTAGTTTGGCGCTCTAAATCGAAAGTGTCTCAACGTTTTTCCTCCAGGCCGTCGTTCTCTCGCAAAAAAATGAAAAAATCGACAAGAACTGCTAGACATAGTCCTTTCTGTGACAGACATACGGGCTGACAGACAAACGATTGATCTTATAAGGGTTCTGTTTTTTCCTTTTGAGGTACCTACAGACCCTTAAAAAGCGTTACAGACAATATGATATTAAAAATTGAATGGTTGATTTTGCGTTTCACATGCCCGAATTAATTAATTAATTGTAAATTATAGACGCGTCGACAACTCAGGTCATTAGCGTCTTCAAGTTTCAACACAACAAATAATCCATTTGTGTATTAGAATCCGCCAGCCGGCATACACAAACCGACTGGTACGAGCTCCGGACCCTGGGAGCGCTTATTCCCAAAGAACATTGGAGTGCACATTCCAATGTCCCCCCTGGGGGGCACATGCCCGACTATACTCGTCCCAGTTCCCGAGTTCTAGCCCGAGAGCTGGTAAAAGTGTCAATTAGATTTTCAATTTATTATTAAAAAAAAAAAAAATAATGAATTGAAAATATGAATTGGTGCTAGGCCCAAATAACCTTAGCTGTTGGTGGTCTTTAAAATACAATTTACAATTTTGACTATACTCGTAAAATCGGTTGCATTACTACTAAAAAAAAAAAACAGTTGTATGCGTGTGGTAAAAAGAAATAACTCAATAAAAAAAAGAAAACAACTCATTCAGTCTCCCGATCACTCTTAACATTGTACTAAATAAATAACTATTAACAAATATGGTGTAGGTTTTTTAGTACATTTGAAATTTATACATTAATTGTGAAAGTTTATTGTTAAATGCATTATGTAAGTTATCCAAAATGGTAGATGAGTTTTAATGGTAATTCTATAAAATATGGAAAAAATAAATAGGTACGTTTTTGCACTTGGAGCTTTTAAAAGAATTCTCTTTAGCATTTATTATTGTAACAAATTATATTACTAACTTGGGAAATTGTTATATTATTATATTATGTATATTGTTTTCGGCGTTCGAATGTTTCAAATATTGTGATTTTTTACACAAACAAAAGAACGTAATACTATGTCGTTCTTTTGTTTGGCGTATTACGTTACAGTTTTGTGTCGAAAACTGTTAACTGTCATGTCACGGTAAGCTTAATGTGACAAATTGTTCAATTGTTTTCTGTGTAGTTTAGATTTTTACCAGAAGGGTTTGTCAGTGAAATGACAGTTGTAATAGAATTTGGCTAAGTCCTATTTGTGTAACTTGTATTGAATTTTTCTTTGTTCAGAGTACAAAAAAATAGTGTTACAGCTTACATACAGATTGTATCAAATTAAACCTGTGCATAGGGCATTCTGTGTGTAAGACAGAGATTGATACATAAAGCAATAAGTAAGAATGAGATAAATGATCGCTAATACGATGTTACGTGGTTACTGTAAATAAATATGTAATACCGAACAACTGTCATCGTTGTTTTCTACAGTAAAAATAGTCACTACTGAAATTATTGATAAAATGGCGATTTATACTGTTCGGGAAAAAATTCAAATAATTAAATGGTTTTATGGTGGTAATTCAACCGCCGACATAATAAAATTATTTGTAGCTGCCTTTGAAAATAGCATAGAAGGAGCGAAAAAACAAAGATTACGCTATTAGGTTGTATAAATATTATTTATTTACAGTAACCAGTAACAGTAACATCTTTTTATCATTTATCTCATTCTTACTTATTGCTTTATGTATCAATCTCTGTCTTACACACAGAATGCCGTATGCACAGGTTTAATTTGATACAATCTGTATATGCAGATTATCGCGGTTTATTAACCTAAAATTTTTATTAACTGCACTTTTGGTTCACTAAGAGAATTTATCGAATAGGAGCTACCATATTTTTATTCGTCAGATAGCGCTAGTGGCAAGTAAGGTATACGTCAAACGCTTATATTTTTTATTTGTCAGATGGCGCTAGTGGCAAGTAAAGTATGTCAAACGTTTAGAGATTAGCGGTTTGTGTTTAGTGATTCTTCATTTATCCATTATTAAGGAATAAATAATTAAAAAAAAATACAAAAACGCGATTTAGCCGCTTAATGATTAAATGTAGATACTTCACTTGCCAGTCTATCAGGTGATAAAAAGAAGCCTGGTAGGCCTCATTGGTAGCGAAACCATTTTTAACGGCAATGGTGGTAATAAACAAAAATCGCTTACAACTACCTACAATAGCCATTTTTTTATTGATCTAAAATCTAAATCGTGAAAAGCTTTTTTCAAATATTAAAAACAAAACGTGACTACATTAGTTTCTGCATAAACAAATGACTATTAGTTGTCAATTTATAATTGTTTTTCTCCTCCAGAAAGCTATAAAATAAAAGTTTTTTCGTTACTAACTTAACTAAGGCCCGTATTCACCGAGCCTAGTTAGTTATTTATTCCGTTGATTTATTCTCCTGGTAACTATTACTCGCAATAAATAGCGATAATTCAATTCACCAAACGCAGTTAAGTTTATTACAGGTATAAATCGTAAGAATATAACTATTCTGTCCAAATCAAGGGTATAAATATTCGCCTAGTAAAATAGGATGGGCACAAAATGCACAAATTACTTAATGACCTGGCGACCTTTTCAGGTAAATATTAATTCCAAATCTTTCAGGTAAAGGCTTTTGCAGTAAAATAAAATAAATTTACATTTTCGATCGATGCGCCATCGGTCGGATCTTTGATAAACGTGCTTTAGAATCAAAATATTTGACAAAGGTGTATGGTATAAAGTAAATTTGTACCTGAAGTTGCTATTCTATCGAATGATTTGCTTGGTGAATTGAAAGTTAATTTTATTCCAAAGAATAAATTTATTCTAAGATTAGTAACTTCTATCTTTAACAGTGTTTGGTGAATACGGGCCTTAATGCATTACATAGAAAAATGCATTGTTTACCCTCGAAGATGAAATTTAGTCAATGAAAAGATTCAGTATTATAATTGATTATTGTATCGAATACGATTTGCAAAATAAACTTGAAAAATTTGCCACCTGCCAATTGTTGCACAGTACTGCCACTGTGTTAATTGAATCAACTGATAGTCTGCACAAAGTTATATGGAGTAGTTTTAACAGCTTTTTTATGTGACAATCCATGACCAATATTATAAATTATAATCTACCAAGCCCTGTATTAGAGACTGCTTAAATATGAATATCGATTCCGTTCCTTTGTATCACATCAGTCTAAAAAAAGAAAGAAAAAAGAATAAAAATTGACGTAGTCATTTCGTACTGTTTACATTTTATTTCTTGTTTTATTAACATTTAACCCATTTCAATCCTTGAAATCTTCGATCACAGTTAGGGAATCGATTCGAGTAAATTTTATTATTATTGTAGATTATAGACACGTCGACAACTCAAGTCATTAGCGTCTTCAACACAACAATTAATAATTAGAATCTGCCAGCCGGCGCCAAGTTTGCTCGGGCCGGCGCTGCAAAGGATAAGACATAAGGAACTTTTTATATTTTAAAATTATAAATAATAATACACTGGAAAACAATCAGAACCAAAATTGGAACTGAAACCGTTTTTTAAAGATTTTTGTGGGACCGTTTTAATCGAATTGAAATTTCAGATCCTGCGATTGTTAGATTAATTTCACAATCAAAAAATGGCACAAGTGAATTGATATGTATAGTTCTAGTTGCATAGACTAGGAAGAACACCCTATAGCAGTGGTACTGTGGTTCCCAAAGTTAACTGGACCGCGACCCACCTAACAATAACTTCCAAATTCGGGACTCACCTCTTGGCTGTCATGAAGAAAAAAGGGGCATAACTATATGAATGAAGGACTGTTCAAATAAGAAATAAAATATTCAGTTACAATCGAAAATTTTAGTACTTAATTAAATACAAGGAGTGCTATTTCAGTGAGAAGGATGTATTTGTTTCCTTGCCGTCCGTCAGTAACCGGTCGGTCGATATATCGTCCTATTTTTCAGGGCCCACCCAACATTCGCTCGCGATCCACCAGTGGATCGCGACCTATAGTTTGGAAAATGCTGCCCTATAGTCAAGTGACAAGAGTCTAGGGATCATACTATGGGGAACCCGAAGATGCACGATTGCTCGCACGATGGTATCTTAGTGTGAGGCTACACTAAAACCGTATCAGACCAAATCAGACACTTCAGACAAAGAATAATTCACTGGATCTTCACCCCGCGTACGTTTTTTGGGGAACTCATCTCTGTAGCACCCCGCAAAAAACGCCACATCAAACCAAAAAAACCCGCATACGGTTTTTGGGGCCCCCTCTGCACGACCCCAACGCCATCGTACCAACAGTCCCCGCGAGGGTTCGTCTAAAAAAGCAAAACCAAAAGTACATACCCCACTAAGTTTGATTGTATGATAAAAATAAATAAATAGAGACAATATAATTAATTTTATACGTAACACGAGTAAACTTCGGCAATCTGTAATTAAAGATATTAACACAATTATTTCATTGTACTGAAATCTAACAAACTATCTGACTGATTGTACAGTTTATGTAACTTGTTAATAATAAATTATAATAATTCCGATTTAAACGATATTTGAATTTATCACACACAAGACCTCGACCATACTAGTAAGTTATATATCTGTTATTTTCAGTTTTATTATAATAATTGTAATTTCCATATTTGGTTTATTATTTGTGTCAAATATTAATATCAGATCGATTTCTCATTATAATTTGTCTAGTTTCAAATCCATTAGTACAATAAATCTCGATGTCTTGTGAGATTTTATTATTTTTGCAGGTTTCCATGTTTTAGTAATTTTATCAAAATAAGATACTCTGTCATTTATTTTCAATTTACGTTGTCTTAGACGTGCATTTTTGTCATGAAAAATATTAGTTTTTTGTTTGTAAGATTGTAATAATTTATCAAAATTTCTAACTATTTTTGGTAATCAAGTACTGATACACTATTAATAATTTTTCTACGTGAGATTATCAAGTCGCTAGCACGCGCGTACATGTAATTTGGATTCGATTATCTTTTGTCAATAGAAATGCCAAAAACCAAAGGAGCCGATAAAAAAGCTGGTAAAGTTCAGAAGAACATCTCAAAAAGCGACAAGAAAAAGAGGCGCAAAAGGAAAGAAAGCTACGGAATCTACATTCACAAAGTTTTGAAACAAGTTCATCCCGATATCAGTATTTCCAACAAAGCCATGAACATTATGAACGGTTTCGCCAACGATATTTTCGAACGTATTGCCACCGAAGCTTCGCGATTGGCAAAGTCCAACAAACGTTCAACAATCACTAGTTGGGACATCCTATTTAGCGTTCGTTTAGTATTGCCAGGTGAACTTGCCAAGCACGCCGTCAGCGAGGGCACAAAAGCCCTTACCAAATATACCAATTCAAAATAAATAATGAAATAACCTATTTTACCTATTATAATATTGTATAATGCATCGTCGCCTTTTATGTTTATCATCAAAAAAACCGGTTCTTTTAAGAACCAATTATTTTCAAAAATAAATTCATCGATGTTATGGCAAAATTTTCATGAAAATATAAATATATGATAATTTTTGAAGTAAAGAAATATTTTTAATAATTTATAAAATTGCGATTTTGAGATGTGAAAGTAAGGATGCCGGGGCCTTGCATAACTATTTGATAATCTCTAAAAATGGCGTTATGTCACTATACAGGACCGGCATCGTTACAACTTACAATATAATATACAATACTTAATATAATATTTCCGATCTTAAAATAATCAATTATTATTTCTTATTGCTCACCTACGTTATATAAGGATTCAAGGAAGTCCTGTGCAAAATTTCATGTTTCTAAATTCAAAAATGACAAACTTCCTTTCAAACTTTCATCCTATTTAACCCCCTTAGGGGATGAATTTTCAAATCTTTTTTCTTACTGTTCACGTACAAACTGAAATTTTGAGGATCACTAGATAATATATAAACGGACAAATCAATGTCTGTCCTAAAAAAATGAATTTATTATTCAAAATAATGTAGGTAAGTACTTCTTTTATACCTAACTTCAATCGCATGTAACTTTTGATTGTTAAATCTATAATTTAGGTACAATTCATTCATTTGATTGTTAAATACGAGGTTATTTTTTTGCTGGAATTGTATTCCTTAGGCTCTATGAAGCACTCTAGCAATTTACTTGCTCGTGTACACGGACCTTAACGCCGCCACTGTCTATCGGAAATAATTACTGAACATAAAAATACTAAGTAATAATAATCATACTTATTTAAGTTCTTCTTAGGATCTAAGATCGATCGTTTTTTGAAAATTAATGCAAATTATTTTGTAAATTGTATGGTTTTACACAAATTCGAAGATCTATAGAACAGCAAAGACAACTTTAAAAGGTAGGTAGTATTTACTATTTAGATAGTTTAACAATGTATCAATTTTAAATTATTGTTTTACAAAATAAAATTTTGGTTCAGGTAACAAATTTTTCGTCTAATTTAACGAATTCTTGTAACAGGCAGGACTTTTGAACGTTTAGTAAGAAATTATTACCATCTTAATAAAATCAATTACCTGAAATAAGGTAATTAAGAGATTAACTAAATTGATAAATAATTAAAAAAGATAGGTTAGGTTGAATTATGTAAATATAAAATTTGAATGAAGCATCGTTTTATTGGTCCTGAAGTGAGATCGACTGGATGTGCACCGGTTGATAATAATTGTGATTGGAGCCAAAGGCAAAGGTAGCAAACGCGACAAACATCTCGCCAGGGAGTGGTGCCACCAGCACCAATGCACAGCAAGTTCACCGACCATTGGTCTACAAATTCTCGACCAATCATTGGAAAAGCGAACACAAAAATATCCAATGTAAGTTCTCATATTATTAAACAACCATTCCATGTGTTTTCGTCAATATAGCGGGCCAAATACAATTTGTAAAACTTAATTTTGTCCAGAAAATTCTTAAAATGAAATTTTTCATTTTCTTGGTGCTTTATAATCGGTAATGGCGAACCGCGATGTGTAATTTCTTTGTTTAAAAAGATAACAGATTTGTTTTATTAATTTTAACGGAGGAAATCCATTATTATCACAATGTTCGTCGGTAACAATGTAAAAATTAATATATTATTTATAATTTTTAGATTGCTGATCCAAATAAAAGTGTTTATTGGTGAAAACATAACCAAAAATAAGCTGTCAAAATTGAAATGGAGCAGTTAACAACAAGTGATGGCCAGGTTGTAATGCAGGCGGTAAGCGCACCTCAAGTTCAGGTCATGCAAATGAACCAAACTGGACAGGTGATCCAAGGTGCGAACGGTCAGCAAATTATGGTCCATACAGTTCCTCAAACGGGTCAAACGATACAAGTCGCTACGCCCGGTGGCCAAGGATTACAACAGATTCAAGTAGTACCTGTCTCGAGTTTACAAGGTGCTGGAACACAGGGACAAATCGTTATACAGCAGCCACAACAAGCACAGATAATACAAACTGCTGACGGACAGACTTTCATTTATCAACCCGTACAGCTAGACAATCCTATTCAACAAGCACAACCGACCGGTGAGTGAAAGAACGGAAAATCGTTGGTAAAAAATTAAAATTTAAAAAAGTAAAACCTGATTACAAAAAAGTAGAAAACAAACTTTCAATATGAAAAGTTGTCGGGTATCATAACCCTCCTTTTTTTGTCGTAGTCTGGTAAAAAGGATGTTATGATATTCGTGTTTGAAATGACTCACGCTACTAGAAGTTTCACTTGTAGTGTGTAGTGTAAATTACACGGTACATTTTATTTCTTTTAAACGTGCATGTATTAAATAATAATTATTGCTTCTATTTTTGCAGTGATAAACATAAACGGTAACCTTGTACAGCTGGGCACTGGACAAACGACAACCGCTACGGCAGTAGCTCAACCAACAGTTACAGCGGGAACAGCAACAGCGGTCGCTACACCTGTAGTACCTCAGGCCACCACTATCCAAGCCAGCACAGCCGCATCACCAACGGCCGATCAGCTTGGAGTCAGCAACGGCAACATTGTTATGGTAGGAAAATCAAATGTTTAACCGACTTCAAAAAAGGAGGAGGTTTTCAATTCGACATGCATTTTTATTTATAATATTTATTACCAATTTTCAATGAACAGCCGCGTGAGGGAAAATATGCATCGAAATAATACAACGAAATGTTCTCTCCTTCGCTGCTATTCTCCCCATCACTGCGGCACTTATACTGTACTGGATAAATAATATATAAATTAATTGTCCGGGTATATTAAGTTATACATATATCAGTAACAACGGCTGTCTAGACAAGTTCATCCGTAGACTAGTGGTACGACTTTAGCCTTCTATGCATGGGGACTTGGGTTCGGAAACTCATCGTATTGTACAATTTTTGACGTTTTTTTTTTCTAAATTCTACATGATATTTATTTATAAAATTTTTTATTTTTGTTATATTCTTTCTTTGACAATAATTATAATTTTTTGAAATTTCATGACACCAAAAATTTATTTTTTTGTTTTTTTTAAAAAAACAAAAATTTGGGTAAATTAGGGCAAATTAGAGTAAATTGGGGTAACTTAAGGCAAAGGGGGCTAAATAAGAGTAATTAGGATATTTAAGGAAAACTAGGCTAAATTTGGGTAAACGAGGGAAAATTAGGGTAAATTGTGTTAAATTGTAAATTCTTATCTCTCGAACTACTGAACCGATTCTAAAAATTCTTTCACTTATTATCTTCGCAGGGGGAGAATGTCTCGCGACGTTGTAATAAATCATAAATTATTATCTCTGAAACTATTGAACCGATCTAAAAAATTCTTTTACTAATCGAAAGCTACACTATCTCTAAGTGATATAGGCTAGATTTTATTTTGATAAATTTGTCAAGTTCAATAAATAAAAGATTCAAGCTATAAAAATGTTTCACATCTGCCAGGCGTCCCGCGACGGCTTACATTATTTTTTATTTTCAGATGGTTCCGAGTACCAGCGCTGGTGTGTCACAGTTTCAACGAGTTTCACAGTTTCAGCGAGTTCCTATACCGGGAACGGAATTTCTAGAAGAGGAACCGTTGTATGTAAATGCTAAACAGTATAGGAGGATTCTAAAAAGAAGGCAAGCTAGAGCGAAATTAGAAGCAGAGGGAAAAATACCTAAAGAAAGACCAGTATGTACTGAATTATTAACAGGCTTATCTTGCTTGAAACTAGTGAACAAAATAAGAAAAAAACATTTTTTTTACAGAAATATCTACACGAATCCAGACACAGACATGCTATGAACAGAATACGCGGAGAAGGCGGTAGATTCCATTCAGGATCGGTTAAAAAAAGAAAGTAAGCAAACTTAATGAAATACGGTCGAACTTCGATAACTCGAATATTTTTTTTTTTTTGAGAAGCATACATTTTATACAGGGTGGTGAACGTAACTGCTGCACATAGGGATTTAACCCGTAAAATCAAACTTTCGCGATTTCCTGCTTCCCTAATTATTTTAGGAAAAATATCTTGAAATAATAGTTTTAGAACATAAAATTCTCCATCTAAATTATTAAACAAAATTAATTTTGCATGCATTGTAACGGCAGAAATTTGATATGAATATGTCAAAATTAGCTCAAAAACAGATAGCGATAGCCTTGGAACTTGAACAAAATGATGGCGTTTTAGCTGTCAGAATAATTTCTACATGCCACTTCCTGCGTGTTCAAGTTCCATGGCTATCGCTATCTGTTTTTGAGGTAATTTTGACATTTTCATATCAAATTTTTGCCGTTACAAAGCACGCAAAATTTATTTTTTTTAATGATTTAGATGCAGAATTTTAGTTCTTATAAAAGTCTTATTTGAAGATATTTTTCCTAAAATAATTAGGGAAGCAGGAAATCGCGAAAGTTTGATTTTACGGGTTAAATCCCTATGTGCAGCAGTTACGTTCACCACCCTGCATAATAAAATCTTATCTGTTTCAAAGATGTTCAGATAACTTTTTTGTTGGTGCATTTGTATTTTTATTACGTTTTGTTTGTAGACAACAGCAACATCAACAGAGACAAGCAGCAATGATTCCTACAACTTCAACAGTAACACGATTAAACAATGAAATGCCAGCAACAGTCATAATAGATGTAAGTAAAAATTAAGGACTATATAGAGAATCACGTCAGTCATAATAATCCCTATATTATTAAACGAGCAAATCTTGTATATATGTATCTATATAAATATTTTCTCGAAAACGGCTCTAACGATTTTGATCAAATTTACCGAAAAGGAGTTTCGGGGGGCAAAAAATCGATCTAGCTAGGTCTCATCCCTGGAAAAATTCGTTTTCTTATTGATTTTATCATTTTAAAAAACAGTTTTTTTAACGTTATAAAACAGTGTCGTATGGTGAGTAGGCTTTGGAAAAAACAAACTATTTTCATTATTTATGTCAAATTACTCTGACAGTCAATCTTAAACTTATTAAAATAATCAGTAAATTATTATCTACTTATAGGTGTGTATTTTTTTTCTTAAAAACGACTAACGATTTTGATGAAATGGGAACTTTAAGTACTATTTTTTTTGAACTCATCCGAGAAAAGCTCGGTCATCCAGATATTATTTTATTAAATGTATGCATAACGACTGCATCAGTATAATTATATAGTCCGGGAGTTTGCGTTGCAAATGAAAAAGTCATAGTAAGCCGGCTGATTTTGATATCGATAGTTGATCTCGTACAACTAATTAATAAACCGACCGTCAGCTGCTCAAGTAGCGGTGGGTTTGGGTGTGAGAGGCTGGAAAGTGGAAAAAATAAAAATTTTAAGTAATAGTACGCCGGCTGAAACTTATTTTTATAAATAGTTGACATCATTGAGTTGAAAAATAATCGTCAACTGCATCGTGGAAGGGGGATTGTGCGTCAGCTAGTCGCATGAACTTGTAAAAAAATACATAAAATATTGCGCATTTCACTTTTTTGCACTGACAGCAGCTGAGACAATTACGTTACCTAGGATTATGATAGCGATGTAATTATAACCCCAGATAACGAAATTGTCTTAGCTGCTGTCGGTGCAAAAAAGTGAAATGCGCGATATTTTACGTGTTTTTTTACAAGTTCATGCGACCAGCAGACGCACAATCCCCCTTCCACGATGCAGCTGACGATTATTTTTCAACTCACAATTATGTCAACTATTTATAAAAACAAGTTTCAGCCGGCGTACTATTTTTGTCAGTTCATGCGCGTTGTCATTTACCTCAGGGTAAACATTGGAATATAGTTTGCATTCCAATGTTTTGTGGGAATTAGCGCTCCCAGGGACTCGAGCTCTTTACCAGTCGGTTTGTGTATGCCGGCTGGCGGTTTCTAATACACAAACGGATTATTTTTTGTGTTAAAGACGCTAATGACCTGAATTGAAGTATGAAATAAAGTATGTACCTCGGACGTTTGTAATTTTGTATTATGCATAAAAGTAAAACTCACCTATATTTAACAGAAACTTAACCTTGAGAAGTGTAAAAAATAAAAATAAATAAATAAATAAAAATGTCAAATCAAAATTCAAAGAAAATATTTAATATTTATTATACAGGGTGCTGATTTGCTTTGCGGGTAATAGAAATTTTACATGTAAAATCATGTTTATGAATTTTCCTGCTTCCCTATATAGTTTGGTAAAAAAACAAATACAAAATGTGTTCATAATTAAAAACTCTACCTGACACGTATGTCTGCCTGCAGCTTTTAATTACAAAATAATTTATTAAGGAACTGTTATTAAGTTTAAATTAAAAATATTTATCAAAATAGCCATGATTTACTAACCACAATCATAAATTGAAACGTCAAAAACACAATGAAAACAATTTGAATTTGTTGAAGTCATGGCTATTCGGATAAAATATTTTTAATTTGAACATCACAGTTCTTTAATAATTATTTTGTAATTAAAAGCTGCATATTGGTAATTATTTGCAAACATACGTGTCAGGTAGAGTTTTTAATAATGAACAAATTTTGTATTTGTTTTTTTTTTTCTACCAAAATAAATAGGGAAGCAGGAAAATTCATAAACATGATTTTACATGTAAAATCCCTATTACCCACGAAGCAAATCAGCACCCGGTATAGTAAATAAGAAAGTTATTATCATTGGTCATTACACAAAATAATAATCCGATACATAAAGTCAGTAATTAAAGTTCACTTTTGGCAGATTTTTGTTAAGAAAAAACTGTTTGATATCGGTTGTATATAATCGGTGATGCCGATATATTGGCCTGCCGATTATATCGGTCGATAAATCAGAATCGTTACATCCTTATTTTTAATCAAACTATGAAGACTTTCTAATTATTTTTTATGTTGATTTCAGGGAGGTACAAGTTTGCCAGATATAAAACCAGACCCGTTATTTGTTGTTGATCATTGATTTGAAATAAACAGATGTTATTTTTACATGGAGCTATGCATTTTTGTTTTATGGTACAGAGATATAAAACCTTTACTGTGTTCGATATTTCTAATTTTGTTTTATCGGATTGCTAGAAAAAATACAATTGCAATCAGTAGAAATGGCTGATGACTAACACAGCTCCGGGGCTCTGCGAAACATGCTTTGGAGACCACTGAACTACGGTACGATTCGAAAATTCGAGACACTGACTCATGCAATTAAGGTTATTGGAGCGGAAAAGCAACGTCCCATGCATAAAAATTGTGCCACTTTACAAATTAAGTGCATGAGCCAATAGCTTTGTTCCAACCACTCTGAATACCGTAATATTACCGTCACGCTCATGCGCAGGAGATAGAACGCGTTCCAACCGAACTTGTGATCGTTTGTGAATGATTCTTAAAGCGTTCCAACCGAAGAACGCGTTCCAACCGAATTGGTGATAGTTTGTGAACGGTTTCCGAACGATCATTTCGGTACATAGTCTAGACATGAAACCAAAATGAAACTGTTAAACTGACATGCGCATTAAAGACTTTGTTACGTTTGCCTCTGTTCAATACCAACTTGAGACAGTTGTTTATTCATTTGTAATTTGTTTTATTTTTGTTTTGTCTCGTCTCTGTTCAAATATCTCTTTATTCTTCATTTGAGATTTGTTTTGTTTTTGTTTGTTTTTGCAAAATTATTAATTTAAATATTTATATTTAAATTCTTAGTAAATAAAATTTAATTATGTTTATATTCGTGTAATTATAAAGATTTAAAATAAGTAAATGTTAGACGAACAATACAATTTTTAACAAACGCTCAAAAACATCACGACTACAAATTTACAATTTGCATATTTTTTATTTCCAAAAAAAATGTAGCTAACATATTTTACCAAAAAATGTTTTTAAAAGTTCATTTAGTATGTTTATTTATTTATATTATTCTTACGACTAGCCATAAAATAAGTTATTCATTAATCATTTTCAAAATGTTTTTAACAACAAAAAAAGCCTGAAATCAGGAAGTTACATTTGACAAATGACAATTGATATATTTTGATCATATGCCATGATTTGATGTACAAAACGGTCACAAAAGCGTTCCAACCAATGTCTACGTTTGTACCGTCACAGAACCGTGCAAGGTTGACGCATGCGCACAAAACCGATAAAAACAGTTTCGTTTACCGTTTCAAAACGATCCATTTATAGCAGGTTGGAACATAGCTATTATCTTAAATTTTCGAATCTTACTGTGTTTATGATTGTCAAAAATGTAGCAATATGATCGTCCCACATCAAAATTTGATAATTTTAAACAGTATACATTATTCCTAATACATAAACAAATAATAAATCTATTAATTTATCATAAACTATTAATGTAAATCAATTTTTTCGCTCTTATGAATGAGCCATTTTCCTGAGAGTATTTCCTTCAATTATCCACGAGAGGCAGCACTTGTGGTAGATACAAACATTATGTATTCCCCATTAGTGTCGTGTCATTTTAGTGGTATAACTTAATTATTTAATTATTTTATTCATTAATGTTGTGTCATTTTAGTGGTATAACTTAATTATTTAATTATTTTATTCATTAATGTTGTGTCATTTTAGTGGTATAACTTAATTATTAAATTATTATTAAAATAATTAAGTTATACCACTAAAATGACACAACACTAATGGAGAATAAATAATGTTTGTCCCTACCACAAGTGCTGCATCTCGTGGATAATTAACTACTCTCAGGAAAATAGCTCACTGTCAACAAGAACAAAAAAAAATGTACATTTTAAACAGCTGCCCTTAAACCGCCACATGGCACGGAGAATGGTCACGCGCTTGCGCATTTTAAACACTTCTGCGTGGTTACCTGCCGGTCTGTCAACGATCTGCTTTCAATGTAACTGATCAGAGGGCGGGATATAGCAGATACAGGTTGGGTTTCAGAACGCATTGTCAGAAAATCTGAATTGACGACCTTAGATTACGAAAGTGGAGCAAACTATGGCCAGCCGATCACAGTTGACTAATGCTGGCTGGGTTGCAGAAAGCATTGTCGGAAAATCTAGTTACATAAGAAAAGCATTGTAGAATTTTAATTCGATCCTGTTTGAAACAAATAATTGTTCAAACGAAACAAATTTTTTTTAATTGTGTGTAGTTTTTTTTGTACAATACTTCGAAACAACATTTTTCTACGCATTTTGATCAAAATTTAGCTAGAAGAGCGATCTTTTGATATGTAGATAAGTAATTTGTTTCCGACAATGCTTTCTGCAACCCAGCCAGCATTAGTCAATTGTGATCGGCTAGCCATAGTTTGCTTCACTTTCATAATCGCATTGTCCTATGTTTAAAATTACATAAAAAAATAGACATCTGAAAAATTTAAAAAAAAATTGTTTATAATTGTAAATGTAGATTCTAACCGTAAAAAATGTGGGACGAACCCCCGGGGCCCATTGCGCTGATTGAGCATTTTTTTAAATTCATCTTCGATGGTAGAGATGAAGAAAAATGGGAAAAACTTAAATGATTTTTAAAAAAATGTCTTGTGGTTGATTGGAATAGGTAATGATAAAAAAGATAAACAATACTGCTGTACATGAAGCAACAATGAGATCGCAAGCAACTGATTATATTTTAAGTTAGAAGTTTGTATAATATATTTCAAATTTATTTATAAATAAATCATTTATAGCACATTGGACATAAATTTCATTTCTTCCTTTAGGGGTCGTCCATAAACCACATAACGCTCTTGAGGGGGAAGGACGGGTGATCTACAAAGTTTGACGTTGCAAGGGGATAGGTGGGTCACTATTTCCTCTCTTATAACGTTTGACCCCCTTAGGGATTGAATATATTTCTAAAAATGATTGATTCATGTATTGTCATCGAGAATGCATATGTGCACCAAATTTTAAATCGATCGGATACGTGGAAGTCGTTCAAAATTGACTTGCAAAATTTGACCTAAACTAACATACAAACATTGCAAGTTAAATAAAAGCTTGTAAAAAAAGAATTATAGCATGAACTTATTTTTATTATAGCATTTTTTACATTGTATACAAATATAGTATTTAGTTCTTTGAAAACTTGAAGTAATTAATAGTTTATACATAATAAATGAAAATTATTTCAATATAAGATTAAAACATAAAAAACATCTTGCAAAAAGCATCAATTAATAATTAAAATCAAGGAATTCGAAACGGCACAACTAAATCTTCTTTGTGCTCAACTTTTAATTCGCTTACTGCAACAGCTGCTTTTGAAACTGCTTGAATAATCTAAAAAAATAATTGTATTTTGTAATTGCCGTCATCTCATTGATATTTCAAATCGACCGCGTTACAGCTGACAAGTACCTATTTACTACTGTAATGGCCATTTTCAACTATGCATTGTTTTTTTTAAACATGTAAAATCAAACAAAAACATGACAAAACTTACATATTCTTCTTTTTTTTTTGTCGCTGCAAATTAATTACTATCTATCTTTAAAATATAATATAAAGAGCAAAAAAATGACTTGTTTTTCATCTGTCACGGGTAAAAGAATGAAATCCCGTTTTTTTTGCCCAATTGAAAACATTTGTCTCTTACAGGCTAAAAAAAAATCTGGCGACACTAGTCGGACCACGCACAGTGAAGGGTTCCGTAGTCGGCCGAAAATATCCCATATCTCAAAAACTACACAACATATCTGATTCAAACCAATTTTCGTTGAAAGTATTTAATAAGTTCTACTTCCTTAAATTTTTTCAGAATTTTCCGCGTCATAGTTGAGAAGTTAGAGGGGGGACACACTTTTTACGACTTTAGAAGCGCGTATCTCACTAACTAATAACTTAAATAAGTCATTTTGAAACTTCTTCATCCTTTTCGAAGATCTATCTAACGATATCCCACTACGCTGAAAATATTTTGTCATCCCTCATTTACATGTACGGAGTGCCACCCCTAATTCTTTTTTTAGTAATTTCACTTCATCATTGTATAGCGGTTCATAGAAGACAGCTACCTTCCAAATTACATCTATATAGTGTCAATAGTCTCCGAGTAAAATGGCTGTGACATACGGACGGACGGACAGGACGAAATTATAAGGGTTCCGTTTTTGTCATTTAGCTACGGTACCCTAAAAAGTAGATAATAGAGTAATTAAATTGGCGCCAACCTGAAAATGTTATTATTTTCCTAATTTTATTATTTTCCTCTTTTTAGTGGCTTTTTTTTGTTAAAAAGTTATTTTATAAAACATTTAATAAAATATATTTCGTTATCCTTATCTTATTTTGATAAACAAAATGTATGTTTTGAACTTTGGACTTTTGTACTGTAATGTTGGAAGTTTAAATTTCTCAAATATATCCAAAACCCCCAAAAATGCCTAAATCTAGCAAAAAAAAACCCGAATATGCCCACACTCCCTAAAATGCGCAAAAAAAAACAAAAATGTCTATGTCACGCTGGGAAACATGCTCAATACGCTAGTAAAAGTTTTATTTCAATTGGATATGTGGCATTTGTGTCAAAATGTAACAAACAAACTTTCTTCTTATACATAATATATTGCAAGGAAGAAGAGAAAAAAGTAAATCGACAATATTTGTCATTTATTGAAAACTTGTTCAAAGATCTACTCACAAGATCCCAGTCGTTCTGTGATATCGACTCGGATGAAAGAATTTTCTCCGGATTAGGAATATCAGTTAATAAACACGGTGTCCGTAAACTGAGATCCCCGTAACCGCCGCAAGACTGCTGAACGCGCTGCATGTATTGTTGCATTCGTTCGGCGTATTCGTGCTGCTGCAAATTATGGGAAGCCAATGCTGCAACGTCGATTACATTCCTGAAATTAAACATTACGTTGGTATATTCGATAACAGAATTACAAGAATAAGGTATGACAAAATAAATTTAATAACCTATAACTATTTTTGTAATATGTATTATTTATGCTAATTGTTTGTCATTATATGTACAATAAATTACAACTCAATCCGCCGCGATAGTGGAAAGTTTAGGGTTAGAATCCCTACGGTGACAGGTTTGAATTAATGAATTTTTCCTGATTACAGCATTGTGTTACGTCATTGTTCTTACAATAGGTGTTCATATACTGTTTGCAGTCATTATGCATTCATTTAATTATATGTACAGTTGCTGAGGAAGATGGAGTAAAGCAACGAAAGGTTCAACAAGATTACTGTTAATTCTTTTTTTGAATTTCTTGTCCAATTCCATGCGATTTTTCGAGATTAAACATTATACTATTTATATTTATTGTAAATTATAGACGCGTCGACAACTTAGGTCACTATTAATTATATTATACTGCAGTCGAACTTCGATAACTCGAACCATAAGTTACCACAAAAAAATTCGACTTATAAAATAATATTAATTTTCAATTTTGTCGCTATTGCCAATCAATTTTGTTCGAGTTATCAAAGTTCGACTGTAATCTGTATTTAGGCACTTCTTTTTGAACACAAAACAAAAGATTTTGAATGAAAGTTCATTTGCGAATTCGGGACGTTTATTGAAGTTAAACTTCTTTAGCGAGGATAGTGAATTGGAATGACCTCGAGTCAAAAATTACCAACTCAAAAATTAATGAAACACTGTAATGTAACGCTGACTTGGATAAAATGGCTCTAACGATTTAGATGAAAAGGGGTTTCGGGGGCAGTAAAGTTGTAGAGAATTCGATTCTAAACAAAAAACCTCTCTACAAATTTTCAGTAAGATGTACCGTTACAGAGATACAGTGCAAAACCTGTTAGCACCCCTTTTTCAAGATGGCGGCTAAATGGGGTGGCCGACGACCCTGAAAACTCAATTTTATTCGGGGGCAGTAAAGTTGTAGAGAATTCGATTCTAAACAAAAAACCTCTGCAAATTTTCTGTAAGATGTACCATTGCAGAGATACAATGCAAAACCTGTTAGCACCCGTTTCAAGATGGCGGCCAAATGGGTGGCCGACGACCCCGAAAACTCAATTTTAAACTTACACTGGCCCCCCTTATGTAACGAAAAAAAAAACCTTGTCCTACCCAAAATGCAAAGTTAGCCTAAAAAAATGCAACATTTCAATGGACTACATACACCAGCGAAGAGAGGCTGTTGTGCAAACATCTGTATAGTGCAGGGGTCGGCAACCTTTTGAGACGGAAGAGCCAAAAGTTACAATTTACAAAATTTCCCAGTTTTTAAAGAGCCACTAACATTTTTATTTCAATATTATGGTATTTGATTAAGATTATAACTAAACAAACAGAACAGTGTTGCCACATTTAAAAAATGTCAACTGTCCGTATACTCTCTACTCCACCTATTCTCACTGTTCTCTGTTGAGTGTTTTTATCCTGTTTAAAGTTTTTTTGCAGTATAATATTTTTTATGAGTTTTGAAAATAAAATAATATAATTATTAATATTTGCGCATGGAACTGGAGAGCCGCATCTTGATATCATAAGAACCGCATGCGGCTCGCGAGCCGCAGGTTGGCGACCCTTGGTATAGTCACCGTATAGTGTATGGTGTTGTTTGACGTGCTGCGCAATTATTTGCAGAAATTCAAACTTGTTCGAAATTAAATGCACAGCGCGTGGTGTTGCGCAACTATATGTATCGTGTATGGATTTAGCGCGACGTATCGTGCAATAACTAGTTTTTTTTGAGAGTGTTACCAGAAGGTAGCATTTTAAAATAACGGATTTTATAAATAACAAAGGATTTTTATGTAAATTTATTGATTTATACCGTCAGTTTCCGGAACTATAGAAGGTAAAGAGCGATTCATACAAGAATAAGAATTTGGGATACGAAAAACAGATCTTTTCTTTAATCACTCTTTCATGACTCTCTGTTTCCTTTTTCTTTTTTTAAAACCAACATTCGAAGTAGCAGCAATTATTATAACTAAACACGCTGCGTCGTCAGCCAGCATGTTTCCTTAAGTACATGACAAAAGCAACTGAAATTTGCATAAAATTGCGTACACTGTATGGGTTACCTTTTTTGCACAACAAACGACTGTGCAACGTCAGTTTACGCAATTTGTACACAGCTGTGTATGGGGCCTATTACAGACAAACAAAACCTACGCCGGTAGATACTTACTATTTTTCTTTTGTTCAAATAAATTCTTTTGTTTATTATTAAGTCATTGACCAATGGTTAATATTTGTTTATAGATGTCAATATTATCATCATTAACATGTGACTAACTAAGATATCATGTGATCGCATTCAAAGAATAACGTAATTTTTCCCAAAAAAACATAAACGCAAAAAAAATACATACGTTGCAGTCTCTTGGACAATTCTATTCAGAGCCGATTGCTCATCAGTCTTCTTTGGTTGAGAATTGGGATACTGATTTAAAAAATCATCACTGGAAAGAAAAATATCAATACAATTTTTATTATACATAAATAACCACCCACTATAAAAATAAAATATCACAATGTCAATACCTATTGACTCTTTGTAAATTTGGATTATTGCTGACAGGATTCTCCAATAAATGTGTCCGTTCATTTGCTTCTCCAGGCTACATTTTAAAACGAAATAAAATTATCAATCATGAAAATGTGTTTTACAGATTAAAAAAACAAACCTGTGACGACCCTTCTTCACTGCAGCTATAACAACACCCCATTTTTAAAAAGAAATAACATGAACTTATAGTAATATTTTTGTTTTTATAAATCCAACTTAACTGATAACAATATTTATCATTTTATTTAAATAATCATCTGATTGACAGTACTTGCTTTGACAGTCGTCATTCTCACGCATCTCAAATTTGACATACATCTTTGTAGGTAACTTAGGATTCTGTCCAGATCGACCGACAGCAAATAATATTTGCGTCTTATATTAATAGATGGAAGCACATTTTAACTTTAAATATTTTTCCGTAAGCCGTGTAACGTGTTTTAAAAAATAGAAATTAGATAAAAAACAAGAAAAAACAAGACGTTAGAGACGATGAATACAGTTTTAAATTGGAGACAAAATTGAATTTTTATTAAAGTGATTAAAACGTGCATCAGGGTCATACTAATATAGTGTATAAAAAATATCTTCAAATAGTTGAAGGAAAATATTGAAGAATGGCCTGTGATTTGTTTCGTTTAGAAGATGCTGAAAGACTTTTACGCAACAAGAAT
This sequence comes from Mongoloraphidia duomilia, assembly GCA_039654895.1. Classification (NCBI taxonomy): domain Eukaryota; kingdom Metazoa; phylum Arthropoda; class Insecta; order Raphidioptera; family Raphidiidae; genus Mongoloraphidia; species Mongoloraphidia duomilia. The sequence goes on from CM077524.1 coordinate 4,536,178, forward strand.
GTAATTATATTTGGAGATTCAAATATGCGTGCTATTTATAAAGATTTATTACATTTACTTCAAAATGGAACCATAATACCATTAGGGGATCTTCGTCAGAGATGTGAACTTTCTTTTTTAAATGATCAATTATTGTCTGACAATGGCGCGAGAAGGCTTCATCCAGGTAGAAATTATGCCGAAATACGTCGTTATTGTGGCAAGAATATTGATATTGAATTTCACTTTATGACGCAAGCCTTTAATAAACATTTTAAGACAGTTCTGTGGGAAATTGAAAAAGGAAAACGACGTATGCCAGACGTTTTAATACTTAATTCTTGCTTATGGGATTTAACTAGATGGGGTCCAAATGGAGTCCATGATTACATGATAAATGTATATCGAAGCATGAAAATAATGAAAGATTGTTTAAGTTCCACTACAAAAGTCATTTGGACTACAACATTGCCTGTATCAGAAAAAGCACGGGGTGGATTTCTGGTTGACAAAACTAAATTTATGACGAAATTGTTGCGTTGGCATATAATGGAAGCCAATACTTTCGCATCAGAATGTGCCAGGGAACATCAATTTGACGTATTGGATTTGCATTATTATTTCCAAATGCAATTACATAAACGGTACAAAGATGGAATTCATTGGAATCCAGACGCCGTACGTTACATTACGAATCTTATACTGACACATTTATGCTTGTCTTGGGAACATAAGCTGCCAGGAAATGCTACTGTTACCAAAGAATTTTTAAAGCGAACTACAGGTAGGAACTTTCTTATTGTTTTAGTTTTCTCGACAAGACGAAAATAACTGGCGATCATTTAAAATTTTTACAGGTGTGAATCGATCTTATGAGGTTGAACTAACAGATTCTATGAAATATGAATTCGAAGCTTTTAAACAGTTTGCCAGCTTCCCCCAACTATTGGCATTTGAAGATTCTCCAATATCATGTACGAGCTACGACGCGCTTATTATGAAAGATGGGGCGCCTCCGAAGAAAAGAGAAATGTATACACAGACTGACTGGAAAGATGTGCTTAGAGTAGAAAATAAAGAAAAAGTACAGAGGAACAATAAACATCAGGTGTCAAAAACGATTCGTAAAAACAATAATGTGTGGTCGGCACTTCGAAATATTCTAATTGACAGGCAACCGAGGAAAAGAAAAATTCCAGCTTATGAAACAGAGGATATTCCAACGAAAAGATCTAAAGATTCATATAGGCAACCGTTTACTAATCATAATTCTGGGAGATCACGTTCAAGGAGTCGTTCTCATAGGAGAAACAGAAAATGATCGTTTTTTCAAAGTTTGAATGCGTTACCAAAACCTTTAAAGTTCAAATTAGGAATTTATATTAATTAAGTTTTCAGTATTTTAAATATGTTTTAAACAATTTTGAAGTTCCTTTTAGTTTTATTTGATTTCGACAAGTATTAACAATTACTTTGCAATTGTAGTTTTAAGTGTGCAATTACATTTTTGTTTAGCAGTCATTTGTTAAAATATAAAAGTTTATTTGAAGTTTTCATTTGTTTTAAAAGCTTTCTATTTACTTGACTTGTCCTTTTCTATGAAGAGTAAGTGCTGGACAGATCTATGGTACAGATTTTCAATAGAAATTATCAAAACACGCCAGCGCCCTTACATTGTGTGACAAAAAACGGAAACGAAATCTGACATGACGCTTTGCTGCTGTCGCAGGGCGTATGTCATTTAAAACTTAGAGTTTAAATAAATGTGTATTTACAACTAGAAAAGTACATTTTATATAGATTTTGTTGCTATGATGTTTTAATTTGTTCATTCAAAAATTAGATACATACAAATTTTCAAAAGGTATGTTGCAATTTATGTATACTTTTTTTAAATTTCTACAAATGTTTTTCCAGATTGGTGTTTAATGTAAATGTTGATTAGTATTATTTAAATCTAAATCATACAATTAAATGCCCTCGTGTATTTGAGGCAATTTGCATGAAACCTTGCAATCACTGTCATTTATACATTTGCACATTAATATTATGACGACAGACTACAGTGCGAAACTCAAAAACATGCATTTTAGTATTTTGATAAGCTCGTGTTTATCATTCACCACTTAGCCTTCACAAATTAACCGATTATCGCTAAGCCTTTTTTTATGCCGGTTTTCGCGGATGACTAATTAGATTTTATCTTAAAACAGTGGCGTACTTTTTAAGTAGTGAGTGAGGCACCATTTCACTTATATATTTTAATGCAATTTACAAAAGTCGATAATTGTTTTTTCATATAAAAAAAATGTTATTCAAATTCCATGTCGTAGCTACCAGGTACCTATAGCATAAAAAATACATAAATGAACTGAAAATTTTCTAATTGTTTGTTATTTGAAATATTATACAAATTTACCAACAGTTTAAATTCCATACTAATGTAACGAGTGAAATGTCTATTTGTGTAACAAAGTAGACGGCACTAGTGCCGCCTAGTGACGAGTTTGTGCCGCCTAGTGAAAGTTCGGTTGTGCCGGCGGCATAAGAGATAGAATTTTAATTTTTCGAATTTCGGCATAATATATTGCATCTGCAGTCTGCACACTACAGTATGAGGGGTAGACGCGTTTATAGAGTTGCATTACTTAATGCATTCATTCATATTTTATCCTTTTTGTATAGCCAGTGCGGCGTTTTTAGTGTTTTGCAGGTAAGATTCAAAAGACACCACACTATAGTTTTTAGTTTTTTATTCATTAAATATCTATAATAAAATGTACTATGCTTCAACATTGCGTATTTTTTAATTATCCTTGACGCTTTGCCACATTTTTTATTAGACCTACCTCTCGAACACTAGTGCCGCCCAGTAAAAATTGCTTAAAATATGCTCTGATAGGTATTCGATATACATCTTAGGGCAATGTGTCATTACGCTGTCTAAAGGATACGTGCAGTATGGAGCTGGGATTCTAGATGGTAGCGTAGATCATAGCAGGGCTTGCTTAAATTAATGCATTGTTATATAATATATATGCGAGCGTACTCAACGAAGCAGTGAGTGTAGCAGGTATAAGTGCTGTTACAAGAGCTGCTAGATACAAGAATGTATCTCACCATTCTTTCAGCGCGCTGACTACTACAATCAACGTGTGACAACTGTCAAATGACCGTTACAAGTTTCGCAATGGATGTGACTAGTTTAATAAGTGAAATTTTGCCAGTTTTTATTTAATTTGTTTGAGTTTTTTCTAAGACGTATTTAAAAGTGTTAGGTTCCATACGTAAATATTCAAAAAACCGGTTTGGGTAACATTTGAATTCTTGGTATAAATGATGAAATTCGCCATGTTTAGATAGTTTTCTATTAATAGGGTGGACATGATAGCTCCTACCCAAATTTGTAATTAAAATATACCACTTTGTAGCAGAAGAACACAAATATTCGTCTTCGCTATCTGACATTTCAAACGCGATTTAAGCTTGTATCAATGCTAGTATCAAAGCTTCGTTGTGCAAACCTATAAGCGCTTATAATTTCAGCCACCATCTTCCATACATGCTACCATCTAGAATCCCAGCTGCGTACTGCACGTACCTTTATCTGTTACTAGCCTTTACGCGCGGCTTGGCTCGCATTGATATCGCTATTGACAGGAACCATGGGCGTAGCTGGGGGGGGGCACCGTCCACCCTACAAAACTCATTGCCCACCCTAGAAATATCGACAGTATTGAAGAAATATACTATTTTCATTATTTTTATCTTAAGGGAAGTCATTCAGGGGAGGGTGACATGTCCATGCTATGCGTGTGTCCACGTTCTATTGGCCGCGTCTTTGCGCATGCTCAATTGCTCCTTGGTTTGTGTCCTAATTATTTTCTAGTTTTTGGTACAGCTGATGATTTAAAATAAAACCGTTTAACTTAAAAGTTTTTTTAATAAAAAGCCGATTTTTTAAAAAAAACTTTGACACCCTGTATCTCGAAAACAAAATAACGTAGGACATATGTTTATATGAACTTTCAGTAATAAAATAAGTCAAAGAATTATGTCCTTCAATATGGATATGAGATTTAGGACCACCCTGTATACTTAGAAAAACGCGTAGAAAATAAACTATATATTATATTGAATTTACTTGCAGTGCTAAAATAAATAATTGATGTAGCAAAATGGCTTGGAGATTCAAAGCATCCAAATATAAAAATGCCGCACCGATTGTGCCGAAACCAGAAGCGTGCGTACGGGACATTTGCATCGGCTCGTATCAAACGTACGGCAACAACATCGCCGCATCGGCAGCGTTCATGGCATTCAACTGGGACCACGCCGGCTCAAGCCTCGCCGTTCTTCCGATCGACGATTGCGGGCGCAAAAGCAAAACTATGCCTTTACTTCACGCACACTCAGATACCGTCACCGATATGGAATTTTCGCCATTCCATGACGGGCTACTCGCAACCGGATCACAGGATTGTTTAGTTAAAATATGGCACATTCCGGAGAAAGGTTTAGAAGAATCGGTGAGCAATGCAGAATGCACGTTTTCTCACAAACAGAGACGGGTTGAAACGGTCGGATTTCATCCGCTGGCTGACCATTTGTTGTATTCTACTTCATTCACTACGTTAACTCTATGGGATTTGATCTCTCAACAAGAATTGTTTTGTAAGTACTTTTTTGTTTAGCAATTGATTATTATTAACTATGCTATTAGAGTGGCAGAAATCAACTAATAAAAAAAAAATTCGACTGATCCTATACTTCCCACCTAGTAAATATTTGCAAAAAATAAACACTCTTTTTTTATTAAAAACAAAATAAAATATAGTTATTTCTTACCACAACAGTTTTATGATGGATGTACATTTCGAAAGCTAAGCTTTCATCTTCAACGAACACTACATTGATGTAGTGTTCGCTGAAGATGAAAGCTTAGCTTTCGAAATGTACATCCATCAATAAAACTGTTGTGGTAAGAAGTAACTATATTTTATTTTGTTTTTATTCCAACCACAGTGCTCATATATATTTTTATTCTTTTTTTATTCTTTGAAAAAAAGCATGGCCCTCTTTTTTGCTTGGTGATCTACTGATGGCTAGCTTAATATAGCAAAAATCATGGTTACCTTGATTTACATATAATTTTTATTTTTTTTAGTAAAATATTTTTTTCTCGAAAACTATACATTTTAGAGAAAAAAAATATTTACATTTTTTTCATATTATAACATCTACAATTCATTTTATTTTTTTTTACCTATGCTAATACGTGACATTGAGAACGTTTTTTTTAATATCTCAGGATCCACTGAACCAATTTGACTCAAAATCTAATCAGATCTAAGTTAAAGGCTGATAAACACAATAGAACAATCGACATGGCCGTATGTTGTTCCGTTTTTACGATATCGAAGGCGAAAAATTGACCACACACACACATACAGATATCAGTCAGAAAATGATCTTAAACGATTGCTAGGGTCTCAAAACGTGAAGATCTGTTAAAATCTCGAAATATTTTTTTTGGACTAAATCCATTACTTCCCTACCATAGTAGAGGTGGGAAGTAGAAATTGAGTTATCAAGACTTCGACTTATCAAATAATATTAATTTTCACTCCTGACACTATTGCCAACCAATTTTGTTGGAGTTACCAAGAATTTGAATTATCGAAGTTTGACTGTATCTTTTAAACTATGCATTTAAAATTATGAAAAAAATATTTTTGTATTTCTCATAATGAGCCCTTTCATTTGATAATATGTCACATGATGCACTTGATTTTTTTTTCTAATTTACCCCCCTTCCCCCTCCCATAATTAACCCCCAAAATCAGAATTCGTTTATTTACGCTATTAGGTCACCTAAAATATGTATCAAATTTCAACTTTTTCGTTCAGTAGATTCGGAGAAAATAAGCTGTGACAGACAGATATGAGAGTGATCCTATAAAGGTTTTTTCATCGGATGTACGGAACCCTAAAAACGATATTTTTCTACTTTCAGCTAACTCAGACCATTCAGAAGTAATTCAGTCCGTCAGTTGGAAGAGAGATGGCACTCAGCTAGTTACTTCATGTAAAGACAAAAAATTGCGCGTGTTGGATCCTCGTAGCGAGACGGCATGCGTGAAAAGCTGCAACAGTCATCAGAGTATAAAAGATTCGCGTGTCGTTTGGCTCGGAGATCAAAATAGGGTGCTGAGCACTGGATTCGATGCGGCTAGACTGCGACAGGTCATCATAAGAGATCTGAGAAACTTCAATGAACCTGAGAAAACGATGGAACTGGACTGTTCAACGGGAATATTGATGCCGTTGTTTGACGCTGACACAAACATGCTATTTCTAGCGGGGAAAGGCGACAGCACTATCGCCTATTTGGAAGTTACAGACAAAGAACCGTACTTAATTGAAGGTGAATATACAGGGTGCTGAATCGTTTTGCGGGTAATAGGGATTTAACCGGTAAAATCAAACTTTTGCGATTTCCTGCTTCCCTAATTATTTTAGGAAAAATATCTTCGAATAAAAGTTTTAGATCATAAAATTCTGCATCTAAATCATTAAACAAAATTAATTTTACATGCTTTGTGAAGGCAGAAATTTGATATGAAAATGTCAAAATTACGTCAAAAACAGATAGCGATAGTCATGGAACTTAAACAAAATGATGACGTTTTAGCTGTCAGAATAATTTCTAATCATTTTGTTCAAGTTCCATGGCTGTCGCTATCTGTTTTTGAGGTAATTTTGACATTTTCATATCAAATTTCTGCCGTCACAAAGCATGCAAAATTAATTTTGTTTAATGATTTAGATGCAGAATTTTGAGGACAGTATGGCTCAGTTGGTAGCGTCGCGGCCTCTGAATCAGACTGTCGTGGGTTCGAATCCCACCTCTGCTCATGGATGTTTTGTGATGTTATTTAGTTTTTAAGTGATATATTATGATATTTGTTGTATTTAAGACGCTAATGACCTAAGTTGTCGACGCGTCTATAATCCACAATAAATAAAATAAATGTGTTTTTACAGGCATAAGACATTCCGGTGAGCAAACGAAAGGTGCTTGTCTTGTGCCGAAACGAGCGCTGACAGTCATGCAAGGCGAAGTCAACAGGCTGCTGCAGCTGACCAGCAGTTCGGTGATACCTATAATGTATCAGGTACCCCGCAAAACGTATCGCGACTTCCATGCCGATCTTTATCCGGACACTCCGGGATACATAACCGAACTCACGGCGACCGAATGGATGCAGGGAAAAAACACAGCCGTTCCGAAAATAAGTTTGGATCCCGCGAAACGAGCCGCTGGAGAACAACCGATCAAAGTGAGTCTTTTGTTCCGATTTATTTTATTTCACGCTTCTCTGCATTTGTTTAATTCTACTTATAATAATAATATAACAATTTCTGAAGACGCTTATGACCTCTGTTTGTCGAACGTCTATTATCTACAATATCTAATCATTACTGATTTGCTTACTCAATTTTTTTATGACCTACACATTTTCTTTTTAACGATACTAAAATTTGAATCATTTATGTGTCACATTTTTGTTTCAAAATTCTTTTGTTTCAAGAGCTTTGAGAAGGATTGTCATTTGTCCAAATTATAAATTAAACTGAACTGTTTAATAACTTATGAAATACTTCACTCTAAATAAATGAAGTTCCCACTGCACAAAAATCGACTGAACAACACTACTAAAATTCAGACCTGTTTTTACAACGTGGGCATTTGCAATAATTCTATTAGAAAAAGATGAATTCAAATAACTGTACATTTAAGAACATTTCATGGATTTGATCGATTATTATTAATTCAGTTTATTTCTATTTTCCAAAAAAAAAGCGATAATCAAATCACGCGATCACTCACTCTACTTGGGGTCTTTATAGCTTTAACGCCTCTACCGCCGGAATAGGAGCTCTTATTTTCATCACTTTTTGGACAACAGCGAATGCATGGAGATTAGTTTCCTTTCTCTCTATCCTCCATGACCAATGTAATAATAAAAATAAAAACAAATTACAGTTACCTACTCGAGTTATGGTACGACAAAGGATTGAGACACAGACATACAGGAAAAAGCGAATTTAATATACTACATCGAATGCTTCGATGTATAATAACAATACTGTATTGATGTTGCATATTTAGGAATGTTTTTGACATAAAACTACCTCTTTCCCGGGAATTACCATAGTTAAGCCATACAGGGTGGAGAACGTAACTGCTGCACAAAGGGATTTAATCCGTAAAATCAAACTTTCGCGATTTCCTGCTTCCCTAATTATTTTAAGAAAAATATCTTCAAGTAATAGTTTTAGAATATAAAATTCTGCATCTAAATCGTTAAACAAAATTAATTTTGCATGGTTTGTAACGGCAGAAATTTGATATGAAAATGTCAAAATTACCTCAAAAAGAGATAGCGATAGCCATGGAACTTGAACGAAATGATGACGTTTTAGCTGTCAGAATAATTTCTAATCATTTTGTTCAAGTTCCATGGCTATCGCTATCTGCTTTTGAGGTAATTTTGACATTTTCATATCAAATTTCTGCCGTTACAAAGCATGCAAAATTAATTTTGTTTAATGATTTAGATGCAGAATTTTATGTTCTAAAACTATTATTTGAAGATATTTTTCTTAAAATAATTAGGGAAGCAGGAAATCGCGAAAGTTTGATTTAACGGGTTAAATCTCTATGTGCAGCAGTTACGTTCACCACCCTGTATATGTTTGTGTTATGTCATGTTAATATTTTTTTTGCCATACCCACTACAAAATAGCTACTTTCGATGTATGTATAGCGGCCTTTAATGAGTTATTTAACAGGTAGGTGTGGAAAATATTTTATTTTCCGCACTAGCGCAGAAAATAACGGTTGCCATAGCAACTTCTGTTTATTCGCTCTATACGTCTGCGTGCGCTTGTCATTACTTAACGAACTTCGCGGCATACTGTGGAAGTAAAGATGGCGACGCAAATGAACTGTCAGAATTTTTTTGAAAATGACGTTGAAAAGTAGGTATTTTGTAGTGGGTATGGCAAAAAATACCATATATGTCGCGTACGTAATATTATTACGGCTCGTGTGACTGTCATCACTCGCCATAATATGCTTCATTACGTATCTAGACATACAATCTACTATTACTGTCTATTAACAGATGTGACGTATTTATATGAAACTATAGAAGTAGTTCGACGTTTTCAGCTCGGCAAAATCGTAATTACTGTAGGGTTTTTTGGAAGTTTTTTGCAGCCAATTTATTTATATTGAAAGAGTTTTATTTATACTAAAGGTTTCGCCTTTTTAGGCATCATCAGTAATATTCTGAAATGTTATACATATATACATTAAAATGAACAAGTTATAATACAGTATTTAAAAATAAAGATAAATGAATGAATTAGATTCAAAATACTTACATTTTATAGTGAAATTATGATGTATGAACATTATTTGAACGATGTTGATTAACATGGATTTTAGACAACTGTTTCTATTTTTAAAATGAAAGAAAGTTATGGAAGCTATTGGAAGTGTATTGTTATATTTGTATGCAAGTGTGTATACTTGTATTCAGGAGTACCAATTGTATAGATAATTTCTGTGCCCCTTGTCATTTTTTTTCAGTTTCTGCTCACTTTTGTGACTTTTTGTTGCACTTTTTTTCACTTCTGTATATTCTTTCCACATAATAATGCGATTATTAATTTTCCATTAACATTCTTAAATTACTAAAATTAGTGATATTGTCTTGTCCAGGTGCATAGAGGCCCTCTTACCGAACTAAAGAAACAAATGGAACTCTTATTAAAAACGAAACCTACAATAATTAGTCCTCTTAACCAGACTAAAAAAACGCCTACAATGTCATCACCGCAAACAGAAAATTATAATCCCATTAAAACGAAAATCGAATCCATCGAAGATACTAAAAACGACAATATTTTAATAAAAGAAGAACAGAACGGTACTCACAATATGATCAATCAAGCAATTCCTCCCAAACCGTTGCCAAGAGTATTGAGGGCTGGCTCCATATCGGAGAGCAGCGACGAACAGAATGTTCCGAGACCGATAGCTCGTCCTAGAACGACCGCAACGCCCGTCGTTACTTCTGTTAATCCTAACGCAACTGGTATTAGCTACAAGGTGCGATCACGTGTTCTCTGGGTAGACTAGATTGTTGTTCGTTTCTTCTGTGTTCGTCATTTGTTTCTGCATTTGCATGTCTGCATGTTTGTTTTCTTTAACCTATAGGTTGTGTGCACAAGCCTATTAGCGCTGCTAGCGGACAATAGTGCATGATTGAACTCATTTTTATTGTTTTAGACCGCGAAATTTTTTAATAAACGAATACCATTGAAACAGACAAAAATGATAAAAATGACTAATTCGGTTTGGCATCTCATATACTGTCCATTTTAATCAAAATTTTGTTAAAACTTACAATTACAAAATATATTATGTATAGATAATCTTGTCTAAAAAAAGACTGGAAAATCAGTTAATATGCCACCGGCCGCTGGCCGCCTTTAACCCAGGCGAAATTGAGTCCCAGTCCGCCCCTGAACGGTTCTACACGTCTATTGTAGAAAATTATATATTTGCATGTGTTTTTTATTTGTGTAATGTTTGAAATATTTAAAATTTTACAACCTGTCCCAAAAATGAAAAATATGTAATAATTTTTGAAGTGTGTTATATTTTTAGTATTTATCGTTATTGAAATATAAATGGCTGTAGTATCCGACCGAAACAAGGTTTACGGCCGAAACCGAATTTCGGTTTCTGTTCTAGATTCCGCCGAAACCGAAATTTCGGTTTCTGTCCTAGATTCGACCGAAACCGAATTTTCAGTTTCTACCCTAGATTTGACTGAAACCGAAATTTCGGTTTCGGTCCTAAATTGGACTGAAACCGAAATTTCGGTTTCTATCCTAGATTCGGCCGAAACCGAAATTTCGATTTCTGTCCTAGATTCGGCCGAAACCGAAATTTCGGTTTCTGTCCTAGATTCGGCCGAAACCGAAATTTCGGTTTCTGTCCTAGGTTCGGCCGAAACCGAAATTTCGGTTTCTGTCCTAGATTCGGCTGAAACCGAATTGTTGGTTTCTGTCCTAGATTCGGCCGAAACCGAAATTTTGGTTTCTGTCCTAGATTCGGCCGAAACCGGACTTTTGGTTTCTGTCCTAGATTCGACTGAAACCGAATTTTCGGTTTCTGTCCTAGATTCGGCCGAAACCGGAATGTCGGTTTCTGTCCTAGATTCGGTCGAAACCGAAATTTCGGTTTCTGCCCTAGATTCGGTCGAAACCGAAATTTCGGTTTCTGTCCTAGATTCGGCTGAAACCGAATTGTGGTTCTGTCCTAGATTCGGCCGAACCGAAATTTTGGTTTCTGTCCTAGATTCGGCCGAAACCTGAATTTTGGTTCTGTCCTAGATTCGACTGAAACCGAATTTCGGTTTCTGTCCTAGATTCAGCCGAAACCGAAATTTCGGTTTCTGACCTAGATTCAGACGAAACCGAAATTTCGTTTCTGACCTAGATTCGACCGAATTTCGGTTTCTGACCTAGATTCGACCGAAACCGAATTTTCGGTTTCTGACCTAGATTCCACCAAAACCGAATTTTCGGTTTCTGTCCTAGATTCGACTGAAACCGAAATTTCGGTCAAACACGCTGTACTTTCATTCGCATGTTTTTTCATGTGGGAGATACATTTTTGTTGGGATTGATAGATTTTTTTTCTTGTATAATAAGAAAATATATGGACGACGCGATCTTTATGCTAGTTTAATCAAAACACAACAGAATTGAAATTTCAAGCATATAAAAATTGGCACTCATCTTCTTTTTTTTGTTATTGTATAGTTGGTAGATTTGAATTAAACCGTTCAGTTATATGGTTTTGAACACTGAGTTAAGATGATTATAGAGACGCTACATGCATTTAAAAGTGAAGCCAGTTGCCATATAAATTGAGCTCATTCTGTTCATTTTATATGCAAGAAGAAGAGAATAGGTAATATTCATATCCATCGCCTGTTTGGCCGCCATATTTGTTAGGACCTGTGACGTCAGACTGGCTTCAGCTTTGTATACGGTATAGCGTCTCTATTAACTTTTAACTCAATGATTTTGAAGCGGTCCAAATTATATTTTAAAAATAGGATTCTGAATTTTTATATTATTTCAGCCTCGACTAGGTCCTAAGCCGTTTACGCCACCAAAATTCAACGACGAAGAAACCTTCGACAAGGTATTTTCCGTTCCGTCTGTTCTAAGTAGCAACGACGTCAACATAAACGGAGAACAAGACTCTGTAGTTCGGACGCCTTCCGCGACGGATATTTCGAAAATAGTTAAATCTGTTTCAATCAACGCTTGTGAAAAGTCGTTGAGCGATTTAGAATCAATTCCGATTAAAAACGACAGCAGCGACTTCAACAATAGTAAATCGGACACGTCGAGTTTAGAAGAAGACGCCAATAGCAGCGACTCCGGGTACAAACCGAAAACCCCGAGCACGGCCGAAAGAAGAAAATTGTTCGAAACTAGGTTAAATTCAAAGGAAAATGAACCGGAAGCCGATGCCTACGATGGCTCCGATGACAAGTTGGGTAATTTTGAGAGGGCGTCGAATCAGAGAAGCAGTATAGCCGAACGACGACGGATGTACGAAAATCGTTCGCAGTCCGTTCAGGAGCCTCCGAAACAAGAGAAAGCCGGTTCACCGACGCCGTTGAGAAGAAGAGACTCGTTGAAAAACAGAAAGACTGAAGAAAACATTCCAAAACAAGAAGAAAAGAAACACATTCCGTCTGCTCAGAAACAGCAGTCGATCGATTCACAAATTAACAAGAAAAACGAACCAGTTACTCCAATTCCGAAAAGAACGTCTACAGTATTTGGTATATATTTTTTTTTCTTAATTTTTTCAAATGAAACTTCTTTACGCACCTGAAGAGACGACCTAACAAAAAGACCTGATGAATGACTTGACGAAACGACCTAACTATAAGACCTGATGAATTGACTTAACGAAACGACCTGATGAATTGACCTGACAAAAGACCTGATGAATTGACTTGACGAAACGATCTAACAAAAAGACCTGATGAATTGATCTAATGAAATGATTTGACGATACGACCTGATAAATTGACCTAACGAAATGACTTGACGAAACGACCTAACAAAAAGACCTGATGAATTGACTTAACGAAACGATCTGATGAATTGACCTGACTAAAGACCTGATGAATTGACTTGACGAAACGACCTAACAAAAAGACCTGATGAATTGATCTAATGAAATGAGTTGACGATACGACCTGATAAATTGACCTAACGAAATGACTTGACGAAACGACCTAACAAAAAGACCTGATGAATTGATCTAATGAAATGAGTTGACGATACGACCTGATAAATTGACCTAACGAAATGACTTGACGAAACGACCTAACAAAAAGACCTGATGAATTGACCTAACGAAATGACTTGACGAAACGGCCTAACGAAATGACTTGACGAAACGGCCTAACAAAAAGACCTGATGAATTGATTTAACGAAATGACTTGACGAAACGACCTAACAAAAAAACCTGATGAATTGACCTAACAAAAAGACCTGATGAATTGACTTAACGAAGTGACTTGATGAAACGACTTAACAAAAAGACCTGATGAATTGACCTAACGAAATGACTTGACGAAACGACCTAATAAAAAGACCTGATGAATTGACCTAACAAAAAGACCTGATGAGTTGACTTAACGAAATGACTCGACGAAACGACCTAACAAAAAGACCTGACAAAACGACCTAATGAAAAGACGTGACAAAACAACGTAATGAAAAGACCTGACAAAACGACCTAATGAAAAGACGTGACGAAACAACATAATGAAAAGAGGTGACGAATCGACCTAACGAAAAAACCTGACACCATTTCTCTGCACTGTTGAGCTAGAGTGGGAAAACATGGCTGCAGCTTATACAACTATTTTGCCGTAGGTGCCCAGCTATTTTTGCCCTAGGTATCCGGTTACCCTGTGCCCTGTTAAATTACACAGTCCATTTTTTTTTGTTCTTGGCTTATTTTCTCTTTCTTTTTGTTTTAGGACGCGTATCTAAATTTCGACATTTGAAAGGCACTCCTGCACATAAATCGTACCACATAGAAAATGTTCGTAATATTAGTCGGCAAATTCCTGGTGAATGTGACGGATTTACCGGTAAGTGTTTTTTTATATAAAATTCTTCCTGTCGACGCTGTCAGATTACGTAAAAGAGCTCTCGCATGTAGTGCAAAAATCATTTACAAGTGCTACATTATAAGAAGGAATAGTATATTGCATTACAAAGGTCGAAACAGCGCTTGTAACCAGTGTGAAGTTTGCTGCCCTCATACCTCGGGCACCAATTCACACGCGCTGCAAGTAATTGGATATTATTTTTCACAACTCTATTGATAATTCGATTTGAGGTAATATATTAAATTTCAAAAAAAAAAAATGTCTAACACCGATTTTTAACCGTTTACCACTCGTTTGTTTTCCTGCTAAAGTAGCCGTTTCGGTTCCAGTTCCGGTTATCAAAATGAAACGGTTTTTTAACAGTTTCGTTTATGTTTTCAATCCTTGATTATAACCTAACATTTAAAGTTAATAGAAAATTTTTCGTTGGAAAGCAGCCAATTATATAATTGATTCGAAACATATTGGAAAAAACCATTTTACCAACCATAGTCACAGTCAGGAATCTAACCTGAACCTTTCCACTTTCGCGGCGGAATGAGCTTACAGTACTCAACCGTGACATGATTACCAAACTAATATTTTCCTTATATGCTTCGGAATCAATAGATTTTCACTACATGCGAGTGTTAATTCAATATAGCTAGGTAGTAGAAGTGAATCTTCGTACTAGCGAGAGCTCATCATGAAAGTGAAAATTATTTCAAATACCCTTACTAGGGATACACTAATACTACTGTAAGCTCATTCCGCCGCGAAAGTGGAAAGGTTCAGGTTAGAATCCTGACTGTGACTATGGTTGATAAAATGATTTTTTCCAATATGTTTCGAATCAATTATATAATTGGCTGCTTTCCAACGAAAAATTTTCAATTGCAATTCAGTCGTATAAATCTTATTAATTTATTTTAATTTAAAGTTAATAATTTCTATTTTTTTAATTTAGCAAATCCGGAACGCGTTGCAGTTCCCCTCAGTGGTCCGGGCGGTAAAATAGCCGTCTTTGAATTGAGCAAAACGGGAAGACTTCCCGACGGAGTGATTCCCGCGCTAGTTCATGGCACAAACATAATGGATTTTGCCTGGGATCCGTTCGACAATAGTAGATTGGCTGTAGGTTGCGACGACGGCATTATCCGTTTATGGATAATACCGGAAGGCGGTTTGACCGAACAAACGAACGTGCCCGAATCGGAACTCAACGCTCATTCCGATAAAATATACTTCATCAAATTCCATCCTTTAGCTAAAAACGTCATAGCGTCAGGATCGTACGATATGACGGTGAGAATCTGGGATCTCGATACTTTGACGGAACAAATTGTTTTGCGCGGACACAGCGAACAGATTTTCAGTTTTGCTTGGTCTCCGTGTGGTGTTTTCTGCTCAACGGTTAGCAAGGACAGTAAGATCAGAGTGTTCAAACCGAGACAGTCGGATGTAGCTATAAGAGAGGGCAAAGGACCTGTCGGTACTCGAGGCGCTAGACACATCTGGGCATTGGACGGAAATTTCATTGTCGTGATGGGCTTCGATAAAGTTTCCGAGAGACAGATAATGGTTTTTAAAGCTAGCGATCTAGCGAAGCCTCTGAATACTGTTGGGTTGGACGTATCGCCTGCTATACTCATTCCGTTTTACGATGAGGATAGTTCGACACTGTTTCTAACAGGAAAGGTGAGTTAATGAGCCATTTTCCTGAGAGTAGTTCTTTCAATTATACACGAGAAGCAGCATTTGTGGTAGTGATGGGACTCGAGTGAGATTTTTTCACTCGAGTCACTCGCCTGTACAAAAAATTTGATTTTGAAAGACCTATTCAGTGATATGGCACTCAATATGGTACGCAATTTTTTTTCATCTACTGCCATTTTGTATTTTATGGCCGCCATTTTGGTTTTATAAAAACAAAACGTAGCCTATAACCATCGCACGGTTTAGACGAATCGAATGACACCTCGTTTATTAAAATCCATCCAGCCGTTTAGATGCTACGATGGAATAAAGAATCCCACATACATACATACCCCAGATACGCGTGAAAAACATTACCCTGTCTTTGCTGTCGCGCAGTCGGTTAAAAAGAGATGAGATAAAGAAGAATGAGCCTTGCTAAAATCAAGTGACAAAAACGTTGCTAGCTCTCGTACTATTTATTATTAGTGTATTTGCCATATGGCACATACACTATTGGCGTCGGTCGGATGGTGGGACCTAGGGGTCGGACCAAAATTTCTCGACGTTTCATAGCCTCCTGAACACTTTGGCACCATTTTTAAAAATGTTTATATATATATGTATGTATATATATATATTTATATATTTATATATATATTTATATATATATGTGTGTACACGATAACTCTCGACAGACTTAATCGATTGAAACGAAATTTGGTACACACATTGGAACCCATCACCGCAAGAAGCCTATTTAAAATGGGCCCGATCGGACCATTTTCAGGGTTGTATTTAGGGGTTCCAAAAAGTTTTTGGGCCCAAAAATACCGAAAAATTTGTCAGAATCGTTTCAAAATTGAAATTTAACTCTTTAGTAAAGATTAAAATGTGCTGCTAAAATTTTAATAAAATCGGCCCGACAGGACCGGACTTTCAAATTTTATGAAAACACTAGTTTGTTGATACGGATTTACTTAGATATGGAAGGGTGTATTTAATTGGGTGTATTGATGAAATCCATGTCTAATATTGAAATTTAGAAAAATTTAATTATTTTAAGGGCTGTATTAAGGGGTTAAATTTTTTATTTTGTCAAAAAACAAACTTAAGTTTACATAATAATGCCACAATGCCTGTATTAGCAAATACACTATATTGTCGGCAGGGTTTTGGCACTGCGACCCGAGTTTTTTTTAAATAAACTTATTCTGTACACACTACTACCAATGCCGGATTTAGAGGTCTGGAGGCCCCGGGGCAACCAAGGAGTGGAGGCCCCCTGGCCCCAAATTATTTTCCAAATAAAATGGACAATTTTTTTTCTTATTAAAATTATTAACGCGATTTAGCATATTTTCAATGACAAAATTTAATAACCGAGAATTCAGAGAATTTTTTTTTCCGAAGTCTCTGTTGTGGAGGCCCCGGGGCTGTAGCCCCGGTTGCCCTCCCCTAAATCCGGCCCTGAAGTCTACTATGTACTGCCCATAGACAGAGACGGTCAAGTTCGGCAGTGCCCATTTCCATTAGCATCTGCCTCTTTTTCGTAGTCGGGTTAAAATAAACACGAGAAGATAATTATTTATTTTTTTTATTCCAGGGAGATTCAACAATTTATGCATTTGAAATAACGGAAGAGTCCCCATACATTTGTCCTCTCAGCCATCATCGATGCAACTCCTTGCACCAAGGATTATCGTTTCTGCCGAAAAATGTCTGTGATGTCGCGACCGTCGAGTTTGCAAAAGCATTTAGACTGACTAACAATACTATCGAACCTTTATCGTTCACTGTACCTAGAATTAAGGTGAGATTGTTTTTATTATATGCATACAGTCGAACTTCGATAACTCAAATTCTTGATAACTCGAACAAAATTAGTTGTCAATAGCGTCAAGAGTAAAAATTAATATTATTTGATAAAAACAAACATAAAGATAGTTACTTCTTACCACAACAGTTTTATTGATGGATGTACATTTCGAAAGCTATGCTTTCATCTTCAGCAAACACTATACGTGTGTATAGTGTTTGCTGAAGATGAAAGCATAGCTTTCGAAATGTACATCCATCAATAAAACTGTTGTGGTAAGAAGTAACTATCTTTATTTTTGTTTTTATCAAATAATATTAATTTTCACTCTTCAGCAAACACTATACATGTGTATAGTGTTTGCTGAAGATGAAAGCATAGCTTTCGAATTGTACATCCATCAATAAAACTGTTGTGGTAAGAAGTAACTATCTTTATTTTTGTTTTTATTCCAACCACAGTGCTCATATATTTTTATTATTTGATAAGCCGAAGTCTTGATAACTCGAATTTTTGTTTGTGGAAAGTCATGGTTCGAGTTATCGAAGTTCGACTGTATTTGTTTTTCTTTGGCACATATTAATTTGCCTTGGAAGTCAGATAATGTAGTCTTAAAAAACCGGTCAAGGAATAAACTAGAAATTGGGATTTTCCCGAATCTCGGAACTTTTCCATCATAAAAATTAATAAAAATGAAAATTTTTGTGGAAACCGACTAACCAATTCTCACGTTACATTCGCTTTTGGTTAATGTTTTTTTTTTCTGCTAAAATAGTGGTTTCGGTTACGGTTTCAATCTTTGAAGGATATGTAAACAAAATTTATCTGATGTTCAATATAACACTTTTGTATCCAAGGAATTATTTGTGTTTTATTTGATCAATTTATATTTGTTTTTTTTTGCAGTCTGATCTGTTTCAAGATGATCTGTTTCCACCGACAGCCGTTACATGGAAACCTACTTTAACTAGTGAAGAATGGTTTGCAGGAAAAAACAGATCGCCCGGTCGTATTAGTTTAAAACCCGAAGGAATGGATTCTTGTAAGTAATTTTAGTTTTGCAGAATGTTTTCCCACGAGCTAAAAAGTTTCACTTCAAAAATACACTGAAAAACAATTTTTTAATATTGAAACAACATTGTTTCAGTGTCTGAATCGCAAGGGCAGCCAAATGTACCCGACAAACAAAACTGCAAATCTAATCAAGGTAGACCGACATCAATTTCCCAACCGTTGACTTCGGTGGGCTGGAATGTTGACACCAAATTAAAACAAGAGCAAGTAAGTACTTTTGTGACAACGCACACTTATTGGTTTATCTTTTTTAAATATGGCAGTTAAGAATCGGAATGGGTTTGAGATAAGCTGATCTAGTACGGATTCCATTGTTTATATTACATTTGGTTCATCTGTTACAAGCCCCCATTCAATTTATTACCTATAGGTACTATAGTTTATTCATTTTCAAGATAGAGTAATTTCACTATACTTACTCAATACACTATACTTACCGTCTCAATTTAGCACAAGTATGTTCTACCACTGTTTTGTGCACTAATTTAGCACTGTCACTAACATTTTCATCTAAATTAACATTGAAAAATGTTGCTGGCCCAGTCATTGCGTTAAAAATTGTACTAAACTTCTGAATAGCGCGATCATAATCAAGGCGACGGCGCTTGCGCGTGATAATTATGAAAAGGTCTATTTGAAAAGCACCTGTTTTTACGTCACAACAATAAACGGCTAATATTAACAATTTTTCCGATTGCAGATTCAGAAATCGTTGAGTAGCCGACTTGAAATGAATTTAAAACTTGAACAGGACGATATGGAAGGCGTGGACGAAAAAGAATGGGAAGAATAAAAAAGGCGTACATCTAGAAAGAAGACGCTTCTAACCATGATATGTTGTAAGACAATTTATGGAATCCTGATATTTTATACTGAATTTATGTGTTGATTGAGTTTTTATAATTATTTTTTATGTTACCTTTTTGAAATAAGTTTCAAAATTGAAATTTTTTTAATCTTTAAAGTTAATGTGCCTCGTACAAAATATTCGAACAATCAGATAGGATATTTTTTTATTTCTTTTAAAATATGCCCAGCTTTTATTAGGAAAACAAAATCAATAGCCCGAATAAACGAAAATTTTCGTTTTGTGATGAATTTAAATAGAAATATATTTTACTTATTGTGATGTGTGAATTTTACTATACTTACGTTTTAATATAACAATTTATACTGCATAGATTTTATATACAAATAAAATTAATTTCTTTTCGTAACAATTTAGGTATAGCTGTGACAGTTTTTGAGCAGATTCATGTTGCTAACATTCTGTTCGAAAACCTTTCAATCAAAACGCATTCTTCATTTTATTTCTGTGCAGGAATTTATTGTAATGTAATTGTTAACATGTTTGATAATTTTAAAATTTTGGTCGAAGAACTCTAGCAAGAGGTAATCGCGAAACAAATCGTTAATTCGATATACTTGTTCTTTGTCCGCCCTTTCCGGATATCTTAATGACAATACGAATCGATGAATGTCATAATGATAGTGCGAATCAATGAATGTTATAATGATGGTACGAATCCATGAAAATCATATTTGATGACATGAATCGATGAATATTATATCGGTGATATTATGAATCTATGAATATCGTGGCAAGGATATGAATCCATGAATATCGTTTTTGATGATATGAATCGATGAATATTGTATCGATGATATTATGAATCTATGAATATCGTGGCAAGGATATGAATCCATGAATATCGAGTCAAGGATATGAATCCATGAATATCGTTTTTGATGACATGAATCGATGAATGTTGTATCAATGATATTATGAATCTATGAATATCGTGGCAAGGATATGAATCCATGAATATCAAGTCAAGGATATGAATCCATGAATATCGTATTTGATGACATGAATCGATGATATTATGAATCTATGAATATCGTGGCAAGGATATGAATCCATGAATATCGTATTGATGATTGAAGTCGGTGAATATTGCATTAATGATACGAATCGGTGAGCAGCCAAAAACAAATTCTTAGGGTTCCATAAAGGCGTTCTTATTTTTGATTTTTTTAAATTTATTAGATAAATGAACGTTACATTATTTATTATACAAATGTTTCTGCACATGCCAAATTATATTAAAATGTGCTCAATATAACTTCTAGGTATAGTAAATAACGATCAGCTTTTTCTAGTCTAATGAACATTAATTAATAAACGTTTGTCTATAGCCCGGTATTATTAAGACCAAGAAGACTATAGATAAGGAGATCGAACTTGAGTGATAGGGATGGGACAAAATACGTTGCACTCAAATCCACTTGCCTGGACAGCGTCGGTTGTTTCCGCAGTAGCTATGAACAAACGTCAATAGTCTTGAAAAATTTTTTTCGTTGGAGAGCAGCCAATTATATAATTGTTTCGAAACATTGGAAAAAATCATTTTACCAACCAGTGGTCACAGTCAGGATTCTAACCTGAACCTTTCCACTTTCGCGGCGGAATGAGCTTACAATACTCAACCGTGACATGATTGCTAAATTAATATTCTCCTTATATGCTTCAGAATCAATAGATTTTCACTACATGCGAGTGTCCATTCATATAGTCTTCTTCTTGCATGCGCAGTGTTGCATGGCGCATCCAAGGTCGACGCCATGATGTGCGACGTATTTAGTCCCACCCCCACCACTCAAGTTCGTTCTCCTTATCTATAATCGTTTTGATTACGACGAGAGTTTTTTATTAAAGTATATACAGATTTAAATTATTTATTTATTTATTATGGTTGCTGCAATTATAGTTGATTAAATATAAAACACATTTTTCCCAGACTGTCTGTTTTTATTGTCTTTTATAATACTGGGCCTTATTAGTATATTTTTTAAATTTAATTACTATTCTAGTATTAACATTCATTTTCTATTGCTAGTGAGCATGCGCGTGTGCTGTGAGAATTATTCGTGATTCATATATCGGTTCAAATACGTTTAGTAAAATTTAGATTTTTTTTATTCAAGTTAGTAACACTGGCACAGTATTTAAGTTCCACATTGAATTTTAGGTAACTTGCAGTTCTAAATTTTAAAGTAGAAACAAATAGCATTAACACTTGTATATTAGACAAAATGGAAATAACAATTTTTAAAGTTAAAAATGAATTTATTTTCATTTGTTTATTTACTAATGCATAGCTTTTGTTTAAACCTATGATTATTTTTTTTTGTAACTAACAATGAAGCTTTTAAAAAAATCCTATGATAAAATAAGCTAGTCTGTATTTTATAGGTTATGCTATTTGAAATTTAAAATTGTTATTTCTTTGTCTTAACTTTTAGATGTAGACAAGCTTAGAATTAAAAAAAAAAACAACCTAAAAGCGATTCCTTGCAGTGTAGGCGTTAAAAGTGAGATAAAAACATATTTGAACTGTGGTCATCTTTTACCAAAATGTAGTTCGAATATTAAACGTACACTCCTGCTATCTACAGGAATAGTCTCTGCACTGAACTGACATTTCTGCCATCTACACAAATTGACTGAACTGCCAAATTCTGTTTGTTGAACGTATTAGTACTCGAATTACATTTATTTTTACTTAAACTAAATAACGTCACATACAGTTTTTTATATAATGCAATCAGCCGTTATGACAATAGGTTATAGTTGTTTTGTTTGTTTTTTTTTATCATACAAAATATGAACTGTTTATTTGTATGCAATAGATAATTTCAATGTTTGTACTACTGTGTATGTGGTCTGTATGGTTGAAACAATCGACAAGCAAGTATTGCGATGTGATTTTTACCGGAATAATGGTACAACAATGAAAGTCTTCTGTTTAATTCGTATACATTTTAAGAATTTTAATTTTAGAGTGGACAATATTTTACCATTCCATTTTTATCTTAGATGTTTTAGTAGGTTTTTTTACATTTTACTGTGATTTTGATTGTTATGAAAATGATTTAGAAATGAAAGTTTTGAGATCAAAGTAACCAAGTATAATATTGAGAGCTCAAAGTGATTGTTGCAAGTGCTTTCGTCGGAATCGATTTAAAAAATCGCATCTTAAAAATTGTCTAAGCGAATACAGCTGACAACCTTTTTAACGGTTTTCTCAGCGTCCGGTTTTGAATCACATTTTGGATGTTTCAACGATACTTGTATGTTTATTAAATTATTGTGTATGAATAAAGATAATATTATTACTGTATTCATATTAAAACAACTTTGTATTGATGCTCTTTATGCAATTTATATAAATAAATACAAAACTATATGTTTCTTTTTTTTTTAAGAAAACAAAAAAAATGGGTAGGTTGTGTCGGGGACACAAACCGCAGTATTGACGTGGATACTCGGTCCTGATGTCGAAATGAATTAAGTAGACAGAATAAATTCACGATGATCGTTGCCCAATATTGATTGTAGCGTAATTCATTAACTTTCGAATGACACCACTCGATACAATACAAAGTTACACTGGCCCGCCGAGCACCGTAAATTGCGTCATATTGCAGATACCACCACCGTATAGTCGTCCATTTTCGTAACGCTCAACTTTTTGTGCATGCCTCCCTGTATACCGTTGTTCCAGTCGGAATAGACCTGATATTTCTGGAAATGTTTACTTAGACGTCCAATGAAGGCTATCATATTTTGATTCGTCAGACAGGCAACTAAGGTATACGTCAAACGCTTACATTTTTTATTCGTCAGATGGCGCTAGTGGCAAGTAAAATAAGTCAAACGTTTAGAGATGAACTGTTTGTGTTAAGTCATTCTTCATTTATCTGTTACTAGCGGCCCATCCCGGCTTCGCTCAGGTGGTATAAAATTATGATTTAATAGCAGTCACCTATTGCTCCGCTCACGTATATTAAGTATATTGTTAATTTATTTTTCCCACGCGAGAATTTCTCCCCCTGCGTAGCTTTCTGTTAGTGAAAGAATTTTTAGAAACGGTGCAGTAGTTCCAGAGATTACTTTTTTCATTCGGGCGAAGCCGGTTTTTTTTTGAGACAAAAAGTAGCCTATGTCCTTCCTCAGGATGCAATCTATCTCCTTGCCTAATTTTTTGGAAATCTGTTCAGCGGTTTAGGCGTGAAAAGGTAACACAGACAGAGGGTAAGTTCGGTTTTACGCTCAGATTGATCGGAGTGCTCTAATACGTTCGAATTTAACATTTATATGCTCTGAAATATCTCTATCCTGCGTTCGGTTTTAAGATCTGGAGCAGATCGAGCGCGCTCGATTTGCTCCGAGGAAAGCGAGCGAGCAAGCAGATTTAACCAACTTCAGAGCATTCATTTTAAAAATGAGCGGAAACCCTTGTTGTGAGAATGGATAAATTTCGAAGTTTATTTATATGAGGTAATTTTTCAATAGGTAAAAATACACGAATAATATTTATTCAAGGAATAGTAATAACCAATAAGTCTATATCGCACAGAATGATTAAATAAAATATTTATTATATCTATGGGTCGAAAAAATCAACAACCGGTAGTACTATTAATTTTAAAATAAAGGAATAAAAACGAAAAAAATTGTGAATCATGATTTATTATTATAACAATGTTGAATTAAATTAAAATGAGGAGCAATAAAGAATGTATTTTGGCTTTAGTAATAAGAATTTAACTTGCTGGGGCCATTTTATTCTGACGTTTGGAAAAATCTGCTAGATTACGTTCGGAATTGTTTAGATGGCTCGATTTGCTCGCTTGTCACGTGACCAAAAATCTGTTCGCTCGGCTCGATCAATCGAGCGTAAAACCGAACTTACCCAGAATTACTTTAGCATTTTTAATATTAGTAAGGATTAAGGAATTTAAATAAATACAAAACTGCAATTTAGCCGTTAAATTAGGTCGTAAACAAACGTTTTGCGCGGTTGGTAGAAAGCTCTCTACTGTGACCAGACTGCTATAGTTTGTACAGCCCTGAACAAAATGTCAAACGCTAACGCTGTGACCTGCAAAAGTTAGGTTATTGTACGTGGCATTTATAACAATACGATTTACTTGTAAAATGAGAAAATCTTGTGTAAAATGGAAGATTCCTTATTAAAATTTATTATATATGTTTATTTAACTTGTTTTCTCTCGTTTACAACGGTAATTAGACTTGTTTTGTTCATTGTTTTGTTTATACTTCAGCAAAATAAATGTATCTTTATTTTTAAAGGTATGCGTTTTTATAAGACTAACAACGAAGAAACTTGCAACTATAGTGAGAACAAAAGAAGAAAAGTTTTATTTCGATCATGAAACAAAAGATAGATTACCATTCCCGTCATTGGATGATGATTCAACAATACATTTGAGCGTAATTGTGCCGGCCTATAATGAAGAAGAGAGATGTAAGATATTGCTAATAATGTTTTATGTTATTGAATATTGATTATTAGAAGTACTAGTATAAACAAAGGTAACATTCTACAGATTGAACACACGATAATATTCTACTCTCCCCCTGTGAACGTTTTTTGGTGAACTTCCCCTTGAATCATCCCCATTTCACCCCACAGAAAAACGCCATTGCACCAACAACCACCCGCGAGAAAATCTCCCCCCGTGATAATTCGATTAAAAAATCGCCAAAATGTGTCCATTCTGGAATATTTTACCAAAACAAAATATCTCAACTTCCTATGATGCAGAATCTAGTAATGTAAACGGTTAGCTCATGAAAGCAAAATATATTTGTGAACAAAAGCAGACCGGTAGCATTATTACTATGCAGTATCAAATTACATGGCCGGGTACTCGGCTTTTAAAATGGTCCGAGAAACCAGTACCCAGTTTTTTTTTTATGAGTCTTCGACGCATCTCTAATGAATTTGTTTTTATATGATTTTAGTACCGGTTATGCTCGATGAGTGTCTTTTGTTTCTTGAGTCTCGAGGAGGTTCGTTTAAGTATGAAGTTATCGTTGTGAGCGATGGAAGTTCCGATAAAACTGTTGATGTGGCGATGCAGTATGTAAAAAAGTATGGTAGCGATAAAGTTCGAGTACTTGAACTAGTAAAAAATCGTGGCAAAGGAGGCGCTGTACGCTTGGTATGTTTAAATTGTTTTACCCAACCATTGGAAAAATATACCCTCATCTGTAAATAGAAAAAGATAACATTTAAAAGGAAGATAATGATACAGATTATAGGTAATCAAACTGTGGAACGGTGGCCTAAAAAGTCCTGCTGCCATTAATTAGCTTAAATAAAGCTAAAGAATGAGTGCGAGTAGGATAACCGTATGTGAATGCGAGAGAGCGCGAATGTCGAGAATCAAGCGTGATGACTCATGGAATTTATCTATATTTGAAATAATCATCCAAAGGATCCATGTTCGTGGTGGAAATATTACATTTACATGGTGTGCTTATCCAGCAGATTTCTCTCTAAAAATCGACGCAAAGTGCAAATAATATTCCAGGGCTGACAACTTGAAAACAAAATATCGTTTTATGAGTGGTTTCACGTCACCATTTTTTTTGTTACATGTTGGGGGCGGTCTGCATCCCTCCCATACCGCTATCTAGCAAAATCCCGTACTCAGGGCACTTTAATATGCCTCCCTCAACACACAAAAATAAGGCCTTGAATAAATAACACCAAAAACTTGTCTCTAACTCTCGGACTCTATTACTTTCAAATTGCAATTTGACAGTTATATAGAAAAAATTGTATTTTTTTTTATATAATTATTACCAATTGCAAAAAAAATCAGCAGCCGGTATTACTATTAATTTTAAAATAAATGAATAAAACGAAAAAAATTATAAATCATGACTTATTATTATAACAATGTTGAATTAAATCAAAAAAGAGGAATAAAGAATATAATATTATATCGTGTTTAGTAATAAGAATTTAATTTAATGCCGCTATTTTATTTTGACGTTTGGGAAAATCTGCTACATTACGTTCGGAATTGTTTAGATGGCTCGAATTGCTTGCATAGATAAGTTTGCTTGCTTGTCACATAACCAAAAATCTGCTCGCTCGGCTCGATCAATCGAGTGCAATACCGAAATTACCCTTATTTGTTAATTATTGGTTACAAAAACATTTAAATATAAAAATCCTCACGGATTCTAGAGATTTGTATGAATTGGCACACCTGAGTATTATTTTACAGAAATGTGCAAGAGAGAAGAAATTTTTACTTTTTAGAGAGAGAAACCTGCTGGATAAGCACACCATGTAATATTTCCACTATGTCCATGTCATTAAAAACAAGCCGTGAGGTGGGTCGTTTATTAGGACTAAAGTGCGACCCTTGAGGTCCACACGACGAACTTCCCAGTTTGATAAATATATAATAATAATTAAATTAGATATTACACAGAAAAGTAATCATTTTAATCATTGAAACAAATTATTATTTATTTTTAACAATAATTAAAAAAAAAAAAAAAAAAAACGGCTGAACCGATTTTTATAAAATTTATGTCGGATCAAAATGACGTTAACACGCCTCGATTGACACCCTTACGAAGTCGATATAATTTTTTATTCGCGAGATATTGTGTAAAATCTACTTTTTGGGAGTATTTGATTAAGAAAAAAGAACGGCTGGACCGATTTTGAAAAAAAAAATTTTCAGATCATATTTACGTTAATACGCATCGATTGGCACCCTAACGTAGTCGATATCATTTTTCATTCTTGAGATTTCGTCTTAGAAAGAAATGGACACATATGTACGTACGTACATACATACACACACACACAGACACCTTTCTAAAAATAGTGTAGGGACCTTGAAACATAAAAATT
The DNA here is from genome assembly GCA_039654895.1 of Mongoloraphidia duomilia. NCBI lineage: Eukaryota > Metazoa > Arthropoda > Insecta > Raphidioptera > Raphidiidae > Mongoloraphidia > Mongoloraphidia duomilia. The sequence goes on from CM077524.1 coordinate 4,563,778, forward strand.
TGTTATACATTTTGATTTCGATTTTCGGACCCATTACAATAACTTCCAATGGGAAGTTAATAGTTGTTTTATTTTGTTTGAAACCAAAGTATCCGTGGAAAATGACCCTTTGTTGCAGTCATTAATTGTCTGTGTTCAGAATAGACTTGACTCTCGGTATTCGCGCTCTCTTGCACTCACATAAGGTTATCCTACTCGCACTCACTCTTTAGCTTTATTTAAGCTAATTAATGGCATCGATGAGGATATATTTTTCTAATGCCGGCTTATAGAGTATTAGTTTTTTTTTTTTATTAGCAAACTATAACTGGTTTTATTTTTCAGGGTATGCTGTCAGCTCGTGGAGCCCTATTACTATTTGCAGACGCAGATGGAGCCTCAAAATTTTCTGACATCGTAAAACTGGAAAACAGCTTGAAAACAAGTTTGAAAAGTAAGCATTTTGTTTGTTTTTTTAATCACCGGCGCAAAAAATCAGGGATGTTATAAGTTCGAAGCCTTTGTATATGTGTAGCATTCTAATTCCAAAATGGCTGAACCGATTTCAGTGCGTTTTTTCCTTTATTTGAAAGATTATGATTGCGAGATGGTTCTTAGCTATAGAGTTTAGTATAAAAAAATGGAAAATAAATAAGTCGTGAAATTATTAATTTGAAAAATTACTGACATGTAGCCAAACAAAATGTACAGCAATGCACGGTGGATTCCATGTCTCAGTAAATTGTAGTTCTCTGAGTTTTATCGCAACATAATAATTTAGACTTCGAGTTTAGTTTAAAAAGTGCAAAATAAAAATTAAATTAAAAATTTAAAAACCCCGATCCAAAACTACTACTTAATCGCTTGTTTAAAAACAGTATGAAATAATTTAATAATATTTATTATTCATAAAAGCGTTGGGGACTGCTGCAATCAGTGGCGGCGTTATAAGGTGGGTCATGGCCCACCTTAAACTGTCTTGAAATAATCCCCAATCTCTAGTTTATCTTTTAAACACGTTTTTAACCCTCAAAATTTCATCAATTTTTCTTGTAAATTCTATAGCAAGTAATCTGGGTTAAAATTTTGACGAGCACTGAAATTTTGGGAATAAATGTTATTGGTCCACCTTCAGAACATCATGCCCAAGTCTGGCCCACCCTAACAAAAAATGTAAAACTTTCAAAGACTACAGTCCCCAACGCGTTCATGAGAAATAAATAATATTAAATTATTGCATATTACTTTTTTTTAAACAACCAATTAGGGAACGTTCAAGTATTACGTAACGCAGTTTAGGGGGAAGGGGGCTCTTGTGAAACGTTACGATGCGTTACAATGGGGGGTGGGGGATCAAGCAGCGCGTTACGTAAGGGTATTTTAATGATTTTCCGGTTTTTTGCGCGACATAATTGACATTTTAGGTAAAAATGGTCACACTTGGGTGTTATGTAACGTTTGGGGGGGGAGTAAAGCGAAACGTTACGGCGCGATACAGGGGGGGGGGTCAAAAATCTTCAAACACTGCGTTACGTAATACTTGAACGGTCCCTTAGGTAGTAGTTTAGGGTCGGGGTTTTTTTAAATTTTTAATTAAATTTTTATATGAACTATTTTTTCTGTTTTTTACTGTGGAAACAATAATTTTTTCCGTGATTTTATAATTTCATATTTGTTTTGTTATTGCAGATGATTACTTGACTGATCCGAATACGGTTTCAAAAGAAATAGCCATTTCGATTGGTTCGAGAGCTCATCTTCAAGACGAGGCAGTCGCGTCACGTAGTGTATTTCGCACTTTTCTGATGTACGGATTTCATACTCTTGTTTGGATGTTTGCCGTACGCAATATTAAGGATACGCAATGCGGTTTTAAACTCTTTACAAGACAATCGGCAAGAATTTGTTTTCGTAGCATGCATGTCGAAAGATGGTACGTGTTCTTTTGTTTTTATGTTCTAACTCTGTACTTCAAACTTATTCAGTACTCGCTGTAATCAAAAACTGATCAACATATCAATAATTCACGTCCGCGCGCTGTTATAGTTTCACTTACATTTACAAATCTGCGTTCATTTGTTTTGTGTTTCGACTTTGTACTGTGTGTAAAATAATCAGTGCTCCCATGAAACTCCGATTCCAAAATTACGGATAATCCGATACTTTTTTACATATGACTTCGTATCCGAAATAATTATAACAGATGCTGAAATCTGCTTGCGGCGAATTCCGCCCGCGCATGACTATTGTTTTGCTGTACTCACACATCGTGTAGTTGTGTTTTATTACCAGTCGCCAAACAATCTCGCGAGATCTCAAATTACCAATCTCGAACCCAAACTTATCTCGCGAGATCTCGAATTACCAATCTTGAACCCAAACTTATCTTGCGAGATCTCGAACTGCCAATCTCGGCTCGAGATTGCATTCCCTAGTTGTAACGCGATGTTCACAACTATATTGTACGTCTACATAACTAATATCGTACGAATATTCAGTCGAACAGCACATCAAATACCCATTGACCACCAATGATAGAATCTGGATTCTTATGTTCGTCTTCAGACTGATCTGGGTTCAATATCAAAACCACGTAAACAGAATTATTTACTTTCGGCGATTTCGGGTTAAAAGCGTTCAGGGCTATGGCAATAAAGTTTCACTTCCACCGTGGTTTCATAAAACCGCTCCCTAGTTTTATTAATATTAAATAGTTGTCCGAGGATAGAGGAACAGGTGGTTTAATAATTGATTATTATATCAGCGCTACGTTTCGTAATATATTCTTACTTCATCAGGCGATCTATAAACAAACACAATTAATTTTCCAAGTCTTCATGGTTTCCGGGCTTGTAGGCCGTGGTCCGGTGGTATTTCTACCTGACGTTTCGTCTACAACTGCGGTAGACATTCTCAAAGGCGATGTGGCAGCGGTCGAAGTGTCCTCCTTGGCGGCTCACAGGTCAGTGTGTCAGTGACTGGTGTCCTCCCTTCTTTTATGCCTAGTACCAGTGTGTTTTCTGTTCGGTCGTAGTCCGTCTTCGAAAAAACCCGAGTCATAGACAGAACGTTGAGTTATTACCCACGAATATACAGAGAGGCCATAGAAATACAAAAACAGAATTTCAACCGAAAAGATGAAGGTCTCAATCTCAGTAAAATCTGGACACCAGCACTCCGACATACAAAACCAATGACCAATCGTTCAAGGACGGAATACGACCGAGTAGAGAACTCACCCCCACCACTACACACTGCGCAGTTGACCAATTACTACTATTACGGACTACGACCGAACAGATAACACACTGGTACTAGGCATAAAAGAAGGGAGGACACCAGTCACTGACACACTGACCTGTGAGCCGCCAAGGAGGACACTTCGACCGCTGCCACATCGCCTTTGAGAATGTCTACCGCAGTTGTAGATGAAACGTCAGGTAGAAATACCACCGGACCACGGCCTACAAGCCCGGAAACCATGAAGACTTGGAACAATGCCGACCGTGAAAGCTTGAACACAATTAATTTTGCCTGAAGAAGCGAACAAACGTTCGCGAAACTTCGCAATTATTAAAAAATTTAGCGTCTAATAATTTTCTTTAGTCCAAGTTCCCGCTACTTTATACATCTATACAATTAATAAGTTTTATTATTTGTATTTTTTTTCTAAAATGCAAGTTTTGTGTAGATACTCCCTTTCGAAATAACACGCCAGAGTATTATAGGTGGCAATATTTAATTTTAGGGCTTTCGATGTAGAAATATTATACATTGCTCAAAGACTGAAAATACCCATAATGGAGGTCGCGGTGAATTGGACTGAAATTGACGGTTCCAAGGTGACCCCCGTTTGGAGTTGGATTCAGATGGGCAAAGATCTCGGACTGATATGGCTTCGATACAGAATGGGAGCTTGGGAACTTGTTCCAGATAAACAAGACTAGTCTATAAAATTCTGTTGTAATTCCATGCACATAGAAAAGCATTTAATTAGTAAATTTAGCTTTTTTTATCCGTATTTTGTATAGTATACGTTTTTTTAATGATACTTTAGTAAATTAAATATACAAAACAACTATCGCATGTAAGGATTTAGTTATATACAGAATAAAAATAGACATTATTGTTTCCTATACATTGTAAGATGTTTTGTTTTACTTCTGAATAGACTGGGATAGTTCCGAACATGTGTAGTTCCAGGAACTATGTAGTATGTTCTCTCTCGAAGGCGTTTCCTATCTTATAGACCGATTTCAACATGAGATGTGTCACGACCACCGATTTTCGTAAACTTTTTTTTGTTGGATAGATCTCTGAAAAAGGCTTTAAACGCATGTGGCACTTGTTTTGACGACTAAACCCATGGCCAACTGTGATCTCTTTTTGGAGTCGAAATTTCGAGAAGAGGGATTTTTTTAGAAAAATTCTGATGACGGATTCTTATTGATGATCACCTGAAATCCAACTATACCCATTTTTATCGCTTTTAAATACAGGGTGTTCGTGCTGGGACATTTTTTAATTTTTTGATAACAAAAAAGTGATGCGCATTAAATCCATTTAGTGGATATTTTAATAACACCGAACGCTTCCCAAGCAACAACTAAATTTAGCACAGAGTAGTCCAGCAAAAACGTACGCTAAAATTAACAAAATCTTTAATTTTAGATGGAAAATTAGCTGTCTATAAATTGAACGCATTTTTATTGTATTTTTCAATCTTGGCAATCATGGCATACTTAACGTATGATAGGTACTTTGCTTAATTAATAGAATTTATACTTAGTGCTTATCAGGGGAGGTATTATCAGCGGTATTTTGACTTACTCTTTAAAAGAAAAAGTGAAAATATGAACTGGGCTATTTTTCTAGGATTTACGCAGAATTATTATTAAAATAAGTATTATTAAAATATCCACTAAATGGGTTTGTTACCAAAAAATTAAAAAATGTCCCAGCACGGACACCCTGTATTTAAAAGCGATAAAAATGGGTATAGTTGGGTTTCAGGTGATCCTCAATAAGAATCCGTCGTCAGAATTTTTCTAAAAAAATTCGACTGATGACCAGTCCTATACTTCCCACCTAGTAAATATTTTCAAAAAATAAACACTCGTTTTTTTATTCTTTGACTAGGCCCAAATAACCTTAGCTGTTGGTGGTCTTTAAAACACAATTTAATTTTTATTCTTTGAAAAAAGCATGGCCCTCTTTTTTGTTTGGTGATCTACTGATGGCTAACATAGTAAAAATCATGGTTACCTTGATTTACGTACAATTTTTATTTTTTTTTAGTAAAATATTTTTTTTCTCGAAAACTATACATTTTAGAGAAAAAAAATATTTACATTTTTTTCATATTATAACATCTAGAATTCATTTATATTTTTTTTTACCTATGTTAATACGTGACATTGAGGACGTTTTTTTTAATATCTCAGGATCCACTGAACCGATTTGACTCAAAATCTAATCAGATCTAAGTTAAAGGCTGATAAACACAATAGAACAATCGGCATGGCCGTATGTTGTTCCGTTCTTAAGATATCGAAGGCGAAAAATAGACCACACACACACACATACACACACACATACACACACACATACACACACACATACACACACACATACACACACACACACACACACACACACACATACAGACATCAGTCAGAAAATGATCTTAAACGAATGTGAAAATCTGTTAAAATCTCGAAATGTTGTTTTCGGACTAAATCCATTACTTCCCTACCATAGTAGAGGTGGGAAGTAAAAATCCCTAGTAGTACTTCTCGAAATTTCGACCCCAAAAAGAGATCACAGTTGGCCATAGGTTTAGTTGTCAAAACAAGTGACACATGCGTTTAAAGCGTTTTTCAGAGATCTGTCCAACAAAAAAAGTTTGCAAAAATCGGTTGAAAAATGCAAATTTTACGAGGGTGGTAAGTTCTTAAGTGCACACTGTATATATTTTCATTATAAAAGCCTTCGGGATTCGAACCTGGCTTGGTGTTTGTACCTGTCGGCAGACTCGTACTTTACCACACAGCCATACCGATACATTATACACAATGGCCTCTAATATTGGTAAGTCTGGGGCTCACGCTCCCACGGAGATATTGAAACGGCCCTGGCTTCAAGTACGTGCCTGTCCAATGCATTAACTAGCAAACCCCTAGGAAAAGTACCGGCGTAATGATAACCCGTTTACATAAATTATATTTTGGACAACCCAGCATCGTTTCTTATCAACGCGCAGGTCTGGTTTATACCGATATTGAGGTTGAGGTACCTCATCGCGCATGTATTAAAATAAAAGGTAGTTATGCAACACGTACGCTATCAAAACGAACGAATCGTGCAATCGGTTCAACGCGAACCGAAAGTTTAAACACGTTTAACTTAAACGCGTTTTATGTAAATGAATCGTTCGTGAACGATTGTGCTTTTGAGTGTTACGTCACGTATTACTAACAAGGCAAGCAGAAGCGGATGTCGACGGTTGGTGATAAGACCGGTCGCAAAACATGTAAGTCTTTTGATAATAATTTAATGTTTGTTGATTTATTCAGGGGAAATTAGCTAACAATTGAAATATGTAGTCATTTGCATTGTTGGTTTGTTGATGTGGCGATTTTCAATTGTTCAGTATACCGATGCAATTATTCTTATAAGGTGTGCAGTTGAGAAAATATTGATTTTCGTTCGGTCGTTCCTGGAATGACAGCGGGGTGGGGGTGACATAATTAAAGATTAAATCCGTCACAAAATCATCAAATGTAATTTAAACATTGTTGTTCGATTGAAGTAGTGATTAGAGGTGGTTTGTTTTTTGTTTATCGGTTTATGTAAGCAAAGATCGGTTTCAATTGTTATTTTTTTATTTTTACGTAAATGGTTTATAATCTTTACATGGCCTTCATAATTTCACACGATTGTACACGTCTTGTTCCTATATTATTTGAACGGATTAGTTTAATTTTTTGAATAAAGTATGAATAATTTGTTGTCAAATATGAAAATAGTTGGAAATTGAAGTAAATAATACATACTAAGTATTATTAACAAGTAAAAGACTATTTTAGCAATATTGTACATAGCATGAATTCTATCTGCAAATTAAAAAATTTTTGAACGAAATAATCTTGTTGCATTATAAATGTACACATTAAAATAATTTTATAAAAAATTTTAAAATCTTAGTTTTGCTTTAATCCGTTCTTTTTTAATTAACCAACTGTTGACTGTGTTTTTGCACCTTTTTTTGGTATTTAATCACGCAATGAATCTAAATTTGCAAAATATTCGAAGTTGAAATTTTTTTTTCGTCCTTTCATGCTTTGTGCGTAGAAGCTAAAAATACACTTGTATAATAAAAACGTACGTTAAAAAATAATGCTATTTTTACACGCATAAATATTACGTAATATCGTAAACGCGCTATATGACATCAAATCAATGCTTGCGCAATCGCACATGTGTATTACATGAATTAGATGTGCGCAGGTCATAAGATTTGGCGCCATATTCCTAGAGCAGACATTTTTATGTAACAATCACGCAGCGCAGTCACGTGGAGTCTTTATTATTGACCGTGGGCGATGGCCGACGGCGTTGTTACAAGCAACAAGAATTCTAGAACTACGATTTTTTCGCCATTCGTTTGTGTGCAACGATAGTTAATAAAAAATAAAACTTCTTAGTTCGGAAATAATAGTAAGTGACTAATACTTAGTTACTAACTAGATTAATGGAGCGGAAAAGTAATCATGTAATGAAACAATTTAAAGCATACCCGTTCTTAGATTTTCCCATGCATAAAAACTGTGCCGCTTATATTGTGAAGTATAAGTTACTATACTAGTCACTGCCTAGAATTTTTGAACGGAACTATAAATATTGTAATAGGTTTGCAACTCATGTGTTTTTTAACAAAACCGGCAAGTGCAAGATGGCTCGTTTTTTTGCAAAATTATCAAAAGCATATCAGATCAGGAGTATACTCTAGACTAAAAATGGCGTCTTTAAGACCCGAATTGACAAAAAATGGCACAAGCTAGTGCGACCATTTCGTGGAATTTGAATATCTAAATTCTAAACTATTGACTTTAGACATAATATGCCGTCATGGGCTTTTCTGTAGGAAATTTTATGGCCTACAAAATTGTTGATATGCAGTTTTGTCCTATCTAAGCTGGAAAAACACATTTTTAACGAATGTTTTTACGTAAATAAACCATTTGGATAGGTTCCGCCGCAGTAATTTTGACTCAATCCTGACCTTATATACATTAGATAATTTTGCGAAAGAACGGCTGATCTCGTGCTTGCCGGGTTTGCCAAAAAACACGATGGAATTACAGGCCTATAATACGTGATCAAACTATATTTGCTATAATTAAATGAATGCATAATGACTGCAAACAGTATATGAAACACCTGTTGTAAGAACAATGACGTAACGTAACACAAATGCGATGATAGAAATTCTATCTTGTCTTGGTGTTATTAAAAATGGATACTTCATCGTTGTATTCACCTGTTGTGTTTACTTTACATGTTGAGTTGTCTGTAGTCCAGCAGTGGTGTTGGAATATTGACTCTCGCATGTAGTGGTTTTTCAGTTACAGAATGCTTTAAAGGGAGAAAGTCGATCGTTTGAAAATGTGTCACTGTGTGAGTAATGTCAATTCAGTCCGCCGCGATAGTTGAAAGTTTAGGGTTAGAATCCCTACGGTGACAGGTTTGAATTAATGAATTTTTCCTGATTACAAAGCATTGTGTTACTTCATTGTTCTTACAACAGGTGTTTCATATACTGTTTGCAGTCATTATGCATTCATTACCCGACTGCGTACGCAAAGGAGTGGTAATGTGTTTATCAGCCTATGTATATGTATGTTTGTATGTTCCTTTGAAGCACTATACAGACCAAACGCCTGGGCCGATTTTTATGATTCACACGTCAATCGATTCCCCTTAGTCCGGCGAGTGTCACGAAAGACATGACGTCACGGAAAATTCAATATGGCGGACGCTAGACGCCATTTTGTCAGTACGCAAAAAATCTGTAAAACTTTGTGTGTGGGATATCAAATTAAAAGGCTTGATGAGTAGATTCAACTAAAAGGAAGGAAATAAAAGAATTATTAAAAAAACAAAAAACCCGACTGCGTAAAAATCGAACATAAAAGATGGAAACAAGATCAAATGATAACATGCAGTCGGAGGCATAGTAGTAACAAATTGAACAGAAATACCTCCGACTGCATGTTATCATTTGATCTTGTTTCCATCTTTTATGTTCGATTTTTACGCAGTCGGGTTTTTTGTTTTTTTAATAAATTTTTTATTTAATTATGTATTTGTTCACGACGTCCGTGTTAAAATTTGTATTTATTATATTTGCTATCTTGAATTCAGAGCTGATATTAATATTTAATTTTAGATTACATGGCTGAATCATGAATTCACATTTCACAGTCAGCCATATTGTAGTGTATCGAAGAAAACATATAAACTTATCAAATAAAGTCAATTGCCAGCCTCTGGCAATGAAAAGGTGACCCCTCTAAGAGCACCATGTGTGACATTCAGAGACAGTTTCTGTGTCCTCGTTTAATCGATTACCTGGCCATCGTCGGGGCACGAAACAACAATGCGGCCAAAACCAGTTCCAATCCACCGGTTCAGGTAATTATACAGCAGATTTTGTTTTTGACATAGAACTACATCTTTCCCGGCGTTATATTGGGATCCGTCAGATAGGTGGAGTTTAAAAAACATGGCGCAGAGGGGGGGAAATTTCATATACGGGGTATACTTTTGCGTGTAATTTTGTGATTTTCAAAGTGATAAGAAATGATAAAATATATAAGTGCAATTTGTTATTAGGCCGATACGAATCCTAAACAAAGGAATTTCGTTTAAGCAAACAGATTCTCAAAGCCGAACATATTATCAAATGTCGGAAATATAACGAGAAAAATACATGAAAAATGAACTGTCAAAAGTAGTAATCTTTACGGCATTTTGCTTAAAAACATCAAAATTAAAAGAAAATCTCCACGAAATTAATTATCCGTTCAATGCTTCTTTAGGGCTGTGTTAGGTGAATAATGTAAACACACTGCAACATATGTTATATTGTAATAAGTAGGTAAGTTACTAACCTCAAAATATTTGTATACACATAATTAGTCCTAATTTTGTCAATATTCAGAGATTTAACTATTGTAGTACAGTATGATAATGAGTACATCTTAATTATTAATATAAAATATTTTTTTAATTCATAAATACAGTTTTTCCACATTTCATTAAAAAAGAATTCGCTGTAATGTAAGTTTTACAAGGCAATAACTGATAGTGTTTAATGCCATGATATTAGAAAACGTCGCAAATTCTATTTTCGATAAACTTTTTGTTTAATTTACTTGTTTTAATCTTGTAATAACCAATTTCACGATAAATTTGCACTGTTAGCATGTAAAATTTTCCCCCGTTTTGATACATTTTTCTGCCACCAGATGTCATATGCTCATTTGACGGGTCCCAATAGTGGGGTAAAATATTTATAATCAATGCTTATAAATGATATTTTTCGTTTAAGGCACCGGAGTTATTGCGCCGTTATCCACCTCAAGATCATAAAGATTTCCCTTTGCCTCCCGACATGACATTCTTTTGTCAACCGGAAGGATGCGTGTCGGTTGGACCTCGCCGAACGGCGCTACGCGACGCTTCATCGTTCGTGTTTGCGCTTACGGATAAGGACTCCGGAAAGACGCGTTACGGCATCTGCGTTAACTTCTATCGCCCGGTCGAGAGAGTGACAGGCTCCGCGACGCAGGGAGGCAGGCGAGAACGCAGTTCGACATTCAGGAGAGAGTCGTGGAGAAAAAGTATGGAAAAAAGCTCTGATTCAGCATTTTCAAGGTACTTTTTTTGGATATTTTCGGTCGATTGTAGTGTCAGACTATTACTAGAGTGCCCGCGGTGAGAGATGAAGCCAGGCACGTCATCAATAATATGCTAGTGAACGCCTGCTTGCTCGCAGACAGTGCCGTGTACACAAAACTGCACATTGGGTTTTATGACGTTAGGTACAATTTTGGCAAACTGCTATTCATGACAATAAACAGCCAATAGCAAGCTAGAAGGCGGGCGCAATGCATTCACGTTACTTTGACGCGGTGGCTTCATCTTTCGCTGCGCGAGGTCTACCAAAAATGTTTAGATTTACACAAAACTGAGATGTGTAATCTCAGAGCTTTGTAAATCCAACAATTGCAGCTCGCAAAAAGTAGTACTTATCTACAATTTATATAAGATTTATAATGGCGTTTCCATGTCTCCTCTATTTCAAGCCCGTAGTCCCCAGGTTCTAGCCCAAGAACTGGTAAAAGTATCAATCAAAAACATCAACAGGTTATGGGCCCAGGCTACTCTAAAACTAAAAAAATCAACAAATTGGATTTTCAATTTATTGTTAAAAAATAACAATTTGAAAATATGAATTGGTCCTAGACCCAGATAGCCCTGGTAGTCGGTTGCCTTAAAAAATGCAAAGTTGTATTTTATATTACAAAATAACTTTGAATAACTTATGGCAAGTAAATCCTGTTATTAAAATTCAGTAACGTCAATTTGACAAATATAATATGAAATATTTTTGTTTATATAATTGCTGGTTTGTTAGCGATTACCGGAGTAGTAACGTGGCTCCAAGCGATTCGGATAGAGACTGTCCTAGTAGACGCGATTCGGATGCGTTAGGCTTACGAGAAGGCTCCGTTGGACCACGGCTTGGCGTAACCGCGCCGAGCAATGATTCGGAAAGTGGAGGAAGTCATTCACCTTCACCGAGAGCGAGCAGAAGGAGACAGGTAAATCAATTGCCAATTATTAAAAGTTGAAGATCAATGAAAGCACGGATTGAAACCAAATCGAAATAATGATAGAGTTTTAGTTTCGTTGAGTGTTTTGGTCATTCCAGTTTTGATTTTTAACAATATAATTTGCACTTTTGAAAATTACTCAAGTATCAAAAACTCAATTAGAAATAATAATTTTATCTTATTTTTAACGAATAACGGAAAAAATAAAAACTGAATAGTAATAAAATTTATTAATGGAAAAAACAAAAAAATATAATTCCAAAAACAAAACCACTTCTCACATTTTACTTTCGAGTTGGAAAGGTCTTAGAAATTGAGATTTTCCCGTAAAAATGAAAATTTTCACAAAAACCGATTTTAACCGTTTCGGGGATTTATTTGGTTTTAGTGTCGTTTTTTACTTCTGCTAAAATCGTGCTTTCGTATTCAGTTTTTGAAATGAAACGGTTTTTAACGGTTTCGGTGACGGTTTCATTCCTAGTAAATGAAAGTGTATATTTTAATTTTCAAAATCTGTTTAAATGTTTTAGAGAGGGCGAAATCATTCTTTGACAACGTTATGTCTGCTGTCACATCATCCATTTTTTTCAATATTTCGCGAATGTTTGTATATTTTGAAAAAACTCATAGATGCTTGCAACGAATCGTCGAGTCCTAGGAGGGTTGGTGCATCGCGTCAAATTGGCAGGTTAGTAGACCGTGGTGAAACTTTTTTAATGACTCTTTAATGAAATCAAACGTTCATATTTATCTAGTAATTGCAGAGATACCGTTTGGAGCGTGTTAACGGGTCAATCGTTCGATAATACGCCTTCAATTGTTCTGCATGACGTCAGAGAAATAGAAACCTGGATATTAAGACTGCTGTCTGCCCCTGTGCCTGTGCCTGGAAAAACAAGGTAAATAAAAAAAGTCATGAGGTATTGTGGGATACCCGACAGAAGCTATGCTTCTTATAGTCCGGGAGTTTGCGTTGCAAATGAAAAAGTCATAATAAGCCGGCTGATTTTGATATCGATAGTTGATCTCGTACAACTAATTAATAAACCGACCGTCAGCTGCTCAAGTAGCGGTGAGTTTGGGTGTGAGAGGCTACAAAAGTGGTAAAAAAAATTTTTTTTTAAGTAATAGTACGCCGGCTGAAACTTGTTTTTATAAATAGTTGACATCATTGTGAGTTGAAAAATGATCGTCAGCTGCATCGTGGAGGGGGGATTGTGCGTCAGCTGGTCGCATGAACTTGTAAAAAAACACGTAAAATATTGCGCATTTCACTTTTTTGCACTGACAGCAGCTGAGACAATTACGTTACCTAGGATTATGACAGCGATATAATCATAATCCTAGGTAACGATAGTATTTCAGCTGCTGTCAGTGCAAAAAAGTGAAATGCGCAATATTTTACGTGTTTTTTTACAAGTTCATGCGACCAGCTGACGCACAATCCCCCTTCCACGATGCAGCTGACGATTATTTTTCAACTCACAATGATGTCAACTATTTATAAAAACAAGTCGCAGCCGGCGTACTATTACTTAAAATAAATTTTTTTTTACCACTTTCGCAGCCTCTCACACCCACACCCACCGCAGGTGCGCCAGCTGACGCTTGGTTTACTTATTAGTCATACCAGATTTATCGAAAAAGATAACAATCGATCGGCGTAAAAACACTACCTAAAATGCAACGCAAACTCCCGGGCTATTACGCATCGTATATAAAATCGAATTAATTTACATATAATAGATATAGAAACTATTGCAACAATACGCGCTGTCTAACCAATGAGGTGCGTTGCATCGCCGCGTTCCAAGGCCGCGTTCGTGACGTTTTCTTGTGATTTAGGTCACCATTCCAAACGTGCGTTAAGAAGCATAGCTTCAATAAAATCTTATCATTTTCATTAGGTGTGTTTGTTGGCATGTTCTGAAGTGATTCCAAACTGATAAAGCGTGTGTTGGTAATATGTTTATTTGTTGGTCGAATTCTCGGGCTCTTTGAACCGTTTGAACTTGGTTGTAACAATTCTAGGTTTCTAGAAACTGCTAGTTAACCAAGTCTAAATGATCTTAAAAGTCTGAGAATTTGACCAAAAAACACGCAGTCTTGTCTGAAGAGTTCTGTATTACCGACACACGCTTTAGCGTAGGGCGTAGAGTGCATTCTACACCTCATGTGAAACGAGACTAATTTCTTATTTTTTTATTCTTACAGAGTAGAAATAGAAGTTCTCTCACCTACAGTTCATCAGCCACTCATGTTTGCTCTTCCAGATCACACAAGATTTTCGTTAGTAGATTTTCCCTTACATTTACCCTTAGAGTTATTAGGTAAGTTTTGAAATGTTTTTTTTCTTTACCGTTCCAACTCCACAATTCTACTAATTTAGATCAAAATTAACTTTTTACAATGTTACGATATTTTTTCGTCTTGAGATCCTTGCAATTCATAAAACATGTTTTTGCAAAAAGTCTGTTCGTCCGTCAGCACGATACCGGTTAAACGGCTGAGCGGAGCGAAACCAAATTTTGGTACGCTGTTGCACTATAAATAGGAAGGGCCCAATAGACCTTTTCACCAGTAGTTACGCGCAAGCGCCGTCGCCATGGTTATGGTCGCGCCTTTCAAAAGTTTCGTACGCTTTTCGTACTCTATTTGACGCAATGACAAGGTCAGAACCGTTTTTCAATGTTAATTTAGATGAAAATGTTACTGAAGGTGTTAAATTAGTGCACAAAACAGTGGAAGAACATACTTGTGCTAAATTGGGACGGTGGTTGAAGTGCCACGGCCGGAAAACTGGTGGAAGTAAACGAAAATTGGTTGAAAGGTTAGAATCCTACCTGTCATAAATTGTTTATTGTAAAAAGTGTATGTTTAAAAGTACTCAAATATTTTTCTAGGGCTTTGTACCACTTCTTTAAATAATATATCTTATTTAATTTCTATTTACTTCTTTCAAAATCAATCACTTACCATCTGTCAATATAACAAGTCTTTGAAAAACATGGCGGAATTGGGCACATGCGCAGAAAAAAATGTTCGTCAATGAAAAGGTCTATTGTTTTTGAAGAAAATCGGCGCATGCGCAGAAGAGATATGTGCTATAAATTTGCTTTTTGCTATTACGACGGTATACTTTTCATAACAATTTATTATTCTACTCATTTTAACAAAAAAAGTTTTTTTTTGTAAACTTCTAGTTTCTTAAATATTTTAAAAGTAATAAAGTCATCTATTATTTTTTGGTCGATTTTTACATGTGAAACCATAAGTAAACATGGAAAACAAATGTCAAAATAGATAGCTGATATTGTAAATTATAGACGCTCGACAACAGACGTCATAAACGTCTGAAAAATTAAATATTTATTACTAGCCGTTACCTGCGGAATCGCACACGTTAACAGAAATATTAATGGTCCCGTCGCCTGATTGACTGGAATTTTTTACTTTTCGATGAATAAATTAAATTATTGAAACAAAACCTCGTTGTTTTAGGTGTGGAAACTTGTTTAAAAGTCCTTACGTTGATTCTTCTCGAATGCAAAGTTGTTTTGCAATCGAGAGACTACAATGCGTTATCGATGTCCGTAATGGCGTTTGTTACAATGATATACCCCCTCGAGTATATGTTTCCTGTTATTCCATTGTTACCGACATGTATGAGTTGTGCAGAACAGGTAAACTTAACCTCAATTTTTTTTTACAATAATATGAAAGTGTAACGAGTTTTATTTTATACTTTTTTTTCTTTTTTTCAGTTATTGTTGGCACCAACGCCTTTTGTTATAGGCCTTCCTGCTAGTTTTTTAATGTATAAGAAAAATTTCAAGTAAGTGATATTAACATCACTCTTATTAACTCTTAAGGTACGTGCAGTACGCAGCTGGGATTCTAGATGGTAGCATGTATGGTAGATGGTCGCTGAAATTATAAGCGCTTATAGGTTTGCACAACGAAGCTTTGATACTAGCATTGATACAAGCTTAAATCGCGTTTGAAATGTCAGATAGCGAAGACGAATATTTGTGTTCTTTTGAAGTGGTATATTTTAAATATAAATTTGGGTAGGAGCTATCATGTCCACCCTATTAATAGAAAACGATCTAAACATGGCGAATTTTATCATTTATACCAAGAATTAAAATTTTACCCAAACCTGTTTTTTGAATATTTACGTATGGAACCTAACACTTTTAAATACGTCTTAGAAAAAACTCAAAACAAATTAAATAAAAACTGGCAAAATTTCATTTATTAAACTAGTCACATCCATTGCGAAACTTGTAACGGCCATTTGACAGTTGTCACACGTTTATTGTAGTAGTTAGCGCGCTGAAAGAAAGGTGAGATATATTCTTGTATCTACCAGCTCTTGTAACAGCGCTTATACCTGCTACACTCACTGCTTCGTCGCTCGCACATATAACAATGCATTAATTTAAACAAGCCCTGCTATGATCTACGCTACCATCTAGAATCCCAGCTCCATACTGCACGTACCTTTATGCTGGATTGCAGAAAGCGTAGTCAGAAAATTTGGTTTGACAATGACCTTAGATTGTGTTTACATCCATTATAGATATAGTATAATATTATCAAACTTTTTGTTATGTAGAACAAGACTGTACATACAGAAAAACAAATGACTGATATACATAGAAAAAACCAAATTCTGATCAAAATATCTAGACAAATATTGTTTTGAAGGGGAAATTGTGCAAAAAAGTATGCTTAAAGTTGTTTTATTGAAAAAATTGTTTCTATACTATAATTATTTACACTGAAAAACAGTAATGCTGGAAAGTTTACGCCCTACACCACTCTATGCGTGGAAAGCGGGTTAAGACAGACAGTCAATTGGGCCATCTGTCTTTGTTTCACGCATGCGCGTTACCTTTATAGACTGTACGACAAAGACAGGTGGCCCAATTGTTTCTGTCTTTCTTGGCTCGCTAGTAGCGCTTCAGTGCACATTTCAGCGGTCTGTACGCGGATTAACGCAATAGAAAATTTAATGATTTAATTTTTTTTTAGATTACCAGACGATATCTGGTTAGTAGATTTAGATTCCACAAAGCTATCAGCTCCGACTGGACTAAATGAAGATTTACCTCCTCTCCCGGAACCGGAAGGTACAATTCTGAAGAATCATCTGAAACAGGTAATTAAATAATTGATTTTTTGATTACAAAAACAGTTGAATTAATTTATTCACAAAATTACATACTGATCTGTGACCATTGCACCGTTGTTATATTTCAAGTGAAACTAAACGAATTTTTAAATGGTGTTTGATAAAAGTGCTTGACGATTTTTTAATGTGAACTATTTTCATTACAAGGAATATGTGCATGCAATACTTTATTGCGAAAGTGTTTTGTTTTTTTGTTCCAAAATGTCCTTAAAATCGATATGATATGTACAAGTAAAAAATATTATCAGAGTCCAGAACTGCAATTCGACTTATGCTCGGTTGCAGAACTGGTTGTCAAAAAATTTGATTTGACAATAAACTTAAATTATGATCATATAATTTAATAAATGCAGGAACAGTTTAATGTTGTTGTGAATTGAAATAAATGCTTATGGAGATTTGATAATGTTTTTTACACGTAACCTCTGATGTTTAGAAGTTCTAAAAAAACACCTGTACATACGAACGAGGGAAAACGGAACCAATTTTTCGTCATTCCCACTATAAAATTGCTACTTTACATGCATGTATACCGACCTGTAATGGGTAATACATCATTACGACACTAAAAATACAATCTACTATTATTACATATTATTTATTTATTATTAGTTCATTTTCTGAATGACTTGTTTTTAATGTTTTTGTCGTGATGTGCTTACTTCAGGCAATGCAACTTATGGATCAAGTGGGCGCTGGTGTAAATATAATTCCTTTTTCTTATTTTCTATTCTATCTAATTTTGTTCAGTAATATTTGTTATCGTGCTTTTGTTTATTAAATAGACCTATGCTGGGTTCCAGAAAGCATTGTCAAAAATCTGAATTTGCAGGACAGTCTTAATGTCGTTATTAAACTCCCTGTCATGTAGAACATTAGATTGTACTCACACAAAAACAAATGATTGATCTACATAAAAAAAGATCGCTTTTCAAGCTAAATTTTTCCAAAATGCGTATAAAATGTTGTTTTTAAGTGGAAATTGTATACAAAACTATGTTAAATAGATGTACAGTTTAAAAAAAATATCGTTTCTGCAATCTTATGGAGAAATATGTGTGGTCATAATCTAATAAGATTGTCTGACAGTGCTTTCTGCAACTCAGTACTAATTTCGAAAATACTGTATGCGTAGTAATGGGGTAATTTTCTGGGAATTCTGTGTACATTTTTGTTGATAAGTCTCCGGGTTGCCGATAAGTTCATTAAAAATTCTGAACACCGTGAAAAGGCGGTGCATACGGAAGTTAAGTCTCTGAATCTATTGCTTCCAGGGGCCTTATACTGTGTTATTACTGAACAAAAAATGTTTTTTGTAGATTTGCACTCCTGTATGGAGCTCTTGTAGCGATATGTTTCGAAATTGTAAAAATTAACAATTTTTATAGTTTTGGAGGCAATTATAAATATTTTTCCAAAATAGAAATACAGTAGAACCTTAACTGAGCTCGTACGCAATTTTTTTTACTCCCCGTATTAACCGAGCCTTCGCGCTTAAGAGCTCGACTTATCCGAGCAATGCGATTGTTTTTGTATGATTGACATAAATATGATTCTCCGTCTATAATTTACAATTCAATTCAATTCGACATAAATATGTTGATGAATAAATGTTGATTTTGTCACAGAAATAATCTTTTTTTAAATCCTAAAAAAATCTGGAATAATGAGTTTTTCGATTATTGAGGGAGGATCGGTTCACAATTAGCTCGTATAATCGAGGTTCTCGTTCTACTGTATTTAAATGATTTGTTTTTGAATTTTCGGAGCCACAAAGTATTCTATGGCACGCTGTTTTACTTTTCAAACAATGAATAAAACTACGTAGTTTAAATGTTTTAAAAGGTAATACGGCGTGCCATCGGAATTAAACTATAATGTAGTTTAATTCCGATGGCACGCCATTTTACTTTATATGCGCGCCATTTTACTTTTTATTCTGAATTATTATGATAGTAATGTTACAAAACTGTTTTCTGAATTGGCGGAATAAATATTTATTTACAATAATTAAAAACAATAATAATGAACGCAACAACGAAAAGTCAATTCTAACAATCAACACAAGTAAACAATAACTAAACAGTAATTACAAAGCAAAACAAAACAACTGTATACAATAATTCGTAATTATTTCCACTACACTCGTATTTATGTATCAATTTGGTTATTTATATCACGGCACTATTTATTCTACTGCTCCAACGTAGACTTGAATGCGTGACTCACCATGGACAGATTCCTTCACTCACTCGCACTGCTGTTTATATAGGCTGCGTGGCATAAGCCTAGTGTGTTCTCGCTTTCTCTAGAACTTTCGTGCAGGTACCAGTTGTTCCAGTAAGCGGACCCCGTTTCTCAGAACTCTTGCCTGTCGTTTATATACAGGATGATCCGTAACAGTAATTTATTTGTTTAAAAAGTAAAATGGCGTGCCATAGTATTCTTAAATGCAATTTTTCTTTGTTGATTTTTTGCATGCGCTTGTCTTAATTTTTGAAGTGAAACTTTTTATGAGGCGTTTTTTTTTGTAAAAGTAGTAAGAGTTATTGCCAGTTTTTCAAATCAAAAAAAAAAAAATCACGTCACCTAAGAATAATATAACAAATAGGATACAAAATTATTAATTTTTTTTGACAGCTTGGTGTAATGATTAGCATGCTGGCCCTTGGATCAACATGTCTTGGGTTCAATTCCCACCTCCGCTCATGGATGTTTTATGATGTCGTTTAATTTAATTTGATATAATTAGACGCTAATGACCGCAGATATCGAGTGTCTATAATCTACAATAAAATTTTAAAAATATATTTTTTATACTAAATGTTTCGATTGCACAAATAATCTTTGAACTGCGTATATTGCGTGCTATGCACATATTTTTTTAAGATTTTAAAATTGATAACAAAAATCCACTGTATAAAAAATATGAATAGCAATAAAATTGCATTAAAAACGTTTTTTGTACGCTAATTTTTCATAGTGAAACTATGGGTGCTCGTTGGCTTTTTCTTTTTGGAGGCGCACACGCAGTCTAAAATATAGATTGTGCGCGTGCGCCTCTCATCATTTTGATGAAAATCTTCAAAAAGAAGATAGCATTAAGCAACGAACACACCAGATAAAGGTACGTGCAGTATGAAGCTGGGATTCTAGATGGTAGCGTAGATCATAGCAGGGCTTGCTTAAATTAATGCATTGTTATATATGCGAGCGTACACAACGAAGCAGTCAGTGTAGCAGGTATAAGCGCTGTTACAAGAGCTGCTAGATTCAAGAATGTATCTCACCATTCTTTCAGCGCGCTGACTACTACAATCAACGTGTGACAACTGTCAAATGGCCGTTACAAGTTTCGCGATGGATGTGACTAGTTTAATAAATGAAATTTTGCCAGTTTTTATTTAATTTGTTTTGAGTTTTTTCTAAGGCGTAGGTATGTAAAAGTGTTAGGTTCCATACGTAAATATTCAAAAAACCGGTTTGGGTAAAATTTTAATTCTTGGTATAAATGATGAAATTCGCCATGTTTAGATCGTTTTCTATTAATAGGGTGGACATGATAGCGCCTACCCAAATTTGTATTTAAAATATACCACTTTGTAGCAGAAGAACACAAATATTCGTCTTCGCTATCTGACATTTCAAACGCGACTTAAGCTTGTATCAAAGCTTCGTTGTGCAAACCTATATAAGCGCTTATAATTTCAGCCACCATCTACCATCTAGAATCCCAGCTGCGTACTGCACGTACCTTTAACTCGTCAATAAACAAATGAGGCTTTGGTAATCTTTTGTTTTAGCTTTAGTAATTAGATGTGATTATAGATAGTTTTATGACATTCTAGAATCACTTAGGTTTGTATGAAGTAATATTAGCGCAAAGTAACGAGGCATGTCGAAATATAGATATTAAAATTTTTAGTATAAAAGAAGCAATATATTTTGAGACAATAAAAATTAAATTAATTTACAAAATATTTTATTTTACGCAGGCTCTCAGTAGTATGTCAGCCAATACTCAAAGTCCAGCTACTCCAACCTTATTGCCTTCACGTAGAGAAAGTATTTCTGCGCATCACAATCTTACGTAAGTATCCAATATAACCTAAAAAGTAAAAATATATATAGTCGAACTTCGATAACTCGAACCATGACTTGCCACAAAAAAAGTCGAGTTATCAAATAATATTAATTTTCACTCTTGACGCTACTGCCAACCAATTTTGTTCAAGTTATCAAGAAGTTCGAGTTATCGAAGTTCGACTGTATTTAAAACACAGCCGCTAATAATCTCAGTTATCGAACGTCTACAATCTTTCACTTTAAAACTGAAGCCGTTTTATTTTGACAGTTCGCCAGCGGTCTCTGCTCAACTGATTTACATACTTTTGTATTTTTAATTTTGTCGCGGCATGTTTTCTTTCGAAAATACCCAAATTACATATTATGTAGATCTTTAATTATTCTATCTTTTATAAATGTTTAGTGTGTCGTCAGTACGTCAAAAAACACCAGATCCAATACAAGTACCGCACCAAACTGCTATTCCTCATCGGATGTCCATATCCGGAACTTTAGTTACCACGTCTTCGCAACCTCTGACTCAGAGGCCGTCGATTGCTCCGGCACCTGCTGCCTCGAACGCTTTTAATCCATTCATATACGGAAACGATGTCGATTCAGTCGATATCGCTACCAGAGTGGCCATGGTATGTAATACAA
Organism: Mongoloraphidia duomilia; assembly: GCA_039654895.1. Lineage (NCBI taxonomy): Eukaryota > Metazoa > Arthropoda > Insecta > Raphidioptera > Raphidiidae > Mongoloraphidia > Mongoloraphidia duomilia. The sequence goes on from CM077524.1 coordinate 4,585,585, forward strand.
AATAAAAATGGATACGCGCGTTAGAAGTTATACTTCTTTGGCGTGATTAAGAACTAATTTTTAATTTGCATGCAAATAATTTATTGAAATATAAAATAATAAAAGGACTGAAGTGAATTTATTTATATTTGTTTATATGGTAACTATGGAAATCATTAATGCTGCAACTTCATCCTGTTAAATTTTCGTGACGCGATGCGCGCGCATCGTAAAAATTCACTCTCATCATTTTTTCATAACGCGCCAAAAGAAGTATAACTTCAAAAAACCGGTCGAGTGCGAGTCGGACTCACGCATCAAGGGTTCCGTATCTTACAAAAAGGAAATTCCGTTTCATCTGGCATTTTAGTTCTCAAATATGCGAGCCAACGCCGCCTAATAAGTTATTCTTAAAAAAAAAGCGGTTATGTTTACCTAACGCATTTTTGTAATTTTTGCAGGTGCGCTTTTTCAATTCACAAAATTTGTTAGCCAACTTTTCCGAACACACCAGAACATTGAGGTTATATCCACGACCTGTCGTAGCTTTCCAAATCAACAGTTTTCTTCGTTCTAGACCGAGAACGTCGCATTTTTTAAATAGATTTGCCCGAACTCAAGTAAGTATATGATTATGATAGAATTGCATTTTTTTATTTTGTTACTGGCTTGAATCCGCAGCTTTTTCGCGTTATACACGGTGTCCCAACGAAAACTTGAACCCCCGTAAAACTCGGCAAAATTAACGTTTTGACAAAAATCCAAAAACACGTCGATTTGTATATCAAAGGGGACCAATTTTTATGCAATAGTACATTGTGCCACAAGGGAGGAAAGTGCTACATTTCCTCCCGTGTTGCGCATACTATTTTTTCTCCTACCAGGCCGAAAGTTCGCAAAATTGAAAAAAAAAATTATTAAAATTATTATTTTTATTTTATTTTATTATTAAAATTATTAAAAAAGAATTTTAAAGGAAATAATTTTAATGTGTAGGAGACAGAAGTAGGTGCATGAGAGCCGGCATAAGTACTATTGCGCACGCGCACTTGTCCGTACCACGGGAATAAAGAGCGACTTTGTTTCCGCTTCGCAGGGACGAAAGTACGAACTTTCGGCCTAGGTAGGAGAAAAAAATCATTCTTGCAACTCTGGCCCTGAAAAGTGAATATGAGGCAAATCATTTGACATCTTCCACATTTTGTGGTGTAGTTCTCCAAATCAGCCGTCCTAGACCCGGGTCTACTAAGCTTATAAGTAAATTCGCCACTGGTTCGTGTGCCAAATTTAATTGAAATCGGATTTATGACGGAACAGACAGACAGATACACACACCCTCTCTTTACAGTTTTATTATTAGTATTGATATTTGACCCTGTTTTTTTAGGCTGTGGAGTTTTTAGCTGAATGGTCTTTAACTCCGACCAACGTTGCGTTTTTAAGAGTGCAAACAGGAATATTTGATCCGACGCAAATCGGCGACAAACCGAAATGGTATGCGCACACTCTAGAACCGATTCGATTTGTAGTTTGGGACGATGGAAGCTCTTTGAACGGTGCTTTAAGATCTCTTCAGCAACACGAACACCAAGCGACAGACGAAAGCGGTTCTGATTCTGAAGGTGCCGAAAGCACGAGTTCGAGTTATTCGTCATTGAGTGATTTTGTTTCGGAATTAGCGTCATCCGATCTGTCGCCAGGTAGACGTTAGTTAAAAATTAACATATTTTGCGTAAATGTGATAAATGTTAGTTTAAAACATCAAATATTGGTATTATAGCCCAGTGGTTGGGTGGTTCAATTCAGAATTAAATAGGGGAAAGCTGGAAATTGTTTTAATAATCCCTTCAGTTTAGCTCTGGAATGAACATACTAAGTTTTCCCCCTCCTGCTAATTGAGCTTTAAGCCGGTCTCACACGATGCGTCCAACGTTGGATTCAACGTTGGACGCATAATGATCCATCTGATGTTCCATTTCCAAACCTGCTTCTCAGTTTATTGCCAATTTATAATGGCAATCTCGATGTTGGCAATAAATTAAGAAGCAGTTGCTTCACAAGCGACGTGACTATAGATATGGAAATCCGGGGACGTAGTATAAAGTGCCACTTTAGACGAGGCGGAAACCATTCAGGGGATGGTGCATGCCTGTCTTATCGACATGTCCATGCTATGCATGTGCTCACGTTCTATTGGCCGCGCCTTTGCGCATGCTCAATTGCGCCAGATGCAGTCGATCGCGTCTTTGCGCATGCTCAATTGTTCCTACAGCGCTTGCGCAACTGAAGTGACCAATAGAATGCACTCGCCTATACTACATCCCCAGATTTCTATATCTATGGACGTGACGTGCTGTTTCTGTAGCTATCTCTGTTCTGAGGTAAAATCATTTTTTAAAATCATCGTTTTTTTTATGCAGGTTCAGTGCCTCCACAAGCAATGTCTCTCTCGTCGAATTTGGATCCGCGTTTGGTTTACGATCCTCCACAAGTATTGCAGTATCCCGGAACCGAGGCAGAGCCGGACGATAGACCGGATTCACCGCAATCGTCGTCGAGTACACATTCAGATCTTAGTTCTCCGTCGTTTAACAGAGATTCCGAGTTGGAATTCGGTACTAGAACAAAAAGTGAAGGCGCATCAACCGGTTCAAAAATGGTAATTTAAAAAATAAATATGAATGAGGACTACCATATTTTTATTCGTCAGATAACACCAGGGCCGTAGCTAGGGGGGGGGCATTAAGGGGCAATGCCCTACCTTAAAACATCCAGTGCCCTACTTTAAGGAATTATAAATAAGCCGCAAAGACTGTCACGACAGAATGACAGACTTGATCTATCTGACATTTGGAAAAACAAGATTAAATTCGTTGGATCTAAATGAAGTTCTTCGGAAATTTGATAACATGGCAAGCTCTGTATTTTTTTTTTGATTAAATTGTCATTCACCGTTTTTTTGCTTTTGTAATTTGATATCACCAGATGAGGTAGGCAATCCAATTAATAAAGTGTAGTCTTTTGCTTCAACCCTACTTTAAACTTTCAGTGCCCTATCTTGAATTCAGCTCTAGCTACGGCCCTGGATAACACTAGTGGCAAGTAAGGTATGTGAAGAGTGGTTTCGAGATTAACGGTTTGTGTTTAATTATTCTTCATTTATCCATTATTAAGAAAAATAAAAAATACAAAACTGCGATTTAGCCATTAAATGATCGAATGACAGATACTTCACTTGCTAATGGCGCTATCAAGTGGCGGAAAATATAAACAGTACAGACATATTTTTAACCCCCGACAAAAAAAAGGGGTGTTATAAGTTTAACGTGTGTATCTGTGTGTCTGTATGTGGCATCGTAGCTCCCAAACGGATCAACCGATTTAAAATCGGTTTTGTTTGTTTGAAAGATGATATTTGCGAGATGGTTCTTAGTCATGTCTCAGCAGTCCCCGACGCATTTACGAATAAAATATTTTATCTAAACGAAGAAATAGACGGTGCATCGGACCAGATATAGTAGATATTAATTATTTCTCACTTTTTAAAGATTTACTTTTTTTAATTTTTAATTTAATTTTTAAATGACATCAAAGTGACGTATACCTTACTAAATGAATGAATGAATTGTGAATTATAGACGCTCGACAACAGAGGTCATTAGCGTCTACCTTACTAAAGTTACTAGATCTTGTAACTTTATATCTTACTTACCAGTGGTGCTATCTGGCCCTAGAAAAAAGCCAACTGCTCAGTGACTAAATTTTAAACATGTTCTGTGTTTAGGAAAAAGAAGATGGTGGCAGTTTTGAAAATGAATCTGACTCAAATTCGACAACAACACCAAAAACAGTAATTAGTGGTCAAACGAATAAAGCTGCCTCGCCGACCGCAAGTACCAAAAGTGACTCGATACCCGAAAGACCTTCCACGCCAAGAACTACACGATTGGGAAGGACAATTACTCCGGTAAATATATATAAAGAAAAGGGTGTGGGTCTCGGGACCCCCGACAGATGTGAAACATCAAAGAAAACGTTATTGAACTCGGTGGTATTCTCTATGTAGTAGTATATATTTTTTTTGCCATAAATACTTTTTTTCCCATAAAATTTAAATTTATTCATTATCATTGCATGCAACAATTGAAACTGTAGAATTTTCTGTTTCATTTTCTAGCATAGTAACAATTGGCACCCACTGTAAGAATAAGACAGAGCCTCGCCTCGTGTCATATTTATACGCACTCTCAAAAGCAGCAACTAATTGTTATGCTGACGTAATCCTATATACTGCACTTTACCACCGCGTGTGCTATACTGCACTGTAATACCGCGTGTGCTATACTGCACTGTAACACCGCGTGTGCTACAGTGCACGCCTGAGCCAGTGCCGCAGTGGTGGGGAGAACAGCAGCGAAGGAGCGGACCAAACATTTCGTTGCATATTTCCCCTACGCGGCTGTTCACAGCCCGACTTAAGATGTTTCACATCAAAAACTAACTTTCCAGCCCGCATTCGTCCGGGTAGATTTTTATTTAGCAACGAAATAAATCACGATTTTAGACTGTATAAAAACTGACAATGCTTTCTGCAACCCAGTATTAGTATGATAGATTAAAAATCCCAACAAATGTCAAATGCATTTCCGTTATTTAGGTGCCTCCAATAACGCCAATGCTTCAAAGACAGCCGAGCGTCGGTAACGTGTTAGCGCGTACGTCGAGTTTTGGTTCGGCGTCGAGCGGTCAATCTCCGATGGCCGGAAGTCCTCCGACAGTACAGAGACAAGGTTCCCAGGGCTCTCTGTTCGAACAGTTCGCTAGCCAGGCCAAAGAGCTCGTCAAAGAAACGACGAGACAGAGCAGCCAAGATGGACTGCTGGCTCAGATGGATAAAGTAATTGATTTTTGTTTTTTCTTTGTTGAGTAATGTGTGTTTTTTTTGTTTCAGTGTATAAAAAAACATGTCTCTGTTAAGTGTCTATCCTGATGCATGTATTTAGTACAATAAAAAATGAATGTATTAAAATAATCGTTTGTCAAATTTTTTTTGACTTGAACGATTTGTCTATTACATTCTTTTAGTTCAGTAAAATTTCAATTCTATTTTTGCATGGATCCTGTATACAGGGTGGTGACCGTGACTGTTACACACAGGGATTTAACCCGTAAAATCAAACTTTCGCGATTTCCTGCTTCCCTAATTATTTTAGGAAAAATATCTTCAAATAAAAGTTTTAGAACATAAAATTCTGCATCTAAATCATTAAACAAAACTAATTTTGCATGTTTTTTAACGGCAGAAATTTGATATGAAAATGTCAAAATTACCTCAAAAACAGATAGCGATAGCAATGGAACTTGAACAAAATGATTAGAAATTATTCTGACAGCTAAAACGTCATCATTCTGTTCAAGTTCCATGGCTATCGCTATCTGTTTTTGAGGTAATTTTGACATTTTCATATCAAATTTCTGCCGTTACAAAACATGCAAAATTAATTTTGTTTAATGATTTAGATGCAGAATTTTATGTTCTAAAACTATTATTCGAAGATATTTTTTCTAAAATAGTTAGAGAAGCAGGAAATCGCGAAAGTTTGATTTTACGAGTTAAATCCCTATGTGTAGCAGTCACGGTCACCACCCTGTATAATTTTTTTATTGTTCAAGGGTGTCTCCTGACTCCCTGAGTATTTCAGCAAGTTGACGCTGTCTAAAAAATTATGCGAACGCCGCGAAAGGTTCAATGCTTAATATCTCGCGAATCATTGATGCTACGACAAAAATGGTGATGATCTTTTTTTGTAGAGCAGTAAATTCCCTACAACTTTCGTTACGGGAACATTTTCGTAAAGCTAACCGTTTACGAGTTACAGCGCGCCAAATTTGACGTATACATATTTTAGAAGTAGCTGAGGTTTTTTTTCTTCTTTCTTGATATTTGCTGCAAGAAGTGATTTAACACGTCGTTCTTTCGCCTAAACAGTTAGCTCTACGAAATTGACCTCATAAAGAAAGTTGTAGGGAATTTAATACTCTACAAAAAAGGTCTTTACCATTTTTGTTGTATCGTCAACGGCTCGCGAGATATTTAGCATTGAGCTTTTCGCAAAGATGGCGACTTCCGCATTAACTGTTAGGCTGTTTCTACTTTCTACTTAATGAAATACTCAGGATACACCCCTTAACAATAAAAAAAAATGACTTACGCGATCCATGCATTACGAACGTACATTTTTGGAAAGTTTTACTGGACTAGTGCAATTGTAATTTGGTACAAAAAACAAAAGAGTATAATGAATAGCTTTATAGCTATTTGTTACATTATTTTGGTGTACTAAATTACAGAAAACGTTACTTGTACATTGAAAACATACATTTCAAACATTTTCGTTTAAAAATATATTTTCTTCAACACATGCACGCTTTTAATGTTTTCTTGTGTCTAAAGCGAATCTTAAATGACTGTTTATCAACTGGTTACGTCATGATCCATTATGAAACGCTTTTCGATGCTATAATAAAAAACACTCGAAAAACCCGTTACGCAATGAACCATTATGTACCTCTTTTCGATCTACAGATTGTATCAAATTAAAGCTGTGCATAGGGCGTTCTGTGTGTAAGAGAGAGATCCATATAAAGCAATAAGTAAGAATGAGACAAATGATCGCTAATAGGAAGTTTCTGTAGTCACTGACTACTGAAATAAGAAATTATTGATAAAATCACAAAACAAAGATGACGCTATCAGGTTGTATGTGTTAGTATGGGTATTATTTATTTACAGTAACTACAGACACTTCCTATTAGCTATTATTTATCTCGTTCTTATTTACTGCTTTATATATCGATCTCTGTCTTACACACAGAACTCCCTATGCACAGCTTTAATTTGATACAATCTGTATAATGAAATATGGTTACTATGGTAACGAAGTAAATAAATATTGTACCAAGGCCAATGTTTTTAGTATGAGATGTACTGCTGTCACTGAATGTACGGTGTTTATCCTTTGACATTAATTCAATAAAGCTCTAAAACCATGCGTGTGTTGAATAAAGTATAGTGTGCAACGCGTGTACCAAATCTTTATGCGTCAGGTGCGATATTTTCAGCACTCGTATATGATTCGCAGATGCGTACTCGGCAAGCCTCGTGCTTGCTCGTCTACTACTCGTGCTGAAAACATCGCGCCTAACGCATAAAGATTTATTTAGTACTCTAGTTGCACAATATTATTATACACTTTTTTTCACTGTGCTATAATAAATCTATACCTTTTTTTAATTATCTCGTAAAAATTTTCAAGTTTCTTTTAAATGCACTCACACTATTCACTGATAAAAACTATATGTAATTCGTATTGGATTTGAAAACGACAAAGTTTTTAAAGCAAATTACCTATTTTACTAGAGGATTTAGTCCAAAGTTGCTAAGAGTAAACATGGGTGGGAAAGGGACTCGAAAGATCTTATTGTAATTAATAACAACTTTTTCTATTCCACCAAAGTTAAGTATCCTAGAGAAACAGAAATTTCTTGATCAATATTGATGTTAATAAGTAAAGAAAATTATTAAATTAATGGAGAATGACACATGAGAAACGTAATATAGATGGCAGCAGCCACATACTTATTTAAAGATTTTGAATTCTGCTAACAGATGCGACGGTCAAATTTGGCCTTCAAAAGGCGGGTCGCTCGTTAGCACAGCCACAACTTATCTGTTTTATATGTCATCTGTGATAGTAGCAATAGCTGAAAAGTAGGTATTATTTTTACTTATTTATTAACATCAATATTGATGAAGCGATATTTTTGTTCTCCTAGAATAAATAATTTAATTGAAGTAATAGAAAAAGTTGTTATTTATGACAAGAGCTTTTGATTCCCACTTATGTTTACTCTGGGCAATATTTGGAGCAAAATCAGACGTGCAAAATAAAGTAATTTAAGAATTGTCATTTTACAATTTTTAACTCAAAAAACAAATACGAAATTATCAAAGTTAAAAGCTATTTTAAGTTCAAGTGTTCCAATTGTTTAATTCTTTTTTTTTTTGATAAACAACTGAAACTTACATACATATTGTTTTATAATTTTGCATATGGCCGCTGTATTTTTCTAATGTTGCTTTTATGTCTCTCTTTTTCTGTGATCTAAAGTTTAAAGTCCAAGCTCGTGATAGAATAAACGAAGCCGATGAAATTTTTGCTCCACTGGACAAGGTAAGACTTTATTACGATGTGGTTACTTTTATTATTATTATTGCACCTGCTTTGCTTTTTGACGTAACTCTAATAATCTGCAATGAATTATCATGAAGTGGGGGGAGAGGACAGTATAGCCTAGTGGATAGCGTGCTTGGTACCAGTCTCTAGACTAGACTGTCGTGGGTTCGAATCCCACCTGCGCTTATGGATGTTTTGTGATGTTATTTAGTTTTAAGTTAGTTGTTATTTAATGTAATTTAAGACGCTAATGACCTAAGTTGTAATCTACAATAAATAAAAATGAAGTGGGGGAAAACTAGGGAGATAGGAGGGGATAATTTAACTAATCGTGCAAACAACTTGTCCATTTTCAGGAGTATAGACTATAGACTACATTGAATAGACTACGGTGTTACTGTTTTCTGTTATGCTGTTATAATTTTTTTTATTGTTCGTGCAATATCTTTTTGTTTTTGTTAAACTAGTTAGTTTTGAGATATTTTGTTTAAAAAAATGAGATGATATATTTTGTAATACTATAATTTTTGGTATATGATAAAATCAATCGATTTAAAACCCCTTATATCCACACCATATTATTCACATAACAATTAGAGGTGAAAATAATAAATATCTCAGACAGCTAGACTGCCATGATTTTTGAGCTATATCTAAGAAAAAATTATAACTATAATTTTTAATAAAAAAAAGCAGCCCGAAATGTACACAGAACTACTATGGCCATCTGTGACGTGTATTTAAAAAAACAAAGTTAATACAAGTATCGCTAAAACTATAAAAGTAAATAAAAATATGAAGAGATTTGAAATCTTCGTAAAAAAGAGCCTTAAGAAAGTGAAAATATTTTTTTTAACTTACTTAATAAGCGAGTTATAAACAAAAAACGAAAATGGGTAAATCTCGTTTTTCAACTGTCGCTCGCAAACCAAGCAAAATATGGAAAGTTTGACTACGCAGGGTAGTAGTACTGGAGATTCTGCACATTTTGTCTCATTTAACCAAATCTCTATCTCCCATAACAACGGAGATCCCCATGTTGAGAATGAGTTTGTGGACACACTGTATAATTTTCTCAGTGCACGCGGCCTCTAATATTTGGCCGCCCTAGACATGGGCCTAGTCCAGGGGTCGGCAACCTGCGGCGTTTATGATGTCAAGATGCGGCTCTCCAGTTCCATGTGCAAATATTAATAATTATATTATTTTATTTTCAAAATTCATAAAAAATATTATACTGCAAAAAAAACTTTAAACAGGATAAAAACACTCAACAGAGAACAGTGAGAATAGGTGGATTGGAGAGTATACGGACAGCTGACATTTTTTAAATGTGGCAACACTGTTCTGTTTGTTTAGTTATAATCCTAATCAAATACCATAATATTCAAATAAAAATGTTAGTGGCTCTTTAAAAACTGGGAAATTTTGTAAATTGTAACTTTTGGCTCTTCCGTCTCAAAAGGTTGCCGACTCCTGGCCTAGTCGACTTTGTGGAAAATTCCCCACTGCCGGGGAGTTTTTTTGAACATTTTAGCTGCCGAATAGCATGGCGCTAACATAAACCTGGAGTAATTACACTTATTTATAAATATCTCCCATGAGAAACATTACGTAATATTTGAACGATCCCCTACCTAGGTACAATTTATTTGTAATAATTTGAAATTAGAAAAAATAAATTATAAATTATATTTTTGGGTTTGTGTCTTAATTAAAAATATTAAATAAGTCCGATTTTAATTATTTGTGTACAATTTTTTTACAGTTCACAATACATGCTAAAAAGGCAGCTGAAGAAGCTTCAAAAAGTGTTCACGTAGCAAGCAAAACGGCTTTGGAAGCGAGCAAAACAGCTGCAGGTGTTAGTAAGAATACATTAGACGATCTAACGTATGTTGGAAAAAGTACGTTGGACGACTTAACAAAAAGTGCCAAGGAAGTAGCTACCAAGAAAGGTCTACTGAAGGTTAATATTAAATTTATTTCATTTGTTTACAAAACTAAAAATTATTGCTATTATCAATTTTAAGTACCGAGAACAAAACATAATCGCTATTATATTTAAATATTACTAATATTATGAAGTACTAGAAATACCTTGTATTATGTCCGTCTTGTGACTTCTTGTAAATTTACACGACGCGTTTCAGCAACGAGTTGCCATCTTCAGGTGTGGTTAATTAACCACACGCTGCGTCTTTTATTTTTTCCTGTTTTTTTTTGTTTTTTTCAATAAAAAACTTTTTAACAAAAAAAAAACCTCCTTCAAAAAGTCCTAAAAAGAGGAAAATAATAAAACTTTGAGGTCTGCGCCGATTTAAAAAAATATGGAGTCGATTAAAAAGTATAGTACCTATAGTTATTAATATCTTCTTTTTAACCGACTTCATATTTTATATTAATTCGCGCAGACAGTTTTATTATTTTCCTCTTTTTAGTGGCTTTTTGAAGGAGGTTTTTTTTTTGTTAAAAAGTTTTTTATTTTCTACTTTTTAGTGACTTTACAATACTTAGTTTAGTCGCTTACCAATAGATTCACTTCTACAAACTTTACTGACTTCTTACGCTGTGTGATGTGTCAAAAAGTGACATTTACCTTAAAGGAGTCACACGCCGTTACTCACTTTTATTAAAATCAGCCGAACTACTAAACCGATTTAAGTAAAATTTTTATGGGATCAACTTCGAGATATACTCTATCCAATAAACAAGAAACATCAAAATTTCATCCGAATCGTGAAGCTACTAGGTACTTTGTTGAGGGGCGAGCAGGGCAAAATACTATCTACATTGGTTTTAATATCTGTCGTAGCCGTCAGTCGCTCCGCCACATATTTCTCTTATTTTCGTCAGTCCGCAGGTGTAAAAAGGTTGAAGAACGGTTTAGCATAGGTGGTACACTGAACTCCACCCATAACTGGAATGCCAAACAAGCTGACATGCGCGAAAAAATTTGCTTGCATTTGAACAATTCAATACAGACGATATTTACTTGATCTGAGGCTGTTGGACCTGCGCGCTGTTGCAGTGTAAATATTTAGATCGTCATCGCCAGCACCAATCAACAGTTTTCGTTTCCGTTATGTTAACTGTCAAAATTTTAATAGAAACACGACTAGAAACAACAAACGAAACCTAACCTAACCTCTTGTTCATTGCGTGTTTGGCTGTTTGGATTTGTGTTATGATGTACAAGAATAAATACCTAAGCTTATTTCGTAGTTTTATTGATCATCACTATAAAACCCATAACCTAAAAGTTACGAAACGCCTAAAATTTTAATTTGGCGCTATTTTCACTTTGTAAGGCGCAGGTCCGCGAGCCCCGTGCGCAGATTGTAATTGTTACCAATCAATGAATGGCATTCCAGTTAAGGGTGGAGTAAGGAGTTTAGTGAGGTGTCATGACGCTAGTAACATTTCCTACCGAGCAAACGTTCCTGAATTGTACCATTTAATTGTGTCCAAACAGTTAATAGTTGAAACCAGTATTGGAAGTATGCACAATAGAATGAACTATTTTCTTCTGATTTTATTTCTTATCATAAGAAGTTTCCCTTCCTTCGAGTGTCGCGATACACACAATTTTTTTATACTAAGGTAAATAAATAATTTGATTTGTTTAGACGGATTCCATATCACGCCAAGGCTCATTCAGTTCGGAGGGTAGGAGAGATTCGACCAGTACATCGTTGGTTCAGACCGGAGGGGGAGGATTAATAGCTGGAACGGGACGAGACTTCTTTTCTAATATCAGTTCCGATCTGAACGGCATAGCCCAAAGTACGACTAGCATGTTTACAGACTTCTTCGGTAAGTATTTTACTTTAACCCTTTGACTGCTCCAGACGTATATACGATTACCTGGGTTACTGCTCCAGCCGTATATTTACGTTCGGGCTGGAAAAAATACTTACAGCGATAAACTGCTACCGTCATATATATACGAGCAACGCCTACCAGATCATACTGGCCAATCCGGAAGTTTTTTGCGATTTACCGCAGAATTTTTTTACAGCGATAAACTGCTACCGCCGTATATATACGCACAATGCCTATTAGAACACCAATTCTGAACTTTGTTGTGATTTTTTTCTTCTAAAGTCAATGCGTATGTACACGTGTTTTACACGTGTATACATGCACTGACTGTTCTGTTTTTGATAAAAATATATGTTTTGAACAAAAAAAACAATTTGATATGATTTGACGGGATTTAGCGTCATTATTTTACCCCACTGATAACAACAGTGAACTGTTCCAGACGTATCTATACGGAACGGCCGAAAAAATTGCGCACACAGCATGCACTCTCGTAAAATAAATGCGCAGTGAAAAGGTTAAGAGGAAACATTTTTGACACAGTACTTTAACGAAGGGGCGTTGATAAGGCCCCAAATCAAATATATTATTTCTCGCGGGGAGGTATAAAGAGGTTATTACATCAAATAATCTGTATTGCGATTAAAAACTTAATATCCTGTAAAGTAAATTACAAAAAATGACAAGGGCACAGTAATTACGATAGTGCCGGAACCAAAGACGTAGAACTATTTCTATAGTTTAATCTTACAATTAATAATTTTTAATATTATGTCATCAAAGTATTCAGTTAATCTGACATACATGATACAAAACACAAACTAGAGGGCAGTGTAGCCTAGTGGATAGCGTACTTGGTACCAGCCTCTAGACTAGACTGTCATGGGTTCGAATCCCACCTGCGCTCATGGATGTTTTGTGATGTTATTTAGTTTTAAGTTAGTTGTTATTTAATGTAATTTAAGACGCTAATGACCTAAGTTGTCGACGCGTCTATAATCTACAATAAATAAATTAAACAAAACACAAACTATGGTAGTTCTAGTCACGCATTTTTGAAAAACATTTTTGTCACACATTTTTCGTCTCGCATCATTTTACCCTCCTATATCCCGCCAGGAAACAGAAGTTCTACGTCAAAAAAAATATAAAATCTATATAACACATTTGAAAAAATGTGTTTTGGGTGAAGCTTTATCAACACCCCTCCTTTTTGGCCAAAAAGTAAGTTCTTTGTTTTTTTTTAAATTTTGAGTGTTCGATTGTTTTCAGGTAAAAAATCAGATCACAAGACGACACCGCAACAGGTGTCGGCTCAAAGTGCGGCAGCTGCGGCCGCGGCGCGTCAGAAAGAGAAACAGCCCAGCAGCGGTATGTTTGGACCGTTTCCGAAAGGTCCCCGTGGTCTCGTAGAACGGAGTCCGCTCATTAAGCACAGTCCGAGGCGGCAGGACGAAATGCAGAGAATGCAGACAGCGGACAGGAACGCCAACAATACGGAAAATCAAGCGTTTTTGAAAGATGTTAGTAAAAATTTTTAGCTGCAAGCAATCTTAATAGACTCAAAACTCTATAACAAATCTCTCTATAAAGTCAGAGATACAATTTATTTGAAGTAGATCTATTTACAATACTTTTTTTTCTATTTTGTGTGTGTGTGACACTGTGTGTGTTTGCGTTGTGAAATTTTTTCTCCTTCGATATCTCAAAAACGGACGACGTAGGGTCATGCGGTTCTTTGTTGTTGTATTTGTCAGCACTTAACTTAGATCTGATTAGATTTTGAGCCAAATCGGTTCAGCGGTTCCTAAGATATTAAAAGAAATGTTCTCAGTATCACGTATTAACATAGTTAAAAAAATATAAATGCATTCTAGATGTTACAATGTAAATAAAATCTCAATAACTTTTTTTCTAAAATTAGTTTTCGAGAAAAAAAATGTTTTAAAAAAAAATTGCGCGAAAATAATTTTTTCACAACGCCGCTTTTGAAAATTCGGGTTTCAGTACCTGTTTAGCGGGTTGAAACAGCGTTTTCATCCCTAGGGATGAACATTTTCAGTTGTCGGTTTTCTCTGTTTTTTAACGTTGTTAAGAGGGAGATAGAGCGATATTGAATCCGCATACAATATTCATAAACATTAAAATGACAGACATAAACCCACATAAATGTGACAGATCTAATATTTAATATTTTTGCGACTTTTTTGCACGCTCAAATAATTGTAGTTACCTCAAATCGAATTGTCAATAGAGTTGTTGTAAAAAATAATATGCAATTACTCGGAACGAAACTTGGCGTTTGCAACACATGTAATTGCTGCAGCAAACTTCACACTGGTTGCAAACGCTAAGTTTCATCCCTCGTAATGCAATATACTATTTATTTATAACATATATCTGCCGAGGTGTTTGGGATCTTCATAGTGAAACAAATTTTGATGAAATAAATGAAACCGTTCCCAAAATCTTGTATAATAAAATCATTTATTTATTTATCACCATCATGTAAATAAATAAATGATTTTATTATACAAGATTTTGGGAAAGGTTTCGTTTATTTCATCAAAATTTGTTTTACTATTTATTTGCCAAATCTAGATGTGTATTATTTTAGTTGGCCCTTAATAGATCAACAAACAAATGAGATCGCCTTGCTTTTTATATTAAGAATATATTGTAACAAAAATCCAGAGATACGCCACTGCCTTGGGCGGAACTTACTGGAAACAAATGAATTCCGAGAAATGTGTTTGTTTGTTGGTAATCGCGCGAAAAATAAAGAATGTACCAGAAAAATCGACAGACATTGTTCTTCAGGTATATAAGCGGAGACGAATCGACAAACAGGGCAGTCTACAATCAGCTTGTGATTTAGTGAGTAATCGGTGCGCCATACGAAGTGCGGGAAATAAATAACAGATAAATAAACATATACCTGTGTTAAAATAAATATTCTGCGTATTGTTAAGTGTGTCATTGTTAAGAATTGACATTTTTGTTTGTGTACTTTTTTTTGAGTATATAATTATTCATTGTTATTAAATTATTGTATATTGTCGTTTACATATTTTGATTATTGAAATAAATAATTTTATTCCGCCAAATTCAAAAACAGTTTTGTTACAATATTAATTATATAAATTACTAGGTGGGAAGCATGCTATGCTCACTTCGTATATTTCCATTAGAATTTCCAATTTAGTTCTTACACGATTCGCAGGAGGCGCAGCGATCAATTTTTATTTATTGTAACCACGGAAACGCATATATTTTTAATTTTAAACAATTTAGTGTTGACGAGCTGTCATTACAAAAAATAATTGTTTTAGAGTAATTTATAAAAAATATTACATATTTTCTAAAAAAATGGTTTATTCTTGATTATTTTAATCAGTGGATAATATTTTTATGTGTTTGAAGTCAAATATTTCTAAATTATTTTTATATACGGACTCAAGTAAATAATAAATTAAAATGATTATATTAAAGATTTGTTATACAAATAAAATTAAAAAAATTATCATTATTTACTAGATTTTAAAAAAAATTAGTTAAAAATAAAACTGTAAATAGGGTTAAGAAATTACTCTAAATAATAAATAATAATAATAGTTATTTATTTATTTTTTAAGGCCATCAACAGTTAACGTTATTTGGGTCTAGCACAAATTCATATTATCGATTTATTATTTTTTAATAATAAATTGATAATATAAATTTGTGCTAGACCCAAATAACGTTAACTGTTGATGACCTTAAAAAATAAATAAACCTGGGAATAGGGGGCTTGTAATAGAGTATCTATGGAAACGCCTGCAGGCACGTAGTAGTACCAGCAGCGCCATAAGCATTAGTGAGTCGTGTAAGAACTAAAACGTAAATTTGACCTTGAAGGTCGAGTGGTCTATCTATAAAACTATCTATTATCTATGGTGGGAAGTATGGGACTGGCTAGCCGGTCGAATTTGTTATGGAATTATAGCAATCGATAATGTTGCAGGTCATAACTCAAGTTCTCGAGGGTGAAGGCGTCGGTTGGCTCAAACTCAATCGATTAAAAAAACTAATGGAAGACGAATCGTATCGCAACTTTGTGCTCAGTAAACTCAATCGGACACTCGATAGGAAAATCGGACCCGACGATCATATTGACGACGTGGTAAGTTTTAGTGATACCTTCTAAAATATTTCTTGAATCTCTTATTTATTATTTTAAAATGAACTTTGTCTACTGAAAACCTTTTTTATGGTCCTGTAACAACTAGAAATCCTTATAATTTTTTTTTAAATTACTTTATTTTTAATTTCCAGTAGGTATCAACATTACAAGTTAAAAAAGTGGGTGTGTGCTTGTGACCACACGACAGAAGTGAAAACTTCTGATTTTCTAATTTTAAAATATATATATATATAAGTTTTCACTTCTGTCGTGTGGTCATAAACACACACCCACTTTTTTTTCACTATTAGTAACATGCAGCACAAATTGTATACACTTTAAATATTATAGTGATCATATACAATAGCATACGCGTATTAAGTTTTAGTGTCATCTATTAGCGCACCTATGAACTTCAAATAACTTATATTACCAGCATACTGCAAATATCTTTTCGTGTTTGAGCCGAGCAAACCCAATTCAGCGTCACCGACCCGATCGTGACGGTTCACTTTCGTTCACTACTCAGGCAAAGCGCGCCTAAGGAAGTTTTCACTTCAAAAATTTAAAAAATCCTCTATTATAAATCAAAGAGTTTCATTAGAAAATTAACCGATAAACAAATTACCGTTCCTGAATATCTTTAAACTTCATTAATCTGTTTCGATAGGCATACATATCGATATACGCAATATCGATATCGAATAGGCACTTCCGATATATCGTACATCCCTAGCGCTGTCCAGTTTTCTATCTCTCTGTAGTAATGTACAAAATGAAATCTCGGTTGGTCAACTGAGTAATTGAATACGTAAATTTACTTTTCAGTGTGTGCCGAAACCTGTTTGGAAAGGGATGCTGAAAACGTTGCAGGCCGTCGTTCATGGCTTAGAACAAACGTATAGCAACTTTGGACTGGGCGGAATGGCTTCTGCGTTTCAGTTGCACGAAATCGCCCACACCCATTATTGGAGCAAAGAACTGTCCGACGTAGCCGGGCTCGATATTGCCAATCAACTACTGTCACAGGTAATAAAATTGTTGTGGTTAAAAAATAGTATATTGTGCAACTAGTGCGAGAAAGAGGAGATTCTTCGAGTGTGGATTTTGCCGCACGAGCGTAGCGAGTGCGATAAAACACACGAGTGGAATCTCCTCTTTCGACCAATAGTCGCACACAATATTTTGTTCAACTACCGCAAGAAATATGTCATTTCGTGGCTTTGCTGAGCGTGGGCGAAATAATGAGTGACCTGATTGATTGACGAAACTATCAACACTTGCGTAAACGTTCCCCGTAATGAGCGTGGGCGAAATGCTATTTCTCCCACTAGTGGGCGAAATGGCATTTCGCCCACTCTCTACGTCAACAGTCAGGGAATTCATTATTTCGCCCACCTTCAGTAGAGCCACGAAATTACATATTTCATGCGGGTGTTGAACAAAATTTATTAAAAAAACAAAAAACCTGACCGTAAAAATCGAACATAAAAGATGGAAACAAGATCAAATGATAACATGCAGTCGGAGGCATAATAGTAACAACATGCAGTCGGAGGAATAGCAGTATCATCAGGTATGTCTGTTCAGTTTGTTACTACTATGCCTCCGACTGCATGTTATCATTTGATCTTGATATATCTAGGTACTTATTTAATGTATATCCCATTTAAGGGTGTTTGAAATAATTTTCACTTTCATGATGAGCTCTCGCTAGTACGAAGATTCACACCTACAACCTAGCTTTAATGAATTAACACTCGCATGTAGTGAAAATTAATTGATTTCGAAGCATATAAGGAGAATATTAGATTAGTAATCATGTCACGGTTGAGTAATTGTAAGTTTATTCCGCCGCGAAAGTGGAAAGGTTCAGGTTAGAATCCTGACTGTGACTATGGTCGGTAAAATGATTTTTTCCGATATGTTTGGAATCAATTATATAATTGGCTGCTTTTCAACAAAAATTTTCAATTGTAATTCAGCGGTATAAATCTAATCATATTGATTGTTATTTTCATTGTTTATAAACCGTATGTAAATTTTTCGTTATAATTTGACGAATGTTTTTGTTTTTTCAAGGCGTCAACACCTTTTGGGAGTAAAGAAAATTTGAAATCGCCGATCAGTCCACAAAGTTCGCCGCAACCCGAATGGGACATGTCGAGGAAGTCGTCGGCGCAAGCGGACGTCCCTTCGGTTCGATTAATTCAGAATGTCGAAATGGAAATGCCTGACAATCAATCGACCACCGATATGTTTAAAGACATGTTAACTCAGAAACGCAACATGCTGTTCAGCAAACTGACGTCGTTCGATTCAGATGTAAGTTCGTCGATTGTTTTTTTAACGCATAAATCGTTTTTCAAGTAAATATCTACTTTGTTTTGTTTAAATCAATGCTACTTTGTTTTCTCATGCGTGTCTGTTAGTAATTTAATAATCTGTTTAAAATAGATAAATTGAGTGTAGATTATAGACGCTCAACAGCTGAGGTAATCAGCGTCTATAAAAATTAAAAGAACACTCTGCAGTATATATTATCACAGTTTAATGCCCTTATGGGAGATTGTTATTTCACTTGAAATTTGAATATATTTTTGTCTTAAGAAATGCAGTGCGCATGTCAACTTGTATGTGATATGCGCGGTAGTCTGGAGCGCAGGACCGGCATATTATGTCTATGGAACCCAGCACAGGCTATCCATACAACCTACGTGTGTATTGCTTCTAAAAGTACACTGAATCAAGCCCTTTTCTTTTGATATTCAGCACCAGAACACTCACATATCATTGGCTTAGCGAACACTATAACGCGCAAGTCTGTCCGTGTAATTGTGTAATTATGCGCACTCGTCTGACGTCTTACAAAAAAACAAAACTGGCGGACATATTCTTCAAAGGTTCCGACAGTCCCTAAAATTAATGTCTCCCCATAGGGGAGCTTATACTGTGATACTGTTTAAATTTTGGATAATTTCTTAGCCCTCATTTTCTGTTGTGTTAGGACTAAGCCCCGTTTTCTAGTGTGTTAGGGTTAGGCTTGTATCAAAAGCGTAAAAGTCATTATCTGAAGGTCTTACTCGATAACTTTCATGAATTCACTCGAGATACTTCCTTATTTGATAGATTGTAGGTTATAGACGCTCAACAGCTAAGATAATCAGCGTCTATTCTTTACTCAAAATCGACCGTAAAATTTTCCTACAACCAGACCCATTTAACTTAAGAGTCGACAGGTTTAAAAAAAAAGCATTGGGTGTGTTCATTGGTTTCTCCTTTTTGAAGTTTTTCATTAAAATAACGGGGTGCGTACGCGCAGTCTATTTTTAGACTGCGCGTGCGCCTCTCATCATTTTGATGGAAATCTTCGAAAAGAAGAAGTCAACGAACTAACATCCAGAGTAGTGATCACTTTTAACAAATATTTTGAAAGAAATATTGCGACAGAACGATTTGCTGAAATTAATACAAAGGAGATATTTATTTTATAAACGATTTAATTTATATAGTGTATCTGTGTACTGTGAAGCACGCAAGGTGTTGTAGGCTTAAAGTAGACACTATAGCTTATTGAACAAATGAATCCACAAATTTATCGGAAACGATTTGACTTAGATTCACATTTATAAAATTTTAAAATAATTTACACATTTTGATTTACAGGGTGATGAGCATGACTGCCGATCATAAGATTGTACCATGCAAAATCATGCTTTCATAATTTCCTGCTTCCCTAATTATTTCTTTTGACGTACTGATCAGGTTATGCGCATGCCCGAGTACATTGTTATCGACCAATAGAATATTTCGGTTGAAACTGTCATTTTGAACTAGGCACAAACAACTTTTTCCCGCGTTTTATTTACTTAAGTTATTACCATGATAACGACATTTTTCTGTTTACGAGAACTGTCATTTTTTTATGAGCTGATTGACGAAAGAGAATCAACTTTTTTTTTAACTATATATGCGGTAGTTTCCCCATGCCTGTTATAGAAACACGGACACTGACTTTGAAGTATCTCAACTGTCAAATAATGGGCATTATCTATCTCATTCTGGCCGCGCCCGATCAGTATATTACATTGAAGATAGGGACTTGCCTAAATACCTTGTATATTAAATATAATATGGTTTGAGAGTACATTTCAACTGTTTCTGTTGTGTTTTGTTTTACTATTCTCAATGAAAGAACTTGCTCTCATTTTGAATTGAATGTTATTTACTTCTCTGTCATTTCTAATGTTTTGTCGACTTGCAATTGTTTTTAACAAATGAAATTCAGTCTGGTGTTTGCAGATCTGAATTTAAATACAGGTAAGGAACCTGTCACACTTTTAAAACAACACAGGCGTTAGTCAGTTGTTTTTCTGTACAGTGTATGTAGTTGTAGAAAGTAGAGTGTGGAGTGCAAGTGTTGTGTTTTTATATTGTGCAGGGCGCAGGTGGCGGTGGCGAGGGCAGCACGGGCGGCTCCAATGCGCCTTCGCTCGCAGGCTCCATCACACCAGGCCCTGCATGCGCTCTGCACCGAGCTGGCCCGCTTGGATCCTCATTCCGTTCCACCGTTTCGGACACCGAACTCGAAACGGTCAATGTGAGTTTTTTGACACCGCCGTCGCATGAACTTTTTCGATGTGCTTTTTGTGAAAAATTTCTAAGATGTGATTCTTGTTTAAATAATTAATCAAGATATGTTGTAAATGGTTCATGCGCAGAAACAAACTATTAACGCATGCGCAGGAACAAACTACTAACGCATGCGCAGAAACAAACTTTTAACGCATGCGCAAAAAGCAAACGGTGTTTCTGTGTATTAGCTACAGCCAAACGGCTTCATTTCGTGTTGTGTCATTATGCTTTCAATGTAGAATAATGGTTAATGCTAATGACCATAGCTGTCGAACCTCAAAATTTTATTTTGAGCTTTATCCTAATACATTAAAAACTCTACAAGGTGATTCATGATGTCGGGGAATTAAGTTATACCACTAAAATGACACGACACTAATGTGGAATAAATAATGTTTGTCCCTACCACAAGTGTTGCCTCTCGTGGATAATTGAAAGAACTTACTCTCAGGAAAATGGCTCATTGTGTTTGTGACAATGATTTCTAATAGGAAACAGTCAATATTTTAATTTTTAATTTTATTTTTTTATAACCTCATTGTCCACAGTTTCCGAAACCAACGAAGCAGCGCACGTCGAGCGTTTGGTCGAGTAAATCGTCACTCAGCACCGGGTTTCGTTATCATGGCGGTCACATGCTTGCCACGTCGACGTCTCCATCGCCTGATGCAGCGAGGACTTATTTGTTCGAAGGGTTAATCGGTAAGGAAAGGTCAACTCTCTGGGACCAGATGCAATTTTGGGAAGACGCTTTCCTGGACGCCGTCTCTCAAGAACGAGATATGAATGGAATGGACCAGGTATATTTTCTATAACTAATTATCTTCTACTATAAAAGCCCTGTTATTGAAGTGAAACTTGTTTAGGCGCGGTAGGTAAGAGTACAACCGCGGTACTAGTATAAAGAATCATTTATTGAAGTGAACATGCGAGGTAGATAGGAGTGATTTCGATTGGATAATGAATAAAGCGTGACGGAAGTAATGGTGAGGGTAAGAATAAAGGAGTACGACCGCGGTACTAGTATAAAGGAATTAGTTATTGAAGTGAACAGACGAGGCAGATAGGAATGATTCCGATTAGATAATGAATAAAGCGTGACGGAAGTACTGGTGGGGGGCAAGGATAAAGGAATTTAACCGCGATTAATTAGTTAACTCGCTGACAGATGGCAGTAAAAAATAAATGAAAAGGCGTTTCCTCTATTCCAATAAATTGTTCTACATGGTGCTTACTTAAAAGTTTGCATTGTTTTTAGTGTATGGGAACGAGAGAGTGTGCGAAGGTAGTGAGTGAGAGAAATTTTCACTTCTACCGTGCGGTTTTGAGAACACACTCTCTATTTTTGGGGTGAAACTTCTTAACTCGTGAGTAACGCAGAAATTGGATATGGAAGTGACGTCACGCGCCTGTGTGGGACCGTTTAATCAGTAACATACTTCATTATGTTATATTTAAATTGGCGGGAAATAAGAACTGCGTGATTGTAGAATATTTCAATTTATTTACAACCCACTGAGGTAATATCTATAGAGGACGCATACCGTATACAACTGCTAATACAAAATTGAAGCCAGGTTTAACGTCACCGGTTACAACAATGTCACAACAAATATGGCGGCAAAACATGGGACGGATTGGGAATATTATTCTTTTCTTCTTCTTCTGACATATAAAATGAGGGCCTAATTATTACAATGGCGACTGGCTTCACTTTTAAATGCTTATACTCCCTCTATAGCTTTAAGACTTTAACCTCAATGTTACAAACACGCAGTCCTTATTTACTTTAACTATAATATTATTGTGATGGACATAAAACAAATGAATTATTGAATACTTCATATGTATGTGCTGCCATCTAATGGTAGTTAAAAAAATTACGGAAACGTTTTTTTTTTGTTTATACTTATACATACGTTTAGTACGGTTCGGAAATAATAGAAAGTGACTCATGCACTTATACTTATACACATATTATTGAGTCACTTTCAATTATTTCCGAATCCTACTATATATCTATAAATACAGGGTGCTGAATCGTTTTGCGGGTAATAGGGATTTAACCCGTAAAATCAAACTTTTGCGATTTTCTGCTTCCCTAATTATTTTAGGAAAAATATCTTCAAATAAAAGTTTTAGAACATAAAATTATGCATCTAAATTATTAAACAAAATTAATTTTGTATGCTTTGTGACGGCAGAAATTTGATATGAAAATGTCAAAATTACCTCAAAAACAGATAGCGATAGCCATGGAACTTGAACAAAATGATGACGTTTTAGCTGTCAGCATAATTTCTAACCATTTTGTTCAAGTTCCATGGCTATCACTATCTGTTTTTGAAGTAATTTTGACATTTTCATATCAAATTTCTGCCGTCACAAAGCATGCAAAATTAATTTTGTTTAATGATTTAGATGCAGTATTTTATGTTCTAAAACTTTTATTCGAAGATATTTTTTCTAAAATAATTAGGGAAGCAGGAAATTGCAAAAATTTGATTTTACGGGTTAAATCCCTATTACCCTCAAAACGATTCAGCACCCTGTATATGCATCTACAAATATTAAAATTGTATTAAATTAGAATTTTCACTTCTACCGAAAGTAACCACAGCAAACCTGATCTTTTTTTTTTGTTACGTGAATTTCCATAACGCGGTAATTTTTGGGAACGCAAATCGCATTATATTTAAACAACTGTAAATAACAATTCTATTTTGATTTTGTACAGGGTCCTCGAGAAATGATGGAACGCTATAAAGCGCTGAGTGAAACTGAAAGAAAGAGATTAGAACACGACGAAGACAGATTGTTGTCGACGATGCTCTACAATTTAACGGCCATCCTCGTGATGTTGAATTGCAACAAAAACGAACTCAAACAGAAAATAAGAAGACTGCTCGGCAAAAGTCATATCGGCTTAGTCTATAGCCAAGAAGTAAATCAATTGTTGGATCAAATCAATAATTTGGTAAGATTTAGTTGTCGAAGTTATACTGCTTTAGCGAGGGTAGTGAATATTGAAAAGACTTCGACTCAAAAATTAATGAAACGCTGACAGGGATAAAACGGCTCTAACGATTTGGATGAAATTTACTGAAAAGGGATTTTGGGGGGCAAAAAATCGATCTAGCTGGGTCTCATTCCAGGAAAAATTTGTTTGCTTATAGTGGACCAGGTTATAGTAACAATAATTCACCATTCGATGGTCCATCGAAAAATAAGTCGACGTGCATAATTTTATTTTTTTCCAAAACGCTTCCTAAGGGAGATACACCCCTTCAAAGTTCAGTTTTAAAATTCTTTTTTTTGTCCTAACTCTCAGGTCATTAATGCGTTTTTGACCAAATTTGGTACAAGTATTTATGCAATAGATACTCATTACTTGACGTAAGTAACTTTTGTCAAAATTGTCAAGTGGCGTAGATACAGGGGGGTTGTTTCACTTTTCCCGCCCTATTTTCTGCGCCACTGGATATTTTTAAAGATTAACATTTTTTTCGAATTCCCTGTTCAATTTAGAAAAAAAGAGTCACTCTTGCAAAATTTCGATTTGAGGCTTCGTTTACGAGATAATTAGAGTTGAAAGTTTAGAACACTTCTAAAATAGCCACCTATGAAAATAATAGGTCTGGAATCTTGTACAACAATTGTAAACTTTTTACTGTTTGACGAATTTAAATAAATAATTCATTAATTAAATTAAAAACAACAGATAAATAACTCTTGAAAATAACCAACAAAGTAGGTGATACTTGGTTTTGAGATAATTTATGACACTTGTCAGTATTGATTTTTAAAACTGGACTTTGAAGGGCTGTATCTCCCTTAGGAAGCGTTTTGGAAAAAAATAAAATTATGCATGTCTACTTATTTTTCGATGGACCATCGAATGGTGAATTATTGCTACTATAACTTGGTCCACCCTGTATATTTTATAATTTTAAAAATCACTTTTTTGACGTTTCAAAATAGTGTAATATTGTAAGCAGGCTTTAGGTATGTTATGTATAGAAATAGATGTTATGATATCCATGGATTTTATTAATAATAATTTTTGAAGAATGCTGAGAAGAGAAAAGCAAAAATGTGAATGTATGATTTTTTAAATATCTTTAAAAACAACAAAGTTAATGCTACTTCAAAGTTTGAATTTCACAATTATCCAAGAAATTCAGTTTTCGGTCCGGGTGACGTCACGCGGCACGATATTTTTAAAAGTTATTTTCAGTTTGTATGTGTGGTAATTTAACATGGTAACTTCCGATAAATCTCTTTCTATAAACTCATAAATTGTTATGGAAACATTAAAAACAAACCAGTTGATGACGGAAAATATTGACATATCTACCCATTTAAACTGACTCAAACAACACATCTATTTTGAGTGTAATTGACACGCATTTTTTTTGTTTTCTGCAGCACGGAAACGACATAGATTTTAAACCTCTCGGATCGAGGTTATTGCACAGACAGAGTTTCACGGTTCACCAAGGTTCCGACGGCAATGGGGAACTCCGTTTCCTTGAAGTTCGAGACGACGGTTTAGTGTTACGTTCCGTTTCGGGAGTAATTATTGAACGGTGGTGGTTTGAACGGCTTGTGAACATGACGTACAGTCCCAAAAACAAAGTGTTGTGTTTGTGGAGGAGAAGCGGTTCTCAAACTCAGCTGCATAAATACTACACCAAAAAGGTAATAATAATGTTCTTTAAGCAGTTGGGTTGGTAGCTTTTTTAAATTTTTTTGTTATTTTGTTTAAATTCAGTGCAAGGAGCTTTATTATTGCATCAAAG
Organism: Mongoloraphidia duomilia; assembly: GCA_039654895.1. Lineage (NCBI taxonomy): Eukaryota > Metazoa > Arthropoda > Insecta > Raphidioptera > Raphidiidae > Mongoloraphidia > Mongoloraphidia duomilia. The sequence continues at coordinate 4,611,225 of CM077524.1, forward strand.
ACGCGATGGAACGGGGTGGTCGCGCCGGAATCGCTCCGGAATTGGGCGGTGAGTTCCCGGTCGAAGATATGAGTTCCGGCGAAGGAGGTCTGTTACAGGTGTGCATGGAGGGTGTGGGTCTTCTGTTTGCCAACAGCAAGGTATGAAATTATTCTTTGTTTTGAATTTTTTTTACAGTATTATTATAATATAATACTTACGGTGAAATAAGTGAAGTATGTAAAACAATTGCAGTAAATACTTTAAATTATTATTATGCATGTATGTATGTATCAAAATGTTTACAAAGAAATAGACATGTCGAATATCGACAACACTCGAAACAATTGATCGTTTGACAATCCGACGTTCTTCTGTTTTTGTGTATTAAGTAGAACGATGAATAAATAGAAATTAGTTTATCTAGTGCCCTAGAGATTCTTAAAAAGACAATGTATTTGTGTGTAGTGTAGTCGACAGCTGCAGCAAAAAAAGCCGGTCAAGTGTGAATCAGATTCGCGCACCTAGGGTTCCGTACCTTACGAAAAGGAAATTTTTCATCGTATAACATTATGAAGAGTATTTTACAATTTACTGTATTTACTGAGAACAAACAAGTCCCCAGTTCCCGGGTTCTAGCCCGAGAGCTGGTAAAAGTGTCAATTGTATTTTCATTTACCTATTATTAAAAAAAATTCACAGATTTCGCAATCCTTGCAACCATCGAGGACATTGGAAATGATAACAGCATATATGAAACATAATTAACTGTTTATTATACACACAATATTTATCAATGCACTGTTTAGTTTTGTCAGGAATAACCCTATTATTCTTCTGTTATATACGCGTTCACTTTTGCTTGATTACTTAACTTTTAAATGGATTTTTCTACAGTATTTATTAACATTTGCTCAAAAATAACACCGCAGATCGTCGCAAATACCTCTCAATTAACTAGACATGATATAAAACACATTTCGAAAAAATTGCACTTGTTCAATTTTGCATGATTGCTCCTCACTTGATCGCGACACCGTTGTCTTTTGGCCTTGAACGAAAACTCGTAACTCTGCCCCCATATACAAACATAAACATTTCCAATGTTAAAAATAATGAATTGAAAATATGAATTCGTGCTAGGCCCAAATAACCTTAGCTGTTGGTGGTCTTTAAAACAATTTAACGGTCGATCTTACAGGTTTTTTCTTTTTGTTGGCAAACTTTATCAGTCGCGTGTAGAGCAGTATCGGTTAGAGAAGATAGTAGCGCCATTTCTGCACACAAATGAGTTCCGAGCCGGACAAGTCTATGTTTTTTAACAAGGGGTGGTCATTGGTGCGTCTGGACTGACGACGAACAACTAAATGACCATATTCATAGGACCACCCCATGCTAGAAAACATAGACCCATCCGACCCGAAACTCGTTTCTGCGCAGAAATGACGCTACTATCTTCTTTAAACCAGCGGTTCTCAACCTTTTTAGTTGTGCGAACCACTAATTTTGTAAAAAAAATGTGAGGCCCACTAACTAAATATAAAAACTATAAACACACACACACACAAATAGACACTTAATATACTCGAGTGTTCCCGTCTTGACCCCTGAAACTCCAATAATATTTATCTTGGCTTAGACTCTCGACCAGCGTCCACGGCCCAGTACCACGCTGCCCGCGGCCCACAAGTGTTATCTCGTTAGCATACAGACAGACAGAGTTGCCACAACAATTATTAGGGCTCTGTTTGACTCTTCGGGTACGGAACCCTAAAAACGTAAAATGTGATCGCATCTCGAGAATTATATCCAAATTTCGTTAACCAAGCATTAATTTTTAATTAATATATTTTTTAATATTTGCTTTGAAAATTAAATACAAACAAGTATAAAATTGGTTTTGAGAAAAAATCAAAGTAGAAACATTTTCAGAAATGAGTATAGTTACTTATTTTTAAAATTACTCAATGATATTGTCCTTAAGAAAATTACTTTTTTTTTATAAAGAATTCAAACGAAATCCAAAATAGGTCTGTGTTGACAATTATTTAGGTATATGTTTTATAGTGTCAGTAGTATTATTTTTTTTTGAAAATCTAGCCTCTAAAATTTTGTAGCTTAAAGAATAACTTTTTTTTCATCATAGTATTTCATAATTTTCAAAGAGCGTTACCTAATTAAAAACAAAACGTTAAAATTTCCGAAGATACATTTTCTGTTCAAAATAAATAGGAGACATTTTGTATACTGTAATAATAATAACGGTCAGTTTCTCAACAAATGAGTCTATAGTTTATAAGATAACATGATTATGTTAAGATCAAAAATAAATGTAAAATATAGTGTGTCCCAATAAGACTGATACGATTTAAAATAACGCCAATTTATTTTGGGACTACTTTTGTCGAGAAACTAATCGAAAACATTGTATTTACGTACTGTAAGATAAATACTACCAAATATAATTCAAATATATTTTCAGAATATCCATTTGTTGTCTTCCAATTTAGGTATTAAAAACCTCTTCATTAAAAAAAATATTAAAAAATTCAATCTCGATTCCTACTTTTATTAATTTCAGTAAATGAACTCAAAAATGTTTAATACCAAGAATATCATCTATAGAATCGTACTGATCACACAAATTAACTGTACTTTCAATATAAAAGCTGCTATGTTGTGAGAAAGATTGGGTTAAATTACATATAGTGGCGCCATCTTTTGAAATGGGTGAAGTGCAGGCCTCTTTTAACACAAGCAACGAATGATCATAATGTACCTAACAAGTCGTACTTTAGTGTATAGTTGTGGCTTTATAAGCGACATGACATGCTGTTTCTATTGGGGTCCGTCAAATGAGCATATGACATCTGGTGGCAGAAAATTGTACTCAAAACGAGGGAAAATTTTACATGCTAACAGTGCAAATTTATCGTGAAATTGTTTATTACAAAAATAAAACAAGTAAAATAAACAGAAAGTTTATTGAAAATGGAAATCGCGACGTTTTCTAATATCATGGCTTTAAACACTATCAGTTATTGCCTTGTAAAACATACTTTACAGCGAATTATTTTCAAATGAAATGTGGAAAAACTGTATTTATGAATTAAAAAAATATTTTATATTAATAATAAGATGTACTTATTATTATAGTAAAATCATTTGATGATTAACAAATTTATAGGACTAACTTTGTATACAAATATTTTGAGGTTAGTAACTTACCTACTTATTACAATATAACATATTATGTTGCAGTTTTGTGTTTACATTATTCACCTAACCCTGCCTTAAAGAAGCATTGAACGGATGATTAATTTCGTGGAGATTTTCTTTTAATTTTGATGTTTTTAAGCAATATGCCGTAAAGATTACTACCACAAACCACTTAGTTATCTTGTTTTTTTCACACATTTGATAATATGTCCGGCTTTGAGAATCCGTTCTCCTTCAACGAAATTCCTTTGTTTAGGATTCATACCGGCCCAATTGCAAATTGCACTTATATTTATTATTTCTTATCACTTTGAAAATCACAAAATTACACGCAAAAGTATACCCCGTATATAAAATTTCCCCCCCTTTGCGCCATATTTTTTAAGCTCCACCCATTTGACGGATCCCAATAGCTATATCAGTTCTGAGATGGTAATCGATGCTAACCATGTTACAGGACCGTGGTTGTAAGTATTAATTCTTTTGTACTGATCAATCAATAAACAAAACATATTCTACTTTATTTCTAGCTTAAAGTGTCAGCTTGGTTACCGATTGAGACTGTTGGCATCGATAAAAATCGTCATCGGTTTTCTACAATTTGTTTGTTTTTTTCTAATCTACCGAACTGAGAGAATAAAATTAAACAGTTGAATTATATTTGATATTATAATTTTGTGTTGTGAGAATGGGTTGTACGTTATGTGACATGTTGTGCATTTATTATTTGCAAGGACCACTCAAAACTTTCCTATACTGCTATGCCACTCGTTCAACTGTTTTATTTGTGCATATATTATTATTATTATGATACCGATCGACGTTCAGTCGTTTATTTCAGTTTACTTTGTTTCTGTTTATTAGATACTATTGTAGGAAGCAATATGTATTTTTTTCTGTTTTGAAAATTGAGCTAGCAGTTATCGTCATGTGTCAAGATTTTTGCACTGCAATTTTCTCAGCGTGTTCAAATTTCAGGTAGATGTTTATTGATTTTCAATTGTTACTACTTATTTTTTATTTATTTTTTTATTTGATGTTTTTTTTTTCTTTTTTAATCTACTGTCATAAACTGCATGCATGCTCAATGTGCGAAAAATAATTTTAAAAATACTTATTGCTTTCGTATATACATAATATGTTGTATGTATATATGTTACGTATGCAGTATGTCTTACAGACCCCGTGCGATGTAGCTGAATTTATACTTTTGAAGTACATCGATTCTCTGTACACGCCTTGGAAATTTATTTAATTAGTCCTCGACCGATAATACTTCAAATCGGTAGTATCGTTTATAAAGATATTATTACGATTAATTAAATAAATATCCACAATGTGGTGCGTATGAAGAATCGATATAAAACAAAATGATCGATTCTGCTATATTTACGATGATCGATAAAACATATTGTATATACGTACATATTATTATGTACCGTATATGTATATAACTTTTATTATGTTGGATGTTGAATGCCTTTTTTCATATACATTTTTTTTCTTTTGTTTCCTTATTGATTTTTTCAGTTCCATGAGTGGTCGTAACCAAAAGAGTTGCCTATTAAAAAAACAAAATTCAGTGGAGTTTCTTCATTAAATGTTTTTGAAAACAAAAAATCACAAACGATTTTAATCGAACTGTCGAATGAAAAGACTCCACCGAAGAAGCATAGGAATTTTTGAGATGGTCCTTGACAAGTTCGTATCCTTTTTTTTTGGATACCACCAAAAGCCTGACGTGATACCTAACCTTACTAATGGTCTGTTTTTGTTGATTTCTATTTTTACATTCATCTACGCGTACATACAACACACGTACGCTCAACAATTGGGATTCTATCGACGCACAAAAGGACTTCGAGGTATCTAAGTAAAACAATCTGGTCGTTAGTTTTTAGTCATTGTTTAGTTGATTAGAGCTTTCCAGTAGTTTAGTTTAGAATTTATCCTTTTTGTTCGATCCCGTACATATATTCCTTACATTAACGATATTTTTTTTATTCCTCATGTAGATTTACTCACTTAGAATCATTTTACTCTTTTTAGATATTTATTATTTATTTATTATTAAACCTTGTGTTTGATTTCAAAGCTTTTTATATACTCTCAAATGTTTATATGGGAACAATGTTGATAAAATATGCTTATTTAATAATATTTTACGTTATGGCTTACACAAATAAATTAGTAAAAGCATGGCACCGAATAGAGTAATTAAATCATTTAAATAAAGTGAGCACATTAACAATTATAATTAATTATTATACATCGAAGCATTCGATTGTATATTAAGTTCGCAAAAATCCTGTATGTCTAATTTTTTTATAATAGAAACACACCATACTATGCTGTTTTGTTATATTAGTGGTGCAATTTACCATCTCTGAAGGTTCCTATAGCTTCAGTTATTTTTTAATCACTTGCATGTCATCCTTCGAAATCTTTGTGCATGATTATAAAATAAGATTTTTATTTATTGCTTAAAGAGTTTTAGATTCGCTATTATAGATACTAATCCATTTAACATAATAGGTGCGTCACAGTTATAATATTTTAAAAAAAATTTATATGGAAGAGCAGTCAGTTACATAATTGATTCTTGCAAATATCGAAAAAAATCATTTGGACAACCATAGTCACAGTCAGGACTCTAACCTGAACCTTTCCACTATCGCGGTGGAATGAGCTTACAATTACTCAACCATGACATGATTACCAATCTAACATTCTCCATATATGCAAAGGAATCAATAGATTCGCACTACATGGTGTTATTAATTATAGCTAGGTTGCAGATGTGAATCAACGTAGTAGCGAGAGCTATTCATGTAGGTGAAATTAAATTCACCTACATGAATAGCTCTCGCTACTAGCGACGATTCACATCTACAACCTAGCTATAATTAATAACACTCGCATGTAGTGGAAATCTATTGATTCCTTTGCATATATGGAGAATGTTAGATTGGTAATCATGTCACGGTTGAGTAATTGTAAGCTCATTCCGCCGCGATAGTGGAAAGGTTCAGGTTAGAGTCCTGACTGTGACTATGGTTGTCCAAATGATTTTTTCCGATATTTGCAGGAATCAATTATGTAATTGGCTGCTCTTCCAATAAAAATTTTCAATTGCAAAACAGCCGTATAAATCTATTTAATATAATATTTCTATAATTTGCAATAAATAGCACCTTATCAATAAATTCAAATATGTGGAGACAGGAAAAAAGGCTAGAAGGCTTTTATGTTTTAAAGATTTAATTAAGTCTCAACGTTTCGGTACCACACTGCTTCTTATTCAGGGGCAGATTAAGGCATGACCTGACCGGCCCGGAAAAAATAGAATCTAGCGGCCCACATGAGCCATGAATATTGTCAGTATTTTTCATCGGCCCATTTTTGTCAATATAAGTAGTGGCCCACCGGGAAAATCCCGATATCCCGGTGGGCCTATCCGCCCCTGACCTCATTCAATGACCTTGCAATTAATTTTAAACAATCGTCAAAACAGTTAAAAAATAATTATTATTATATGTGAATGCATGGCTAATATTACTTATGCCATGAATAAATAATTTTATAATAAAAATACATTTGTAGAAGCAACGAAAAAGCTGTTTGAGCCAATAGAAAAAGTGTTAACTTGTTTCATTTCGTTGCTTCTACAAATGTATTGTTTAATATAAAATTATTTATTCATGGCATAATTAATATTAGTCATGTATTCACATATAATAATAATAATTATTTTTAACTGTTTTAATTTATTTATTGTAAATTAAAGACGCGTCGACAACTTAGGTCATTAGCGTCTTGATTACATTAAATAACAACTCACTTAAAACCAAATGACATCACAAAACATCCATGAGCGGAGACGGGATTTGAACCCACGACAGTCTTATCCAGATGCCGCAACGCCAACCACTGGACCACACTATTCTCTTTTTGACTGTTTTGACGATTGTTTAAAATTAATTGCAAGGTCATTGAATAAGGCGAAATATGGTACCGAAACGTTGACACTTAATTAAATGGATAAAACATAAACGCCTTTTAGCCTTCTTTCTTGTCTCCACATATTTGAATATTTTTATAATGGAATTAGAATAGGTAACAAATTTTTTACCAACTAGCTTTTCCCTGCGACTCCGCCCGCGCGGATATATAAGCGTCTTAAAAAAATTCATTATATAGACGGAGAGATTAAAATTGAGATTATCAGATGACAGCTATTACTATTTATAAATAAATCTGTTTTCCCAATTAATCTTGATAAAGTAACAGAAAATAAAGTTTCGTCTTATCCCTCGGGAACTACTTAATCGACAGGGATAAAAAATAGCCTGCTTAAAAAATTTCTTTAGCTCGGACAAACAGATGGACAGACAAAAATTATATAAACAGTTGTTTAAGTTCCTTGTGAATAACTAAATTATCCTAAATTTCTGTATTTATTTTGAAAATACAGACAGGCACTTCAATTTAGATAGAAGATTTTCCAAATTTCTTTAAAACGTGTACCACTACAATAGAAAGAAAATGTTCACAAAACTGGAATAATTATTTTAGGTTAGGACGTACTGGACGCCATTTGGAGAGGTTTCGCCGTAGTAATTTTGGTCCGGAGTATCATGACCTGATGTACTTTCTGTCAAAAAATACGTTCGAATTGCAGGTCCATCACTCTCCACAACTCTTTAAGCCTCTCTTTCGAACAAAATTCTGCGTACGCCCTTGGGTATAAGTAAATCACAATAGGTGTTCTGTAGTGTAAAATGGTATGTTTGACCTTGGTTTGACTACCCGTACCCCAGCTTTAGTGTTTTTTGTGTCCGGTGAATTGTATACTAATACAGATTGTATCAAATTAAACCTGTGCATAGGGCATTCTGTGTGTAAGACAGAGATTGATACATAAAGCAATAAGTAAAAATGAGATAAATGATCGCTAATAGGATGTTACGTGGTTACTGTAAATTAAACTGATAAAAGATTTACATTTTTACAGCATAGAAGGAGCGAAAAAACAAAGATGACGCTATTAGATTGTATAAATATTATTTATTTACAGTAACCACGTAACATCCTATTAGCGATCATTTATCTCATTCTTACTTATTGCTTTATGTATCGATCTCTGTCTTACACACAGAATGCCCTATGCATAGGTTTAATTTGATACAATCTGTATATCACCCCAACATAAAATTGGTGATGGGGCCGCAACCCTCCATCTTATATTATTCTTTAATTTATAACTAATTATAAACGATAATGACTTCAGTTGTCGAGCGTCTCATTACTAATTACAGTGAGAAGTGAACAAATAAAATTATTTTTATTTAATTGCTTCGTTTATAATTTGAATTTTTGAATTCTGCAAGTAATTTGAATTATTTTTCTTTCAGTTTTTCGTACGTCTTGACCATATAAGGAAATGTTTTACACAAAAAGGAGGAATTTTCGTGCTCGAAGAATTTAGTAAGTATCCATTTTCAAGAAACAGGCATTTTTTTTTTTTTCGTTTCGACTGAGTTTTATTTTTTGACGTGAGAGTCTATGTCCCCGGGTATACGCTACTCACCTCGACTTACTCATACAACGCTTTTTATGAAACTGGCAGAATCGCTATAACTTTGCAAAAAATAAACATATAATTATGTTTGAGGTGTCATTAGAAAGTCACTGAATAGTCCGGGAGTTTGCGTTGCAAATGAAAAAGTCATAGTAAGCCGGCTGATTTTGATATCGATAGTTGATCTCATACAACTAATCAGTAAACCGACCGTCAGCTGCTCAAGTAGCGGTGGGTTTGGGTGTGAGAGGCTGCGAAAGTGGTAAAAAAAATTTTTTTTAAGTAATAGTACGCCGGCTGAAACTTGTTTTTATAAATAGTTGACATCATTGTGAGTTGAACAATAATCGTCAGCTGTATCGTGAAAGGAGGATTGTGCGTCTGCTTGTCGCATGAACTTGTAAAAAAACACGTAAAATATTGCGCATTTCACTTTTTTGCACTGACACCTAGGATTATGATTATATCGCTATCATAATCCTAGGTAACGAAATTGTCTCAGCTGCTGTCAGTGCAAAAAGTGAAATGCGCAATATTTTACGTGTTTTTTTACAAGTTCATGCGACCAGCAGACGCACAATCCCCCTTCCACAATACAGCTGACGATTAGTAGTGTTCTTCTCGGTGTCCTGCTGTCGACAGCAGGACACCGAGAAGAACACTACGACCACGTCGAACACACCACTGAAGATGCTTGTCGCAGTTGCAAGCGAAACGTCTGGAAGAAGAAGAAACCATTCCAGTAGACCATGGCTCATAAGCCCGAAAGATTCTTATCTTAATTCTGTTGACGCCAGCCGTGAAAGCCTACATTCTTTTATGAATACCATTTAATTTGGCTGCGTGCATATAGTATATTAAATAGCATAGCATAAAAGGTACCTGAAAATTATTTATTTTAAGTTTTTTTCTTCTTCAATTTTGACGTATAATAAAAAATAACTAATTAATTTATATCAGACATGGAGGTGTACCTACATTTATGTCTATGGTTTATATTGACGGACGACAGCATAACCTCAAACCATGGCGCCTGAAATCTTGCGGACCGGGTTTAAAAGTGTCAAGTTGATCAGATTTATAGTAATAATTTCCAAATAAGTTAGAAGTAAAATCATGGTTTTACTTACTTGACTTTTTAAACAACGATCCTCGCTGACAATTACGGAAAATTAGAGTTCCGAGTTTACAATGGATCTCACAACGAGCGCTCGCGTCGATATTATTATAACTCCGCCCCCTGCACACAGTCTATAGTCTTCTGCATTTTCAGTGTTTAACGGATTTATTTAAATTTTTCAGATCCAAAGACAAGACAGGTGATTCAGAGGAGGTACAAATCATCAATGGTAAGTTTTGTGTGTTGTTGGTTTCAATTGTTTCGAATTGCTTGCTTAATTAAACCTTCATTACGATACTAGTTCTGTTTGGTATTAAGTTTTTCGACTGGTTCTCTTTAAATTGAAGCATTTCTTTTTATCATATATATACAAGGTGTTTCTAAAAACAACCGAAAACGCTTTACAGAGTCGAAAAATACACACACTTTGTGAGTGCGTACGCCGATTTTTGTGTATCTCCGGGGGGACCCGATTTATACCCAGTCGCGAATTTAGGATTTTGGTTTAGGGGGGGAGGGGTCAAGATTGGAAGGGACAAAGGTGATCAATAGCGTTAGCCCACAGACCGGGGTGACGAAGGGGCCTACATGGCATACATGGAATATATATTGTAAAACATCCCTGAAAGTTCCCGAAGTCCCTGTAGCATCTCCTTAATCTGAACAAAATGAAACCTTGATATCAAAATATCTCAGAACCTATTGATTTTCGCGAGTTCTGCCCCATTAGGACTTTTGATCAAGACCATCTGAACAACAACACACTAAATTTTTAGTCAATTTGACCGGGATTACTCTTCCATATGTGGTGTGCGGGGTCCTATTATCATTGCCTCAATTTAAAATTTAGTGAATGATAAAAAAATATTGCACTGTTAGTATCAAGAGTGCCGTGATTGGCCTATTCGCCATAGGAAGTGTTCTGGTGGCAGAAAATAAAAACACTATATGACGAACCTTGACATAAACATAAATAAAACTAGGGATGTGACATTGAGTAAAAAAAATCGATTATTTAATAATCGATTTTTCTCTTTTCAATATAAATCGATTTGTAAAAAATCGATTTTTGAAGAAATAATCGATTTTTGTGGAAAAATCGGTTTTTTCTATTATTCGAAAACAGTCATACAGATGGCGCCGTTTTCCGACTGATTAGTTTACGTTTATTGAACTTATTTTACGTTTTTTCATCCGTCGCACAGATGGCGTTATTTACAAAAATCGATTAAAACGTGTAATTTGTAAATGTTGGCTGCATTGGTTTTCCCAAGCCTATATTCTTTCTTAATATTAATATTAATAAAAAGAAATATAAAAATAAATGAAAAAAGTGTAATTTATATAATCGATTTAAAAGTGTAATTTATATAATTTATAAAAAATCGATTATTATTATTAAAAAAATCGATTGTTAAAAATCGATTATAAGAAAAAAATAATCGATTAATATAAAAATCGATTATTTTTTCACATCCCTGAATAAAACTACAAACGTGTCAAAATTTATCTATAATGAATAATAAACAATAGTACTATAATAATAATAATACAAATATCTTCTCAAGTACAACAAGTATATCAAATTGAATTGAAGTTAGAACATAATGAATATTACAATTACAATTATGAATTTGCTTTCTATCACCATTTGTAAAATGTATAATAATGGGTTATATGCCTGTAGATTCTTTAAATAATAATAATAATGAGACAAATATTTCTGTAAAATGCTCTTGGCCTCTTGATAATATCATGAATATTTATTTCAAATTGTCCGTTTCGACTGCAGCGAACGTTCGTGTCTGCTGTATTTGTATGGGCCCGTTCTCCGAGACGCGACCACAATTTTGTCTAACTCAGCATTACACTTGCTGCTGGGCGTGTTTAACAGGAACAAAAGTGTAATTGCATCATTAGTTTTAAGAAACCGGCCCAGAATTAATTGGGAATGAGTATATAGACCAAACAGAGCTATTATTATTATTATTGTAGGTACTCGTATATTTTATTATTACGTTTTAATTTGCATGTTATTGTTATAGGCTAGCCAGATGACACTGTCCCTGCACCGGATATTTTCTATTTGTCTTACTCGACGCATTCATGAATTTGATGTGCCCCCATCTGCATGATTGTTTCACGATTTCTTTTCAGTGTGTAAGGTTTGCAAACATTTATTGTTTATTGTTTCATTGTTTTTTTTTTTATACATATATACAGGGTGTAAACGGTTTTGCCGAACATAGGGCAAATAACATTTAGAACATGTAGGTACAATTTTTTTTTGCCATAGCCGCTACAAAATAGCTACTTTCGATATATGTATAGCGGCCTTTAATGAGTCATTTAACAGTCAGGTGTGCGGAAAATGTTTTATTTATTTGTGCAGGTTGTGTACACGAAGCCTACTGGCGCCGCTAGCGGGCAATAGTGCACGATTGAACTCATTTTTAATTATTGTCTATACCGGAAATTTTTTTAATAAACGAATACCATTTTATCTAGTTGTGTGCAAATAGTATAAATAGCATAGCATAAAAGATACGTAAAAATTATTTATTTAAAGTTTTTTTCTTCTTCAATTTTGACGTATAATAAAAGATAACTGATTAATTTATATCAGACATGGAGGTGTACCTACACCCCTCCTACACCTATGTCTATGGTTTATATTGACAGCATAACCTAAAACCTAAAATCTTGCGGACCGGGTTTAAAAGTGTCAAATTTATCAAATTTAAGTAATAATTTCCAAATAAGTTAAAAGTAAAATCATAGTTTTACTTACTTGACTTTTTAAACAACAATGCTCACTGACAATTACGGAAAATTAGAGTTCCGAGTTTACAATGAATCTCACAACGAGCGCTCGCATCGATATTATTATAACTCCTGCACACGGTCTATAGGTTGTGTGCACGAAGCCTACTAGCGCCGCTAGCGGGCAATAGTGTACGATTGAACTATTTTTTATTGTTGTCTTATATCGGGAAATTTTTTAATAAACGAATACCATTTTATCTAGCTGTGTGCAAATAGTATAAATAGCATAACATAAAAGGTACGTGAAAATTATTTATTTTAAGTTTTTTTCTTCTTCAATTTTGACGTATAATAAAAAAATAATCATGTATGTTTTATACTGACAGCTGATGCATAACCTCAAACTATGGCGCCGGTGATCTCTTTTATTGAGGCTGCATTGAAGAAAGGCGAGAAATTAGCTTTCTGTCATATTAAACATATTGAAGAATTTCGTGATGACACCATTAAGAATAGAATTATTGCAAAGTGCATCCGGCAAACTTCTGTCACCGAGACACCGTTTTTGAAAAAAAAAAGACTGTTACGGGTGGTCTGCCTCACCTATATATTATAATGTTGATCATTTATATAAATTATATGAAAGTTGGTGCAAATTGAATAGTTTAATAATTGTATGAAAATATGTTTATTGTGATTTTGTCATTGAAAAATATAATTATTTATTTACATTTAATTATTAAGAAATAAAATTATATCTACATTACATTATTGCAAAAATAAAAGTAAAAAAACCAAAACCCGACTACGTAAAAAGAAGAAAACAAGCAAATCAAAACGTAAGACAGTATTTTTTTGTTATCAATAGTCGGAGATTCGAATACCGAAATTCTTTCTTCAACTCCTAAATAGGTTCCCGACTATTGATAACAAAAAAAAAACTGTCTTACGCTTTGATTAGTTTGTTTTCTTCTTTTTACTATTCGAATAGATGAATATTGAATTATTCGAATAAAAGTTTGAACGAATATTCGAATATCTACTTTAATTTGAAAAATTCGGAGCATTACTATACTATCTTTTTGCATATCATTCCATTTTCTTGTATTAGTGTTTTCCATTTCGAAACCGTTTGAGTGACTCCTCCGCATTGCTCTCACAAACCTATGATAGAAAAATAAGTAGGTATAAAACGTGTTTTTTTTTTCATGTAAAATAAATGTCAATGATTTCATGCCTGTAGTAGTCATATGGAGTATAATAACTATTTAATTTATAAAATATGTAACTCTTTAGTCATTACGATTTACGAATGAATTGTGAAGAATATTATTTTATGTTAAAATAAACCGAATATCGTATAGTAAAGTATTATTTAATTCCAAGTTATCACAATGCCTATTTTGTGCTTTTAATTGCATCAGCATCAGCACTAAAGAAAGACGAAAAATTTCTTTTACAGATTTACATTAATAATTTCCAAATAAGTTGTAAGTAATATCATGGCTTTACTTACCTTACATTTATTAATGTTTTGATCCACTTTGGTCGTTTTTCGAGGTTATAACTCCGCGCGGAGAATCTATAAAATTTTATTTTACTTGAATCGCTATTAACACAACAGCCTGGAACACAAAAAGTATTTCCAGAACGCGTAGTTTTTCCCATGTTTTGTTTGTAATAATAATCTCTTCTCTATGTTTGTAATCGAAAAACTTTGACATTTGTAAATAAAAATGCTGAATGATCACTGGGCTATAGTTCAAAGCTTACAATAGTTCACACTACAAGCGCTCGCATCGATATTTTTATAACTCCGCCCCCCTGCACACAGTCTATAGCGGCCTTTAATGAGTCATTAAACAGTTAGGTTGCCATAGCAACTTCTGTTTAATCACTCTAGAGCGAATAAACAGAAGTTATGGCAGTTATTTTCTGCGCTAGTGCGGAAAATAAAACATTATCCGCACACCTGACTGATGACTCATTAAAGGCCGATATACATACATCGAAAGTAGCTATTTTGTAGTGGGTATGGCAAAAAAAATTGTAACTGTTCTCAATGTTATTTTCCCTATGTTCGGTAAAACCGGTTACACACTGTATGTGTAATGTATCTCATAGTTCAGTAAAACTGTCTAAAAATATAGATTCGTATTGTATGGATCTCGAAAATCTTTTTTTTTTATTTTTTTTCAGTACTTAATAATATTAGGTACCTACCTACATTAAAAAAATGTTTGACCTAAAATAAACGAACATACTTGTAAATTCATCATTATATTCATCAGAAAATAATAAAAACAAACTATGCATGCATTCATCTATTTCCTTATTGTTAGAACATTTATTTTTTTAAGTATAGTATACAAAATTATATTTTCTTTTTTCGAGCATCTTTGTTTGATGGAACATTTCTAGACTTTTTTACCCGAAACACTACTTCCAATAGACCTTTTCACCAGTAGTTACGCGCAAGCGCCGTCGCCATGGTTATGATCGCGCCTTTCAAAAGTTTCGTACTCTTTTTGACGCAATGACTAGGTCAGAACCGTTTTTCAATGTTAATTTAGATGAAAATATTACTGACGGTGCTAAATTAGTCCACAAGACAGTCAAAGAACACTAGTGCTAAATTGGGACGGTGGTTGAAGTGCCACGACCGGAAAACTGGTGGAAGTAAACGAAAATTGTTTGAAAGGTTAGAATCCTACTTGTCATAAATTGTTTATCGTAAAAAGTTTATCTTTAATAAAAGTACTCAAATATTTTTCTAGGATGTTGTAGCACTTCTTTAAATAATATATCTTATTTAATTACTATTTACTTTTTTCAAAATCAATCACTTACCATCTGTCTTTGAAAAACATGGCGAAATTGGGCACATGCGCAGAAAACAACGTTCGTCGATGAAAAGGTCTATTATTATTCTTCTTTTTCTATACTAGTTTTGACTTTTGTGTATCGCTTGTTAGCGTAAGCATGAAATTTTACGAACTTTGTATATAAAATAGAAATTGTTTAATGAACCATTTTCCTGAGAGTAGTTCTTTGAATTATCCACGAGAGGCAGCACTTGTGGTAGGTACAAACATTATTTATTTCCCATAGTATCGTATCATAGTGTGGTATAACTTAATTATTAAATTATTATTATCATAAAATTAATTAAATAATTAAGTGATACCACTAAAATTACATGGGGAATAAATAATGTTTGTACCTACCACAAGTACTGCCTCTCGTGGATAATTGAAAGAACTACTCTCAGAAAAATGGTTCATTGTATGTATATTCAAATTAAAAAAACAACAATAGTATTTACCTGTTTTTTCAATTGGTTATTCTTTATTAATTTTAAATAAACCGTCGCTAATGAACTACTACCCGATTGGGAATAAACATCAGGGGATTCATAAAAGATCTTTCAGGTCGCCGTGATTGTGAGGAAAGTTGCCTTATCGTCCCACGTTAAATCTAAATCTAATGACCTTAGTTGCCGACTGTCTATAATATACAGTAGAATCCGGATAAAACGACTTTCAAGGGACCGACGACATTATGTCATATTAACCGGACGACGCACAAAGCGACCGCATATATTTATATCCATGACAACGAATACTATTAATTGTAACAAGATCAACAATCAATATTTAGTTACGGTCTAGGAATCTAATCATATTGATTGTTAGTTATTATACCGTATCACATATGTATTTCTCACAAGTCACAAGTAATTAACTATTATTTGTGTTTAACGATATTCAGCGTCTATAATTTACAATAAATAAAAAAAATAAATTTAACGATATTCACGTCATCTGTCTGTTGCGGTTGGTCAAAGAAGTTACAGCAAAATGGTGGTCGCTCCTAGCCCGATATTACATCAGTAGTACCTACCGCTTAACAGATGGAGCAAAGAAAACGCATGATCACTTCGTGATCACCGCGTGCAAAGTACCTGATTGGTTGCTTGAACGTTCGGGAACGAAACTTTGCGAAGGCCACGTCTACGGCGCAAGCTGTTCATGTGCTTTTCACGTGATCGCGGCCCGACTATAATGTGTCTATTTCTTCACTGTAATACACTTGAACATTGGCAACTCGAGTAAAGCTTATATTATACTAGAGTGCCCGCGGTGAGAGATGAAGCCAGGCACGTCATCAATAATGCTATTGAACGCCTGCTTGCCCGCAGACAGTGCCGTGTACACAAAACTGCACATTGGGTTTTATGACGTTAGGTACAATTTTGGCAAACCGCTCATGGATCTCCAAAACAGCCAATAGCAAGCTAGAAGGCGGGCGCAATGCATTCACGTTACTATGACGTGGTGGCTTCATCTTTCGCCGCGCGAGGTCTAGTGTGTGATATACATTTAGTTATATTTTTACTTATGCTTCTATTTTGAAATAGCTATAGAACTCTTAAAAAAATTTCATTGCAACAAAAAACAATTTCTTTACAACAGGCTGATCAGATTTGCTACGCTGTTCTGTGCGTATTTTCGTACTTGGCGGCTGGTCAAGAACAAAAGCAGGGGGGAAAAGTGCCCATATCGGCGCCAGTCACTCCAGTTCCACCGGTGTCACCTATACCGCCATCCCCGACGCCTTCTGCTGTCAACGTGTCTATGGCATCGAACGTGCCACCACAAACACAGGGACCCATTTCAAGTCCAGCGCATGCCCCGTATCAGCCATATCATCAGGCGACCTCGCCAGGACCACCGTCACAACCACCACCTATATTAGGACTCAGAGGACCGCCTTTGCCCCCGCGGCCTAGGCCTGATGGACCACCTGCTGTATTACCGAGACAAGGCTCCAAATTAGGCTCACCATTGCTGCCACCTAAAAAGCACTAGTAATAGTTTTAAAATCTATCTATCCATTCTAAAGTATTATATTACGCCGTTTTTTTCTGTCTACAATATTTTGACCATTGTAAATATTCTTCTTCTTTTTTTCAAATTTTAGAACGATTTCGTCTTTAAAAACAGTTAAAAAATCAACCGTTTACTACCGTTCAACCGGTTCCATGCGTCTTGATCCTCGAACAAAATATCCCCGGACAAAATATTTCCATGACAAAATATCCCCATGATAAAATATCCCCGAACGAAATATCCTAACGACAAAATATCTCCAATTAAAAAAGACAAAAAACAAATTTATTGATAGAAACAAATAAGAACAAGTTAATTATTAACAATGAATATTTATTGAAAAATAAATTCGACCCGATTCGTTTGATATTGTCTATTTATAGAAAAAATAACGCTGAATCGACTCCAATATCCCGCACTTTTAATTTCAAATAATATAAACAGCATCTGAGAGATTTTTGATTTTTCTTAAAAATGGCAAAAGTAAGAAGACCCAAATTTGCGAAATTTTTGAAAAATAAATTCGATCTGATTCGTTTGATATTAAATCTATTTATAGAATAAATAACGCTGATTTGAGGGAACGATTTAAATTAAGGAGCTTGTTTTTTTAGGAAAATCGTGGAAATTTTAAATAGTTGAGGGAACGATTTAAATAATTGAGGGAACTATTAAAATAAATTATTGAGGGAACGATCTATTGTGAATACATTTAATACGAGGATATTTTGTCATATAGATATATAACAGGTTTATTTTGTTATGGGGGACATTTCGTCAGGGGATATTTTATCATGAGGATATTTTGTCCGGGAATATTTTGTCAAGGATATTTTGTCGGGGATATTTTGTTCGGGGATCAAGACGCCTGATACCCGTTCAACCTTTAAAATTCAAATATTGTTCAGGTTTACCAAAAAAAGCACAGATTTGTAACCGAGCATTAAACTTTTAACTGTATTTTAAAAACGTTTTTGATTTATACATCTTTCAATGATCAGAGCCAGTAAAAATACAAAATAAATAATTATGAAACAAAACATTTTCGTACATCGATACTATCGGTCTCTAACGAGATTCACCAATTTCAAATAGATTAAAATAAGAAACTGCATTATTATTTTTTAATTACCATTTTTATTATTACCATCTATAACTTTTGTTCTTTAAATTTCGTTGCTTAATAAAAAAATTTAACAAGAACTAAGATTCTAAAACAGTATAGTGAAAGAAATCATAATAATAATTGTCAGAAATGTATGTATCTATATATATAAATTTATATAATGTACATAATTAGCAAAGTATATAATTAGATGTACATTTACACTTTAGAGTAGATAAGTCTAATAGTTAAAATGATTTTGAAAATAATTAGATACATTATGGAAAATAATAAAATACTAAGGTAAGCAATAGAAAATTACAAAAGAGTGAAGAGGGCTTTTCGGTGTTGTTCATTTTTGCTGTATTGAGATATTTTCTATATTACTGAATAAAATAAATAACAAAATATTACACCAGATCACTAAAAAAATAAATACGTATTAAATTATTACAAAATATATCCTAGCTGAAAATCCTGTAACATAACCTAATTTTGGGATACTTTGTAAAATCTTCGAAATGCGGCGCTACAATTGAAAAAAAAAGAATTTCATACTAAATAATATAAAACTATAGATAATATTATAAAAAACTCGGGTCGCAGTGCCAAAACCCTGCCGACAATATAGTGTATTTGCTAATACACGCCTTGTGACTTTATTATGTTAACTTAAGTTTGTTTTTGGACAAAATGAAAAATTCATCCCCTTAATACATCTCTTAAAATAATATTTTTTTTCCTAATTTCAATATTATTATCAATGCAACCTCTGTACCAAATTAAATACACCCGTCAGCAAATAAATCACTATCCGTAAACTGGTGTTTTCATAAAATTTGTAAGTCCGGTCCTGTCGTGCCGATTTTGTTAAAATTTTAGCAACGCATTTTAATCTCTACTAAAGGGTTAAATTCCAATTTTGAAACAATTCTGAGATTTTTTTCGGTATATAACTACCCTTAAAATGGTCCGATTGGGCCCATTTTAAATAGGTTCCGTGCGGTGATGGATTCCAACGTGTCTACCAAATTTCGTTCAAATCAATTAAGTCTTTCGAGAGTTATGCCGCGAACACACATATATATATATATATAAATAAATATATATATATACATATATATATAAACATTTCTAAAAATGGTGCCAAAGTGTTCAGGAGGCTATGAAACGTCGAGAAATTTTGGTCCGACCCCTAGGTCCCGCCATCCGACCGACGCCAATAGTGTATGTGCCATATGGCAAATACACTAAAAAGCTGAGTTTTGTAAAATATTATTTAACTTAAAAACTTTTTATTCCAGATTTTGAATATTTTGTTCCAAGAACGAAAACGCAAAGCCAAAAGTGCACACCCGGCTAAATTTGCCACTGTATTATAAAAATAACTTTTTTAGAGCAGACTTGTTTCATGTTTGTAACAATCAAACTACTAAATGCGTTTCAATGAATTCCAATACGGTTCTATTCTGATGGTAAACATAGAGAATAAAAAAGAAACCAAGTCGATCCATCAAGAATTGCGACCTGTAGAGCTCGGACATATGTGCAACAGGACTGAACAACAGACAGCTGCTGTTTGCGATTTTCAATTATAATTTTAGGACTGATTATGGTCCAGAATCAAAATAGTTTTTATAGAATTGAATCTCCCCTTTTCGAAAAGCTACAGTTTGAATGGATTTCGTCCGAAATTGACCTAACTACTTGTATGAGTGAAACTCAGCTCTGGCACGCAAACCTATAAAGGTATCATTACACGGTATGTGGAGTGACGCGCCTGGCGCGAGATTATTGTTTTTAATTCAGTAGTGATTCTCTAAACTGTGATTTAGCTTTGGAAGTGTCAACATGTCGTGGTCAAACGAATTAATAACATGGACCGACTTTTGTTGTGCGACCCCATCCACCACCGTCTTTTTCTTTTCTTCTTTTGTGAGAAATCATCACTGTTCAACAAAATATAACAAGCTGCTGCACAACCGAGCATCCGTTCTCGACGCCTGGTCATTTTGAATTGAACCACCGCGCGCGGCGCGGACTGGTGCGAAACTTGTCACTCCACACGCCGTGTAATCGTTATCGGCGTGTCACTCTGCACTCCACACGCCAGGCGTGTCACTCCACGTGCCGTCTAGCGGTGTGTACAATATAACAAAATTAATTCTTTGGAAAACTTCAAAATTCACTATGATGTTATGAATTGAAAACTTCAGTAGAATTAAAAAATAATTCGTCAAAAAAAAATAATTTTCCGCATAAGGAATCAAGGACTTTGATTATAAGAAGCTATATTGGTCATCGCAGATTTAAAAAAAAAAGGATAAGAATTTTTTTAAAAATCTAGTTTAATAATTTCAAAATAAAAAATATTTTTACAAATAAGCTAATTTAACATTTATAAAGGTATTTATGGGTAATACGGAAGTCTTTTATAAAAACTATGCGCCCATTAAAAAATATTTCTGAGCAAAAAAACAAACAAAATAAGTAAGCCTACTTAGACGGTGTTTTAATCATAATATACCTAATTACAGTTCATGAAAACACTATAATTGAGTTTTAAATGTTCCAACTCTATCTCTGGGAATTATCCGTAATTCAGAACCGTGCTTTAGAAAAACAGTACCTAAAATAATAAAGAAGTGCAATAATAATCGTTCTTTTAATAATTAACGTATGTTTAAATTCGCATATTTACCGGCAGTTTGTTGAGGGTTTATTCCAATTCCGTCATCGGTTATAATAGCCGAAGTTGCCGGTGGAACTTTGAACTCTTCCGCTGCAAACTTTAATACGGCTGTAAATGGCGTCTGCTCAGGAACACTCAGTCTAAAATAAAACACGCCTTAACTTACGTTTATCTTATTCGTCTTTTGTTTTTACTGTAAACGTTATATGATCGGAAAAAGTTAATTATCCGATTTTTTTGATCATCTGTTATGACACATTTTTAGAGTGTTGGGTCTCCAAGTCACTATATGAATATTATGAAGTATTAGAAATCTTGTATTTTTTGATGTCCATCTTGTGACTTCCTGAATATCACGATTTTGAAGCAAATTTTATTCCACTACATATTTGCAGTAAAAGGTAAACACATGGACACCCTCGAAGAATATGAAATATATAAAGCCACAAAATTCAACAATACCAACATTCTTGTAACGATATCTATGCGCATTATATGCGTTTTTTTTTATTTTGGATTTATTTATTGTAAATTATAGACGCGTCGGCAACTTAGGTCGGGACCGCCAAAAAAGAGCGTTATACGGGATAGCGCTATAATTGGAAGTGTTATACCAAAGTTTCACAGCAATTTATTTCTCAAGATTTTCGCGATGATTTTTTTCAAGAAACAGAACTGATACAAAAATTATATCATTATATTATTTGCCTACATTAAATGATTAAAGTATAAATATATATAAAAAATAGTATAATATACATAAAAATAATCTCAATTAGTTATATTCTATTTAATTAATCAATAAGTTTATTCATAAACGTTAGATCAGATTCGTCGACTAAATTTTTGATATAATTGTGGGTATAATCTGATAAAACACTTTCAGTTTTCAAACACTGGACGAAATTCTTGACCGTTTTGAAATCAACATCTAAATAAGGACCTGGATTATCACACGGACAATCATCGCAAACAACGGTTCTTCCGATAAAACAAAAGAAGTCTAAAACGCTTTTCAGAAACTTCGTATACTTCTTACACACTTCGACTACAATATATTTATGCACGTTTTTTAAAATCGCAGCCCACAATACTTTGTTTTCTCCAGTTTTCGGTTCCATTTTTATAACAAGCATGTTTATAATATAAAGTGCCACATTTGTACTGTCTTTGCACATGTCAGGTATTGTAGTTAAGCCCAAAAGGACGTCGATTGTTTTGTGTAAACACGAATCTTCTAACATGTGTTCAATGTTTGCTCGAACTTTACTCGATTTGCCTATTTTAATATCGTTAACCCATTTTGTCATCAATATTCGGCTTTCGAGTAACGCCGCCTGCTCGTGATTTAGGTGAGAAGTGCAATAGCTAACGATAACCCTATACGATGCTGAATATAAAATAGTCTTAGCAATGAGCGTTTGAAGTCTTTCTTGTCCACATAACGAAACATAAATTCGAATCGCAACATCGAGTGAATCGACCTGAACACATTTCTTCACTAAAAAATTTGTCATAATTTGATCGCATGCATTTTTAAAGAAGGTATGAGGATATTGTATAAATTTATTTTGACCTTTCCACCAAGTAAACAATTTATCATAAAAATGTGTTGCACACGATTCGTTTTCTAATCGAAGGCATGTTTTTTCGACAAACGATGCGGATTTAAATGCGTTTAATGTTTCGTCTGTTGTAGCATTCAACATCCATTGTGTGTTTTCGTATCGGACGGTGAAATAATCGAACGTTTCATATATTGATTTTATGGCCGTATTCGATGCCATAGTTTAAAAAAAATTGAAATATCCGAAATACTACATGTTACTGGCAGTTACTGCTTACACCTTTTATCTGTCAAAAAGAGGAAAAATGCGTTAATTTGTATTTAAAAGGCATTCATGTTTATAAAAAAACTTTTTTTATGCATTGTTAATTCGATAAATAAATCAATCAGTAACTACCAGAACATTATTGTAAAAAAAGCAAAGCTTTTTTGTGGTTTTACTTACACTTTAAAAGGCAATTTTGGATCCGATGTCAAAGTAATTTTAAAAGTAACTTTTGACCTGTGAACATATGGAAAACAAATTAGGTTATTATAAAACAATATAATTTGTTTTGAAAACTAAAAACTTACGTTGCCATTTTTTCGCCGTGGAGTAGTACTCTCCTTTAAATATATGAAATAATTACTTGCTAATCGAAATTAATTTAATATAAACTTATTTCGTACGTCGCGAATTTCAGCTGTCGACACTGTCAAAAACTGGATGACAATTGACAAATTACAATTTACAAATACAAAAGAAGAAATTTTTGACAGCCCTATGAGTAGCTCCGAAATTTAAATGAATCTGGGAAATAAACCTTCCAGCGATCATGGAAACATAATGGATGTCTTTTTACCTTTTGCTCAACTCTGCTTTTGCCTAAAAATTACATCAAGGCGTAAGATACATGTGAAGGAAGAGGAATGACTGAGCATTTATATGAATCCTCTATGTGTTAATCGAATTTTTTTGCATAGATTAAAGATTTTTTGCAGATTGAACAAGTAGATTGACCAAAAGATAGCGCAAGAGACGTAGATCTGTCTCTCTCTTTTGATGGAAGTCCTGTCCATTTTAAAGTCAAACACATGTTTTACGATATAACCTCACTGTGCATGTGAGTTTTTAAAAAAAAAAGTATTCTGAGTGTAATAAGATGGTATTATCGAGATTAAAATCAGATGACGGTGAAGTATTAGGCGATCTTATCGATCTGCCGCTTAATTGCACAGTTGAACAATTAAATTTAGTTTGCAATGCATTATTAAAAGAGGTAAATTAGTAACCCTAGTTGAGATCTTCATTCAGCTAATTATCTTTACGGACGTCGTACTACTTTATGTTTTAGGAGGAACCGAGTCCATTTCTATTTTTCGTTAACGAAAAAGAAATCAAAACAACACTCGGCTCGTCGTTAGATCAGAATGAATTAACTACCGAAGAAGTTTTAGAAATAGTTTACCAACGACAAGCGATTTTCAGAGTTAGACCTGTTACCAGATGTACAAGGTAATCTATTATGAATTTTTGTCATTATTAAAAAAGTCGGTTAAAATCTGATAAAATACTTTAATTTCAGTTCATTACCCGGCCATGCTGAAGCTGTATTATCAGTAAGTTTTAGTCCAGACGGTCGACATTTAGCAAGCGGATCAGGAGACACAACCGTTAGGTTTTGGGATATTGAGACGCAAACACCTTATCAGACCTGTAAAGGACACAAAAACTGGGTAATTAACGAACGTTCAAAGTATTTAGTTCTCATTCATATCAATACCTAATCCAGAAACTTGAACGTTTCTGTCTTTAATTTATAGGTATTATGTACTGCATGGTCACCGGACGGCACGCGGTTAGCATCGGCTTGCAAGAACGGTCAGATATGTATATGGAATGCCGAAACGGGTGCACAAATTGGTCGAACCATGATCGGACATACAAAATGGGTTACAGATCTTTCATGGGAGCCGTACCACATATCGCCTGATTGTAGACGACTCGCCAGTTCGTCTAAAGACAGTGAAGTTCGCATATGGGATGTTGTTACCGGCATTACGCTTTTTAGTCTGGGCGGACATACAAAATCTGTTACGGCTGTTCGATGGGGAGGTAATGGACTGCTGTACACTGCCTCACAAGACACAACTATAAAAGTTTGGAGAGCTAGTGATGTAAGTACTTACTCTTTTTTGAACTGAAACTTCTTATACGAGCTCTGGCCGTCGTTTGTGTTAAATATTTAAAGCTAACGTAGAGAGGGACATACACATAAATAATTTAGTCAATTACAAAACCGATTGAAATCATAGTGCTTAGTTGTAAACTGCTTAAGCGTGACAATGCTATAAAGTTGTCAAACATTGAATTTTTCAAAATTTGGACTTTTTTAAGTTATATGAGAATATCTGTGCCTTCGTTAATTCGATTTCACAGATCAAATAATTTGAGATATTATTTTAGGGAGTGTTATGTCGTACTTTGAAAGGCCATGCGCATTGGGTTAATACATTGACACTTAATGGGGACTACGTTCTTCGAATTGGAGCATTTAATCCTATCACAAACCGTTCTTCTAAAGTTGAAAGTGAGTATATTTTTTACAAAAAAACATTATTTATAGTTGATCTGAATATGTTAACTGATTTCGAACAATAACGCTATCATCAAATACGGGATTTGAGTAACAATATTAAATAGTTAATAATCATAGATACAGAAATCTGGGGATGTAGTATAAAGTGCCAGAGGACACTGTGGTGTAACGGTTAGCGTAGCCGACCTTTGGAACACACTGTCGTGGATTCGAATCCCACCTCCGCTCATGGATGTTTTGTGATGTCATTTAGTTTTAAGGAAGTTGTTATATAATGTAATTAAGACGCTAATGACCTAAGTTGTCGACGCGTCTATAATCTATAATAAATAAAATATAATGTTCCACTTTAGACGAGGGGGGAAGTAATTCAGGGGAGGGTGCTTGCTTGTCTTATGGACATGTCCATGCTATGCATATGCCCGCATCTGCGCATGCTCAATTGCGCCAGATGAAGTCGTCCGCGTCTTTGCGCATGCTCAATTGCGCCAGTTGAAGTCGTCCGCGTCTTTGCGCATGCTCAATTGCTCGTACAGCGCTTGCGCAACTGAAGCGACCAATAGAATGTGAGCACACTTGCTTCCTCACCATACCCCCCTTAACAGCAACCGCCCCACTCGCTTACACTACGTTCCTAGATTTCTATGTCTGTTAATAATACTCAAATGATTTAAACTCCTAATAATCCACATTAGGAGTTTAAATCGTTTGTTTATTATTAGTTATTTAATGACATTATGTTTTAGAAATCAGTCAACAGATGGCATTGGAACGTTTTCGCGCAACGTGTCCATCCGGCGAAGAACGGCTTGTGTCGGGCTCGGACGATTTTACGATGTATATGTGGCGACCAGAATCGGACACAAAACCTTTAGCACGGTTGACAGGTCATCAGCAACTTATAAACTGTGTCCGATTCTCACCGGATGGCAGGTTTTTGGCTTCGGCGTCTTTTGATAAGTCTGTCAAGTTATGGGAGGGGCGCACCGGAAAGTTTATATGTTCGTTGCGTGGACATGTGCAAGCTGTGTATATGCTCGCGTGGAGTGCTGACTCAAGACTGATGGTCAGTGGTAGCGCTGACTCCACACTTAAAGGTAAGTTATTTATTCTGGCGTGCTATTCGCTGATAAATCACTATCAACTTTCCTTTGTTCATATTTTTGTTGTTTGCGATGTGATTCCCAATTGTTCAAAAAACAACTGAATGTAAATAGATGAGTAAATATTACATACGTCGCAGGAATATTGTAAAATCCGAAATATTACAATATTCCTAGGAAAATTATAATTTTATGGATTATTGTCAATAGATTTTAAAATTTACAATATTACTAGCAGATTTTAGGATTATTATAATGTTACTGACCAGTCTTAGGAAAATTGTAAGATGAGATCTTTCTTGACAATATTACTGATTTATCTTCTCATATGTTAGGTTTATTATAATAATCCTGACCTTAGTTAGGAAGATTGTAAAGGAAAGTTAGGATGCGCTGATTGTTCGATTATTAGTTATTATTGAGGTTATGTTTGAACCATAGAATTAAGTAAAAGACGAAAAATATAGAATAATAAAAAACTTTTATTACTAATCAGCAGTTTTGAAAATAAAATCAGTATCATATCAGTCTCATATTTTATGAATATGCATTTGATAGTACACGTACAATGACCTTAAAGTACCTCAACTGTCAAATAATGGGCATTATCTATCTCATTCTGGCCGCGCCCTGTCAGTATAATTGCCTGCCTATTATATACTTTATATTAAATATAATATGATAAATATAGAAGTATAATTATCTGTTAACTCCATATATTATGCGCTTTGTCAAACAATTCGTTTGTTTTTTATTTTAGTATGGAATATATCTAAAAAGAAATTAGAATGGGACCTTCCAGGTCATGCCGACGAAGTTTATGCAGTAGATTGGTCACCGGATGGTCTACGTGTTGCGTCGGGCGGTAAAGACAAAGTTTTGAAACTGTAAGTTGTACATATTAAATACTTTCAAGATTATATTTTCATAATGCCAACTGAAAAGACGGAATCATTAAAACTAATTTGTTTGTTTCGAAATAATAATGTAGGTTCTGTTTTGATGAACATTGAAATCCAAATATGGTCCGTTTGTGCAATATCTATTTTATTTTTGGTGTTATTTAACTTTCAGGTGGCAACATTAACAACAAAATAAAAGAAGACTTGTAAATACTCTATACCTGTTAACAATTTCAGGTAATTTAAAATCAAATGCTAATTTATGAATTCTTTACGCAAAAATGGTTATATTATGAAGTATTTTTAATAATAAAACATTAGACATGTTCTTTTCTGACTTTTAATTTTAAGTACATTTTTACATTTAAGGAAAGGATGCGAGAGAAAAAGTCATGGCAAGTTAAAGCTACTTTTTTAATTACAAAAAAAATTATCATACTTTAAATTATTGTAGCATTTTCCCAATGTTCATTTACTATCTATCTAATATATAAAATTCTCGTGTCGCGGTGTTTGTTGCCAAACACCTCCGAAACGGCTGGACCGATTTTGATGAAATTTTGTGTGCTTATCGGGTAGGTCTGAGAATCGGCCAACGTCTATTTTTCATACCCCTAAATGTTAAGGGTGGTCCACCCCAAAAAATTTTTTTTTATTTTTTGGACAAAATTTTTTGTTTTTATTTTTTCATGATTCAGCATTGAAAAATACATACAATTCTAAATTTTCACCCTCATACGATCAACCCCTAATTTTTAATTGCGATTTTTATATGTCGCAATGTTTGTTGCCAAACTCCTCCGAACGGCTGGACCGATTTTGATGAAATTTTGTGTGCTTATCGGGTAGGTCTGAGAATCGGCCAACATCTATTTTTCATACCCCTAAATGTTAAGGGTGGTCCACCCCAAAAGTTTTTTTTTTATTTTTTGGACAAAATTTTTTGTTTTTATTTTTTCATGATTCAGCATTGAAAAATACATACAATTCTAAATTGTCACTCTTATACGATCAACCCCTGATTTTTAATCGCGATTTTTATATTAAGCTTTAAAAAATACATATATGGCGAGCGAGCGAAGCGAGTGAGTAGTGTATTTATATTATTCAAGCGAACGAGCGACTGGTACGAGCTCGGGCTCATGGGAACGCCAAGTCCTAAAGAACATTGGAATGCAATTGCGAGAACAATTTACCCCCTGGAGGACCTGTGTCTGTCTGTCTGTATGTCCTCTTATAACTAAACAACGGCTTGACTGATCTTGATGAAATTTGGGATACAGTAAGAACATGCGGTTGCGCAAATGATACGCTATATGTCGTCTCGCCGGTCCGGCTTCGCCCGAGTGAAAAAAGTGATCTCAGAAACTACTCATTCGGTTGCGATGAAACTTTGGTGAGTTGTTGTGCGCACGCCCGCGTAGGTTTCTGAATTATAATAATTGGCCAGTCCGGCTTCGCCCGAGTGAAAAAAGTGAATTCGGAAACTACTGAACCGATTTCAAAATTTGTTTCACTGGTCGATACTTCGCTTTAGGACATAGGCTGTAATCATAATTGGCCGTATCGGCTTCGCCCGAGTAATCGAGCGAACAAGCGAAGCGAGTGATTTATGTATTAATAAAATTCAAGCTAACGAGCGAACTGGAACATTCTGAACCGATTCTAAAAATTCTTTCACTAATTGAAAGCTACACTCCCTGGGTGATATAGGCTATATTTTATTTTGATAAATTTCTCGCGGGGTTGATAAATCATAAATTGAAATATACGTGGGCGAAACCACGGGTAACGGCTAGTTTACAATATTTCCACAAATGCGACAAATCAGTGATAAATATTTTGCAACATTTTGTTACATGAATAAAAATTAAAAATACTGGCACCTGGCGGACACTAGTAACACTACCACGATTGTGGATAGTACAGAAACAGTTCGTTTGTTGAGTGATCGGTACCATGGTACGTTAGACAGGTAGAGCCACATATGCAGGGAAGTTTATAATTCAAATGTTTGATATTGTTGTCCATCGCAGGGAATTATTGGCAACCATATTATGGCAACACTGGGCCTGTGGCAGACGACAGACGTTAAATTTATGTGACTGTAGATTAAAAGTTATGTGCATTATAGTTAATTTTTAATTGATGTAGGGCAGTGATGGTTCAATTAATAAATTTTATCATTTTGTTTGCGTGTTACTGAATACAAATTAATTGACTGAAGAGAAGTGCCTTTAAAAATGAATGTGTACAATGTAATTTTCTTGTTTTTCGTAGTAAATTTTTGCGATGGACAGTTTCCTTTAAGTCGTAATGGTGAAAAATCGGAAAATATTAATCAACGAACGGTGGAAAATGTACAAAAAAACGCTCAGAATATTATGAGTGAGTCCATTTCGCCATTAAATCACGAAAGTAAGTGAAATAACCTTACACCATTAAAATATTTAATTATCTTTATAAATCACATATAATATGAATAAATTACTACAACATAAACTTTTAGCTATTGAAGTCAAGGTGCGGGTTGCAGTTATATTTATGTTCAGATTTTGTTAAAAATTATTTACTCTTGAAATCTTGACAGCCGAACGGATCGTAAGGTCATGTCACTTGTACTCTGGACATCTTGTATGAATTTTTCCTGTACTACATACCTGTATTGAGTTTGACATTTAGTTTTTTTTTTGTGTTTGGTTTTGCGTTTTCGATTTATTGTGCGAATTATCATTTTTTATGCATAGTGGCAATTAAAATTAATCTCGCTAGTTATGTAATATTTGCTGACTAAAGCTTTTTTGCCGTGTTTTTTTACAATTAATATTTGATTAAAACAAAACTTTTTCACAGCTTGACTCGTTTATGTAAAACGAATATTCAGATTAATTATCTGAATTATTTTGAAGGTAATAATTTATCATGTGTAGTGATTTTCAACTATATATAATAAACAAGGTTTTGTATGTATACTGGATGTTTCATTGTAAAGATACAGATTTACGCTAAAAATTATGAACGGTAACATTACACAGAATGGACACACGATATAGTGAGGCCGTCCGACAAACATTCGTACCG
This sequence comes from Mongoloraphidia duomilia, assembly GCA_039654895.1. Lineage (NCBI taxonomy): Eukaryota > Metazoa > Arthropoda > Insecta > Raphidioptera > Raphidiidae > Mongoloraphidia > Mongoloraphidia duomilia. The sequence goes on from CM077524.1 coordinate 4,641,811, forward strand.
AGTGGCATCTCTGTATCACGTCGTGCATGGTCCAAATGGGGTGACCGCCGACCCCGAAAACTCATTTTTAAACTTACACCGCTCCCCCCCACGCAACGAAAAAAAAACCTTGTCCTACCCAAAATGCAAACGTAGCCTAATAAAATTTAACATTTCAATGGATTACTTGTATTTAACCCCTATACGCGGGCTGGTGAGGTTTCGGAGTTAGTCTGAGAGCCGTCTCGTATGAATCCATTGAGACTACCCCCAGGGCTGTGCGAGGAGTGGTTGCTGAGTTACAGGCGTTTTGCCCCTGAAAGTTATACGCAACCACCCTGTCTAGGGGCCCGGTCGCGGGTCCCAAAATGCCTTCACATCTTAAAGTGAAGATATGGGCCCGACCAACATTTGTACCGAGTGGTATCTCTATCACAAAGTGCAAGGCTGAAGTTGGATTTGTCGCTTGGCGGCCTCACTAATATTCTACTCACTCCCTGCGAACGCTTTTTTTAGGAAAGCCCTCTTTTCACCCCCCCCCCCCCCTTTAAAGCTATTGAGCCAACACCCCCGTCTAAAAAATCACAAAAACCATGTCCATTTTGTATAATTTTACCTGATGAAACGCTAAAGAATTGACACCAGCTGGGTACCTATTGTGTAACTCGTTTTTAGTGATTTCACTCATGTGAGTTTGCTCACGCGATTGTGTATTTTCACACAAGTGAAAAGTGAACTATTTCACGTGAAATTATTCGCCATCGAATTTGTCAGTGAAACGTGAAATAAGAGTGAGACAGAGAGTAAATTGAAAAAGGACACATATAAAAATACCTTAACATGACAGCTTTGTTCTTATAGATAGATATTAATACATTAGACACCCGCTTCGCTCGTTCGTTTGAATATTATTAATTCCTTCTTCGCTCGTTCGCTTGCTTATTATTAATACATAACTCACTCGCTTCGCTCGTTCGCTCGACTTTTATTAATACATGACTCACTCGCTTCGCTCGTTCGCTCAAATTTTATTAATACATTACTCACTCGCTTCGCTCGTTCGCTCGAATATTAATCCTCCCTTACATTTGTTATCCCCCCGCGAGAATCTTCCCCCCTAAATTTGTTACCCCCCCGCGTGAATCTTCCCCCTAATTTGTTATCCCCCCGCGAGAATCTTCCTCTCTAATTTGTTATCCCCCCTGCGTAGCTTTCTATTAGTGAAAGAATTTTTAAACTCGGTTTAGTAGTTCTAAAGATAAAACAAAAACAAATCTATAATAAAAGAAATGCAATAAACGATAATACACAAATTTGAAATATCTTGATTTTTTAAACATATATAGGCAAAGACACATTATGATTTTATATATTTATTTATAATACATAAATTTGAAAATAAATTTCTCTTTAATTTTTTAAACATAATTATACGCAAAAACACATTATGAATATATAATATAAGATCGATAAATTAAATTACAAAGTTCACTTTATTTATATACGTCATCAATTTTTGATTCTCTTTACGTTCATTATTATTTATCTGTCAAACACCGCATAATATAACCTCATACCCGCATTAATTTGTATTTTTAAAGTGAAAATATCCAACAAAAAATAAAATCCCTACTTTGTGGCCTAGTGATTTCACGAGTGAATCCGTAAGTTACACAATTCAGTGAGATCATACGCGTGACATGAAAATGTGAGAATGAGTAAATTCACGAAAGTTACACAATAGCTCCCCTGCTTTGTGTTGTGTCAGTATCGAAACAAAACACAAAATAAACATTCGAAAGTCTGCATTTTTGTTTTAGATACCAACTAAGATATCACTGATTTCTAACACGGAATTCTAATTGCGATTAACTATATTATTATGTATTTTATGAGACCCTTTACAATCAAACACCCAGTATGCGCTGAGAACAACAATAAACACATGTAGGTACATCCGGAAATGCTTCCTGGCTCTGAGATAATAAAGTCAAGATTTTATTTAATTATTCCTTACAAGGACCAATCATTGTTTAATACAAGTTTTATCCTACCAATGAAACATTTATTATTTAAATATTAGTTTTAAAAAATTGGTATATGATAAAATCAATCGATTTAAAACCCCTTATATCCACACCATATTATTCACATAACAATTAGAGGTGAAAATAATAAATATCTCAGACAGCTAGGCTGCCATGATTTTTGAGCTATATCTAAGAAAAAATCAAATGACCACTGTCGGGACTTGAACCCGAAACTCCCAGTTTCCGGCTAGGCGAGTTACCGATTTCTCCACAGTGCCCGAGAGTGGAAACCGATCATTTCTTATATATAGCAATTTCAAGTTGAAAACACTACATGCGAGAGTCGACTATTCAAATAAACTAGCAAAGCATAGTACAGCTATTAAATAGTCGAATCACTATACATGCGAGAGTTAACATTTTATAAGTTTTATCAACTTAATAAACTCGTTAGGCTGCAGGGACGCCTTAGGTTTTACCTATAGATAAACAACGTTTTGAGTTCCTGTGGACAGTTTAGTTTTAAAAATGTGTAGATTTTTTTATAAAAGAAAATTAAATATTTGCTGTTAGGTACTTACATATTGTCAATACTTCTAAATAAATTTCAGCAATATCTGCTTAGATTTATAAATGGACTAGTGTAACGGCACCTAATGGATTAGTCACTAGCGTGATGGCACCTTCGAATAACGAATGTCATAATAATAGAATATAATACACTCGTCATAATAACCGGATAAAACAAACGATAATTATGTCAATATAAATGAACGATCAAAATAATCTGAATCATTCTTTGTAAGCGGCAAAGGTTTATGCTAACTTATATTAAAGCCAAATTATTGGACACAAATTATTGTACAAAGTACAAATTCGATGTAATTTATTGGTGTTTTAATAAAGAAAGATTATTATTATTATTAAGCGGTTGGTCATTTTATGCGGAGTCACAAATCACAATAAACGGACACCACTGTATTGTTATTATTTAGGCCAGGCCGCCAGGGGTTCCCAATATTTTTTTACTGCGACTCCCTGTATATGTTAGGCAACTTCTGATTTAGGCAAGTAATTTATATCTATTGATTTAATGCAACAGATAAAAAGATAAAACGCGTAGGGAAAACTAACAGAAAAACAGTACGCAAATTATATTAATTGATAAGCGCAAAATAAACAATTAAAATAAATAAAGAAATAATAACTGTTAGTCGATGCTTTGTCGCGGCGGTGAGTAGGTACTATTTTCTTTGTTGGGTCTTATTTTCAGCACATTATGAAAAAATACTTCTCAACTTCATCGCAATTGCGTTCAGCTTAAGGCCGTCATACATTTCGTTCTTTTTTAACCGACGTCAAAAAAGGAGGGAGGTTCTCAAGTCGACGCGTATATATATATATTTTTTTTTATGTATGACCACGCATAACTTTTTACAGAGTAGTCCGATTTTGATGATTCTTGTTTTATTGGATAGGGTATACCTTGAAGTTGGTCCCATATAAGTTTTAATTAAATCGGTTCAGTAGTTCGGCTGATTTTATTAAAAGTGAGTAACGGCGTGTGATTCCTTAAAGGTAAATGTCACTTTTTGACACATCACACAGCGTAAGAAGTCGGTTATAAAGTTTTTGGAAGTGAATCTATTGGCAAGCGACTAAACTACGTATTGTAAAGCCACTAAAAAGTAAAAAATAAAAAACTTTTTCACAAAAAAAAAGCCTCTAAAAAGAGGAAAATAATAAAACTTTGAGGTCTGCGCCAATTTAATAAAATATGAAGTCGGTTACAAAGAAGATATTAATTAAATTGGCACTTTTTAACCAACTTCATATTTTATTAAATTGGCGCTGATCTCAAAGTTTAATTATTTTCCTCTGTTTAGTGGCTTTTTGAAGAAGGTTTTTTTTTGTTAAAAATTTAAAATTTATATGGGACCAACTTCGAGGTATACCTATCCAATAAAACAAGATTCATCAAATTCGGACTACTCTGTAAAAAGTTATGCGTGGGTCACTGGTCATACATAAAAAAAAATTAAAAACAAAAAAAAAAACAAAAACAAATATACGCGTGGACTTGAGAAGTCCTTTTTTTAAAGTCGGTTTAAAATAGGAAATCCAGGAAAGGGAAAGGGAAAAAATCAGAATTTCATTATCTATACCTAGTCCTACTTACATCATATAAAAAAGGAAGTCTCGGTATAGGTGTCTCTAGCGCTCTATCTCTCTCTCTACCGACTAATTTCGAGAACTACTGAACTGATTTGAATGCGGGTTTTACTATTCGATAGTTTGTTTCTTGCGGAAGGTTTAGGTCGGTAAATAACTGCCCACCGAATGCGCCCCGGCTCGCCCGAGTGCAAACAGTTGAGTTGAAATGTAGTTTATGTCTAAAGCTGTGTGAAATATAATATTATACCTTTTAATAATAATAAGTCGCGAGCGAGCGAATCGAGTGCACCCGGGTGAAGCCGGACAAGGCATTTAGAATGATATAATTTATTTGAGTAAACAGAAAACTTAATACGTCAATAATTAATTATTATCAAAAAACAAAACTTGAAAATTCAACTTTATCAGGTTGATCATTTGATTGATATCTCTTTAAATAATTTTCTGAATTACTTGGAAAACGCGTAACCTTGAAGTTGACAAAAAAGTCACCACGGGCTGCATTTCATGACACAAGTATTTTGCATCCCCACGGACCCCACCCCTCAATCCAACACAGCATGCGGATACACTTTTTTACATGAATTGAATAACGTCTAATGTCTCAAACTGGGGTGTCATTGTAAAAATATTGGATGAAACGGAAATATTCCGAAGTGGTTAACATGTGAAACAAAACATGATAAGGTCTCAGACACAGTAAGCCAGGTGGCCGTGGACTAAGGACTAAGGGGGGGCGGAGGGGGCGGCCCGCCCCGGGCCTCTGCTCTTGGGGGCCTCCAAATCTCGAGAAGTCCTTCTTAATCAAATCCCAAACAAGGCCTAAATATGTTTAGTAAGTAAGAGGCAGTTTGGAATTGGAGGCGCCCCGTACGTATACAAAATATATACGTAGGTAGGTCGTTTATTATAAATATTTGATTTTTTTGTCAGCCATTACATCTATATTATTCATTTTTTACGAAATTTACACTACAAATGCATCAATTTCTAAGCAGGCCGGGGGCCTCATTGAGTTCTGCCGCCTCGGGCGTCCGACGGGCTAAGTCCGCCACTGTTTAATAGTATAGTATATAAGATCAATAAAAGTAAATGATAACGATTACAATTATTTGTGTTTAACGATATTCAAGTCATCTGTCTGTATCCCGGATACCGACAGAATGAAAATTAATTTGTGCGCGCGGTGTACTTTACCAACTGATCTCTATACTTACTATCTGGATAGCTGATCCTGTAGTCCGCCATTGTCTCAATTTGAACGGGTAATCAGCGCCACACAATGTTGGGCCAGTAACTAAAATGTACTTAATTGCCGTCAGTGCTTATTACACGCGCACTTACGTTCATTTTAGTTCTCGGCCCGATATTGTGTGGCGCTGGCTGTCACATATCAATATTGGTTCCTTGTTTTTATTTTTTTGATGTGAAACATCTTATGTCGGGCTGTGAACAGCCGCGTGAGGGGAAATATGCAACGAAATAATACAACGAAGTGTTCTCCTTCGCTGCTGTTCTCCCCACCATGTTCGGGTATATTAAGTTATACATATATCAGTAACAACGGCTGTCTAGACAAGTTCATCCGTAGAGTAGTGTACGACTTTAGCCTTCTATGCATGGGGACTTGGGTTCGGAAACTCATCGCATCGTACAATTTTTGACGTTTTTTTTCTAAATTCTACATGATATTTATTTATAAACATTTTTATTTTTGTTTATTCTTTCTTTGACAATAATTATAATTTTTTGAAATTTCATGACACCAAAAATTAATTTTTTTGTTTTTTTTTTTTAAAACGAAAAGTTGGGTAAATTAGGGTACTTACGGTAAATTAGAGTAAATTGGAGTAACTTAAGGCAAAGGGGGCTAAATAAGAGTAAATTTAGAGAAAACTAGGGTAAATTCAAGAAATTAGGGTATACTAGGGTAAATTTGGGTAAACGAGGGAAAATTAGGGTAAATTGTGTTAAATTGTAAATTTTTATCTCTCGAACTACTGAACCGATTCTAAAAATTCTTTCACTTATTATCTTCGCAGGGGGAGAATGTCTCGCGGCGTTGTAATAAATCATAAATTATTATATCTGGAACTATTGAACCGATTTAAAAAATTCTTTTACTAATAGAAAGCTACACTATCCCTAAGTGATATAGGCTAGATTTTATTTTGATAAATTTGTCAAGTTCAATAAATAAAAGATTCAAGCTATAAAAATGTTTCACATCTGCCAGGCGTCCCGCGACAGCTCACATTTTTTTCCATGTGCATCAGCTATCCAGTTAGGAAATATAGAGATCAGTGACTTTACCAGCGGGAATGTTGACTCATCTGAAGTCTGAACACAAACAATTGAAAGTTTTTCGCACGAGTTATTCTTAAGAGTCAAGTGTGTTGGCAATGTAAAATGTGTATGAACTTTAACAAGGTGTGAGGTCCAATAATTATAATTATAAACGAGAAATGAATAATGAAGAGTCTTGTAATTAATGTAATTGATGACTAAACTGATTTCGACGAAATTCGACGAATTGAGGATCGGTATGTATTTGGAAAAGTGTCTTAGAAAATCTAAAAGAAATAATCGTATTTATTTAAACATTCCAAATAAAATTACAGGATTATCACGAATTAGTAGAGATTTCGCCAACCGCATAATTAAGTTTGCTTGTCATTGTTTATTATTTACTAGAGGCACCCGTACGGATTTGTCCGGGTGATATGAAATTATGATTTAATAGCGGTCACCCGTGGCTCCGCTCACGTATATTTAGATTTTTTTATGCCCAGTAGTATAAAATCCTGTATAAATATTGTTAATTTATTATCCCCCCCGCGAGAAATCCCCCCTGCGAAGCGAAGTATGATTCCCCCCTCACTCCGCGAGAATCTCCCCCTGCGAAGCGAAGTCGAGCTTAAAACCATTTGAAAATAGTTTGCATTAACGGTGTCACATAAATAAACAGTCAACCCAGCCTATTTATATGTTTAACCCTACGTTTTGACATTTGCATTGACGGTGTCACATAAATAAACAGTCAACCCAGCCTATTTATATGTTTAACCCTACGTTTTGACATTTGCATTAACGGTGTCACAACGCCCGCGAGACGCACTTTAAAATTGGCATATCTTTTTTATTTGTCAACCGATTGAAATGAAACAAACACTAAATGTTAGCCCAAGCTTATCTCAATACATCACTTAAAACCACATCCAAATTGGTTCAGCCATTGCGGAGATTAGCCGTAGCGTGCACAAACAGACAAAAGAGCGTTTACGATTTTATTATGTGTATAGATTTCTCGAAAATTATAATAGCTGTTGGAAACATCGTAATAGTTTCCTGTAAATTAAAGTATACGACCTCTAAAACAGGTATCTTTAACTTTTTTTGATCCGCGGGCCAAAAATTCTGTCCCTTGTCCGTTTTTCGTTTTGATGCACGGAACCCCAAAAATTAACTAAATCGGTCGAGTAGGGACAACTAGAGCCGGATTAACCATGTCGGGGTCCCTAGGCAATGCAATTCTCGGGGCCCCTTTTCAAAACTCACAAATCGCAATTAAAGATCAAGCATTTCAAAACTTTTGTTTATCATACTGTATTTCGACGCATGATGTCAGTTGATGAAATACTTCATACTTATAGAACAGAACCATCTAGTATCGAGTAGTAGAACTAATAATATGGATGCGTTACGTAGCGTATTGTATGATTCATACAATACGCTACGTACTCTTCTGTAAGTATGAAGTATTTCATCAACTGACAGCATCTGCATGCGTCGAAAAAAGCAATAATACTTGCCTATTGTCATTGAGGATACAAATTTTCCAATTAAATTTTTACTTTATGAAACATTTTCAATTTCTTTTGTGCGCGCGCGGGGCCCCTAGCCGATGTGGGGCCCCTAGGCAGTTGCCTACTCTGCCTAATGGTTAATCCGGCCCTGGGGACAACTAGCGAACTATCGAAATATACAGATAATAATTATGATTAAAAATGTCGTTAGATTCACAGAATATGACTTAACAGTGTTGTGGAGTGGACTTTTAATAATTATTATTAGTCAGTTCTCAGAACTAGCAAGAATACAGTACAGATATTTTAATTAATTGTGAAAATACAATTAATTAATAAAAAATATAGCATGCAAGCCAGTTAAAGAAAATCAATTGTGTAAGAGTTGTTCATATCCATTTGAAGATTATTTAAAATTATTGAACTTCAAGGTCTGGCGCCATTATTATATTTTAATTGTAATATCTGTCTCCTTTCTTCATGACCTTCAAGAAACATGCCATAAACGACTGCTTTAACAAATGACAATCATATTGTTGAGAACAACGTGATTAGTGAAATATTACCAATGTACGAATTAAGAAATCAAAATAATTCTGCCAACAAAAAACTGGACATAAAACTTCTTATTGAAAAGTGTGTAGCGTGTACCAATTAAAATAGTTAGTTTAACAACTCATATCTTATCAGCCATTTAATATAATTTTCAATTGTTATGTTGCACTAACAAAGCAATAACAGCGTTTGTGTTTTGTTTTGACGCTTGCATTGCAATAACTGTTTGCGTTAATATTGGTCTTCTTAATTGAAAACAAATGAACATACACATTTCACACTGGTATTGGTAATAACTTAATAAGACAGTGATTTGTTTGTTATATTAATTTAGAAAAATTGAAACGGAAATAGAATTTTATATATTTTCAGTGCTTCGAGGTGTAGAACTTACAGAACTCTTTTGCAAGCATTTATCAATAAATAATAGCACAATAAAATTGAATTTTCATTCTGTTAATGTTAACAGTTGAAATTTTCGTTAAAAAAGATCAAGTGAACGTTATGATTCAGGGTGGCCACTCTATGGAAAAGTCTGGGAAGTTTATTGGTTAGGGAATTTTTGTGAGAAAAAAAATTGGTCAAGTACGAGTCGGTCGCGCAACGAAGGTTCCGTACCTACATCGAACAAATGTTGTCGACCAATTTAACTTCGGTGCCTGGCGCCCTACAGAATCTTTGCACGTAGCTGCATCGCTTAAAGTTGGTCGGAAATTTTTCTGAAACGTAAAAATAAATTATTTATTTCTGCATTTGCTGTTACCTAGTTATGTACGTGAAGTCAGGGAAAAAACTAAAAAATCACCTAGAAAACCGAGAATAGTTCGGGAAATTTGTTCTGGAAAAAAAATGGCCATTCTGTAAATCGACGATTATAGTCCATCCTGAAATGGTGTAGAGTAATAAATAATTTTGGTTTGAAGGTTTGGGTTGAGTAGCCTAGTAGGTACCTAGACTTCTTTTAAATCATTTCCAAATTTAGGTGAATATACCTACATTTTGTTCTGCAAATTGAAATATATGCTTAAAACAGTCGTCGTAACATATTAAAAATTTGAACCTTGAACTGATAATATAAATTTCGTCGGGTACATGACACGTTTAAGGTGATCTGCCACCTCTTTAATACTGAACAATCGATCTGCAAATGTTATAATGGCATTATTGGGTCACCGACAAGCTATACAAACAATTTGAGCCTTGAAGCAATAATAATTGTGAGCATTTTTTTTGTTACATGTTGGGGGCGGTCTGCATCCCTCCCATACCGCTATCTAGCAAAATCCCTTACTCATGGCACTTTAATATTGATCCCTCAACATCTTCACAAAAATAAGGTCTTGAATAAATAACACCAAAAAATTGTCACTAGCTCTCGGTCTAAATGTACACTATTCTAGGATGGACTAAGCATACTTTAATACTATATACGAAACTTTTTCTCTTAAATAAAAATAATTGCATGCAATTTTGTTTTATTTTTCTTTGTTCAGTCATTTTATTTGAGAGAAAAACTTTTTTTGTGTCAATTACGAACAATTAATTTCGAATTTGTTTTGTTGGTAAACCACTGTCACGTTTGTTTTTGTGTATCAAATAGGTATTCTGGAGAGTTGCAGCAATGACGATGTGGCCTGTTTGACGATGGCGTCTCACGACCGGTTGGGACTAGAAGCGATCAAAACACTACATCGGCAGCTCGACGACGACGCCAACGGAGCTGTGGACTTATCCGAATCGGATGATGTATGAATTTTTTACTTTATTTATTTTCGTGCTATTAATCTTTTAGTGTTATTAATCTTTTGTGTCAAATGTAGTCACGTGATGGTCTTTTCGACATATTAAAATTTGAATCAATTTTTAAATAAGAAACAAAATTAATTGTATTGATATTATTTTTGAAGCTATGCTTCTATAGGCGCGTTAGACGATTTCTGGCAGGGGAAAAACCTATGGGTTCGCGTCACGTTACCGACATGCCGTCACGCGACATGCTCATGTTAAAAGTATAGTAAGTGTGAAGTATGTATACTGGCGCACGCGCTGTGGCCTATGTACACGTATATGCACTAACACAATTATAAATATGTAATAATTTTGATATTTATTTTTCTTTTAAGGAATAACGGAAAAAATAAAAATAAATAATAAAAATTATTTAAGTAGGTACCTTTTGAAAATACCAAAAAAATAGAATTTCTAAAGTGAAAACGCTACTCTCCTTTTACTTTCGACTCAAAAATGTCCTGGAAATTAAGATTTTCTCGAAACTCGGGACTTTTCACCATAAACATGAACATTTTTATGAAAACCTACGGTTCATTCTGTTTTTTTTTCTGCTAAAATAGGTTTCGGTCACTGAAATAAATCGATTTTGGTATGGTTTCAATCCTTAGTTTTTACCTATTAACCGATAATTACCCGATTTTGTTACAATAAACGAAAGGTGTACTTGGGGGGGCAGTGCTTGAATTTCTTCGACTGTATCATAATATGACTCGTATGGTTGTATTCATGTTTAACAACATAATTCTTACACAAATATTTTATGTAAAATGCTAAAAGTCAGTTTTTGTTTTTTGTTATATTTCATGTATAAAAATGTTTTTTATTTCGTCGGCTTGTAACTTCTACAATTCGTGTTTTATTTACTATTTTTCACAAAAACAAACTTTATGTATGTTGTAAATAAAAATGTCGACAACGTTATTTTTTTATGGCAGTAGATTTGATTGAATTCAGAGCTGGGCAGTACTGAGAACTTAAGGTACGTGCAGTATGGAGCTGGGATTCTAGATGGTAGCATAGATCATAGCAGGGCTTGCTTAAATTAATGCATTGTTATATATGCGAGCGTACACAACGAATCAGTGAGTGTAGCAGGTATAAGCGCTGTTACAAGAGCTGATAGATTCAAGAATGTATCTCACCATTCTTTCAGCGCGCTGACTACTTAAATCAACGTGTAACAACTGTCAAATGGCCGTTACAAGTTTCGCAATGGATGTGACTAGTTTAATAAATGAAATTTTGCCAGTTTTTATTTAATTTGTTTTGAGTTTTTTCTAAGACGTATTTAAAAGTGTTAGGTTCCATACGTAAATATTCAAAAAATCGGTTTGGTTAAAATTTTAATTCTTGGTATAAATGATGAAATTCGCTATGTTTAGATCGTTTTCTATTAATAGGGTGGACATGATAGCTCCTACCCAAATTTGTATTTAAAATATACCACTTTGTAGCAGAAGAATACAAATATTCGTCTTCGCTATCTGACATTTCAAACGCGATTTAAGCTTGTATCAATGCTAGTATCAAAGCTTCGTTGTGCAAACCTATAAGCGCTTATAATTTCAGCCACCATCTACCATACATGCTACCATCTAGAATCCCAGCTGCGTACTGCACGTACCTTTAGTTCTTGCAATAATGCTTTAAGCGCTTATAATATTTAAAGCACTTTGTAAAACAGATGCTTGATGCTTAGAGCACTTACATAAAAACTTGCTAGTTATTAAGTTATTAAGCACGTAGGCAATAGGAATGCTTAATGAGCATTTTAAATGCTTAATGAGCGTTTTAAATTCTTAAGAAGCATTTTTGATGCTTAATAAGCATTTTTAATAAAACATACTTCGTTTATTCTTATCTTATTTTGATAAACAAAATGTATGTTTTGAACTTTGGGCTTTTGTGCTCTGTTGGAAGTTAAAAAGTTACTTCAAAGTGATTATTACTTGATTTTTTCAAGCACTTTAGTGCAAAAGCTTATTTTAGCCCTTGTTCATCGTTGGAATTATTTGTCATCAAACTTTCAGAGAGCTAAATGTATACAAAAAAGAAATGAATTGATTTATTTGTTTATATCTGTCAACTGGTTAGTGACATTTGTTATTGGATGTTGAATTTCACGATCAATACTCACTTTTCAGTTCCTAAGAGAAGAACTGAAATACGATTCCGGTTACGAAAGGCGACAGAAGGCGTTTCACTATAACGACGACATGCACATCTCCGTCCGTGAGCTTTGGGAAGCTTGGCAACGTTCCGAAGTTCACAACTGGACTGTTGAACAGACGTCCGAATGGCTTGCCGGCAGCGTGGAACTGCCACAGTATGTCCCGACTTTCATACAGCACAGGGTCACGGGAGCGACGCTGCCCAGGTAGGAATTTATTTTATATCTGAGACACGACAATAGTATATTGCATTACAAGGGTCGAAACATAGCGTTTGCAACCAATGTGAAGTTTGGTGTCCGAGGTACGAGGGCAGCAATTCACACGCGTTGCAAATTTTTAACTATTGGGGTCCGTCAAATGAGCATCTGACATCTGGTAGCAGAAAATTGTACTCAAACGAGGGAAAATTTTACATGCTAACAGTGCAAATTAATCATGAAATTGTTTATTACAAAAATAAAACAAGTAAAATAAACAAAATGTTTATCGAAAATGGAATTCGCGACGTTTTCTAATATCATGGCAATAAACACTGTCAGTTATTGCCTTGTAAAACTTACTTTACAGAGAATTATTTTCTAATGAAATGTGGGAAAACTGTATTTATGAATTAAAAAAATATTTTATAGTAATAATAAGATGTACTTGTTATCATACTGCACTAAAATAGTTGAATCCCTGATGATTAACAAATTTATAGGATTAACTTCGTATACAAATATTTTGAGGTTAGTAACTTAGCTACTTATTACAATATAACTTATTATGTTGCAGTTATGTGTTTACATTATTCACCTAACCCAGCCTTAAAAGCGCATTGAACGCGAATGATTAATTTCGTGGAGATTTTCTTTTAATTCTGATGTTTTTAAGCAATATGTCGTAAAGATTACTACTTTTGACAGTTCATTTCGCATGCATTTTTCTCGTTATATTTCCGACATTTGATAATATGCCCGGCTTTGAGAATCCGTTCTCCTTCAACGAAATTCCTTGTTTAGGATTCGTACCGGCCCAATCACAAATTGCACTTATATTTATCATTTCTTATCACTTTGAAAATCATAAAATTACACGCAAAAGTATACCCCGTATATGAAATTTCCCTCCGTCTGCGCCATGTTTTTGAAGCTCCACCTATCTGATGGATCCCAATATCTAGATTTATTCATAAATTAAAAACCAATTGTTTGTTTCAGACTCGCGGTTAACAATATGAATTATTTGAATAATATATTGGGCATAAAAGATCCAATTCACAAACAAAAAATATCGCTTAAAGCGATGGACGTTGTATTATTTGGCCCTCCGAAAGGTAGGAAAGCGCATCGATTTACCTTATTTTATATATTTTACTTTATTATTAATAGAATATTCGACAAGGATTGAATTTCGTGACTTTTTGAAGGAGGTTTTTTTTTTAGTTAAAAAGTTTTTTATTTTTTACTTTTGAATGTGAAAAAGTGACATTTACCTTAAAGGAATCACACGCCGTTCCTCACTTTTATTAAACCGACTTTCTTACGCTGTCTGATGTGTCAAAAAGTGACATTTACCTTAAGGAATCACACGCCGTTATTCACTTTTATTAAAATCAGCCGAACTACTGAACCGATTTTAATGAAATTTCTATGGGACCAATCTGAAAGTATATCCATTCAAATAAAAGAAAAATTTTCCAAATCGGCATATAAATGACGGAGTTCTGAGGTAACAAACATAAAAAAAAAACATACATCCGAATTGAGAACCACCTCCTTTTTTTGAAGTCGGTTAAAAAGGCGGTAATTTGGAATAATATCTTTTTAAAAATAGAAGTGTAATATTTGTTTCTTTTAGAAGGTCAACATCTTTGGAAAGATTGGATGTTGATGGTCCTGTTATGCACCGCGATGTTCGGTTGTTGGTACACCTACAGGCAGCACAAAAATTCGCGCAACCATCTGGCAAGAATGATGCGTGACATGGACAGCTTGCACAGGGCCGAGATAGCTCTTGAAGATCTGCAGAAGGAGCTGGAACGAGCGCGGCTTGAACAGGAAAATGTCACGACGGAAAAACAGAACCTCGAGAAGAAACTACAGGAGGCCGGTGGCGACAGCGGAAACTTTCATACTTCGTATTCTGATTTGGAAGTTTCGCAGTTGAAAGCCGAAATTGAGGTTTGCTGAGTTTTTATCTATAATAGAGTCGTCCCACATACCAATATTTGATAATTTTGAATACATAAACAAATAACTAGTGTTTTAAATACTTCTACGTGGAAACCTAACCTAACAAAACTTGCCGTCCTGTCAACGGTCTACTTTCAATGGAACTGATCGACTGGCGGAATTAAGTAGATATAAGCTTTGTTCCAACAACTCTGAATACCGTAATATTAGCGTCACGCTCATGCGCAGTGGATAGAACGCGTTCCAACCGAACTTGTGATCGTTTGTGAATGATTCTTAAAGCGTTCCAACCGAATTTATGATAGTTTGTGAACGGTTTCTGAGCGACCATTTCGGTACATGCTCTAGACATGAAACCAAAATGAAACTGTAAAACTGACATGCGCATTAAGCACTTTGTTACGTTTGTCTCTGTTCAATACCAACTTGAGACAGTTGTTTATTCATTTGTAATTTGTTTTATTTTTGTTTTGTCTCGTCTCTAATCAAATATCTCTTTATTCTTCATTTGAGATTTGTTTTGTTTTTGTTTGTTTTTGCAAAATTATTAATTTAAATATTTATATTTGAATTCTTAGTTAATAAAATTTAATTATATTTATATTCGTGTAATTCTAAAAATGTTTTTAACTACAAAAAAAGCCTGAAATTAGGAATTTACATTTGACAAATGACAATTGATATATTTTGATCATATGCATGGTCATGGAGGCAATGATTTGATGCTCAAAACGGTCACAAAAGCGTTCCAACCAATGTCTACGTTTGTACAGAACCGTGCAAGGTTGACGCATGCGCACAAAACCGATAAAAACAGTTTCGTTACCGTTTCAAAACGAAGAAAAGTGATGAAAAATGAAACCGACATTTTTATTTCAAACATTTATCTGCCACCTGGTCTGCAGTTTAAATTTTGAATTGCGTTCGTCTGAATGACAATTATTTTATTTTTAAGATGTTACGCGGCGAGTTGCAACGTGCCGAAGGCGAATTGGAGGACAGGTGCTGGTCGCCGCCCTTGGGTCTTCAGCATTGGCTGCAGCTGACGCACGAGTTGGAGAACAAATCTTATCAGAAGAAGAAACTTTCAGCAGAAGCGCAATTGCAACTAGCTCGTGAGGCGGTTAGTATTCAATTGTTTTAGCCGATCATTAATCTTTTTGAAGTGAAATTGTTTTAGTGTTTTTGAAAAATCTGCACAGTCATTATGACTGCAGTCAGGTACAAAACACCACCCCATAACAAATTGCTTTAATTATTAACGACGACAACGTGTTTAAAAAAACGAGGTTATGTCAGTAGAATGAATGAAACTTGACAGGTGTCCTGCCAAGGCGACGGGAAAGACTAATTCAAATTCAATTCAGAACGTACGTTTCTAGTTAGAAGAAGACAGTTGCGACTTAGAAGGAGACAGCTGCGACTCCGCCACGCCTACCTTTCCTAATCTATTAATATATTTAAACAAGAAGTTTCACTTCTACGGAGTGACCACGACACACCCGATCTTTTTTACTGGTTTTTTATTTGGTATCGATGAATGTCATTTTCAGTGCGAAAAGTTGCGCAAGAAGCGTTCAAGTTTGGTTGGAGCGTTTGTGTCGACGCACGGAAAAAGCATCGATGACGTCGATCGTAGCATCGTCGAGGCTCGCACGTCTCTGAACGAAGTCACCCACGAACTGCAGGAACGCGTTCATAGATGGAAGCAAATAGAGCTCTTGTGCGGCTTCAATATTGTGAATAACAGCGGCCTTCCTTACCTGGAGAGTATTCTTTATCGTAACAGTATGAACGGCAGACCTGCAGGACTTAGAGGTTAGTTTTGTTTGTTTTTTTTTTGTTAATTTTGCATTTACTATTTAATTGTTTTCATAAAAAAAAAACCTTGCGAAAGTTTAGATTGATTCAAAATAATGAATAATGTCTAAAACGAAAAAGTTGTTTAAGATAGATTTTTATAAAAATGACGTCATATTGGGATGGGTGAAATAAAAACCATAAAAATAATTTTATAATTAGGAAGTTTCCATTTTTTATTTTTTTGGTCTAAATCATAGTTCTAAAAATTATAAAATTAACGGCGGAAGAATTTTTGAAATATCTTTAAAAACAACAAAGTTTGCTACTTCAAAGTTTGAATTGACAATTCGCCAAGAAATTCCGTTTTCAGTCCGGGTGACGTCACGCGGCACGATATTTTTAAGAGTTATTTTCAGTTTGCATGTGTGGTAATTTAACATGGTAACTTCCGATAAATCTCTTTCTATAAACTCGTAAATTGTTATGGAAACACTAAAAACAAACCAGTTGATGACGGAAAATATTAACATTTGACATATCTAAATTTTTGACAGTTAATTTTAATTTAATATAAATAGAAAAGTCTGTATTACAACAAAATAGTTACTAAGTAACTTAGGTTCTAATTACTCACAAAGCTAAAAACAGCAAACTTCAGTTTCGTTTGCGACCCCACGTACAAGAAATTGAATATCTCCGTTGAAATTAAAGATATCAAAATAATTCTTTCAGAATTTTTAAAGTTATCTTTATTATAATGATGTGACGGTATCATAATTAGTATTTTCGTCCAATGGAAACTTCCTAATTGTCAGAAAATTGATCGACTTTTAGAGAAAGAATTAGATTACAAGCCTGTCTGAAGTTTTAATTCTAATTTTGTGAATTTTCTTGAAGAATATGTATTTGAACATTGTTCACATACAAAACCCATTTTTTAATCGCTATCAACTATCCATATTAGTATACAGAGTTCACTGATTAGTTGTTATGTTCGTTAAGGTGTGTTTGTGTGTGTCAAACTACATCAAGATAGGGTATTCGACCATTCAGAATGGACCCTGACTGCAGGGCCTAGTCGCTTGTGTTTAGGAATATCGAGCGTACACTTGTTTCGCAATAAATGGAAATTTTTCTTGCAGGTCGCGTGAGCAACAGCCAAGATGACCTTGACGACGACACAATATCCTTAAATTCGCCCGGTAAGTGACATTTTCCGTTTGCCAGTGCCTTCTGTGATACATTTGATCTGAACATAGCCACAGCTTGCTAATAACTGTTGGTTTTAAACAAGTGAATTTTAGTGTGTGTTTCGACTTTTTGGAAAGTGCATGTTTGGTCGAGTGTTTAAAAATTACACGGTTTTGGGCAGATGAACAGTTCTTTAAGAATTAAGAATATTTATTAAGCCAGAAAATATTTGTACAGTAAAACATCTGTACCCTGTAGAGGTGAAGTAAATTGCCTGTGAATATATTTTTTTAAATTTTTTTTAAAACTGGTGAAGGTATCAATTGGATTTTCAATTTACTATTAAAATGGAAATGTTAATTGCTACTAGATCCAGAAATACCTGGCAGTCGATGACATATATAAAAGAAACTGTTTAAATCTGAAATCCCTGTCCGAACTGTAAATTTTATTGTTTTGGTAGCTTTTTCAATTGTGCGGTGCGAATAATAATTTGTAGTGAGATTTAGTTTTTACTTTTTAGTTGATTTATTTAACATTACTTTTCAAGTAGCAAGTAGAGATTTTATTAAGATGCAATATTATTGTTGAAATGACGAGAAATTTTAACAAAACAAGTTAAGAAATATGCGTGGTTACAAGCTAAGGTCATTTGTTAAATTTTCTGACGATGCTTTCTGCAATCCAGCATTAACCAGTCAATATTCGACCATACGTTTATCAAGTAGTACGTTTTTTTTATTGGTCGTTTTTTTGTGGTCACAGGATTCTCGGTCAACAATAAATTGCAAAACTAACAATGTGTAAAATGTTTTGTTAATTTTGTACTTTGTTTGGATTATTTAGCTGTGTAGCTTTTTGACCAAAAATATTTATTTATAAACAGGTAAATGTTCAATAAAATTTTATTTTCGAAGTGAAAATTTTCTTATTGTATACCGTGCTTCACGGAAACGTGTACATAGCACCTACCAGGCACGTATCTAGAATTTGGTTTCAGGGAGCATCCGGAAAGTCTGTTCCTGAGTATATAGATATTAAAACTTTTTTACAAAAAGGCGGGAAGTTCAAACTACAGAAGGATTGGACCGTGTTAACCAAAAAGTGATCAAGCGACTACGATTATGAATAAATTAAGAGAACTTCATGAGGACTACCATGTTTTTACAAGCTTTTATTTAACTTGCAATGTATGTTAGTTTGTTTGTTTGTGTGTTTGTTTGTTTGTTTAAATCAAAACTTGCAAGTCAATTTTGAACGACTTCCACGTATTCGATCGATTTGAAATTTTGTACACATATGTATTCCCGATGACTATGCGTGATTAAATCGTTTTTAGAAATAAATTCAACCCCTAAGGGGTTCAAACGGGATGTAGAGTTTTTTTGACTAATCAACGCCCAGGCCAAATCGCTGAAGCTAGAAACTTGAAATTTGGACAGTTGGTTCCTTTTCTGACGTAAGCATCCACTAAGAAAGGATTTTTCGAAATTCAACCCTGAGGGGGATCAAAAGGGGGTAAAATTTTGAAAGACTAAAATGAACAAAATAAAATATTAGTAAAAAAAAACTTTTTAGAGACAAGCTTTTATTGAAATGTACTAAAAAGGAGAGGGCAGTATAGCCTAGATGGTAGCGTGCTTGGTGCCGCAATCTCTAGACTGGACTGCCGTGGGTTCGAATCCCACCTGCGCTCATGGATGTTTTGTGATGTTATTTAGTTTTAAGTTAGTTGTTATTTAGTGTAGTTGAAAGACACTAATGACCTTAGATGTCGACGCGTCTATAATCTACAATAAATAAATACTAAAAAGGAAAAAATAATATTTAATAATTTTGGTTCATAATTATTATAAAAGCGGGGGTTGCGACAAATAAACTACCATAGAAATTACAACCCCCGTTTTTATAATAATTATAAACCAAAATTATTAAATATTATTTTTTCCTTTTTAGTACATTTCAATAAAAGCCTGTCTCTAAAAAGTTTTTTTTTACTAATATTTTATTTTGTTCATTTTAGTCTTTCAAAATTTTACCCCTTTTTGATCCCCCTCAGGGTTGAATTTCGAAAAATCCTTTCTTAGTGGATGCTTACGTCAGAAAAGGAACCAACTGTCCAAATTTCAAGTTTCTAGCTTCAGCGATTTGGCCTGGGCGTTGATTAGTCAAAAAAACCCTACATCCCCGTTTGAACCCCTTAGGGGTTGAATTTATTTCTAAAAACGATTTATTCATGTATTGTCATCGGGAATACATATGTGTATAAAATTTCAAATCGATCGAATACGGGAAAGTCGTTCAAAATTGACTTGCAAGTTTTGATTTAAACAAACAAACACACAAACAAACTAACATACATTGCAAGTTAAATAAAAGCTTGTAAAAAGATTTTGACTCTTGGTACAAATAACTCATGTTCGCAAAATTTGTCGTTTGGTCACTTTTTGGTTAATGAGCTTACAATTTATTTGTCATTTTGACTTCTTTCAGGCTTCTGTTTTTTGTTATCTTTATTTTTTACTTCCGAAGAAAAATCGTTTTATCTAATGTAAGTTCGAAGTACTTCGGAAGGAGGGGACAGGATCCGGACCCTCTGGACCTTTCTCCTAAATACGTGCTTGGCACCTACATATAAAAAATAACATTAAATAGGTAAAGATTAACATCAAAGGTTATTTTGTGTACTTTGTAGGGTAAGTAAGAAAATTAATCTTGGGTAATCAACATAATCCAGCGAATAAATTTGGTGTTAATTATTTAATAATCAAGCAGATACTGCGTTTATTATCACATTATATCAGTCTATGCTGGGTTGCTGAAAGCATTTTCAAAAAAATCATTTGAAAATGACCTTAGATTGTGATGGTACAATGAGCCATTTTCCTGAGAGCAGTTCTTTCAATTATCCACTAGAGGCAGCACTTGTGGTAGGTACAACCGTTATTTATTCCCCATTAGTGTCGTGTCATTTTAGTGGTATAAATTAATTATTATTTTTTTCGTTGGAGAGGAGCCAATTATATAATTGTTTCGAAACATACTGGAAAAAATCATTTTACCAACCAGTGGTCACAGTCAGGATTCTAACCTGAACCTTTCCACTTTCGCGGCGGAATGAGCTTACAATACTCAACCGTGACATGATTGCTAAATTAATATTCTCCTTACATGCTTTCAGCCGTATAAAACTATTATTTATCTTAATTATTATTATTAATAAATTAATTAAATAATTAAGTTATACCATTAAAATGACATGACATTAATGGGGAATAAATAATATTATGAAGTATTAGAAATACCTTGTATTATGTCCGTCTTGTGACAAGGTATTTCTAATACTTCATAATTAGTCATATAGTGACTTGGAAACCTAACAATCTAAAAATGTAGAATAAATAATGTTTGTACCTACCACAAGTGCTGCCTCTCGTGGATAATTGAAGGAACTACTCTCAGGAAAATGGCTCATTAGTACAGTTTTTAAATATGCAATAATGCAGGAAATCTAATATTGTGAAAAAAACAAATTACTGATCGATCTGCATAGAAAAAGATCGCTTTTCAAAGTAAATTTTGATCAGTATGCATAGATTGTAGAGCAATATTGTTTCGAATGAGCCATTTTACTGAGTAGTTCTTTCAATTATCTACGTGAGGCAGCACTTGTGGTAGGGACAAACATTATTTGTTCCCCGTTAGTGTCGTGTCATTTTAGTGGTATAAATTAATTGTTAAATTAATTAAATAATTAAGTTATACCAATAAAATGATGAGACGCTAATGGGGAATAAATAATGTTTGTCTCTACCACAAGTGCTGCCTCTCGTGGACAATTGAAAGAACTACACTCAGGAAAATGACTCATTGGAAATTGTACGAAAAACTGTGTTAAAAAATGTTTAAAAAATTATCGTTTCAATCAATTATTTTTCGAGCAGAATCGATTTAAATTTCTACAATGCTTTTCTTATGGAGAAATATGTGTGGTCATAATCTGAGGTACTTAATTGTCCCAAATCAGATTTTCTGACAATGCTTTCTGCAACCGAGCAGTAAGGTGTGTTTGGTACAGTTCCAAAGCATTTATTCGACGCGTCTATAATTTACAATAAATGAAGTTCTACATCAAAAGATAAAACAGTGTTTAAAATGCATGAGCGCTGTTTGAAATTTGCATTTTGCAAAAATATAGATTTTTCTGTCACGTGCCGTCCCTTTGCTTCGGGCGTCCCAGGCGTGGACCATCCCCGCCAATCCCTGGATACGACGCTGCCGCTTGGCAAACATACAAGTTGAGTTATTTGGTTTGGCGAAGGTTCAGTTTTTGGCTGAAGCCAAAGCTTTGGTCGAATTCTAATTATTTAGTTAGGCAACTCTAATTTTTTCGAATGAAATTAAAATAAGATTCGGTGTGCATTTTGAATGCCGATGACAGCGAAATTAATTTAAATTGTATTTAGGAGGATATCATTCGAGCGGAGGAGCTTGGAGAGATCCGGCAGACTCGTCCGGAAGTGAAAACGGTAAACCCGACGACGAATTCGGTTCCGATCCGCGTTTGGCCGGTAATAATGTACATTTCATTGTTGGAGGTGAAACGTAAGTAGTTTTTGTTTTTGGACAGTGTGTGTCGTATTTCTGTTTTTGGAATGAAAATTGTCTCGCAGAGCTTGGTTCGGATGTCGATATGAATGATTAAGAAAGTAATGAACTGTGTATAAAAGAAATAGTGATGCAACGATTACTGTTTTTACTATTTTGCCATACCCACTACAAAATAGCTACTTTCGATGTATGTATAGGCAGGTGTGCGGAAAATGGTTTACTTTCTGCACAAATAACGGTTGCCATGGCAACCTCTGTTAATTCGCTCTATACGCCTGCATACGCTTGCGTGCGCCTGTCATTACTTACTTGCACGAACTTCGCGGCACACTAGAAGAAAAGATGGCGACGCAAAAGAACTGTCAGAATTTTTTGAAAATGACGTAAAAAGTAGGTATTTTGTAGTGGGTATGGCAAAAAATGCCATATAATATGTCGGAAAAAGTATTTTGTAGTTGAAATACTTTTTGAAAATGGAAGTATTTTGAATTTGAAATACTTTATGCAATGTATTTCGGAATACAAGTTCTATCTTTCAACCACTTTCAACCTATAACTATCAATGATCAGTCATTTATTTAATTATAATCAATAACAATCTATGGAATAGTCTCTCTATTTTGTACTTCAAGTACTTTTAAAAATTGAAGTATTTCGTATTTCAAATACTTTTGAAAAATTGAAGTATTTTGTATTTCAAATACTAAAAAAGTATTTTGTATTTAAATTACATTCGGAAATGCTGTATTTAATTTTGTATTTGAATTACATTTTGAAAAGTATCTTGTAATTGAAATACATTTTCGTGGATTTTGCTCAGCTCTGTAGTCGCACAAACACGTGTTTTGTTGCACCGTTGACAATAATCGTAAAATAAGTCGTGATTTACGATTAATTGTATAATAATGCAATAATCGTGAATTAATCGTAATCGTTGCAACAAAAAAAAAGATTTGTTTTTTTCAGTTGAAAATTGTGATTAATTTTATTCTGATGATAACTGAAAATTTAACACTTTCAGAATGAGAAATTCATAATTTGTGGAAACACTAAGCTATCGTATGTTAGAAGAGATAAACGATCAGCTGAAAAACACAAGCCTTTTTTACTTTAGTTTGTAAGAAACAAATTGGGAGCGTGTAAATCTCATCACGCGTCTGAAGTGAAGAAGGAAAATGCTATTAAAGATAAGAAATTGATTATATGAATAATATGAACAGATACTAAGACGACATTAGTATATTATAGTACAAGAGTCGAAACTAGTGATGCGCGATACGAGATGTTTTAGTCGATTGTCTTGATTCCAAGTCTTCATGGTTTCCGGGCTTGTAGGCCGTGGTCCGGTGGTATTTCTACCTGACGTTTCGTCTACAACTGCCGTAGACAGTCTCAAAGGCGATGTGGCAACGGTCGAAATGTCCTCCTTGGCGGCTCACAGGTCAGTGTGTCAGTGACTGATGTCCTCCCTTCTTTTATGCCTAGTACCAGTGTGTTCTCTGTTCGGTCGTAGTCCGTCTCTCTGTAATTGGTCAACTGCGCAGTTGACCAATTACAGAGAGAGAGCCTTTGAGAATGTCTACCGCGGTTGTAGACGAAACGTCAGGTAGAAATACCACCGGACCACGGCCTACAAGCTCGGAAGCCATGAAGACTTGGAACAAAGCTTGCACACCTGGATTGTCTTGATTGTTCAAACATCTTGATGACTCTCGATTGTTGTCACTTGGACTCTATTGTTGTTGTTTCATACTTCACCGAGACCGAGTCGCATAGTACTGAATCGTACACTGTCGAGAGCTACATAATATACAATCGTTTATTACTCAACAACTGTGGTCGAGTCGATGGTTGATCATGCAGTAATCGTGTAATACGAATTCGATAGTGAAGAGATCACAGAGTAGTGAGTACCAACTGAACAGTGAACCATCAGCGAGTTGCATGAACGTCAGTCGATTAGCATATAACCTTAAATCGTGATTATATTATGTATTCTCATTTGCTGCTATTGCTATAACCTATGTGGCAAATAATCGACTTGAACAATCGAAATTTCAGTTGTCAAATTAAACTCCGAGTCGTTTGTGAACTCGATTGTTATTATGAACGATTACAATATGTTTCGATTGTAAAAATATCTCGTATCGCCCATCACTAGTCGACACATAGCGTTTGCAACCAGTGTGAAGTTTGCTGCCAGAGGACCGAGGTATGAGGGCAGCAATTCATACGCGTTGCAAACGCTGTGTTTCGTTCCGAGTAATTGTATATTATTTTTAATTATTGACAATTCGATTTGAGGTACCTACAATTTGAGCGCGCAAAAATATTAGATCTGTCAGATCCATGTGAAATTTATGTGAGGTTATGTCTGTCATTTTGACGTTTTGGAATATTATATGCGAATTGAACTTGGCGTGACTCAATCGCTTTATCTCTCTCTTAACAACGTTAAAAAACAGAAAACCAACAAACGGAAAATTTTCATCCCTAGGATTGAAACTTCAGTTTCAACCCGCTAAACAGGTACCGAAAATCGAATTTTCAATAGCGGCGTTGTGAAAATGTCATTTTTGTGACTATGATAAAAAAAATACGATCATGCCAAAAACAATACCTTCTTTTTGGGTTGGCCGTTGTCGGGTAAAAACAGTATTTTTGTAATCATAAATCGAATAATTATAGTTTGATTTTTCGAGATTCCCAATAAGCTGTCTGCGGACAATATTCAGTGCATGCGTTTGAAATTATGTTATGTTTACTAAAATTTAGATTTTAATTTGTTTTTAAAATAGATTTTAGTTTTTTTTATTGTAAATAGCAAATATTTCTTCTGTTTAATTTTTATTAATTGTGTAGTTACTGTAGTACATAGTTGCTTTTTGTTATATTAATAATTATTAATAGGCTATTGTATTCATCGAATACGCTAAATTTTTATCAAAGAAACAAATTTTAAACGTTTCGGTGAATACGAATCTAAGAAAAACGTTCACGGACTCACAAGTAATTAGTCGCATATTTTTAAAATTAACTGTCAACTAATTTTAGTTACAGTGTTTTTCAGTAATAAAAAAAAATTATCAATGGGAATTTCATAGATTTTGTTACGTACAAATAAGTGCCATTCTGAACCCCGATTATGATAATTATTTTTGCTTGAAAATCACTGTTACTATTTCAGTACCGAAGAATAATTTTAAAAGTCGGTACAGAAAAATTGATTTTTTTTTTTAACTGAAGAAATACAGATAGGCAGCCCCAATCAGCATTTATTTTATTAATCCGTTTCTAATCGAAATAGCTTTTCTCGTTTTAATGACATTTGCATAAAAATATTTATCTGTTATTGTTTAAAGTCGACACTACACTCGTGTCCTACACTCGTGTCCTTCACTCGTGTCCTACACTCGTGTCCTACACTCGTGTCCTACACTCGTGTCCTTCACTCATGTCCTACACTCGTGTCCTACACTCGTGTCCTTCACTCGTGTCCTACACTCGTGTCCTACACTCGTGTCCTACACTCGTGTCCTACACTCGTGTCCTACACTCGTGTCCTACACTCGTGTCCTACACTCGTGTCCAGGCTGGCCCAATACTTTCCAAGGTTGGTCATGGGCGAATAGTGTGGGCGCTCCACCATTGACAATGATCGTCAAATGTTGGAGGCTGGAAGGTATTGGCAAATGAATCGAACTATAATAGGTGTTAGCATGAGCAATGTTATAAGCGGGACGACCTCCTTATTTTAACAAGTCAGTGGATTTCTCCACCTGCTCTGACCTTTGACGATACAACTATGGACTAGCTACGCTAACTTCACTCTGGCTCCGCGTTTTGACAGAACTAGTGTTGAAAAATTTCCGGAAATATTTCGTTACAACCAGGAATTCCACAATTACAATTTGACAAAAATTGATTTTCTTTGTTACTCACAGTGGAGAGCGGAGTCTCCATCTTGCTTTGACATGACATTGACATTCATTTGACATTGCTACTTAACTAGCTGTCCATTTCTATGTCTATAGTTCAAGGCTCTGGCGGCTCTAGCGGCCATATTTGTTTTTGAAATCGTCCCGCTTCTGATTAATTTCAGCGAACGACTGTTACAGTCAGCTACTTTGAATTTAATCGCGAATAGGAAGGTTAGTCGAAGGGAACGACCAGGGCCTTCCAGCGCCCACCCGCCAGTCGCCACTGGCCAGTGAGTAGTCAGCCTTTGCCGCTGGTGTTTCATTACAGCAACGGAAGGCAAACATTGGAAAAAATATTGACTATTGGACCAGGATGGACACGAGTGTGTGATCCTAGCTTATCGCTAATCAAATATTTGTATCAGCATAGCAAAAGTTTACAGATGCCCTAGTAAATGTCTCTAATGACTTGACCGTATTGACAAATTAGTTTAGTTAGGCTAACGAATGATAGGTGTCACTGTTAAAAGCGTAGTAAGCTCCGCCATAGTGTGACTGTCGCAGCCAAATTGTAAATTTAACCGTTTTACAAAAGTGACTAGTCGTTTACTAAAACGGCGCTGTTTTGTAAAAAAAAGGTAAGTAATGTTGAATACTGAATTGTCATCACATCGCGTTTTACAATATGACTTGCCACGTTTAGCCATAATGTAAAGCGGCGAAAATGTAGACCTCGTTATTAAACTATGGGTTATACTGGGCGGCAAAATGTTAGGTGGATAAAAAACGCAATTTATTTTATGTTCACGTACAATTTTATGATAAAAATGCCTTTTGGAGGTTAAGTTGAACTTCTTTTATTTAAGAAAAAAATTGGAAATCTGGGAATTGTATGAACGACGTATTTTAAAGTATTTAAATAATTATGGCGAGAGAGGCATTATAAAAAAAAACAATTTGAAGAAAAAAAAATTTTCAACCTTGAACTAATAATAAAAATTTCATCAGGTACATGTTTAGGGTGATCTGCCACCCTTTTAATACCGACTAATCGATTTGCAAATATTATAATGGCATTATTCGGTTCACCGATTATGATTATTTATTCTAATTTTATTTACTTCTATTTATTACGCGATTTGTACGTGACAAGGTCAAATTAAATAAAAAAATTCCAGCCAATGAGCCATTTTCCTGAATAGTTTTTTCAATTATCCAGGAGAGGCGGCACTTGCGGTAGAGACAAACATTATTTATTCTCCATTAGTGTCGTGTCATTAAATAATTAAGTTATACCACTAAAATGACGCGACAATTAATGGGAAATAGATAATGTTTGTCCCTACCACAAATGTTGCCTTTCGTGGATAATTGAAAGAAATACTCTAAGGAAAATGGCTCATTGAACGGCGGGTCCATTCCAACTACAAAAATACTGACATTAAATTATTGACATAATATGATAAATAAAATAAAGTTTCTGTTAACGCGTTCAATGACGCGGGTAATGGCTAGTAATAAATATTTTTTATTAAGTAGGTATATTTATTTATCGTTTCCATGGTTACCTATGCTGTCCCATGTAAAAATTAAATGCTTGTCAGCTAAACTATTTTTTTTTTTGGCATTTCAATTGTTTTGTGATGTCATTCAGTTTTAAGTTAATTGTTATTTAATGTAATCAAGACGCTAATGACCTAAGCTGTCGACGCGTCTATAATTTACAATAAATAAATAAACATATTCATGAACTGACACTATTGACGCCTCAAGTGGTAGGAATCGGACCTAAATTCGACAATTCAGCGATTTTTGGAAACGTCATTCGGTTGTTTGTTCAGCATTTCTGTAAAATGGCTGAACATTAACTTTCACCCTATTACCCTGTCTACGATGTCTGTCCGTCCGTCTGTCACAAGGCTCTACCTCACAAACGGTAAGAGGTAGCTAGTTGAAATTTTCACAGATTGTGTGTTGTGGCATGAATTCGGGCAAATAATAATTAGATTTAAATAAAGCTCCTTTTTATTAAACGGCTAGCCGCGTTGTGAAACGGAAGCATTTAAAATTTGGCTGCGATATGGCGAACCTAACGGTAATATTTGATAAAAATAAATTATTAAATGCAGGATCAACGAAAGCTTTCTGAAATACAGAAGCCAAGCAAAATACTGTAGATGCAACAAAGATCGGACTCAGTTTTATGTAAGTTCTCATTTTAGATCATGGTTACGTTTTGCTGTAGCCTGTAATCAAGTTTGCTTAGAAATTTGTTAACGTTTTGTTTTTATCATAGACTAGATTTTTTTTCTTTTCTTATTAATTTATATTTTTTTATTAGCTGCAAGTTGCAACCGCCCAATTCTTTTGTTAAGCTGAACAAATAACATTTTTTCCAAGTGCAGAATGTGAACTGAAATTATTTAATTTTTTATGATTTAAACGGACATTTTTACGTTAAATTTCTTAAAAATACCTAATTTAGATGTGAAAATTTTAAATTGTGATCTTTTTGTTTGTTTGTCCCCATTTGTATAATTGTTACTAAAATTTTGAGCTTGATAGTCCGAGCCTCCCCTCAAGTTGGAATCGATACCTCTTATAAAAACATGCATGCAAGAAAGAGACGGTGGTGTTAGCAGTGATGTTGATTGGGAAAAATAGTAATGATTTTGCAGTCATTAAAGCATGAAGTCAAATTGTGTTGTATTTCCATATTTGAAAAAAATAAGGTTATGTTTGTGATTGTAGTAGTGTCCGACCGAAGGTCAATTTTTAGCCGAAGCCGATTGTTCGACTTTTGCCATAACCTTCGGCCGAAGTCAAAGGTGTTGTATAATTCTAAATAAAAGCGGCCAAAAATACTTATTATTATAAGAATGCAGTATTACGTTTAGGTTGAAAAGTATTTTTTCATTTCTTGCTTTTTATTTTAATGCTCTTTGTTTGCAGAGTTTATGTGTGATTTAAATAAAATAATACTCATTCGTTTATTTGGTAAAAACCTTCGGCCTGATTTTGGTTGAAGCCAAAGCTTTGGTCGGACTCTAGATTGTAGTATATTATTATGGTAGTATTTACTTAGGCCGGGCGCATACATACAATTGTTTCACGACTAAACAGTGTAGTCGAATTGGGTACGTGTTGCGATTTCAATTCGACTAAACTGCTTAGTTGTAAGAGGTGCGCATACATTCAATTAGTTGTGCCACAATTTCACTATTGCGATTAAAAGTTGTATGTATACGCGGGTCCTTAGGCCGTATTTCCGCGGGGCACTGATGTACTGAGAATTTTAGTGAGTAGTCTGCTCAGCTGATACATGACCTATCATAAGTCTTAACCTATAATTTTTATTTAACGCAAGTGTCAGACTATGATTAAAAATATTGAAACTTTAAGGTACAGTTTGAAAAGTCTAATAATAATTTGTTGTAATTCTTTCTGTGCCTCATGGGAGCCCGGTCGTTATATAGTGTTTAGTAGCAAATGTTTTTGTTATGCTGGAAGTCTGATTTTTTAAACGGCATTTTTTTTACAAAGAGATAAAATTGCTGTAAGTGGACGAATCTTAAAAAGGGCAATGTCGTACTTTAGTTTTCTCAAAGGCTCGGATTTTAACCAACTAATTTCAACGAAAAAGAAAATAATTTTAAGAATTAATTACTCTGTTCTAATTTTGTATTTAATTCGCGATAATATCCCAGTTTTTTTTCCAGTTTGATTAAGAGCAATTGATTGACACGGCTGTGATTTTGTTATGTTAATAATAGACCTTTTCACCGACGAGAATTTTTTCTGCGCATGCACCCAATTCCGCCATATTTTTCGGGCACTTTTCATATTGACAGATAACAAGTGAGTGATTTTGAAAAAAGTAAATAGCATTTAAATAAGAAATATTATTTAAAGAAGTGGTACAACACCCTAGACAAATATTTCAGTACTTCCGAAGATAAACTTTTTACGTTAAACGATTTATGACAGGTAGGATTCTAACCTTTCAATCAATTTTCGTTTACTTCCACTAGTTTTTCAATCGTGGCAGTTCAACCACTGTTTCAATTTAGTACAAGTGTGTTCTTTCATTGTTTTGTGCACTAATTTAGCACCGTCAGTAACATTGTCTTCTAAATTAACATTGAAAAACGTTTCTGGGTCAGCAATTGCGTCAAAAAGTGCCCGAAACTTTCGAATATCGCGATCTAACCATGCGTTTGCGCTTGAAAATGATGAAAAGGCCTATTTGCGTTTACTTCAACTTTATCTTCTCGTAAAAGCTTTCAAAGGAACTATTTTCCTTAGCACATAGATTTTTACAACGACATTAGTTTATTTTTATCGTTGATTTATTAATTTAGAAGAGTTTAATTTTTAATCTGTTACTTTTAATTATTTACATTAATTGTATAATTGGTAAATGGAATATATTGATTAAACATTTTGTTATCGTTATATTTTTCAATTTATGTTACCAATATTTACAATGAATCAAACGTTCCTACGTCGAAAATGGAAACCCTAAGCGTTCTAATTTTCTACCGGAAATCACCATCTGCACTCTTCATCTCTAATCCTTTCCCCTCGCCTAAAAACTGTTACAGCTCTCCCGACGCTATTTTTAAAGATAAAGGACCAAGAATCAGACTACAGATCCTACAGGCGAATTTTTTGAAAAAAGTTTTGGCTGCGTTTGAAAGATTCAGTTCCGTCTTTACTATAAGGGACGTGGAGCACGAGTCCAGGACCTCCGGCCTAATGGGGGCGCCGAAATCCAGTGCCAATAAAATCACAAAACAAAAGTACATTAAGATATTTTCATTCACGTTTGTTTGGCTTTCTATAAAAAAGACCCCCAAACTCTGTGTGCCCAAGGGCCCCTGCATGGCCTAAGACGGCCCTGGAAAGATTACGTAATTTTTTAAAGTGTGATTCTTGGTCCTTCATTTGACGCTTACCCGAACCCTTTACCTATAAAAATAGCGTCGGGAGAGCTGTAAGCGTTTTTAGACGAGGGGAAAGGATTTACTTCCGGTAAAGAATACTCTTAAATGATTGCGCTATCGTTCAGTGTTTCTCAAATTTTTGAGTTTCGTTCAAATAGACGTATATTTTCGTGCTTCGTTTTAAAAATGCGATGAAAAATTCCATGCAAGTATCTGATTTGTTTTTGTCGAGATTCGGTGTTTTACGATTAAATAATTTTGTTGCCAGGACAAATTGGGCAGGAGACGAAGTTCAGCCAAAGACTCAACGTCCTCAATCTCTTCCATGTCAAGCAGCTCAACCTCAGCCTCCCCCTCGAAGGACCAACAGCAATAACAATATCCCCCCGCCTCCGGGTAACATGGTGCGTTCTCAGTCACAGGACATCAAGGCGGCACTGAGTGAGAACGCACCGAGCGTCGGACTGTTGTCGAAAACGTCCAATTCAGAAACGTCTTTGAACGCTCCGCAGCCGGTGCCTATCAGATCGTCTTCCGGCGTGCGTCAGAGAATAATCAAAGAACAGCAACCCGTCTCGGCGAGCGGCGACGAAGAAGTTTATTCGACCGACTCTTCGACAGTAGATGACGAAGCCAAACGCAGACGACGAAAGCTGTTCCCTGGTTTCTCAAAAAAGAACAAAGGAAAGGAATGACTGAAATTTTATTTATTTAAACGGATTCGATATAGAAACAGATGACTGTAAGGAACGCATTCCTATTTGAATGTAAGCCGCTGGAATATTGGGTACAAAAAATTGTTGAATAAATTTTAAAGCAGATTAGGGAACGTTCAAATATTACGTAACGTTTCTCATGGGGGGAAGGTTATTTATCATCAGTGTTACTATTATAGGAGGGGTAGTAGGATATTGATGTTACAATACATTAATTATTATCTTAAGGAACTAAAGAATTAAAAAAAATGTAACCATCTTTAAAACGAAATTATAATGTTACGTAACGCGAGTAGCAAAAAAACGAAATATTTGAACATTCACTTATAGATTTGTAAGGAATGAAAATAATATTCTTTTAAATAATTGTAACTCTCTTATTAGGTATATCAATATTTTTTATGTAGGTACTAAAAAAATTTTTCGTTGGGCATTGCATAAAAAAAAAAACAAATAACTATACTCTATCCTACGAACCGATATAGCGATAAAACTCAACACAGCGGAACAAGCAATCAGATCCTAACCCAGGGGTCGGCAACCTTTTGAGACGGAAGAGCCAAAAGTTACAATTTACAACATTTCCCAGTTTTTAAAGAGCCACTAACATTTTTATTTCAATATTATGACTGCGACCGTTGACGACACAGTGCACCAGTAACTAAACAAACAGAACAGTGTTGCCACATTTAAAAAATGTCAGCTGTCCGTATACTCTCTACTCCACCTATTCTCACTGTTCTCTGTTGAGTATTTTTATCCTGTTTAAAGTTTTTTTGCAGTATAATATTTTTTATGAGTTTTGAAAATAAAATTATATAATTATTAATATTTGCGCATGGAACTGGAAAGCCGCATCTTGACATCATAAGAGCCGCAGGTTGCCGACCCTGGCCTAGCCAGACAGCAACAGAACATGACATATGCTGTTCACATGATAACTATATCTGTTGGTGGGAAAGACTATAAATCACTACTTTATTTGGATCTTTTCTGTCGGTTTTATTATTAAATATTTTTTTAAATTATTATTTTTGTTTTTGTATGGCATTTGATAAATAATAATGGCAGTTACTTGTCCAAGAAACAAATCCAATATTCCGAATGATAAATGTGCAACTGAATCGTATTTTTCTGTCTTTATATTGGATTCATAGGCCAAAACACGAGATCTGATTGCAAGAACTCTTCCTAAACGGGCGAGTTTGTTTTTATTATTTTGGTTCCTAGAGTTGGTAACACTGAAACAGTTCCTTTTTATTAAATCTTTAATTGTTTTTATCAAAGAATTAAGGAGGTTCACGCGTAACTAATGACTCAAAAAAGCGACCGAACTTTTTTGCTCTTTTGACCGTCAAAAAAATGATCAAAATTAGTTATCTTAATTATAAAAATTATCTGTAGCTTATTTGTTTAAATTAATTGATGTTTAAGACAATAACAATATTTAAAATACTTTCGTAGTAGTATTGGGAACTGACGTATTGATACATGACATCTGGTGGCAAAAAATTAAACTATTATAAAATTGCAATTGTCTAGTTAGTATATGGTGTTAACATTGACATTTAAATTTAATTAATTAATTATTAAATGAAAAAGTTAAAATGGAAGTTGAACGTTTTCCAGAACGTAAAAAATCGAAAGCTAGAGTTTGTTACACAGTAAACGGTTGTCAAAGTAAATCTGCTAATGATTTCGATGTTATTTTTCGTAAGTTTCCGAAGCATCATACTGTTGGTATTTACATTTTTTTTGATAATGTTGAAAAATTTGATAAAAATATAACGTGGAAAAATCTATTGAAATTAAAAGAAATTACTCGAACAATGAAAATATGTTCTTTACATTTTAAAAAATGTGATTATAGTATACTACCAAGTAAGTTAACCTAAAAAGTAAATAAAATAATAATGTTTACAATGTAAAAAAGTGTATAATATACATGTAATTACATTTTTCTCCCAACTCTGCTTTACAAGAACAAATTATTAAAATTATTTTTCCACCCGATATTATAGCATTTATTTCATGGGGTTTTTCTTTCATGTTTGACGTTTGTAAACATAGCGCGGTAATAGCTGTCACATTATTATCACATTTTTCACAATTTATTTCATATTTAATTAAATGTCTGACAGATAAAATTCGTTTTGCATCATATATATTTTCTTGGTTTGAGTTATCACCAACCTAAGATATTAATTCAATCAAATTTAATAGCATTTTAATCGTCAACACTACAATCACATATGTAACTTTTTTAAAACTGCAATTTTTTGTCGGCCATGTTTTTGAAGCCACACCCACATGTCAGTTCCCATATTATAAACCCAGTCCATGTGTGGAACATACAATTTTCATGGTTACACATAATAACGTTCATAGGCTGTCAAATACGAAATTTTAACAAAATCCAGAATAATAAAATAATTTATATCTAAATTAGTTCAAATGTTGTATGCAGTGTCGGGAACAACATATTAAAAGTGATATATCCCCTTCATGTCCTCTTTTTCTTTACAAACTATTAGTTGACAGTTAATATGCCTTTCAAAGCCAACTTGGGAACTAAGTTTGTTCTTATGAGAATTCAATGTTAAAATTTAATACGTATACATATCGTATGTATACCTCGCCGTGAGACTCACTGTATATAATAGATACAGCTCTGCTTCACCTCTTTGGGGAATTTTGGAAAATCCTTTCTTAGCGAATGCCTACGTCGTACAAAGAACCTACCTGTCAAATTTCATGTTTGTAGGCTTTATAGTTCCTGAGATTTCGTGATGAGTGAGTGAGTCAGTGGTATTTCGCTTATATATTTTAAGATTTATTATAAACTTATTTTCAAAAGACGTAGTCCTACGGAAAACACGTCTGTACAACAAGAGCTGAACCCACTCAATTTTTTATGTATTGACTTTCTTCTCGTGTCTATCCATGACATTATTATTATGTAGTTAAAAATTACGCCTAAAAATAAACTCGCCTTATTGAAGCTATGCTTCGTAACGCACGTTTGAGATGAGGACCTAACGCAAAAAGTGAAACGTCACGAAAGAGTGTAACGCAGTTTCTGTAGCTTTTGTAAATAAATTCGATTTTATATACAATGCGTAAGAAGTATAGCTTCTGTCGGGTTACCTCACGACAAACCTGATCTTTTTTTGTTGTAAATTTCAGTTTGTTGGAAGTTGAATGTATATATTTTTGATAGGTCACATGCACAACAGATTGTTAAGATTTTCTGCAATCTGCGAAGGAAATTGTAACTAGACTAAGCGCCGCACGCGTCTAGTTCAAACAAAATTTTCTATTATCATGAATGAAATACAGGGTGAGTTCGACCACCCGTATCAGTCGTTTTTTTCGAAAACGGTTAGTCGTAAAGAGTTGTGTCAAAAATTTGTATTATAAACGCCCTAATAAAGAATCGAATGGTGATAATTTTTTTTTTCGGAAAGGTCAGCTTCCCTATTAGTTTGCTCCAGAATGTCCAGAACTCCGGAATTATAAATGTAACGATAGGTCGAAAGTGGTATTGTTGAAAAGATCTTTAAAAAATTAGCAAGTTTTGTACGGATTTTTCAACAGCACCACTTTCAACCTATCGTGCTTTCTAAAATTCCGGAGTTTTGAACATACAATAATTTATATTTATACTTACAGAAATTTACAGGGGTGGCAGTAATAAAAAAAATGTTTCTACAAAACTTGCTTATTTTTTAAAGATCTTTTCAACAATCTTTTCAACAACTCTCTACGACAAACCGTTTTCGAAAAAAACGACTGATACGGGTGGTCGAACTCACCCTGTATAATAAACAAAATATGAATACAACTGAAAACTGCTCAACACATTCAATTGAAAAAAAAGGTAACTGTATAACAAAAGACAAAATCGCGCTAATCAATTGAGGAGATTTTTTCAATCGGGTTTTAGTTGTTTCTTACAATTTTTGTCTTCCATATTATTGTAGTGTCTCCTAATTATAATATTGTAGGAATTAAATGTTAATTTTTAATTTGTTGGATCACTAATTTTTATTTTTTTGAAAATCATTGTATATAAAGACTATTTATTTTTTACTTAAGATTATTTAGGTGCTGACAATAATTTCATAATTGTGATTTAAAAAAAATTATATATTTTAGATGGAGTGTTTGTTAAGTAAAATAATAGGTAATTTCTTTTATTTGAATTTCATTTTTTTTTTAGGAAAATACACAGAATTTCTAATTTGACTTTCGTTGTAGGCTAAGTAGTCTAGTAAAACTGTCAAAAAAAAACAAAACAAATAGGTTCGTAATGTATGGATCGCGCATTTTTTTTTTCAATGATCCATTTTCCTGAGAGTAGTTTCTTCAATTATCCACGAGAGAGACTTGTAGTAGGTACAAACATTATTTATTTCTCATTAGTGTAGTGTCATTTTAGTGGTATAACTTAATTATTTAATTTA
The DNA here is from genome assembly GCA_039654895.1 of Mongoloraphidia duomilia. NCBI lineage: Eukaryota > Metazoa > Arthropoda > Insecta > Raphidioptera > Raphidiidae > Mongoloraphidia > Mongoloraphidia duomilia. The sequence goes on from CM077524.1 coordinate 4,678,148, forward strand.
ATAATACCTTTAAATGACAGGACACTAATGGGGAATAAATAATATTTGTACTTACCATAAGTGCTGCCTCTCGTGATTTATTGAAGGATCTAGTGTCAGGAAAATGGCTCATTGTTCTGGGGTGTATCCTGAATATTTCTGAGTATATCTTTGCAAAAAGTTCAATGCTAAATATCCCGCGAACCGTTAATGCCACAACAAAAATGGTAAGTACCTTTTTTTGTAAAGCATTAATCCTGCAACTTTCTTCTTAAGGCCATCTAACCGTTTAAGTGAAAGAAAGATGTGTTAAATCACTTATTGCAGCAAGTATCAAGAGAGAACATAAGAACACAACATAACTTGTAACGAATTTTTAGTTTGCAATATGTACTTTTTGTCAAATTTGACGCTTTGTAACCCATAAACGGTTAGTTCTATAAAAATGGTTTCAATAAGAAAGTTGCAGGAAATTTAATACTCTACAAAAAACGACTTTACCATTTTTATGGTAGCCTTAACAGTCCGCGAGATATTTAGCTTTGAACTTTTCGCAAAGGCCACACCAACTTGGTGAAATACTCAAGAGACACCCTAGAACAATAAAAAAAATCCAGGTGTGCAAGCTTTCACGGCCGGCATTGTTCCAAGTCTTCATGGTTTCCGGGCTTGTAGGCCGTGGTCCGGTGGTATTTCTACCTGATGTTTCGTCTACAACTTCGGTAGACATTCTCAAAGGTGATGTGCAGCGGTCGAAGTGTCCTCCTTGGCGGCTCACAGGTCAGTGTGTCAGTGACTGGTGTCCTCCCTTCTTTTATGCTCAGTACCAGTGTGTTCTATGTTCGGTCGTAATTACGGAGAGGCGGACTACGACCGAACAGAGAACACACTGGTACTGAGCATAAAAGAAGGGAGGACACCAGTCACTAACACACTGACCTGTAAGCCGCCAAGGGCACTTCGACCGCTACCACATCGCCTTTGAGAATGTCTACCGCAGTTGTAGACGAAACGTCAGGTAGAAATACCACCAGACCACGGCCTACAAGCCCGGAAACCATGAAGATTTGGGATAAAAAAAATGACAGGTACGCGATCCATGCAAAAAAACGCAATTTTACTGGTCTAAAAGTTTTCTTTTATAGTCTATTTTAACGTTCGAGCCTCAATGAGAGGCTAGAGGACTCGAAGCAAGAAAAATAATGGAAAACGAAAACATTCGTTAAATGTTTTTAAACATTTATATTATTTTAACAATAAAAAATATCTGTCAAATGTTTGTTACTTCTGTTTCTTATTTTTTGTAATCTATTACACACGTTGCTTTCGGTCACTTTATTTATTGAAGATATACTTCACTACTTTTGCTAAAGAAGTTTAGCGAGGGCAGTGACGGCGCTAGAGGGTGGGCCATGGCCTACCTTAAGGTATTTGTCGTGCTACAATAACATCCAAAAGTTTCGTTCATAATACGCTGTAAAACAATAAGTATAATGTTAAATGTAAAAAAATTTTGTTGGAGATTGTACCTAAACTGTTGTTCACATAGTAACACATATTTCACTTAGATTGTTCGCTTGGATTATATAAAAATGTCAATCTTTTCTCATAAATTGTTGAACTTTGCGTTATTATATCTCAACATTAAAAAGGTCAATAATTTTTGGATTTTCTTTTTTAAACTCAGAACAAAAACATCAATGAACAGTTAGTTTTTTGAAAATTTCTGACAGTTACTTTTTTTTTTAAGTTAAAAAACTTGTCAAAAACACAACCTTTCCTATGCTCTCCGTGCTAATTATCCGAACTGTAATTAAGTTTATCTCGAGTTAGAGATGGTCAATCAACTTCAAATTTTAATGGTATTTGTATTATAGTATCCTTAATGAGTATACGAAAATTTAGAATTTTCTGACACTATGCCCATAGCACGACAACTACCTTAAACTGTCTTGGCCCACTCTGGAATAATCTCCAATCTCTAGTAGACGCTAATGACCTCAGTTGTCGGGCGTCTATAATTTACAATTCAATCATTCATTCCAATCTCTAGTTTATCTTTTAAATACGTTTTTAACCCTTGAAATTTCAACAATTTTTCTCGTAAATTCTATAGCAAGTAATCTAGGTTAAAATTTTGACGAGCACTGAAATTTTGGGAACAAATGTTATTGGCTCTCCTTCAGAACACCATGCCCCAAGTCTGGGCCACCCTAACAAAAAATCCTAGCGCCGCCACTAAGCGAGGGTAGTGAATCAGGAAAAAAAAAACATAAACCGACTCAAAAATTAATGGAACGCTGACAGGGATAAAACAGCTCTTACGATTCTTACTGATCATTAAGAATCGACCTCGATCATTAAGAATCGACCTCGATCATTAAGAATCGACTTCGATCATTAAGAATCGACCTCGATCATAAAGAATCGACTTCGATCATTAAGAATCCACCTCAATCATTAAGAATCGACCTCGATCATGAAGAATCGACCTCTATCATTAAGAATCGACCTCGATCAATATAAATCGACCTCGATCATTAAGAATCGACCTCGATCATTAAAAATCGACCTCGATCATTAAGAATCGACCTCGAACATTAAGAATCGACCACGATCATTAGGAATCGACCCCGATCATTAAGACTCGACCTCGATCATTAAGAATCGACTTCAATCAGTATAAAGTATAGTGTGCAAGGCGTGTGTTAAATCTTTATGCTTTAGGCGCAATGTTTTTAACACTAGTATGCGGCCTGCAAATGTGCATTCGCCAAGGTTCGTGCACAGTCGTCTACTACTCGTGTATGATTCATACAATACGCAACGTAACGCATCCATATTATTAGTTCTACTACTCAATACTAGATGGTTCTGTTTTGTAAGTATGAAGTATTTCATCAACTGACAGCATGCGTCGAAAAAAAGGAATAATACCTATTATCATTCCAATTAAATTTTCACTCTATGAAACATTTTCAATTTCTTTAGTGTGCGCGCGGGGCCCCTAGCCGATGCGGGGCTTCTAGGCAGTTGCCTACTCTGCCTAATGGTTAATCCGGCCCTGGGCGCATGAAATAAGTTCATACGGCTTGTCTTCTTTTTTTTTAATGAGGGCGATTTCTGTCCATAACTTCAGTATATAAAAAATATTCGATGGTAAAGATTTACTCAGTCTGAAACTGTTAAATATGAAATAATCAGAAGCTCTGTATATTTAAATATATATAATTTTTCGAAATAATCAATTTCTCTTCAACAATTGTATACATCCCATAAAATACCTATACATTAAACACAAAAAGAAATAACAGTAAAAAATGAAAACAACGTATAATAAATAGCCTTCATAAAGTAAATATCTACAAAATTTTACTTTGTCTTCTTTGTGATATGAGTTATAAGTAATAAGTATGTTTTATACTTGATGTTCACACCACGGTTTTATATACAAAAATATAATAAGTAACGAGTTGATAAAGAAATCTAATCATAAAATTTGTTTAAAATTCAGTCAAAAGGACAAAGTGGAATTAGAGAGCCAGTGTAGATTGCGGCTTTGTGGATTTTTATACTCTAAGGCCGCCCGCATATTTGTTACTATCGGATCCGATTGTCTGAAACGATTTAAATCGGACCACTGTCGACAAAATATTTCCGATTTCATTTGACTTTCGTTCACACACCGTATACACTCACACAAATCTGATGAAAAACTGACAAAAACAATTGTATGTTTGCGGTATACTATGCAAAAGCAATGCACGGCGCGCCTTCCGGTAATCATTACTAGTGATGTGCCGGATCGTTAAAAATGTATATCCGCGGATACGGATCTGAATACGGATATTTGGTCTCAAGATCCGCGAATACGGATACGGATCTTAACTTTCTTAGAGTACGCGGCGGTAAATACTAAATATTGCACATCGACCTTTGGAAAGAGACTATCTGTTATGGGAAAAAGTTATTGACCACGATATTAAAAAATAAAAAATAATCTGAATGGAATTTAACTGTTTTTCATTATTACCTAATCACCTATATATATATAAAATTTTATCTATGAATTGAAAATTGATAAGGTAAAAGATCCGCCAAAAAACTAATGGATACGGATATCCGGCACATCACTAGTCATTACATTAAAAACAAATTATAGGTATATTTTTGAACTCGTGCTTTGACCTTTCGTTTGATACCCCGATTGACGATGACCTTGAAACAAAAAAAAAAAATTTGCATCTCCTTCCACCCCCAAAACTGACTCCCAAAATCAAAATTCAACTTTTCTTCACGTCAGTAATTTGGACACCATTTCCTACAACCAGGCATGCGAAAATTCAACTTTGTATAAACGGTCTCTCAGAAAAATGTTTGTGACAGACAGACAGATACCAAGGTGATTCCATAAGTGTTCCGTTTTGCCGACTTAGGTAAGGAACACTAAAAAAACGACAATTTAGTCACTTCTTTACCACAACAATTTTATTAATGAATGTACATTTCGAGAGCTTTATGCTTCCTTCTTCAGCAAAATACATCCTATAATAAAATTGTTGTGTTAACTAAAGAATTACAAAACAATAAATATAATATCATGTACATTTTTTTGTTAAAAATTTCCACATTTACTTTGATTAATTATTTCAAACAATAATTTATTTTACAGTAAAATTCAACTCAACATTCGTTTCTGCATTTATAATTCGACATTTACATGTTGATGATATATGGTTCTGCTAATAAAAATTCGACTGATGACCAGTCCTATACTTCCCACCTAGTAAATATTTGCAAAAAATAAACACTTTTTTTTTTTTATTCTTTGACTAGGCCCAAATAACCTTAGCTGTTGGTGGTCTTTAAAACACAATTTAGTTTTTATTCTTTGAAAAAAGCATGGCCCTCTTTTTTGTTTGGTGATCTACTGATGGCTAACATAATATAGCAAAAATCATGGTTACTTTGATTTACGTACAATTTTTAGTTTTTTTAGTAAAATATTTTTTTTCTCGAAAACTATACATTTTAGAGAGAAAAAATATTTACATTTTTTTCATATTATAACATCTAGAATTCATTTATATTTTTTTTTACCTATGTTAATAAGTGACATTGAGGACGTTTTTTTGAATATCTCAGGATCCACTGAACCGATTTGACTCAAAATCTAATCAGATCTAAGTTAAAGGCTGATAAACACAATAGAACAATCGGCATGCCCGTATGTTGTTCCGTTCTTAAGATATCGAAGGCGAAAAATTGACCACACACATACACACACACACACACATACAGACATCAGTCAGAAAATGATCTTAAACGATTGCTAGGGTCTCAAAACGTGAAAATCTGTTAAAATCTCGAAATGTTTTTTTCGGACTAATCTACTTCCCTACCATAGTAGAGGTGGGAAGTAAAAAAGTAGATCGTAATACTAAAAAAACCTAAACAACTTTATTTTTAACTAATTTGTGATTTAAAAGTGTTAAAAGTAATATAACTAATTTTGAAAATATTTGTGTAGACGTATAAAAAGCATTCATAACAAAGTGTGCAAGCTTCACGGCCGGCATTGTTCCAAGTCTTCATGGTTTCCGGGCTTGTAGGCCGTGGTCCGGTGGTATTTCTACCTGACGTTTCGTCTACAACTGCGGTAGACATTCTCAAAGGCAGCGGTCGAAGTGTCCTCCTTGGCGGCTCACAGGTCAGTGTGTCAGTGACTGGTGTTCTCCCTTCTTTTATCGTACAAGGACGGGATACGACCGAGTAGAGAACTCACCCCCACCACTACACACTGCGCAGTTGACCAATTACAGAGAGACAGACTACGACCGAACAGAGAACACACTGGTACTAAATAAAAGAAGGGAAAACACCAGTCACTGACCTGTGAGCCGCCAAGGAGGACACTTCGATCGCTGCCACATCGCCTTTGAAAATGTCTTTGTAGACGAAACGTCAGGTAGAAAATACCACCGGATCACGGCCTACAAGCCCGGAAACCATGAAGACTTTCATAACAAAGTTTGTAAATTCATATTTAATATGCCCATGTAGGTTGCATAAATATCAAATTTATGTAAAAAAATATCAGTTTGAAACATTGTTATTTTTTGTTGTGCCTTACCTATTATTGTTTTAATTAATTTCTTATTGTGTTGGCAATTAATACTTTCTTTTTCCATCTTGGCAAACCAATATTGAGTTGAACCCAATTTGAACAATGTTATGCTTGGGGCTAGACAAAACAAAACTTTAAAAACATTATAAGTACCTACATGTTGATTTATAACAAAATATAATGAATGTGTTATTTTAATTAATTTATTCTATAATCATAAGTAAGTCTTCAGCCTCTAATTTCATATTCAATTTAACATTTATATTTTTGACAGTTCCAGCAAATTTTGCTTGTACAACGGTTTCCATTTTCATAGCTGACAGAATAATTAAAGGCGTTCCTTTGGTTACTTTATCACCTTCCTTTACTCTAATATCAATAACAGTTCCTGGCATTGGAGCGCCTACTTCCCGTTTGTGTGTCGGATTAGCTTTTGGATGAAGGGATACTGTTGTAACAGCATCTTTGTCTTGGATAAATACAGATCTAAGTTGTCCATTCAATTCAAAGAACACCTCACGTTCTCCACTCGCCGTCAAATCTTCAGCCATTGCGAGTGTTTTAATATGGAGCGTTTTCCCCTTTTCAATCCTTACGTCGAATTCTTCTCCTATTTTTGGTCCCATTAAGAAAATTCTCGTGTTCAATTTGTCTACAGGCCCATTCTGCTCTCGAAATGCCAAATATTCATTTGTAACTTGAGGATAAAGTGCTGCCGACATTACATCTTTGTCGGTTGCGCAATGATCAAATTCCAGGAGACCCTCTTTCAATTTATTAAAATCTAAAGGTTCCATCATTTCTCCAGGTCGTCCTTCAATACGTGGCATATTTTTCAATACTTTTGAACGAAAAGGTTCGGGGAATCCACCATACGGTTGACCAATCGAACCTTGTAAGAATTCAACAACCGATTTTGGAAAAGATAATTCTTCAGCTTTGTCCATTACGTCTTTAGGTGTTAAATTGTTCTGAACCATAAATTGTGCAAAATCGCCAACAACTTTTGATGATGGTGTTACTTTTATTATATCGCCCAGAAGTAAATTCGCTTCTCTGTAAGATTTTTTGATCTGTTCAAACTTTTCACCCAGTCCTAACGAAAAAGCTTGGAATTGAAGATTTGTGTATTGACCACCGGGAATTTCATTCATGTAGACATCGGCGTTGCCAGATTTCATTGTCGCCGTGCACTCAAATGGTGCATATAGTGTTCTAAAATATTAAGTATATAAAATTAATTATTAATTTTCAAATTCGAAGCAGGAATGAAAACTCTGACGATAAATTTGGAAGCTTATAAGCCGAGAGCTAGTGACAATTATTTATTCAAATTTCAAGGCCTTATATTTGTGAAGATGTTGAGGGAGGCATATTAAAGTGCCCTGAGTAAGGGATTTTGCTAGATAGCGGTATGGGAGGGATGCAGACCGCCCTCAACATGTAACAAAAAATTCGACTGATGACCTGTTCTATACTTCCCACTAGGGAATGCAATTTCGAGCCGAGATTGGCAATTCGAGATCTCGCGAGATCAGTCTGGGTTCGAGATTGGCAATTCGAGATCTCGCGAGATCGACTCGCGAGATCTCAACAATATCGAGATTTCGCCTACTTTTAAAAAGAACGTATTATTTTGTATCTAAAACTTAATCTAAACTACTTATTTGGGACAGTGTGACTGTGGCACTGTGTACGTGTGTGATTTATTGCGTAGTGCACTGTGCAGGTGATTACTATTCATTACTTTCCTTAAATAAACGTTGAATTTTTTTGTTCCAAGATTCAAATAATGTTTTGTTTTATTTTCAAAATATAACAGCAATACCCCAACTCACACAGCACACTATATGTCAATTAATTATTTTGGAAATAACTTTCTTAGGAGTTATGAAGCATAGGGTAAGTTACTAATAGTAACGTTTACGAACATTTGGTTTGAATTGTTCTTAGACATATTCAATATTCACTTAACTTTGTAATTTGTTAGGCATCTAATGCTTGTTATAAGTTAAATAACTGTCCATTTTACTCAAGAAAACAATAAATGCAGAGAAACAAACAGAATCAATTAGCGCGACTGTCAAAAACTATTACGTATAAGTTATAAGTTTTTTTTTCAAACGCGTTCGTTCTTGAAATCTCGTTCGAGATCTCGACCATATCGGGTCGAGATCTCGAACGAGATTGCCTGCCTACGAGATTAAATCTCGAAAAATGGCTCGAGATCTCGCGAGATCGAGATTGCATTCCCTACTTCCCACCTAGTAAATATTTGCAAAAAAACACTCTTTTTTTTGTATAAATAACGCCGTACCTACGAATTCGACTGTTTCCAGTCTGCAATAATCAACTCACCTAGTTTGCTCCCAGTAAGCCGAATATTCTGAAATATCAGACAGTTGAAGTTTGGTGTCTAAATCTGATCCTTGTAAGCAAGCGACGAGAGCACCCATCGACGGTTGACTGGTTATACCAGACATAGAGTCTACAGCTACATCAACCACATCAGCGCCCGCCTCCGCGCATGCCAACATCGACGCAACGCCTGCTCCCGATGTGTCATGAGTATGAATATGAATTGGAATGTTTGCATGTTTCTCACGCAAAGCAGTCACCAACAATCTAAAACAAAACACGGGAGTTAATAAAATATCTATATATATAAAACAGTTCCGTTACTGACTGACTGACTGATTGACTGACAGACAACGCCCAGGTCAAACCGCTGAAGATATAAACTTGAAATTTGGACAGTAGGTTCCTTTTGTGACGTAGGCACCCACTAAGAAAGGATTTTTTGAAATTCAACCCCTAAGGGGGTTAAATAGGGGATGAAAGTTTGTATGGAAATTCGTCATTTTTGAAGTTAGAAGCATGAAATTTTGCACAAAAGTTTCTTATATAACGTAGGTGAGCACTAAGAAATTTTTTTTGAAAATTCGTCCCCTGAGGGGGCTAAAAAGGGGATGAAAGTTTGCATGGAAGTTCGTCATTTTTGAAGTTAGAAGCATGACATTTTGCATAGGAGTTCCTTATATTACGTAGGTGAGCAATAAGAAAGGATTTTTAAAAATTCATCCCCTAGGGGGGCTAAATAGGGGATGAAATTTTGTATGGAAATTCGTCATTTTTGAAGTTAGAAGCATGAAATTTTGCACAGAAGTTTCTTATATAACGTAGGTGAGCACTAAGAAATTTTTTTTTGAAAATTCATCCCCTAAGGGGACTAAAAAGGGGATAAAAGTTTGCATGGAAGTTCGTCATTTTTGAAGTTGGAAGCATGACATTTTGCATAGGAGTTCCTTATATTACGTAGGTGGGCAATAAGAAAAGATTTTTGAAAATTCATCCCCTAAGGGGGCTAAATAGGGGATGAAAGTTTGTATGGAAATTCGTCATTTTTGAACGGATTTGGATGAGATAGATTATAGTCTGGAATAGCACATAGGCTACTTTTTATCCCGGAAAAATGTACGGTTCCCGTGGGATAGTTTTGTTTTTGTTTTTCACAGAGCAAGGGATCGACATGATTTTTTGCATAGTGGTGGTTTAGGGGTCAGAGAATGTTATAGGCTACTTTTTATCCCGGAAAAATGTACGGTTCCCGTGGGACAGTTTTGTTTTTGTTTTTCACAGAGCAAGGGATCGACATGATTTTTTGCATAGTGGTAGTTTAGGGGTCAGATAATGTTATAGGCTACTTTTTATCCCGCAAAAATGTATGGTTTCCGTGGGATAGATTTGTTTTTGTTTTATCTTTAGAACTACTAAACCGATTTTAAAAATTCTTTCACTAATAGAAAGCTACGCAGGGGGGCAGATTCTCGCGGGAGGATAACAAATTAGGGGGAAGATTCACGCAGGGGATAACAAATTAGGGGGGAAGATTCTAGCGGGGGGATAACAAATTAGGGGGAAAATTCACGCGGGGGAATAACAAATTTAGGGGGGGAGATTCTCGCGGGGGGATAACAAAAGTAATGTATTATTAATATTCGAGCGAACGAGCGAAGCGAGTGAGTAATGTATTAATAAAATTCGAGCGAACAAGCGAAGCAAGTAAGTATTGTATTATTAATATTCAAAGGAACGAGCGTAGCGAGTGAGTCATGTATTAATAAAATTCGAGCGAACGAGCGAAGCGAGTGGGTTATGTATTAATAATAATCAAGCGAACGGACGAAGAAGGAAATAATAATATTCAAACGAACGAGCGAAGCGAGTGTCTAATGTATTAATAAAATCCGAGCGAACGAGCGAAGCGAATGAGTTATGTATTATAAAATTCGAGCGAATAAACACGACCAGCCCGGCTTCGCTTCGCAGGAGGAGAATTTTTCGCGGGGGGATAATAAATTGTAATCGTAAAATACGTGGGCGAAGCCACGGGTAACGGCTAGTTAATAATAAAGAGTTTAGTCACGTCTAACCACAATAATTTTATTAATGAATGTACATTTCAAGAGCTATGCTCCCATCTTCAGCAAATACTAAGAGTTTAGTATTTGCTGAAGATGGGAGCATAGCTCTTGAAATGTAGGTACATTCATTAATAAAATTATTGTGGTTAGACGTGACTAAACTCTTTATTATTAAATTAAACCACAGTGCTCTTAATTATTCTTAATAAAATATTAGCAAAAAAAAAGCTTTTAGACAAGCTTTTATTGAAATGGATTTAAAAGGAAAAAATATTTTTTATTAATTTAGGTTCATAATTATAAAAGCGTGGGTTTTAAGCTCTATGATAGGTTATTAGTCACGACCCACGCTTTTATAATTATGAACCTAAATTATTAAAAAATATTTTTTCCATAAAATGGTATGACAAGTAGAATACAAAAACCTGTGTGACGTCATTCTAAATTCAATATGGCAGCCGACACAAAATGGCGGATTACCTATTTCTTTACAACCCCCTTGATATGGGTATCAAATGAAAGGGTATGACGAGTAGAATACCTACAATAAGCAGTGTAACGTCGTTACGTCATTAAAAATCCAAAATGGCGGCCAAAAATTTTGGAAGACTAAAAAAAACAAAATAAAATAGTAAAAAAAAACCTTAGCTGTTGGTGGTCTTTAAAACACATACGCCGCCATATTGGATCCACCATAATATTGTATTGTTTTCAGAACCAAAGGTGTGCGCAAAATTTCAGCATGATTGGATATCGGGAAGTGGTCGAACATTCGATTGCCAGATTTGTCCCGTACAGACAAACAGGATTTTATTTATTATAGATTATAGACGCGTCGACAACTTAGGTCTTTAGCGTCTTAATTAAATTAAATAACAACTAACTCAAAACCAAATGACATCACAAAACACTCATGAGCGGAGGTGGGACTCGAACCCCCGACAGTGTGATCCAAAGGCTGCTACGCTAACCGTTACACCACACTGTCCTCGACAAACAGGAAACCAAGTTAAATAAAAGCTTGTAAAAATAGTTTCATCAGCCTCTGTAGATCGGCTGAAACAATTCATCCTGAAGTGGAGGGAAGACTAGAGAAGAAATATATTATATCCATATACTTTAAATTATATACCACGTATTGTCCATTTACTCAATGTGCGGTGAGTGAAGTTCACAAAGAGAGCAAAAATATATCTGTGTCTCTTTTGACGAAGTAATTCCGCATTTATTCCGATGATGTCATTGGTCGATGTACGGACGTTCCATCTGAACAAAATGTTGAAATAAAGATATCTTTCATTTCGAACAAAATGTAAACAAAACGCTTGACAGCTGTTGACATTATAACGTAACCTAGTTTAATTTTGTTAAAAACAGTTTTTTTACTCATATTCCTTGAAATTCATAGTGATATAAGAAGTAAACACAGGTTTCGGATCTTTTTAGGCATAATAATATCACTATCAACTGAAGTATTCCATGAACTGAAGTGTAAACAACACTTGAAACGTAATATATAAAGACAAAGAAATATGTCATGGATGCCATTGACGTAAAACCTCAGTGCCCCAGTGGTCAATAGTATACCTGCTCTCTTTTAAAAATTCTGTCTTTGTCTATGGAAGTAGCCAATCAGGAACCTGCCAGCTGAGCTCCCATAAAAAAAGACAAATATATACCCGCACGTATGTTGGCTTCACGATTTTTGATCTATCAGCAGTATAGGGTAATATGTATATGATTATATCCTAAGCAAAACTACGTCATCCCAAACAGACAACGTGTATATCTACGGAAGCCCATATGGCTCACCTTTACAGGTACTCACTTAGCAGCTTTTGGTTTCAGCAATCCAGCCATGTCCTTAACGGCAAGAACATGAGCGCCAGCTTTGACAAGTTCATCAGCAAGTTCCGTATAATATTGCAAAGTGTATTTGGTACGTGATGGATCGCTAACATCGCCAGAATAGGAAATCGCTGCTTCGACTACGCCACCAGCTTTAGCGGCTGCTTCCATACCAAGAACTAAATTTGGCAGATAATTCAAAGAATCGAACACACGGAAAATATCCATTCCTGCTTGCACCTGACAAAACAAATTAAATATGAATTTCAAAGATTTTTATTAAAATTCCTACAACGCCCATAAATATTTTTTTTGATGCCATTTCGATACAATATTGAAATTCCTTTAATTAAATAAATAAGAGAAAATTTTTACCCCGGGTATTGTATAATTAGAAAATAACAATAATTACGATTAGACATCCCTTTCCCGTTGCATAATATGACATAATAATATCAGATGATTTAATCGCCATGATATTTTTTAGAAGGCTATAATATGAGAAAAAATGAATGCCACCGTCGGGACTTGAACCCGAAACTCCCGATTACGCGTCAGGTAAGTTTCCATTTACTCCACAGTGCACAAAGCACTCATAATTTCTCTTATATATAGCAACAATGTACCGCAGAATCCACTACCTGCGAGAGCTAATATATTTTTATAACAACATTACATTAATGTCGTCATTTTTTCTCATATTATAGCCTTCTAAAAAAAATATCATGGCGATTAAATCGTCTGATATTTAATCGCCTGAGCGAAGAGAGAGAGAGAGTGCCGCAGTGGTGGAGAGAACAGCAGTGAAGGAGTGGACCAAACATTTCGTTGCATATTTCCCCTCACGCGGCTGTTCACTGCCCGACATAAGATGTTTTACATAAAAAATTTAAAAAAAAACAGTAAGAGAACGCCGGTCTATCCCCTATTTATGATAATCTAGAGTTAAAACTGATTTCTTTAAAACTTACTGCAAGATCGCAGAATTTATACACAACGTTGTCTGGATAATTCGTGTATCCAACAGCATTGGCACCACGCAAAAGCATTTGGAACGGAATATTCGGAATCAGTTTACGCATTTCTTCTAAACGTTCCCACGGACATTCGTGGAGGAAACGAAGCGATACATCAAATGTGGCTCCTCCCCAGTTTTCAAGAGAGTACAGGTTGCTGAATTTGTTGGCAACGAATGGTGATATGTTTAATAAATCGAATGTCCTGACACGAGTTGCCAGAAGTGACTGATGAGCATCGCGATATGTCGTGTCCATAAGAAGCAAGCCTTTGTGATCTCGAACAGCCTTAGCAAAGGCCGCTGGGCCTTTTTCTTTGAGTATTTTTCGGAAACCATCTGGATGTTCAGTACCTAATAAAATAATGCTACCCTGTTACGGTTTGTTTTAATTTATCAAATATGATTTTAATTTTATTAAACTGCACGTTCGAAATTCTGATATCGGGCGAGATTTCAGACGTTAGGGAACTATTATAAACGCCTACTTATAAGAGCTATGGGATTGCCGATTTAGATTTGTTAATTGTTTATGAAAATAGACCCTAAGGGAAAAATACATTTCGCACCATTCAAATTCAGTGAGATATTAAATTTTGAAAATATAAGGACTTCACACAATGCATCCTAATATACCGTGTATAGTCCGATCAAAATAAACATTTCAGTTTGCAATAATTCGCATAGAGCTAAATATTGGTATAGGTCTTTGGTACACTATTATAAGTAAAATATCAAAAGTCCCCATCGATTCCATGTGTGCTAAAAAAATTATTCAAGGTCAAAGGTCGCAAATATCGGTTTTTTTGCATTTTTCTCGTAAACGGTAAGTGTTATCATAAAAATAGCTTATACAATCTTGTAGAGGATACAATTCTCTACAACTTTTGTATAAACATATTTTGTCTACGATTCAGAGTTTTGCTTATTTAAGTGCCTGCGGCTTCCTCCCACTCGATTTTACAAAACGGAATTATGCTGCTTTCCGATGGCTTAACATAATGATTTGTACGTTAATTTTAAGTTAACGAAAAACACACAATTTTTCCTCGACATAAATTTCGCAAACCATGTTTTAATCATCTCCTGATGATGGTAACAAGGTTAGCGAAATGTGCGCCGAGAAAAAGTGTTAGTGGTTTTTTTTTTATTGAATATCTTCATATCAAAGGTTTCATCCCTTTTCAAGATATTCAGAGATAAGTCTTCATGGTTTCCGGGCTTGTAGGCCGTGGTTCGGTGGTATTTCTACCTGACGTTTCGTCTACGACTGCGGTAGACATTCTCAAAGGCGATGTGGCAGCGGTCGAAGTGTCCTCCTTGGCGGCTCACAGGTCAGTGTGTGTGAACCGCCAAAGAGGACACTTCGACCACTGCCACATCGCCTTTGAGAATGTCTACTGCAGTTGTAGACGAAACGTCAGGTAGAAATACCACCGGACCACGGCCTACAAGCCCGGAAACCATAAAGACTTAGAACAACGCCGGCCGTGAAAGCTTGCACACTTGGATATTCAGAGATAATCACGATTTGTTCATTGTTCACAAAGTGCTGAAATTTCGAACGTGCAGTTAATACATATAATAAATTAAAATTATATTTAGCGAGGACGTTCAGAAATTCAATTTTAAAATGGATAATTACTGACTGATATAAAAAAAAGCTTATAATTATATTGTCATTCAATGAAAATAAAATGAATGTAGGTACACAGTAAGAAAAAAATATTGTATTAATAATTTAAACATAATAAAAATGGAAAAAAACTTAAAATGGATACAAGAGGTTATAATTCAAGGTCATATATTGTAGCGTTCACATAACAATTAGTTTTTTCTTTTTAATTGTAAGCGACCTTGTCACAAACGAAGTAAGTATATATATACTATATATATAAAAATATTAAATAATTACTTGGCGCTTCTTCATCCTCTGGATCGGCTGATTTGGAGTAATCTGAAGAAAAATATAAAATCCAAACATGCTTGTTAAACAAAAAGAACTAATAATTAATAACAGAACATACATTAAATAAAAAAAATTTCGACTTTGCCTCGATATGTGAAACAAATGAATGAAACTTGAAGGATAACATTTACAGGATATGTGCAGCGCTGGAGATTTTCTTTAGGAAAAAATATTAGGTAATGGTACTTACCGATTAGAAATACATGAAACACAATGAGTTAGTTCAGTAATTTTGAATTTTTATTTTTAATACAATAGCATGGTACAAATGTACGACAGTCCCGATTAATCGACATCAACGAGAGCGAATTTTGAGTATGGAAGATTCCGAATGAATGAAAAATATTTTTAAGCTAGGTCAAAGGCAATACGATTTGATCTTCTTGCCGGTCGACTGGCAAGAAGATCAAATCGTATTGCCAATCGCCACTGAAGATGCCCAACGGAGCTTTTGGCGAAACGTACGGAGTAAAATCCATTAGACCACGGCTACCTAGCCCGGAAACACGCTACCAAGATGTCTATCGGCCGTGAAAGCATGAAACTCCAATTTATTACAAAGGTAATCTATATGCTCCTTCCATTTAAACTTCGTTATAAAACAATTTGAGTTCGCTAATGCTTCATAAAAAACCCTAACGTAATAATATGTTCTACATAGTTAAAACGACAACGCTCTGACAAACCCAGCAAGATTTTTTTAAGATCTGCACATTTTTATTTAGGAACTGAACGAATAGGTACACCAAGGAATACACAGGTGACACAGGAGTAGGGAACAACTATATACTTAGTGACTTGAATACAATTAATATGATTACTAAAACAACCGTGTTGTCCAAGGTTAGTAGAGTATAGGTTGCCTCATTACGATAGATAGTAGTGGGGGGATGACGTCACTCAGAATATACCATGCTTGCTCACTTCAATAGAAAAAATCAGACGATGGACGTTGCTAATTTTTGGAAATAAAAATCACAGTAACCATGGTAGTGTGATATGTTTTTTCAATACCTAATAGAAACATGATTCTTCTGTTAGTGAAAAAAATATGATAAGTTGTCAATTTTGCGATAGCAGTTAAGTGTTATGGTGTTTTGTGGTTATTTTTAATATTTTGTGAATATAAAAGATAAAATAATTAATTTATCAATTTGTTGGTTAATTTTATTCGCTTCTCAAATTTAAAAAATAGGTAATTAACAAGATCTGCCATTTCTTGAGCATTATTTAATTTTTTGCTTGTTTATATTATAGATATTAAAACCTAAATTTTGTAATAAAAATAAAAATTATCCTATTTTTTAACATCTATTCTTCTATTTATTGTCTTCTGCCAATTTTAAGAAAAAAATCTGCACGAAGCACCTAATATAAATAAGCATAATCTTCAACAATTTTTGTACTTGATTTAAACTAAATTCTAGCTGACGTCATTCCCGCGCTTACGCTGATTGGTCAGATGGAATGAGGCAACCTGTACTCTAATAACCTTGCGTGTTGTCATACAAATATTGGAAGCGGCCAGAGTGTCGACACAAATGAGCAACAGCTGACTGTTTCAACTCGCAATACGGTAAATGCGCCGGTTTCTAACTAGTCCTGACGGTGACGGGTTAAATATACAGATTGTATCAAATTAAACCTGTGCATAGAGCATTCTGTGTGTAAGACAGAGATTGATACATAAAGCAATAATAAAGAATGAGATAAATGATCGCTAATAGGAAGTTACTGTGGTTACTGTAAATAAATAATACCGAACAACCTGATAGCGTCATCGTTGTTTTCTAAAGTAAAAAATAGTCACTACTGAAATTATTGATAAAATGGCAATTTATACTGTTCGGGGAAAAATCCAAATAATTAAATGGTTTTATGGTGGTAATTCAACCGCCGATATAATAAAATTATTTGTAGCTGCCTTTGAAAATAGACCGTCTCCTTCTGTCACAACAATTCGCAATGTCATAGCAGAATTTGAATCAAATGGTTGCCTATCTCCGAAATATTATGGATTAGTTGGTAAACTGGTAAAAGATTTACATTTTTACAGCATAGAAGGAGCGAAAAAAACAAAGATGATTCTATTAGGTTGTATAAATATTATTTATTTACAGTAACCACAGTAACTTCCTATTAGCGATTATTTATCTCATTCTTACTTAATACTTTATATATCAATCTCTGTCTTACACACAGAACGGTCTATTCACAGCTTTAATTTGATACAATCTGTATACATTTTTCTGATTTACATTGTAACGTGACATCATTAGGTGTTTCTCTTATATATTTAGCGTTACGAACGCTTTTCGTAGGTGATTTAATGTATCTTGTTATTACGATGTATTGTAAACAGTGCCTGCCTTAGCCATCCGGGCGCCCCGGGCGTGACATTCCTTAGCGTCCTTCATTTCTTATTATTAATTAGCATTTTGTCCGCGACTCGCAGGCAAAATCAGTGTTGGCATCAAAAAAGGGCTCATATCGTTACAGAGTTGTAAAATTATCGTACATTAGTAAAAATTATCATATTATTTTTTTAAATTAATTGTAAATGTAAAATGTTCCGTGTATTATTGAATTATAATAATTATACTAGCGGTCCCTGTCCGGCATCGCCCGGGTGCTAAGAATGTATGATTTATTATCCCTCCTCCGCGAAAAATTCTCCCCCTGCGAAGCGAAGTAGGGTTTATAATATTAATAGAATTCCGCCTATACGCTCAAATGCAAAAGAATTTCTTAACTGATTGATACGCGGATCAAGGAGTCGCGGTAGCACGCGGCGCTCTCTTTACCCTAGCCACCCCCCTCTTTAAAGCAGACACTGATTGTGAAGTAAGTATGGAAAAACACAAACACTTTTTTACACTGCACACTGCACAGATAGGTACGAAACTCCGGCAGCTCTGCGTGAAATGGTTTCTCTCTCCACTATTTTAGCGAGTTAATTGCGCATCCAAGTTTAAATTTTCAAGTATCAAGCTATGTTTATGAACCTGTTCTATCATATTGTAGCAAACCCCAAAATGTTACGCCACTGCCTCCAATAGAAACCACGAGAAAGAAAGGTCACAGTAGTAAAGCGTGGAATGGTATCGAAGATTACAGACAACGCTAGAGAATACGAGGACGCACTGAGCGTACACCGCACGCAGGTATATAAACATGCAGTCAATGGTCGAATCAGGCAGCGAATGGTGAGTCGGCCATCAGTCAGTACAGTGAAATAAATATTGATCAGTCAACGGGAATCAGTCAGTGTAGGTTGTACTGTGACAGTGTTGAACAGCGAAATAAATCTGATATAAATACCGTGATATAAATTCACCTGATAAAATAAATATTAGTGTAGTCAATTGTATATAGTTAAGTGTTATTTAAGTGGCTCGTTTAGTTCAATAATTACCGTTTAAGTTTTTTTATTGTTAGAATTGACTTTTCGTTGTTGCATTCATTGTTATTGTATTTTTAATTATTGTCAATAAATATTTATTCCGCCAACTCAGAAAACAGTTTTGTAACAATAGGTGTGTTTGGTATCGAGGTGTAGTGTAGTGTAGTGTAGATAACTTTTCACTGAAAAGTGTAAAAAGTTCAGCAAAAGTGTAAACTAAATGTACACTTGTAACAAACGGGCTAGTGTACATTCTGAGTAGATTGTACATGCGCATTACAAAATAAATAAATGACAGATTGACTGAGTTCATTATTTCTAGTTTTTACAGTTTTTTTGGTCGTAAAAATATTAAACTCACTGCCATATTTATCTTGTACCATTACATTTTGAAGCTCATTCATTTTTAAGAGACAAAAATTGTAAAAAACAGAGTATCAAATCTGTCAAAGCGATTGTCAATTCAGACATATATCACGTGACCTCTACTACACTACGTGCACTTGCTCAAAAGCCGCGACTAATAGTTGTTACACCTTTAGTCCCACACTGAAATAACAAACAGGTCAGTTATTTTACACTTTTGTATAACAAACGTAATAGTGTCGAAAGTGTTTACACTTTTTACACTACACCTTGATACCAAACGCACCTATTATTATAATATTTGCGTTTTGTGTAGACGAAATCATAGTCCGACCTCTTCCAATTTTAATATTACTTTAGGTACCAATTTCACAGTGTTTTACACAAAATTATAGCACTAACTATATTCTAATCACTAAATCAAAGCAAAAACGAAAAACAGAAAATAAAAACATAAAGCAAAAAGTGTATTTCATACATTAAGATTAAGTAGTGTTGTAACAACCAAGAAATGTTTCAATATTTTTAAATACAATCTAAGACGTCGCAGGTAATTGGACAATTTATTATGGACACGACTACAACAATTTTTAATTACCTTTCTGCTTTTTGTTGCATTTCCAATACAATATAATAATACACTAAACAGGGTGCTGAATCGCTTTGCGGCTAATAGGGATTTAACCCGTAAAATCAAACTTTTGCGATTTCCTGATTCCCTAATTATTTTAGGAAAAATATCTTCGAATGTTTTAGAACATAAAATTCTGCATCTAAATCATTAAACAAAATTAATTTTGCATGCTTTGTAACGGCAGAAATTTGATATGAAAATGTCAAAATTACCTCAAAGAGAGATAGCGATAGCCATGGAACTTGAACAAAATGATTAGAAATTATTCTGACAGCTAAAATGTCATCATTTTGTTCAAGTTCCATGGCTATCGCTATCTCTTTTTGAGGTAATTTTGACATTTTCATATCAAATTTCTGCCGTTACAAAGCATGCAAAATTAATTTTGTTTATTGATTTAGATGCAGAATTTTATGTTCTAAAACTTTTATTCGAAGATATTTTTCCTAAAATAATTAGGGAAGCAGGAAATTGCAAAAGTTTGATTTTACGGGTTAAATCCCTATTACCCGCAAAACGATTCAGCACCCTGTATAATTACACTATTGGCATCATCTCAGTTGGCTGGCAGGACCTAGCGGTTTTACGTCATTCTGAAATCTGAATTTGGTGCCATATGCCGCCATTCATTTGTATCGAAAAAAATCCAGAAGGGGTAGTTTAGTGATGAACAAAAATCAAAAATTGCAATTATCTCGAACAATTTTGATCATTTTCATACATCGATAGGTATGTCATTAAAGCCCATTCATTCAAAATTCATTTGTTTCAGAAAAGTTTAGAAGGACGTAGTCCGGCTGCCAAATGAAAAACCCAAAAATATGGTATTAAGTTTTTTTCTCGATGTAATTTGTTTTATCAAGTGGTCTTCTTTACATATCTGACTGATGACAAACTGTCAACTCTGGACAACTGAATTTGGTAATTGTGTTTTAAAGACCGCCAACAGCTAAGGTTATTTGGGCCTAGCACCAATTCATATTTTCAATTCATTATTTTTTTTTTATATTAAATTGAAAATCCAATTGACACTTTTACCAGCTCTCGGGCCCGAGACCTTTGGACAACTGAAGATATACGCTATTTAGTGAGGTTAAAAAACTACCTACAAAATATTATGAAGTATTAGAAATACCTTGTATTTTTTGATGTCCGTCTTGTGACTTCCTGTGTTTTAACACGACGCGTTTCAGCAACGAGTTGCTATCTTCAGGTACGGTTAAATTTTTTTAAAAATTACACATGTGTAATTTTGTACGTGTAATTTTTAAAAAAATTTAACCACACCTGAAGATAGCAACTCGTTGCTGAAACGCGCCGTGTTAAAACACAGGAAGTCACAAGACGGACATCAAAAAATACAAGGTATTTCTAATACTTCATAATATTCATATAGTGACTTGGAGACCCAACACTCTAAAAATGTATTTATTCATTTTCTTGTCATAAAAGTTGACTATCTCTTGCGCCATTAGCAAATTAACGCATATACCTTGAATTGTAGATTATAGACGCTCGACAACAGAGGTCATTAGCGGCAAATACCTTGATTGTTACAACACATGTTAAAGTATGATTTAAAATAAAATGGGATAAAATCAAAATTCCTAAATACATTTAGGTATAGTCATAAAAAATAGATAGGTAAGTAAATAAAAATTACAATTATTTGTCAATTATAATTTCTTTTTTATTGACACTAAATTACTTTTATAAAGCATTTAATATAACGGGTGTTCACACAAAAACCTTTCACGCATTTCGTTATTTTGAGTTAGAAATTTGAAACTGTCGGAAGTCGGATAATAAACAAGGGGATGCAATTTGACAGAGGTGCTGAATCGTTGCGAGTGCGACTCTCCAAACCGCCCCCCAGCACACACAACATTGTTATTTTAAGTAGCATTATGTATTTCTTTGTATCTACTTGCCTGTATTCGTCCGTCTCTCTCCGTATGTTACATCACCCTATCATCCTACGTACCGTTCTAACTTTATACCTTTGTTCAGTGCGTTGCAAATACCTCCTGTAAAACTAATTGTTTACAGGTCTAGCAACATCATTGGGATACACAATCCCAACATACAGGAAAACATCTCTTTCGGTGTTTACGTATTAATATACAGATTAGCTCAATAATAGAGGATAGGATAGGATTATGATAATTTCTCTTTTGACCTGATATTTTAGAATCCAATCACTTCAGCCTAATAGGTACTTCATTTATACAAAAAACGCTCAAAATGAGGTTCTTTTTCTGAGTCCATCTAAAAAATATAGGATGCTACTTATAGGGTAAGTTCGGTTTTACGCTCGATTGATCGAGCCGAGCGAACAGATTTTTGGTCACGTGACAAGCGAGCAAATCGAGCCATCTAAACAATTCCGAACGTAATCTAGCAAATTTTTCCAAACGTCAGAATAAAATGGCCCCAGCAAGTTAAATTCTTATTACTAAAGCCGAAATACATTCTTTATTGCTCCCTCATTTTGATTTAATTCAATATTGTTATAATAATAAATCATGATTCACAATTTTTTTCGTTTTTATTCCATTATTTTAAAATTAATAGTAGTACTGGTTGTTGATTTTTTCGACCTATAGGTATAATAAATATTTTATTTAATCATTCTGTGCGATATAGACTTATTGTTTATTACTATTCTTTGAATAAATATTATTCGTGTGTTTTTACCTATTGAAAAATTACCTCATATAAATAAACTTCGAAATTTATCCATTCTCACAACAAGTGTTTCCGTTCATTATTAAAATGAATGCTCTGAAGATGGTTGAATCTGCTTGCTCGCTCGCTTTCCTCGGAGCAAATCGAGCGCGCTCGATCTCCTCCAGATTTTAAATCCGAACGCAGGATAGAGATCTTTCAGAGCATATAAATGTTAAATTCGAACGCATTAGATCACTCAGATCGATCTGAGCTCAAAACCGAACTTACCCTAAAATTACAAAGGTGTGTATGCTGGGGATGGAGTGCGATTAGGGGATTCGTAAAGATTCGACATCTAAGTCCCTGCCGATTATCCAACCCTTCAAAAGTTTCTAATTTCTAACTTAAAAGGCAAAATAATGAACTACTTGGAAAGTTTTCGCGTGGACACCCGGTATGTGTACCAAATTTCACTGATAATAATATTGGAACATGATTTACGACGTCATTTTAGAAGAGAAGGTTTCCATAAATATATTTTATTCTAAAAATGAAAATGGTCCCATATCTTCATGGTTTCCGGGCTTGCAGGCCGTGGTCCGGTGGTATTTCTACCTGACGTTTCGTCTACAACTGCGGTAGACATTCTCAAAGGCGATGTGGCAGAGGTCGAAGTGTCCTCCTTGGCGGATCACAGGTTAGTGTGAGCCGCCAAGGAGAACACTTCGACCGCTGCCACATCGCCTTTGAGAATGTCTACCGCAGTTGTAGACGAAACGTCAGGTAGAAATACCACCGGACCACGGCCTACAAGCCCGGAAACCATGAAGACTTGGAACAATGCCGGCCGTGAAAGCTTGCACACCTGGATAAAATGGTCCCATAGTTAGAGCTAATTATATTTATGGAAACTGATAATTGATGAAATCATCTTCTGAAACGTATCAGTACTAAACATCCCGAAGTATTTAGCAATTAAAATAGTATAATAGGTAATTATTTTAAAATCAAATTTTTTATATAAGTAAGGTCATAAATTTGTAAAATAAAACTTACCTTTTGGAATTATCGGAATATGAGGTTTGACGTCGGAAGGCCTCATTTTTGTGGCTAAAGGCGTGGACGGACCATTAACTAAAACTTGCGCCAGATATGTAAGTAATTTCTGAGCCCTGTTTAGTGTCGGTTTAAAATCCATCAACTGTGGATTTTCCTCAATGAAATATGTATCAACGGCTCCATTCACAAACTTCTGATTTGAGAGTACATTTAATAGAAATGGAATGTTTGTTTTAACGCCTCGAACTCTGAATTCTTTAAGAGCTCTGCTCATCTTCGCACAGGACGATTGCAAATCTTTCGAATGCGCGATAACTTTAACTAAAAGCGAATCGTAGTAAGGTGTGATGACCGCTCCAGTGAAAGCCGATGCACCGTCGAGTCGAATGCCCATTCCTTCACCAGATCGAAATACTTCAATACGACCGGAATCAGGCTGAAAACCTTTAGCAGGATCTTCTGTGGTGACACGACATTGAATTGCAAAACCCTATTTAAAAAGAAACCTTTTTCATATTGGTAGATATATTATCTATATAATTAGGAAGTTTCAATTGGACGAAAATACTACTTATGATACTGTCACATCATTGTAATAAAGATAACTTTAAAAATTCTGAAAGAATTGTTTTGATATCTTTAATTTCAACAGAGATATTCAATTTCTTGCGCGTGGGGTTGCAAACGAAACTGATTTATGAATATGACGTCACGCGGTACAAGTTTGCTGTTTTTTAGCTTTGTGAGTTATTAGAACCGAGGTTACTTAGTAACTATTTTGTTGTAATACAGACTTTTCTATTTATATTAAATTAAAATTAACTGTCAAAAATTTAGTTATGTCAACATTTTCCGTCATCAACTAGTTTGTTTTTAGTGTTTCCATAACAATTTACGAGTTTAAAGAAAGATATTTATCGGAAGTTACCATGTTAAATTACCACACATACAAACTGAAAATAACTTTTAAAAATAAAATTAAGCAAAATCGCAGGATAGTGGACAAAATAATTTGATTTATTAAATTAAATGTACGACGTTTCGTCTATAGATTTAGACTTTTTCAAGTACAATATTAAAAATAACAATATTTATGAAAATTAATATTAATTACTAACCATAGCAATTAACATAAGATAGGGTACATAAGACAAAAACATGGTAACATGGTAACAAATTATGTTGACTATAAATTTTAACAATCAAATAATAATAATACAAAAATTAGTATAATTTCATAATATAATTGTACTGACTACTTAAATTTTGAGTGTCTGTTCTATAATTGATTGAATTGTTTTTTCTAATAAAACACATTTCACTGATATTGCGTTTCTTCCAATTTGACTCTTTATCTAATATTTGAACTTCATTGAAAAGAAATTTATGCCCAGTGTCGAAATGATGAGATGACAACGCCGTTTTATTATCACTTAATAAGTTTATGTTTCTACAGTCCATTTTGTGCTGATAAATTCTATTTTTTAATAACTGTTTAGTTTGTCCCACATAACACTTATTACATTCACAAGGTATTTTATAAATAATATTAGATTGATGTGAGATATAAACTTTTAAAAATATCGTGCCGCGTGACGTCACCCGGACTGAAAACTGAATTTCTTGGAGAATTGTCAAATTCAACTTTGAAGTAGCATAACTTTGTTGTTTTTAAAGATATTTCAAAAATTCTTCCGCCATTAATTTTGTAATTTTTAGAACTATGATTTACACTATAAAAATAAAAAAGGGAAACTTCCTAATTGCATTCCAAACAGACGTATTTACCCGGTTTTGTCCGAGAATGACAGCCTCCTGCTATAAGAACATACTGAAATATTGCCATTCCCGGGCAACACCAGGTACACGCGACTATTTCAAATCAGTCAGTTTATAAAAGTCAAATGTAAAAAAAATACATAAAGCATATCTTACAGAAGGTCTAATTTTCTCTTGAAATAATCCAAGTTCGGGTAGAGTCATTCCTTCTGCAACTCGAATTTGAGACTGAACAAGATCAACGCCGGTAATTTCTTCAGTTACCGTATGCTCGACTTGTAACCTGTAACATAACAAAATGTGAAAAATAACTGCAAACAACGATACAAAACTTAATTTTGAACAATTTTCTTTCTAATGATAATATTTCTCAAACTCACACAAAATAGTCTAGGCGAATTAAACACAAAAGTGGCATTTAGAGGAAAAACGTTTTAACAAAGGTGATTTTGTGGGAAATTGTCGAGGGTGGTCCCTTTGCTAAAATACTAAAAATCCCACTCTTTCTTTCCTCTGCTTATTTTTTATGGAGGTGAAAACACCCTAAAAAAATATCTTTAATTGTTACTGAGCCTGAGCGCGTCAAAAAATCACCTCGCGGTGTCGCCTTGAAAACCCATGGCTAAAACGTAATGTCTTTTTCAAAAGTATTAGATTTATTCCCACCTGACGCCTTAAATTGACCTTTACTGACTGTATTATTTAAGAAACATGTCCGAGAAATTCGTTCCACTGTTTCACTGGCACCTTCACGTTTAAATAAAGAAATGATGAGTATCCGTGGATTGCGGACCGATCTCGTTCCAGCGTTCTAAAGTCTAAACGGACAGGACAATCCAAGTGTGTAAGCTTTCACGGCCGGCATTGTTCCAAGTCTTCATGGTTTCCGGACTTGTCCTCCTTGGCGGCCAAGGAGGACACTTCGACCGCTGCCACATCGCCTTTGAAAATGTCTACCGCAGTTGTAGACGAAACGTCAGGTAGAAATACCACCAGACCACGGCCTACAAGCCCGGAAACCATGAAAACTTGGGACAGGACAATGTTTCGTAGTGTAAAACGCAGAGCCTACAGGAACGAACGAATTCTCACTGTGGCCGTTGTTGAACTTGACGAATGGCGACAGATCTCGTGATGAAATCGGACTATATGCCGGAGTATGAACATGTTAAGATGTGCTCTAAGGAAAAATGGGAAACATCTCCGACAGAGGACATGGTTCCTGGAGCTATACATGTCCAGAACTACCCAAGGTCTAAGCAAAACATACCTAGCATTAACTTCGATGAAATAAAAGTTGCCAGTTGAATCGCACAAATATTCCACAGTACCGGCATTTTCATAGCCCACATGTTTGGCTAATTTTACAGCTAATTCAGTCATCTTATCTCTGACGGCAGGATCAAGTTTGGGCGCAGGAGCCAACTCTACCACTTTCTGATGCCTTCTTTGAACTGAACAATCTCGTTCGTACAAATGAATAACATTGCCGGCCTTATCACCTATGATTAAAAATTATTTTAAGATCACAATCAATAAAATTGAAACCAAGATCTCAGGCGCCAGATTGCCCAGATATTTTGCCCTGACGTCCAAAAATCTAGGACCAGCGACTCGATGAATAACTAGTCATTACTTCACTACTTCATCCGAACGTGTGCCTACATTTTCTTAAAATATTCCCACATCCTAAACATATTAGTTATCCTATTTAAAATAAAAAATAACTAAGCAGTCCCTGATTTCTACAATCAAGGTAATTTTGCATTAATCATGGTTTTTCGTAGAACACATGTAGATAATTACCCAATAATTGCACTTCAATATGTCTTGGACGTTCGACAAATTTCTCAATAAACATTGCACCGTTTCCAAAAGCGGCTTTAGCTTCAGACGATGCACGGGCAAAATTTTCTTCCACTTCTTCCATTTTACGTACAACACGCATACCTCTACCACCTCCCCCATAAGCAGCCTAAAATGAAATTTAATCCGTTCAACAATTAGGTATAATAAATTTTCGCCAAATCAAAATTTGGATTTTATGAGTAGATATTATACAATAGCATTGAGTAGTTGGTAAACATAATAGTTTGTTCAACTATGAATTCCATAGGCAAAATTTAGCGGATTTAGTCAATATGCTATTAAATTTTACCTTGAATATCACAGGTAATCCATGTTTACTACAGAACTCTTTAGCTTCTTCTTTTGTTGTGACAGGTCCATCCGTACCAGGCACAATCGGTACACCTAAAAAAACAAAACTGTTCTAAAACAAAATTGTCTTCAATTCTTTCCATAAAGTAATCCGATCTTCAATGCTATAGTTGATCATTGGTTATGCAAAAAAAACGTTTTTTAAGGAATCAGTGGCTACCATAGATAGAATAGAGTACGCCAAGGATTACAGCTGCCTGTAAGTGGAAACAATAGAGGCGAAGAGAGAGATATATGTCAAGTGATCCCCCTATCTCTTTCTATAGTCTATGGATATGAACAAAGCTAATTATTTACATAACAGTTTAAAATAGAAAGAGATAGAGGGGGCACTCTGCATCTGTTTCTTTCTTTGCCTCTATCGCGAAATCAGGGCTCTTACGCACTCTATTCTAATATCTCTATGGTGGCTACACTCCAAAATTTCCAAGATAGTTAGAAACTAAAGAGATGGCTGGCCAAAAAATTCAAATCGGTTACTAATATTGAAAGACGGCTACCAGCAATTTTCAATTTATTGGTGAATTAACAAAATGATATCAGATGACACTGTCGCCATGACATTTTTTAGAAGGCTGCCTATACAGAAGAAAAAAATGTAAATGACACTGCCGGGATTGGAACCCGAAACTCCCAATTTCGCGACGAGTTTCCAATTACTCCACAGTGCCAACAGTAGGCAATCTTTTTATCTCTTATACACCTATACAGCGCAATGTACCGCTGAAATCACTTCATGCGAGAGCAATAATTTATAACAACATTACTTTTTCTCTATTGGCTAGACATTTTTCACTGATAATCAGCTGAATTGATTTAAAAAAATACTAGTATCTTTTTCGCTTCTATAAGGAAGATACAATAACCATTCAACCAGGATATATTATTAGCTTTGTTCCAACCACTCTGAATACCGTAATATTACCGTCACGCTCATGCGCAGTGGATAGAACGCGTTCCAACCGATTTGTGATCGTTTGTGGACGATTCTTAAAGCGTTCCAACCGAATTTGTGATAGTTTGTGAACGGTTGCCGAATGATCATTTCGGTACATGCTCTAGGCATGATACCAAAATGAAACTGTAAAACTGACATGCGCATTAAACACTTTGTTACGTTTGTCTCTGTTCAATACCAACTTGAGACAGTTGTTTATTCATTTGTAATTTGTTTTATTTTTGTTTCGTCTCGCCTCAAATCAAATATCTCTTTATTCTTCATTTATTTGTTTTGCTTGTTTGTGCCAAATTATTAATTTAAATATTTATATTTGAATTCTTAGTTATTTAATATTTATATTCGTGTAATTCTAAAAATTTAAAATAAGTAAATGTTAGACGAAAAATACAATTTTTAACAAACGCTCAAAAACATCACGACTATAAATTAATAATTTGCATATTTTTTACTTCCAAAAAAAATGTAGCTAGATTTTACCAAAAAATGTTTTTAACAGTTAAAACATTTAGTACGTTTATTTATTTATATTATTCTTACGACTAGCTATCAAACAAGTTATTCATTTTCAAAATGTTTTTAACAACAAAAAAAGCCTGAAATTAGGAATTTACATTTGACAAATGACAATTGATATATTTTTATCATATGCATGGTACACAGTCACGAAAGCGTTCCAACCAATGTCTACGTTTGTACCGTCACAGAACCGTACAAGGTTGACGCATGCGCACAAAACCGATAAAAACAGTTTCGTTACCGTTTCAAAACGATCCATTTATAGCAGGTTGGAACATAGCTATTATTGTTGGCTATCTCAATGGCTACTCGTGTGTTATGAGTAGGAACCTAAGGAAGTGATAATAAAGAACTCACCGGCAGCAATTGCAGCTGTTCTGGCAGCGACTTTGTCACCCATCTGTTGCACGACTTTCGGTGACGGGCCAATAAACCTAAGTCCGGCGTCGATAACAGCTTGTGCGAAATCATGTCGCTCTGAAAGGAACCCATAACCGGGATGAATGGCGTCCACGTTGTTTTCTTTGGCGACTCGAATGATTTCGGGAATGTTTAAATAGGCTTGGACAGGTGGTAAACCTTTTCCTACGATATACGATTCATCTGCTTTCTGTCTATGGATATGTAATTTGTCTTCTTTTGAATAAATAGCTACGGATTTAATTCCTAATTCGGTACACGCTCGGAACACACGAACTGCAATTTCACCACGATTTGCTACCAGAATACTTCTAATTGGCTTATATTCCACTTTTGTTGAGTACGATCTATGCTTGTTACGTGATACATATTTAAAATTTGATTTGACGTACACAGTTCTGTTTCCAATAATTCGAGTCAACATGTTGACTTAATAAAATTTCGCTAAAAAATAATAAATTAAAGATGTATGATGCAATGAAGCCGAAACGTTGGTTGAAGTTGTGGCTGCGTCTGCAAAAAATAGACAAATACTTGTAATCTATGTAATATATTATTCTCTTGATAAATTTTATTCTTACTTATTTTAAATAACATTATACAGGGTGATTCATAATATGTGCGCAGGACTTCAGGATGTGATAGCTCGTTCAAAAATATGAAAAAAAGTTCCTATTAACATGGGTCCGCAAAAGCACCGTTTTCGAGATACAGGGTGTTAAAGTTGAAGAAAAAAATTTCGTTTTTTGCTTATATCTGAAGAACGGTTTGAGATACAAAGTTAAGCTGCCGCACACATTTTCTACCTTAAAATTGCTTTGTTTTTTTTTACGAAAAATTTTTTTTTGTTACCAGTGGTGGAGATTTTAAAGGATTGAAGGGTATTTTTCCCCCTAACTTCTACGCCACTGGAAAAAAATTAATTTTGAAACGCGTTTTGGAACCGCCGGGATATTCTACACAAAAAAGGTACTCTTGTCTTGAAGCGCTACAGTCAATCGTTTCCGAGAAAAAGAGCATTTTAGGATTAAAAACATGATTTTTTTTAAGCACCTACGTACTTGATTTTATAAGTTGACAAAATGTCAATAAAAAATTACACAAACAAAACAGACCACCTTCAAAATCTCCACCACTGGTAACAAAAAAAAATTTTTCGTAAAAAAAACAAAGCAATTTTAAGGTAGAAAATGTGTGCGGCAGCTTAACTTTGTACCTCAAACCGTTCTTCAGATATAAGCAAAAAACGAAATTTTTTTCTTCAACTTTAACACCCTGTATCTCGAAAACGGTGCTTTTGCGGACCCATGTTAATAGAAACTTTTTTTCATATTTTTGAACGAGCTATCACATCCTGAAGTCCTGCGCACATATTATGAATCATCCTGTATAGTAGGTACCTACTATATTTGACTAGTCAAAAATACTGTATGTACAGTTCAATTGACAATAAACTATTAATATTATTATACCAGGGTGTTTCTTAGAAAAAATAACATAGGGAAAATAACATTGAGAATGTTTAAAAATTACATTATTTTCGAAAACCGTCAAATTACTTTGACGATGACAAATGACAACGTCAAAGTAATAAGAAAAGTGACTTAAGGTTAGTGATACAATTTATTTTAAATAATAATTATGTTTGATAGTTTAACATTAGGCTACTTACACGTCATACACATTAGAAAGTTAGGTCAAACTAAATTTTATTGTTAAAATGATACATTGACAATTTTTTCATTATAATACTTTACTTTAAAAGTTACGTAATAGAAATGTACACAAATTAATTACTTGGGAAACCGTTTATTGTACTTATGGTGAACTGCTCAGGTGTATTTACAGGTGTCTCAAAATTGACACTCGTGCTTTTGGGGTTTGATTCAGGGGGCTGACACAAATCGAAAATTAAAAGTGGAAAATTTTCCGATTGTCCTTCGTTATCGAGTTATTGATTAAAATGTAAACAAGCCGTGAGGTGGGTCGTTTAGTAGGACTAAAGTGCGACCCTTGAGGTCCACACGACGAACTTCCCAGTTTGATAAATATTTAATAATAATAATTAAATTAGATATTACACACAAAAGTAATCATTTCAATCATTAAAACATAATTATTATTTATTTTTAACAATAATTAAAAAAAAAAAAACGGCTGAACCGATTTTTATAAAATTTATGTCGGATCAAAATGACGTTAACACGCCTCGATTGACACCCTTACGAAGTCGATATAATTTTTTATTCGCGAGTTATTGTGTAAAATCTGATTTTTTGGAGTCTATTTGGTTGAGAAAAAAGAACGGCTGAACCGATTTTGAAAAAATTTCTTTCAGATCATATTTACGTTAATACGCGTCGATAGGCACCCTAACGTAGTCGATATCATTTTTCATTCTCGAGATTTCGTCTTAGAAAAAATGGGCGTGTGTGCTCGGAGAGCTCAAAAATCTACTTTTGGGTATATTATCAAGTGCTTCGAACTCAAGTTCCAGGGATGGGCGATGGCCTGCAGGGTCAAGCGATTTTTTTTTTAATTTATGGCTCAGTAGTTTCGGTGATAAGGGGGGTGGGGGGTAATGCTCGATATTCGTATCTTTTCTTTAATATATTTTAAACTATGCATTTTAAAATATAAAAATAATATATTAATCAAGTATTTCTCATAACGATTAATTAATTAATTGTAGATTATAGACGCGTCGACAACTCAGGTCATTAGCGTCTTCAACACAACAAATAATCCATTTGTGTATTAGAATCCGCCAGCCGGCATACACAAACCGACTGGTACGAGCTCGGGTCCCTGGGAGCGCTAATTCCCAAAGAACATTTGAATGCAATTTGCGATAGCAACCACATTCCAATGTCCCTCCTGGGGGGTCTCATAACGAGCCCTTTCATTTGATACGTCACATGATGCACTTTAAGTTTTTTTTTTTAATTTTCTAATTTGCCCCCAAAATTAAGACTTAGGATTTTTGTTGTTTTCCTGTAAACTAAAAGTATATTCCTAATTTTTTTCAAAATTTAACAGTAGTTTCGGAGATAAGGGGGGGAATGCTCGATTTTCGTATATTTTCTTTAATATCTTTAAACTATGCATTTTAAAATTATAAAAAAATGTATTTGGATTTCTCATAACGAGTCCTTTCATTTGATATGCGTCACATGATGCATTTGAATTTTTTTTGATGTGAAACATCTTATGTCGGGCTCTGAAAAGCCGCGTGAGGGGAAATATGCAACGAAATTTATGGTCCGCTCCTTCGCTGCTGTTTTCCCCACCACTGCGGCACTCTCTCTCTCTCTCTCTCTCGGCTTCCGCGCGCTCGGGCACGGGAAAAGAGAGAGAGAAAGTATACATACGAACGTACTGTAAAACAAAAGTATATGTATACACGTTTAGGTATGTAATATAGATACTTCGCTGTGTATTTAGTTGCGATTCTGGCTCAGTGTTACAGTGCAGTATATAGGATTACGTCAGCATAACAGTTAGTTGCTGCTTTTGAAAAAATATATACTACTACATAGAGAATACCACCGACTTCAATAACGTTTTATTTGTCGGGGGTCCCGAGACCCACACCCTTTTTTTTGAATTTTCTACTTTGCCCCTCAAAATAGACTTAGGATTTTCATTTTGGTTTTCCTGTAAACTATGCGTGAGGCCCTATATTCCCTATTTTTTCAAAATTTTAGGCTCGGTTAGTTTCGGAAATAACAGATTGATCCTAGAAGAGTTTCGTTTTTAAACGGTTTTATTTAGCTTGACTTCGTATATTTGTTTGTTTATTTATTTATATGTTTGTTTCAAATCTTGCGATCGATTTTTCACCCAGTTCCCGTTATCCGATTGAGCTGAAATTTTGCACACATGTGTAGTTCCGGTGACAATAGAATATTATGGTAACTAGCTGACCGGCCCGGTTCGTCCGGGTGTAAATCGTACTTTTGAATTTTCACCCACTTCCCGTGATCCGATTGAGTTGAAATTTTGCACACATTTGTAGCTCCGGTGACAATACAATATTATTGTAACTAGCTGACCGGCCCGGCTTTCGTCCGGGTGTAAATTGTACTTTTGAATTTCCACTCACTTCCCGTGATCCGATTGAGTTGAAATTCTGCACACTTTCTTTTTAGTACATTTATAAAACCGTTTAACGTAACCCTAAAAATAGTGACAATGAAACTTTAAGTTATTACTACTTATTTCACTCAGTTATAATATGTTACATGGGTCACCAAGTGATGTAATATCTAACTTATTTAAAAAAAAAATCTAAATATGCAAATAAGGTTAAGGTCGACAAATCTTTGAACTTTGATACCAAAATAAAACTGATAAAACAAAAAATACAAAAAATTTATTTTACACAATCGATTAATTTATTTTGTAAAAGAAAATATTAAACCTTTTTCTTGTTTATAATTTCGTTTTTAGCTAATTTTTCGGGGAGTTTCAGAAGTTTAAATGACTATTTTGAAATGTCAGAAAATTGATCGACTTTTATAGAAAGAAATACATTACAAGCCTTATCTGAAGTTTTTATTCTAATTTTGTGAACATTAAATGCCTGTCTTGAAGAATATGTGTTTGAACATTCTCCACATACAAAACCCATTTTTTAATCGCTATCAACTATCCATATTAGTATACAGAGTTCACTAGTTAGTTGTTACGTTCGTTTAGGTAGTGTGTGTGTGTGTGAGTGTCAAACGACATCAAGATGGGGTATTTGACCAATCAGAATGGACCCTGACTGCAGGGCCTAGTCGCCTGTATAACGCATAGCCAATGTCACTCGGGAAGACCGAAGGTACCTAAGCTTTAAAACAGTAACTGAATTTTTTATATTGGTTCAGTAGTTTATGAGATTAGTATGGACAAACAATGAAAAATAAAGTGATAGGCAGTGGCGGCGCGTGAACATTTTAAATGGGTGTTCTGCAGAGTCAACCCGGAGATTGTAGTAGCCCCCCCCCTAATGAGGCAACCTCGAAAAAAAAATTCAAAAATACATTTGATGCAATTTTTAAGTGTATTTTTTGATCTGAATAATTTGTCTATACATTATACAATGATTTCGCTAGCGCTAAAATCGTAAATAAAGTGATTTTTATAGCAATATTTTTTATTGTATTAAAAAAAAGAGTGTGTGTGTACTATGTACGCACGTCAGAAGTTATACTTCTTTTAGATAACAAAACAAAAATAACTCCGAACATTTTATCCCGCGTGCCAGTACTAAACGTTTGTAAAAAAGACGATAAAATAATAAAATAAAGATATTAAATAAATTAATTTAATTTAATAAATTATTAATTTATTAAATATATTTATTTATGATATTTATCTAATTATTTATTAAAAAAATATAATAAGGTATGTCTGTATTGAGATTTGAACCCGAGACCTATTGCTTATAGAGCCACTACGTTACCGCTACACCACGAAGACACCTTATTGCATTGCTATATAATACGGTATTATAACCAAGAAAAATAATACTGTACTAGGTTCTGTGCACCCGTTCTGGCTTTTACGCGTATAAATCTGTCTCATTTTTACTAAGTTATCTCTCTTTAACACATTGGATTTAGGTGCAACACAAACTGCAGCACCTCCTGCAGGACTGTTTATAGAATATAGGCCTGCGGAATGCCGTCATTCATAATAATGCTATGTGATTATGAAATTAAAACATATTATGCAGATTTATATATTTTTTTTGAATTGTGCGTTATTTTCTGGCAGTGCGGCAGCTCCACAGCTCTCATAGAGGAGCCGCCACTGGTGATAGGTATATGAAAGATTTGTTATTCTTGATTTTTTCGTTGCCAAACCAAAATCTACGCGATTAAAACCGGGCCTCAAAACTAATTAGAAATTAGAATATAATTTAATATATTTATTGTAGATTATAGACGCGTCGACAACTTAGGTCATTAGCGTTATATAATTTAATATACCTAACTTACGGTTTGTAATAGAAAGTAGAACCGTACACAACACAAAAACGATGTATAAACTCACCGATTTGACTAAAAAAATATTTTAAATGTGTATGAATTATTATAGTCGTTAATTAATATTAAGGAATAGTGCGATAAAATTAAAGTTCATTTCACAGAAGTGGGAGTCACCGTTACAAGTTGAAAGTCCAATTAAATACTTACGTATAAAATCGGCTGTCATTGTTTTTTTTCGCAGACAAGTTCACAATAGATTAAAATTATAATAATTGTAAATAAACAACATAAACATGGTCTACATTAAAATTACTTTCAGTCTAAAGTCGAAACAAAAATTCTTACCCAAAATAGATAGTAGATTATAGACGTTCGCTAACTATAGTATATTGTGCGACTAGTGGGAGAAAGAGGAGATTCCACTCGTGTGTTTTACCGCACTCGCACTCGAGGAATCTCCTCTTTCGACCAATAGTCGCACACAATATTTTGTTCAACTACCGCAAGAAATATGTCATTTCGTGGCTCTGCTGAGCGTGGGCGAAATAATGGGTGACCTGATTGATTGCGTAAACGTTCCCATTAGCGTGGGCGAAATGGGATTTCGCCCACTCTGCCCTGATTAATTGCGTAAACGTTCCTCGTAATGAGCGTGGGCGAAGCCGCGAAATGGCATTTCGCCCACTCTGTACGATCAACAGTCAGGGAATTCATTATTTCGCCCTGCACCCTCAGTAGAGCCACGAAATTACATATTTCTTGCGGGTGTTGAACAAAGATTATTTCCGCTTCCCAAAAATATAATTATATTATACTAGCTTTTTTCCGCACCTTCACTCACATGAACGTCGATTTTGCGTGCAGTTTCGCTCGCGTTAACGCTTTGACAGAAACTCTGTCTTAATTCGAGCGTAGCCAAACAGACAGATGGACATCGCAGCAATGCAATACGGAGTACAGAGAAATCTCTACATAGTATAAAATGAAGTCGCTTTCCGCGTCTGTCTGTCTGTTTATTTTATTTATTGTAGATTATAGACGAGTCAACAACTCAGGTCATTAGCGTCTTCAACACAACAAAATATAACATATTTGTGTATTAAAATCCGCCAGCCGGCATACACAAACCGACTGGTACGAGCTCGGGTCCCTGGGAGCGCTAATTCCCAAAGAACATTGGAATGCAATTGCGATAACAACTACATCCCAATGTCCCCCCTGAGGGGACTGTCTGTCTGTTTAACCGCTAACTCCTCCTAAACAAACGCAATGGATTTTGATGCGGTTTTCACCATCAGTTAGATAATTTTTTATGAAAGGTTTATATATATAGCGAACGAGCGAAGCGAGTGAGTAATGTATTGCTCTCGGGCTTTCTTAGCACCCGGGCGAAGCCGGACAGGGGCCGCTAGTATAAAATAAATTAAAAACTTTTTAATTTCTATGAGAGCTATCGGTAGCTCGGGATTGATGGTTTGACAATGGTCTATTGAACCTGCATGTTGAATATTATAAAGCTGAAGAGTTTGCTTGTTTGGTTGAACGCGCTAATCTCAGGAACTACCAGTCCGATTTGAATTTTTTTTTCTGTTAGATAGCCCATTTATTGAGGAAAACTATAGGCTAAATATCAGGCTACGACCAATAGGAGCGGAGCATCAATGAAAAATGTTGCAAAAACGGAAAAAATTATTTATTTTGAGAGCTTCCGTTGCGTGCGCTGCGTAAACGGTTAAAGTTACGCAAAAATCATGTATGACGGAATTGTTCCCCTTTAAAAATTCTAAAAAAAAGTCCGCGACAGCATATGTCTATCTTTTAAGGTTGACTCACTATAACTTTTTTTATGGTAATCAAATTTGTTCGTAATTATAATATCCAAGCAAACGACCGAAGCGAGTGAGTATAGTGTATTTATAATATTCAAGCGAACGAGCGAAGCTAGTGAGTAATGCAATTATAATATTCAAGCCTACGAGCGAAGCGAGTGAGTAGTGTATTGCACCCGGGCGAATCCGGACGGGGCCGCTAGTAATAGATACGGCTCGAGCTGTCCATGGATATAATATGATCGAAGGACGTATTCTTCCTCCCACAAAAGTGATGTAAGTGCCAAGTGGTGCTATCTACAGACTATGGTAGCTTAAAGCGCGTATCACACTACCGGCTGCCAGCCGTAGACGTAGCCGTCGACGGCTGCGGCTAGGAACCTTCTGTAGCTCTCGACCAATCAGCACACAGCCGTCAACGATCACGTCTACGGCTGGAAAATAGAACTGTTTCTATTTCATTGGCTACGGCTCCCAGCCGTAGCCAATCAGAGCACGATAAGATGACAGCTGATGTTTTAAGACGCATTCACGTCAAAAAGTTAGGTTACGTTTGGTTTATTTTATTTTTTTGTGGCATCCGCGTGTTATTGGGATTTGGGATGTAATAAATTATAATAATACATGAACTCGGAATATCGCGTCGATATTTTGACATTTATCTCGTCAATGTTTGTAAACAATTCCTTGGGTGGGGGATAAGCAGTCGTTCCGCACCAAACTACAGTGTGATTGAGAATCGTACGGCTGGTAGCCGGTAGTGTGGTTTATGCTTTACTCGATCTGAGTATATTTTGATTAAATCTCACTGAGTAGCAGGCACTCCGTATTTTGAAAAATGTGCCTTCGGCGCACACGTCATGATTAATTGCAGTCGATAACGCTTTTGGGTCCAACAATCAAGGATTATACTTATTCACAATATTATTTTTATTAATAACTTAAACTTTGGTCTAATCCTCCTTAAAATTATCAGTATCCTGGTATCTTCTACATAATCACACACATTAGATAATAAAATTTTTGATACGATGTTTGTTTATAGTTTATACGTGTTTTTTTATCATAGGATCGTTCAATAATTTTATAGGTTTGTAGGCCAAGACTTTTAAACATAATAATAATAATAATAATCATAAAATCTGTCAAAAAATTTAATGATTATATTCCAATATAGCATCTGTTTTATTTTGAGACAGGACATATGCTATTTTCCAATTTCCATAATATCACACTGTGCAACAGTCAAGGACAACCGAAACAAATTTTCTCCTCTTTCGTTTAAGACAGATTTCGAATCGATCTGACTTGAACTGAGCGAACTATAAGCAAAAAAACGTTGTTTTTCCTTCTATTTTGCTCCCCTCCGGGACCAAAATCAAAAATCGGGCGACGTTAGAATCGAATAGAGACCCCTTTTCGGTAAATTTGATCAAAATCGTTAGAGCCGTTTTCGAGAAAATATTTATATAGGTACATATATACAAGATTTGCTCGTTTAATAATATAGGGATAAACGTAGGTACAAATATTCCGAAAGCGCGTTTTTCCGCAAAAGAAAATGAAATTAGACAGAAATGATGAAATCCCTTACTATTTATTATATTAGCAATGATGGTCGTTCACCAAATTTGTCAGTTTATATTATTCACTGAGAAAGTTGGTGCATAAACGTTTGAAAGACTCGACATCAACAATGTTATGTCACATCTGTATAATACTGACGTCTGACTGATATTATTATGTAAATAGATATGTAGGTATTTGAACTTTGAATGCATACGAAATTCTAGGTACACAAAAAGTATAGACACAAATATAAATAAATATTAGTAAAAAAAACTTTTTAGAGACAAGCTTTTATTTAAATGCACTAAAAAGGAAAAAATAATTTTTAATAATTTGGGTTCATAATTATAAAAGCGTGGGTTGTGAACTCTATGATAGTTTATTAGTCACGACCCACGCTTTTGTAATTATGAACCTAAATTATTAAAAATTATTTTTTCCTTTTTAGTGCATTTCAATAAAAGCTTGTCTCTAAAAAGTTTTTTTTTGCTAATATGTATTTTATTTTGTTCATTTTAGTCTTTTAAAATTTTACCCCCCTTTGACACCCGTAGGGGTTGAATTTCGAAAAATGCTTTCTTAGTGGATGCTTACGTCAAAAAAGGAACCAACTGTCCAAATTTCAAGTTTCTAGCTTCAGCGATTTGGCCTGGGCGTTGATTAGTCAAAAAAAACCCTACATCCCCGTTTGAACCCCTTAGGAGTTGAATTTATTAATTTCTAAAATATTAGCGAAAGATACTTCGTGGTTGTTCGGCTACCCTCTATTGAATACGACTAGACTCTTGCAGGTTATTTGGGCCTAGCACCAATACATACATATTTTCAACTCTTTATTATCTTTTTTTAATAATAAATTGAAAATCCAATTGACACTTTTACCAGCTCTCGGGCTAGAACTCGGGACTTGTAATAGAGGAACCATAGCAACGCCATGAAAACAACAGCATTGCTAAACGCTCGGCTATTCTCAAGCCCTACAACATTCAACAGTTTTATTGAATTAATTTCAAACACCGCAAATTCAGTGACAGCAATACACATACTAAAAATATTGACCTTGATACATATTTATTTACTTCGTTACCATAGTAACGCACGCTAGCCATACTTCCGTATCAAGGTTATTAGAGTACAGGTTGCCTCATTACATCTGACTAATCAGCGTAAGCGCGGGAATGACGTCAGCTAGAATTTAGTTTAAATCAAGTACAAAAATTGTTGAAGATTATGCTTATTTATATTAGGTGCTTCGTGCAGATTTTTTCTTAAAATTGGCAGGAGACAATAAATAGAAGAATAGATGTTAAAAAATAGGATAATTTTTATTTTTATTACAAAATTTAGGTTTTAATATCTATAATATAAACAAACAAAAAATTAAATAATGCTCAAGAAATGGCAGATCTTGTTAATTACCTATTTTTTTAAATTTCAGAAACGAATAGAATTAACTAACAAATTGATAAATTAATTATTTTATCTTTTATATTCACAAAATATTAAAAATAACCACAAAACACCATAACACTTAACAGCTATCGCAAAATTGACAACTTATCATATTTTTTTCACTAACAGAAGAATCATGTTTCTATTAGGTATTGAAAAAACATATCACACTACCACGGTTACTGTGATTTTTATTTCCAAAAATTAGAAGCGTCCATCGTCTGATCTTTTCTATTGAAGTGAGAAAGCATGGTATATTCTGAGTGACGTCATCCCCCCACTACTATCTATCGGAATGAGGCAACCTATACTCTACTAACCTTGCTTCCGTATGGCATAAAATATTGTATTATTGTACGCGTGCGATATACAATTATTTTAAACAGCCGGCTAGAAGCACTAAATGTTGTATCTACATTTGAAATATGTTACAAAAAAAAATTATTGTTTGGTCACAGACATAAAAATGTCAGTATCATTTTTCCATTGACATCACAAAATATTTTGTAACTAAGTACGTCACTGTGAGATGTTCAGAATAGACATTTTATTATCTATATAATATTATTATGTCCTCTGTTATATTTACGTGTTCTAATTCAGAGCTGAGTATTGCAACACAATATTATTCTTGTACTGCGCCAGTGCAGTCAACTCGCTGTACAATTTTTCCCGACATTTGTGAAAAACAAACTAAAAATTAGGAACTAGAAAGTAGCAGGTGCTCTAGCAATATTAATGTCTTGGTACAGCCATGAGTATTTTGTGTTTTACGTATTAGACTTGTGTTGTTTTACTCCCCGCTAAGAAAATTGTAAATTTTCAAAAATTCGGAAGTTATTGGTTTCAGTTCGATTTTCGAAAGTCGAGTTTTCAACAGATCTCGACGTTTTGTGATCCTAGGAAGCTATTCTGACTATTTTTACGACGATGTCAGTATGTCTGTCTCTCCCTCTCTCTCTCTCTCTCTCTCTGTGTGTGTGTGTAAACCTCCCATAACTTTTGAACGGCCGGCATTCGAAAGGGTTCCACTGAACTTAGATTTCGTGAAAATTTGAACCGATTCGGTCCAATAGATTTTGAGAAATTCCAAAAAAACGAAAAAAAAATTGTTAAACGATGTTTTTTCAAAATAACTTTTAGAATATAGTACCGATTGATTTCATAATCTAATCAGCTCTTCTCCTCAGAAAACTGCGTCGAATGCCGCTAAGCGGATCAAAATCGGTTAATCAGTTCGAGAGATATGGTAGTCAACAGATTTAGAAAAAAGTGTTTTTTCAAAATAACTTCGAGATTTCTTAACCAATCGATTTTGTACCTCTTACAATATTTTTAGAGCTTAAAAAACTGCGTCGAATGCCGTTTTAAAGATCAAAATCAAACAACGCGTTCAAAAGTTATAGCTTTTCAAAAATTAAAATAGTGTTGTTATCAGCAATTTTCAGATTTTTGGGCTCAAAATCTACTTTTGGGTATATTATCAAGTGCTTCAAACTCAAAGCGCTTGAAAATAGCGGGAAGTTCCAGGGATGACCTGCAGGGTCAACTGATTTACAGATTTTTTTCTTCTCTTTTTTTGTATGATTTTGTTTCCGTAATCTTTTTCTTTAAATAAAAAAGAAATATTTTAAAAAGGTAAACTTCAATGGTGGCTTGGTAAAAGAGGTCATATTTTCCATGAAGACTTTAGAAACACATTAAATTTATGCTTTATAGTTTATTGCATTCTATCTTTGTCGCG
Source organism: Mongoloraphidia duomilia (assembly GCA_039654895.1). Classification (NCBI taxonomy): domain Eukaryota; kingdom Metazoa; phylum Arthropoda; class Insecta; order Raphidioptera; family Raphidiidae; genus Mongoloraphidia; species Mongoloraphidia duomilia. Next base: position 4,720,113 of record CM077524.1, read on the forward strand.
TTACTCATTATGTTTGTCTTCCTTGTTGCACTCATTAATTTTTTATGTTCAGAATTGCTTTCGGACAATCCATTTTGGATCTGTCAAATGGGAGGGGCTTAAAAACATGGCGGAGTTAAGGGAATAATTTCAATAGTTGCTATGGTTTTATAGTTTAAAAAAAATATAAATACCTATGGTCCAGTAAATTTAGATTTCCACTGCGGAATAATTCCCAGATAGCTCAATTTTTGTATCTTCGTTATGGTGTTCTAAAAAATGTGTAAAAAGTCCCCATCGATATCGTACCGGCGTTGCCTGATATTCGAGGTTCAAGTTTACGATAGGCGGTTTTTTGCGAATTTCTCAGTTCCGTTTTATTTTTAGTAAAAAATGGTTATTATCAATGGTAAACAAACTTCGATGCCAAACAGCGTACTCTCTTTTATATAAATCATCACGTGTTAAATAAATTTTGGCATACATAAAAAGAATGTGATTCGATTCAATTTGGCACTATTTTAAAACTGTTTCAAGTTCATCTTTATTTTCTTTAACCTAGGTCTTTAACCTAGGTCAGTTGAACTAAACAAGTTTGTTATTGCAATTTATGTATCTTATTATACTACTTATAAGAATTTTAGTGGCTCTCATTCACGTTGTGAGTCAAATCTGGCATCATTTATTCATTTGACTGTCTTCCGGATTCGGCACCAGCTACCCAGATCCGGCAAACTCGTAAACAATTGCGCGAAAACCTCTGTGCAAAATACCTACCGTCACAAAATTTGCTCTCGGGTCCACGACAATTATAGTCCGCGAGTTTGCGTTGCAAATGAAAAAGTCATAATAAGCGGGCTGATTTTAATATCGATAGTTGATCTATTATAACTAATCAGTAAACCGACCGTCAGCTGCTCAAGTAGCCGTGGGTTTGGGTGTGAGAGGCTGCGAAAGTGGTAAAAAAGCAAAAATTTTTAAAAATAGTACCCTGGCTAAAACTTGTTTTTATAAATAGTTGACATCATTGTGAGTTGAAAAATAATCGTCAGCTGCATCGTGGAAGGGGGATTGTGCGTCTGCTGGTCGCATGAACTTGTAAAAAAACACGTAAAATATTGCGCATTTTACTTTTTTGCATCTGAGACAATTACGTTACCTAGGATTATGATAGCGATATAATTATAATCCTAGGTAACGAAATTGTTTCGGCTGCTGTCAGTGCAAAAAAATGAAATGCGCAATATTTTATGTTTATTTTATTTATTGTGGATTATAGACGCGTCGACAACTTAGGTCATTAGCGTCTTAAATATAACAAATATCATATAACACTTAAAACTAAATAACATCACAAAACATCCATGAGCAGAGGTGGGATTCGAACCCACGGCAGTCTGATAAGGAGGCCGCGACGCTACCAACTGAGCCATACTGTTCATGCGACCAGCAGACGCACAATTCCCCTTCCACGATGCAGCTGACGATTATTTTTCAACTCACAATGATGTCAACTATTTATAAAAGCAAGTTTCAGCCGGCGTACTATTACTTAAAAAAATTTTTTTTACCACTTTCGCAGCCTCTCACACCCACACCCACGGCGGGTGTGCCAGCTGACGCTTGGTTTACTTATTAGTCATACCAGATTTATCGAAAAAGATAACAATCGATCGGCGTAAAAACACTACCTAAAATGCAACGCAAACTCCCGGGTTAGTAGTTTGTTTATAAATCTAGTTGATTATAAATAAATTACAGCGTTATTATTTTATAATGTAGTTAGTCGCACCTTGACCACATTTAACATTACCTACTTTGACTCAGATAAATTAATTATATACAGTGTGTCCACAGACTCATCCTCAACATGGGGATCTCCGTTGTTATGGGAGATAGAGATTTGGTTAAATGAGACAAAATATGCAGAATCTCCAGTACTACTACCCTGCGTAGTCAAACTTTCCATATTTTGCTTGGTTCGCGACCGACAGTTGAAAAACGAGATTTACCCATTTTCGTTTTTTGTTTATAACTCGCTTATTAAGTAAGTTAGAAGAAAAATATTTTCACTTTCTTAAGGCCCTTTTTTATGAAGATTTCAAATCTCTTTTCATATTTTTATTTACTTTTATAGTTTTAGAGATACTTGTATTAACTTTGTTTTTTTAAATACACGTCAAAGATGGCCATGACACCATTCGAAAGAGATTTTTTTCCTCTTTAATTTGATATGAGGGTTGATGGATTTATTTTCAAAAATAACAGAGTTATACGTAAAACACTGATTTTTAATAGTAGGCTATGCTAAATTAATTGATAAAACAACAGAAGGCTTAGCAAACAGTTGAAATTCGCGTTGGCTTAGTAAACGGCTGTTTTGTTTTAGCTGTCAAAGTATAGTTTGTTACTAATTTGTCAGTTTACTAAGTGATTTATTAAATTTACTTTTGTTATCATGGAACCATTTTGTAACAATGAAAAATAAGCGATTTTCAACAATTGATCGTAAAGCAATAGTTTTGTCTTCTTCACTTATTCGCGTTGACTTAGTAAACGGCTTTTTAAATGATCCATAGTTTATTAAATTTACTCGTAAGTTTCTGTAAATAGACGAATGAGGTTGTCTTCGTTCTGGATACTGATCAAAGTACATTTCTGCAGCTCTGGTCGAATTTTTGTGACAATGTAACAAGATAACATATTAAATTTTTCATTCTTACAAAATGGTTCCATGACAACAAAAGTAAATTTAATAAATCACTTAGTAAACTGACAAATTAGCAACAAACTACACTTTGACAGCCAAAATAAAACAGCCGTTTACTAAGCCAACGCGAATTTCAACTGTTTGCTAAGCCTTCTGTTGTTTTATCAATTAATTTAGCATAGCCTACTATTAAAAATCAGTGTTTTACGTATAACTATGTTATTTTTGAAAATAAATCCATCAACTCTTACATCAAATTAAAGAGAAAAAAAATCTCTTTCGAATGGTGTCATGGCCATCTTTGACGTGTATTTAAAAAAACAAAGTTAATACAAGTATCTCTAAAACAATAAAAGTAAATAAAAATATGAAAAGAGATTTGAAATCTTCATAAAAAAGAGCCTTAAGAAAGTGAAAATATTTTTTTTCTAACTTACTTAATAAGCGAGTTATAAACAAAAAACGAAAATGGGTAAATCTCGTTTTTCAACTGTCGGTCGCGAACCAAGCAAAATATGGAAAGTTTGACTACGCAGGGTAGTAGTACTGGAGATTCTGCACATTTTGTCTCATTTAACCAAACCTCTATCTCCCATAACAACGGAGATCCCCATGTTGAGGATGAGTCTGTGGACACACTGTATAATTGTTTGTATACAGGGTATTTGATTTCAAAATCAATAATTTAAAAAAAACTTTTTAAAAACAATGATTTTCTTTTAAATCAAAATGCACTAAAAAGTAGATATTTTTTTCAGCTAAAAAGAAAACCATTGGGCAAAAATGTATACACAAAGTAAAAATTTTTCTGCTTTTTAGTGCATTTTGATTTAAAAGAAAACCATTGTTTTTAAAAAGTTTTTTTAAATTTATTTATTCTTAAGTTCATATGGTTATTTGCAGGTTATAAAATTTATTTACGTTTTATATTAGTTTTTTATTTATATTTAAAATTTTTTAAATTTGATTTTGGAATCGATCACTTCAGTAATTTAAAAGTTATTCCAAAATAACACTTTTTCGAAGGAATAAAACGATTTTAATGGGCCTTGCGGCATTAGACATTAGATTTTAAAAATCGATTGGGCAAAATATCTACGTTATTTTGAAAAAAACGACTTTTTAAAAATTTTTCGACAATGATACCTAGCTCTCGAACGTCTCAACCGATTGAGATCGGGTTTGCGGCATTCGACGCAGATTTTTGGGAAATCGGTCGATAAAGTACCTATTTAAAAAGTTATTAAAAAAAATATTTTTTCAAAAATTTTTGTCTTTGAGATTTCTCAAAATCCACTTGACCGATTAAGTTCAAATTTTTAGAAAATAAGTAAAACTCATTCGAATGCCGCAAACCCGATCTCAATCGCTCGATCCGTTCAAAACTTTTCAAGGTTTATACATACGTACACACATACATAAACATGCATAGTCAGAATAGCTTTCTAGAACCTCAAAACGTCGAGATCTATTGAAAACTCGACTTTCGAAAATCGTACTGAAACCAATAACTTCCCGAATTTTTGAAAATTTACAATTTTTTTAGCGGGAAGTCAAAAAACTTAAAAATGTATCCAGTGCTGCCAACATAATGTTATGTCAACAACTTGGTGTCCACTACAATGCTGAATACTCTGTATGTACAGTCGGGGACTTAATAAAGTTTACACTTGAGTTTTTCAGTGTAAGTTCACAAAAAGTCAATAGCTTAGCAACAAATTTAGTTTTTAATAGGTAAATGTAAATGTCAAAAATTAAAAGAAATAATTGTTGTTTAAATGCCTCGAAATTGTTAAAACGATGAACAAAAAAGAAGAATTATTGCAAGATTGGAGGAAGAGATTTGCTACTATCAAATATTATCAAATCTTTTTATGTTTTAATTAAATATTGAGTAATTTGGATTGTATAATAAACAACTGAGGTGTTTTGATAAAAATTTTTTATTAAATTTTTAGGATGTAACCTTAGTAATTGATACATTAGTATCAAAAGTCAAATTACAATATGCAAAAATTAAAAAAAACCGGTAACTATATGATACAGGTGTAAACTTTTTTAAGTCCGCGACTGTACAATTGAAGCCAGTCGATACGTGCGGGGAACAATGTCACATTGAAAATATAACAAAATATATTTACTTACTGATGGATACACCTTAATTTTTCATAAACACTTTGGAACTTTTATTGTAACATTCAGATCCAGGTTCACAACACGACATAAAGAGTAATAATTAACACTACGGAATACTAGCAACGAATGATTATAATGTACCTGACAGGTCGTACATTAGTGTATAGTTGTGGCTTCACAACTGATATGATATAGGTACTGTTTCTGTAACTACCTCTGTACTGACAAACTGAAAATTCAGATAATATTCGCCAGCCTTGAGACCACAACCTGAGACTAGAGGTTTAATAGATGAAAATATCATATTTAAACACGTGATTTCAGCTATTCTCAAGTCCTAATAGAAACATTATAGACATGCCTACATATAATGTTGAACGAAAACGATAATAAAAAAAAAAACAAAACAACGCGTTGTCCTTAAAATGACTTTTAAATTTGAAGTTCAAAATATCGTATTTAACATAAAATGTCGCAACCTTATGATAAGAAAATATAATACATTATTATAAGTAAGTACACACCATAATAAACTTCTATAATAATATCAGCATTTAATTAAATTATTTAATCTATATACTAACATTATAAAGCTGAAGGGTTTGTGTGATTGTACGCGTTAATCTCAGGAACTACCAGTCCGATTTGAAAAAAAAAAATTTTGTTAGATAGCCCCTTTATTGCGGAAGATTATATGCTATTCGATTTTTTTTAAATTCAACCCCAAAGGGGGTAAAACAGGGGTGTAGGATTTTTTGCCTATCTATATTCTATATTGTTTGTGTTTTTATACGCGCTAATATTAGGAACTACCAGTCCAATTTGAAAAAAAAAATTTGTTAGAAAGCCCCTTTATTGAGGAAGATTATTTGCTAATCGAATTTTTTTAAATTCAACTCCAAAGGGGTTAAAACAGGGGTGTAGGATTTTTTGCCTATCTATATTCTATATTGTTTGTGTTTTTATACGCGCTAATCTTAGGAACTACCAGTCCGATTTGAAAAAAAAAATTGTTTATAGATAGCCCCTTTATTGAGGAAGGTTATATGCTATTCGATTTTTTTTAAATTCAACCCCAAAGGAGGTAAAACAGGGGTGTAAGATTTGTTGCTTATCTATTCTATATTGTTTGTGTTTTCATACGCGCTAATCTTAGGAACTACCAGTCCGATTTGAAAAAAAAAAATTTGTTAGAAAGCCCCTTTATTGAGGAAGGTTATTTGCTAATCGAATTTTTTTAAATTCAACTCCAAAGGGGGTGTAGGATTTTTTGACTATCTGTACTAATATACTATACAAATATTATAAACTGTAGGCAAGTACGCGAAGCGAGAATAACGACAGGCGATTTCGCTTCGTAGGGGAATAATTTCTCGCGAGGGGGACTAATAAATCATAAATTCTTATCTAACTACTGAACCGATTCTAAAAATTCTTTCACTAGTAGAAAGCTTCACTATCACTGAGTGATATAGGGCATAGGCTATATTTTATTTTAATATTTTTTTCGCCGGGGGGATAATTCCTGTGGGATAGTAACAAAACGAATCCTGAAATTCTTTTGCAATTTAGCGTATAGTAAGTGGAATTCTACTAAGCACCATCAGCTACGCAGGGGAAGAATTTCTTACGAAGGATAATAAATCATAAATTTTTATCTCTGGAACTACAGAACCGATTCTAAAAATTATTTCACTAATAGAAAACTACACTATCACACACAAATTAGGGTAAATTGGGGTAACTTAAGGCAAAGGGGGCTAAATAAGAGTAAATTAGGGTATTTAGGGAAAATTCAAGAAATTAGGGTATACTAGGGTAAATTTAGGTAAACGAGGGAAAATTAAGGTAAATTGTGTTAAATTGTAAATTCTTATCTCTCGAACTACTGAACCGATTCTAAAAATTCTTTCACTTATTATCTTCGCAGGGGGAGAATGTCTGGCGGCGTTGTAATAAATCATAAATTATTATCTCTGGAACTATTGAACCGATTTATAAAATTCTTTTACTAATAGAAAACTACACTATCCCTGAGTGTTATAGGCTATATTTTATTTTAATAAATTTCTCGCGGGGGTGGGGGTAATTTCTGTGGGATAGTAAAAAACACGTCGCTCTGAAATTCTTTTGCATTTTAGCGTATAGGCGGAATCCTACTAATATGAACACCACCAGCCTGACTTCACTTCGCAGGGGGAGGGGATCATAAATCATAAATTTTTAGCACCCGGGCGGAGCCGGGCGGGGACCGCTAGTATTAGATATAATCATTAAACTAACACGACTTTTTTTAATTCATTTTAAAAAAATTTCTGGCGTGATTTTAAGATGCTCTCACCTTCACGTGACCGTGATAAATAAGTCTACAGTGGACTTGTGCATCAATACTATTGAAATAAATATAATTTTAAGTTCATTGTGATTATGCAATACCTATATTATTATCTCTATCTCTTCTTCTCTAGAGGACAGTCGAGGTCCAGTGGTTAGCGTCGCGGCCTCTGAATCGGGCTGTCGTGGTTTCGAATCCCACCTCCGCTCATGGATGTTTTGTGATGTCATTTAGTTTTAAGTGTGTTGTTATTTAATGTACAATCAAGACGCTAATGACCTAAGGTGTCGACGCGTCTATAATTTACTATAAATCTTCTTCTCTACATAATATAAAATGAAGTCACTTTCCGTGTCTGTCTGTATAACCGCTAACTCCTCCTAAACCACGCAACGGATTTTGATGCGGTTTTCACCATCAGTTAGATAATTTTTCACGGAAGGCTTATGGTGTCCAAGACTTGCGTTGTCGGCCGATATATTGATTTTGGGTGAAGATAGAAAAGAAGTTTAAATACAAAAGTTGTATAAATTTTAATGGTGTATAACCTAAAAATATTTTCAATTATACAGCCTGTTCCATTTAAGCGTGGCAGATCAAAGTTATGTTTTTTTTAACCAAACACCCTGTTTTTATTTGTTTTTTCAATTCTGCACCTAAATGTGAATAGAAATTGTAAGGGAAGCCATGCTCGAAAATTCAGTAATTTTTGAGTTATTCAAGTTTTTTAGAAATTTTTGACACGTGCAGACCTTTACCTAAAATTCGACATAGCCAAAACAGAAACCTTTATTAAACTGAAATTTTGAGGATCACTAGATAATGGACAGACAAATCAATGTCTGTCCTAAAAAATGAATGTATTATATAGGTTGTTCCAAATAATGTACTTCTATCCAAGTGTGCAAGCTTTCACGGCCGGCATTGTTCCAAGTCTTCATGGTTTTTGGGCTTGTAGGCCGTGGTCCGGTGGTATTTCTACCTGACGTTTCGTCTACAACTGCGGTAGACATTCTCAAAGGCGATGTGGCAGCGATCGAAGTGTCCTCCTTGGCGGCTCACAAGTCAGTGTGCATATACACTGACCTGTGAGCCGCCAAAGAGGACACTTCGACCGCTGCCACATCGCCTTTGAGAATGTCTACCGCAGTTGTAGACGAAACATCAGGTAGAAATACCACGGCCTACAAGCCCGGAAACCATGGAGACTTGGAATAATGTACTTCTTTTACCTAACTTCAATCACGTGTCACTTTTGATTGTTAAATACAACGAGGTTATTTTTTTGCTGAAATTGTATTCTTTAGGATATTTACTAACACATTTATTAAGGGTTGTCCATACCTAAAACAAATATTTTAATACGAAAATATTAGGTTTAGGTATGGACGGGGCCGCTATAGTTATTAATAGTCATTCATAATATTCAATACTCGTCATACAGGAAAGTTGGTCGTTTGGACCTTAAGGGTCGTGCTTGTAGAGTCTTAATACACGACCCATCCCACGGCTTGATATGTAGTAGACTCGGTTCGAAAATAAAAATTCGGTATTCGCACATCCCTACATTTTACAATTATAGTTATCCGTATGTAAATATTGCAGGCAAAATTGTATGCAAATGCTGCAATTGTGTAAAAGCCATGATTAAACAAACGATAAAATGATCTTTGGCCTAAGAAGCAAGACTGTAAGTCACCTCAGTGAATTTGATATCATTTATTTATTACTAGCGGTCCCCGTCCGGCTTCGCCCGGGTGTTAAGAATTTATGGTTTATTATCCCCTCCCGCGAGAAATTCTTCCCCTGCGAAGCAAAGTCGGGTTGGTGGTGTTTATAATATTAGTAGGATTCCGCCTATACGCTAAAATGCAAAAGAATTTCAGAGTTGCGTTTTCTTACTATCCCACAGGAATCTCCCTGGGAGAAATTTATCAAAATAAAATATAGTCTGTATCTTTTAGGGATAGTGTAGTTTTCTAATAGTGGAAGAATTTTTAGAATCAGTTCAGTAGTTCCAAAAATAATGACTTATTATCCTCCCCACGAGAAATTCTCCCCCTGCAAAGCGAAGTCGCCTGTCGTTCTCGCTTCACAAGTTCCCGTACTTGCCTACAATTTATAATATTAGTATAGTATATTAGTATAGATAGTCAAAATCTCCTACACCCCTGTTTTACCCCCTTTGGGTTTGAATAAAAAGAAACTCGAATAGCCTATAACCTTCCTCAATAAATGGACTATCTAACAAAAAAAATTCAAATCGGATTGGTAGTTCTAGCGCGTACAAACACACAAACATACAAACTCTTCAGCTTTATAATATTTTTGTATTAGTATTAGTATACTGAAATGTTGCCTGCAAATAATGTCTAAAGTTGTATTTTGTTCTGTCGTTGTCTATTTTCCTTGTCATTGCCTATGTTATGTAACCATCTGTAATTGGAGCTTAGCTCTGTTGATAATAATAATAATAAATGTCTTTATTGCACGTATTTAAAAATACAGAATTGCGTCAAATAGATACTTTACAGATACTCTGTTAATTTATAAAAATTATTTTCTAAGAGAAATTTTTTTATTTGATTGGTGAAATAAATAAATAAATACTGTATAGATACCTATAGATTATTACTTATAGACAATCGACATCTGAGATAATGAAGGAATTATTATTATTGATGCAATATTACCAATACCCAATTGTGTAACAAAACAGTATTAATAATTACATACAGAAAAGCAAATATTTAAAATTTGTAAATAAATTCTATACCTACTACCAGTGGCGGACTAGGTGGGGGAGAGGGCGGCCCGCCCCGGGTCTCTGATCCTGAGGGGCCTCCAAATCTCGATAAGTCCTTCTTAATCAAATCCCAAACAAGGCCAAAATATGTTTAGTAAGCAAGAGGCAGTTTGGAGTTGGAGGCCTCATACGTATACAAAATATAAACATAGGTAGGTCGTTTATTATAAATATTTAATTTTTTTGTCAGCCATTACATCTATATTATTAATTTTTTACGAAATTTAAACTACAAATACATCAATTTCTAAGCAGACCGGGCGCCTCATTTAGTTCTGCCGCCCCGGGCCTCCGACGGGCTTAGTCCGCCACTGCCTACTACATAGGTAATATTTTGCATACTAAGTATACAGTAATTAATAATATCATGTATATAATTTTTACTTCCCACCTCTACTATGGTAGGGAAGTAATGGATTTAGTCCGAAAAAAATATTTCGAGATTTTAACAGATCTTCACGTTTTGAGACCCTAGCAATCGTTTAAGATCATTTTCTGACTGATGTCTGCATGTGTGTGTGTGTATGTGTATGTGGTCAATTTTTCACCTTCGATATCGTAAAAACGGAACAACATACGGCCATGCCGATTGTTCTATTGTGTTTATCAGCCTTTAACTTAGATCTGATTAGATTTTGAGTCAAATAGGTTCAGTGGATCCTGAGATATTAAAAAAAAACATTCTCAATGTCACGTATTAACATAGGTAAAAAAAATATAAATGAATTCTAGATGTTATAATATGAAAAATATTTTACTGCAAAAAATAAAAATTGTACGTAAATCAAGGTAACCATGATTTTTGCTATATTAAGCTAGCCATCAGTAGATCACCAAACAAAAAAGAGGGCCATGCTTTTTTTCAAAGAATAAAAAAAGAGTGTTTATTTTTTGCAAATATTTACTAGGTGGGAAGTATAGGACTGGTCATCAGTCGAATTTTTTTTTAAGGTATAAGGTAATGCATAATCTTAAAATTTTATAACGTAAACTTCAAACTGTACATTAGTAGGATGTTAGTAGGTATATAAATTATTAAAAACTTATGTCAGGGATAATGGTATTTGGAACCCTGGATTAGAAGAAATGTTACATAATTCAGTAACCCCTCGCACTAATAAGTAAAAAATAATTATCATTTAGAAAGGCATTAAAAAGTAAAAAATAATTATAAAAAAATCGTGGACCGTCCAAAAAAGAATTCAACGCATGTTAAATTGGTTTGCGTCCCAAAATGTTTGTTCTTAATCACATAATAAGTATAATATGACCAATCATTTTATTTTTTTGGTTTTAAGGGCGACCCACGTTTTGTCAAACTTATTTTTTAGCGCGTTTCAAAATGAAATCGTCTTATTTAATTTCATTTTATAAATTTAATCTTGTTTATAATAGACTTTGTATCATCACTGATCATCAATGTCACTAGTCGAAACATAACCTAATTCTTTTAGATGTAAAATGATTTTCGAATTTTAAGTATTTTATAAATTAAAACGCAGTAAATATATTAATGATAACAAAGTATTTTCTTCAAAAATTGCATTTAACTTTATTTCTGCGGATTTCAAAACAACATAACCGACTAACATGATTTTTATTACGTCATATACCTACTCGTAATATGAATTTTGTAAGTTTTTATAAAAATGTACAATTAATTTATCCCACAATTATATATATTACGCAATACGCAAAATGAAAAACACATAGAAATCAATTAAATTTTATGGCTTCTGGAAAATACTCACTTTGATTATGTTATGTATTGATGTTTTTGTGTTATTGCGCGACAGCAAAGACAGGGTATTGTTTAATATTATATTATTGTCAAGTCACAGTTCCGAATACACTACACGCATTCGTAGTACTACCACAACCATCAAACGTACCACGCAAACTGAACAATCAACAATTGACTAGCACGGAATACATAAAAATTGAAAGTAGAGAACGATAAACACATATCTAAGTTTTGCGCCATCTTTTTTCACCCAGGAAAACTATTTATTAAGTGAGGACACAAACCGGTCCCTTTAATACCATTTACCTAATTTCCTGTGGCATTAAATTCAAACTGATTTACAATTACTTTTATGTATTGTGATAAAATAAGCAAAAGGAGAATTGAAAAAAAATTGTTTATTGTATTTTGCAGCCCGATATGGCTTTTTTAACACGCTTATATTAGCTTCACTTGTATGTTTGTAACCGACTTCTTTGAACTTGATTTTGACCAACTTTGAACGGTCAGATTTAGTTTAAACTTTGCACACTTATCAAGGACCCACTACAATACAATAATTCAATAAGTTTGTTCCATTATCCTGACCAGGATCTCCAGGACTAAAAAAAAAAAAAGCAAAAAACTTCAGATTGAACTGAAACTTTGCACACTTATCAAGGACCGATTACAATACAATAATTCCATAAGTTTGTCCCATTATCCTGACCAGGATCTCCAGGACTAAAAAAAAAAAAGCAAAAAACTTCAGATTGAACTGAAACTTTGCACACTTATCAAGGACCGATTACAATACAATAATTCCATAAGTTTGTCCCATTATCCTGACCAGGATCTCCAGGACTAAAAAGCAAAAATAAATTATAATTTAAAAAAACTAAAAAACACGCTTTGATGAACTAAAAAGTAGAAAATAATTAATTAATTTTATTGTAAAAAAGCGTGGGGTGCTTTGTATCATATTTTCATACTACCCCACGCTTCTTTACAATAAAATTAATTAATTATTATTTGTTTAGTAACAAATAGTAATTCTGAAATACTACGGCAGATAGGTGTAAAAATTGCGCGATTAATGATAGAAGCATGCAACTTGGGGCACATACACTACATATATTATGAAGATTTAATTTTGGCTACGAGGTCATCTCAGATTTACAGTAATGGCGGGGGTAAAAGACCCCCCCCCATAGATGTTTCTGCACAAATTTCAAGAACTATTAGATATACAAAAAAAAAGTTTCAAACAAAAATTGTTCCATAGTTAGATCTATAAAAATTTGATTCTTACATATTTTCGTCTAGGTCAGGGTTCGGCAACCTTTTGAGACGGAAGAGCCAAAAGTTACAATTTACAAAATTTCCCAGTTTTTAAAGAGCCACTAACATTTTTATTTCAATATGATAGTATTTGATTAGGATTAGGTATATAAAAAAAATCTGACTGCGACCGTTGACGACACAGTGCACCAATAACTAAACAAACAGAACAGTGTTGCCACATTTAAAAAATGTCAGCTGTCCGTATACTCTCTACTCCACCTATTCTCACTGTTCTCTGTTGAGTGTTTTTATTCTGTTTAAAGTTTTTTTTGCAGTATAATATTTTTTATGAGTTTTGAAAATAAACTTATTAATATTTGCGCATGGAACTGGAGAGTCGCATCTTTACATCATAAGAGCCGCATGCGGCTCGTGAGCCGCAGGTTTCCGACCCCTGGTCTATAGGTGAACAGGTATGGCCAGCAAAAGGGCCCGAAAATCGGGTACTTTCAGTTTCATCGCCTTGGAAACCAATGACTAAAACATAATGTACTTTTCAACTACTTTATTCGTTATGTTATTTATCGAATTTTAAATTGAAAATGCATATGTTCATAAAGAAAAAAACGCCCTAAATCGTACTTTTTGTCCATTATCGATATCTTTAAAAATTGAGAAATTACAGGCAGTCAAAATTGAAATCATCACAGAGTTTTACGTGTTTTTTTAACACGCGTTACGAGTACCAACCGTCCCTACCTAAAAAAAATCCGTCTTAAGAATCCATAGAAAATGTAATGCCCTAACGTCTAAACGATGCTTTTTGTCCTATCACAATAACTTAAAAATGTTCCAGTTATAAGCATTGCAGTTCATTTAAAAATCAGTTTTTTTCTTATATTTGAAATTCACACAAAAATATGTATTGCTGCGGTCCAAAGACGGATATAATAACAAAAGATGAAAGTAGTTGTTTTTTTTGAACCTCTTTTTTCTAAAATCGATACAACAAGTTAAAAAACAAGAGAAAAAATCGTTCATAAAAATGGCCGCCTCTAAAATTTGCCACTTTTGGTAACTGTTTAAATTGGTCCACCCCTGTTCATTTTCCCAACAGGAAACAATAATGTATTAAAATAATATAAAATTTTCGTTTTCACAAATTCCTCCAAAATTAATATGAAAAATATTCAAAATACATGTCTATGATAAAATTAACTGTTTTGCCGCAATATTTTATGCTAATCTTCATAAAAATCGTGCTAACTGATAAGAAATCAACGTAATTACAAGGCTATAAAATTGCCTAACTTAGAGTTCAAAATTCCCGCTTGTATAAAATATGTGTTCTTATGTAAAAGCATAAGACAACTGCGTTGGTAATATAGTGACAAAAAATTCATAGTCTAAAAACGTCTATGATTTGAACCTTGAACTAATATTAAAAATTTCGTCGGGTACATGACACGTTTAAGGTGATCTGCCACCCTTTTATTACCGACCAATTGATCTGCAAATATTATAATGGCTTTATTGGGTCACCGACAAAGCTATACAAACAAATTCAGCCTTGAAGCATTAATAATTGTTTTGTTACATGTTGGGGGCGGTCTGCATTCCTCCCATACCGCTATCTAGCAAAATCCCTTACTCAGGGCACTTTAATATGCCTTCCTTAACATCTTCACAAAAATAAGGCTTTGAATAAGTAACACCTAAAAATTGTCACTAGCTCTTGGTCTATAAGGGTTTAGTTTTTTCATTCTGAGGTACACAACCCTAAAAATTACAAATTGAAAATATGAATGGTTTAAGGCAGGGGTCGGCAACCTGCGGCTCTTATGATGTCAAGATGCGGGTCTCCAGTTCCATGCGCAAATATTAATAATTATATTATTTTATTTTCAAAACTCATAAAAAATATTTTACTGCAAAAAAAACTTTAAACAGGATAAAAACACTCAACAGAGAACAGTGAGAATAGATGGAGTAGAGAGTATACGGATAGCTGACATTTTTTAAATGTGGCAACACTGTTCTGTTTGTTTAGTTATTGGTGCACTGTGTAGCACTGCATAGCTAGCTAAAATACTTTAATATGTTTTGTGCGAAACATTTGTATGTTTTTATATGAATAAATATTATTTCATATTTAAAGCTATTATTTTAAATCAAAAATCAAATTTATATACCTAATCCTAATCAAATATGTACCATAATATTGAAATAAAAATGTTAGTGGCTCTTTAAAAACTAGGAAATTTTGTAAATTGTAACTTTTGGCTCTTCCGTCTCAAAAGGTTGCCGACTCCTGGTTTAAGGCCTAAATAGCCCAGGCTGTTGGTGGCATTAAAAACAAAAAATAAATAGAAACCATTGTCTGAAATCATATTTTAATTTTTTTCAAATGTTCAGAATCGAGACAAATCACAAATTCAAACCACAACACTAATTGTATCACTGTTTGATAGTTCAGTCATCCAGTCCATCGACGTTGTTAACAATTCATCAAGCCTTCTCTGCAGGTCAGAATCAATTCTAGAGTCTCGTACCGGAACAGGAGGCGATGAAAGAAACTGTCTTTCAGTAAAAGTGTCATCATCTTCACTATCGTCGCTACTTGATTCGTGTCCGTCAACCTCGAGCCTCCGCAGCATTTCGAATATGCTTTTTTCTTTGTCGTGCTCTTCATCCTTGTTGCCCTTGTAGCGACCTCGGATGCATTCGTTCGCTTCCTGCAGGAACGAACGTAAAACTGCTTCGCACAGAGATGCCATCGGCTCGGATGTGTGGGTCGGTTTTTTTATCAGCTAGAAAAAAGAAATAATTGATTACGTAACTAAATCAAAACACTCGTTCTTTACGCGAGATTTGTTCTCTCCGATAATAAAACCTCGACTCTGAAATGAAATTTTATGTTACGATATTAAAAATTTCAACTCGGAAGTTAAACTAAAGCCTGAGTTCACAACTGGATCAACCTCATATTTAGTGAAAGTAATTTTATTTTTTTAACCCCAACCTACAAAAATGGGGTGTTATGTGTTTGGATCCTATGTTTGCATGTCTGGGTATGTGTTGTCTGTGGTATCATAGCTTTTTAACGGGTGAGGTTGGACCGATTTTGATGCGATTAACTGTATACGACAGGACAGTTTTGTGGGAAGATTATCGGATAAAAAAAAACTGATGAAACAAAAAAAAACTAATATAAGACAAATAGCGTCGAGCAACGCCGTTGTTTGTTTTATATGACTCTTCTATTACAAGCCCCCAAATGAGGCTGTAAAAAATAATTAATATATGACTATTTTTTATTAGAAATCTTTGCAATCGCTGTAGAACTCAGGCAGTGCGAAGTACCAAGTTTTAGTCCCGACCGTAAACGGGTTAAATAAATAAAAACTCGGGTCGCAGTGCCAAAACCCTGCCGACAATATAGTGTATTTGCTAATACAGGCCTTGTGGCTTTAATACGCAAACTTAAGTTTGTTTTTGGACAAAATAAAAAATTTAACCCCTTAATACATCCCTTAAATAATATTTTTTTTCTTACTTTCAATATTATTATCAATGCAACTTCTGTACCAAATTAAATGCATCCTTCAGTAAGTAAATCACTATCCGCAAACTAGTGTTTTCATAAAATTTGTAAGTCCGGTCCTGTCGAGCCGATTTTATTAAAATTTTAGCAGCACATTTTGAGCTTTACTAAAAGGTTAAATTTCAATTTTGAAACAATTCTGAGAATTTTTTCGGTATTTTTGGACCCAAAAATATTTTTCAACCCCTAAAAACTGTGTATAGTGAGACTTCGTTTTTTGCTTCTTGTTCAATACTTAGTAGAATGAAAATAGTAAAACACTAAATTTGCTTCCAGAACAAGATATAAAACTCTTTATTTAATCAAAAGAGATTGACGACATGTTTCGAGAGCTTAAGCTCTCATCATCAGGTCAATTTAAAAAACAAAATTTTACAAGAATTGAAAATTGCGTACAAATAAGTTCTTTGTTACTTTAAGCATCTTGAGATATTGTGGTAGTAAATTTGTAATCAAAAAATTGTGACATTTTGAAGTAAAAAATAAACGCAGATGATCTGCGTTTATTTTTTTTGCAAATATTTACTAGGTGGGAAGTATAGTCGAATCAGTCGAATTTTTTCCATTTAAACACGCATTGCCTTTCACGTAAGCAAATTTTATCGAATAATGCGACGCGACGCTTGTCTAGTCATAATCGATAAAATTTGTTTACTTAGATTTACTGTTTTTAAAGTGTAACTGCTTATGTAGACTAGAGCTGAAGCCTTTGAAAATGGTAAAAAGTGAAAAAAAATTATAGTAGGATGAAACCCATTGGAAAAGGAAGAGAATAGAATAAAAATGAAAGGAAAAATAATTTACGGGCGATCTGAGGCCGGGAAGTGGTAGGGGGTGAGGTTTTAAGGGTAAAAAACGGTTTATCTCGATTTCCGGCAAAACTACAAGTCCTATGGAAAAAAGTTTAATCGCAAAGTTGTAGGTAATAAAAAGATCTACAACTTTTGTATCACACTTTTTTCACATAACCTCAAAATTTATGTAAAAAATTCAAATAACCAAGTTTTTGGTTTTTTATTTGTATCTTTTACAAAAAACATTTTTTTTTCACGAAATTTGGTGAAAACGTACCTTTTTATGTCCCAAACACACTGTAATTTTTTTGATTTAAAATATTTATTTTTTCACCTTATTTTGACTTAATATCGAAAAAGCACCCTAATTTTCAATCGAAAATTCTCACGTCAAAATATCTGCTTTTTTAAAAAAGTCGGTGGACTTTTTGTTCGTTGAAATATCTACTTTATGATGGTGTAAAAAAAATATACATTACTACGGTAAATGTTCTCAGAAAATGCAAAGAAACGAGAAAAAAACTCGTATCCGAAATTTTTTTTTTATCATTATGTACAATTTTGAGGTATTTATTAAAATTTACACTTTAATTACTCGTTTATTTGCATTTTCTGAGAACATTTACCGTAGTAATGTATATTTTTTTTTACACCATCATAAAGTAGATATTTCAACGAACAAAAAGCCCACCGACTTTTTTAAAAAAGCAGATATTTTGACGTGAGAATTTTCGATTGAAAATTAGGGTGCTTTTTCGATATTAAGTCAAAATAAGGTGAAAAAATAAATATTTTAAATCAAAAAAATTACAGTGTGTTTGGGACATAAAAAGGTAAGTTTTCACCAAATTTCGTGAAAAAAAAATGTTTTTTGTAAAAGATAAAAATAAAAAACCAAAAACTTGGTTATTTGAATTTTTTACATAAATTTTGAGGTTATGTGAAAAAAGTATGATACAAAAGTTGTAGATCTTTTTATTACCTACAACTTTGCGATTAAACTTTTTTCCATAGGACTTGTATTTTTGCCGGAAATCGATATAAACCGTTTTTTACCCTTAAAAACCCACCCCCTACCACTTCCCGACCTCAGATCGCCCGTAAATTATTTTTCCTTTCATTTTTGTTCTATTCTCTTCCTTTTCCAATGGGTTTCATCCTACTATAATTTTTTTTGGTTTCAAAAATTATCGACCCTGGTCTAATGCGAGTTCGGCCCGTTATTAATACGTTTGCGTTAAATATAAATAACGGTGTAACCATGGCAATGAAAAACAAATAATATATTATGGGATTGACAACGTCTTTGGGGGAAAGTGATTGTTTTTTTACGGATATCATTGTAGGTACTCTAGATGTATAATTAATATCCATTTCTGGTAGGAATCTTGAGGCGTTTATTATTTTTCTTAAATAATTTAATTTTACAATAATTCAAAATTGCCACTAGTTAAAGGCCAATCAGAAGACGCGCACCATTCAAGTGGCGAAATATGGCTGAGCTGAGAGTTGAGACAGCGTTGTCGTGTTGTCAATTTATTTTTTTAGTGTAGAATATTATAGACGAGTCAACAATTGGGTATTTAAATTAAAAAAAAATATTTACTTTTTTCTCCTACCTAGGCCGAAAGTTCGTACTTTACTTTCGTCCCTGCCAAGCGGAAACAAAGTCGCTCTTTATTCCCGCGATACGGACAAGTGCGCGTGCGCAATAGTATTTATGCCGGCTCTCACGCACCTACTTCTGTCTCCTACACATTAAAATTATTTCCTTTAAAATTATTTTTTAATAATTTTAACAATAAAATAAAATAAAAATAATAATTTTAATAATTTTTTTTTTCAATTTTGCGAACTTTCGGCCTGGCAGGAGAAAAAATAGTATGCGCAACACGGGAGGAAATTACTGTATTTCCTCCCACAAATGTTAGCGTCCCTGAAAAAATATAGCCAGTCCGCGCCTGGGTAAGTGGAGACCGTGTGGTCTAGTGGTTAGCGCGTCGGCCTCTAGATTAGATGGTCGTGGGTTCGAATCCCACCTGCGCTCATGGATGTTTGTGATGTCATTTAGTTTTAAGAAAGTTGTTTTTTAGTGTAGTTGAAAGACACTAATGACCTGAGATGTCGACGCGTCTATAATCTACAATAAATAAATAAACTAAATAGGTAAACTAAATTTTATGAGTATTGCATAAGAAGTTACACTTCCTCCGAGTGTCGCGACACACAATTTTTTTTACCAAACATCAAATAAAGTAATACAGTGATAACCTCTGCAAATAATAAATTAATTGCAATATTATAATATAACGTATGTATCAATATTGTAAGCAACAATAAAAAAATTAGTTCAAAACCATTCGGCAAAAACAAAAACAACTCAAACAAAACAACACATTAATCATAATAAAAAATATTATAAGGAAATAATAATTAATCTTTTAAAATATGTCTATTTTTAAATCCAAAACAATTAAAATGAAAAAAATAAACAATCAATCGCGGAAATGTTGTCCGAAAATGTTGCGATTGGGGCGCAGATAATTCCGAGTCGAACTTGTTTTGTTGTCCAGAGTCGAACATGATAATGTAATACTGATCTCTAATTTATGGCTAGCGAATTTAGACGTTTAAGGAAAACGTATAGGTTGTGTGCACGAAGCCTACTAGCGCCGCTAGCGGGCAATAGTGCACAATTGAACTCATTTTTATTATTGTTGTTTTAGACCGCGAAATTTTTTAATAAACGAATACCATTTAAGGTAGTTGTCGTGCTATGGGCATAGTGTCAGAAAATTCTAAATTTTCGTATAGGTACTCATTAAGGATACTATAATACAAATACCATTAAAATTTGAAGTTGATTGACCATCTCTAACTCGAGATAAACTTAATTAAAGTTCGGATAATTAACACGGAGAGCATAGAAAAGGTTGTGTTTTTGACAAGTTTTTTAATTAAAAAAAAAAAAGTAACAGTCAGAAATTTTCAAAAAACTAACTGTTCAATGATGTTTTTGTTCTGAGTTTAAAAAAGAAAATCCAAAAATTATTAACCTTTTTATTGTTGAGATGCTCACTGTCAATTATGGAAAATTAAGAGTTCCAAGTTCACAATGGATCTCACAACGAGGCGCTCGCGTCGATATTATTATAACTCCGTCCCCCCTGCACACAGTCTATCGGGACCAGGGATATATTTGCCTCATATGGCGAAAATAGAACTTATCGAGAGCGGTACAACCGCTGCGCCAGTTTTTAAATATCAGAAACTAGAGTAGGACGCAGCGAAAATGGAACTGAAAGGGCGGCGGCGCAAATTTTACAAATAAAGGGTGGGCCATCTGTTAGTTTTTTTTTCAACTGTCAAAATATCTATCAAAACACAAATTCCATGAATTTTTTGACAGATGTCAAGTATAAAGTACTACATTTCTTGTCATGGAGTCATCAACAATAACACAACGCATTTTAGTCATCCAAACTTATTACGACAACGGACGTTCTGTAAAAATTACATTTCACAAAATTCGTGACCATTTCGGCGTGTTTAATTAATTGCATGCTTCTATCATTAATCGCGCAATTATTTCATCTATGTCTATGTCATAGGAATGAAACTGTTTTTAACCGACTTCAAAAAAGGAGGTGGTTCTCAATTCGGTTGTATTTTTTTTTATGTTTGTTACCTCAGAACTCCGTCATTTATAAACCGATTTGGAAAATTTTTTTTATTTGAAAGGATATACTTTCAGATTGGTCCCATAGAAATTTCATCAAAATTGGTTCAGTAGTTTGGCTGATTTTAATAAAAGTTAGTAACGGCGTGTGATTCCTTAAGGTAAATGACACATTAGACAGCGTAAGAAAGTCGGTTTAATAAAAGTGAGTAAGGGCGTGTGATTCATTTAAGGTAAATGTAACTTTATGATACTAAAAAGTAAAAAATAAAAAACTTTTTAACAAAAAAAAAAACTTCAAAAAGCCAGTAAAAAGAGGAAAATAATGAAATTTTGAGGTCTGCGCCAATTTAATAAAATATAAAGCTGGTTAAAAATGAGATATTAATCACTATACTATACTTTTTAACCGACTTCATATTTTATTAAATTGGCGCACACCTCAAAATTTCATTATTTTCCTCTTTTTAGTGGCTTTTTGAAGGAGGTTTTTTTTTGTTAAAAAGTTTTTTTCGTACATAATTGTAATAGATTCAACTTTTATTTTCAATAAAAATTTCCGATGTTTGCTCACAAATTCACAATGTGTTTTCTCTCAGTTAAACAACAGATGGCCCACCCTATGCAATGTCCCTGATAGGGGATTGGTCGTCTATTCGCTATCCATTAATTGGAGATCGGTATGTAATAATATTGTAAAGTTCAAAGTAGGGCACAGGTCCATTTCCGTTTCTATTCCATTACTATCTATTAGTTATACCAACTATGTATTGAAATTACGCATTATATTATTGTAACTATGTGGTGTAAGGAACGAATCTCCGAGTGCATTTAATGGCATGCAATAATAATCACACTCAACTCTAATTGTCACCACCACGAGATGCAGCTGTCTGTCACAATCCTATGTCAAAGCGCAGGCTCGGCCGCTGTACTTTCGCCAAAAAAACATTCGACTGATGACCAGTCCTATACTTCCCACCTAGTAAATATTTGCAAAAAATAAACACTCTTTTTTTATTCTTTGAAAAAAAGCATGGCCCTCTTTTTTGTTTGATCTACTTGATGGCTAGTAATATTATAGCAAAAATCATGGTTACCTTGTTTTTCGTACAATTTTCTTTTTTTAGTAAAATATTTTTTTTCTCGAAAACTACATTTTAGAGAAAAAAAATATTTACATTTTTTTCATATTATAACATCTAGAATTCATTTATATTTTTTTTACCTATGTTAATACGTGACATTGAGAACGTTTTTTTTAATATCTCAGGATCCACTGAACCGATTTGACTCAAAATCTAATCAGATCTAAGTTAAAGGCTGATAAACACAATAGAACAATCGGCATGGCCGTATGTTGTTCCGTTTTTACGATATCGAAGGCGAAAAATTGACCCCCACACACACACACACACACACACACACACAAACATACACACACACACACATACACACACACACACACACACACACACATACAGTCATCAGTTAGAAAATGATCTTAAACGATTGCTAGGGTTACAAAACGTGAAGATCTGTTAAAATCTCGAAATATTTTTTTCGGACTAAATCCATTACTTCCCTACCATAGTAGAGGTGGGAAGTAAAAAGTTGAGGTGCCGTCTCGGACGAGGAGCGACAGGCCCCCGCTCTAGTGCGGCCCTGTACGACCTATTTAAGTGTGCCGCGGTTGAGTGGCCTATTATTTCCTTCTAGGAACGTTTGATTGATAAATGAGGCGCGCTGTGTGAACCGTTGCAGCGTCTTATGTCGTAATTATACATTGATTTTCGAACCGATTTTTCAGAAAATTTAAGTCATCAATTAAAAAAAAAAAACAAGCCGTGAGGGGGGGTCGTTTATTAGGTAAAAGTTACTTTTAATTGGGACTCACAAGTGCGATCCTTGAGGTTCACACGACGAACTTCCCAGTTTGATGAATATTGAATAATAATTAAATTATCCAGGTGTGCAAGCTTTCACGGCCGGCATTATTCCAAGTCTTTATGGTTTCCGGGCTTGTAGGCCGTGGTCCGGTGGTATTTCTACCTGACGTTTCGTCTTTGAGAATGTCTACCGCAGTTGTAGACGAAACGTCAGGTAGAAATAGCACCGGACCACAGCCTACAAGCCCGGAAACCATAAAGACTTGGAATAATTAAATTAAAATTACACTGCAGAAAAGTAATCATTTTACTCGTTAAAACATAATTATTATTTATTTTTAACAATAAATTTAAAAGACTTGTTAAAATTACAAGTTCATCCCGCTTAGAACATTGCCCATGCTGCCACCTATAGTTTAATTTAATTGCGAATTCTAAATGAAAGAAAATTCCAGACACGCACGCATGCACAGCCGCGGATCTACAAATCAAATTTGTGGGAGTGGGGTCATGTTGATCTGAGGTCAACCAACTGACATATAGCGAATGATCCCCTCCTGGATTCGCGCCTAAACCGCACTGCGGGAATCAGCTTTTATTTACATTACATTGTAATTTATCAGCCAATTATATAATTGATTCAAAACATATTGGAAAAAATCATTTTACCAACTATAGTCAGTCAGAATTCTAACCTGAACCTTTCCACTTTCGCGGCGGAATGAGCTTACAGTACTCAACCGTGACATGGTTAACAACTAATATTTTCCTTATATGCTTCGGAATCAATAGATTTTCACTACATGCAATTCAGCCGTATAAATCTTATTAATTTATTGTAATTTATTACGTATAGCCGAATAAAAATTATTATTATTATTATTATTGTGAGGGTATAGTGCAACCAGAATCTGACGTCATCTCCGACAAGATATGTGTCGATCCAATCACCGTAGTTCCATTTCATTCCGCAGCAAAAAAAAACAACAGTCAAAAAAACAATTATATACGAATATAATTTGTGGACACAAATTCTCGGAGAACTCTTCTATCATAAATTTTCTAGAACTTTCCCTCTTCAAATTAACCCATGCAAAACAACAAGATTATTTTTATAGAATAAATTATAAGGTGTTGACAATTTCACAGACCTATAAATAAAACTAATCGATTCGTTGTCTTTTCTCCAATTTAAATTTTTCCACTGAACGGCAGACAAAATAGCTAAATGAATAATGCAGTTATTCTCACAAAATCCGCTTCTAACTGGCTGTCTTAAGGCTGGAATCCAATTTTTAGGCGCCACCATAGCACAGAAGTCGAAAGTGCGCGCTTCTAAAATCGCCTAACTGACTCTAATTTTTTCCGATCTTTTATTCAAGCAGGGCCGTGTGAAGGGAAAATTGCGCCCAAGTATAGCATTAATTTGTAATCACTAATAGGATGTATGGCACCTATCTCAAATTACCGAGAAATGAATGAAATTTTGTAAACTTACTTTTTAAAGCTTTGGTCAAAATTTTATCTATGTTCATCGATGTCAATCACGAGAAAAAAAAATTATTGGTGAAAAGTATCAAACAAATGGCGTACTTTATAAAATGCGTGTTTCTACTTGGTAATGGTGCTCTCACAAATAAACATTTTTAACATATTGTTACAGCCCACTATTGAGAACGAATCAATGAAATTAATAGATCTTTAACTTCCCATTGGAAGTTATTGTAATGGGTTCGAAAATCGAAATCAAAATGTATAACAAATTTTTATGTTTCAAGGTCACTACACTATTTTTGAAAAGATGTCTGTGTGTGTATGTGTGTACGTACCAAAAAACATTTAAATACCAACAGTATGATGCTTCGGAAACTTATGAAAAATAACATCTAAATCTTTAGCAGATTTACTTTGACAATCGTTTACTACACAACAAACTCTAGCTTTCGATTTTATACGTTTTGGAAAACGTTCAACTTCCATTTTAACTTTTTTATTTAATAATTAATTAATTAAATTTAAATGTCAACGTTAACACCATATACTAACTAGACAGTTGCAATTTTATGACAGTTTAATTTTTTGCCACCAGATGTCATGTCTCAATTCGTCAGTTCCCAATACTAATATTATAAAGAAGTAAAATTTGTGTGTTTGTCTGTATGTCGGGGGTAATCTCTGGAATTATTGAACCGATTCTAAAAATTCTTTCACTTAAAAGAAAGCTCCACTATCTTTGAGTGATATAGACTATATTTTATTATAATAAATTTCTCACGGGGGGCGGTAATTCCTGTGGGATAGTAACAAAACGTAACTGAAATTCTTTTGCATTTTAGCGTATTAGCGGAATCCTACTAGGATTCCGCTAATACGCTAAAATGCAAAAGAATTTCAGTTACGTTTTGTCGGGCTGGTGGTGTTTATAATATTCGTAATATTATAAACACCACCAGCCCGACTTCACTTCGCAAGGGGAGAATTCCCCGCGAGGGAGGTATAATAAATCATAAATTTTTAGCACCCGGGCGAAGCCGGACGGGACCGCTAGATATTATTGAATGAATGAATTGTGAATTATAGACGCTCGACAACAGAAAAAATTGTGTTTTTAAAGACCACCAACAGCTAAGGTTATTTTGCGCCTAGCACCAATTCATATTTTCAATTCATTATTTTTTTTTTAATAATAAATTGAAAATCCAATTGACACTTTTACCAGCTCTCGGGCTAGAACCCGGGAACTGGGGACTTGTAATTGAGGAACCATAGCAACGCCATGTAAACAACAGCATCGCTACACTCTCGGCTATTCTCAAACAGATGTCATTAGCTGAGCTAGATATTATTATAAAGCTACCTAATCTAAACATATTTTTCATTTTAGTTATTTCCATGGATACTTTGATTTGCCTAGCCATAATTGCATTCTATCTTTGTCGCGCTAGTCATTTTGTTTGTCTTCCTTGTTGCACTCATTAATTTGCTATGTTCAGTATTCAGAATTGATTTCGGACAATTATGTATATCAGAAGGGTTGAAAATTCAAGAAGTAAAAAAAACGGCGCGCAGCCTTAACGACACACGCCTTAATTAAGTATTAATGCAAGGCTGATTTTCTATATTAATGAGGGCAGAGCGTATTCGAGGTGAACAAAGTTGGCTCCGGTGGCGGGTGGTGCTGCGTTGCGGAGCGCACGCACGAAACTGGAGGCGCTCGGCCCCCGACCCTGGCTGGACATTTCGCGTATAAATTGTCAGACGACATGACGGCGATCCGTCAAAACAAACTCGCCGTTCTGAGGACAAACAAGTGCGCATCGACCGTCAATATACAAAAACAAGAGAGCGTTCTAAGTTTAGTGTCAAGTTCTTGAAAGTGAAACTTACTGTGCGGTTAACAACAACAATTGACATTCGACAACAATGGACCTGTGCCGTGCTATGGCCGTGGCGGTGATCTGTTTGTTGTGTTTGCAAGTTGGTGGCGCTTTGCCCGTTGGCAGTCCGGAGGCCGTAAGTGGATATAAAATAATTAACGTAAAGAGAAACGCAAGTCCAGACGCCAACGAGGTGATTTAAGTGATTGTTAAAAATAATGCACACGCTAATAGGGTTAATTCCATCCGCCCACCGTTCTCCGACCACTGCAGTACTTTTTTTACAGGGCGTCCGGGGGGATTTTTCGAACGTGTGCGAGGTAACAGGGTGTTTTCCATATACAGGGTGCTGAATTGTTTTGCGGGTAATAGGGATTTAACCCGTAAAATCAAACTTTTGCAATTTCCTGCTTCCCTAATTATTTTAGGAAAAATATCTTCGAATAAAAGTTTTAGAACATAAAATTCTGCATCTAAATCATTAAACAAAATTAATTTTGCATGATTTGTAACGGCAGAAATTTGATATGAAAATATCAAAATTACCTCAAAAACACATAGCCATAGCCATGGAACTTAAACAAAATGATGACGTTTCAGCTGTCAGAATAATTTCTAATCATTCCATGGCTATCGCTATCTGCTTTTGAAGTAATTTTGACATTTTCATATCAAATTTCTGCCGTTACAAAGCATGCAAAATTAATTTTGTTTAATGATTTAGATGCAGAATTTTATATTCTAAAACTATTCGAAGATATTTTTCCTAAAATAATTAGGGAAGCAGGAAATCGCAAAAGTTTGATTTTACGGGTTAAATCCCTATTAGCCGCAAAGCAATTCAGCACCCTGTAGGTATAGACGGAGATTGGAGTACTGGCGACGTTTTTTTTTTTTTATCTACGTAAGGCAAAATAATATTAATAATAAAAATAGATAAAAAACTTTTAAGTTAAACGGTTTATAAATGTACTAAAAAGAAAAAAATAATATTTAATTTAGGTTCATAAATATAAAAGCGTGGGTCGTAAACTTTATGATAATTTATTACAGTCACGACCCACGCTTTTATACTTATGGACCTAAATTAAATAATATTTTTTTCCTTTTAGTACATTTAGAAAACCGTTTAACTTAAGAGGTTTTTTACCTATTTTTATTTTTTATTTTTTAGTGTGCTTTATTTGCTTAGTCTGATTTTATTACATTTATCCGATCCACTGAAACGTTACCGGAGCAAGACCTTTTGCCTGTGAAAATTCAATAATGCGATTTGCACCCGGACGGGAGCCGGGTCGGTCAGCCAGTTACCATAATATTGTATTGTCACCGGAGCTACACGTGTGTGCAAAATTTCAACTCAATCGGATAACGGGAACTGGGTAAAAAATCGGTCGCAAGATTTGAAACAAAGATAGTCACAAATAAATAAACAAACATACAAAAATACGGGGTCTGCAAGCTAAATAAAACCGTTTAAAAAGGCTTGGTGTGCGGGTCAAACCACACTGCTAACTTCCCATTGGGTGCCCTTACCAGTCTACCGTAGAGAAACTATTTGCAATACAGGTTAACATTTTACAGTAGTTTTTTTGTAATAAAAAAACCGCCAATTCAATACTTCCCTACCATAGTAGACGTGGGAAGTAAAAATGTACATGCGCAGGAAATTTTTACGATAATGCATAGCAGGCGCGAACTGGCCAGGGACGCTGGAGTTAGAGAAAGCCCAGGCCCTCTCATTTCCAAATCCCTACAAATAACAAATTAAGGTACGTGCAGTATGGAGCTAGGATTCTAGATGGTAGCGCAGATCATAGCTTGCTTAAATTAATGCATTGTTATATACAGGGTGTATCACAGAAAACCGAACATAGGGAAAAGTACACAATACAAATTAGTTAAGATCAGAGATTGCTTTGCACTCTATTCATGTAAAAAACCATGATAATTAATTTAGTTAAGTTAGCCATGTGTATTCTATCTTTGTCACACTACTCATTTTGCTTATGTTTTCCTTGTTGCACTCATTACTTTTCTACGTATTCAATCCTGTGATACACCCTGGTATGCGAGCGTACACAACGAAGCAGTGAGTGTAGCAGGTATAAGCGCTGTTACAAGAGCTGGTAGATACAAGAATGTATCTCACCATTCTTTCAGCGCGCTGACTACTACAATCAACGTGTGACAACTGTCAAATGGCCGTTACAAGTTTCGCAATGGATGTGAACAGTTTAATAAATGAAATTTTACCAGTTTTTATTTAATTTGTTTTGAGTTTTTTCTAAGACGTATTTAAAAGTGTTAGGTTCCATACGTAAATATTCAAAAAACCGGTTTGGGTAAAATTTTAATTCTTGGTATAAATGATGAAATTCGCCATGTTCAGATCGTTTTCTATTTATAGGGTGGACATGATAGCTCCTACCCAAATTTGTATTTAAAATATACCACTTTGTAGCAGAAGAACACAAATATTCGTCTTCGCTATCTGACATTTCAAACGCGATTTAAGCTTGTATCAATGCTAGTATCAAAGCTTCATTGTGCAAACCTATAAGCGCTTATAATTTCAGCCACCATCTACCATCTAGAATCCCAGCTGCGTACTGCACGTACCTACCTTTAATCAAGTTTCTCCCTCGGGTCCCTACAATTGTTAGCGTCCCTGAAAAAATATAGTCAGTCCGCGCCTGATACATAATTTTTTAGCTATAAATTTAACGCAAATTAATATACTTCTGTATTATAACCTATAAAAACTTATCCGTATACCTGTGGTAGTACGCTTGTTTGTTAGTAATTGGTGACTGAATTACCGAATCAGTGATATTGAACTTTGACCTTTGAACCGCGTGCCAAGTTGATTAATTCAACTGAGCCTTGATATAATTATATATTCAGTGAATAGAAACTAAATATAAACACATATGCATTGATGACGCAAAATTAGTCATTCTATTTTATAAATCGGCTGTAACAATTTTGAACTTTAAAACGCTGCTCCGTTATGGATTCCCGCTTACGCCAATTTTATCCGACGTTTGATTCGGTCAAAGTCCACAGCGTTATGTCAGATAAGATCCGTTGTTTATATATATAGATAGAACTGCATTCAAATGGGATTTAAAAATTTCGGTTTTTCTAAAGCGTCGGCGCCCTATACCCTGTTGACATTATGCTAGTTGACTAGTACCAGTTGACTAGCGCTAATGGCCCGTTGACACTATGCTAGTTGACTAGCACCAGCTGACTAGCGCTAGTCGACTAGCACTACTAGGGCTGTTTACATATTGCTACCAGCAAATTAATACATTTTACTGTTAATTTGGAAGTTTAGTGAAAATAAGTAATGTACCGGATTTGTTATTTTTTTAATTTTACTTTTCTCCAAACTGTCAGTGTCTCTTTAGATTCAATTTTTTTCTTTACACATATTTACTGTCAAATTTTTCATTTTCATTTCACGTTGTATGTATTCGAATGCACTATTCCGCTTATCACGATTTTTGTAATTTCCATCGCGAACATTCCACAAAATTTCGCACTCTTTATACAAAGTAATAAACTTTAAGGTATCACGTTCAGTCCATCTGTTAGTTGGCGCCATTTTGAAATCGCACGACTAGCAGCAAAAGTAGAAATGCTTTTAACTTTACTGGTACTAGTCGCACTAGCACGGTACTAGCGCTAGTAACCTGTTTACATTATACTAATAACATGTTTCTTTCTATAAATGTAGTTTAGGTTCATAATTATAAAAGCGTGGGTCGTGACTAATAAACTATCATAGAGTTCACGACCCACGTTTTAATAATATTATGAACCTGAATTATTAAAAATTATTTTTTCCTTTTTAGTGCATTTAAATAAAAGCTTGCCTCTAAAAAGTTTTTTTACTGATATTTATTTTGCACATTTTAGTCTTTCAAAATTTTACCCCCCTTCGACACCCAGCATGCCCTTAAATTGCCCTCAAAATGCCCTTAAATTGCCCCAAAATGCCCTCAAAATACCCTTAAATTGCCCCCAAAATGTCCTTAAATTGCCTCCAAAATGCTCTTTAATTGCCTCCAAAATTTTCGCTCATCAAGCCCTTTCATTTGATACCCATATCATAGGGGTTGCTGTGGAAATGATAAATCGCCATTTTGTAACGTCCGCCATATTGGATTAAAAATGGCGGCATTTAAGTAATCGTGCATTGTCACGAGAACAAAACGTGTGTACCAAATTTCAACCCGATAGCTTCTGTGGAAGTGAGTGAAATATTGATTACAAAATTCCAGGACATACATACATACATGATACAAGTGAAGTTAAATAAAAGCTTGTAATAAAAACTGCATGGAAGAAGTTTACTTGAAAACAAATGACATTCTTCAATCTAGATTTAAAACTGAAAGTCTTATCAGAAACCGAGCATAATACTGGCGTACATTAACAGCGTTGTACGTTTGATTTCAGGTGGTGAAACAAATGCAGCACATTCCGCAGTGGCACTGCTTAAGGTATCGCACTTTCAACAACATGCACCAGGTTCGCAAGTGTCGACACTATCGAGTTGTGCCCGAAAAAAGAACTTGATCTGTCGCCGCGCCGTAATAAACGGAATTGTGCCGTCCATTAGAAAGAGAGAGATAGACCTAACACGGTGTTATTGTGTGTGTTAATTATGAATTGCATCCTTTACTAATAGATCTTATAAGTGTACGATCTAATAACTTTCCTTTTTTGGTAGGAAATTTAAAAAGTTAAATAATTAATTCAATGCCATTTTCATATTGTGCGAAAATAGACGATTCGACTAAAAATCAGCTTCAAATGTGTAATTTTACAAAGTGATTTATTTACTAGACCCGCTGCCATTGTAACATTTTTTTTTAAATAGTGGGTGTATCCAGGTGTGCAAGCTTTCACGGCCGGCATTGTTCTAAATCTTCATGGTTTCCGGGCTTGTAGGCCGTGGTCCGGTGGTATTTCTACCTGACGTTTTGTCTACAACTGCGGTAGACATTCTGTGAGCCGCCAAGGAGGACACTTCGACCGCTGCCATATCGCCTTTGAGAATGTCTGCCGCAGTTGTAGACGAAACGTCAGGTAGAAATACCACCGGACCACGGCCTACAAGCCCGGAAACCATGAAGACTTGGAATAGTGGGTGTGTTCGTTGATTTCGCCTTTTTGAAGATTTCCATCAAAATGATGGGGACAGCCCGTACGCGCACATCGCACGCGCAGTCTAAAAATAGATTGTGCGCATGCGGCTGCCTTCATTTTAATGGAAATCTTCAAAAACAAGAAACCAATGTCTTTAGCATAAGCAAATCAATTCGTTGAGCTATAATAAAAAGACACAACAAAAGTAAATTATAATTAATTAAAGAAGATATATGAAATCACGATATTGGGATCTGACATAGGGGAGGAGTTTACATATGACGTAATCAATATGACGACATTAAAAGGGTCATTCTAAAATCAGTGTAAAAATATATTATCGCTTTTTTTCCTTTTTGTTATTAAAAATAGAAAATATCTGGAAATTTCAAGAAAATTTCTTGAAAGGAGAAAGAAATTTGACCGCAAGGCATATGATTTTATACGACCAGATCCCAATACTGGATTTCAAATTTACAGCTAAGAGCACTATTAAAAACAAATGTAGTGATGAGAACATAAAAGATTATTGTATAATATGTGATATGCCACTATTACAGTTATAGTCCGGGAGTTTGCGTTGCTAATGAAAAAGTCATAGTAAGCCGGCTGATTTTGATATCGATAGTTGATCTCGTACAACTAATCAGTAAACCGACCGTCAGCTGCTCAAGTAGCGATGGGTTTGGGTGTGAGAGGCTACGAAAGTGGTAAAAAAAAATGTTTCAGTAATAGTACGCCGGCTGAAACTTGTTTTTATAAATAGTTAACATTATTGTGAGTTGAAAAATAATCGTCAGCTGCATCGTGGAAGGGGGATTGTGCATTAGCTGGTCGCATGAACTTGTAAAAAAAACACGTAGAATATTGCGCATTTCACTTTTTTGCACTGACAGCAGCTGAGACAACATCGCTATCATAATCCTAGGTAACGAAATTGTCTCAGCTGCTGTCAGTGCAAAAAAGTGAAATGCGCAATATTCTACGTGTTTTTTTTACAAGTTCATGCGACCAGCTAATGTACAATCCCCCTTCCACGATGCAGCTGACGATTATTTTTCAACTCACAATGATGTCAACTATTTATAAAAACAAGTTTCAGCCGGCGTACTATTACTTAAAATTATTTTTTTTACCACTTTCGCATCCACACCCACCCCGGGTGCGCCAGCTGACGCTTGGTTTTATTACTTATTAGTCATACCAGATTTATCAAAAAAGATAACAATCGATCGGCGTAAAAACACTACCTAAAATGCAACACAAACTCCCGGGCTAACTATCTCTGTTCTTAGATTATGATGTATGTATTGAGAAAAGGTACTACCAAATGACTTATTTTTTAATCGCCGACGTTTCGTTCTTTATTGGGACTGTTAAAATAAAATTTCTTAAAAAATAAGTCATTTGGTAACGAACTTCCCAATAACATTCTCTCAATACATAATATTTATGTGAAAATATCATGAACTAGATTTACATATTATCAAGGATTGAAACCGTAACTGAAACCACTGTTTTAGCAGAATGAAAACCGAATGAATCGTGAGAGACGGTTCAAACCGGTTTTCATGAACATTTACATTGTTCATTTTTCCGGTGAAAAAGTGAGTTTCGGGAAAATCACAATTTTTAGAACTTTTCTAACTCGATAAAAGGGGAAAAGTGTTTTTGCTTTTGAAATGTTAATTTTTTGCTATTTTCAATTAATAACTTTTATTATTATTCCGTTTTTACTTTTTCCCTTATTCATTAAAAATAAGATAAATACTAAATTATTAAATATACAGGGTGTTTCATAATATATGCGCACGACTTCAGGATGTGATAGCTCGTCCAAAAATATGAAAAAAGTTTCTATTAACTCACCCTCTAAAATGCACCATTTTAGAGATACAGGTTGAAATTGAAAAAAAAATTTCGTTTTTTGCGAATATCTCCGGAACCGTTTATCGTACAGAAAACAGCTTTTGTAAGCATTTTCTACTCATAATAAGCTGTTTTGTGCGGATTTTTTTTTTAAGTCATAATTGGTGAAGGTTTTGAAGGGGTAGTGGGTGTGTTTCTCCCCAACTTCTACGCTACTGGAAAAAGTACGGTTTTGAGACGCCCATTTGAACCGCCAATGTTTTCTACACAAAAAAGGTACTCTTGGTCATAAGCTCTAAAGTCGATCGTTTTCGAGAAAAATCAACTTTTATGTTGAAAAACATGGGTCAATTTTTTTAAATAAAATTTTTTTCTTACTAATTAAACAAAATTTATTTAAACGTTAGAACAAGTAACAAAACCAAACGTTAACTTCATAATTGCAAAAAAAAATTTCCGCACAAAACATAGCTTGTTATGAGTAGAAAATGCTTACAAAAGCTGTTTTCTGTATGATAAACGGTTCCGGAGATATTCGCAAAAAACGAATTTTTTTTTTCAATTTCAACACCCTGTATCTCTAAAATGATGTATTTTAGAGGGTAAGTTAATAGAAACTTTTTTTCATATTTTTGGACGAGCTATCACATCCTGAAGTCCTGCGCATATATTATGAAACATCCTGTATAATTGAGTTTTGGATACTTTATTAATTACCAAACGTATATCGTTAAATAGAAACCAGAAAAAAAACGAAACCCGAACGTCATTTCGATTCGGTTTCAATATCACACCATTGTTATATTGGTATAAAAACGTTTTTAATTTATATATATCGAATAAAATTATTTATTTCATAATATATAAGTAAGTACCTATACTTAAGTTTGTCCATGTTGCATGTTATTCGTACCAGGCAAAAAACATTATTTGAAAAAAAAAACACACATGCTAACAAAAAAATGTCGGTCAAGTAAACTGTTAGTTATAAAGATAATGACGTGTAATTATTTTAAAAAATATTTATAAAATAAATGTCGAACCAAACCCGACTTATAAATTATCTTGTAAAAATTATTTTCTAGCAGCTCGTTCGAAGCAAAAAAACGCTGAACTCAGGGGCTAGTTTAAACTAAAATAGCTTTTTTTTTAGATTTTCTGACATTAATAATAAACTCTTTTATATCTGAAATATTGTTGTTAGATTTTCATAACGAAATCCCCTAGCCCCCGTTTGTTATAATTTTTGAAAATTGTACTGAGAATTTGCTTCTGAAGCTATTGATGATTGATGATTTAAATGATGATTTAAAAAAAAAGGGTGTGGGTCTCGGGACCCCCGACAGATGTGAAACATCAAAGAAAACGTTATTGAACTCGGTGGTATTCTCTATGTAGTAGTATATATTTTTTCAAAAGCAGCAACTAACTGTTATGCTGACGTAATCCTACATGCTATACACTGTAACACCGCGTGTGTTACAGTGCACGCCTGAGCCAAGAGAGAGAGAGAGAGAGAGAGAGCCGCAGTGGTGGGGAGAACAGCAGCGAAGGAGCGGACCAAACATTTCGTTGCATATTTCCCCTCGCGCGGCTGTTCACAGCCCGACATAAGATGTTTCACATCAAAAAAGTGTGTCCAGGTAGTACTCTCATAGGATGTGTAAACATATTTAGTGGGTGTGTCCAGTTAGTACCCTCATAGTATGTATTCGCTACTTGAGTAGCTATAGAAGCTATAGAATAGAACTTAGAGAGTCCATGGTGTCAAAAAACGGAACATTGGGATGGACTTAAAACCTGACAGGTTATGTTTGTGAAAACATGGAAAACACGCGAAAGGGACATTTAAATTGTGCAAAATCTGACATGCGCACTGGCTTTGTTGCGCATGACATATAAAATCTGACATGCGCACTGGCTTTGTTGCGCATGACATATTCGTAATTAAATCGCACTATAAGTGGTAGGCATGGGTAATATTCTAAGCGGGATGACCTTGTAATTTTAACACGTCAATGGAGTCTCTATCTTACTCGACTCCCAACTCTGACGTTTGACGATACAACTATGGAGTAACAACGCTAACTTTACCCTGAATCCGTGTTTTGACAGAAATTAGAATCAACAAAACATGACAGATTAATCGATGTATGGAAATACATTGGACTAAGTGAAAGTGACATGCATGAAAAACGGCGAGTGAGGTGATAAAGTACTTGACTCTAGCTGTCTATTTCTATATCTATGGTCTAAGGCTCTGACTTTCCAGCAGCGGCCATATTTGTTTCGAGTTCAACCCGCTTAGGATTAATTTCAGTTACCGACTGTAGAGGTCAGCCTCTTTGAATTTAATCGCGAATATCCGTTCAGGGTTGTCCCACATTTTTTTTTAGTGTTGGAATTTACGTTAGAAATAGATAATAAAGTAATTTCTTTGAGAATTTTTCGGAAGCTTTTTCTACAAGAAAAAAATTCCCAAAAGTGCGTATTTTTCAATGTAATTTTAAACATAGAATTATACTGCCAAGGAATACATCATTCACAGCCAGCCTTCTCTGATATACAGTGTGTCCCACCGTAACTGAGACATAGCATTTTAACATGGTGTTACGATAATTTGTTAATATTTGCTCCCCGTTAACTGTTTTTGTTATTTTATTTTACGATCTGGTTCTAAATGTCCCCAGTAATGATGTTGTAGATTTATTTTTATTTAAATGTCTTTATAAAGTAATAAAATCACATTTTTAAAAAATAAAACACAATCTTTGCTTTGTGTACCAGTTCAATGGACAAGTGCTCAACGACGCAAATAGCCTAGTCGGCTAGCGCGTTGACCAACATCAGTTACCTTCACGCCAAGCCCAGGTTCGAATCCCGAGAGCTCATAATTTTTTTTTTTTTATTTTAAATAATGAAAATACATTGGAGAACAATTAATAATGCTTATTATTTACAAATAAAAGTATAGCGATTTTATTAATTATTTTCATTAAAACTAACACGTACAACCATCTCAAAACTCTGTTTTAATGAAAATTATTAATAAAATCGCTATACTTTTATTTGTAAATAATAAGCGTTATTAAATGTTCTCCAATGTATTTTCATTATTTAAAAAAAAAATTAATTATGAGCTCTCGGGATTCGAACCTGGGCTTGGCGTGAAGGTAACTGATGTTGGTCAACGCGCTAGCCGACTAGGCTATTTGCGTCGTTGAGCACTTGTCCATTGAACTAGTATACAAAGCAAAGATTGTGATTTATTTTTTAAAAATGTGATTTTATTAATTTTTAAAGAGATTTAAATAAAAATAAGTTTACATTTCGATAACTCGAATTCTTGATAACTAGAACAAAATTGGTTGGCAATAGCGTCAAGAGTGAAAATTAATATTATTTGATGACTCGAATTTTTTTTTTGGCCAGCCATGGTTCGAGTTATCGAAGTTCGACTGTATTTCTAATACATGCAACACAGTCAAAATAAATTAACAAATATTCTGATCAAATCACTTACCTCTGTGACAGAGAGCGCATCGGAAAGACCGGTATTTACGTATTCCACCGAT
Organism: Mongoloraphidia duomilia; assembly: GCA_039654895.1. Taxonomy (NCBI): domain Eukaryota; kingdom Metazoa; phylum Arthropoda; class Insecta; order Raphidioptera; family Raphidiidae; genus Mongoloraphidia; species Mongoloraphidia duomilia. The sequence continues at coordinate 4,757,036 of CM077524.1, forward strand.
TTAGCAACCCGTCGATCGGTAATCAGCGCTTGGTACGGAGTCGCTGCAGTGCGAGGCTTCATTATACTCTCCAGCAAGAGCTTCTCGTCGTCGGAAGCGCTGTGCCGTTTTAAACACAACAGTTCCTGAAATAAAAAAAAAATGGTCAAGCGGAATTCGAGTTTAGATGATTATAGTTCAGGCGGAATCGCCGCCCTCGAATCAAAAATTATTCGAATTCAATTTTCTTTTAGAATCGTGTTCAGGACAAAGCACTCCTGAATAGGGAATGCAATCTCGAGCCGAGACTGGCAATTCGAGATCTCGCGAGATCAGTCTGGGTTCGAGATTGGCAATTCGAGATCTCGCGAGATCAGTCTGGGTTCAAGATTGGCAATTCGAGATCTCGCGAAATTGTCTGGCAAGATCTCGATAAATCTCGACAATATCGAGATTTCGCCTACTTTTAAAAAGAACGTATTATTTTGTATCTAAAACTTAATCAAAACTACTTACTTGAGACAGTGTGACTGTGTCACTGTGTACGTGTGTGATTTATTGCGTAGTGCACTGTGCAGATAATTATTATTCATTACTTTCCTTAAATAAACGTTGATTTTTTTGTCCCAAGATTCAATTAAAGTTTTGTTTTATTTTCAAAATATAACAGCAATACCCCAACTCACAGAGCACACTATATGTCAATTAATTATTTTGGAAACTTTTGGAGTTATGAAGACCCTATGCTTTATAACTCCAAAAGTTTCCAAAATAATTAATTAATTACTATTAGTAATTCACGAACTATTGGTTTGAATTGTTCTTAGACATATTCAATATTCACTTAACTTTGAAATTTGTTAGCCATCTAATGCTTGTTATAAGTTAAATAACTGTCCATTTTACTCAAGAAAACAATAATTAAAACAATATATGCATAGAAACAAACAGAACCAATTAGCGCGACTGTCAAACACTATATAAGTTTTTTTTCAAGCGCGTTCGCCCTTGAAATCTCGTTCGAGATCTCGAACGAGATTTCAAAAACGAGATTGCCTGCCCACGAGATTAAATCTCGAAAAATGGCTCGAGATCTCACGAGATCGAGATTGCATATTGTACAATCAATAGTATTCGAGCAATATTTTTTTTTTATTTGAAACTAGCGGCCCGGTCCGGCTTCGCCCGAGTGCTATGAATTTATGATTTATTATCCCCCCCGCGAGAAATAGTAGTAGTAGTAAGATTCCGCCAATACGCTAAAATGCAAAAAAATTGCAGGAACGTTTTGTTACTATCCCACAGGAATTATCCCCTCCCCCCGCGAAGTAAAGACGGGCTGGTGGTGTTTATAATATTACTAGGATTCCGCCAATATGCTAATTTTTTCCGACCTACAAATATCATCATAACGTTAGCTAATTTGCACAAAAAAACTTTGAATCCCGCTTCTATACATCCAAGAAATCCCGGAAAATCATTTTTTACGGTTGGTCAGCTTAGTTATGCCCCTTGTTCATACAAAAATAAGTAATTTTGCGTCGGATAACGTTTATTAATCGGTTATAGAAATTTACCTGTTTTGAAGTCATGAAATAAAGCTGGGAGCTCTTCTGCCATTCGGGCGCCTCCGATTGCTCGGTAAAATGAGGAACGAAAGCAGCAGCCTGCACCGTGTCTTCAGTATGGGCCCCGCAAACGTCTTTGCGGGTGTAAACAGGTTTCGACGACAGTGGAGTGAAGACGAACACTGAAAAAAAAAAAAAAAATGTGAGCCGTTGCGGGACGCCTGGCAGATGTGAAACACTTTTATAGCTTGAATCTTTTATTTATTGAACTTGACCAATTTATCAAAATAAAATCTAGACTATATCACTTATTGATAGTGTAGCTTTCTATTAGTAAAAGAATTTTTTAAATCGGTTCAATAGTTCCAGATATAATAATTTATGATTTACTAGAACGCCGCGAGACATTCTCCCCTGCGAAGATAATAAGTGAAAGAATTTTTAGAATCGGTTCAGTAGTTCGAGAGAATTTACAATTTAACACAATTAGCCTAATTTTCCCTCGTTTACCCAAATTTACCCTAGTATACCCTAATTTCTTGAATTTACCCTAGCTTTCCCTAAATACCCTAATTTACTCTTATTTAGCCCTCTTTGCCTTAAGTTACCCCAGTTTACCCTAATTTACTCTAATTTGCCCTAATTTACCCAAATTTTCGTTTTTTAAAAAAAAACAAAAAAATTAATTTTTGGTGTCATGAAATTTCAAAAAATTATAATTATTGTCAAAGAAAGAATATAACAAAAATAAAAAATTTTATAAATAAAATATCATGTAGAATTTAGACAAAAAAACGTCAAAAATTGTACGATGCTATGAGTTTCCGAACCCAAGTCCCCATGCATAGAAGGCTAAAGTGGTACCACTACTCTGCGGATGAACTTGTCTAGACAGCCGTTGTTACTGATATATGTATAACTTAACATACCCGGACAATTAAATTATAAATTATTTATCTAGTACAATATAAGTGCCGCAGTGGTGGGGAGAACAGCAGCGAAGGAGAACATTTCGTTGCATATTTCCCCTCACGCGGCTGTTCACAGCCTGACACAAGATGTTTCACATCAAAAACATTGAAAAACATTGCTGAGTCAGCAATTGCGTCAAAAAGTGCCTGAAACTTTTCAATACCGCGGTCATAAACATGGCAACGACACTTGAGCGTGAAAATGATAAAAAGGTCTTATGCCATTTCTCATAAATGTCATTATAAATGAACTCTACTGTAATAATTCTTCGAAAGCTCATCGAAACAAACGTATACTTACAGTCGTTATCTTTGGTGAATGCGGCGACATACGGCGATATCGGGTCAGCATATAAGCCGAGCACGTCGATAGCTACTGTCCACGCAACGCGAAGAGACAGCAGGTTCCACACGGTGATACGGACATCGGTCGCGGCAACGACCAGATGTCCGGTTTGATCCGTACTTCCGAACACTAGATGGCGCACGGGACGGTCGCCGTGCGGGGAGTAAACTAAAGAGCATTTGAGTTCGCATGAGTCGGGCAGCCAAACTGTTACGGCCGGCCCAAACGTGACTCCGAGAATAGAGCCGTCCGTATGGAACGCGGCTGTCAAACAGGGCTCGTCACGATAATACCCCAGAGCGACGCACAGCCAAGATTTGTTCGTTTCTGAAATATAAAATGTTATTTGTTAGACCTCGCGCGGCGAAAGATGAAGCCACCGCGTCATAGTAACGTGAATGCATTGCGGCCGCCTTCTAGCTTGCTATTGGCTGTTTTGGAGATCCATGAGCGTCGAGTGTTTTCTAGAGGTGGAATTTTAAACAATAAGGCGTTCCAGTGGCGGCGCGTGAACATTTTAAATGGGTGTTCTGCAGAGTCAACCTGGAGACTGGAGTAGCACCCCCCCCCCATTATGCGAGGGCCTCGAGAAAAAAAAATCAAAAATACATTTGATGCAATTTTTAAGTGTATTTGTTGATCTGTTAAGTCTGTTACACCAATTTCCGTCCACCATTTGTCACCACCAAATAAAACACACGGAAAACAGAAAAGAGCGTTTTTAATATTGCAACCGCATATCCAATTATTTTTAAAATATAGTTCTTTGTTGAATTGCCGCTTATAAGTTTTTCCACGGCTAGATCACTGTTTTTCTATGAAAATATCAGGCAAAGGGCGACCTTGTGCCTTCAATTTTAGTTTTTCTTCAAATTTGTAATTTGAAAAACGTTTCACACGCGTGAGGTTATCTATAACATTCATTGTTTGAAATTTGAACTACAATTGAAAACGAATTATATAGCCATCAACACAAACATAATATTAGACTGTATGCACCAGCCAGTGTGTGTGTGTGTGTGTGTGTGTGCCAACAGATAGATATCACCAGTCACTATGTGACAAGAGCGTTTTCAGTTTGGAATAACATTAATAAGCTATGCTATATAAACGTTCGGATATGCCCGGATATGCCGCTTTTATTAAATTAGAGTTCGTACTACTACTACCTATACTACCTATACCTACGTTCTGCGCACCCAGAATATCTCTTAACGCGTACAAATCTGTCTCATTATTTACTGTTTTCGCTCTCTCTAACACATTGATTTTGGTGCAAAATATAATGCAGAACGTGTCACGTGCGTAGTGAATTTACTACGGCTGAGGACTGTTTATAGAATATAGGCCCTGCGGCATGCCGTCATTTATAATAATGCTATGTGATGGCTTTTAAAACATATTATGCAGATTTATAATACAATGTTTTTTTAATTGTGCGTTATTTTCTGGCAGTGTGGCAGCTCCGCAGCTCTTATAGAGGAGCCGCCACTGAGGCGTTCACTAGCATATTATTGATGACGTGCCTGGCTTCATCTCTCACCGCGGGCACTCTAACATATATTTTATACATGTCACTTTCAAACATGTAGATTTTATAAAATAATGTAAGTGACATACTTTACATTTGATCGATGATATAAACAACAAACTACTTCCTGAAACATCAAGATTAATATAAACAAGAATTGAAACCGTAACTAATACCATTAAAAATCGTTTCATTTCAGTAACCGAAACCACCATTTTAGCAGAAAAAAAAACCGAATGAACCGTGGGAACCTGTTAACATCGGTTTTCATGAAATTTCATTTTTCATTTTTATAATGAAAAGTCAAGTTATTTTTAACCGACTACAAAAAAAAGAGGTTTCTCAATTCGACCGTATATATTTTTTATGTTTTATGTGGTTATGTTTTATGTATGTTCGCGGATAACTTCGTCGTTTATGAACCGATTTTGAAAATTTTTTTTTTATTTGAAAGGATATACTTTCAGATTGGTCCCATAGAAATGTCATCAAAATCGGTTCAGTAGTTCGACTGATTTTTTAATAAAAGTAAGTAACGGCGTGTGATTATTTAAGGTAAATGTTACTTTTTGACACTAAAAAGTAAAAAATAAAAAACTCTTTAACAAAAAAAAAACCTCCTTCAAAAAGGCACTAGAAAGAGGAAAATAATGAAATTTTGAGGTCTGTGCCAATTAAAATATGAAGTCGGTTAAAAAGTATTGTATAGTGATTAATATCTTCTTTTTTTTAACCAACTTCATATTTTAATTGGCACAGATCTCAAAATTTCATTATTTTCCTCTTTCTAGTGCCTTTTTGAAGGAGGTTTTTTTTTTGTTAAAAAGTTTTTTTTTTGTTATTTTCAATTAATAATTTTGATTCGGTTTCAATCCATGGATATAAAAAATAATGATACGAAAAAAATTGTTAATTTTTTTTTAAACTCAGATTCACTCCTCTATGTCCACATACTTAATTAACACCCTGTATATTAGAAGAATAGATTCTGCTTGAAGCCGAACTGAACTTACTGTAAATAGTACTCGTATCTTCTAAGCGCCATAACCTGAAACGCTTATCGCATCCGACCGTAACGCACATTTCTTCGCCCCTTTCGACGGCCGACTTCGGCTTGAACCTCACCGCTGCAACGGCGCTGTCGTGCGGTCGAATCACAAACGTATTCAGACTCCATCTGTTGCCAGAAACTCAAATTAAATCTGTCATAAAGAAAACAATTCGTTCTTCATGTAAGATAATATATAAATAGGTCTTCCGATATTAGACACCTAATGACCTCAGTTGTCGGGCGTCTATAATTTACAATTCATTCAGGTCTTCCGATCATGCATGCATAAGGGGAATTGCGTCAAGTTGTGGCGCTATCATTAGTGTGTCAAGAAAACTAAATTTGAGAAATGAAAACAACATCTCTAAACTTAAAAAAAATTGAAGTTGATATTTATAGAAGTTATTTTCGATACGTGTGCGTGAAGTGAGGTATTCTAGTAGGCTTAAATTGAGACACGAGCTAAGAGTGATACATACGCTTAAAGTGAGGTATCTAGTAAGCTTAACCTTTTCACTGCGCATTTATTTTACGAGAGTGCATGCTGTGTGCGCAATTTTTTCGGCTGTTCCGTATTGATACGTCTGGAGCAGTCCACTGTTGTTATCAATGGGGTAAAATAATGAAGCTAAATCACGTCAAATCATATCAAATTGTTTTTTTTGCCTTTTTTGTTTAAAACATATATTTTTATCAAAAACAGAACAGTCAGTGCATGTATACACGTGTAAAACACGTGTACATACGCATTGACTTTAAAAGAAAAAAATCACAACAAAGTTCAGTATTGGTGTTCTAATAGGCGTTGTGTGTATATATACGGCGGTAGCAGTTTAACGCTGTAAAAAAATTCTGCGGTTAATCACAAAAAACTTCCGGATTGGCCAGATTGATCTAGTAGGCGTTGTGCGTATATATATGACGGTAGCAGTTTATCGCTGTAAGTATTTTTTCCAGCCCGAACGTAAATATACGGCTGGAGTAGTAACCCAGGTAATCGTATATATATGTCTGGAGCAGTCAAAGGGTTAAATTGAGGCACTCGCTAAAGGGACTGACGCATACACAGTGCGCTGTATACTCCCACTAGCCGTTAGGCGAGTGGGGGTAAGCGCAACTCCCATGACGCAATGCATGATTGGGATACCTATTTATATATTATCTTACGTCATGGACTCTACTTACGACTGAGATCTTTCATCGAAATTCCAAAACTTCAAACGCACTTCCAAGCTGGTTTCCGTATTATTTCTTTCCTCCACTGTCGCCATCCACAGTCCTTCCGAGTTCAAGGCGACGCAAACGACTGTTGTGTTCAAAATTGTCTGACCTCTTTCTTGGGTCACTTTGTTCTGACCGGTTATGTCTAACTGTGAAATAGAGCGCGTATTAACAATTAGATACAATACACGGGCGTGTTTCAAATTTTATTTTGCAACTAAAGGAGCGTTCAGAAATTTTCCCCGTGGAAGTAAAAGTTCCTTGTGTCTCACTCGAGTGGTTTTTATTTTACTCGCACTCGAGTCAAATTTAACTCGAATCGGCTAGATCCACTCGATTGGCGAGTTGACTCGGAACACTCGAATGGCCTGTAGTGACTCGAGTGAGAAGTACAAGTTAAGACACGCTTACTCGATGTATGACATACAATATACATGCTTTAATCTTTCATTTGAAATTCAGTACATAGTTTGAGTTGTTTTATTTGTTAAATGTTTGTGTAAACTGTAAAGCTGTTTGCTAATAGTTCGTGTTTAAAATGAGTGAGAGCTACACTGAATGTGGTTAGTGGTTACTCATTATTATAACCTGTCTGTTTATAGAAAAATGACTCGAGTTACATTGTCACTCGAGTGACTCGAATAATATCTTCCCCAGAGTGAAGAAATTGTCACTCGAGTCTTATCTTGACTCGAGTGGCATTCGAGTGACTCGAGTGGCATTCGAGTGACTCGTTTTGTACAGGCGAGTGACTCGAGTGAAAAAATCTCACTCGAGAAATTGCTCAGTTCCTTGAGTTTTATTTGAAAAGTTTTAACTGCATTTTAAATAATTTTAACTAGTGAGGGGACTCGAGTGAAATTTTTTAACTCGAGTCCCCTCACTAGTTCAAATTATTTAAAATGCAGTTAAAACTTTTCAAATAAAACTCAAGGGCCTGAGCAATTTCTCGAGTGAAATTTTTTAACTCGAGTCCCCTCACTAGTTCAAATTATTTAAAATGCAGTTAAAACTTTTCAAATAAAACTCAAGGGCCTGAGCAATTTCTCGAGTGAAATTTTTTAAGTCGAGTCCCCTCACTAGTTCAAATTATTTAAAATGCAGTTAAAACTTTTCAAATAAAACTCAAGGGACTGAGCAATTTCTCGAGTGAGATTTTTTCACTCGAGTCCCCTCACTAGTTCAAATTATTTAAAATGCAGTTAAAACTTTTCAAATAAAACTCAAGGGACTGAGCAATTTCTCGAGTGAAATTTTTTAACTCGAGTCCACTCACTAGTTCAAATTATTTAAAATGCAGTTAAAACTTTTCAAAGAAAACTCAAGGGACTGAGCAATTTCTCGAGTGAAATTTTTTAACTTGAGTCCCCTCACTAGTTCAAATTATTTAAAATGCAGTTAAAACTTTTCAAATAAAACTCAAGGGACTGAGCAATTTCTCGAGTGAAATTTTTTAACTCGAGTCCCCTCACTAGTTCAAATTATTTAAAATGGAGTTAAAACTTTTCAAATAAAACTCAAGGGACTGAGCAATTTCTCGAGTGAGATTTTTTCACTCGAGTCCCCTCACTAGTTCAAATTATTTAAAATGCAGTTAAAACTTTTCAAATGAAACTCAAGGAACTGAGCAATTTCTTTCGTTCCAGAGTTTTCGTAATAAGAAGTGAGTATCAGTTCTTATGGAATACCAACAAGTTTAAACTAATGTTTACTTTATAAAGAGTTTTAACTGTAGTTATTTTTCCATCTCGATTAATGTTCATCTGACTCAATAAAAATCAACTCACATTGTACAACAAGGAACTGGTGTGCGTCGAATGAAATTGGATATGACCGGTGCGGCTATTCAGAACGAGGGCGCGGGTCCGGAAATCGTAGACGAGTCCAACAGGGAACAGCGCTATGTCCGGGCCGTCCAAAACGCACCATGACATATGCTGAATGACGCATCGAATTTGATTGCGGTCAGTGTCGACAATCTGTACGCCTGCAAACGACAAAAGAGTAAGACAGAGATCAGAACGAAATATAAATAAGGAAGGCACCTGCTAAGTTTTACCTCTAGGGGCACCACAGAGAAAGTCCAAAAAGTGGGTGATTACATTGAAACGATTGAATTTCGTTCCAACAAATCAATCAGAGAGCACTTACAGCCACAGATTTTTAACCGACTTCAAAAAAAGGAGGTGGTTCTCAATTCGGTTGTATTTTTTTTTTTTTTTATGTTTGTTACCTCATAACTCAGTCATTTATAAACCGATTTTGAAAATTTTTTTTATTTGAAAGGATATACTTTCAGATTGGTCCCATAGAAATTTCATCAAAATCGGTTCAGTAGTTTGGCTGATTTTAATAAAAGTGAGTAACGGCGTGTGATTCTTTAAGGTAAATGTCACTTTTTGACATATCAGACAGCGTAAGAAAGTCGGTTTAATAAAAGTGAGTAGCGGCGTGTGATTCTTTTAAGGTAAATGTCACATTTTGACACTAAAAAGTAAAAAATAAAAAACTTTTTAACAAAAAAAAAACCAAGTCTTCATGGTTTCCGGGCTTGTAGGCCGTGGTCCGGTGGTATTTCTACCTGACGTTTCGTCTACAACTGCGGTAGACATTCTCAAAGGCGATGTGGCTGCCACATCGCCTTTGAGAATGTCTACCGCAGTTGTAGACGAAACGTCAGGTAGAAATACCACCGGACCACGGCCTACAAGCCCGGAAACCATGAAGACTTGGAACAATGCCGGCCGTGAAAGCTTGCACACTTGGATAAAAAAAAACCTCCTTCAAAAAACCACTAAAAAGACGAAGCTGGTCCCATATAAATTTTCCTTAAACCAGTTCAGTAGTTCGAGTGATTTTAATAAAAGTGAGTAACGGCGTGTGATTCCTTTAAGGTAAGTGTCACTTTTTGACACATCACACAGCTTAAGAAGTCGGTTAAAAAGTTAGTAGAAGTGAATCTATTGGCAAGCAACTGAACTAGGTATTGTAAAGCAGTAAAAAACAAACGTTTTAACAAAAAAAAAAACCTTTTTCAAAAAAGCCACTAAAAAGAGGAAAATAATAAAACTTTGAGGTCTGCGCCTAAATTATGAAGTCGGTTAAACAGTTTAGTATAGTGACTTAATATCTTCTTTTTAACCGACTTAATATTTTATTAAATTGGCGCAGACCTCAAAGTTTTATTATTTTCCTCTTTTAGTGGCTTTTTTGAAAGAGGTTTTTTTTTTGTTAAAAAGTTTAACAGGTAAGATTTAAAAATACAGTTAAATAATTGTATGTGGCACGAATACAATAATTCCTTTGTTTTGTTGAAGCTATTGTGTACATTCACCGGCCAGGCTTTTTTCTACAATCTTACTTTCCACTAGCGCTATCTGACGAAAAAAATATGGTAACCCTCATAATAGGTTACTTTCTCAGTGCTGGCACCTACTTTAATTTGTCATATCGCAATCCTTATTCTTACCGTTGTCCTGGGTGACGACGGCCACGCTGCCGTTGTCTGGCGAGACAGCAAGATGTAAAAGGGGCGCCGCCAGCCGAGGTAGAAACGAGCACGTCTTATGCGAGTCGAGGGTCCATTTGACGAGGACGCATTCTGCGCCTCCTGAGTACAGATGCGTTCCGGCGCCTGTCCATGAAAGGCTGAGCGCGGGAAGCGTATGCCAGTGATATGTGGCCTGGGTCGGACTCCGCGCGCTATGAAAATTACTCCATACCAATACACGTCCAGAATCATCGCCTGAAAACAGTAAAAATGTTTTATAAGCAACAAATCACTCACATGATAAAATTACCCCAAAAGTTCTCCAACTTGAATTCTCGAAAATTTTGTTACAGGGTGGCCATTTTTTCTCCAGATCAAATTTCCCTGACTTTTACCGGTTTTCTAGATGATTTTTTAGTATTTTCGCTGACTTCAATAGACTACAGAAGTAGGCGATTCTAATTTGAGCGCGAAATTTAAAGTGGAGTCGATTTGCGTTCAAAAATGTATAGGGTCTAACAGAATATTCGTTACTATTCTCTTAAAACACATTTCTTACCAAAACAATGGCTGTTTCATAAAAATAATTAATAAATCCCGTCATTACTGGTTAAAAAACTTTATTATTTCGTGTGAAACAATTTTTTATTTGAAATTAAAAATTCAGCCAGTGACGTTTATTCTAAACTAACTTAACCTCATTGACGTTTGTCGAGGTATAATTAAAGCAATTATAATTAGAAATTGAGTTTGTTCTTTCCATTTGGAGTTGAAAAAGTGTTCTGAAGTCGTCTGAGGTATGCTAGATCAAAAGAGGGCAAGCTAAAAGGATAAAAAAAATGTTTTCATCAATTAGGTATGAATTAGGTATTGGATATTTAGGTATTATTTTAGCTTTTTCCTCAGTCGCAAATTTAAACTTTTTGCAGTCATAATTTTCATTATAACTGCAGTCAAGTACAAGACACCATCCCATAACAAATTGCTTTAAATATTAACGACGATGTGTTTAAAAAAACGAGGTTATGTCAGTAGAATGAATGAAATTTGACAGCTGTGTCGTGTCAATGGGTGAACGTACGTTTAACGCAGATTCTAGTTAGAAGGAGACAGTTGCGACTTCGCCACGCATTCCTTTCCTAATCTATTATGTAACTAGCAACAACAATTCATACAGAAATAAACAATATTTATGTTGACGTTTCAGAAAAAATTCCGCCAAACTTAGCTATGCAGCTACATACAAAGATTTTGTATTGGACAACTTTTGTTCAATGTATAGGTAAGAAACCCTCGGGACTCCGACTCGCACTTGACCGTTTTTTTCCCCACAAAAATCCCTCACTTCCACCAAAATTCTCTGATTATTCCCTGAATTTTCCAGGTTTTCCAGAAAGTGGTCACCAGAGATCTTTCGTTGCATATTTCCCCTCACGCGGCTGTTCACAGCCCGACATAAGATGTTTAACATCAAAAAACACATTAATTGCTAACCTGTTGCCACGCAGGGCTCTCTTGGATGTCCGCACACGCTAGTAAAGTTACGATTGCTTATCGCAAACTTGATGATCTGTCTTCCCCCATATAAATCGCAAACGTGCAACCAGTTCTTTTGCACTATGTACAGGTGCTCTGAGCCAGATTCTCCTCCCACTGAACAGAAATAGTGTTTGATGGGAAGTTTTGTATCGAAACATCGAATACAGGACCCATCTTTCATAGAGTAAATTTCGACACAGTATTTTTTATCTTTTTGTGTCAATATTAAAATATCGAAATATGCAGTTTTACTGTTGACCAAAAAGAAATTCTTTATGGTTGTTATCTTTTCGTCAATTTTCAATTGCTAAAATCACATAAAGCAAGCACATTAATATCATTTATGTTATCATTAACCTTTTCACTGCGCATTTATTTTACGAGAGTTCATGCTGTGTGCGCAATTTTTTTGGTCGTTCCGTATAGATACGTCTGGAGCAGTCCACTGTTGTTATCAGTGGGGTAAAATAATGAAGCTAAATCCCGTCAAATCATATCCAATTGTTTTTTTTACCTTTTTTGTTTAAAACATATATTTTTATCAAAAACAGAACAATCAGTGCATGTATACACGTGTACATACGCATTGACTTTAAAAGAAAAAAATCACAACAAAGTTCAGAATTGGTGTTCTAATAGGCGTTGCGCGTATATATACGGCGGTAGCAGTTTAACGCTGTAAAAAAATTCTTCGGTAAATCGCAAAAAACTTCCGGATTGGCTAGTATGATCTGGTAGGCGTTGCTCGTATATATACGACGGTAGCAGTTTATCGCTGTAAGTATTTTTTCCTGCCCGAACGTAAATATACGGCTGGAGCAGTAACTCAGGTAATTGAATATATACGTCTGGAGCAGTCAAAGGGTTAAGTATATTTAAATAATAGACGTCTGATTTACCTTTTTGATTTTTGTGACGCCGATATTTTGATCCCAAATAACAATCTGACCTTTAATCGAACAAGCGACAATACTGTTGTCCTCAACTGGATTTACAAGTGCAGATACTACCGGATGATCTAATTCACCGTATATTCGCACCAATTCTCCGGTGATGGTACTGTACGCTCGCACTGTGTTTCCATAAACAATAAATAACAACCTGTCGACAAAAAACTGACTTTACAGATATGAATTCTATTAGCTAATAATATAATATAGCATCTTTTCGGCAGCAAACAAAATTCAATATACATTTCAAAATGTTAGAGCTCTGTATACTGCATTCACAAAATTTAAATATATATCTATTTAAATCACATTTAAATGAAAATGATCTACGGTGAAAAACACTAAAATACAAATTGTCAAAAAATCTGGGCATGCTAAAATCTCAATCATGTAAGCCAATGTATTATTAGTGTTCGTAGATTATAGACGCTCGACAGCTAAGGTCGTTAGCGATTATTATAGTGTTATTTATGAATAGTGAACACTATAATAATATTTTTTACTTACTTGCTATCATTTGAGAATGTCGGGCGTTTATCAACAATACTCCGTCCTGCCACATTTTCAATACTTAAATCTTCTTGACTATCCATTTTCTGTAATATTGTTAATAATTTTACAAGTTAAAGATTACAGCGTGTTAATCATACAAATCACATTTTTGAAGTTTTGTTTTCTTGGTTATGTTAGTACTTCACTACTTCTTACTCTATGGTTCATGCACCTGTCATGCACTAGCGGTTATCACCATGGATGTATAAATACTGCACAATATTTATTGTGACATCTAAAATTATTTTCGGGAACTAAGTAAATCATGGATAATATTTTTCTTAACTTATCTACTATCAAGAATACCCTAAACAAACCATAATCTATCCATAATCATTTAAGGTCTAAGGACACATTTTTACAAATTGGTACTCGGTATTCAAATGTCACTTTACACATTTTATGGTTTTTAGTCCAACAAACTTAACTATTATTGTTATCTTTATTTAATATTTGATTTAAAGAGAGAGAATAAATATTAAATCTCTCATAATTTCTAAAGATTACAATGACCTCATTATTTTTTTTAGTTTTTTTCTTATTGGTAATATAATTATGGTACGAGAACAGTCAGCACTCAGCATACGTGTTTCATTTGACATATTTATTTATTATGTGAAATTTCAACCTTTAAAATACTTTTGTTAACAGGTAAATCTTTAATAATTCATAAATTTAACATCTCCAGAATATATTAAATTGATTTTTAATCCATTTGCTATAATTTGTTATCACGAGTATAATAAATGTCAATTATTGTGATCAGCTAAATTATGTGGTGGCCGACTGGTCCTGATCCAGGAGGATCAGGGGGCTCTCCTGGGCCTGATGAACCATCAACTCAGAATCAGGAGTTAACCGAATTAAAAGACCAGTTTGAACAACAACAAACATTGATTGCTCAGCTAAAAGAAATGCTTCGAAAAACTGATCAACCGTCTTTAGCTTCTTTGGAAAAAGTTGAGGAATATGCTACAACTTTGCAAAAAATGCAGATAAGGGCTAAAAGAAATAAACAGAAGAAAAGTGGGCTCGAAACAGACGATAAAAGTACTGATTTAGCTGTCAAAAAGAGTGGAGAATCAAGAATCGATACACCGGGTAAAGAAAAGGTTAATTTATTGAGAAAACAGCTCGAAGAAAATCGGTTCGTATATCTGAATATTAGTTTTGTTTTAAATAAAAAAAACTAGTCATTAATATTTTAAAATATTTGTAATGTACACAATGACGATGTCTTACGATTTCATTTCATAACTTCGGGATTTTATTTTGAGTTAAAAATTGCTTATCATCATAGATCTGATGTTCATTTGTTATAGCTTGAGAAAAATTAAAACTAAATACTCACCGTAATACTAGATTACAAGATGCATTGCATTTAGTGAGTGTATTATTTCAAACTAGAAGAACCATCTTGCTAGATATAGCTGTTTATATGTACAAGGAAAAATGCATAGAACGTCATATTGTTCAATTTTGTGATAGTTGTGCGAATTTCATAGAGATATCATAGATAGAGTAGGGGAACCATAGACACAACTGTGACAGTGTCACCTTGGAAAAGAGAGATAGATAACGAATAAGTTGTCTTTCACTTGTCTTCTGACGCATTTGTGAATTTAAAAATTTATAGGTATTCATAGGTATGGGATGGGTACGTGTTCACCACAAATCACGTCGAGAATAATGTTCCCAATCTATGAAACAAAGTCGTGGGATTACTTTTACCCTTTGTTTATTATGCTTTTACTAATTATAAGTTGAAACAAGCATTAACAAACTGCTAAGTATATGCGCTAATATCTGGATGACCGAGCTTTGCTCGGATGAGTTCAAAAAAAATAATACTTAAAGTTCCCATTTCATCAAAATCGTTAGTCGTTTTTAAGAAAAAAAATTACATACCTATAAGTAGATAATATTATACGTCAGTATACGTCATACTACATAACGTATGTACCTACATATTTTATATAGGTAATATAAAAGTAATATACCTATTTATTTAAATATTAGTTAAAAAAATAACAACAATAAAATCTAAACATAATTATGTAAGTATAATTATGTTTAGATTTTATTATTGTTATTTTTTTACTTTTCAAATAATCACTGATTATTTTAATAAGTTAAAGATTGACTGTCAGAGTAATTTGACATAAATAATGAAAATAGTTTGTTTTTTCCAAAGCCTACTCACCATACGACACTGTTTTATAACGTTAAAAAAACTGTTTTTTAAAATGATAAAATCGATAAGAAAACGAATTTTTCCAGGGATGAGACCTAGCTAGATCGATTTTTTGCCCCCCGAAACCCCTTTTCGGTAAATTTGATCAAAATCGTTAGAGCCGTTTTCGAGAAAATATTTATATAGGTACATATATACAAGATTTGCTCGTTTAATAATATAGGGATAGGGATTTTGAAATCTCTATGTACTGTATGTAAATAATGCATGGTGTTCAGTTTTTAAAACACATAAAAAATATTTATTTCTTCTCTAAATAGTGAAAAATGAGTAGTCATGATTATTTTATCTGTAGATTAAAGATGGAACAACGCGGAAAAAATCAAAAAGGCATTGAAGAAATGGTCACTCAGTTGAAAGCTCAAATTGACGAGTCTCAAGCTTTAGTTAGCCAATCTGTTCTGAATTTCCATAATGTAGAATCGAAACAAGTTACAGCAAAGAATTATACGGCCGATATGTCCTCAGAAGAATTATTTACAGCTGTACTAGAAAAAGATAAAAGAATAGAAGAATTAATTAGTAAAGTGCAAAATCTTGAAGCAAATGTAATAGATCTTCAGGAAAATGTAAAAGAAAAAGATTCAGTAATTGAAGCAAGAACTAAAGCTATAACACTTATGTCAGAAGATTTAAGCAAAAAAGGAAAGTCAACATTAGATATGTTGGATGAAACAAAAGAAGAAATGAGGTTAATGCAACAAAATTTCGTTACACTAGAATCGGGTATGAAAAATGAAAATGAGACGTTATTAGAGCAGTTAGCGGAACGAAATAATCATATAATTCATTTAAAAGAAGAAAATTCCACTTTACAGGAAGAAAAACAAGAATTGGTTTCACTAGTAAACAAACTCTCGAAAGAAAATGAAAGTTATAATGTTGAACTTCATGAAAAAGAAATAACTATTATGAAATTAACCGAAATGAATCGGGAATTAGAAATCAAATTATTAAGTGATTTGAATAACCCAAAAAGTATTGAAGGTTTAAAAACTGTAGATGAGCTTGAAAAATTATCAGAAGAAGAAGAAAAGGTAGTTCTCACTTCCGAAACAATCAAAACAAAAGATCCTTCAAGTGGAACTGAGTCCATCAAACAAAAAATAGAATTGAAAGAAAAGGATTCCGATTCCAAAACAGAAATAGAAAGTGTCGATAAAAATACATTAATACTACGGATAACAGAACTCGAAAATACAATTAAAAAATTAAAAAGTAATGAAAACAATCCCAAAACTAAGAAAGGCGATGTAAGTAAAAAGTTGTCACCAGAAAATGAAGTTGCAAAATTGTCAAAACAACTCGATGATATGAATAAAAGTATGATTAAATTGAAAGCACAGAATAAAGGTAAAATTAAAGAATTACAGAAACAACTAGACACGTTTAAAAATGTTAGTGATCTAAACGCCGAATTAATACGAATTCAAGCAGAAAACACTAAACTTAGTCAGAAAATTGCTGAACTCGAAGAGGAAAAAGGAAATTTGCAATTACACATGGTTGAATGCGATAACAAAGGTATATTTTTATGTTATTATTTCTTTTTTTTTCAAACAGTTAATTAATTATTATGATCATTGAGTTATTACATATTAGTCCGGGAGTTTGCGTTGCATTTTAGGTAGTGTTTTTATGCCGATCGATTGTTATCTTTTTCCATAAATCTGGTATGATTAATAAGTAAACCGTACCTAATAATTTAATAGATTTTGCGCAATGAATGACTGCCCCGGGCCTCTGCTCTTGGAGGGCCTCCAAATCTCGAGAAATCCTTCTTAATCAAATCTCAAACAAGGCCAAAATATGTTTAGTAAGTAAGAGGCAGTTTGGAGTTGTAGGCCCTGTACGTGTACAAAATATAAACGTATTAGGTAGTCGTTTATTATAAATATTTGATTTTTTTTGTCAACCATTACATCAATATTATTCATTTTTTACGAAATTTACACTACAAATATATCAATTTCTAAGCAGACCGGGGGCCTCATTTAGTTCTGCTGCCCCGGGCCTTCGACGGGCTTAGTCCGTCACTGCTTTTACGAGAATTAAGTTTATGCGTTTGTATAATATATTAATGTAATATTCTAGGAGATTCTAATTTGCAAGAGAAATTTGCAGAATTGGAAGTCAAAGTGAATGAACAAAATGCAGAGTTGGAAAATTACACGCATTCCATTCAGACTTTAGAAACTGTTAAAACAGCGCTGGAAAATGGTAAATATGCTTTGGAGTACTCAATTTCGTTTAAATACGCTTTATTGTTTCCGTTTTAAATCCATTCGCATCCTAGTGTAAGAGGGCAGAAGGTCAGTATAGTTTAATCCAACAGTAACTTGTGATGTAATCTGATTTAACCTTTTCACTGCGCATTTATTTTACGAGAGTGCATGCTGTGTGCGCAATTTTTTTGGCCGTTCCAGTCCACTGTTGTTATCAGTAGGGTAAAATAATGAAGCTAAATCCCGTCAAATCATATCAAATTGTTTTTTTTGCCTTTTTTGTTTAAAACATATATTTGTATCAAAAACAGAACAGTCAGTGCATGTATACACGTGTAAAACACGTGTATCATACGCATTGACTTTAAAAGAAAAAAATCACAACAAAGTTCAGAATTGGTGTTCTAATAGGCGTTGTGCGTATATATACGGCGGTAGCAGTTTATCGCTGTAAAAAAATTCTGCGATAAATCGCAAAAAACTTCCGAATTGGCCAGTATGATCTGGTAGGCGTTGCTCGTATATATACAACGGTGGCAGTTTATCGCTGTTAGTATTTTTTCCAGCCCGAACGTAAATATACGGCTGGAGCAGTAACCCAGGTAATCGTATATATACGTCTGGAGCAGTCAAAGGGTTAAGTAGTTCAGCTAATAGCCGTATTAATTTATCAATCTCGCGCGAATACGGACAGATTAACTGTTGCTAATTGATTATGTAAACATGCATCCACCTTCACCCATTGACACGACACAACTGTCAAATTTCATTCTACTGACATAACCTCGTTTTTTTAAACACGTCGTCATAAATAATTAAAGCAATTGTTATGGGATGGTGTCTTGTACCTGACTGCAGTTATAATTAAAATTATGACTGCAAAAAGTTTAAATTTGACTGAGGAAAAAGCTAAAATAATACCTAGATTTCCAATACTTAATTGATGAAAACATTTTTTTTTATTCTTTTAGCTTACCCTCCCTTGATCTACGACTTCAGAACAGTTTTTCAACTCCAAATGGAAAGAACAAACTCAATTTCTAATTATAATTGCTTAAATTATACCTGACAAACGCAAATGAGGTTAAGTTAGGTTAGAATAAACGTCACTGACTGAATCAAGTTAGGACATTCATTTTTCATAAATTTTTAATTTCAAATAAAAAATTATTTCACACGAAATAATAAAGTTTTGTAACCAATAATGACGGGATTTATTAATTATTTTTATGCAACAGCCATTGTTTTGGTAAGAAATGTGTTTTAAGAGAATAGTAACGAATATTCTGTTAAACCCTACCCTATACATTTTTGAACGCAAATCGACTCCACTTTAAATTTCGCGCTCAAATTAGAACCGCCTACTTCTGTAGTCTATTGCATTTATCCTGAAACCAAAAATAAAATATTATAATGAGGTTTGTTGAAAACGAGTCATGCAGAATATTTTTTTTGTCTTAATATGTTTTAGTTTATTAATAGTGCTTGATGTTCATTTTAACTAAATAATATTGTTGTTTAGAATTACAGGATACGCAACAGCAATTAGCGCAATTGAAATCTCGAGTTGCTGAACTAACTCATTTAGAAAATGTTCAAGTGTGTTCAGAAATGACTTCTATCCAATTGGAAGAAAAATTAGATCAGCTGCATGATCAGCTCGAAAAACTAAGAAATGAAAACAGTACATTGAATGAAAAAATAGAAAATCTTGTTTCTGAAAAAAATGAACTTAACAGTAAAATGGAAAATCTTATTCATGAAAATATTGAGCTGGTTGATCGACTTGAAAAACTAAGCGCTGAAAAAGTATCATCGGCTGAAAGTATCGAAATGGTTGAATCATTGACTCAACAAGAGAAACTTGAAATGGAAGAATACAATAAAAGCAGTTTGTTTACAACTTCTGAAAATGATAATGCGTCAAGTGACATGCAAGATCTTACCCATAATTCAGAGTTGAATGAAAGTGTTACAAAACTAACTGAAGAAAGCGCTGAATTAATGGAAAAAATTGAACTTTTTACACGGGAACGCAAAGAAGTTATGGAGAAAATGGATGCACTTACTGCTGAAAATTCAAACTTAATTGCTAAATTAGAACAAACTGAGTATCAAAAATCACAATTAGAAGAAACGTATGAAGCATTGTTTGACGATAAATCTAAATTGGAAACTAATCTTGACAGCATAACGAGTGAAAGAAATAATTTACTGAAAAAAATCGCTGATTTATTGGGTGAAACAACGCAAGTAAAAGTTGACAACTCGTCAAATGTTGACAACTCGTCGAATGTTAAAATGGAGATAGAAAATGATTCGGAATTAAAAAATACACAAAAAGAAATTGATATGTACAAATCACTTATTGAAGAACAGAAAGTTCAGATCGTTAACTTACAAGAAGAACTCGCAAATAATCATGATTTAAAAGCCCGATTTGAAGAAGTAGCATTATCGGCCAAAAATTTAGAAATTGAGAAAGCAAATATTGAAAATATCTTACAACAACTACAAAACGAAAATGAAACAGTCATTAATCGAAACAAAAATTTAGAAGATGAGTTAATATTACTGCAAACAAATAATGAAAATTTAACAACCGAATTGAATCAAGCGCTAAACATAAACGAACAAAGTAAACTTGTTCAAGAAGAATTCAACATTTCGAAACAACACTTTAAAGACGCTATTGCCGAAAAAGATGAACAAATAACCTTGTTGCAAAATACAGTCGACAATACTAAACAAGAGCTAACTTCATCAACTGCTACAATAAACTCATTGCATGATACCGTAAATAATAATGAATATGAAATTCAGCAATTAATGAATGAAATTGGACACCTGAATGAAATAATTATTGAACTTAACAATGCTATTATTCAGTTAGAAACCGAAAACAGAAGCAATGGAAGAGTTACGCAGTTATCTAATCAGATTTCTGAGATGCAGCTGTTGTTATCAGAAAATGTTGAACAGCTGAAATATTATGAAAATGAAATTTCGAAAAATTCGATTACGAATCAAAAATTAAATTCTCAACTTGACGATTTGAATGTTCAGATAGAAGAAATTGAATGTTTATTATTGCAAAAAGACGAAGAAATTACGAACTTGAAACAAGAAAGAAAAAATAACAACGTAGAAATTACTAATTTAAAATCGGCTTATAATGAAAAAGACCGAGAACTTAAGAGAAGAATAATAGACTTTCAAGAAAAGTTTAAATCTCTGCAGTCTAAAATTTCAAACAATGAAGGATCTCTCGAAGAAATAAGGAAACCTCTTGAAAGTAAAGTTAAAGAACTAGAAAATAAATGTGCTAATCTTGAGAGTAAAAACATAGAACAATTGGATAAAATGAAAAGGATAGCAGCTAATCTGAAAAAGAAAGTTGCCCTGTGTACTGAATTAGAAACTGAAAACAAGAAATTAAAAGCAGAAAATGAACAAAAAAGTAAGGAGGTAATTAATTTGGAAGAAAAATTGAACTGCAATGAACAGAAGATAAAATCTTTACTTGAACAAACACTGGAATTAGAGAATGAATTGTCAATGACACGAGATTCTCTGCAGAATAAAAGTCAAGATTATGAGAAATTAAAACAAGATTGTACCAATCAGCAAACGCAAATACAAGGCTTAACGCAAGAACTGAAGATATTAACGAGCAAAATGGAAAATGTTGATGTAGAATCAATATTAGCACAAAATAATGATTTACAAAATAAAATCACTTCATATGTAGAAGAATTAGACCATCATAAAACAATCGAAGGAAATTTAGAACTGAAAATCACTGAATTGAATCAGTTTATTTCAAGTCAAAATGATCAAATACAATTTTGGCAAATGGATAATGACCAAAAAGATACATCTATATCATTATTAAACGATGAAATAGCAAATCTCAAATCTTCATTTGAAATTTCTAAATCAGCTATGCAAGCTAAACTTCAAGAACAAGATGCAGTTATTGAAATGCTTGAACAAGAGAATAGCAAATACATTGAGAAAAATCAAAAATTTGAAGAAACTTTCTTGAATTCCGAAGAATCCAAACTAAATTTAGAACAAAGTTTAGAAGTTTTTAAGACCGATCTTCAGACTAAATCTCTAGTGTTAGAAGAAGCAAATGAAATTCAAAATAACCTGAAAGAACAGCTTATTTTATTAGAAAATTCACTGGCATCGACTCAACATCAAATAAACGATATTAACATTGATAATACAGAATTATCTAATAAAAACAGGATTCTTACTGAAAACATAAAGAAACTAGAAGAAGAACTGTCAATATTGAAACAAAAAGACGTAAAAGATGCCAGTGAAAAAATTATTGACTTAGAAGAGTTAAACACAAAATTATCAAGTGACTTATTACATTTAGAAAATGAATTAAGAAAAGCCAGAGAAGAATTGCAGCACCAAACCCAACAGAATAAAATAACTGTTGAAAATTTGGAAAGTGAATTGAGTGCTCACTTAGAAGAATTAAATTCAGAACGTCAACGAATACTGAAACGTTGTGAAAATTGCGAAGATATTAATGAACAATTATTGCAAAAAGAACAATTATATCAAGATGAAACAACAACACTGAAAGAAAAACTTTCTTACTATGAAATAAATCGAGATACTGAAAAACCAAATACTGAACAGGCTGCTGATTATACATATGAAATATCTCAGCTAAAACAAATAATTGCAGAAAAAAATACCGAAATTGCAGATTACCAACGCAGAAATATGCAGTTGCAAATGGTTGCCTCAAGTAATGATAATTTTGAATTTGGTTCCTTGGAAAATAAGAATAAAGACACAGAGCAGTTAAGATTAGCTCTTGATGAATATCAAGTAAAATATAACGATTTGTTAACCAAATATCATGAAAATGAAACAAATTGGAGTGTTGCATCTGAAAAATGTGTAACAGATTTAAAAAGTGAAATCAGTAAAAAAGAGATGGAAATTCAAAACCTTAGTATAAAAATAAACGAACTTCAAAATGTTAAGGTTGACCAGGCCCCAGAAGAAAATTTATCTCGTATTATTGAATTAGAGGAACAAAATAAAAATCTATCGAATGAATTAAGTAAATATCAGCAGAATGTTGAACCTGTCATTAGTAAAACTGTAACTTCAGAACTTAATCAGCCTGTTTCAGAAAAAATAGATGTAATTGATCAAGATTTGGAAAGCAAAAACAAAGCTCTAGAGTTTTTAATGTGTAACTTAGAAAAAGACAAAGAAGATGCACTTCTACAATGTCAGGAGTTGAGTAATGAACTTGTGCGGTTGATACACGAAAGGGAAAATATTTTGAAAAAGTACAACATTAAGAAAGAATTTGAAAATGTTGAAGAAAAATTAATAGAAAAAGATACATTAAATGAACTGGAGAGCCAAATCGTTTCAGAAGAAATTGCTAAGGAGCCTATTCAAGAAGAACAAGAGCATCTTTACACAGAAGTACAGAGTTACAACCCAATTATTGGTCCAGTTATTGAAGAACCTATAAACAAACAAGCAGCGTACATTTGTTTTGATGATTCTGAAGATTTAGTTTCAGAAGAAAATCTTTGGGGCTCAGATGAAGCGAAACTTGAAGAAGCGCATATGCAGAAAAATGTTTCTACAATGCTCATGTCGAGTGATAATTCAAAAATTGAACAGTTAGAAGAACGCGTGCATGATTTAGAGGTTGAACGTGAACGATTACTTGAAGAAATAAAAACAATGCAAGTACGCTCTGGGAAGCTTTTGAAAAAATTAAAAGAATTTAAAGTGAAAAATGATCAGTTAACTAGTGAATTGGTTATTAAAAAGTCGAGCTCAAGTTTCATAGATCTTGATGCTGCCATTCAAGATGAGTTGAATTCTCAAATCAAATCTCTAGAGAAAAAAATGGCCGACTTACAATCTGAAAGTGAAAAAGATCACGCTGAAAAAGAAAACTTATTAAAACGCATAGACGTCTTAACTTCAGCAAACGAAAGAATGGTTGAATTAAAAGAAAAACAAGATATTGAAATGCAGATTTGGCAGGCCAGAAACAGAGAATTGAATAATAAATTAGAACAATTAGAATGGGGAGACGACAGTTTCGGTAGTGAAAAAACGCCGGAACATAATTCTCAAACAGCTGCAGAGAACAGTGACCATCAGATAAAGCTTTTAGATCAACAAATTGTAGATTTAAATGCAAAGGTCAATGATTTGTCAATAGATAACGAAGAATTACAATGTCTGCTTGATGAACAAACACAACTAAGGAAAGATTATGAAAAGAAACTGTTCAATGTGAAAGATGCAGATTTAGATATTCAACAGTTAAGGCAAGATTATGATTCGGCAATAACTGAGAAGAACAAAATTTCTGAACAATTAAACACGCTCTTAAGTGAAAAACAGAATCTTGAAATGAAAATGGAAAAAATGTTAGAAAATAATACTGTCACAAATGAAGAAATCAAACGTATTCAGGAAAATCATGCTTCCATTATTAGTAGTTCCGAAGAAAAGTATAGCACGTTATTGGAAGAGAAAAATCAGTTGATACTGAAAATTAATGTTCAAGATGAACAATATCGACAATTATTGCAAGAAAGAGATGAAATTCTGGCAAATTTAAATTTTCAAAATCAGTCAGTGATTGAGGAACGAAATCAATTCTCAGAAATTAATGATCGAGAGTTACTGTATCAGCAGTTATTAAAAGAAAAAAGTCAGTTATTAGAAAACATAAATGTCCAAGAAAATGCGTACCAGCTGTTATCTCAGGATAAAATAGACATTGAAAATAAACTTCAAGTAGTATTGAAGGAAAAATCTGCTTTAGTTGAATCGAATCAAAATATTATACAAAATTTAAATGAACAGTTGGCTCTATTAACTAATGAGTTAGACAATAAGTCTAAAGAAATCGAAGCTCTAAATACACAAATAAATACTGAACGTTTGCAGTATGAAGAATCATTAAATTTAACTGCTGAGAAGTGGTCTGAAGAAGTTGACAAAAGAGGTGCCCAAGTCGCGGAAAGTTGGAAATTGCATTTAGAGTCACGAGAGAATGAATTTACAACGATTCAAAACAATTTACAGGTGGAAATAAATAATCTGGACAGTAAATTCAAAACTTTACTGGTTAGTAAAACAGATGATGAAATCCGACAATCAGAACTAATTCATGAAAGAGATACTTTATCACAAGAAGTACTTAGCCTAAAAGAAAAATTGTCCTTGTTACAAAATGAGAAACAAAGTTTAGCTTCATCATCTGAAACTAAATTTGCTGATAATCAGCGACTGTCATCTGATATACAAGAGGCATTAGATAAAATACAAAATCTAGAAATGGAACTGCAAGCATGTACCTCTTTACTTCAAAGTAAAGATATGGAAATTCATCAGCTTGGTTTAGAAAATTCTCAGATAACCGATAAAATAACTAATTATGAAATTGAACTTAAAAATTCTGAAATTCTGCTTCATACAAAAGATACACAAATTGCTAGTGTATCGCAAGAAATAACAGATATGAAGAATGTGTTTGAAAGATATGAAAATGACATAAAACATTTAAACGACCTTTTATACTCAAAAGATTCTGAAATACGGGAACAACTAGAAACTAAACAGCTGACAATGGCTGAAAGTGAAAATAAAAACCAAATTATTGCAGATCTCTCAGAAGAAATCAAAAGTTTGCACGAATCATCAGAAAGTTCAAAATCTTACATTGAAAATCTTGAAATTGAATTAAATAATCTAAGGCAACATACTGTAGAATATAGTGAAAAAATTAGTCAGTTGACAGATGAAAAAATTGTCAGAGATAAAGACATTATTAATTTGCAGTTGCAATTAGAAACAAAATGCAATGAATGCCTAACTCTGCAAGATCTTACTCAGAGATTAAATACAGAATACAGTCAAAAAATTGATAGTATAAATAACTTGATTCAGTTAAAAGACAAAGACATAGAAAACTATTCAGTACAATTAGAGATGAAAATAAATGAAAGTGAAGAATTAAAAACAAAAATATCAGAATTGTATGTAAGAATAGAAGAAGATTCTAAACAGTTGTCCGATTTAAAAGACTTTATTGAAAAACAAGTTCTAAAAATAGAAGAGTTGAAAGATGAGTTAAATATCGAGAAAAATGAAGTCGAAAATCTTCGAAAACAGTTGGAAAACAGACAAACCCAATCAAATATTAAGTATGTGCATTTTGATGAAACGTCTGCAAATGAAGGTGCCAATATAGAAACTCACGAAATGACATTAAATCCTAATACAGAAAGTTCGAGCGACAATCCCAATGATTTGGTCAGTCGGGCTGAATTGGATATAGCTTTATACATGCTTCACCAACGTGATGTTCGTTGTGAGGAATTGACAGTTGAATTAATGCAGTTGTTAGAAGAACGTGATACTTTACAATTGAAATTATCAAATGCTATCAGAATAAATGAAGAAATAAAAATTAAAGTAAGCTCCAAAAAGGAACAAGGATCTGCAGAAAATTCACAAGCAGATGGAAGCAGTGTTATCGATTTAACAGAAACGCCTAAAAGTAATAGAAAAAGCAAATCTTCCGAAATCTTGTTGGGAGCTACCGGTACTGAATTGGCTAAAGAAGCAACTGAAGAAGTGCATTCTTCTTCCAGTGAAGATGTTAAGACTTTAGAAAGTAAATTGTCTCAACTACATTCAGTTGATTATAGAAGAGATGTGAGACTGCGCGATGATCAAGAAATGAGGCATCTTCAACAAATGTCTATATTACAGCAACATCGTGATGCGGCTTCTTTGTTACCACCAGAAGCTGCTGCGAGACTTGTTGATGCTAATTACACGCTATGTAAGTACATGGTGAAGTAAAATGTACCTACGTTCACAGCTTTAATTTGATACAATCTGTATAATAGATTGTATCAAATTAAAGCTGTGCATAGGCCGTTCTGTGTGTAAGACAGAGATCGATATATAAAGTATTAAGTAAGAATGAGATAAATAATCACTAAAGGAAGTTACTGTGGTTACTGTAATTAAATAATATTTATACAACCTAATAACATCATCTTTGTTTTTTCGCTCCTTCTGTGCTGTAAAAATGTAAATCTTTTAAATACCAGTTTACCAACTAAAGCAACTAATTAACCACAATATTAATTCGTAATATTATTTATATCTGGTACAAAAGTTTTAACAATTATTTTATTAAGTGTTTGAAAAGACCTCCACGTTCTGCCAAACAATATCCTAATCGATTACAAACATTTCCCCTCACATTTGATGGCCAACGGACTGACATGCATTAGAAATTTTGAAAGGCAGCTACAAATAATTTTATTATGTCGGCGGTTGAATTACCACCATAAAACCATTTAATTATTTGGATTTTTTCCCAAACAGTTTAAATTGCCATTTTATCAATAATTTCAGTAGTGACTATTTTTACTGCAGAAAACAACGATAACGCTATCAGGTTGTTCGGTATTATTTATTTGCAGTAACCACAGTAACTTCCTATTAGCGATCATTTATTTCATTCTTACTTATTGCTTTATGTATCAATCTCTGTCTTACACACAGAATGCCCTATGCACAGGTTTAATTTGATACAATCTGTAGATGTAAATAATACTAGCAATTTATAATATTCTACTTTTTTTTCAGCACGGGATGTACAAAGTCCATCAACAGTACTTTTAAATTGGTTGTGGGGTAGAAGTACACCAAAAGTAAACGATATATAAATAATATAAAGTGAACTAATGCATTAAAAATAATTTTATAAAAAGTAGACTTTATACCTACCTACTGTTGTTATTTTTTAAATGTAAAGCCTTTCTAATTTTATTAAATAGTGTTAAAAAATTAAAAGACATTTTGTTTGGGTTTTGCCCTTCGAACATTCTTAAGTAACATATGAATTCAAAGTTTGCATTTATGTTAGAAACACCCATCTAAATGACGTAACAATATGATGGAACAACGGAAAAATTCATTCTTCAAACTTATGTCATCGTCGGGACTCTAAAACGAAACTTCCACTTTCGCGGTGGCTGAGTTGACAATTACTCTACAGTGACACGTTTTTAAACAATCAATTGTTTCCTAATGAAGCAATTTGTCACTGAAATATCACTACCTGCGAGAGCTGATTTAAGTTAGGTACTACTGTAGGTTGTACCACCTCACATGCGGGAGCTAATATCACGGGTGAATCTAAGATGAAATATCCATTTTAATCTATAACCTTAAGTCATAGAATGTTTTTCTATTTTATCAAGGCGAATTAAATCGGAAAATCTCTAATTAATTGTAGATTATAAACACGTCGACAACTCAGGTCATAGTGGGGCCGTTAAGCGTTTCAACCTTGCACTTTGTGATAGAGAGATGCCACTCGGTACGAATGTTGGTCGGACCCATATCTTCACTTGCCCCTGAAAGTTACGCAACCACCCTGTCTAGGGGCCCGGTCGCGGGGCCCAAAATACCTTCACATCTTAAAGTGAAGATATGGGTCCGACCAATATTCGTACCGAGTGGCATCTCTCTATCACAAAGTGCAAGATTGAAGTTGGATTTGTCGCTTGGCGGCCCCACTATCATTAGCGTCTTCAAGACAACAAATAATCCATTTGTGTATTAGAATCCGCCAGCCGGCATACACAAACCGACTGGTACGAGCTCAGGTCCTTGAGAGCGCTAATTCCCAAAGAACATTGATATGCAATTTGCGATAGCAACCGCATTCCAATGTCCTCCCTGGGGAGTAATTAAATATCTAAATACAAAAAATCTTCTAATATGTAATTGATTAAGGCAATGTCAACTTTTCCATATCTTTTATTATTGTGTAAAATTGAAATGTAAACAAGACTTAATACATGAATATTTCTTAATGTTTCTATGATACATTAAAATACTATAGACTGTGTGCAGGGGGGCGGAGTTATAATAATATCGACGCGAGCGCTTGTTGTGACATTCGTTGTAAACTCTGAACTGCAATTTTCCGTAACTGTCAGTGAGCATTATTGTTCAAAAAGTCTATTAAGTAAAACCATGATTTTACTTCTAACTTATTTGGAAATTATTACTATAAATCTGATAAATTTGACACTTTTAAACCCGGTCTGCAAGATTACATGCGCCATGGTTTTAGGTTATATATCCGTCTGTCAATATAAACCATAGACATAGGTGTGGGCACACCTCCATGTCTGATATAAATTAATCAGTTATTTTTTATTATACGTCAAAATTGAAGAAGAAAAAAACTTAAAATCAAAGATTTTTACGTACCCTTTTATGCTATGCTATTTATACTATTTACACACAGCTAGATAAAATGATAATCGTTTATTAAAAAAATTCTCGATATAAGACAACAATAAAAAATAGTTCAATCGTACACAATTACCCGCTAGCGGCGCTAGTAGGCTTCGTGCACACAACCTATAGAGAAAATCTGAACATTTGAGTTGCGTCGGTGCTACCGAATCGATTTTATGCAGGTTATATTTTGAGTAACCCTTCATCACAGTAAATATTTTAGAGATACGCAACCCCTGGTAGCCTTATATAGATTGTAACTCTCTCTGCTGCTAAAGGCGCTTGAGTCAGACCAAAAATCTTTACATGGTACAAGTACAGTCCATTTAAGACATGACCCCCATTACCTGATAATAATTATTCTATCAACTCCATTTTACTTGAAGCTATTTTAACAAATTTACTATTAAATATTACATGCATGTTTCGAACATGCATGATTGCATGTCTCAGAAACTTTCAACAAAACTAGCTGGAAACAGCCCCGTCCTTCCGGTGCGTTGCTGAGTTCCTTTATACCAGCCGTCCTCTCGTTTCTTATGTACATAAATTATGTCGTGCAAACGCAGTTCCAGCTCGTATTCACTATTCGGAGGATATGGTACGATACAACGGAAGCGCTCTCTGACTGGCAGTGACGAAGTCTTTGATTTTGAACCTGCATCCAGTGAATTTGACTTGCGATGGTGGTTTGCGCTTGGACTATTTGTAGGTCCTTGGCAGCTTCCCTCTCCATGTCTATTATTGGTTAGAAAATAAAATTGTAACAAAAAATCTGCTTGAATCTAAAAAAACATTCATAAGTCCAGGCAAACTAGAGATTGACCCATGAGGAAATAATAACAAGAATAATTCAGGACTGTTTTAAATTAAGGGGTTATGCTCAGTCAGAAGGTGACAAAAAGGGTAATATTTAGGATTTTTTGATGTGAAACATCCTATGTCAGGCTGTGAACAGTCGCGTGAGGGGAAATATGCAATGAAATGTTTGGTCCGTTCCTTCGCAGCTGTTCTCCCTACCACTGCGGCATTCTCTCTCTCTTGGCTCAGGTGTGCACTGTAACACACGCGGTGTTACAGTGCAGTATATAGGATTACGTCAGCATAACAGTTAGTTGCTGCTTTTGAAAAAATATATACTACTACATAGAGAATACCACCGAGTTCAATAACGTTTTCTTTGATGTTTCACATCTGTCGGGGGTCCCGAGACCCACACCTTTTTTTTTTTTAAATACTTTGTAGGTATACTTGACACAAAATTATCAAAGATATGAGTATTTTGCTGAAAAGCTTTCGAAAAAATGTGTTTTGCGGTGACCACTTTTGCCTTGGTTTGTATCATTAAAAACTAAAAAACGAGACGGATTTATGTTAAGCATCGGATGATTTGGTTCTTGAAAAACGGATTTTAAGAAATTGTGATTTGCGACAAAATGGTGGACGTTCAAAGTGAAAGTTCTGATTTTTTATGGAAAAACCGTTGTTGAAATAAAAAAAAAAAAACTACACAAGGACTAGTTTTTCCTATGTAGAAAATGCATGTAAAATTTTAAATAAATCGATAAAATAGTATCAGAGTTAGTTGTCTTGATCACCACCTTCATAAATGTGATTTTGAGGAAAAATGCATTTAAGGCTTAAGTATCGATAGCACATGTTAATGTATCAACATGTTAGGACAGGACGTACCATAAATCTGTTAACTTTGGGCGGATCAAATTGACATTTATACAGAATATTCTCAAAAGGTGGCACAACTGAAAACTGCAAAAAAAAATCGATTTGTTTTTAATTATGACTGATCATAAACCCTTAATATAGGTACTTAAAAAAAAAAGTTTTGGAGCATAGCTAGACCTCGTAGGTACAATGAGCAAAAAAAATTTTTTTTTCAAAATCAGTTGTTTTGGTTGCACACGTGATACAAAATAGCATGACACACAGATAAAGCGAGTGCATATAGCCGGTTCTGTTATGCGCCTACAAATGAGAATGTTGCTTCCCTAATTATTCTAGGAAAAATATCTTCAAATAAAAGTTTTAGAACATAACATTCTGCATCTAAATCATTAAACAAAATTGATTTTGCATGCTTTGTAACGGCAGAAATTTGATATGAAAATGTCAAAATCACCTCAAAAACAGATAGCGATAGCCATGGAACTTGAACAAAATGACGCTGTTTTAGCTGTCAGAATAATATTTTTCACTGTTGGCCATTTTTCTTTTCAATAAATTGATTTAAAGACAATTAATATTGACTGAATTAAAAGAATAGAAATTATTCAGACAGCTAAAACGTCATCATTTTGTTCAAGTTCCATGGCTATCGCTATCTGTTTTTGTTGTAATTTTGACATTTTCATATCAAATTTCTGCCGTTACAAAGCATGCAAAATTAATTTTGTTTAATGATTTAGATGCAGAATTTTTTGTTCTAAACCTTTTATTTGAAGATATTAATTTTCCTAAAATAATTAGGGAAGCATGAAATCGCCAAATTTTAATTTTACGGGTTAAATCTCTATGTGCAGCAGTCACGGTCACCACCCTGTATCCATCTGTGAATTACCACAACCTATTTCAGTACACAATAAAATTTAATTGAATTATATTTGATATGAGTGAGTTAAACACACCTTGAAGCATGCGCCATGCTATTAATTTGCACAATGGGAGGACGCTCTTTGTGTTTGAGACGTTGCGATCCTGTGCCTGTGGAAGCCAACTGCAAGCGGTGATGTGGGGTTCCTGTTACGTGATCCTGAGGCAAGGCCTGCAGCAGCTGGCTCGGACATGAGCCCGATCTACATATATTATGTCGCAAAGACACAAACAAAAAAGCATTTAAATAGAGACAAAATCACAACCATCAATTTACCAAACACAATACAAAATTATTATGATATAAGTAAAATATACTTCTACAAAAAACAAACGTTCAAGTGAATCTTTAAATCATTGTTTTATCTATTTACCAGGAGTTAAAACGCATCAAATTTCCACACATTTAAATACACTTTGACAAGATTATCCCGGTATTTGTAGTTATGCCATTGGCCGATCCGGCGCGGCATTCTTATTTTCAGATGCCTATATCCAGGAATTCGCTATAGACAAACATTTTGTATGTGATGATAATATTTTTTATTGAAGAACTAATTTATTTTTAGCCTGTCAAAACAAACCACGTGATTTGTGACGTGACGCACGCCTACATGCAACCAATTTCACCGTGCACATTGGTTTCAATCACATAATTTGACATGATAGTTCCTTACAAGCAAGTAAATTTATATGACAGTACAAAATAATAGGGCCTAATATCCGTGTGTTCGTTGTAACCATGTTTCATGGTTCGTTATAGCGATTAAAAATAATTAAATCAATGCATAATGACTGCAAACAGTATATGAAAACACCTGTTGTAAGAACAATGACGTAACACAATGCTGTAATCATGCTTTAAAGGGAGAAAGTCGATCATTTGAAAATGTGTCACTGTGTGAGTAATGTCAACTCAGTCCGCCGCGATAGTGGACAGTTTAGGGTTAAAATCCTTACGGTGACATAGGTTTGAATTAATGATTTTTTTCCTGATTACAGCATTGTGTTACGTCATTGTTCTTACAACAGGTGTTTTCATATACTGTTTGCAGTCATTATGCATTCATTTAATTATGTATTTGGTCAGGACTTACGCGTTAAATTTGTATTTATTAAAAATAATATTGAACAAAGTATATTTTTGGCCGGACTTTCATTTTTGTTCGTTATAGCCAATAGTTCGTTATATCTAGGGTTCTTAATGTTCCACTATAGTTATAATTATAACAAGGTATTTATTGTATTAATTTTTACGCGAGCTACCAATAGTTCGCGACTGACGTTCTGACGCCCACTGCCACATCTGCCCTTACCGGGAATCGAACCCAGTACCTCTCAAAATATGGAGCCTAGTGCTTTCACTGCTAGGCTACTCATTTGGTATTTTTCAAACTATATATTAATTCACAATTACTGTTAAAATATGAATCACACCATGCAACATACACAACGTTATTTATTCAACACAAAGCAACAGAACAAAAAAAAAAGTTGAATAAACATACCGAACATGTACAGGATGAGCCGGACTTGGAACAGAAGGACAAACGACAGTCGTATCCTCAAATACAGGATTGTCCATGCTATATGTAGCTGGCGGGGGCGATTTTGGTCTTGTTATGCTTGTTAGACGACGCATTAAACTCACGGTGCCTTTTTCTTTACGATCTTTACTCTGTAATTTAAAAAAAAACTTAAATTTAAAAACCTAACTAAATACTGAAAAGAATTAAAATGTATAAATGTTTTCTTTATACAAATAATTGATTAGAAGTAAAATCAACCTTATTTTTACCCGACTGCGAAGCAAAGGAGGGTATTGTGTTCATCAGTCTATGTATGTATGTATGTTTGTTCCTTTGTGGCACTCTAGAGACCAAACGCGTGGGCCGATTTTGACGTCAATCGATTTGTCTTAACTGTCCGAATGCCGCTAAAGACATGACAGTAATCACAACTTAATATGACGACAATGAGACGCCAAAAACCCGACTGCGTAAAAACAAATTAAAAAGAAAAAATCAAAAACCCGACTGCGTAAAAAAAAACTAAAAAGAAAAAAACAAGTTCAGTATACTAAAAAAATAAATTCTAATGTGGAACATAGCGATTTTAAACAGTCGGGGCTTATAAGAAATCTAGATCGGCGCAAATCTTCTCAATAATGGGTCCCGACTGATTAAAACTATTTCCAAGCGATTTTAAGTACGACTTCGCTACGCGCGGGGGGGGGGGGGGTGGGGGTAAATCATACTTCGCTTCGCAGGAGAAGAATTTCTTGCGAGGGGGATATAATAAATTAACAATATACTAATATACATGAGCGAAGCCACGGATAGCCGCTATGTATAATAACGTATTCAACAATAATTACCTTCTCAATAGGTTTTCCAATTGCAATATTGGAACTTGTATTTGCGTTTGCAGGCGATGACAATGCAGAAGACATAACCGCACTTTGACTTCTTCCAAGCGGAACAGTCGATGATAAATCGGGCTGACCATGCCACGAGCAAGACACGGTCGACACAGGAGCGGCAGGACTTGAAGACCTTGGTGGTAGCTCTGGTGGTTGTAAATTTGCACCAGTTTGCCGATGGCTATTTGATAATGCAAGTGAATTATTCGAAACAGGTTTACCACTACGGGTGTATGTCACTGTTATACGCGGTTCTGAAGGCGGTGCGCAACTACTTCTAACTGAAGACGAAGTTTGTGACAGACTAGAACTTGTGCCTCTGGGAATACCTCTAGCAGGCGTAACGTAATTTCCAGGAAAAACTCCACATTTTTGAGTACGGTTTGAAGTACCTTTAAACCATCCATCTTGACAACGTTCAGTAACCATATAAATAGCTCCTTTCCTTAATTCGAGTTCATCGTCCTTCTGCGGTTTATAAGGATACAGTGCAATGTATGCAGCCGGCAAATGAGTTGTGCAATTTGCAGTCGAATGATTAGAATTCGGTGACGGAACCGGAGGTGCAGATGATACATCAGCATTTCCTGTCCGTTTATGTCTCTCCGAATGAGAATGCTCGTTTGGTTCAGATGATGAACTTACAATTTCAGCTGAATGCCGATGACTTGTGTGATGATGATGTCCGCTGTTCAGCGTGCTAAAGCTGTGACGTTTTTCTCGTTGACTCGGTTGCTTAGTAGACGAAATATGTGGAACAGCGGGGCGTGGAGGAGGCGAATTTACGCTAGTGGCATTTCGTGTTTGAGGAGGCGATGTAGGTGATGATGGGGCAGTGCTTGAAGTAGATGAAGTATTACTTGAACTAGTTTGAGGAGTAGTGGATGGACTACTTGAAGATAAAGTTGAACTGGATTCTGAACCGACTACAACCGTAGATGTCGTGTTTTGTAATCCAGTTCGTGCAACTGGAGTCGATGAAACAGTATTACTGTGATCGGTCGGAATTAATGGAGTGCTGTCTTCTGTAGTTGGCGTAGGTGGCGCTACTCTTGATGGACCGGGTTGAGAACTAAAAAATTTAAAATTATAATGGTTTATTATATTTATCTATTAGTTAAGAAGTAAGTAGAGTAAAGTGCCCTAATATCGGACATTTGCCTAATTTGGGACACCGCTGTTACAACAGTTCTAAAAGGAAGATGTCGCAAACAACCATTTAAGGTGTATCCAGCAGTCAAACTTTTACTATAGAATAATCTTTTATTATCACTTGCACACAGATGTCATTATTATAGGCATTTGAAGAAAAATCGAACATCCGAAAATTTGACGTCTTACTGTGAAGTGCGTATACATTTACACAGATGAGTCATTTAATTACAAATTTTTTGCTTAAGTTAACCTGCAGAAAGTGTAATTTGATTACTACTATTCAATTTTTTAAAATTACCTTATCAGTGTTATATTTCAGTTTTTAACGTAGAAATAAACTAATTGCGCAATATCGGACAGTAATGACGTCGTAATATCGGGTATCCGATATTAGGAAATTTATTGGTGTTATTATGAAACGATCATTTCTGTTACAGATCTGTTACAGATATTGATAATATTAAAGCATAAAAAAATTATAAAAGCTTGCAAAATATTTTAAACCTTATTAAAAACATTTTCCTAATATCGGATATACTATCCGATATTAGGACTACATTTTGACATGACAAAAAAATTAGACTTTTTATAAATTTGAATTTTTTGTTCATTTTTGTTCCCTTAAAACTTTCCATATTTTTGGACGTTGTTAACGACACTATATTGTGTATTGTATGTCCAAGTAATTTCATTTTATGTAATGAGTTAAAAAAATATGGACACTTTTCAAAAGCTATCCGATATTAGGGCACTTTACTCTAGAGGTAATTGTTTTTTATTTATATAAAATTACTTTGTTGATAATTTCATAAGCGATCTGGCTAATGCATTCAATTCCACAAAAGCCAATGGAAAAATTCCGACTCGATCATTTAAACGGCCTTCCGCCCAATTCTCATCAATGCGTCTAATAACTGAAATAATTGCTCCTTTATTAAATGCAAGGCAGCCCTCTTCATCTTCCCCAGTCATTCGGAAATCGTATAATGCTTTACACAACGGTGCATGACTTGGCAATGAAGTTACAATCTGCGAAAAAAGCAATACTTAAATTTTTAGAGACTACAAATTTCTATATCATAAAATGACAAAATGAATAAAAGTTCTTTTTTAATAATTTTACATAGTATGTACATATTGCTTTGCAAGTTGTGAAGTACAAATCATACGTTTTAATCAATAGTTTGCTCGTGTGCATGTTAGGGCTTGAGAATAGCCGAGCGTGTAGCAGTGCTGTTGTTTACATGGCGTTGCTATGGTTCCTCTATTACAAGTCCCCAGTTCCCGGGTTCTAGCCCGAGAGCTGGTTAAAGTGTCAATTGGATTTTCAATTTATTATTAAAAAAAAATAAATAATGAATTGAAAATATGAATTGGTGCTAGGCTAAAATAACCTTAGCTGTTGGTGGTCTTTAAAACACAATTCTTCGTGTGCATGTTATTTGTAAAAAAAGTACTTTTTTACTAAATATTACAGCAAACATAATTACAAACCTGAACGTATGTAAGTGGAAAGACACCTTGTTTCCCGTTGCATTCTCCAAAATACCAATGAGTGTCTATTCGTTTCTTGATTAAAATTATATCTCCTTTTTTGAAACTAAGATCGCTAAAAATAATAAAATAAGATTACAACTAATGTTTTTGGTTGCCATGTCCATCGTATCTATTTATAAGAGATTAACGGGAACTTGGATCGTGGGTTGATTGAAACTCAGTTAAAGTTTTTATTAACAGGGTTCATTTTCCCTCCTACTTTCCTACTTTTTGATGTGAAACATCTTATGTTGGGCTGTGAATAGCCGCGTGAGGGGAAATATGCAACGAAATGTTTGGTCCGCTCCTTCGCTGCTGTTCTCCCCACCACTGCGGCACTCTCTCTCTCTCTCGGCTTCCGCACGCTCGGGAAACCGCGTGTGTTACAGTGTAGTATAGAGGATTACGTCAGCATAACAGTTAGTTGCTGCTTTTGAAAAAATATATACTACTACATAGAGAATACCACCGAGTTCAATAACGTTTTCTTTGATGTTTCACATCTGTCAGGGGTCCCGAGACCCACACCCTTTTTTAGTAGGAAAAGTAGGAGGGAAAATGAACCCTGTTAATAATTATAAGGTGCGACAGCTTTTTGGTAAACTGTTTTTCACCCATTTTAACTCAGCCGAATTAGCTAAACAAGTGAATAACCATATCAACAAAACTAATCAATTGAATTTGAGGTTTTAAGTTGTATCCATAACGCTATTATAATAGGGGACTGTTGTTCCCGGGCGAAGTCGAGTCAATATGGTTGGTTTTCAATATTTTAAATAATAAATTAGTAAAAATTTTAATCAAAACTGTAACACCGCGTAGCAACTCCGCCAACTGCTAGACAAGACATAAAGGAGATCGACTGTTAGAAAGCAATTTTAGCTAATCAAGGGAACACAAATAAAATGAACAGGTAACAAATCACAAGACCAAATTGACTAAAAAATTTATACATACTCTGGTTCCTTGGAGAGATAATCGTAGACAGCCCTTACATAAACATGATTAGGATTAGTTTGTTGTGGAGATTTATTAGATAATTGACTTCGGACATCTACTGCTGGTATGGGCTGTTGTGTTTGTGGTGTAATTTGATTTGTTTGTAGTACTAAATGCTGATCGACATTTCCTCTAACTGTACCTCTCTGTTGTTTCTTTGGCGCATTTCGCATACCCTCTAAAATCCTCATAAGTAATACATTTGGTGGCAAATCATCTATTTTAATTTCAACTAATATTCTGCATTCTGGACATCTCAATTCTTTGTGTGTGATAACTATTTCCTCTAAACATTTCTTGCAGAATGTATGTTGACAAGGTAATACTTTGCTAGACGTATCTAATCTTTCCAAACACACTGAACACTCCAATAAATCGTTTAACATGCCCTCATCCATATTCACGATTTACAAAATACACCTGTGATTATGATGTATAGATTATGCAAGGTGAACAAAGTAGAAACGTAATTTGTCAAATTGCGTCATCGAATGCGTCCACGATAAAACATTTCTGTAAATAAAAATTACTGTCAGTTAATTCACACTACTGATGCAGTCATTTTTCACATTAGTAAGCAGGTATTGTCCGTGTATTTTAACTTAGTCAATCACTACATAAAACGTGAATCAATCACCCTTCGCACTTCCGGTCACTTTTTAATTCTATTTGCTTCTTCATTTCGCAGAAAGACAAGACGAACGAATATGGAAAGCAGGGTGCGGCGATATACATAAATGGAGAAGAGTGCATCAGTCAAACTTTTACTACAATAAATTCGGAGTTTTTATAAAACAATTACAATTGAACATAAAAACGTAATTATTATTAAAAGCAGATATAATTTTAAAAATTTATTTGCCATTATATCGAAATTCCAAAATATTAATCGCTACGAAACTTTCGTAGCATTCGTCGTAACTCGTAGTACGTATGAAGTTTTGAACATTGAACGCTCACGCACAGCGTAGATTTGTTCGCAAAATAAAGATATTTAACCTAGATATGTCAAAAATAATATTCTAGCCTCTAATATTTGAAAATTTTATAAATTTATTTTTTCATTTTGAATATTGCTAACAAATAATGGTGAGAATTGGTTTGCAAATAAAAGCTAATCTAGAAAATATAGATAAATTGTTTACATCTCACCCAAATTATAGTTTTCGTTTAAAAATAAAATGTTTAAATTGTGGAGAAGTATCAGATAAATGGCACGATATCACAGAATCTGAAACTTTTCCATCTCGGACTGCCAAATCTGATGTTAACTATTTAGCAAAATGTAAATTGTGCTCCAGAGAAAATACTATGGACATTATTAAAGACACGAATGGTAAGTAACTGTCACACCGTTTCCTCTTAAAAATGAAAATAAGTACCTATTTAATAAAGAATGTATTTAATGGTTTATTTAAAGACAGCTGAGAACACTTGGGTATTATTTTTAACTTCCCATTGGAAGTTATTGTAATGGGTCCGAAAATCGAAATCAAAAAGGAAAAAAATTTTTTGTTTCAAGGTCACTACACTATTTTTACACTACTTTTAGAAAGATGTCTGTGTGTGTGTGTGTGTACGTATGTACGTACGTACGTAGGTATGTATGTGTCCATTTCTTTCTAAGACGAAATCTCGAGAACGAAAAATGATATCGACTACGTTGGGGTGTCAATCGACGCGTATTAACGTAAATATGATCTGAAAGGAATTTTTTTAAAATCGGTTCAGCCGTTCTTTTTTCTTAACCAAATAACCTCCAAAAAAGTAGATTTTACACAATATCTCGCGAATAAAAAATTATATCGACTTCGTAAGGGTGTCAATCGAGGCGTGTTAACGTCATTTTGATCCGACATAAATTTAATAAAAATCGGTTCAGCCGTTTTTTTTTTTTTTTTTTTTTTTTAATTATTGATGTTTTAATGATTAAAATGATTACTTTTCTGTGTAATATCTAATTTAATTATTATTATTAAATATTTATCAAACTGGGAAGTTCGTCGTGTGGACCTCAAGGGTCGCACTTTAGTCCTAATAAACGACCCACCTCACGGCTTGTTTACTCGCTAATTGTTCCAAGTCTTCATGGTTTCCGGGCTTGTAGGCCGTGGTCCGGTGGTATTTCTACCTGACGTTTCGTCTACAACTGCGGTAGACATTCTCAAAGGCGATGTGGCAGCGGTCGAAGTGTCCTCCTTGGCGGCTCACAGCTCAGTGACCTGTGAGCCGCCAAGGAGGACACTTCCAGTTATTGTAGCCTATGTCTTAAGCAAAGTATCACCTATCGAACAGTGAAAAAAAATTTTAAAGCGATCTTCTGAGATAACCCTCGATTTTCACCCGGGCCGGCTAGTTGTTACAGCCTATGTTCATTTTCATTGCGGAAGCTGCTCGTGTGCAAAATTTTACAGAGATTGGTTGACTAGTTGTGGCATGAAAGCGGAACAAACAAACAAACTCACTTTCGCAATTATAATATTAGTTAGGATTTTGAGATCTAAAATTATCGTGGCTTTACTAATTTTTAATGTAAAAACAAGTTGTATTAGAAAATAGACTAGCTAAGCTTATTTTAAAATTTTATAGGAATCTACTCTAATAACGATCAAGGAAAGTTTAAAACTATCGTAATATTTGATTGCCGTGGCCTAGAACCTGTCGAATTTACACCTACGGAAGGGTGGATTGCAATCGCAACGGAAAGTGGAAATGTTTTTGAAGATGTGGACTTAACAGAGAAAGAATGGGTAGACTATGATGAAAAAGTCAATCAATCTGTTGGAATATATGAAGTTGAATCACAGTTTTGTAAAATAAAATAAAAATGTAGTATTTTAAAAGTGGTTTCTGTGTATTTGGGCAAAATAGTATGATAAAACCTCTTCCAGTCTGCTTGATTCAGAGAAATCTGTTTGTTTTTTCATAAATAAACCTGATTGTTTCATTTTATTAGATTGCAGTCAGTTTAAATTCGGGGATCTTCATATTGAGCAATAAAAATTACCTTTTGGAAATGTTTATGTTCGTATATGGGGGCAGAGTTACGAGTTTTCGTTCAAGGCCAAAAGACAACGGTGTCGCGATCAAGTGAGGAGCAATCATGCAAAATTGAACAAGTGCAATTTTTTCGAAATGTGTTTTATATCATGTCTAGTTAATTGAGAGGTATTTGCGACGATCTGCGGTGTTATTTTTGAGCAAATGTTAATAAACACTGTAGAAAAATCCATTTAAAAGTTAAGTAATCAAGCAAAAGTGAGCGCGTATATAGCAGAAGAATAATAGGGTTATTCCTGACAAAACTAAACAGTGCATTGATAAATATTGTGTGTATAATAAACAGTTAATTATGTTTCATATTATATGCTGTTATCATTTCCAATGTCCTCGATGGTTGCAAGGATTGCGAAATCTGTGAATTTTTATATATTTTTAGAAGCGCAATAGGAAATACAGGATTACCCTGATCAGTACATTTTTTTTATTACAGTTACTCAAAAGCCAAAAATAATTACAAATTATGAAGGTTTCAACATTCTGTTTGACGAGTTTTCCTCGAAAACAATTTACTAGATAAAACGTTTAATACCGTTTATCCCACAATTGATTTTAATCCAAATAATGCGTATTATAATCCAAAACAATATTGAAAAAATCATTCCAATCAGTTCAGTAGTTCCTGAGAAAATCGCGGTCATACATGTTATTATGTTATAATATGCATTACATAAGATGATAAGACAATATGCATACATAAGTTCATAAAAATTGTATGGAGTTGATATAAAAATAAAAAACTCGGGTCGCAGTGCCAAAACCCTGCCGACAATATAGTGTATTTGCTAATACTGGCATTGTGGCTTTATTATATGAACTTAAGTTTGTTTTTGGACAAAATAAAAAATTTAACCCCTTAATACATCCCTTAAAAAATATTTTTTTTCTTAATTTCAATATTTTTATCAATGCAACCTCGGTACCAAATTAAATACACCCTTCAGTAAGTAAAGCACTATGCGCAAACTAGTGTTTTCATAAAATTTGTAAGTCCGGTCCTGTCGGGCCGATTTTATTAAAATTTTGGCAGCACATTTTAATTGTAACTAAAAGGTTAAATTTCAATTTTGAAACGATTCTGAGAATTTTTTCGGCATTTTCGGGCCCAAAAACATTTTTCAACCCCTAAAAACTACCCTTAAAATGGTCCGATTGGGCCCATTTTAAATAGGCTTCGTGCGGTGATGGATTTCAACGTGCCTACCAAATTTCGTCAAAATCAATTAACTCTTTCGAAAGTTATTGCCCGCACACATATATATATATATATAAATATATATATATATATACATATATAAATAGACATTTCCAAAAATGGTGCCAAAATGTTCAGGAGGCTATGAAACGTCGAGAAATTTTGGTCCGACCCCTAGGTCCCGCCATCCGACCGACGCCAATAGTGTATGTGCCATATGGCAAATACACTAATAATATGATTATTTTGACATTGACTCTACAATTAACGGAAAGATATAAATAGTCATCTTCAACGCTATTTGATGATAAAAATAGCGATTCTAGCAATTGAATTACTTTCAGATCTGTCAAATTACACCACTGTCAAATCTGACATATTGTACCGCACCGCCACCGCCATATTGAACTACACTGAACCGTCTCTCGTGGATCGTGCTATTTTCTGGCACTTTAGTGCAAAAACTCGGCACTCGATTTACCATGAATGAAACACGACCATATACTTTATATGTATACAGGCTGTATCACAGGAAACCGAACATAGGGAAAAGTACACAGTACAAATTAGTTAAGATCAGAGATTGCTTTACCCTCTATTCAGAGGTCGTTACCATGGTGTACGTATACAGTAACAAATGCATTTTGCTGTTCATTTGACAAAATTTGGCAAAATCTGGATGAACTTAAAGACAAAGTCGTCGAAGTATGTTTCAATATGACTCCTGTAATTTAGATGAAGTGAGACAAAGTTTTTGTAACCGATTAAGCCACTGCTTAATTCAAAATGGAGGTTTATTTGAACATTTGCTTTAATTTTTTATTTTAACTGTTTGTTTTGTTTAATTATTAGTAAAAAAATATTTTCTTAATAAAAAATTGTTTCATTAATAAAAATAAATTCATTTAATATTGAAGAATTTATTTTAACTGGTTTTTCTAATTATTCATTATTAGCTATTATTGTTATTAAATAATGGTTAGTCAGCGTTACCATGGTACCCATTCTCATATGTGGCCAAAGTAATCGTTGATCCTAACTAATTTGCACAATGGAGTTTTCCCTATGTTCGGTTTTCTGTGATACATCCTGTATGAACACGGCGATAGTGCGCACTGATTCCGCTGCCCGCTTTGAGTGCGCACTCAGTTCGCATTATCTTTACCAATGATAGTACTCCTTGCAGAGAGTACTTGTAGACAGTCAGCTGGTTGTCAAAAATGTTGATTGTTTATAAATTCGTTTAATTTCGTTTGTGAGATATTAAAAAGGATACGGACTTATTTTATATTATGTATTATTAATGGAAAAATACTAACTCCTAATTATTTTATGTGCAAGAAGTCACACAATTACATATGTACTTTTAATATTAATAGTAAAAAAAACATGTCAGTAATTAGAAATGGTTATTTTCAAGACCATTTTGAAGGTTGTGGGCAAGAAGGCCCTATTAGGTGTATATTTTTATGTGAATTTCATCCAACTGT
Source organism: Mongoloraphidia duomilia (assembly GCA_039654895.1). Classification (NCBI taxonomy): domain Eukaryota; kingdom Metazoa; phylum Arthropoda; class Insecta; order Raphidioptera; family Raphidiidae; genus Mongoloraphidia; species Mongoloraphidia duomilia. The sequence continues at coordinate 4,800,535 of CM077524.1, forward strand.
GGGACCACAAATTACTTGTCAGGTGAGGAAGTTCATATTTATAAATTTTTTTACTGAAAGCACCAATAATAATTTATTTTGTGATACAGTGAAACCTGTGTACTACCTACATATCATAATAATATACTCAAGTTGTATGACATTAGCTACCTACAGTTCCACCAAAATGCAAAATGTGGCTAAGTTGGGCAGGTGACTAACTTATAAAGGGCCTTTTTACCTTTTTAAAGTAAATATGTAGAAATCGCGGCTTTTGCTGAATATGCGGTAGAGTGAGATTTTTGCAATTGTTTTCTAAGAGTGCAGGCTCAGTTAGTTTCGCAGAGTTTCTCGAGGGGTGCTCATTTTTATTTAAAAAAAAAAAAAACGAGAGCCATAAAAACGAATTCGAATAACTTAGCGGCTACCCGTAAATAAAACAAAAGATTTACTACTGCTTATGACATTTCGTTACATCGCTATTCGCAATAAATAAGTAATTTTGTTACAGGTTCCTGAAAACTACATTTCAAAAGATATTTTTGATGCTGTTAGTGTATATATTATACCGAAAGCACAGTTACAAAGAAGTACTTTAACAGTGTAAGCGTTTTTTTTTTCCATTTACGTTGCAGATTTCATCAACATTCATATTATAGAAAGTAAACAACTTGACTTTTTAGGACACTGTCCAGTTCTAAGATATTGGGTTTTCCAGTACGTATCGACAATAAGAAGTATGCAAGAAATGCTTTTCATTTTAATCTTTGTATTGTTTGTGATGCCTGGAGTAGAACTGTTCATTATGAACCTGTTTTAAAAAAATTAACTGATTATTTAGTAAGTGTTATTTGTATCATAACTATTAGTAGTATGAAATTAATCGTAATTGGGTTTGAGAATAGCCAACTCGTAGCCCGTGTCCCGAAAATCGATGACGGTAAGGGTTCGTAAAAGCTTTTGCAGCGCTGTAACTATAGGGCCTCGAGTCAAGTGCATTGTTGCACCCTCCTGCATGGAACCAGTCTCCATGATTCTATGAATGAATCCACACCTCATTTTTTTAGACAACGGCAAATGCATGGAAATTATTCTCCTTTCTCTCAATCCTCCATGCTTGTAGAGTGCCCGCGGTGAGAGATGAAGCCAGGCACGTCATCAATAATATGCTAGTGAACGCCTGCTTGCCCGCAGACAGTGCCGTGTACACAAAACTGCACATTGGGTTTTATGACATTGGGTACAATTTTGGCAAACCGCTCATGATCTCCAAAACAGCCAATAGCAATAGAAGGCGGGCGCAATGCATTCACGTTACTATGACGCGGTGGCTTCATCTTTCACCGCGCGAGGTCTAGCAATGTCATTAATTATATGGAGTTTCCATGGCTCCTCTATGAGTACAAGAGTCAACGTACTTTATTCGTTGTGAGCCTCGAGAAGGAGGGGATAAGCAGTTTTTCGCGAACGCTGTATGCGGCGACTTTATGCGTAAATGCTGTATTTTTAATGAGAACGTGTTGTAGTGTTGCAGTGAAAGAACAGATAATTAAAGAATGTAATTTTATTGTATGGCAAATTGAGTTGATAATAAACGAATCTTATAATAATTGTTCGAACTTAAAACTAAATATAAGAGAAATGTAGCAACTAGATATCTAAGCAGGTTACAAATATGGTTCGGACCTAAACTAATACAGCAACAAAATGTGGAAACATAACCTCTACATAGTCCTAATAACTTAAAGCAATAAATATTTATGAATAATAATCAATTAGAAAATTTGGAGGTATTGTCTCAATTCAAGTAATAAGCGAATTTTTTGCTCTTTCCTATAATTTCGCATACTAAAGTTACAGCAAAGATGCCTTTTTCGAACCAATAGGCGGCGCCAGTGTAGAAGCTCACAGCGAATACCGCGGTATTGGGATGTCAAAAGGGCATATGACATCTGGTGGTAGAAAATTTTACTCAAATAAGGGAAAAACTTACATGTTAATAGTGTAAATTTATCGTGAAATTGTTTACATATCGATATACGCGATATATTGAATTTCAAAATATTGATATTAATATTCAATAGGTTCTTCCGATATATCGCGATATTTATCACCACCTGAAGTTTGTGTACACACATAATATATTGTTTTGTTAATAGATTGCTATGGAATTAGAAAATGGATTTTTATCACAACATACAGATAAACCAAACAAATTATCGGTAATGTTAAAGCAAGTAATGGACGATTTAAATTCACATAGCATGTGCACATTGACAGAAGGTACAACGACAACACATCTGAAAGTAGTTCGAGTTTGTGCAGATCCAGTACCAGTCCCGGACCATGTTGTACCAATATTTTTGTCTCATGAACAAGACTTTTTATCTGATCAATGGGATTTAACCACTCATCAGGTACTTATTATATTCAAATTTTTTTATATAACACATGCACGCTTTTAGTGTTTTTTCGTATCTGTTTTGTGGACCTTAAATAGCCGTTTATTGACTAGTGCCCATTATGTAACGCTTTTCAGTGCTATAATGGTTCATTATGTAACTAGTTACATAATGATCCATTATGCAACGCTTTTCAGTGCTATAATGAAAAACAGTTGCATAATGAACCATTATGTAACTAGTTACATAATGATCCATTATGCAACGCTTTTCAGTGCTATAATGAAAAACAGTTGCATAATGAACCATTATGTAACTGTTTTTTTAATTCAATTAAAATCTAAAACCATGCATGTGTTATATAAAGTATAGTGTACAACGCGTGTGCTAAATCCTTATGCGTCAGGCGCGATGTTTTCAGCACTCGTATGCGGCTTGCGATGCACATTCGCTAAGGCTCGTGTGCGCTCGCCTACTACTCGTGCTAAAAACATCAGCACTCGTATTCGGCTCGCGATGCACACTCGCCAAGGCTCATGTGCGCTCGCCTAATATTCGTGCTAAAAACTACAGCACTCGTATGCGGCTCGCGATGCACACTCGCCAAGGCCCGTGTGTGCTCACCTACTACTTGTGCTGTAAATATCGCGCCTGACGTATAAAGATGTATTTAGCACACTAGTTACACAATATACTATTAAATGTATTGGTATAAATTTTGTGTACCTTTTAAGGTTTATCCGTACATAGATGGCTTCAACCATGTGGCAAAAATAGCAGCAGAAGCCGATGTTGAAAACAATTTAGTGAAAGCGTGTGTACAAAATTTAGTGTATTATGGCGTAGTAGCCCTTATTCCAATATTCCAGTATTGCAATGTGTATACGGCTACTCCAAAATTAAGACAGTTATCATTGAATAAGTTGTTACAACAAAGATGCATTGATTACATTTCAGTAAGGCAACCTGCTTCTTTACGCGATGTTTTTCGTATATATTCAAGTATGACTTACGGAACTACTGTTCGAGATCTTTGTATTCGTTTTAATCCAAAGTCAATGCACATAAACGAAAGAAAATTAGTGCAGTTTGGCGTTTTAGAAGGTTTTATAAGAAGAGTGTATAAATATCCTGTCGTGTTGAATGAAAACAGTAATGGAAATGATGATAATGCTTCAAATGTGAATCCGCTACAAAATAGTTTAACTGGTACGTGCTCAATGGATGAAATCTGTTGCTGTCATGGTATTAGTACCCAAGAATTGGAAGATCAGTTAGAATGCGATCCTAGTGTGATTATATTATTAAAATGATCTGACTTGTATGTTTTACATATTCTTCTATTTATTCAATTTTTTACATTACAAATAAAAGTTTTTTAATTAATGTTGTATTTTAATTTTTCAACTTCTACATTAATTATTCTGATGATTTTTCAGTTTCAATTTTGTTTTGGTTGACTGGGAAAGCTCCCACTTCTTCTAATAATGCCCGTTTATTTTCAAAATAATTCTTAAACCAATCAATATGATCTCTTTTTTCATGAATGCTCAGGTAATAATTTTTTGATAATCCTACACATACAAGTTCCATGAAATGTCTTATAGGACCCTTTTCTGGGCACCAACTGTCCAAATGATGTTCTAAAAACACATGATCGGTGAATGGAACATTTTTTTCTTCATCCATGCCTAACGAAAAATATAAAAATTAGATTTTTATAAAAACAGGTATACATTAAACGTAAAAATTTAAACTTTTGAAACCTTGTTCATTATCAATTGGAAATTTCCATAATTTCCCTTGCTCTGTCCAAAGAATCATTTGTTGATAATAATTCGAGGGTGGATGAGTCACAGATAATTTTAACTCTCTCTGGTAAAGCATTTCCCAAGTTTTGAGTTTTGTTATCTTTGCTTTGTCTTCCCCCTGACGTTCGTCAGATTTTTTAAGTATTCCTAATGGCCTACCACTAAATAAATCCATCCTTTCAGGATCACTGAAATAAAATTATTTTGAAATTAATACAAATTCCACTTGCACAAGAAACAAAATTGAATCAGTACATACACAGGAGTCCTCATAACCTGAGATGTTCTGCTATATCTCTGGGTATGAGAAGAGTTTTGTGATCTACTAGTAGCTTGAGCTAGTAATTGCCTAACTTGCTCTGGCCTAGACAAAGATCCTGATTTGTCATTGTCAACTTTCATTTGACCTAACAGATCACTAAAAACAAAAGAGAATTTAACCGTAAATAAATTGGCCGTTTTTAGTGTTCCATATCTAAATTGGTAAGATGGAACGTCTTATGGAATCACTTTGGTGTCTGTCTGTCGTAGGCGTTTTTTTCTCAGAGACCGTTCATAGAAAGTTGAAATTGGGCATAGTTATAGGCAGTGATGGCCCGAATACAGAAGTGAAGTACGAAAAGTTGAAATTTTGACGGGTGCAGGTAAAAAAAAATTTTTTTTCTGGCCATCGTGCGGGGTTTTAACAAAAAGCTTAAAAAGCGAGTTAAAAAATTTATAATTTGTTTTTAAATGTAAACTTTTTATAACAGATTTCCAAAAAATCGCTTTAATATGGATGCGTTATGTAGTGTATTGTATGAATCATACAATACGCTACGTAACGCATCCATATTATTAGTTCTACTACTCGATACTAGACGGTTCTGCTCTGTAAGTATGAAGTATTTCATTAACTGACAGCATGCGTAGAAATACAGTATGATAAACAAAAGTTTTGAAATGCTTGATCTGTAATGGCGATTTGTAAGTTTTGCGACCGTGAATGAATTTAATTTAAAAAGTTTTACTGTACTCTGTGTTTCAAAACTTATTTTTATAAAGTATAAGCATTAATTCGAAAAAAGGGGCCCCGAGAATTGCATTGCCTAGGGGCCCCGACATGGTTAATCCGACCCTGTGTATAACGTCGTTAGTATAAATACAATGGCTTTTGAAAAGATTGCAATGTATTAATAATTTTATGGAGTCACGCACACAAAATTGCATTATGAAACACTATGAAACAATTATCGGTCCAACGAACGTTAGCAGCTCAATGTTAAAAATTGTTACAATTAGATATTCTTTTCTGTTTTGGTAAAAATATGTACCCTAGACTGACTTGTTCTGATGTACCATCACTTTTTTGTTCCGTGTCAGTTTCTTTTTCCGTATGCGTTAAAAGTCTCATTAGTAACTCGGATTCTGTTTTATTTGTGTTCCCACCAATTGATTGTGCAACATCTTTTACAGCATGAATTATTTTTTGTTCTGGAACAATACAATTGAATCAAAACTAAATAAAGTAGTGATGTGTCGGATATCCGTATCTGATCCGTTTCCGCGGATATCCGAGGGAAAAAAAAGATCCGTATCCGTTAGTTTTTTGGCGGATCTTTTACCTTATCAATTTTCAATTCATAGATAAAATTTTATATATATAGGTGATTAGGTAATAATGAAAAACAGTTAAATTCCATTCAGATTATTTTTTATTTTTTAATATCGTGGTCAATAACTTTTTCCCATAACAGATAGTCTCTTTCCAAAGGTCGATGTGCAATATTTAGTATTTACCGCCGCGTACTCTAAGAAAGTTAAGATCCGTATCCGTATTCGCGGATCTTGAGACCCAATATCCGTATTCAGATCCGTATCCGCGGATATACATTTTTAACGATCCGGCACATCACTAAAATAAAGTATCAATGCTTTTTTTTTTAATTTACCTATAGTTTCTTTTTTTTTCACTTCTTCTTCTTCTTGAAGTTCTTTTTTCAATTTTATCTGACGCTGTCTTGGTTTTGCCAAGTCCAAAATTTTACCTTTATCAGGCTAAAATTTCAAAATATCACAATTATTATGAAGTAATAGAAATACCTTGTATTTTTGGTGTCTTTCTTGTGACTTCATGTGTTGTTAACACGACGCGTTTCAGAAACGAGTTGCCATCTTCAGGTGTGGTTAATTTTATAAATCACACATTGAGTGCACGTAACACGATATAATATTATGGACATTACGGACACCAAAAATACAAGGTATTTCTAATACTTCATAATATTCATATAGAGACTTGAAGACCTAAAACTCTAAAAATGTATCACAATTATTATTATTTTTAAATTTTATTAATGAACATAGGTACATGGATATACGATATTACTTAAAATATAAATTCGCTCCATTCTCAATATTTATTTAAACCATATATTGAAACTGAATGAAAATAACGTTTGGATTTCGGTTTTGTAGTTTTGCGGTTTTGAGAAATTTAATGAGGCTTCGATTTCGTTCCGGTTTTTATCAATATAGGTACTTTTGAAAATTAATAAAGTATCAAAAACTCAATTATAAATAATAATTGAGAAAAAGTAGATTCTTATCTTTTCTGAGTTTACACGAGTGACGCAAACGCACAAAGACTTTTTACTTTCAATTTAGAAAAGTCCTAAAAATTGAGATTTTTCCGAAACTAAGGTCTATTCTACCGTAAAACCAAAAAATGAAAATTTGCATAAAACCAATTTTTACCGGTTTCCACGATTCATTCGGTTTTGGTTTCGATTTTTTTCCTGCTAAAATAATGGCTTCGGTTACTGAAATGAAACGGTTTTTAACGGTTTCGGTGTCAATCCTTGATTTAAAAATGTCATTAACAGTCCGGTCATAAGAGAAGACGCAAGAATAAATAATGATAATTATCATTGATTTTTTAGTTATGCATTCAAAATAACTGTTTTTTGGACGCTTGGTGTCTGGTGGTTCCTTGGATACTTATGCACCACCCTTTGAAGGAGGGAAAAAGTTAAGGTAGTGTTTCTTAACTATCAAACTACGACTATAATAAGAAAATATGGTTCTATCTCTAAGCAGAATATTCTGCAAACTAAACACAATACAGTACAATTCAAATATCTCCTAACAAGTATGAGGTACACAATAAATTTAATACACCTACATAATATTATACTGTACCTTAATCATATCATCTAAAAGAGCGTTTAGTTTCTTTAACGCCTGATCATTTGTGTCTTTTTTTTCAGTATCCGTTTTTTTATTGTTGTCTGAATCAGTTTGTTTGGTCTCACATAAACAACGCAGGAAGAATTTATTGCCGATTATGGTACCGCTTCTAAAAACGTTTTTACATTTAGCTACCTAGTTCCTTTCCATAGCTGTATTAAATAAAATTTATTAAACTATAGTATTTTCTAGTTCTTACTGTAAACTTACTTTTTTATATGACGTAAAAGCATTTTAAAAGAGAAGCAAGAAAATCTGCAACGACAATTTAAGGTTAGATATCGCAAGTATTGTCAATGGCACATAACCCACAAAATGCAGAACTCAACTCAAGTACCGCCAGTCGCCACTAGCGTAACCTGTGATGTCCCGATGGGACATAGAGTCCCCACCTATTGAAATAATTATTAATTCCGTAAATAATAATAAGCGGGAAAGTTTAATGTAATTATTGACATATTATAATATTATTGTATCTTATTATAGATTATTCTTCTTAGAAATAATTTCCTTTTATAAAACTCTATATTATATTGTAATAGAAGTGTCATGTAATATTATTCTTTCTTTGTTTGTAGTACGAAATGTCCTTGCGCAACAAAACTATGCACTATTATATTTTATGGTTCATAATATAATATCCATGTTATTATTGTTGGGAAATACCAAGGGCTAAGACCATCCAAACAGATGGTCTTTGACCAAAGGGTGCATCTGCAAAGTTTTATGTAGGTACAGTCTGCCTGGACAGTGGACACTTAAAATCTTAGATCTAAGCTTAAAATACACCGCCGGCAGAGTTGCACATGTGAGTTTTATGGTACATCCTCTCTACTGAAGGGGGATTGGATACAACACAAAAGATGAACTAGTGGCATTCTGGTACAAACTTTTCAATAAGTTAGACACAAATAAAATAAACTTAAAAGGACGAAATTATTTCATTAGAATATATTTTCTTGACATTGTAAACTGTACATAGAGAGTTGGGTATCAAAGTGAATGTATACATGCATTAATAAATAATACTTTACCTAAATTGTGTTCAAAGTTATTTATATTTACATTATTCCCGCGCATTGAGTCGATGCATTAGACGTCGCCACAAAACAGCCAACAGGGTGTTTTGTGGACGTCGCTATGCCCATTAACTTTCACAGATTAACACATGAAGTGGGGGAAAGCTGGAGAAGTAGGAGGGGATAATTTAATTGATCGTATGTCGTGCAGACAAAATCTTGTTCATCTCGCTTTGCTCGAATTTGTATAAACCACACATTACCCACTCGCTCGCTTGTATTTATAATTAATATGTTCCTTACTTCGCTTCGCTCGAACTTATTATTAATTAACACATTACTCACTCCCTTCGTTCGAATTTATAATTAGCTGCCCGCAAGTTTATATTATTGAGTACAATATTATATTTAATAATAATAATAATGTATTGATCAAAATCAATCTGGTAACCGCTGTTTTTCAACTCTCCCTCTTACACTATTAGCCTTCGAGCATACCTTAAATAATTGATCTATTTTAACTTTCTTACAGCTGTTTGCTATTTTATTTTTATTTTTACTTTTCACCTCTACTATGGTAGGGAAGTAATGGATTTAGTCCGAAAAAAATATTTCGAGATTTTAACAGATCTTCACGTTTTGAGACCCTAGCAATCGTTTAAGATCATTTTCTGACTGATGTCTGTATGTGTGTGTGTGTGTGTGTGTATATGTGTGTATGTGGTCAATTTTTCGCCTTCAATATCTTAAGAACGGAACAACATACGGGCATGCCGATTGTTCTATTGTGTTTATCAGCCTTTAACTTAGATCTGATTAGGTTTTGAGTCAAATCGGTTCAGTGGATCCTGAGATATTCAAAAAAACGTTCTCAATGTCACGTATTAACATAGGTAAAAAAAAATATAAATGAATTCTAGATGTTATAATATGAAAAAAATGTAAATATTTTTTTTCTCTAAAATGTATAGTTTTCGAGAAAAAAAATATTTTACTAAAAAAAATAAAAATTGTACGTAAATCAAGGTGACCATGATTTTTGCTATATTAAGCTAGCCGTCAGTAGATCACCAAACAAAAAATTCGACTGATGACCAGTCCTATACTTCCCACCTAGTAAATATTCGCAAAAAATAAACACTCTTTTTTTTATTCTTTGACTAGGCCCAAATAACCTTAGCTGTTGGTGGTCTTTAAAACACAATTTAATTTTTATTCTTTGAAAAAAGCATGGCCCTCTTTTTTGTTTGGTGATCTATTGATGGCTAGCTTAATATAGCAAAAATCATGGTTACCTTGATTTACGTACAATTTTTATTTTTTTTAGTAAAATATTTTTTTTCTCGAAAACTATACATTTTAGAGAAAAAAAATATTTACATTTTTTTCATATTATAACATCTAGAATTCATTTATATTTTTTTTTACCTATGTTAATACGTGACATTGAGGACGTTTTTTTGAATATCTCAGGATCCACTGAACCGATTTGACTCAAAATCTAATCAGATCTAAGTTAAAGGCTGATAAACACAATAGAACAATCGGCATGCCCGTATGTTGTTCCGTTCTTAAGATATCGAAGGCGAAAAATTGACCACATACACACACACATACACACATACACACATACACACACACATACAGACATCAGTCAGAAAATGATCTTAAACGATTGCTAGGGTCTCAAAACGTGAAAATCTGTTAAAATCTCGAAATATTGTTTTCGGACTGAATCCATTACTTCCCTACCATAGTAGAGGTGGGAAGTAAAAAGAGGGCCATGCTTTTTTCAAAGAATAAAAATTAAATTGTGTTTTAAAGACCACCAACAGCTAAGGTTATTTGGGCCTAGTCAAAGAATAAAAAAAAAGAGTGTTTATTTTTTGAAAATATTTACTAGGTGGGAAGTATAGGACTGGTCATCAGTCGAATTTTTGTTTTTTTTTATAATAATAATTAATTTTACTTTTTTTTTAGATTTATATCTTGAAAAGGCCTTACATCTAAAACCAAAACGTTGGTTTTATATATATTTTTTATGATTGATTATATTGTCTGTTTTTATTGGTCATTTTATTTATTTTAATTATTACTTATATTTTACATAATAATAAATTATAAAAGTATGTACAGTTTCTTTGGTTTAATAAATATTACAATATTTTTTTATACTAAAAAATACCTGTTTCTTATTGCAATCAGTCTAATTTTGAGTCAACTCAACCAGATTCTCACGTGACTAAAAATACTCTTAGATAATTCAATATACTGTCACAGTTCCTTTGTTAAATAATTCATAAAACAAAATTAAAACTAATCCTTGACCTGTTGACATGGCGGATCTAAATCTTTTTAGCAATAGAACTATCATTTATTACAAATAAATTTTTTTAATTAATAACCAATATATTAATAACCAATATGTAACTAATTTTTAGAACTGAATTATATTTTTAAATTTGTAATTTACTTTGCTCAAAATAGTGTCTGAAACATGTGACTGAAATGCTAAAAATTTCAAATTTTCGGAAATGTTCTGTCATCAAATTAATTTTTTTAACTCAATTTTAAGGGGTCTGCAAACGGAAATCGAAGCGGTCACGGCCACGGCCCAACTGCGGCCAAACGCAACACGTTAATTCTTGCCAGTCTACCTAAACCAACCACGACCTGGCAAACGCGGTAACAGCGTTCTAACAAGCGGCCACGGTCCAACTGCGGTCAAACGCAACACGTTAATCCTTGCCAGTCTACCTAAACCAACCACGGCCTGGCAAACGCGGCAACAGCGTTCTAACAAGCGGCCACGGCCAGACGCTGCCTGCAGAGTTTGGCCGCGGCCGCAATGTATTTCTTCCATATCTTCATATTTATAATAAGAACTTTTTACAGCTGATACATAAAACAGAGTTGATTTTTTCCACATCTGGAGAGCAGATTTATTCTTTATATTTTTAAAAGGCGAAGTATAATACCTACTTCTTTTTACAATTTAAAATTTTTTAACTCTAGCAAATTTGGTCCGAAGAGGCTTTTTTGTACCCAAAAAGAGTGCAGAAACACACAGGTACCAAAATTGTCATTTGGTAAACGCCCGTCGATAAATAAACAAGTAATAATTTGCTACGAGGCCCTAAAATTTCATTCATTTCAATTATAATCTTTGAGTTTTTGCTATCCTATATGTGGACTGTGTGTGATTTAAAAGATATGTATGGTACGGTCGCATGTGTGCATATACGGTCGTGACCGAGGCCATCACCGTGGTCGCTTCGGTTTGCAGAGCCCTTCATGTTGCGTTTGGCCGCAGTTGGGCTGTGTGTGTAACCGCTTCTGTTTGAGCGTGACTTTATATTGTGTAAAAATATTTCATCTCTACACAGGGCCGGCCCCTCCAAATTGTGTTTTAAAGACCACCAACAGCTAAGGTTATTTGGGCCTAGCACCAATTCATATTTTCAATTAATTATTTTTTTTTTAATAATAAATTGAAAATCCAATTGACACTTTTACCAGCTCTCGAGCTAGAACCCGGGAACTGGGGACTTGTAATAGAGGAACCATAGCAACGCCATGTAAACAACAGCATTGCTACACGCTCGGCTATTCTCAAGCCCTCCGGCCCGTCCATATAGGCGAATAAGGCGACGGCCTAGGGCGCTCCAATTTAAGGGGCGGCGAGCCCGCGGTTGCGGCGAGTCAAGTTGCGATGCGACCGAAAAACAAGCCCACCCAAATATGTGTATACACGCTGAATCTGGCCGAACTGTGCCGGCCCAAATATGTGTAAAGCAAGCATCCCTTATGGTATATGTGACGCGGCTCGTTCTGTCTATGATCGGGGCGCTTTATTTTATTTTGTTGCGAAAGTTTTTATTTACAGGGGTGTCATTAAAATCATTCGCCTAGGGCGCCAAGTTTGCACGGGCCGGCGCTGTCTCTACACAAATTCTAAACTTAAATAACAATTCAAAACAGCTCTCTAAACTTTAAATGGGTGCGTGGTGCACTCAGTTCCCAGTAGTCTATAGCAGAGGTCGGCAACCTGCGGCTCGCGAGCCGCATGCGGCTCTTATGATGTCAAGATGCGGCTCTCCAGTTCCATGCACAAATATTAATAATTATATTATTTTATTTTCAAAACTCATAAAAAATATTATACTGCAAAAAAAACTTTAAACAGGATAAAAACACTCAACAGAGAACAGTGAGAATAGGTGGAGTGGTGAGTATACGGACAGCTGACATTTTTTAAATGTGGCAACACTGTTCTGTTTGTTTAGTTATAATCCTAATCAAATACCATAATATTGAAATAAAAATGTTAGTGGCTCTTTAAAAACTGTAAATTGCAACTTTTGGCTCTTCCGTCTCACAAGGTTGCCGACCCCCTGATCTATAGAGATAATACTGTCACCTCGCTTCAGCATAAATTTGATTGATCATGCTTTAAATTATACAATTTCATTAGATATGTGACCTATTCGAAAAATCAAACATCTGTAATGAAAAATAATTATAAAACTGCGGCATTTCAGCTGCGAAGAGAATAATAGCACCCAGTTTATTCTCAGTTTTGTATGATTGCAACATCCTACTTGGTTTGTGGAAGCGGTCTCTTGCCAAGCAGCATTCTCGCCTTATCCTCTTCTTGAGGCATTCCTGGACCATCACAAGGTGCTCCGATTTGGGATGAAGAGCGTCCACCACGATGTAACTGTAATTTCTGTTTGATCGCTTGTGATAAAATAACACGTCTTGTGTCGCTTTTCATTGCCAACAGTAAATCAAGCCAAGTCCACGTTACATTGTGATATTCGAGTGTCGGAATTACTAGTGAAAAATCTCTTACATCTTCAATGTTTTTGTCTTTATTTCCCTTGTAGCTAACACGTACAGGAACCTAAAATAATCGTTGACTTATTATTAACTTCCCATTGGAAGTTATTGTAATGGGTCCGAAAATCGAAATCAAAATGTATAACAAATTTTTATGTTTCAAGGTCACTACACTATTTTTACACTATTTTTAGAAAGATGTCTGTGTCTGTGTGTGCACGTACGTATGTGTCCATTTCTTTCTATGACGAAATCTCGAGAATGAAAAATGATATGGACTACGTTAGGGTGCCAATCGACGCGTATTAACGTAAATATGAGCTGAAAGAAATTTTTTCAAAATCGGTTCAGCCGTTCTTTTTTCTTAACCAAACAGACTCCAAAAAAGCAGATTTTACACAATATCTCGCGAATAAAAAATTATATCGACTTCGTAAGGGTGTCAATCGAGGCGTGTTAACGTAATTTTGATCCGACATACATTTTATAAAAATCGGTTCAGCCGTTTTTTTTTTTAATTATTGTTAAAAATAAATAATAATTATGTTTTAATGATTAAAATGATTACTTTTCTGTGTAATATTTAATTTAATTATTATTATTGAATATTTATCAAACTGGGAAGTTCGTCGTGTGGACCTCAAGAGTCGCACTTTAGTCCTAATAAACGACCCACCTCACGGCTTGTTTATTGTATTTCAGTTTAAAACAAATAATTGTCGAGGTTCTTTATGGTTTCCTAATGTTTCATATGACATATTATTTACTATCTAATTATACCTGGTTTACACTTACTTCAGGTATTTTAATATAAATAAACAATTTATTTTTCTCGGCACGTTCCTTCATTTTCTCTACATCGTCTTTACGATCAATGCGAACATAGAAGCTCGTATCCTTTGAAACTTTTGATTGCATAGCATCTGGATCATCGCGTTCAGGAAAACAAAATTTTAGCATGGTATTATAAAACTTTTTTGTCAAACCTAAAAAAAACGAGTTTCAATTTTTTGTATCATACTTTTGTGATTACAAAAATCACACATAAATACATACCGATAGTAATAGGAACTACATTTATTTCAAAATGTTCTTTAACTGATATTCCCCCAACAGGTGGTCTTTCGCGGCAGAATACTCGGAGAACATGCTTAAAATAACAATAGTATATAATCAGTTTCATCCTAATTATACATAAACAGCTTTTTAAGAACTCCCCCTTCTTATGACACTTTGTCCGATGTTTCAGGCCTCGGCATTTAATGGTAGAGTGCTCGCGGTGAGAGATGAAGGCACGTCATCAATAATATGCTAGTGAACACCTGCTTGCCCGCAGACAGTGCCGTGTACACAAAACTGCACATTGGGTTTTATGACGTTAGGTACAATTTTGGCAAACTGCTATTCATGACAATAAACAGCCAATAGCAAGCTAGAAGGCGGGCGTAATGCATTCACGTTACTATGACGCGGTGGCTTCATCTTTCGCTGCGCGAGGTCTACCTTAACATTCACAGACGGATCAATAAAAATATTAAATTCTTCAGGGAGGGGGGCTTCAAAAACAGGTGGCACTTAGAGGCATCTAAATGCTTAATCTGCTACTGATTATATCATAATTACATTAAGGTGTTAAGATTTACGGATATACGGACAATGTAATTATACCAAGTCTTCATGGTTTCCGGGCTTGTAGGCCGTGGTCCGGAGGTATTTCTACCTGACGACATTCTCAAAGGCGATGTGGCAGCGGTCGAAGTGTCCTCCTTGGCGGCTCACAGGTCAGTGTGTCAGTGACTGGTGTCCTCCCTTCTTTTATGCCCTTGAGAATGTCTACCGCAGTTGTAGACGAAACGTCAGGTAGAAATACCACCGGACCACGGCCTACAAGCCCAGAAACCATGAAGATTTGGAACAATGCCGGCCGTGAAAGCTTGCACACCTGAATGAAATTATACTTCTGACATCCTATTTTATCTCTCTTCCGTGGACAAATTTATATATTTTAATTATTTTAAGAAATTCGCGGTGAAACTAAAACATCTTCTGGAAACCTACCACTCAAAAGTAGCCTAGTTTGAGTCAGAACATTTTCGGTCCATAGCAAAAATTCAACTTATCTGGACGTTTTTTTTTATAAATAAAAATGAAAAAATATAAAATACAATCGATGTACCTTATGATCGACCGGCATATCTCTTTGAATTTCAGTGGGAGACAGAACCTCAGTATAAACTTGATTTGGAAGTAAATTAGTCATATGCACATAGCCGAGTTCTAAAAGATGTTCGACCGAATCGTCGCTCTTCGATTTCTTTGTGTACAAAAAATTGCTAAGCACTAGATCTGCGATACCTAACTGACCATCGGCATCAGTTAAGCGCCATTGAGCGTGTTTGAAACATATTTCACTGGTACGCATCGTCGAATGCGGTGCGCTGCCTCGATGTATGGCCAATAACATCTGGAGCTCCTCAGCTCTAGCTCCCAACTCTTGTTTAAGCTCCAATAGTTGAGCTCTTAACCTTTGACCTGCCGGTGATGCTCCCGCTAAGTGTGCATCGCGTTCCAATCTACGTAACGCACCCAGTAATGTTCGAACCTGATCAAATGTATTATATTTATAATAACTAGTATTATTTTCCAGTTTATTAATTAAGGGTTAATTCATTAACGTAATTATTAATAGCCCTTAATTAATAAACTGGAAAATATTGTTATTAAAAGACTTTGTCTGATGATTATTTAGAAAATAAAAAAAATCCATATTCTAACTAAAAGTTCTTTGATATAAACTTGATTTCAATACAATCTGCACCCGGGCGAAGTCGGGCTGGACAGTTATTATAGACCTAAACCTTTCCCCCAGAAATAAGCTATCGAATGGTAAAAGCCACATTCAAATCCGTTCAGTAGATATCGAGATTATCCGGTACAGACAGACACCTACCGATACTTCCTTTTATACTATGTATTGGGATCCGTCAAATGAGCATATGACATCTGGTGGCACAAATTGTACTCAAAACGAGGGAAAATTTTACATGCTAACAGTGAAAATTTATCGTGAAATTGTTTATAACAAATATAAAACAAGTAAAATAAACAAAAAGTTTATCGAAAATGGAATTCGCGACGTTTTCTAATATCATGGCATTAAACACTGTCAGTTATTGCCATGTAAAACTTACTTTACAGCGAATTATTTTCTAATGAAATGTGGAAAAACTGTATTTATGAATTAAAAAAATATTTTATATTAATAATAAGATGTACTTATTATCATACTGTACTACAATAGTAAAATCATTTGATGATTGACAAATTTATAGGACTAGCTTTTTATACAAATATTTTGAGGTTAGTAACTTACCTACTTATTACAATATAACATATTATGTTGCAGTTATGTGTTTACATTATTCACCTAATCCTGCCTTAAAGAAGCATAGAACGGATGATTAATTTCGTAGAGATTTTCTTTTAATTTTGATGTTTTTAAGCAATATGCCGTAAAGATTACTACTTTTGACAGCTCAGTTATCTTGTTTTTTTCACACATTTGATAATATGTCCGGCTTTGAGAATCCGTTCTCCTTCAACGAAATTCCTTTGTTTAGGATTTGTACCGGCCCAATTGCAAATTGCACTTATATTTATTATTTCTTATCACTTTGAAAATCGCAAAATTACACGCAAAAGTATACCCCGTATATAAAATCCCCCCCCCCCTTTGCGCCATGTTTTTAAGCTCCACCTATTTGACGGATCCTAATAGTTATAAGGTTTCCGTCAAAACCGATGCTAACACAAACGAAACCGCAGATAAAAATTAGTACAATTTAATCACGATGTTTTTTTAATCACACTGTTAAATTTTAACAACTACATGTTCATTGGTTGCTGCGTTTCGTTACCATAGCAACCCGTGATTTAACAGTGTGATTAAAAAAACATCGTGATTAAAATGTACGATAAACCGGCCAATGGCCATAACTATAATAAGAAAAGTTTTTCTTTATTCACCTGAGTCTGCAACTTCTGTACAGGAACGCGAACTCCGCCATCACTTTGCAACTGCAGCTGAAAGCGCAATCGAGCAAGTCGCGCTGCCGCTTCTTTGCGCGCAGGCTCCACCCACAGTATTAGACTGTTAATTACATCGAGTAGGACTCCATATTGTAACGAGTTAGTACACACATCCAAGTCATGATGCATCAATGTGAACGCGTCGGACTGCGGAGCACCAGACGATGCTGAATCTCCTGACCCATAACTAACGTAGAAGAATTCACATCTACATCGTGACACAATACGCTGTAACTGTCGTCCTGCTGCCCCAACTACCTAAAGAAAAAATTGTTATATTGTCAAATATTTCAGTATTCACCTAAGTAGTAATAACTAAATTCGCAATTAAATTGAACTATAGGTGGCAGCATGGGTTATGTTCTAAGCGGGATGACCTTTTAATTTTAACACGTCAATGGAATCTCCATCCTGCTCTGACTTTTAGCAATACAACTATGGACTAGCAACGATAACTTCACTCTGGATCCGTATTTTGACAGAATCGACAAAACATAACAAATTATGCATTAAATTATAATATCAATGTAGGGTATTTCTGGGGTGTTTTTGGGGGTTTCTGGGGTGTTTTGGGGGTTTCTGGTATATTTCGGGCGTTTCTGGGGTGTTTTTGGGGGTTTCTGGGGTGTTTTTGGGAGTTTCTAGGGTGTTTTTGGGGTTTCTAGGGGGTTTCTGGGGTGCTTTTGGGGTATTTTTGGGGTTTTCTGGGGGTGTTTTTGGGGGTTTCTGGGGTGTTTTTGGTGATTTCTGGGGTGTTTTTGGGGGATGCTGGGTGTATCTATGGAATTACATTGGACTAAGTAAAAATGACATGCACAAAAAACGTCAAGTGAGATGTGTTGAAGTAGCTGCCCATTTCTACATCTATGGTCTCTGACATTCGGCAGCGGTCATATTTGTTACGAGTTCATACCGCTTAGGGCTAATATCAGTACCAACTATAGAGGTCAGTCACTTTGAATTTAATCGCGAACACCATACTTTTAGGTGTATTCGCTATGTGCATGACCTTGAGTCGTTATAGAATAGAACCTACAGCGTCCATGGTAGCGTAAAGTGGGACATTTTGATGGACTCTAATAGAGCCGGATTTTCGATTTTCTCCCCGGGGACAGAAATAGGAAGGTTTTTCGAAATTATTATTATTATATTATGTAAGAATGTATTTAGAAAACGACAATTTATTGATTTGTTTGTTGTAGTTGTTTCACAATAATCACTTGTGATTGTTGTAATTTTAATATTTCGAATAACGATATGAAGACAGGTTTAAATATCTACTCTTATCTATGGGTTTCAAAATTTAAATATTAGTACAGTAATTATAAAATTCCTCTTCTAAAATTTTTTATTACATAATGCATTTTAAATTTTCAATTTTAATGAATCAGTTGTTTTTTAACCATCAAATTTTTCTTGTTTTCATAAGTTTTGTTGAAATAGGAAATGCAATAAAATCCATAAAAAATACAATAATTTACCGCGCTGTGACGCTACTAGGCTCTGTGCACGTAGCGAATGGAACTAGGGTTGCCAGATGCCCCGTATTTTACGGGTTACCCCGTTTTTCAGGCTAAGATAATACAAAAACCCATAATTTCGAAAATAAAATACGGGGTAAATAAAGCTCCAAGTTACAAGTCAAATGTAATTTTAAGTTATCTTGCAAAGATTTTTAATATATTTGCTTCTCAAAATGAAGAGCTTTTAAAAGCTGTTTCTTCTAACCATAAATATAAATTTAAAAAATAGATTATCTTCATTAAACATTGCTGTTTTAATTGTCTCCCGTAAAAATATCTAAAACCTGTATTTTTTATACTGGTAACCCTTTAATCAACTAGCGGCAGGTGGCAACCCTGAATGGAACCCAAGTACAACTAACGAAATGTTACAATTACCACAAAACACCAAACCATAACAAACACTCTCGACGTAAGTTTCGCCAACCAAGTTGGCATCATCAGGAGATGATTAAATGATTTAATGATGATTTAATCATCTCCTGATGATGCCAACTTGGTTGGCGAAACTTACGTCGAGAGTGTTTGTTATGGTTTGGTGTTTTGTGGTAATTGTAACATTTCGTATCTTTACACCAAAGGTTCCACCATTTTTTATTGAAGTACAACTAAGTCAAAATCTTACTTCACTAACAACACCGCCTGCCGCTCTACCGCTACCCACAACTGCAGCAGGCCCTGTTGTAGATTCACCACATCTAGCTCTTTCTTGAATATGCTCCACCGGTAACCACATTATGTCTTCATCAGCTGGACAAACGGTTGCGTAATATTGTAAGCATTCAAGAGAACCGACCCAAGTGCGTTTGGGAATGGCTGGTCCGTGCACACGCTGCAGTATCTCAGCTTTGGCAGCGCTTAGTATTACATACCTGGAGAAAATTTTAGTAATTTGACCTCTGGAGATATTCCTTATACACCAATGAAATGCATAACTGTGATTGACAAACGTCACATTATTAATTTCGAAAGTTCTTTTATTTTAATTAAGACTTGACTTCAAGAGTCTAATACTGAGTTTCTGGTACGACTTTTAGTCTTAAATCTAGATTTAAGACAAAGTCGTACCAGAAACCCAGCATAACTTCATAAGTCTGTAAATTCCCCCAAAAGAATAACATTATGCTGATTTAAATTTGATATTTACTCCACATTGGCTAATCCAAAAATATTAAAATATATAAAATTCGACAGACAATGTTTTTGATGTGAAACATCTTATGTCGGGCTGTGAACAGCCGCGCGAGGGGAAATATGCAACGAAATAATGCGACGAAATGTTCTCCTTCGCTGCTGTTCTCCCCACCACTGCGTCACTTATATTGTACTGGATAAATATTTAATTTATAAATTATATATTAAGTTATACATATATCAGTAACAATGGCTGTCTAGACAAGTTCATCCGTAGAGTAGTGGTACCACTTTAGCCTTCTATGCATGGGGACTTGGATTCGGAAACTCATGGCATCGTACAATTTTTGACGTTTTTTTTCTAAATTTTACATGATATTTATTTATAACATTTTTTATTTTTGTTATATTCCTCGTTATATTCTTTCTTTGACAATAATAATAATTTTTTGAAATTTCATAACACCAAAAATTAATTTTTTTGTTTTTTTTTTTTAAACGAAAATTTGGGTAAATTAGGGTATTTAGGCTAAATAAGAGTAAATTAGGGTATTTCGGGAAAACTAGGGTAAATTCAAGAAATCAGGGTATACTAGGGTAAATTTGGGTAAACGAGGGAAAATTAGGGTAAATTGTGTTAAGTTGTAAATTCTTACCTCTTGAACTACTGAACCGATTCTAAAAATTCTTTCACATATTATCTTCGCAGGGAGAGAATGTATCTCGGCATTGTAATAAATCATAAATTATTATATCTGGAACTATTGAACCGATTTAAAAAATTCTTTTACTAATAGAAAGCTACACTATCCCTAAGTGATATAGGCTAGATTTTATTTTGATAAATTTGTCAAGTTCAATAAATAAAAGATTCAAGCTATAAAAATGTTTCACATCTGCCAGGCGTCCCGCGACGGCTCACATTTTTTTTTAATTTATAGGTACACAAATAAATAAATATTTTCAAAATTTCAAAATACCCAAATTACAAAGCATCAAACTTACCCTTTAGTCTCACAGCCTCGTAACACGACTTGTGAATTTACAAGTGCTATTGACCAATTTTTGTGAAGTACATCATCTTGTTGACAAGCCTGAAGCCCTCTCAACTGGGGCTGACGACCCGCAGGACTCTGATCATCACTGAAAACAACATTCTTATGTTCAGCTTCGGCTATAAGTTGTCGTAACATCGATGCCGCAGACAGTTGATGTGAGCCTCCAGCCTCTTCCGGTGGAGACGTTGGTTCAGTTTCGAGATCAGTATCAGTCGAACTATTTTCCGTTCCGGCCGCAGCATCAACAAGTTTCAATGCTTCCGCTGATAGATTCTTTTTAAGCTGTTGCGATTTGACAAATGCATCGAACAATGCGAACGCAACGTCCCGATTGCGTTTTGTCCAGGCGCCTTTCAAATCGTACACAACTAGTTTATGAGTCGGAGTATCCTTATTATCGGCTAAAACTGGAGTTTCCCTCCCGTATGAAACCTGAATGTCAAAATCATTCTATTAAGTTTTAAAAATTAATTAGCAAATTTTTACTTCCCACCTCTACTATGGTAGGGAAGTAATGGATTTAGTCCGAAAAAAATATTTCGAGATTTTAACAGATCTTCACGTTTTGAGACCCTAGCAATCGTTTAAGATCATTTTCTGACTGATGTCTGTATGTATGTGTGTGTGTGTGTGTATGTGGTCAATTTTTCGCCTTCGATATCGTAAAAACAGAACAACATACGGCCATGCCGATTGTTCTATTGTGTTTATCAGCCTTTAACTTAGATCTGATTAGATTTTGAGTCAAATCGGTTCAGTGGATCCTGAGATATTAAAAAAAAACATTTTCAATGTCACGTATTAACATAGGTAAAAAAAAATATAAATGAATTCTAGACGTTATAATATGAAAAAAATGTAAATATTTTTTTTCTCTAAGATGTATAGTTTTCGAGAAAAAAAATATTTTACTAAAAAAAGAAAATTGGACGTAAATGAAGGTAACCATGATTTTTGCTATTTTAAGCTAGCCATCATCACTAAACAAAAAAGAGGACCATGCTTTTTTTCAAAGAATAAAAAGAGTGTTTATTTTTTGCAAATATTTACTAAGTGGGAAGTATAGGACTGGTCATCAGTCGAATTTTTTTAAAGTAAAAATGCCCAATGCAAAATAAATGTCGTTTCTCGGCGAAAAGCAGTCGAAAAAAAAACTTCTTAAGAAATTCAAATACAGTCAGGTAGCAAACTCAGTGCCACCTAGATCTATGTATAATTTATTTTGGAATAAATCGATCCTTCCATTGTTTTGAAACAAGTTCCTTTCTACAGATATATTTGAAAAATTATTAACACATGGGGCTCCTGTGAGCGCAGGGGGGATCTACATAGGGGCTAATAGGGCTTAAGCCCTGGGCCCCCAAGTGTCAAGGGCCCACATTCAGTATCAAATGCCCAAAACTGTCAAGGGCGCACATTCAGTATCAAAGGCCCAAAAGTGTCAAGGGCCCACATTCAGTATCAAAGGCCCAAAAGTGTCAAGGGTCCACATTCAGTATCAAAGGCCCAAAAGTGTCAAGGACCCACGTTCAATATCAAAGACCCAAAAGTGCCAAGGGTCCTCAATTAGTGTCAAGGGCCCATAGGTGTCAACGGCCCACAAATGACAAGGGCCCACAAACATTGAATAATTATCATAAATTTTTAATACTTTTTCATTAACAATGAGCACTTATCGTGTAGCAAAAAATGGGGCCCCATTGGACTTAAATAAGCCCTAGGCTCCGAAAAACCTAGATCCGCCCCTGTGTGAGCGTGGGGCCTGGTTGGGTCACATAAAGTTCACTCGACTTCAGATTCGCGCTGAGTATAATACCTCACCAGTAGGGCATTCGAGTCTCGGGAAGGAAGTCAGAATTTCGGGACCTAACTGAGAGAATCCCGAGACTTGTTCCGAAGTCCCGAAAATAACAAATATTGCGGATTTTTGCTCTACTGAGATTTTAACGAATTTGGGATGAGTGATAATTAAATTATTACGACGGGACTTCCCAGAATTACAAAACAGCAGAGCAGTCTGAGCACTGCATTACGACCTATGACTGTTACGAGCGCGACAGCTGACACGCATGAGATTGCGCGCGCGTCATCCAGTTTTAAAATTTCGAGATTACTGCAGGTCCCAGGACCTGAGAAATCTCATTTAGTTCCGGGCAGTCCCGGCCCCTGGATCCCGGGACTGGATGCCCTACCCACCGGTACACAATTTGATTGGTATTGTAAAATAAACAAGCCGTGAGGTGGATCGTTTATTAGGGCTAAAGTGCGACCCTTGAGGTCCACATGACGAATTTCCCAGTTTGATAAATATTTAATAATAATAATTAAATTAGATATTACACAGAAAAGTAATCATTTTAATCATTAAAACATAATAACTATTTATTTTTAACAATAATTAAAAAAAAAAAAAAAAAACGGCTGAACCGATTTTTATAAAATTTATGTCGGATCAAAATGACGTTAACACGCCTCGATTGACACCCTTACGAAGTCGATATAATTTTTTATTCGCGAGATATTGTGTAAAATTTACTTTTTTGGAGTCTATTTGGTTAAGAAAAAAAAACGGCTGAACCGATTTTGAAATTTTTTTTTTCAGATCATATTTACGTTAATACGCGTCGATTGGCACCCGAACGTAGTCGATATCATTTTTCATTCTCGAGATTTCGTCTTAGAAAGAAATGGACACATACGTACGTACGTACACACACACACACACGCACACAGACATCTTTCTAAAAATAGTGTAAATAGTGTAGTGACCTTGAAACATAAAAATTTGTTATACATTTTGATTTCGATTTTCGGACCCATTACAATAACTTCCAATGAGAAGTAAATAATTTTTAAATACCTTGGCCACTGATAAGAAATAACATTTCTCAACAGGTAATGGCGATTCATCATCAGACGACGAAGATTCAGGTGTATCGACACGAGTGTCACTTCTAAGAGCACTTTTCAGCCATACTTCTGCATCAGTGAGTTCGCAGTTCATGTAGCCGACAGACCAGGCAGCCCGTGGCCGTCTCAATAAACCATCTGATGTAGGAACAAGCGTCAATGTGTGTTCGGAACCGCAAACCGCACGGATACCAAGTAGTTCGCATCCACGCTGCATTGCGCATGACATCCAGTAACTCGCTTGGAAGTGTTGTAGCGTGAACAGCAATCGTACAGTTCGATAATGTCTGTATATAAGGTCGATCAATTCTAATGGCATCCTGTTCAAAGAGAGGAAAAGGACTGGATAAGATACATAGGATTTTAGGAGTAGAAAAAGAATAACACAAGACAGGACATTGTGGATTATAGACGACTGACAACTAAGATTATTGGCGCCTAATATCGAAACTGGGGGTCTGACTGTTCTCAGACTTTTTTCCTTTGCGATACACCTAACGCGAATTTTTAATCAATGGCGAGTGACGACCCATACAACTCTTGTGCATAGTTGCAAAAAGCATTGTCAGAAAACCTGATCTGACAATGATCTTAGATTGTGAGCATATATTTACAGTTTTTATACGGGTAAGTTCGGTTTTGAGCTCAGATCGATCTGAGTGCTCCAATGCGTTCGAATTTAACATTTATATGCTCTGAAAGATCTCTAGCCTGCGTTCGGATTTAAAATCTGGAGGAGATCGAGCACGCTCTATGAGCTTCGAGGAAAGCGAGCGAGCAAGCAGATTTAACCATCTTCAGAGCATTCATTTTAAAAATGAGCGGAAACACTTGTTGTGAGAATGGATAAATTTCGAAGTTTATTTATATGAGGTAATTTTTCAATAGATAAAAATATACGAATAATATTTATTCGAAGAATAGTAATAACCAATAAGTCTATATCGCACAGAATGATTAAATAAAATATTTATTATATCTATGGGTCGAAAAAATCAACAACTGGGGTGGTACTATTAATTTTAAAATAAAGGAATAAAACGAAAAAAATTGTGAACCATGATTTATTATTATGACAATGTTGAATTAAATCAAAATGAGGAGCAATAAAGAATATATTTCGGCTTTAGTAATAAGAATTTAACTTGCTGGGGCCATTTTATTCTGACATTTGGAAAAATCTGCTAGATTACGTTCGGAATTGTTTAGATGGCTCGATTTGCTCGCTTGTCACGAGACCAAAAATCTGTTCGCTCGGCTCGATCAATTGAGTGCAAAACCGAACTTACCCAAAATAAAACTTTAAAAAATCTACACCGTTGCATAAAACAATTTGGCTGCCATTTGAAAACCGAAAAATTAACAGGTATGGTTAAGGTTATGTTCACTGATTATGTTCGTGTTGCATTATTTTTTGGATCTTTTTCAAATTTACTATACTTATAGAACAAGACACGTAGATTCTGCATCTTTTTTAGTTCAGAAGATACAGGCGTTCAAAAGTTTGCTCTAGTTTTATATCATAAAAAAAAATTACTTCGATTATCTGAAAACTTCAAATTATAATTGGACAGTGTTATCAGAATAATGAAAGTGTTAAGTGCTACTGAATCATAACAATTTACCTTGAAAGAGGAATGCGTCGTGGTCTTTTTGGACCAAACAGTAACCCCCTTCTTGTAGGTCGTGTGACGCCAGACAGTATCAACTGTAAACTTTCAAACCAGCGAAGTGTCGAACCATATAACAACAGAGTCGGCCCATCGAGAACACCTTCACCTAAAGAACGGCCTCGAGCGTCTAGCGATACACTGGCATCTATGTGTTGAGATCTAAATGAAAACAGTTAACATAAAATAGAGCAGTGTTCTGTTATATTTGAAAACCTATTGGGATCCGTCAAATGGGTGGAGCTTAAAAAACATGGCGCAAAGGGGGGGGAAATTTTATATGCGGGGTATACTTTTGCGTGTAATTTTGTGATTTTCAAAGTGATAAGAAATAATAAATATAAGTGCAATTTGCGATTGGGCCGGTACGAATCCTAAACAAAGGAATTTCGTTGAAGGAGAACGGATTCTCAAAGCCGGACATATTATCAAATGTGTGAAAAAAACAAGATAACTGAACTGTCAAAAGTAGTAATCTTTACGGCATATTGCTTAAAAACATCAAAATTAAAAGAAAATCTCCACGAAATTAATCATCCGATCAATGCTTCTTTAAGGCAGGGTTAGGTAAATAATGTAAACACATAACTGCAACATAATATGTTATATTGTAATAAGTAGGTAAGTTACTAACCTCAAAATATTTGTATACAAAGTTAGTCCTATAAATTTGTCAATCATCAAATGATTTTACTATTGTAGTACAGTATGATAATAAGTATATCTTATTATTAATATAAAATATTTTTTTAATTCATAAATACAGTTTTTCCACATTTCAATAGAAAATAATTCGCTGTAAAGTAAGTTTTACATGGCAATAACTGACAGTGTTTAATGCCATGATATTAGAAAACGTCGCGAATTCCATTTTCGATAAACTTTTTGTTTATTTTACTTGTTTTATATTTGTAATAAACAATTTCACGATAAATTTGCACTGTTAGCATGTAAAATTTTCCCTCGTTTTGAGTACAATTTTGTGCCACCAAATGTCATATGCTCATTTGACGGATCCCAATAACAGAAATTTTTTTAATAGATAGATATTGTAATTATAGACCCTCGACATCAGAGCTGTCATGAGCGTCTGGGAAATTTTTTAAATTGTATTACGAAGGTCCACGTTCTCTACTCAAGGGCATGCTAGTGTAAAAAATTTAGATTTTTTCCCATCCATTCCATAAAAAATACAATACACGTTCGATGGTGCAAAACACCAAAAACCGATCTAACGGGTAGATTATTAAAAGTGTCGGATTACTGAAGATTACATACAAAAAAAAAAATGAACAGTTCTTATTTAAATCATACTCTTATTCTGTTTACTTTCGTAAAGTCTCAATTTTTACTTCAAGTTTTAATGTCTCATGTTAATGTTTCTGACCAGTCAAAATTTCAATCAAAAATTTATCGAAAGCGATGACATGTGTAAAGTCTCAATTTATTACCTGAATGCTCTGTAGGAATCGTGTTGGTTGTTACTCGAATATTCTGGAACACGATCGGGTGCGCACGGAACGACCGAATGGTGATCGTTAGCATCGGCTAGGCATACCCAGTCCAATTTTATTACTAATTTGATGTTTGGCAAATGCAACAATTGACAATCGTCATATTTACTAGCTGTGCGCACATATACGTCAAGATCACCTTTTATCACTATTTTTGCTGCAAATAAATAACTATATTTAACAACATTACTAAAATTTTACAACTTGCTAAAAAATGTTCTTTTTTTGACATAAAAAAACTGTCACAAAGCTGTAAGATGCACGTTTTTTTATATCAAAATGCGCATGCGTCTAGCATCATAGAGTTTGTGACAAAACATTATTTTCTTTTTTTACAAGTAGTAAAATTGTTTATTCGGACTGGATCTCTAATCAAACGATTTAAAATTTTGCATTTGTTCAATATACAGTGTATACAGATTGTATCAAATTAAAACTGTGCATAGGCCGTTCTGTGTGTAAGACAGAGATCGATATATAAAGTATTAAGTAAGAATGAGATAAATAATCACTAAAGGAAGTTACTGTGGTTACTGTAAATAAATAATATTTATACAACCTAATAACGTCAGCTTTGTTTTTTCGCTCCTTCTATGTTGTAAAAATGTAAATCTTTTACCAGTTTACCAACTAAAGCAACTAATTAACCATAATATTAATTCGTAATATTATTTATATCTGGTACAAAAGTTTTAACAATTATTTTATTAATTAATTTATTAAGTGTTCGAAAAGACCTCCACGTTCTGCCAAACAATATCCTAATCGATTACAAAATTTCCCCTCACATTGGCTAACATTTGATGGTCAACGGACTGACATGCATTAGAAATTTTGAAAGGCAGCTACAAATAATTTTATTATGTCGGCGGTTGAATTACCACCATAAAACCATTTAATTATTTGGATTTTTTCCCAAACAGTTTAAATTGCCATTTTATCAATAATTTCAGTAGTGACTATTTTTACTGCAGAAAACAACGATGACGCTATCAGGTTGTTCGGTATTATTTATTTACAGTAACCACAGTAACTTCCTATTAGCGATCATTTATCTCATTCTTACTTATTGCTTTATGTATCAATCACTGTCTTACACACAGAATGCCCTATGCACAGGTTTAATTTGATACAATCTGTATATAGATTCCATGCTATGATACTACACTTTGTATAATATTTATTGTGAGAATGTTTCTACTTTTTTCTGAAAATTATTATAATAAATATCAAATAAATTACCGTTAGTCCAATCTAGTACCATATCATGCCACGCTAGTTCCATTTCTTCCGTAGTATTGTACGGGTCAAGCGAAGCATGTAACAATACAGTCATATGATGAGTCAACATTGTCAGCCTTCCATGGAGTAACAACCGCATCTTATCCCAAAAAGGCAACGGTGGTGACGGATCTCGAGACGGCGCCATTATTTGTTCCATACCTTCAGAAAATGAACAACAATATAAAATACAGTTAAGTATACAGACTGTTCACTTTCCATAAACCCACCTCGATATTTTTCCTATTTTTCAATGCACCAATTTCAAATTAACGGTGATCTTATAAAAAAAACTAGATCCAAATTTACATAAAATATTGAGGTGAGTTCATGAAAAATGAAACACGCTATAGAAAATTTTTTAAGTTTATGGATTATAGGGATTTTTGGAAGTTTTTTGCAGCTAATTTATTTATATTGAAAGAGTTTTATTTATACTAAACGTTTCGCCTTTTTAGGCATCATCAGTAATATTCTGAAATGTTATACATATATATACATTATAATGAACAAGTTATAAAGATAAATGAATGAATTAGATTCAAAATACTTACATTTTATAGTGAAATTATATGATGTATGAACATTATTTGAACGATGTTGTTATTAGCATGGATTTTAGACAACTGTTTCTATTTTTAAAATGAAAGAAAGTTATGGAAGCTATTGTAAGTGTATTGTTGTATTTGTATGCAAGTGTGTATACTTGTATTCAGGAGTGTCAATTGTATAGATAAAGGAATAACTTTAGGAGGTGTAAAGTACTATTGTTTTAGAGGTACCTATTGTATAAATATAAATAAATTGGCTGCAAAAAACTTCCAAAACACCCTATACTATCCTCAGCCGTACTAAACTCACTACGTTTATGGATTATAGTCGCCCCAATAAGCGCACATACGTGATCAGCAACAGACAAAATGTAAATTACTTACTGAGGTTGCATTGTGCAATAACAGGCTCCCAACAAGGTCCAAACGCGTAACTATAATGATCCATTTCTAAATTAATATCATGATAAAATTTCAACTGAGTCATTCCACGTTCAATAGTAGCGGGTTCCCACGGTGGTGGTAAATCCAAAGTGACATTTCGCACAGACCTGGGAGGTGGGATTTGTTCAGCTCCAGCAAGACGGCCCCACATTCGCAAACGTCGTGCTTCAACAAACGGTTGTGGGAAGTCTCTCAAGCTAACAGTGCTATGCTCAATCGAAACTGAAATTTGTCGAGTCCACAATGTAGTACATGTAAGACCGTCTGTGGGCCAAGGACTTGCCGGATCCACTCCGCGTATGAAATTCAATACACGTTCACTGCCGTGCAATGAAAGATCGGCTAGCGCAGCTATGCTAACTCCGACTGAATGCCAAGCGAGTAAACGTGTACGTGCCGGGCCCGCTAAACTGATTTGTTTCGAACGCTGTATATAAATTTCGCCATTTTTCTTACTTAGATTCGCATAAAGTTCTTCAACCTATAAAGATACTTTTTTTTTGGTTGCGTATAAAATAAATTGTACACCGAGATCTAGACATGAGTCATTTGTAAGTTGCGTTTTTAAACAATTAACATTATTATTGCAGGTATTTTCAAAATGTATTTACCTTGCCTGCAGGTAAAAGTAAATGAGTTCTTAATAATTCGGTTAATCTGGAATCAAGCATTTGTTGTCTTTTTAAACTTTCATTGTATTCATCTTGAAGAAGTTCATAATTGTCGCGCAGGCGTACTTCAAATGGATCGTCAGCCATTTCAAAAAGACAGTCATTTATCTAAAATATATCAACTGTTAAATGAGAGAATACAGCTGATCTTTATATTGTCGGATTGCTGATTCCCCAAATTCATGATCTCGAGTCGCTCATAGAGAAGGTACAGACTAAAGAAGCAGCGTTTAGCAGGAATAATCCCATGAGGGAAAACATTGGAATGTAGATTACATCCCAATGTTTTTGGATTGTAGATTACATTCCAATGTATCCCCTCAGGAGAAATATCGGAATGTAGATTACATTCCAATGTTTTTGGAATGTAGATTACATTCAAATGTTTTTGGAATGTAGATTACATTCAAATGTTTTTGGAATGTAGATTACCATCCAATGTTTTTGGAATGTAGATTACATTCCAATGTTTTTGCAATGTAGATACATTCCAATGTATCCCCTCAGGAGAAACATTGGAATGTAGATTACATTCCAATGTATCCCCTCAGGAGAAATATTGGAATGTAGATTACATATAGTCCATTACACATCTAGATATACAATGTACTATTTTCTGTTGAATAACACTGAAGTATGAACCTAATAATAATGAATGAAATGGTCTTGACACATGAGCAAATAGCTCACGTTTAGTACATAATAAATAGTTTCCAATTTGGCAGCGCTGGCGACTCTACTAGTCCCAATTATTGTAGTATAAATAGAAATCAGCAATTCAATATACAAAGAACAGTGTAAAATGCAAAAAAATACTATTAGGACGTCAAATAAATACCTTTATGAGTAAATCTCGAGGTAACGGAGAATCTAGAGTAAACGGCACTTTCTGTTTATTATGAACTTTCTTCAACCATTTCACAATCGTAACCAGTTCATTTTGCACAGCGTCGGCAAAACTATGCTTATATGGAAACCGTGCCTCAAAAACAGCCAAACTGAACAGCCATGCTTCATTATCCGTTTTTACAAAACCGTCCGCAGCCAATCTTTCCTCTTTCAATTCGGGATGAGAAATTAATTTTTGTAAATTTAATGATTGAGCAGTTATCACAGATGCATTGTCAAACGTAAAACAACATGTGACTGCTTTAATACGAAGACTTGGCCCTTTTATGTGGCCATTGACAACATCTAGCCTTAATTCATGATTACCAGTATGACCTATAAAACACAGGCGGGCGATTCTAACCGACCATTTATTTTGAACACTTTGGCTTACTTGTTGTGATTGAGAATTATCTGATTTTATAAAGCTACGTATTATGGTTACCATTTTTAAATGGAATACGGGATTCCATTTTAAATCTAAACGATTTGCTATGTCTATACTCCATTCCGAGTTTGTATTCAAACGACATGTCCTGTCGAATCGGCATGATTTTACTGAGCAACTCGTTTTCTGAAACAAATTTAAGCCTGCAATTTATAATGTAAATATACGGTATGTACTGTTTTCACTTCAACATGAAAGGATTTATTTAGAATCATTTATTCAATATTAAACCTCCAATGAAAACAACACTTTGTATTGGGATCCGTCAAATGGGTGGAGCTTAAAAAACATGGCGCAAAGGGGAGGAAATTTTATATACGGGGTATACTTTTGCGTATAATTTTGTGATTTTTAAAGTGATAAGAAATAATAAATATAAGTGCAATTTGCGATTGGCCCGGTACGAATCCTAAACAAAGGAATTTCGTTGAAGGAGAACGGATTCTCAAAGCCGGACATATTATCAAATGTGTGAAAAAAACAAGATAACTGAGCTGTCAAAAGTAGTAATCTTTACGGCATATTGCTTAAAAACATCAAAATTAAAAGAAAATCTCCACGAAATTAATCATCCGTTCTATGCTTCTTTAAGGCTGGGTAAGGTGAATAATGTAAACACATAACTGCAACATAATATGTTATATTGTAATAAGAAGTAGGTAAGTTACTAACCTCAAAATATTTGTACACAAAGTTAGTCCTATAATTTTGTCAATCATCAAATGATTTAACTATTGTAGTACAGTATGATAATGAGAACATCTTATTATTAATATAAAATATTTTTTTAATTCGTAAATACGGTTTTTCAACATTTCATTAGAAAATAATTCGCTGTAAAGTAAGTTTTACAAGGCAATAACTGACAGTGTTTAATGGCATGTTATTAAAAAACATCGCGAATTACATTTTCGATAAACTTTTTGTTTATTTTACTTGTTTTATATTTGTAATAAACAATTTCACGATAAATTTTCACTGTTAGCATGTAAAATTTTCCCTCGTTTTGAGTACAATTTTGTGCCACCAGATGTCATATGCTCATTTGACGGATCCCAATACAATTATATTCTGTAAAACTTCAAAACATTTTTGTCAAACTTACTGCCATTTCTTCGGATCGAGAACACAGAAACATTTGCGTATTCGTATCTAAATCAACTAATTTACATCCCGAAAATTCTATCGATGATTTACTTTCACAGCCTTCCACAGTTACTGAATCAAGTCTAGTTGCGATGTACACTGCAATGTTAATTTCACATAACATACATAACCTAAAATAAGCTAAATAACTTAACGATAAACATAGGCTGACCATAATTCTTTGAGGCTTGAGGCAGAAAGCCCTTCTTATACGATATTTAGATGATATCGTTATAGATACAAGATATGCACAAAAAATATTTACAAAATCACCAAATCGAATAACACCAAAACAGGAATTCTTACGGAGACAAACATTTAAAACAAAAATCATTTAACCTTTTCACTGCGCATTTATTTTACGAGAGTGCATGCTGTGTGTGCAATTTTTTCGGCCGTTCCGTATTGATACGTCTGGAGCAGTCCACTGTTGTTATCAGTGGGGTAAAATAATGAAGCTAAATCCCGTCAAATCATATCAAATTGTTTTTTTGCCTTTTTTGTTTTAAACATATATATTTTTATCAAAAACAGAACAGTCAGTGCATGTATACACGTGTAAAACACGTGTACGTACGCATTGACTTTAAAAGAAAAAAACCACAACAAAATTCAGAATTGGTGTTCTAATAGGCGTTGTGCGTATATATACGGCAGTAGCAGTTTATCGCTGTAAAAAAATTCTGCGGTAAATCGCAAAAAACTTCCGGATTGGCCAGTATGATCTGGTAGGCGTTGCTCGTATATATACGACAGTAGCAGTTTATCGCTGTAAGTATTTTTTCCAGCCCGAACGTAAATATACGGCTGGAGCAGTAACCCAGGTAATCGTATATATACGTCTGGAGCAGTCAAAGGGTTAAATCAGTACATTTTTGCAGTAATTCCAAACAGACAGACAGACACATGAAAGCACAGTCACCATGCTCCATTTTTCTTTACGTTTTGACAGCGGTACAAACAGAATCTGACCGATCCTATCACTATACTTCCATTTTCTTACAGAATTTGGAAGTAAAAATGATTGAGTCCCACTGAAAATAAAACATACGGTAAGCGTAATAAAAATATGTGTTTTACCGCTTTCTTCCTCTATGAAAAATAAGTTTACGTTCGACAACGCAACATTAATCGTCCATATGTCTGGAATAAGTATTAAAGATTGCTTCGAATGCTGGCCGTGTGAAGAATTAATGAAAACGGTATTGTGTACAAAATATTTTAATACTGAGCCCCACTCAATTCTGAAAACATCTAGCATAGCGTCCAGCCTCGCGTACTGCGGTGAATGTGATAATTTAAGAAGCGCTACGGAGAGGAAGACAATAGTTCCTGTAAGGTGGCAACGTCTTGCATCGGTAAAATCTATCGCTGTCGTTGCGGCCCAACAGAAAGTTTCGAGTAAAAGTTCAACTGAAAACATGGATGCGGCATGTTCAACCATCAACTTGGTGTGGTAGCAACGTAATGAAGTGCCGTTTGTAAATGTACTAGAAGCTGCCCATAATTCACCACAAGCTTGAATAGTCCAATCGGTTAAAAATGTACTTTTAGTTTTAGGACTATCACAAGGCGCCTGCACTGTTCCATTCTGAGGCAATGATGGCCAAAGTGATTTGTCAAATACTATTTTTAAAGTATGTAGAAATACATACAGATTGATTACTTTACTTTGCACCTAAAATAAAACCATACATTTTTTTTTAAATAAATAATTAAAAGATCACAAAACTTTTCATAATCTGACTCAAAATATACAGGGTGTTTCATAATATATGCGCAGGACTTCAGGATGTGATAGCCCGTCCAAAAATATGAAAAAAAGTTTCTATTAACTTACCCTCTAAAATGTACCATTTTAGATATACAGGGTGTTGAAATTGAAAAAAAAATTTCGTTTTTTGCGAATATCTCCGGAACCGTTTATCGTACAGAAAACAGCTTTTGTAAGCATTTTCTACTCATAATAAGCTATGTTTTGTGCGGATTTTTTTTTTTAAGTCAGAATTGGTGAAGGTTTTGAAGGGGTAGTGGGTGTTTTTCTCCCCAACTTCTACGCTACTGGAAAAAGTACGGTTCTGAGACGCCCATTTGAACCGCCAATGTTTTCTACACAAAAAAGGTACTCTTGGTCACAAGCTGTAAAGTCGATCGTTTTCGAGAAAAATCAACTTTTATGTTGAAAAACATGGTCAATTTTTTTAAATAAAATTTTTTTCTTACTAATTAAACAAAATTTATTTAAACGTTAGAACAAGTAACAAAACCAAACGTTAACTTCATAATTGCAAAATTAAAAAAAATGAAAAAATGATACAAAAGTTGTCTTTTCAAAATTCCCCAAACACCCTGTATCTCTAAAATGGTGCATTTTAGAGGGTAAGTTAATAGAAACTTTTTTTCAGATTTTTGGATGAGCTATCACATCCTGAAGTCCTGCGCATATATTATGAAACACCCTGTATAAAGATCTTTTTATTTCTGGTACAGGGACAAGATTTCAAAAGTGGTAGATACTCAAAAGGTCGTAGTTTGGGAATAACTCTTCATCACCCGGGAACTATGATAATCCAAATCCCTAATTCTACTTGGATACCCGACGTTTTTTGGGTTTACTGACCTTAGCATCTAATGATAATTTCTTGAGAGCAAAGATTGATTGTCGACATGAATCCATACGAAAGCTATCCAACTGAAGAGCAAAGTATAACAATAAATCCGCTGGAGCTTCAAACATTCCATTGCAGCGGGAATTCATTTCAAAACTTTTAAGTGAAATATTTAAATCATTTCTGCCAGCGAGAATTGACTGGATGCTTACATCATCAATTGAAATCGTACAGTTCTAAAAGAAAATCATACATATACGAATTATTATCTGACATAATCTTAAATACAGTACACGCTCGCTAATCCGAACTAATAAAAACCGAGAGGATTCGGATTAACGAAAAAACGAAAAAAGCAAGGACATTTTTACTTCCCACCTCTACTATGGTAGGGAAGTAATGGATTTAGTCCGAAAAAAATATTTTGAGATTTTAACAGATCTTCACGTTTTGAGACCCTAGCAATCGTTTAAGATCATTTTCTGACTGATGTCTGTATGTGTGTGTGTGTGTGTGTAAGTATGTGGTCAATTTTTCGCCTTCGATATCGTAAAAACGGAACAACATATAGCCATGTCGTTTGTTCTATTGTGTTTATCAGCCTTTAACTTAGATCTGATTAGATTTTGAGTCAAATTGGTTCAGTGGATCCTGAGATATTAAAAAAAAACGTTCTCAATGTCACGTATTAACATAGGTAAAAAAAAATATAAATGAATTCTAGATGTTATAATATAAAAAAAAAGGAAATATTTTTTTTCTCTAAAATGTACAGTTTTCGAGAAAAAAAATATTTTACTAAAAAAAATAAAAATTGTACGTAAATCAAGGTAACCATGATTTTTGCTATATTAAGCTAGCCATCAGTAGATCACTAAACAACCGTAACATCCGTGCTAATTACTAAATAAATAAAATTATACCTTTGGAACTACATTGGGAAACGGTCTGGCTTTAAATCCAGTCTGCGATTCAATGTGAGGATTATTTTGTATGTATTCTAACAGTTCTTCATTGACAATACATCGGGGCCTATGAACAGCTATATGCAGTTTCTCAGGTGGCCAACGCGATGTTAAAGTTACATTTAAATTCATGTCATGAGCGAGTTCTACAAGATCGATATGATCAGGTGCAGCACGTCTGCGCAAACGCGTGTTCGCCTGATGTACCGTTATGCTTAGAACAACGGCTCGAGTACCCTGTGGAGCCACTGAACCGCCTTCTAATTTTATTTCCGATGCCGTTGCTTGTATTAGCCATCCTGATTTACCAGCCCAGACAGCCGATATATTTACTAGTTGTACGAATAAAAACTGTAACAAAAAAATTGTATTACGATGCAAAAGTATAGGATTTTCTATCACTTAAACTATGACTGCAGTTTTTTTTTTTTTTAATTTTCGCAAATATTAATATTGTTTCTTTATGCATTATTTATTTATTGTAAATTATAGACGCGTCGACAGCTTAGGTCATTAGCGTCTTGATTACATTAAATAACATAACTCACTTAAAACTAAATGACATCACAAAACATCCATGAGCGGAGGCGGGATACGAATCCACGACAGTCTGATCCAGAGGTCGCGACGCTAACCACTGGACCACACTGTCCTCTCTATGCATTATTATCGACCAAGCAAACGAATGCTAGTTTTAAATATCTTCAAATCAATTTACTTATTGACTCCACTTAAATAATTTACGGCAAGTCAATAAAATGAATTAAGTGAAGGTCAAGTCACAACCATTTGCATAAATTATATTAACTAAATTTTACACATGAAGGGTCTTCTAAATTTCTAAATTAAAATTATAATAATAACTTATCGGCTTTCGTTTGCGGGTTTGGTCGTGTTAATGTCGATTTTTACGGGAGCTCTATTTTAACCTGAGTGTAGCTAGGAAAAAATCTTTTCTTCAAGTTTAGGTATAAAGTTATCCAAAAACCTCGCAAGCAAACGAAATTATAGCCAGACGCACCATTACAATTTTACATGATATTAGTATGGTAATCACTAATGACTCATCAAAGTTTGATTGCAATGAATTAATGTATTTTTAATGATTACATACCTGACCTAACGTAATTATACTTGATGGTAGTTTGACGTTTTCGAAAATGTCATCGTTGTTTGTTGTAGCAATTTCATCGACTTCTGACACAGGACGTATTTTATTAATTCGTACGTCATGTATCGTTATCGCTATTAATTTTGTAACTTCTGAATTAAATAAATTACTACTTATACCAATCTCTTCAATATGCTGTAAAATAAACCAAATGTGAGCACAAATATACAGAAAAAAAACCTTACAAAGCAATAGTTTTACTTACGACAGAAAATCCATTTTTTGTAATAAGTATATTTTTTAATTTGAGTTTCGGAAATTTCACTTGTCCTATTGTAACTTTGAATTTGTATTTTAATGTAAACATCCACGATAAAATTTTAGGTAAAGCCCTGTAATTAAATTTGACATAGGCACTGTGAACTCAAAAAAAAATTCTTTAATACCTAAGTCCTAAATTGAATGTTCTTACCATGTAATAAAAAAATATATCACTGTAACAACTATAATAAACATTAGAATACTATCCATAATTTTAATAATAAAAATTGATTGATTTTAATCTTATTTACATAAATAAAAATATTTTTATCAGCGTTTTTATTTACTCAGCGAATACGCCTAGGTTAGATATCGCACTATTTGACAATTTGTTGACATTAGCACAAAAGTCTCTGCTAGCGACATCTCTATTTAAATATCCGTATTGACTACGTAAATCCTTCGCGAAAGTCTGTCTGTCACTCTCACAAATGTCGTCACTCTGTCTCTTACCTTTTCATGTCTAAACCGCTCAACCGATTTCGATAAAATTTGGCAAAGAGATAGATTGCATCCTGAGGAAGAACACAGGCTACTTTTAGTCTCAAAAAAACCGGCTTCGCCCAAGTGAAAAAAGTAATCTTTGGAACTACTGAGCCTAGTTAAAAAATTCTTTCACTAATAGAAAGCTACGCAGGGGGCTAATTAATCATAAATTCTTATCTCTGGAACTACCTACTAAACCGATTCTAAAAATTCTTTCACTAACAGAAAGCTACGCAGGGGGAAATTGTGTTTTTAAAGACCACCAACAGCTAAGGTTATTTGGGCCTAACACCAATTCATATTTTCAATTCATTATTTTTTTTTAATAATAAATTGAAAATCCAATTGACACTTTTACCAGCTCTCGGGCTAGAACCCGGGAACTTGTAATAGAGGAAGCATCGCGCATATGGTGACATTCTCACGGGAGGCAGGGGGAGAAATCCTTGCGGAAGGCTTATAAATCATAAATTCTATCTCTGGAACTACTAAACCGATTCTAAAAATTCTTTCACTAATAGAAATCTACGCAGGGGGATAACAAATTAACAATATAATAAATATCCATGAGCGGAGCAATGGGTGACCGCTATTAAATCATAATTTCATACCACCCGGGCGAAGCAGGGACGGGTCGCTAGTTTACAATAAATTACAGAAATTCCATGATAATTACATTTCGATTGTTTCGACTTAGTAATTTTGAAATAAATTTTTAAAATAAATGTTGGAAATTTTTATTATAAGGTCATCAACAGTTATTTGGACATATTAATATTGCTGATCTAAAGGACAATAATATTTTTTAAATTTATATTAGAAATCGTGTCCATCGTGATTATAATAAAATTAAGCAAAATCGCAGGATAGTGGACAAAATAATTTGATTTATTAAATTAAATGTACGACGTTTCGTCTATAGATTTAGACTTTTTCAAGTACAATCATAAAAATAACAATATTTATGAAAATTAATATTAATTACTAACCATAGCAATTAACATAAGATAGGGTACATAAGACAAAAACATGGTAACAAATTATGTTGACTATAAATTTTAACAATCAATAATAATAATAATACAAAAATTAGTATAATTTCATAATATAATTGTACTGACTACTTAAATTTTGAGTGTCTGTTCTGTAATTGATTGAATTGTTTTTTCTAATAAAACACATTTCACTGATATTGCGTTTCTTCCAATTTGACTCTTTATCTAATATTTGAACTTCATTGAAAAGAAATTTATGCCCAGTGTCGAAATGATGAGATGACAACGCCGTTTTATTATCACTTAATAAGTTTATGTTTCTACAAAACAGTTATTAAAAAATAGAATTTATCAGCACAAAATGGACTGTAGAAACATAAACTTATTAAGTGATAATAAAACGGCGTTGTCATCTCATCATTTCGACACTGGGCATAAATTTCTTTTCAATGAAGTTCAAATATTAGATAAAGAGTCAAATTGGAAGAAACGCAATATCAGTGAAATGTGTTTTATTAGAAAAAACAATTCAATCAATTACAGAACAGACACTCAAAATTTAAGTAGTCAGTACAATTATATTATGAAATTATACTAATTTTTGTATTATTATTATTACTGATTGTTAAAATTTATAGTCAACATAATTTGTTACCATGTTTTTGTCTTATGTACCCTATCTTATGTTAATTGCTATGGTTAGTAATTAATATTAATTTTCATAAATATTGTTATTTTTATGATTGTACTTGAAAAAGTCTAAATCTATAGACGAAACGTCGTACATTTAATTTAATAAATCAAATTATTTTGTCCACTATCCTGCGATTTTGCTTAATTTTATTTTTTAAATTTGTTTATTAATTTAAATTCAAATACAATTTATATTTAAATATTTTAATAAATTTCATTACAATGATTCAATTTTATAATGTGTATTAGTATTATCAATGAATATAGATAACTATTTTTGGAATGTTTGCAATAATAGTACAAATATTTTAAATAACTACCTTCCTAATGTACTTAATAATATGATCTAACAAATAAATAATGTATTTTTTCCATTTTCGGTAGTGTGAACTTGGCATTTCCAACATCAATCAATGCCAATCATTCATGTCTACTGAATTAAAATAATATTTTAATCAGTTTCCATTTCCTTTTTACATAAAATGACAAAACCATCCATAATAGGAGATACCGCCTGATATTCTTCCGTGGCAAGTTCTGCTTTTTCTCCAACAGCTAACAAAACTGGCGTTGAATGAGTACGAATCCCCGATATTGTTTTAGGCGTTCCGGCTTTACCGATAACATCCACTGCTTGACCAATTCGAACAGGAACCGATATTTGTTCCAAATTTTCATCCAATGTTACCAACCATCTAGGATTCATTGCGCCGGCCAAAGTATAGAGAAGATAATGATTTTTTCCAAGAATTGCTACAATGCAAAAATGTATGTAGATGACAACACAAGAAGTTCATTCCACTACAAATTTATTAGAGGCCAGACACATATTAGGTGTGTTTGGTATCAAGGTGTAGTGTAGATATTTTTTCACTAAAAAGTGTAAACAAGTTCACGAAAAGTGTAAACTAAATGTACACTTGTAACAAACGGGCCAGTGTACATTCTGAGTAGATTGTACATGCGCATTACAAAATAAATAAATGACAGATTGACTGAGTTCATTATTTCTAGTTTTTACAGTTTTTTGGTCGTAAAAATGTTAAACTCACTGCCAAATTTATCTTGTACCATTACATTTTGAAGCTCATTCATTTTTAAGAGACAAAAAATGTAGAAAACAGAGTACCAAAAAAGTATCAAATCTGTCAAAGCGATTGTCAATTCAGACATATATCACGTGACCTACACTACACTACGTGCACCTGCTCAAGAGCCGGGACTAATAGTTGTTACACTTTTAGTCCCACACTGAAATAACAAACAGGTCAGTTATTTTACACTTTTGTATAACAAATGTAATAGTGTCAAAAGTGTTTACACTTTTTACACTACACCTTGATACCAAACGCACCTATTCCGTGTAAAAGCATGGCATAACACAAAATGACTGCGGCTTACTATTTTTACAATCGAGCATCGCAACGAAAGTTACAAGCAAACATCCGATGGCAACAGGATTCATAATTTGAGTCTCGCTATGAAACGGTGAAAACGATACGGTTCCCTTAGATGCGTAAGTCAAGCCTTGGGCAAGTCTGACCGCAAACAGATGGTTTGGATTTCGTTGATGATAAACGGCAAGCTGTCGCAGCATCGCAGCGAGTCTAGCATTATTAGTTCCTGCGCCTACAATTCCCAGCGAAAAGATAGCATTGCATGCTACAAACAAATCTGAGTCATGTGAATGTTTACTCAGAACGTCAATTACGACGGGTTGTGGATTCGAAACTGAACAAAGCGCCACTGCAAGCGGCACAGCCTTGCGGACTCCTGGTTCGCCATATCGAGCCTATTTCAAAAAGGATTGTTATAAAAAAATAATACTTATTGCATACAAATCTTGTTGGCTTCCGAGCTTGCAGGCCATGGTCCGATGGTATTTCTAGCTGACGTTTCATCTACAACTGCGGTAGACAATACTTACCTGTGAGCCACCAAGGAGGACACTTCGACCGCTGCCATATCACCTTTGAAAATGTCTACCGCAGTTGTAGACGAAACGCAAGCGCGGATCCACCGATGTGGGCACGGTGGGCATGCCCACAACCCTAATTGAGGTCGATAGGCTGATGTTATATCCAATGCCTTAATAAAATTTAAAAAAAAAAAAACTGTGCGGGTAAGAACGCGATTGACTTTTTATTTTGGCTAA
This sequence comes from Mongoloraphidia duomilia, assembly GCA_039654895.1. Lineage (NCBI taxonomy): Eukaryota > Metazoa > Arthropoda > Insecta > Raphidioptera > Raphidiidae > Mongoloraphidia > Mongoloraphidia duomilia. Next base: position 4,842,478 of record CM077524.1, read on the forward strand.
GTAGTTTGTACTGTTTGACGTTTCGTGAGCGAGTCCGTAGTCCGAGCCGCACTTGGCTGATTTTCGGGTTGCCGTGACCACAACCTTTTTTGAGGGCTGGATCCGCGCCTGACGAAACGTCAGATAGAAATACCATCGGACTACAGCCTACAAACTCGGAAACCATCAAGATTTGGAACAACGCCGGCCGTGAAAGCTTACACACATGAGTTATTGCATAATTTCATTATTTTTAATTCAATGAAAAATTTATCAATTCAACATCAGCACTAAATTACATACAGTACTGTCTCTTTAATGGACCGCTCGATAATCTGCCGAATACTGTAATCCGTCATTTTAACATTGGAAATGTTTATGTTCGTATATGGGGGCAGAGTTACGAGTTTTCGTTCAAGGCCAAAAGACAACTGTGTCGCGATCAAGTGAGGAGCAATCATGCAAAATTGAACAAGTGCAATTTTTTCGAAATGTGTTTTATATCATGTCTAGTTAATTGACAGGTATTTGCGACGATCTGCGGTGTTATTTTTGAGCAAAATATGTTAATAAATACTGTAGAAAAATCCATTTAAAAGTTAAGTAATCAAGCAAAATAGTGAACGCATATATAACAGAAGAATAATAGGGTTATTCCTGACAAAACTAAACAGTGCATTGATAAATATTGTGTGTATAATAAACAGTTAATTATGTTTCATATATGCTGTTATCATTTCCAATGTCCTCGATGGTTGCAAGGATTGCGAAATTTGTGAATTTTTTAACTAGTTGAATGCAAATCAAAATTCTTTAATGCACCGGTTCCATTTATGTCATGTTCTGAATTCCGCCGCTTACGTCAAAAGTATGTAGACCTCGCGCGGCGAAAGATGAAGCCACCGCGTCATAGTAACGTGAATGCATTGCGCCCGCCTTCTAGCTTGCTATTGGCTGTTTATTGTCATGAATAGCAGTTTGCCAAAATTGTACCTAACGTCATAAAACCCAATGTGCAGTTTTGTGTACACGGCACTATCTGCGGGCAAGCAGGCGTTCACTAGCATATTATTGATGACGTGCCTGGCTTCATCTCTCACCACGGGCACTCTACCTATTTCTCATTAATATTATTGTTACAAAATATGTTACGCTTTCCTTTACACAGTAATTTGTCACTTTAGCTAATTCGACAGCAGTTTGGTTTTGGTAAGGACGGATTAACAAGAGAGTACATAAAATGAGAAATATTGTACTAAATTTACCAAATGTCCTAGTATTCGTTGACACATTTCAGATCCGATTTCTTCACCCATAGCAATGCAAGCCACTGCTAAAGCGGCAAGACTCTGTACAACCGACATATCACATTTATCCATATCACCATCGTTTTCCGATTCACTGAATGTCACGCGAGCATCAGTTTTATTTTTACTGTCTGATTTTGTTTCGGTTTGTGGCTTTGATTTTAAATTTGCTAAAATTAAAATATATACATCACAGAAGATTGTTTTTTTTCTATGTTCAAATAGAAAATTTTAGAATTATACATTTTCCAGAAGGTGATTTGGGACGTTCAGGTATTTTCCTGTTGCTGTCTTTATTATAAAGAACGGTGAGTGATTTTTTCTCAGTACCGGGCGGTGCTTTATTCTCTTCGACATTTTTATTTTCCTGTAACTATAATTTTACGTGAGAATATTTGATTTAACAATAGAATTTACTTTACAATAAATTTGAAATACCTCGGCAAAATTTACTTCACAACAAGTATATAGGAGCTCTTGTATAATGAGAACGTCGCCCGATCCAGCATAAGTGCACATCGTTAACATGGTATGAGCTAGAGAACATAGAGGCTCCGGTAGTACATTCAATGTTGCGTCGATAACATCGTCGCTTTCGCGCTGACCTGTAAATATATATAATATAGGTATATCCGTAATTTTTATTTCTAAATATGAAAATAATGTATTATTTTTTATCAGTAGAGGCAGTTTCCAGCTTTAGGAGTTGATTTATTTCAGACCCACGTTCATACCGCTGGAATTTATTTCGTCAGTCAGTGAGGCACTAATTTGCCTGAACAAACAAACGTACACACAGTTGTACTGCATTGTCAAATTTATTTTAGTCTCCTATTAAATTCCCTTGTCTTTCTGGAAAAAACGCTAGGTTATTGTTCCATCGTGTCAGTCTTTCCACAACGCATTGTAAAATATATACAGATTGTATCAAATTAAAGCTGTGCATAGGTCATTCTGTGTGTAAGACAGAGATCGATATATAAAGTATTAAGTAAGAATGAGATAAATAATTGCAAATAGGAAGTTACTGTGGTTACTTTAAATAAATAATATCTATACAACCTAATAGCGTCATCTTTGTTTTTTCGTTCCTTCTATGCTGTAAAAATGTAAATCTTTTACTAGTTTACCAACCAAAGCAACTAAACCATAATATTAATTCGTAATATAATTTATATCTGGTACAAAAGTTTTAACGATTATTTTATTAATTTAATTTGCACACGAAGCTGTTTTTTATGATTTTTCGGAGATAGGCAACCATTTGATTCAAATTCTGCTATGACATTGCGAATTGTTGTGGCAGATGGAATCATGGAGACGATCTATTTTCAAAGGCAGCTACAAATAATTTTATTATGTCGGCGGTTAAATTACGACCATAAAACCATTTAATTATTTGGATTATTTCCCGAACAGTATAAATTGCCATTTTATCAATAATTTCAGTAGTGACTATTTTTACTGTAGAAAACAACGATGACGCTATCAGGTTGTTCAGTATTATTTATTTACAGTAACCACAGTAACTTCCTATTAGTGATCATTTATCTCATTTTTACTTATTGCTTTATGTATCAATCTCTGTCTTACACACAGAATGCCCTATGCACAGGTTTAATTTGATACAATCTGTTTAACTTAAAGAAATAAAAAACTATCTCCTGCAAAACCATCAACATATTTACCGAGATATGACAAGCCAAGTCCAAGGAACACAAACATCATATGTGAATTGATAACCGATATGTTTTTTTCTTTCATATCGACAATATATTGAATAATTGGTTCAGTGGCTTTCGAGTGGCATCTGCCTATAGCGATAAGTCCGAGCGCAACACACGCCAAGCCTACCACTTCATCGGTCGACTTGTTACACGATATGGCAGGAGCTATGACGGCTAACACGTCCTCGCGACACGTTCCAGCATAGGCTAAACCCAAACCGAGAATAGCGCCGGCACGAAGAGTCTGATTTGTACTCAGAACGTAATCGGATAACAAGGCGAGTGCAGGATCGCATTCATTTCTGACACCGCAGTTAACGATTCCCAGCGCTAGCAACGCTCCCGCTTTTACGTAATTGTCGTTTGTGTACAGATACTTATCTATTGGAGTTAAACCGCCATCTACATCCCATAAATGAATCAGACCTAAAGATGCCGTAGCGCTCAACATTCCGTGCTCTTTGTTTTTGTAAATCCACTTGTTGCCATCAACTGTTAGAAGTTTATCAGAACCAAATCCGGCATTTACAAAAGCATTGACGAACGTCGAGGCAAGGTTTTGACGCGCTGAATCAAACGTGGAATCGGCTAGTAACGATGGTCTAAGAACAATCGGTTCAAGCCAGGTCTTAAATATCTCTTCTGGACTTTTTGGTTCCATAATATCGAGCTGATGAAATAAATTGAGGGGATTAAATTTTAAGAATAAGAATTATCTATCTCAGGGGTCAGCAACCTGCGGCTCGCGAGCCGCATGCGGCTCTTATGATGTCAAGATGCGGCTCTCCAGTTCCATGCGCAAATATTAATAATTATATTATTTAATTTTCAAAACTCATAAAAAATTTATAGTGCAAAAAAAACTTTAAACAGGATAAAAACACTCAACAGAGAACAGTGAGAATAGGTGGAGTAGAAAGTATACGCACAGCTGACATTTTTTAAATGTGGCAACACTGTTCTGCTTGTTTAGTTATTGGTGCACTGTGTCGTCAACGGTCGCAGTCAGAACTTTTTTTTTATATACCTAATCCTAATCAAATACCATAATATTGAAATAAAAATGTTAGTGGCTCTTTAAAAACTGGGAAATTTTGTAAATTGTAAATTTTGGCTCTTCCGTCTCAAAAGGTTGCCGACCCCTGATCTATCTATCTATTGTAGATTATAGACGCGTCGACTACTTAGGTCATTAGCGTCTTAAATACATAAAATAACAATCCTCTTAAAGCTAAATGACATCACAAAACATCCATGGGCGGAGGTTAATTGTGTGTGTTTTAAAGACCACCAACAGCTAAGGTTATTTGGGCCTAGCACCAATTCATATTTTCAATTCATTATTTTTTTTTTTTTTAATAATAAATTGAAAATCCAATTGACACTTTTACCAGCTCTCGGGCTAGAACCCGAGAACTGGGGACTTGTAATAGAGGAACCATAGCAACGCCATGTAAACAACAGCGCCGCTACACTCTCAGCAATTCTCAAGCCATGAGCGGAGGTGGGATTCAAACCCACGACAGTGCAGGCGCGGATCCAGCCCTCAAAAAAGGTTGTGGTCACGGCCACCCGAAAATCGGCCAAGTGCGAGTCGGACTACGGACTCGCTCACGATCGGTACATTGCATTCCTACAAAGGAGACGTTTACAAAATGTATGACGGTCCGGTCAAGATCTTGTAATAGGTCCACGCGAGCAAAGCCGCTGGGCGAACATATAAGTAACATCAGCGTATCGACCTCAATTAGGGTTGTGAGCATGCCCACCATGCCCACAACGGTGGATCCGCGCTTGCGACAGTGTGATTCAAAGACCGCTAGGCTAACTGTTACACCACACTGTCCTCAAGAAGAATAAAAATTCATCAATCAATAAAAGTAATTACCTCTCTTCCAAGATTGTGGAAATTTTCATTTAGATGACAATTTGATACAATTATTTGTAAATCGTCTTTATCATTAACATCGTCTTTCAACGCAACATTAATTCGATGATGACCTAACATATATGCTAGCTGTTTTCGGACAATCCTACAAAGAAGAAAACATTTATTATTGTAAATTTATTCAAGTGATTGTTTTGAGTTAAAGATCATGCCACCACTGACTGGAGTAGTTACACTAATATGTTTATAATAGGTGCGTTTGGTATCAAGGTGTAGTGTAGTGTAGATAATTTTTTACTAAAAAGTTCAACAAGTTCACCAAAAGTATAAACTAAATGTACATTTGTAACAAACGGGCTAGTGTACATACTGAGTAGATTGTACATGCGCATTACAAAATAAATCAATGACAGATTGACTGAGTTCATTATTTCTAGTTTTTACTGGTTCTTTGGTCGTAAAAATGTTAAACTCACTACCATATTTATCTTGTACCATTACATTTTGAAGCTCATTCATTTTTAAGAGACAAAAAATGTAAGAAACAGAGTATGAAAAAAGTGTCAAATCTGTCAAAGCGATTGTCAATTCAGACATATATCACGTGACAGGTGCGTTTCACTTGGCGATCGCAACGCCTACAACGACCAAACGTAATAAGCGCGGCCATAAGGCTTGAGCGTAGTGGGCGCAATGGTCGCCAAGTGGGACGCACCAGTATGTGCACCTGCTCAAGAGTCGGGACTAATAGTTGTTACACTTTTGGTCCCACACTGAAATAACAAACAGATCAGTTATTTTACACTTTTGTATAACAAACATAATAGTGTCAAAAGTGTTTACACTTTTTACACTACACCTTGATACCAAACGCACCTATTAAATATTAATGAATTAACCAAGGAATTAACTGAGAACATTACCTAGATTGGAAACTACTGCAGTCAGATCAGTTGTGAAAATAATTCTGGAGGAACTCTGGCATCTGAAGGGTTTCCCATACTTCCTACTTTTTTTTAATTTAAAATAATTTTTAAAAAAACACTCCATTGACAAAATATTTGCTATAGCTGACCCAATTTGATAATTATGTAAAATTTAAATATTATATGCCATTGATGATCGACTAATTTTTTTAACCGACTTCAAAAAAAGAAGGTGGTTCTCAATTCGGTTGTATTTTTTTTTTATATTTGTTACCTCATAACTCAGTTATTTATAAACCGATTTTGAAAATTTTTTTTTATTTGAAAGGATATACTTTCAGATTGATCTCATAGAAATTTCATCGAAATCGGTTCAGTAGTTCGGCTGATTTTGTAAATTGTAGATTTTATCGGACGTTTCGAAAAAATATTTATCCTCAGAATCTTGATGGAACAAAAACATTAGTCAAAAATGATACTTACGGTTCAGAACACGCAGAAAATACTTGATTAATTAACGAAGATTCATTAAGTTTCATTGCCACAGCTAGAGCTCGCGGATATTCCTTAAATTCTAAATAATACTGGACTACATCCCTCAAGAATTTCACTATTATAATATAAAAAAATGTGTGTTTAGTTTTGTTATTCTAAGAATGAATGAATTGTAAATTATAGACGCTCGATATGTTATTGTAAGAGAGCAATATAATTATTAAACTACCTGCTTCAAATTCTCCGACGTAATTTGCGCAGCCGATAAGGTAAAGACAAACACGGGTATAGTTGTCATTTGTTAAATGTTTATGTAACAAATCGAGTCTATCGATTTCCATAAGTAGATCACACGCTTGTACATCAGCGTGGTGTTTTGTATCAAATTTAATGATGTCACATACTAAGGGTAGCAAACGGTCTTCTTCGCTTGGATATTCGATCCATTGCTCAGCGACTTCATTTTCCAACTGCCTAATTGAGTAATGTCAATTTTATTATTAAACTGCACACATATTAGCGTCATTTAAAAAGTTTCTTTCCAATTTTATTTATACAGGGTGCTGGATCGTTTTGCGAGAGAGAGAGATTGTGTTTTAAAGACCACCAACAGCTAAGGTTATTTGGGCAGGGCCGGCACGTGCGCCTGGTCGGACAGGCGGTCGCCTTACGGCGCCATATTTTTAGGGCGGCATATTTTTGTAGCAGAGAATTTTTCGTGCGGTATTCTACTTTTTAAAAATGATTATATTGTTCGAGTTTTCACCGATTCTTAGTTCTACCTACTAGATAAAAGATGTCGCATGTCGCCCAGCCGCTCGACGCAAATACCATAAGTTGTAAAGGGGGTATTTACAAATCACAGGCAGCCAGGCCTGTATATTAGAATTACATTTGTTTTTTATTTGTTAAGTAAATAAAATATATCATCGGTTTATTAATTTTTTTAATATGTGGGGGGGGGGCGGCAAAAGTTGTATTCGCCTTAGGCGGCATATTTTGACGCGCCGGCCCTGTATTTGGGCCCAGCACCAATTCATATTTTCAATTCATTATTTTTTTTTTAAATAATAAATTGAAAATCCAACTGACACTTTTACCAGCTCTCGAGCTAGAACCCGGGAACTGGGGACTTGTAATAGGAATCGTTTTGCGGGTAATAGGGATTTAACCCGTAAAATTAAACTATTGCGATTTCCTGCTTCCCTAATTATTTTAGGAAAAGTATCTTCGAATAAGTTTTAGAACATAAAATTCTGTATCTAAATTATTAAACAAAATTAATTTTGCATGCTTTGTGACGGCAGAAATTTGATATGAAAATGTCAAAATTACCTCAAAAACAGATAGCGATAGCCATGGAACTTGAACAAAATGATTAGAAATTATTCTGACAGCTAAAACATCATCATTTTGTTCAAGTTCCATGTTTTTGAGGTAATTTTGACATTTTCGAAACAAATTTCTGCCGTCACTACAAAGCATGCAAAATTAATTTTGTTTGATTTAGATGCAGAATTTTATGTTCTAAAACTTTTATTCGAAGATATTTTTCCTAAAATAATTAGGGAAGCAGGAAATCGCAAAAGTTTGATTTTACGTGCTAAATTATTACCTGCAAAACGATTCAGCACCCTGTATAAGGCTATCAACTGCTAGGCAGCTAGCGTCATCTGGGCCTAATATCATATGTGCAGTTGTGTCAGAGCATTTATACAACTGATAGGGATGAAAATTATTTTTTCTGTTTTAAAATTCACCGCTTCGTCAAAAAAATGTATATTACATTGGAGGATTTTCATTCAATGATTGTCATATAAACAATAGCATTCCAACAATCTCAAGTCGAGCGTCGATCGACAACCTCGACTATTCTAAATTCTCGCATCGCTATTTTTTACAATATATATATTTTAATAAAAAAATTAAAAATTGTGTTTTAAAGACCACCAACAGCTAAGATTATTTGGGCCTAACACCAATTCATATTTTCAATTCATTATTTTTTTTTTTAATAATAAATTGAAAATCCAATTCGACACTTTTACCAGCTCTCGGGCTAGAACCCGGGAACTTGTAATAGAGGAACCATAGCAACGCCATGTAAACAACAGCATTGCTAAACGCTCGGTCATGTAAACAACAGCATTGCTAAACGCTCGGCCATGTAAACAACAGCATTGCTAAACGCTCGGCCATGTAAACAACAGCATTGCTAAACGCTCGGCTATGTAAACAACAGCATTGCTAAACGCTCGGCCATGTAAACAACAGCATTGCTAAACGCTCGGCCATCACAAGTCCTTATTTTAATAAAAATGAAACAATGTTTTTACGTTCTTTACCTCACATATTCATGTCCCCAGTCGCCAACATGTTTCATTGTACCCGCTAAACAGAAGTGCAAACAATCACGATTTTTAATTGCTTCCGGAGTACCAGCAGTGGTTAAAGCTAGCACCGATATGATATCTGCATATTGCTTCCGTATTTCTGGATTTTTTATACGCTTATAATTCTCTTTGATGCTATTATAATGCTGCCTGAGGTACTTCAGTGGTTTTGGCACAGATGTCATTGAAGTCGTTGCGGTTTGTATTAAGTAACCTAAAGTTTCCAAAGTTTGCTTGCAAATATTATCATCCGTGCTCTGCATAAAAAAATGTATTTTGAAATATTAATACAATAACTATATTTCGCCTCTCTTAGCACAAGCTAAGGTGGGTAAAAAGTTCGGTATACTTAAAATTTACAATATCTATCTATCTACGAGTCCCGTTCCGCTTCAGTTGATCCACTTACCAAAAAATTCAATTATCAGTCCTCAGTTAACAGAAATCGAAACAATAGTGAAATATAGGTATTTTTTATTTTGTACCAAACATTTTACAGACTTTTTGTCATAACCTAAGCCTACTAAGATAATAAATAATTAAATAGAAAAACGAAAAAAATATAATCAGAGAAACTAAAACTCCAAAAATATTTCAAAAGTTAGGGTAATATCACCTTTAATGGTTATAACGGCCATTATTCTTCGAGGCATAGTATTAACTAAGTTGAAATACGTTTCGAGTTTAAGTTTCTCCGATTGTACATTTTTTTCGTTTTTCTATTTAATTTATTATCTTAGTAGGAATACATTATCTTAGTAGGCTTAGGTTATGACAAAAATCTGTAAAATGTTTGGTGCAAAATAAAAAATACCTATATTAAACTCTTATTTTGATTTCTGTTAATTGGGGACTAATAACTGAGTTTTTTGGTAAGTGGGCCAACTGAAGTGGGACAGGGCTCATATACTTTAAATATGGATACCAACTGATAGTGTAAGTACCATATTTCATCACAATCAGTTCAGTTGTTTCTGAGTAATGTTCGAAAACACCTAAGAATCCGAAATTACAGTCACATTTCGGACTCGTTATAATTGTAATATGTATTGGCTGTAGCTGTTAACATAATATAGGCTATAGAAAATAAAATATGCGTCTTCGACACACATATCGAAAGATAATTTAATGTAACACTTGGATTATTCCACAATTTTATTTTATTTGTTTTACCCATTCGATTAAAGCTGTTAAAACAAGGTACGTATGTAAGGATATTTACAAATTCATTAATAAGATCAGTTTCAAGTTTCAAAATATTTACATTTTTCATTGTAATTTGGTATCTTCAATATGACTATTAAAAACATCAATCAACAAAATTAATTTCTTACTAATTACTGAATCTAAAATAATATCTGATCGCGTAATAAAAATTTTATTTATTTATTAAATATTAGAACCTCTGAAAAAATGAGATTTTAGCAAGTCTGACAACAATATGAATTTTAACATAATGAATTAAATACCCATTTTGTAGCTGACAGCCTGCAAAAGCCAATAAGTAGCAAAATCACTTAGTTATAAATTATATTTTTCAACTTACATTTAATCTTTCAACTAACATCTCCAATTCATCATACAGACTTTTATCTTCTTCAGGCTAGAATAATTAAAATTTTAACATTATAGTAAATAACATAAATTATTATTAGAAAATAAACTTACAAATTCATCTTTTGGCTTTTGTGGAACGTTTTTAATAATTTCGACTGATGAACTCATTTTAACCAAAAGACAACAAATTTGACAAGAATGATCTTAACAAATAACAAATGAATGACTGGCAAACTTTCAACTTCTGTAACAATGGAAACGTGACTCATAACCCCCAAACTAAATTCCCTAAAATAAGGGTGACTGTTAACTTTTGAAATAATAATGCAATGTTTAAAAAAAAATAATAATAATAATTTCACTATTGCAGTCCTTCAAAATAAAAAAAAAACTCCATCTGCATCCAATAATTATAGACACCTTTCCGATTTCCGTAAGTAATGCACTATCCGCCAACAAATGTTTTCATAGATTGTGATAAAATTTTAGGGGCACATTTTAATCTTTACTGAAAGGTTCAATTTCCACTTTGAAGGTGTGTTCGATGTTTTTGGGCCCAAAATTTTTCAACACCTGACAGAGGTCATAAGCGCTCAATCCCCCTAAAATGGTCCTAGTTAATAACCTTAGTTGTCGAGATTCCATTAGAGTGCCCGCGGTGAGAGATGAAGCCAGGCACGTCATCAATAATATGCTAGTGAACGCCTGCTTGCCCGCAGACAGTGCCGTGTACACAAAATTGCACATTGGGTTTTATGACGTTAGGTACAATTTTGGCAAACTGCTATTCATGACAATAAACAGCCAATAGCAAGCTAGAAGGCGGGCGCAATGCATTCACGTTACTATGACGCGGTGGCTTCATCTTTCGCCGCGCGAGGTCTACCTACCATCTCTCTTAAAATGGTTTCGATTGGGCCCATTTTAAATATGCTTCGTGCAGTGATGGAATTGATTAAGTCTGGAGAGTTATTCTGCTAACACTCATATTTATATAGGTGCCAAATTGTTCAAAATGATGAAACATTGGCATTTTATGGTTCAATCCCTAGGTTCAGCCATTCGACAGATGCCAATAGTGTATGTGCCATATATATAATTTATAGAAAAAATAGCGCTGAATCGACTCAAACAAATCGCACTTTTAGTTTAAAGATATAAACAGCATCTGAGAGATTTTTGAGTTTTCTTAAAAATGCCAAAAGTAAGACAACCCCCCTCTTTGTACAAATTTGCGAAATTTTTGAAAAATAAATTCGACCCGATTCGTTTGATATTAAGTCAATTTATAGAAAAAATAGCGCTGAATCGACTCCAACAAATCGCACTTTTAGTTTCAAAGATATAAACAGCATCTGAGAGATTTTTGAGTTTTCTTAAAAATGCCAAAAGTAAGAAGACCCCCCTCTTTGTACAAATTCGAGACATTTTTGAAAAATAAATTCGACCCGATTCGTTTGATATTAAGTCAATTTATAGAAAAAATAGCGCTGAATCGACTCCAACAAATCGCACTTTTAGTTTCAAAGATATAAACAGCATCTGAGAGATTTTTGAGTTTTCTTAAAAATGCCAAAAGTAACACAACCCCCCTCTTTGTACAAATTTGCGAAATTTTTGAAAAATAAATTCAACCCGATTCGTTTGATATTAAGTCTATTTATAGAAAAAATAACGCTGAATCGACTCCAACACCCCGCATTTTTAGTTTCAAAGATATAAACAGCATCTGAGAGATTTTTGAGTTTTCTTAAAAATGCCAAAAGTAAGAAGACCCCCCTCTTTGTACAAATTTGCGAAATTTTTGAAAAATAAATTCGACCCGATTCGTTTGATATTAAGTCAATTTATAGAAAAAATAGCGCTGAATCGACTCCAACAAATCGAACTTTTAGTTTAAAAATGCCAAAAGTAAGAAGACCCCCCTCTTTGTACAAATATGCGAAATTTTTGAAAAATAAATTCGACCCGATTCGTTTGATATTAATACTCTAATTAACAATTTTGTACCATAATATGTCGATACTGCTAGGGCAAATGTAAGTATATAACAAAAATAAAACTACTGAAGACAAATATTTTATTTACAGAAAACAATAAGTGTATTCACAATATGTAATTTTATTTATTATTGTTATTAATATTTAATAATATAATTAAGACCAAACACATACTTTATAGTCATTTTAAGATAGCGAGCAGAGTGTGATTGGTATAAGCGTTAACTAAGCTGTTAAGCATGTGGTACCGATGTATTCCAACCATTTATTGTAATGAGAAATACTTTTTATAATCAAGGCCCAAGGGTTCATAAAAAAAATTGTCAATGTAAAACTGTTGTTATCAATACTTCTTTGGAGTTCGTTAATGGAATTGTGAAATAAATACAATATCGTGTAAATCAAAGAAACACTGCTATCATTTAACTAAAATAGAATGAATCAAAACAAAAATAATATTTAATCACGTTTATATTAGTTTCAAAATATTTAGAAAGAAAAAATAAAAGTATTATATGTATACATAAAAAAACGATGTGTTTCAAAAACGTTTTAATGCAATTCAAAATGTAATTTTAATAAAAATCTTTAGATTCCAAGTCTTCATGGTTTTCGGGCTTGTAGGCCGTGGTCTGGTGGTATTTCTACCTGACGTTTCGTCTACAACTGCGGTAGACATTCACAAAGGCGATGTGGCAGCGGTCGAAGTGTCCTCTTTGGCGGCTCACTGATCTGTGAGCCGCCAAGGAGGACACTTCGACCGCTGCCACATCGCCTTTGAGATTCTACCGCAGTTGTAGACGAAACGTCAGGTAGAAATACCACCGGACCACGGCCTACAAGCCCTGAAACCATGAAGACTTGGAACAATGCCAGCCGTGAAAGCTTGCGCACTTGGATAATCTTTAGATTATTACGTAAACTGAAAAATTGTTAAAAAGCGTTCTGAACATAATTTTTTTATGAAATTCAATGCAGTTTCGAAATGTTTTCGGTTTTTAATTACAAGCAAGGATGACTAGTAAAAACTTGGATATAAATTTAATTATTCACGTTTTTGAACTGTTTATTTATTGTTTTATCAATTTATAAACAGTTTTCATCATTTCTACATAATTTGTAGTACCAAAATATTATCGGCGATGCAGTGATTCTTTGATAGTTACAGCATCGTACGTGTTGCAAGGAGTATAAGTGTGAATTATTGAAATATTATTGTAATATCTACGGCTACAATAAAACTGAGTGTGTGGCAATAATATATTTTAACTAATACACTTCTTATCAATGAAAAATATACATACTATAATATTTCTGCTGGGATATCTTCAATTAAAATAATTATCTTCTACTAAAGAATGTTTATACTACTCTTATAATTTTTATTATTATTTTATTTTAAACTTATCAAGAATTTTCCCAACTGTTTAAAAAACTTTTTATAATGTAGAGCAAGAAAACTACAAATAAATAAAAAATATATATATAGTATTCTAAACAAGTTCTATTAAATTCTTTCCAAGAAATCAATACGTGTTCTTATGAATCCTAATAACGATATAAATTGATGTCCGTAAATCAATTTCTCAAATTAACATTCCTCTGTTAAATCTTCAACCAATTTTCAAAAATGCTATTTCAGAACTTTAAAAAACCGTTAACAGAGTTCACCAAAATCTACATTCAGTTACATATTCCAGTATATATATACATCTTGCAAAATCATTTTCAGTTATATTATTCAGAAATCTCAGGACGTATTTGAAACTTTACTGAAATCACGACTACGAGGACGAATACTTTTAGTATCTAGCGTAAACTATAAAGCTACAACAAGGGATCGACGTTTATTGTTCGCTAATCCCGTCGAATATATAAATCTCCACAGCCTATATCATCAGTATATGAACCTGGCAAAATATAAATATTGTTTCGACATTTCGTCGTCATTATATTTATAAAAATAACTAATGTAATTTTCAGTTCTTCAACTAACAATATAACTGAATATGATAATACAAAAACTGAAGCATTCACAAAATAATAAAACGAAAGTGTTCAACGAAACAACACAAGCGGCCAATCTTCATAGGTTGGCTTCTGAATGTTTAACGGCACTCCCATACCTTGACTGTCTGATCGACGCTGCCCGTTATTACATACGGATGTGACTTATGAAAATCTGTAAAACATTCAAAAACCGTGTTAAGAGAAGAGCAACGTTCAAAAATATTTGCAATTAATGATTTTATGACGTAAAAAACAACTGACTACAGAATACCGAACTCTGAACGGGTATTTTTTGACCCACTAAATTAACCCTTCAGCTGCTGTAAACAGTCTAAGCCAGGGGTCGGCAACCTGCGACTCGCGAGCCGCATGCGGCTCTTATGATGTCAAGATGCGGCTCTCCAGTCCCATGTGCAAATATTAATAATTATATATTAGAAATCGTGTCCATCGTGATTATAATAAAATTAAGGAAAATCGCAGGATAGTGGACAAATATTTGATTTATTAAATTAAATGTACGACGTTTCGTTTATATATTTAAACTTTTTCAAGTACACAAAAATAACAATATTTATGAAAATTAATATTAATTACTAACCATAGCAATTAACATAAGATAGGGTACATAAGACAAAAACATGGTAACATGGTAACAAATTATGTTGACTAAAACTTTTTAACAATCAATAATAATAATAATACAAATTTTAGTATAATTTCATAACATAATTGTACTGACTACTTAAATTTTGAGTGTCTGTTCTATAATTGATTGAATTGTTTTTTCTAATAAAACACATTTCACTGATATTGCGTTTCTTCCAATTTGACTCTTTATCTAATATTTTAACTTCATTGAAAAGAAATTTATGCCCAGTGTCGAAATGATGAGATGACAACGCCGTCTTATTATCACTTAATAAGTTTATGTTTCTACAGTCCATTTTGTGCTGATAAATTCTATTTTTTAATAACTGTTTGGTTTGTCCCACATAACACTTATTACATTCACAAGGTATTTTATAAATAATATTAGATTGATGTGAGTTAGGCGTCTTATCTTTAAGTCTTGTGAATAACTTATTCAATTTATTTAAGTTATAAAACACCAACTTAATATTTGTGTTAGAAAATAATCTGTTGATCTTATAGGACAAGTTCTTCACAAATGGAAATCTAACGTAAAACTTGGTAGACTTAGTTCTTTCATCCACAGTATCCAACGTGTTATTTAGGTGATTTTGGTCCTCTATAAACTTATCAACGCATTGATGTATAAAGTTGACAGGGTAATTATTAGCTTTTAAGATATTTTCAACTTTCTTAAAATTGTCCTTATGGTAGTCTTGGTGACTTAATTTTGTTACCCTGTGTAACAAGCTTTTTATAACACTAATTTTCTGCTGTACTGGATGGTTTGATCGAAAATTCAGAAGCCTGCCTGAATGGGAAGGTTTCATATACCAATTCGTTTTTAATTCTCCCGAAGCTGAGCGTGTTACTAAGGTGTCCAAAAATGGAATTGATTTATCAACTTCTTTCTCCATAGTGAATTGAATCTTTTCATTAAACTGATTGAACCTTTGTAATAAATCATCAATTTTATTTTCGGGAACTGCAATGAAAGTATCATCCACGTAAACTTTTAGTATCGGAATTTTATATGGTAAAGTTTCCAGTACTTTGGAAACAACGTAATCCATCACGATGTTAGCTAAAACTGGACTTGCTGGGTTTCCCATTGCGCTGCCGTCAAGTTGAAGGTAGAAATTATTATTGTAGCTAAAATAACTTGTGTCAAAACAAAAACAAATAAGTTCAACGAGCAAATCAAAAGTTATGTTGACTTTCTTTGACCACGTGAGCCAATTTTCTTTAACAATTTTTAAGACCAATTCTTTAGGTATATTAGTGAAAAGGGAGGTTACATCTAATGACACCAGATTGTAATTCGGATCCAACTTAATTCCTTTTAAAGACTCTACAAAGCAATATGAGTTCTTCACGTTATGTTTAAAGTCTATAATTAACGGACTTAATAATTGATGTAAACATTTCGCTAATTTATAACAAGGAGATCCAATGCAATTCACTACAGGTCTTAGTTATAAATTAGCGAAATGTTTACATCAATTATTAAGTCCGTTAATTATAGACTTTAAACATAACGTGAAGAACTCATATTGCTTTGTAGAGTCTTTAAAAGGAATTAAGTTGGATCCGAATTACAATCTGGTGTCATTAGATGTAACCTCCCTTTTCACTAATATACCTAAAGAATTGGTCTTAAAAATTGTTAAAGAAAATTGGCTCACGTGGTCAAAGAAAGTCAACATAACTTTTGATTTGCTCGTTGAACTTATTTGTTTTTGTTTTGACACAAGTTATTTTAGCTACAATAATAATTTCTACCTTCAACTTGACGGCAGCGCAATGGGAAACCCAGCAAGTCCAGTTTTAGCTAACATCGTGATGGATTACGTTGTTTCCAAAGTACTGGAAACTTTACCATATAAAATTCCGATACTAAAAGTTTACGTGGATGATACTTTCATTGCAGTTCCCGAAAATAAAATTGATGATTTATTACAAAGGTTCAATCAGTTTAATGAAAAGATTCAATTCACTATGGAGAAAGAAGTTGATAAATCAATTCCATTTTTGGACACCTTAGTAACACGCTCAGCTTCGGGAGAATTAAAAACGAATTGGTATATGAAACCTTCCCATTCAGGCAGGCTTCTGAATTTTCGATCAAACCATCCAGTACAGCAGAAAATTAGTGTTATAAAAAGCTTGTTACACAGGGTAACAAAATTAAGTCACCAAGACTACCATAAGGACAATTTTAAGAAAGTTGAAAATATCTTAAAAGCTAATAATTACCCTGTCAACTTTATACATCAATGCGTTGATAAGTTTATAGAGGACCAAAATCACCTAAATAACACGTTGGATACTGTGGATGAAAGAACTAAGTCTACCAAGTTTTACGTTAGATTTCCATTTGTGAAGAACTTGTCCTATAAGATCAACAGATTATTTTCTAACACAAATATTAAGTTGGTGTTTTATAACTTAAATAAATTGAATAAGTTATTCACAAGACTTAAAGATAAGACGCCTAACTCACATCAATCTAATATTATTTATAAAATACCTTGTGAATGTAATAAGTGTTATGTGGGACAAACCAAACAGTTATTAAAAAATAGAATTTATCAGCACAAAATGGACTGTAGAAACATAAACTTATTAAGTGATAATAAGACGGCGTTGTCATCTCATCATTTCGACACTGGGCATAAATTTCTTTTCAATGAAGTTAAAATATTAGATAAAGAGTCAAATTGGAAGAAACGCAATATCAGTGAAATGTGTTTTATTAGAAAAAACAATTCAATCAATTATAGAACAGACACTCAAAATTTAAGTAGTCAGTACAATTATGTTATGAAATTATACTAAAATTTGTATTATTATTATTATTGATTGTTAAAAAGTTTTAGTCAACATAATTTGTTACCATGTTACCATGTTTTTGTCTTATGTACCCTATCTTATGTTAATTGCTATGGTTAGTAATTAATATTAATTTTCATAAATATTGTTATTTTTGTGTACTTGAAAAAGTTTAAATATATAAACGAAACGTCGTACATTTAATTTAATAAATCAAATATTTGTCCACTATCCTGCGATTTTCCTTAATTTTATTAATAATTATGTTATTTTATTTTCAAAACTTATAAAAAATATTATACTGCAAAAAAAACTTTAAACAGGATAAAAACACTCAACAGAGAACAGTGAGAATAGGTGGAGTAGAGAGTATACGGACAGCTGACATTTTTTAAATGTGGCAACACTGTTCTGTTTGTTTAATTATTGGTGCACTGCATAGCTAACTAAAATATTTTAATATGTTTTGTGCAAAACATTTGTATGTTTTTATATGAATAAATATTATTTCATATTTAAAGCTATTATTTTAAATCAAAAATCAAATTTATATACCTAATCCTAATCAAATACCATAATATTGAAATAAAAATGTTAGTGGCTCTTTAAAAAAACTGGTAAATTTTGTAAATTGTAACTTTTGGCTCTTCCGTCTCAAAAGGTTGCCGACCCCTGGTCTAAACTAACGTCCTTCAACCTGTGTTTCACTAAGTAAAATTTTAATTTTACAATAACCATAGATTGTAGTAATACACTTAGTTTTTTTTTGTCATCATTTAAACACACTATTCAAAAAAATTAAAAAAAAATTGTTTGCTAAATTTCTTTATCGACTCACCTACAGACGTGCAGAAGTGTTTGTGGGCTTCGAGTGTTTTCATGCATCTACGGTGACGTAGGTCCCAAACACGTAATGATTTGTCATCGCCGGCCGATACAAGAAATTTCCCAGCAGGATGGAATGCAACGCCTCGCACCCAATTGTCATGGCCGTTGAGTATAAATGCACAGACACCAGTCGAAACATCCCAAACACGTAGGGTCTTGTCTCGCGATCCAGAAACGAGGAAAGGACCAGCGCTGGCGCCAGCTGAACTCTTCTTGTTGTCGCTCGATGCGACCGCTTCGTTGATAGCGGAATGTGCCGCTTCGGGGGCCCAGGCTACACACTCTACGACGTGGTCGTGGTCGCGCAACACTGCCTATAAATGATCAAGCGTTGAAATAATTAATTTTCGATTCTATAAATAAAAATTATGCACGTTAGTATTTGTTATATTGTAATATCAGTTCAATATTTCTTTCTATAAAGATCACTTGTTGTCTAGCTGCAAATAAGAAACCTAGGATAAAATGAAAAACTCGGGTCGCAGTGTCAAACCCTGCCGACAATATAGTGTATTTGCTAATACAGGCCTTGTGGCTTTAATGCGTGAACTTAGGTTTGTTTTTGGACAAAATAAAAAATTTAACCCCTTAATACATCCCTTAAAATAATATTTTTTTTCTTAATTTCAATAATATTATCAATGCAACCTCGGTACCAAATTAAATACACCCTTGAGTAAGTAAATCACTATCCGCAAACTAGTATTTTCATAAAATTTGTAAGTCCGGTCCTGTCGGGCCGATTTTATTAAAATTTTAGCAGCACATTCTGATCTTTACTAAAAAGTTAAATTTCAATTTTGAAACAATTCTGAAATTTTTTTCGGTATTTTCGGGCCCAAAAACTTTTTTCAACCCCTAAAAACCACCCTTAAAATAGTCCGATTGGGCCCATTTTAAATAGGTTCCGTGCGGTGATGGATTCCAATGTGTGTATCAAATTTCGTTCAAATCAATTAAATCTTTCGAGAGTTATGCCGCGAACGCGAACACACACACACACACACACGCGCGCGTATATCTATATATATAAACATTTCCAAAAATGGTGCCAAATTGTTCAGGAGGCTATGAAATGTCGAGAAATTTTGGTCCGACCCCTAGGTCCCGCCATCCGACCGCCGCCAATAGTGTATGTGCCATATGGCAAATACACTAATAAAGATATTGTTTATTTCAATCTATTTTTTACCCAGCTATGCTTGGGTTAAAATAGTGTTCTCGTCAACACCAATATTAACGCGAGTGAAGATGCGGATAAAATGCCCGTTGACGAGAGCGAAGCACGGTGCAGCGAAAGCAAGTAAATAAATAAAAGTTAAAAATATTTACACTTACTTTACATTCTTTGGTTACAACATTCCAAACGCGTACTGTCTGATCGTTGGAACATGAAGCGATTAATGAACCATCGGCCGATGGTCGTACCATACGCACCCATTCGGTATGGCCCGTAAACGTTTTGACACAGTACCTATACAAATCAATATAAAAAACAAACATAATATTGTATTTGAATTTTGTAATATTGTATTTGAATTTTTCCTGACTACAGCATTGTGTTACGTCATTGTTCTTACTCAGGTGGGTCATACACTGTTTGCAGTCATTATGCATTCATTTAATTATAATATTGTATTTAATAAAAAACAGATTCAAAAAAACATATACAAAATGAATTATAAAAACATGACCAATTTCGTCATAATAAAGACATCAGTTATCTTAATGTGATGTGTGATCTTAATTATTCTCAGTCCTTTAATATCACCTGATGTTCTTGTTAAGGTAGTTGTCGTGCTATAGGCATAGTGTCAGAAAATTCAAAATTTTCGTATACTCATTAAGGATACTATAATACTACCATTAAAATTTGAAGTTGATTGACCATCTCTAACTTGAGATAAACTTAATTAAAGTTCGGATAATTAACACGGAGAGCATAGGAAAGGTTGTGTTTTTGATAAGTTTTTTAATTAAAAAAAAAAAAAAAGTAACAGTCAGAAATTTTCAAAAAACTAACTGTTCATTGACGTTTTTGTTCTGAGTTTAAAAAAGAAAATCCAAAAATTATTGACCTTTTTATTGTTGAGATATAATAACGCAAAGTTCAACAATTTAAACGAAAAGATTGATATTTTTATATAATCCAAGCGAACAAACTAAGTGAAATATGTGTAACTATGTAAACAACAGTTTAGGTACAATCTCTAACAAATTTTTTTTACATTTAACACTATACTTATTTATTGTTTTACAGCGTATTATGAACGAAACTTTTGGATGTTATTGTAACACGACAACTACCTTAAGACAAAACTAGTCTTGATTTTATAATTCAATTTTTGTGTTTGTAGGGTTGCTAACTGTCCCGGATTTTCCGGGACGTCCCGTTTCTAGGGCTATTTTCAGCCGTCCCGTTCAGAATCCTTGCAGGACACAGTTTGTCCCGGAAATAAAATAAAATACAAACTTCAGATCTGTTGATTTTGTTGCGAATTTGATCTATGGTTTAGGAATTATATGCAATTTGTGCGTCGTTTGTGTCAGTCAATTTTGCTTCTGTTTTTACAAAAAAAATATTGCATTGAATATTTACGTAGTTACTTTTTACAATTTAAGAACTTACCCTGTAGCAACTTCCCACATTTTAATAGTTTTGTCTCTAGAAGATGAAATAACAAAGTCTCCGGCAGGCATAAAAGCTACACTGCTTACGTTGTGATCGTGGCCATGCATTGTCTTGATACATTCGTAGCTTTGCGCAAAATCCCATAGTTTGACGGACATGTCGGCACTGCAGGAAACTGAAATTAAATATACCAATTTCATAATACTTCCAAGTTCCTATGCACGTCACAAATAATGCGTTTAAAATAAAACATAAATCATAACATGAAAAAATTACGACGTTTTTAATATTAGTAATTACTAATTAGGACTATGCATCAATGGTCTCAGTCCACAAATTGTCTTTGGACACACGTTTTTAATAAAGGCTCCTTTTTTTGAAGTTCATAGAACGAGTAAAAATAATGGGAATTTGTCATATTAGATTTATATCATAATTAATATAATAAATTAGACATAACATATTTAGAGCATAAGGCACAGACTTCATTATAATATACAGGGTGAGTTCGACCACCCGTATCAGTCGTTTTTTTCGAAAACGGTTAGTCGTAGAGAATTGTGTTAAAAATTTGTATTATAAAAGCCCTAATAAAGAATCGAATGGTGATAATTTTTTTTTTCCGGGGAGGTCGGCTTCCCTATTAGTTTGCTCCAGAATGTCCAGAACTCCGGAATTATAAATGTAACGATAGGTCGAAAGTGGTATTATAGAAAAGATCTTTAAAAAATTAGCAAGTTTTGTACGGATTTTTTTTATTACTGCCACCCCTGTTAAGTAATATTTGTTTGAAATTACTAAATTAAAATGTCATAATAACGAACTTTTTAAAAGTCCGCATTTAAAATCTAGTTGCCTATCTATCGATCATTAAACACTGAAGAAGTACACTCATAGTATAACCAGAAGAGCTCAGTAGTATGTATTAAAGAGTAAATGGAAGACAGTTTGAACACTTGTGACAATGTCTAAGGTTGCTAGATTTTTAATGCCGACTTCGATCGTTATTATGAAATTTTGATTTAATAATTTCAAACGATTGTTACTTAACAGGGGTGGCAGTAATTAAATAATTTTTCCTACAAAACTTGCCTATTTTTTAAAGAGCTTTTCAACAGCACCACTTCCAACCTATCGTGCTTTCTAAAATTCCGGAATTTTGAACATATAATAATTTATATTTATACTTACAGAAATTTATAGGGGTGGCAGTAATAAAAAAAATGTTCCTACAAAACTTGCTTATTTTTTAAAGATCTTTTCAACAATACCACTTTCGACCTATCGTTACATTTATAATTCCGGAGTTCTGTACATTCTGGAACAAACTAATAGGGAAGCCGACCTTCCTGGAAAAAAAATTATCACCATTCGATTCTTTATTAGGGCTTTTATAATACAAATTTTTGACACAACTCTCTATGACTAACCGTTTTCGAAAAAAACGACTGATACGGGTGGTCGCACTCACCCTGTATTCTATTAAACACATCTTGAATTTAGTGACACTATTTTTTTTTTGACATCATCAGGTAAATTCATATAAACTTGCTTGTTGATTAGGTGTATCAAAATTTTAAATAGCTTACCAAGCAATTTGCCGGTGTGATCGAATCCAATGTCTTGTACCGAATCGGTGTGTCCTTTCAAAGTTCGTTCGTAGTCACCTGTCTCAAAGTCCCACACTTTAAGTGTTGCATCCTCACTAGAGGACACCATAAGACTAAATACTGGGTGGAATATCACCTGGAAAAATAACATTTTAATACAGTGCTGTTCAATTAAGCCATAGACCTCGCGCGGCGAAAGATGAAGCCACCGTGTCATAGAAACGTGAATGCATTGCGCCCGCCTTCTAGCTTGCTATTGGCTGTTTATTGTCATGAATAGCAGTTTGCCAAAATTGTACCTAACGTCATAAAACTCAATGTGCCGTTTTGTGTACACGGCACTGTCTGCGGGCAAGCAGGCGTTCACTAGCATATTATTTATGACGTGCCTGGCTTCATCTCTCACCGCGGGCATTCTACCATGTGTAACTTTTCCTAGACCAAAAATATGATGTGACACCAAACAATGTTGGAGGAAATTTTAACAACTTCAGGTCAGTTTTTAATCTAATTGATGTTTCCGTTAACAAGTGATTCCCAAGCGGCCACACGGCGCTACGATTCGTTTAATTTTTACAAGGTGTTGAGTAACTTTGTACAGCTTTTTGCTAAATATACTTGAAGAAAATTCAAAATATAATTAGTTTTGTTTTGATTTGAATATAATTATAATGTTCTATATCTAGACCATAATGCGCCAAATTTTCAGTAGTGGCACGGGTGAATAAATGTAAATAAAAAAAAAGGGTATGGGTCTCGGGACCCCCGACAGATGTGAAACATCAAAGAAAACGTTATTGAACTCGGTGGTATTCTCTATGTAGTAGTATATATTTTTTCAAAAGCAGCAGCTAACTGTTATGCTGATTTCCCCTCACGCGGCTGTTCACTGCCCGACATAAGATGTTTCACATCAAAAATATATACCTTAGTGACTGGAGCACGATGTCCTGTAAGAGAATATTTTTCTGGTGGTCGTGGAATCCATTCACTAGGTGACCGTTTATTTCTTGTAGGCGCACCTTCGATGAATTCTTTTTCGGCTTCAGATAGTTTTGATTCAAGTTCCATAACCTGAAGAAACAAAATTATGGATTCAAAACAACGTAGAAAAATTATATTAATCAGTTTCAATGTTGTAGTTGATGAACATGATTATACCTTTTTCTGCAACCTAATAACCGATGTCCATTTCTTTTCAAGGAGTCCACCGAATTTCCGCTCCACTTCTCCTGGCATGTCGGCGTCTTTTTTGAATGCTTCCAACGCATCCATGTAGCCATTACTGCTCAGGTAATCAGCGATAGCCTTATTCCTGTAAAAAAATACAGTTTTCAAATTTTATGTCGGTAGATATGAGAGCTTCCATTATAATGAATGAATGAATTGTGGATTATAGACGCTCGACGACAGAGGTCATTAGCGGCACTTCCATTATAACTGTCTTAAGGTACGTGCAGTATGGAGCTGGGATTCTAGATGGTAGCATAGATCATAGCAGGACTTGTTTAAAATAATGCATTGTTATATATAAGCGTATACAACGAAGCAGTGAGTGTGTAGCAGGTATAAGCGCTGTTATAAGAGCTGGTAGATACAAGAATGTATCTCACCATTCTTTCAGCGCGCTGACTACTACAATCAACGTGTGACAACTGTCAAATGGCCGTTACAAGTTTCGCAATGGATGTGACTAGTTTAATAAGTGAAATTTTGCCAGTTTTTATTTAATTTGTTTTGAGTTTTTTTTAAGACGTATTTAAAAGTGTTAGGTTTCATACGTAAATATTCAAAAAACCGGTTTGGGTAAAATTTTAATTCTTGGTATAAATGATGAAATTCGCCATGTTTAGATCGTTTTCTATTAACAGGGTGGACATGGTAGCTCCTACCCAAATTTGTATTTAAAATATACCACTTTGTAGCAGAAGAACATTCGTCTTCGCTATTTGACATTTCAAACGCGATTTAAGCTTGTATCAATGCTAGTATCAAAGCTTCGTTGTGCAAACCTATAAGCACTTATAATTTCAGCCACCATCTACCATACATGCTACCATCTAGAATCCCAGCTGCGTACTGCACATACCTTTATACATCTTTTTACCAGACTACTCATATTGGAAATTTGCTTTGTACTTTTGTGTTAGCCGTAATCGAAAGTTTTTTCATTTTATGCTTTTCAGTTAAATCTTAAACTCAATTTTTTGGTAATTGCTTATATTGGGGGGGGGGGGGCGGTTTTAATGAAGTCAATTAATCTGTTATATTGTTTGTAGGTTTATTCCACGGCTTCGTCCGCGTGGATAAGTTTTTACACAAGTAAAAAATGGCTTTAACTCTAAAACTACTTAAAAAAAATTATTTACAATTATTATTAGCGGTTAAACAATGTATAAGCTTTATTACCAACAAAATATAAGTTATCGCTGAGAATTTTAAGAAAATACGTATCACCTGTTTAGACAAATATATTGTTAAGCTTGAGAATTACGGAACCAATTTTAATCAAACACTTACGTGGGAAAGGAAACCGCACGAAAATCGGTTCAGCCGTTCTCGAGTCATAAGCGGACAGACATACAGACATTGCGTTTTAGTAACCGAGAAAAATGCACGAATTGTTTCTCCCCTGCAGTTATACTTAATATGTAATTTACGACCTTAAACTTCAAATGCATGTATTTAAGGGACATATAATTTAAAAGATATGAAAAAAACGGTATTATGTAACGCATGCAATATATTATGCATTAACTTGCGTGGGAGGAGGAGCACAGTGAGGTCTGAACCGTAGTCACGCAAGTCACGCTTTTACTGCTGGCACGCGTGCGCGATTCACACCACGCAAGCTTTATATCTTTCCAAATCACGCAAGTAAAATGAAGATTACAAAAGGATTATTAATAATCAATAATATAAATTAGTTTTCATTTTTTTGATAATAGTAGAATGATAACTGTAACCATAATGCAATACCACTATCTTTTTTTTTTCTATCTATTTATGTAATAAACTAAGATATAAGATATGTAAATAGTACCTACAATAATAAACTGATATCTATTGGGATCCGTCAGATAGGTGGAGTTTAAAAAACATGGCGCAGAGGGGGGGAAATTTCATATACGGGGTATACTTTTGCGTGTAATTTTATGATTTTCAAAGTGATAAGAAATGATAAATATAAGTGCAATTTGTGATTGGGCCGGTACGAATCCTAAACAAAGGAATTTCGTTGAAGGAGAACGGATTCTCAAAGCCGGGCATATTATCAAATGTCGGAAATATAACGAGAAAAATGCATGCAAAATGAACTGTCAAAAGTAGTAATCTTTACGACATATTGCTTAAAAACATCAAAATTAAAAGAAAATCTCCACGAAATTAATCATCCGCGTTCAATGCGCTTTTAAGGCTGGGTTAGGTGAATAATGTAAACACATAACTGCAACATAATATGTTATATTGTAATAAGTAGGTAAGTTACTAACCTCAAAATATTTGTATACGAAGTTAATCCTATAAATTTGTTAATCATCAGGGATTCAACTATTGTAGTGCAGTATGATAACAAGTACATCTTATTATTACTATAAAATATTTTTTTAATTCATAAATACAGTTTTTCCACATTTCATTAGAAAATAATTCTCTGTAAAGTGTAAAGTAAGTTTTACAAGGCAATAACTGACAGTGTTTATTGCCATGATATTAGAAAACGTCGCGAATTCAATTTTCGATAAACTTTTTGTTTATTTTACTTGTTTTATTTTTGTAATAAACAATTTCATGATTAATTTGCACTGTTAGCATGTAAAATTTTCCCTCGTTTGAGTACAATTTTCTGCCACCAGATGTCAGATGCTCATTTGACGGACCCCAATAGAGTGAAAATTTAATTGGAAAATTTATATCCTCAATGACAATAGATATTATTGCTTTTTTCGACGCATGCCGTCAGTTGATGAAATACTCCATACTTACAGAGCAGAACCGTCTAGTATCGAGTAGTAGAACTAATAATATGGATGCGTTACGTAGCGTATTGTATGAATCATACAATACGCTACGTAACGCATCCATATTATTAGTTCTACTACTCGATACTAGACGGTTCTGCTCTGTAAGTATGAAGTTTTTCATCAACTGACAGCATGCGTCGAAATACAGTATGATAAACAAAAGTTTTGAAATGCTTGATCTGTAATGGCGATTTGTAAGTTTTGCGACCGTGAATGAATTTAATTTAAAAAGTTTTACTGTGCTCTGTGTTTCAAAACTTATTTTTATAAAGTAAAAGCATTAATTCGAAAAAAGGGGCCCCGAGAATTGCATTGCCTAGGGGCCCCGACATGGTTGATCCGGCCCTGACCTGATCAAAAGAAATACAATTCGCCTTATATTAGATTAGCAAATTATTTTTTAAGCTGTGACATTAAATTGATATATCGTCAAATTATCACCCCTTTACATTTCACGCGTGTCTGAAAACGATCATTACAGTAAATAGCGCTAATACAAGCTCCAACCCCTTCAGACCACTGACCTAGGGACAGTTTTTTAACAAATCGATGTTAATAATATGTAAATTTCCAAGGGCGGTGTTGCGCGAAGGTCAAAGCCCCGTTAACTTTCGTACGGAAAAATCAATAAACCTAAACAAATTTACATATTATATTATTCTTGTAAGGTATAACGTCAAGTTTTCCAAGGCAATTTTTTAGATTTAAATCCAGAGGCGAACTAAGCATTTGATAACCCCCAAACGTGGGCGCCGCTAGAAAATTTTCGAGGGAGGGAGTGCAAAATTAATATGCATATTCTTATAAATTTGTAGGGTTCCGTATCGCAATAAGAAAAAAAGGGTGTGAGTTTCGGGACCCCCGACAGATGTGAAACATCAAAGAAAACGTTATCAATAACGTTTTCTATGATGTTTCACATCTGTCGGGGGTCCCGAGACCCACACCCTTTTTTTTCTTGAACTCGGTGGTATTCTCTATGTAGTAGTATATATTTTTTCAAAAGCAGCAACTAACTGTTATGCTGACGTAATCCTATATACTGCACTGTAACACCGCGTGTGTTACAGTGCACGCCTGAGCCAAGAGAGAGAGAGAGAGAGTGCCGCAGTGGTGGGGAGAACAGCAGCGAAGGAGCGGACCATAAATTTCGTTGCATATTTCCCCTCACGCGGCTGTTCACAGCCCGACATAAGATGTTTCACATCAAAAACGGAACCCTTACAGGATCACTCGTTTGTCCGTCAGGCTGGCCGGCTGGGTGTCCGTCTGTCAAGACACATTTTCTCAGGAACGGATAGAGATATCAAGTTGAAATTTATACGAAATACTAAGGTCCTACGGTCCCTTAAAGGTGTAAAGAATTTAAGCTTCTAGGACAACGCAATCAAAAGGTACGGCCATTTTGTCATCTCATCAAAAACTAGTGTACTTCCCGTTGACGTAGAATCATAAAATTTGGCAAAAAGCAAGGTCTCGCAGCACAAGTAAAGAGAAAAATCCGAAAATCACAAAAAGTTAAAATTAAAGGTTCTATACCTATTTTGATATTCGCAAACTCACTCATCAAAAACCTAAAGGGTACTTCCCGTTGACCTAGAATCATAAAATTTGGCAAAAAGCAAGGTCTCGCAGCACAAGTAAAGGGAAAAATCCGAAAATCACAAAAAGTTAAAATTAAAGGAGGTTCTATACCTATTTTGATATTCGCAAACTCACTCATCAAAAACCTAAAGGGTACTTCCCGTTGACCTAGAATCATGAAATTTGGCAAAAAGCAAGGTCTCGCAGCACAAGTAAAGAGAAAAATCCGAAAACCACAAAAAGTTAAAATTAAAGGAGGTTCTATACCTATTTTGATATTCGCAAACTCACTCATCAAAAACCTAAAGGGTACTTCCCGTTGACCTAGAATCATGAAATTTGGCAAAAAGCAAGGTCTCATAGCACAAGTAAAGGGAAAAATCCGAAAATCATAAAAAGTAAAAATAAAAGGAGATCTTATACCTATTTTGATATTCGCAAAATCATTCATCAAAAACCTAAAGGGTACTTCCCGTTGATTTAGAATCATAAAATTTGGCAAAAAGCAAGGTCTCGCAGCACAAGTAAAGAGAAAAATCCGAAAATCATAAAAAGTAAAAATAAAAGGGGATCCTATACCTATTTTGATATTTGCAAACACACTCATCAAAAACCTAAAGGGTACTTCCCGTTGACCTAGAATCATGAAATTTGGCAAAAAGCAAGGTCTCGCAGCACAAGTAAAGGGAAAAATCCGAAAATCACAAAAAGTTAAAATTAAAGGAGGTTCTATACCTATTTTGATATTCTCAAACTCACTCATCAAAAACTTAAAGGGTACTTCCCGTTGACCTAGAATCATGAAATTTGGCAAAAAGAAAGGTCTCGCAGCACAAGTAAAGGGAAAAATCCGGATAAAACGACTTGGGACTGTCACACTCATTATGACTTTTTTTTGTAAATTTATTATTCTGTTGGCCCAACATTGGAGTTAAATAATTTTCTTGTTTTCTCATCATTTTCTGTATTGATGAATCTTTGAACCGAGACTACAAAACCACTTATATACGTCGTTCGGTCTAGGCTCCTGGAATCAAATTTTGTTATCGAGTGTCATTGAGGAACAATGGGACAGACAAACAAATTAACCAACAGAGACAAATGCTGGGCGGTCAACACTTAGAACAAACAAGGAAAAAAACCGATAACTATACATATTCCACATTCGTACGAATTACGACTATAACCTTCTGCTTTAGCACTGCCAAACTGGGTAGGAATATTTCTAGTAACATTGTAATTTGTAACAAAACTGTTTTTTGTGTTGGCGAAATAAATATTTATTTAGTAAAATTAACAATTCAATAACAATAAACGCAACAAGTATATGTCGATTCTAACAATCAACACGATGATAATAATAACGAACAGTAATTCTTAAAGAAAGTGAAGCACTTCAATAACACTGAACAATAACTATTTATGTTCGCAATTCAACTCGACACTGATTTACGACTGACTGACTTAATTCCCGTCGGCTCCCTGCTTATATAGAGCTACGTGGCTTACACACAGCGCGTTCTAGTACTTTCCAGACGTCTAGCAGGTACTCGTATCTTCGATACCATTCCACGCCTCGCCACTGTCACCTTCCCTTCTAGACGCTTCTATTGCAGGCAGTGGCGTAACATCCTGGGATTTGCTACAATATTATTGTAAGGATGAAAAAATAATAAAGAAAAATTCAAAAAACTTTATAACAGGTATTTTTGAAGTTTAGTTTTTCTCAACTACGCAAATCACATAACCTTGTAACTTCTAGTTAACGAGGCGTTCATAGCGCAATAAAAAAAATTGCCAAAACAAGCGTTGACATGCGTCGTACACAGGTACACAAAGTCGTTATTCCGAATCAACGATCACCGGGAAACGTTTTCGTGAAAAGACGGAAGGGGGGGGAGTACCGCCGTGATTTGACGGCACCGTTACAGACAGACGTTTACGAACAGGCGTCGGCGTCGATCGATAGGATGACGACGAGCGGCGGGGCGGTACCGGCGTCGATCGCGTGACGTCACGACGCACCGTCGCACAAGTCGGTGGGCGGTGTCCATACGCTTATCCTGCACGTGACGTTCAACTGTTTGCACTTTAGATTGAGATGTCGTTATCAACATCTATACGGAATGTTCCAAAAGAAACGGGGATTTTTAAGAAATTCTGAATCGAAGAGCTCTTCACAGTTTTGTCTCAGAAGTGTAACTATAATTTACTTTAAATTGTTACACAGTTATACCTTAGTAATAGTGGAGAGAAATCACTTTAGGTTTTTATTCTGGAATTGGAAACAACTACCTACTTCATCCAGGTGTGCAAGCTTTCACGGCCGGCATTGTTCCAAGTCTTCATGGTTTCCGGGCTTGTAGGCCGTGGTCCGGTGGTATTTCTACCTGACGTTTCGTCTACAACTGCGGTAGACATTCTCAAAGGCGATGTGGCAGCGGTCGAAGTGTCCTCCTTGGCGGCTCACAGGTCAGTGTGTCAGTGACTGGTGTCCTCCCTTCTTTTATGCCTAGTACCAGTGTGTTCTCTGTTCGGTCGTAGTCCGTCCCTCTGTAATTGGTCAACTGTACTACACACTGCGCAGTTGACCAATTACAGAGAGACGGACTACGACCGAACAGAGAACACACTGGTACTAGGCATAAAAGAAGGGAGGACACCAGTCACTGACACACTGAACTGTGAGCCGCCAAGAAGGACACTTCGACTGCTGCCACATCGCCTTTGAGAATGTCTACCGCAGTTGTTGACGAAACGTCAGGTAGAAATATCACCGGACCACGGCCTACAAGCCCGGAAACCATGAAGACTTGGAACTACCTACTTCGATTTGAATAATTTTATTTTACAAAATATTAAAAGTTTTAAAAAAATGATGTTCAATCAGAGTAGTTGTTACCGGTTGATCCGGCATCATCTGACCGTCTTCCGTATGCTTCTGTTGTACGAGATCCTTTAAATATTCAATTTTAAATAAATAATTCACTTAACACGAACAAACGTTGGCGCCACACGTGTTTCCAATGTTGCGACAAAAGTTCACCCTATTGTGTAGGAGACACATTTGGTACATTTTAGTGTATCAAACGTTGTGGCCAACGTTGTATTCAATATTGGAAGTTGGAACTAACGTTGCACGCATCATGTGGAACCGACTCAAGCCGAAATTTCGTTAAAAACTCACAATTACAAAGTGATTCCATATTTATTTGTGCAATATTAATTCGATCGATTTTATTCGTTCCAAAAAACCATTGACATAATATCCGACAAATTTGGAATTTGCAACATTTTTATTCTTTTTGTAATATAACTTTACTCAATTTCCGGTACGAAATGTTCTTAAGTCTTAAGAAATTACTTTTATCGATTGTAGACTGTGGTGAGATATCACCACAAATTAGCAAATTGACTGCGCTTCCTGGAAGTTCATCTAAAAGTAAACAGCTTGTCAGAAGCCGTTAGTTAATTAGTTTTTAGTAATTATTAAAATGCAAGACAATAAAGCCGGATTAAGTCATGAAAAAAACTCGATTGATATTTAAAAATTAGCATTGACGACTTTCTTTTATTGTTCATTTCCTTCACATATTTCAATCAATAGGCAATGCACAGGAAACTGGAGAGGTTTACCAGAAAGCTATAAAAATTTGCAAACATTTAATTAATATTTTTTTGTTTGTAGGTATAAACACAAAGCAAAACATTAATACATTTTCATTATGGATTACATCACGTCCACTTCAATAACAAATTCAGTGATGTGATCCAATCTAGTAGTTTTATGATCTCTGCATCAACATTTTTTGAAACCGCTTACTGCACTTCTCAAACCTTTGCCAGTTAAGGCCCCAATACACTACGATGAAATACGTCGATTTTCATCGTCACGATAAAACACGTCGTTCAAAACCGAAGTGTGGGCAAAAACCGACGACGAAACACGACAGTTTTTATATCTGCCGAATCTTGACTTTAAACACGACGTGTTTGATGGTTGTCGTTTTAAATCGTAATGTGTGGCGCTTTCCGATAAGAATCGACGTGTTTATTCAGTCGCTTCTCTTAGCTTAGTGTTTTTTCTTGTTATCAAGGGAGTTATTAAGTTCAATAACTCAAAATAAGTATGTTCGTCCATTCTCAGATAATTGAACCAATCCCCAGGTTCAAGTTTCAGCTCGCTCAATAAATTAGTATGAGAAAATTTATTTCTTTTTAACAGCCACTCTTTAGTCCATACACGCTTCGTCCTCTTTTTTGACAAAACAGAACTTGCCATTGCCACTGCTATCAATTGCGTCGAATTCATTGCAAGCGCACAAAAAATTAAAATAAAGTTGAAACACGTATAATTTTTTAACAAATTTTAAACAGAAACAGAGTGAGCACGACACGATTTTACACGAAGTCTGTGGGCAAAACCAATTGACGATGAAAACCGACGTGTTTTATCGTGACGATGAAAATCGACGTATTTCATCGTAGTGTATTGGGGCCTTTACGTAATAGTTATTTTCGATACATGTGCTTTAAGTGAGGTATTCTAGTAGGCTTAAATTGAGACACGAGCTAAGGGACTGACGCATATACAACCAGATCGAGTGCGCATGACTCACGAGATCTCGTTGTGTATGCGTCAGTCCCTTTAGCGAGTGCCTTAATTTAAGCCTACTAGATATCTCACTTTAAGCGGACGTATCGAACATAATTTTTTATAACGACTGCTTCTAAAGTTTAATAGAGAGAAAAAAAAATTATGACAACGGAAAATTCGCTCTTCTAGTCCTTAGAACTTTACAATTACAGTCTAAGTTACGATTTAGTTTATTTTTATTAAAGTTATTAACTTCTGTATAAATCATTAAAAACATGACTCTCTCATGATGTGGACTTTGTATGCCCGATACTATATATAGGAACACATCGATCGATAAGTAAGTGCTTGTATTGTACAAAGCGCGGAAATTTCGAATTTATAAGATGTAGAGATTGTACTTTTACGCACGCTTTGGACTTTCACGCACGGTGACTAAAATACGCCTCTTTACGCCCGCCTCACAGTGCTCGAATAATTGAACTTTAGAAGCAGGAGTTATAAAAAAAATTCTTTATAATTTTACTTGTAAGCGACAAACTCATGCTGTTTTTTCTCCGGACCACAGTTTAATCGTCGTTATTTTAAATTATCAAAATAAAGATTTTTTTTAACATTTTTCAACACATTCGCTTAGAAGTGAGTTAATACTGAAAACCCGTTTTTTATGGCATTTTACCGATTATGAAATCGCTAATTCAATCGATTGTTTCGATTTTGAACGATTATAGAACGCAAACAATTATCGAAAGTAATAATAAGTGACCTATATTAACATAAGGCCGTTTGCGTTTCGCAATCGAAAAGTAAATACTCAGCCTACTTTCCACAATAATATTATACTCTCACTCCTATATTTTATTGCTGCATTGCAAAAATCGTGATCGTCAAAGAGGCTCCCTCCGAACTCAATGTATACCTAACCAAATAGTATACAAACATCAACTCGCAAATTGTTTAGTACAGAGTTCTTCGCTCATTCAGGAAATGGACTGCTCAAGCTGTATTTCGCGTCACCGCATGTAAAGGTACGTGCAGTACGCATCTGCGATTCTAGATGATGTATGGTAGATGGTGGCTGAAATTATAAGCGTTTATAGGTTTGCACAACGAAGCTTTGATACTAACATTGATACAAGCTTAAATCGCGTTTGAAATGTCAGATAGCGAAGACGAATATTTGTGTTCTTCTATTACAAAGTGGTATATTTTAAATACAAATTTGGGTAGGAGCTATCATGTCCACCCTATTAATAGAAAACGATCTAAACACGGCGAATTTCATCATTTATACCAAGAATTAAAATTTTACCCAACCCGGTTTTTGAATATTTACGTATGGAACCTAACACTTTTAAATACGTCTTAGAAAAAACTCAAAACAAATTAAATAAAAACTAGAAAAATTTCACTTATTAAACTAGTCATATCCATTGCGAAACTTGTAACGGCCATTTGGCAGTTGTCACACGTTGATTGTAGTAGTCAGCGCGCTGAAAGAATGGTGAGATACATTCTTGTATCTACCAGCTCTTGTAACAGCGCTTATACCTGCTACACTCACTGCTTCGTTGTGTACGCTCGCATATATAACAATGCATTAATTTAAGCAAGCCCTGCTATGATCTACGCTACCATCTAGAATCCCAGCTCTATACTGCACGTACCTTAAAGCATACTTTATCCCGAGCTTTTTTAAATCCTGGGAAAAAAAAACACTGGAAATGTTCGTTTTAAGTACATTACGTACGAGGGTTACGTTCTATAGACGCCGACGACGTGGGTGTTCCGGTGCTCACGCACCCATGAGTTTTTTTATGTGAAACACAGAGGATCTTTCTTTGATTACGCAATTACATTAACTATTTCCATTCACTAAAGCAAAATAAAGAAGTCGTTACAAAATATGTGCCATTTGTTTGTTCGTACCCAACTTCACCCGAGTGGGGTTTAAAATGCCAGCGTTTCGTTCGCTCTAAATAGAGATTATTAACTCGAAAAATCCACGCCCTCGCCGTTTGGGTACTTCCCACCTCTATTATGGTAGGGAAGTAATGGATTTAGTCCGAAAAAAATATTTCGAGATTTTAACAGATCTTCACGTTTTGAGACCCTAGCAATCGTTTAAGATCATTTTCTGACTGATGTCTCTATGTGTATGTGTGTATGTGGTCAATTTTTCGCCTTCGATATCGTAAAAACGGAACAACATACGGTCATGCTGATTGTTCTATTGTGTTTATAAGCCTTTAACTTAGATCTGATTAGATTTTGAGTCAAATCGGTTCAGTGGATCCTGAGATATTAAAAAAAACGTTCTCAATGTCACGTATTAACGCATAGGTAAAAAAAAATATAAATGAATTCTAGATGTTATAATATGAAAAAAATGTAAATATTTTTTTTCTCTAAAATGTACAGTTTTCGAGAAAAAAAATATTTTACTAAAAAAAGAAAATTACACGTAAATCAAGGTAACCATGATTTTTGCTATATTACTAGCCATCAGTAAAAAAAAGAGGGCCATGCTTTTTTCAAAGAATAAAAAAAGAGTGTTTATTTTTTGCAAATATTTACTAGATGGAAAGTATAGGACTGGTCATCAGTCGAATTTTTTTACAGTCGAACGTGTATTTTTTTATTTCTTTTCTTACGTAGATCGTTCATAGCTATTGCGGTTTCGGAAATTCGGAGATCCACAAAGGAAGCTTTCAAACATGTATCTCGTCGATTTTGACAAAGAACACTGATGTCAAATTTCACCCCTTTAAGGATCATTCTTTATGGGCGAATACCTAAGTCATAAAAGCAAAACATTTCTAAAATTTCAAGTTCCTATAGGTTCAGCTATTTCGGCTATTCGTTGATGAATCAGCCTGTTAGTAGCTTCAATAAATGAGTATAAAAAGTTATGCTTTTTGAATTCTATCGAACTGTAAATTCAATTCTTTTTAGGGAGAAATATGTTTAAGTTTTTTACAGTTTAAGTTAGTACAATAATTTTAAATTAATTGTGATTTTCCTTCATTTGGTTAACAGTAAAAATCATGTACAATATCATCCACAATATTTTTTTTAACTTCCCGCTAAGAAAATTGAAAATAACGTTTGAACAATCAAAATCAAACGACGCGTTCAAAAGTTACAGCTTTTCAAAAATTAAAATAGTGTTGTTATCAGCAAAAAATCTACTTTTGGGTATAATATCAAGTGCTTCGAACTCATAGCGGGAAGTTCCAGGAATGGCCTGCAGGGTCAACCGATTTTTTTTAGTCATTGTAAAGCATGTCCTTTCTCTAAATCGCGATCTCCTTACACTGTACCTCATTTACCGCAGTCTAAAATAGTAAGTAACGGTTGGTAAATCATAGCCTAGGTACTGTAACTTTGTATACAAATGTATATGGCTATCACCTGCAGTGTTTTGTTATGTTTAACGGGCCAATGCCCTCTCACTAGGAGAACAGTTCTACACGCGGACTCTTGTGATAATAAATCGTGAATGAGGAGCGGGAGAGAGAGATGTATTTATATGATACGACTTGTAGCCGCGGCACGGTTCGCGGTAACATCTTCTTCAGCGATCAAATCTATATGCCAGCAGCACCAAGAAATTTCGACGCAACTCATATAACAAACATATCCGAAAACCGAATCTGTGAATGTGATAACAAT
Source organism: Mongoloraphidia duomilia (assembly GCA_039654895.1). NCBI lineage: Eukaryota > Metazoa > Arthropoda > Insecta > Raphidioptera > Raphidiidae > Mongoloraphidia > Mongoloraphidia duomilia. The sequence goes on from CM077524.1 coordinate 4,879,236, forward strand.
TCAATTGGCGATGAATTTCAAATTCAGTCATACTCGACAAAGGTTTGAAATGTTCTTTCAATAAATTATTTAAATCTCATAATTGTCCCCGTTCTCGAATCCCGACGGTTTGGCAATCAGGACGTGATTATAACAAATTATTATTTTTGGTGAGTCAAGCCATGAGCGTAAAAAATAAAAATTCGACTGATGACCAGTCCTATACTTCCCACCTAGTAAATATTTGCAAAAAATAAACACTCTTTTTTTTATTCTTTGACTAGGCCCAAATAACCTTAGCTGTTGGTGGTCTTTAAAACACAATTTAATTTTTATTCTTTGAAAAAAGCATGGCCCTCTTTTTTGTTTGGTGATCTACTGATGGCTAACTTAATATAGCAAAAATCATGGTTACCTTGATTTACGTACAATTTTTATTTTTTTAGTAAAATATTTTTTTTCTCGAAAACTATACATTTTAGAGAAAAAAAATATTTACATTTTTTTCATATTATAACATCTAGAATTCATTTATATTTTTTTTTACTTATGTTAATACGTGACATTGAGGACGTTTTTTGGAATATCTCAGGATCCACTGAACCGATTTGACTCAAAATCTAATCAGATCTAAGTTAAAGGCTGATAAACACAATAGAACAATCGGCATGTCCGTATGTTGTTCCGTTCTTAAGATATCGCAGGCGAAAAATTGACCACATACACACATACACACACACACACACACACACATACAGACATCAGTCAGAAAATGATCTTAAACGATTGCTAGGGTCTCAAAACGTGAAAATCTGTTAAAATCTCGAAATATTTTTTTCGGACTAAATCCATTACTTCCCTACCATTGTAGAGGTGGGAAGTAAAAAAAGCAAGTGCCATCAGTACATATCACATTGGCGAAAAACAAAGGAGAAACAGTTTTGAAACAACTGTAAAAAAATGCATCTAATAACAGACTACTATTCATATCACACAAATGTTTAGACGGTTCTTTTTATATAAGGCCATGGCCGATTCCAAATTCTGCATTCACGAATTTGTCTACCTTGTCCTAATTTCCCATGACTCCTCCCACTCGAATTTGGCTATTAACAAAAGTTAAAGTTTAAAAATAAAAACTCGGGTCGCAGTGCCAAACCCTGCCGACAATATAGTGTATTTGCTAATACAGGCCATGTGGCTTTAATACGTGAACTTAAGTTTGTTTTTGGACAAAATAAAAAATTTAACCCCTTAATACATCCCTTAAAATAATATTTTTTTCTTAATTTCAATATTATTATCAATGCAACCTCTGTACCACATTAAATACACCCTTCCATAAGTAAATCCGTATCAACAAACTAGTGTTTTCATAAAATTTGAAAGTCCGGTCCTGTCGGGCCGATTTTATTAAAATTTTAGCAGCACGTTTTAATCTTTACTAAAGAGTTAAATTTCAATTTTGAAACGATTCTGACAAATTTTTCGGCATTTTTGGGCCCAAAAACTTTTTGGAACCCCTAAATACAACCCTGAAAATGGTCCGATCGGGCCCATTTTAAATAGGCTTCTTGCGGTGATGGGTCCCAATATGTGTACCAAATTTCGTTTCAATCGATTAAGTCTGTCGAGAGTTATCGTGTACACACATATATATATATATAAATATATATATAAATAAATAAATAAATAAATATATATATATATAAATATATACATACATATATATATAAACATTTTCAAAAATGGTGCCAAATTGTTCAGGAGGCTATGAAACGTCGAGAAATTTTGATCCGACCCCTAGGTCCCGCCATCCGACCGACGCCAATAGTGTATGTGCCATATTATGGCAAATACACTAATAATGTGAAAATTTGGTAAATGAAAGATAACGATGCGACTGGAATTTGTTATGACGTAAATATGTTGAGAAATTGACTTTAAACAAATTACTACTATTATTGGTAAGCAAGATATTTGCACTTAAAGTAATCGATCCAATGTGGTTTTAAATGGCAAATTTTGAAAATGACCATACGTGGCTTTGAAAAATGTGTTGAAGTTCATGGTTGTCATTTTGAAAACCTTCTACAATAAAATAAATGTTTTTGATTCGCTATTTAAAATAAAATATTAATTAAAATAATAAGTATTATTATTTAACTAAAATTTACCATTTAAAACCACATTGCATCGATTACTTTAAGTGCAAATATCTTGAAAAAGGTTACTCCTAGCCACTTTTACAAAGTATACCTTATTTACGTAAAAATGACGGCAAAATCAATTTTTTAATTCAAAAAATAGTACGAGTGCGTACAAAAAAAATATTACTATTTGAATGAGTGAAAAGGTGTGTAAGTGGCGCCCCCTACAAGTAAGAGCCATACCAAGGTCAGATTTGAATTTCTCATGTCAAAAAATCCCCATATACCAAATTTCATTAAAATGCCTAAATTATTTTAAAAGTTATTTAAGAAAATCAAAAATGAAAATTAAACTTTGACATCCTGTATCTCTTTTCATATCAACTTTCGGAATAGACAAGTTGGGGTCATATTTTTTTGTAAGGAATCAGCTGTTACTTTATGTCCCATTCTTTTTGAGACACGCTGTATAGATTACCTACAGATGTATTTGGCATTCATTTATCCGACTATAAATGTCGCATAATATAACAAAAGACGGTATGATTTGCGTCATTTAACTCGTTATTTGACATTTAGATGAGACGCATTCGTTCTATACCTAAATGTCGTCCTCTATTGTTTTTATCTACTAAACCGCACATTGAAAATATTGCGAAAGTTTATTTGCACAGAAATAACATGGTGGACTCAAAAATGTATCCTCAGGGTTTTGGTTGGTTTGCAAAACAAGCAACAATTTATCTATACTAATATTAAATACAACAATGAGTTAAGTTTTTTGTGTCCACAAGCAAATACTCTTCTTAACGTAATCAGTCGGCAACCTGCCATCGTGAATTACGCATAATATATATAAGTATAATATGTAAAAATGTTATATTCAACACAATGTTAGGTATACATTTTGCGCACTACCAAAATTTTTGACCACCGGTCGCCACTGATCGTGATGTTAAACGTCAAACAATTAAGATATACAAGGAAAAAATCAGAAGCCACTGTCAAGACTTGACCTATCTAAGCCACTGAACACCGGTACTCTCATGAAGTATTGTGATTTGAAAAGTCAAAGTTCGGAAAAAACCATTATTATAAGAGAACATTTTTTTGACCTTTAAAACGTGATGCGTTTTTTTCAATGCAGATAAAAAAGCATCCACGCGTTCAGGTATGTGCAAACTAACAACGTCGGGGGATGTTTTTTATATAAAGGGTTTTTCAATAGGGACATAACAATTTTGTTTTATAATACGGAACATAACCTACAAACTTTTTTATGATCTGTCAAAGTCAAAACGTCAGTCAAGTAACTATTCGATTACGCACATAAATTTGGAATGATCAAGATAAAAATAAAAATATAGGAAGAAATCCTTCCAAAAGTTTTTTAAATTCATTTATTAAGCGCTTTCGGAACTTAGTCCATCTTCAGAATAACAAGATTTTTTATATTAAAAATCTCGAAAATAATCACAAATTAAAACAAAAATTTTTATAATATAATATTACAGAGTAAATATCAGGCTGGCTGCCCGCAATGAAACGTCAGTCAAGGCTTACATTTTTATCATGGTGAAGTTCACGAACGAGCAACGTTTGGAAATCGTTAAAACCGCCATGTTATGGTCAATGGAGTTCGCTATTGTGCCATGTTGGAAGACTATTTTTGGCCATAATTGGATGGACCTGACATCAACGATATGTGGTTCCAACAAGATGGTGCCACAAGCCACACAGCTGGTCAAACAATTGATTTATTGAAAGGAAAATTTGATTATCGTTTAATGTCGAGAAATGGTCCAGTCGAATGGCCACCTCGCTCATGCGATTTGACGCCGTTGGATTTTTTCTTATGGGGTTACCTTAAGTCGAAGGTTTATGCCAACATTCCTACAACGTTAGAGGAGCTCAGGAACAATATCGAACGCGAAATTGCCAACATTCCAGCTGATATGTGTGAAAGAGTGATTGAAAATTGGATCCAAAGAATCCATCGCTGCCGTCGTGCTCGTGGTGGTCATATGAGCGACGTCGAATTCCATACATAATTGTAACATGTGTACTACACCTGGAATAAATTTCACTCCGATATCTCAATTATTCTGTGTTTTATTTAAATACAAAATTGTTGTCCTTATTGAAAAACCCTTTACAATTATCGAGCGCAACTTTACAATGCCACTGTCAGACAAAGCCAAAGGTAGCGGTGTTTTCACAGGTGTGAATGAATAATTATTAATATAATTTTACGAGTTTAAATAAAATGTGAGAACAATTTGGCGTGTTTATGTTTCTATTGTAAAGAGATTTCTCAGAAGCATCTGCCGCTGCATTGTGAATAGTAAGCGGTAGATAAATCCCATTTGAAATTTAAATTATAACAGGTATTTAATTGCTTGTCATTAGTTTCCATTTCTGGTACGAGGAACAAAAACATCTTGATTTCAAGTGATACGTCTAGTATTTGGAAGATCTTCGAATGCTGCTTATATTTGCCGACACAAGATGACTCTCCGAATAGATACCCTACTACCCGAAATTATTTAATTAATTTAATAATAATAATTTAATAATTGTTAAACCACTAAAATGACACGACACTAATGGGGAATAAATAATGTTTGTACCTACAACTGCTGCCTCTCGTGCATAATTGAAAGAACTACTCTCAGGAAAATGGCTCTTTGATATAAATATTTTGAAATTCCAGAAAAGTTACAAAATTCCCAATTCCATGACTTTTCCAGAATCTCATATTTCAAGGGCATTTCCTGGTTTTCCAGATTTTTCAGACCAGTAGACATCCTGGTTAAGATGGGTTTACGTCAAAACTGAAATTAACACAATCTGCAGGCAAAATGTAACTTCACGTGAGTGAAACAACGGAAAAAAGCTAACCAGATTACACCGTGACACTATTAGCCAATTGGCGACAAAGCACCGCGCTAACTTAGCAACGGAATATCTGATTGACAACCGTTCTCTCTCCAAGTCTTCATGGTTTCCGGGCTTGTAGGCCGTGGTCCGATGGTATTTCTACCTGACGTTTCGTCTACAACTGCGGTAGACATTCTCAAAGGCGATGTGGCAGCGGTCGAAGTGTCCTCCTTGGCGGCTCACAGGTCAGTGTGTCAGTGACTGATGTCCTCCCTTCTTTTATGCCTAGTACCAGTGTGTTGTTCGGTCGTAGTCCGTCTCTCTGTAATTGGTCAACTGCGCAGTGTGTAGTAGTGGGGGTGAGTTCTCTTCTCGGTTATCCCTTCTTTTATGCCTAGTACCAGTGTGTTCTCTGTTCGGTCGTAGTCCGTCTCTATGTCATTGATCAACTGCGCAGTGTGTAGTGGTGGGGGTGAGATCTCTTCTCGGTTCTCCCTTCTTTTATGCCTAGTACCAGTGTGTTCTCTGTTCGGTCGTAGTCCGTCTCTCTGTAATTGGTCAACTGCGCAGTGTGTAGTGGTAGGGGTGAGTTCTCTACTCGGTCGTATTCCGTCCTTGTACGATTGGTCTGCTGCTCTCTAATGTTTTTTACCATAGCCGGCGTGTATTTTCTATTGTTCGAGCCATTGCGTTATAACCGGAACAATAGCCGCTGTCGAGTGATGTCTCGATGTCATTTTTATAGTAAGTACAGTAATACAGTGTCTCTAGTCTCTACTTCGTAAAATAAGTGTCACTAATATTAACTACAATTTCACAATGAGTATACAAATAAAACGCAGTGATAGTTGCGCTCACCGTCACCCATTGCAGATAGCGTGTAGATGACGTCATTAATTTTAATTAACGACAGTGATTATTTCTGTTGAGATCGCTTCTCACTGTTATGGACTAGTAGTAGTACTTGTATAAATGAATATATATGTATCTTTAATATTATGCACAATCTGAATGTCAGCAGCAAGTATTCACGGTATATTCGATGGCCAGAGAAAACTCGTCCTCTATTTTATTAACTTCCCGTTGGAAGTTATTGTAATGGGTCCGAAAATCGAAATCAAAATGTATAACAAATTTTTATGTTTCAACCGATTTTTATAAAATTTATGCCTAGTACCAGTGTGCTCTCTGTTCGGTCGTAGTCCGTCTCTCTGTAATTGGTCAACTGCGCAGTGTGTAGTGGTGGGGGTGACTTCTCTACTCGGTCGTTACCGTCCTTGTACGATTGGTCATTGGTTTTGTGTGTCGGAGTGCTGGTGTCCAGGTTTTACTGAGATTGAGGCTTTCACCTGGACACCAGCACTCCGACACACAAAACCAATGACCAATCGTACAAGGACGGAATACGACCGAGTAAAGAACTCACCCCCACCACTACACACTGCGCAGTTGACCAATTACGGAGAGACGGACTACGACCGAACAGAGAACACACTGGTACTAGGCATAAAAGAAGGGAGAACACCAGTCACTGACACACTGACCTGTGAGCCGCCAAGGAGGACACTTCGACCGCTGCCACATCGCCTTTGAGAATGTCTACCGCAGTTGTAGACGAAACGTCAGGTAGAAATACCACCGGACCACGGCCTACAAGCTCGGAAACCATGAAGACTTGGAAAATATTACTTTGTTTAGCCACCCCAACGGTGTGTACATGAATGCTGGGAAAATACCTATAGCAGCAACGGTATACGTTGTCTCACCGTACCACGACGAATGGAGAATATGTGCACTACCACCGTGTATGCACAGATTTTACATTATGCTAAACTCACAATGGCGGATAAATAACATATGAATACGCTTCCTTCAGCGTACTGAGTCTTCTTGTGGCGATCCCCCGAAATAGTCAGATTTTAATCAGAAACGTGTACACAATAGTCCGAACTGGAAAAACACGTGGACATGGCACACGAGTTAAACAGGATGTTTTGAAGAATTTAACACCGGAAATAGAAGACATTCCATATAGAGGCACCGTTTTAACGTTTAACGCACTTTAACAAAGAAAAGAAAGAATATGTGCAATTGCTTACGCAGAATCCCTGCATTTGTAAGGCTCCGTTTTCATTGGTTCATTGGTTAACGATTTTTAATCCGGACTTATGATTTGGTAAAATAAAAAAAATTAAGTATGAAAAAAAGGGTGTGGGTCTCGGGACCCCCGACAGATGTGAAACATCAAAGAAAACGTTATTGAACTCAGTGGTATTCTCTAATCTCTATGTAGTAGTATATATTTTTTCAAAAGCAGCAACTAACTGTTATGCTGACGTAATCCTATATAGTGCACTGTAACACACGCGGTTGTGGCGTTTGAGCACGCCTGAGCCAGAAACGCAACTAAATACACAGCGAAGTATCTATATTACATACCTATACGTGTATACATATACTTTTGCTTTATAGTACTTTCGTATGTATACTCTCTCTCTCTCTTCCCGTTCCCGAGCGCGCGGAAGCCGAGAGAGAAGTGCCGCAGTGGTGGGGCGAACAGCAGCGAAGGAGCGGACCAGAAATTTCGTTGCATATTTCCCCTCACGCGGCTGTTCACTGCCCGACATAAGATGTTTCACATCAAAAACATCGAGTTATTAATATGATAGAACATTTTGAAATCACCCACGTTGACTTTCAAAAGTTAAGACGGATTATTTACCAAACATACTACTCGTAGATACATAAATATAAAATATTCTATTCAATTTATTGTAATAAAGCTAGCGAATCTCATAGAAGTGCCATTGTATGTCAAATTATACGAAATAATATTTACATTGGTGCTGACAACGCGAGTTTAATTAATGTACAATGAACTCGATGAAGTCGGAATTATATATATGTCTTGTTCAATGGGGAAATGATGAAGAAACGCGTTATTTTTAGAGCCCGGATAGTAAGGTGCTGGGAAGAACTTTCGATAAAGAATACTAAACGTGAAAAGGAATTGTGAAAAACTACTCACAGCTCCTCCTTCTGCCGTTGTGACAGCACCATTTTCATGATCGGTGGCACAGAGCTGCTGGTTTACAGATGCTGCGATTCACGCGTTCGTTTCGGTTTACAGACCTTCGGTCGGTCCTTCCCCGTTCTCGAGATAACCGGCAGAATGCAGCAGCAGCAGCAGCCGGTGCGCTATTGTCGTTCGATTCGCACCCTTTACGCGAACGAGCCTCCTTGCTTCGGTTAGTCGGTCGACGAATCGTCCCTTACTATACGCACTTCAGCAAATGTGAGGCAGCGTCCCTTCCACTCGTGTCCTTTTAAGATATGCTACAGCAAGCCTCTCGTCACAGCTAGCCGTAAAGATTCCATATTATTCTATAAACAAACGAGAAATTATCATAGAATTATACATTTGCGTAAAATAAGAGGGTTGCATGATATAATTATTATATCAGCTGTTATGTCATGATGATTGGCAGCGGAACGATTTGGGGGAGGACCAAGGCCAACGATGAATATTTCATTGTAAAGAGAAATAAACGTAAGTTTAAAACTGGGGCAATGACGCTATTTAAGGGTGGGATTATTTGTGTATTCAATTTTAAAATTACTTTTAGCAAAAACCCAATGCAACTTAAAAAAAGACTGACAATTGAGATTTAATTGCCGTTCAGAAATTAGAATAATAAACATAGTTTGCATATAAACTTAAAATTCCCTCCCATCATCACATATGAATACAATTAACTATAATTGTACGTTTGGACTCAAATTGTAATTCTTGTACCATTTCCTGATGATTTTATCTTTGGTGTTTTGAATACGAAAAATCTACTTGTTGCATAATATTAATTATCAATAATTAACTACCGAACTACTTAACTGTATCTCCTTGTTAATGATTTCTGCAACCACACATCGGGTAAACAGTTAAAATTCCGACTGAACAAACTCATTAGTAAGTTGTAACTAATAACCATTAATTTTATACCAGTTTCCAGCTGACAGACGCGCATATTAATGCCGCTTATAGCAAAGTAACCTTGCGCTACTATATTTGAAACCATTTTTTAAGCGATAAGCAGGTATGCTGTTATATATTATCTGTGAACGCAAGGTGAAACTGTGTATGTCCAATTTTTGGGTAATTTTCTATATATTCATGTAGCAAACCCTAAGATGATACGCCGTTGGCTACAATAGAAGCGTCGAGAATAGGTCACGGTGGTGAGGCGTGGAATGATATCGAAGATACCAGCACCTGCTAGACGTCTGGAAAGTACTAGAAGCGCTGTGTTTAAGTCACGTATCTCTATATAAGTAAGGAGCCGACGGGAATTGAGTCAGTCGTAAATCAGTGTCGAGTTGAATTTGCGAACATAAATACTGTATATAAATAGTTATTGTTCAGTGTTATTGAAGTGTTTCACTTTGAGAATTACTATTGTGTTGACTGTTAGAATTGACATATAATTGTTGCTTTGATTGTTATTGAATTGTTGTTACATTTTTAATTATTGTAAATAAATAATTTATTCCGCCCACGTAGAAAACAGTTTTGTTACATTCAGATATATTTTTGAAGTGCAAACTTCTTTAGGTGCACTTTGCGTTCTTTCTGAATAGTGAACGAAAGTGAATCGTCACGCTCGGGTCGGAGACATTGAATCGGGTTTACTCGGCTCCACTCGACATAAAGCGCGCTCGGGTCTGGTGACCACGTTTACTGTCTAACAGAATTACATTTTTGTTATTACGTATTATAATAATAAAATAATATTATGTATATTTTGCATATGATCAAGTTTTCACTTCTGTCGTGTGGTCATAAACACACACCCACTTTTTTAAACTATATTTTATAATTATTATAAATAATAGCAAAAATCAAAAATAAAAATTAAACTTTGACACCCTATATCTCCTTTAATATCAACTTTCGGAATAGACAAGTTGGGGTCTATCGCAATATTTTCTTGTAAGTAATCAGTTGTTACTTTATGTTCCATTCTTTTTGGGATACTCTGTAGATAAATCCAGCAGAACTGTTGAGGGGGTCGTGCCGTTTACAGTTTATTTAGATTTAAATTGTGCGTTAGTAAATAAATTTCGTTCTCCTTGGCGTTCTTGTTGCTCGTGTGGTGCCTCGAGGTATGTACTCGATACCTGAGCCCTTTTTCATTGCTGTGAAAAACGCGTGAACAAATAAGTCGTACTTATTTTATTACTTACCTGTATACTACATGCAAATAGCCTCTGTCGCTGAGCATGTTTTTTTTGTAAATAAAAAAAAAAAAAAATAAGTCGTCAATAATAATATTTTACAGAAAATCTGACCTAAGTAACTTTGTCTTACGACCTTATTTACATATTCTATAATAGGATAGTGTTTTGTTTGTCTTCTCGCACTGATCATGAATAGTCGCGCGACTGATTTCACTGAAACAAACTTATTTCAGGTAATTATCAGGGTGTTGACTAAAATCTTATTGTAACAAAACTGTTTTCTTACGTGGGTGGAATAAATTATTTATTTACAATAATTAAAAATGTAACAAAAATAGATAACAATAAGATGTAACAATTATATCTCAGTTCTAACAGTCAACACTGTTTATATAATAATAACACGAACAGTTAATTCACTGAACAATTTATATACTGTATTTATTTCCAATCGACACTGTCACACGACTCTCGTTGTTCTTTTTTTCCGGTGACTGCTCTTGCTTATATAGAGCTAGCAGCTTGACCCCCCACGCTCGCGCGCTTTCCAGAACATTTTGGTGATTACCTGTGTCTTCGATATCATGCCACGCCTCACCATTGTTACTTGTTCTCGATGATTCTATTGTCGCCAGCGGCGTAACATCTGGGGTTTTGCTACACTATCTATAGCTTTCAAAAAAGATTTTCTTCAAATATTTTGTACACATAGCGACGAGTGAATTAAAAAACCCTATCAACTTGAACTACTCGTAATAATATAACTAGCTCTCGGTCTATTATACAATACAAAGAAAGAAAAAAAAACGACTTTATAATCAGAAGTTCCGTTCAATTTTATACATGAATGTTCAACACCGGACTTAAAAATCATATGAATATGTAACATCATAATAATTATTGTACACTACAATATATAAAAGAAAACAGGTCATCCGAACCCGCATTACATTGGTTCATATGATATTATGTAAATTTCAATGAAAATTATACAAAGGTCGTACAAATACATTCTGCCGACAAAACAGCAATTAGGTATTTAAGTTTAAAAAAAATTATTAATTTTTTAATTTTTTCTAATAATTTAACATAAATAATATTGAAAATCGAAAAGAAAAATTTTTTTAAAGCTATAGATAAATTACTAAAAATTAATTAAAATGTATAAAAATTTAAAAAATATCACGTGACTTCAAAACGCGCCAGGAATGTTTGTGACGTCGTTATGTTAAAATGTGTCTGCATTTGTTGGTATTTGTGTATATGTATTATAGGTCGAGAGGCAGGCGTAAATTTATATAGCTCATTTGTGACAGGATGAAATTTTCAGGGAAGGTAGCATCTAGTATGACAAAGAATAAGTGCTAGGGTTGCCTCGTCAATGGTGCGAAGGCCGGGAGGAGCTCACTTCCGGTGCAAAATACACATATTTCATTAGCTCATAATTATCTTTCGTCATTATATGACAGCATACAATTGACGCCATATTGTAGATCTCGAAGAGCTGTATTGAAATACATAGGGTTGCCTAAGGAAATTTTGGGTAACACATTGAAAACTTATAAATTATATTTGTTTTTTTGACATTTTTAAAGCTGTCAAATAACATTATGTATATATGTATACTTATATATTGTAACCGTTCTGAAATGAGTTATCGGCCTTGTGTTTGGCAAACATTCATACGTATGTCTAGTTATTTATTACTTTATGTTTTCAACGCATTTGGTTTCTAACTCATATCCGTATAATTACGCAGGAATTGCCTGAATCTGGTATTGACAATTTTCCCAAGAATTTATGTATTTTAGGGTAGCAATTTCTTATTTTTATTTTTCAACGTAATTCAACGTGCACCTCTTATATAAATTAGTATAAATTACGTACTTGAAGGTCGTAACCTGTAATAAAAGTTTTAAAAAAGGTGGTTTGGAGTTTGTTTCGAAAAGAGAAAAAAGGTTGATTTTTGTTTGTGATTTTAATTTTGGTTTGACACTAAAAACTAATTGAAGCATTTGACTTTACTGAACCTCGATTAATATTTTTTCTTGAAATTCAACTTAATCAGACGCAGGTATAAAGTTAACTAAGCGAATATAAAACCAAAATAACTATAATGAAAAAATGGAAAATAATAATAATTTACTATAATACAAGAAAAAACCGATTGATTTGTGAGTCAGAATTGTCAATCTTTATTATGGCAACTTTTCAGCAACTATTTTGTTGCCTTCTTCAAGCCTAAAATTACATTATTAAAATTATGTAATTTTAGGCCTGAAGAAGGCAAACATTGTCAATGATTGACAATTCTGATTCACAAATCAACCGGTTTTTTAATTTTATTATATTACATACGTGAGTGATCGACATGAGTTTCAATATAGTTTACTATACATTAAACTATTCAAAAATGTTCCGAACAAAGGCAATAACATTTTATGAATTATTATTAAATTACTTATTCTAAGCATACTTATATTAACGTGTTATTAAAATATTTATTTTTTTTTTTACAATATGTAAACATTTTTAAACAAAACGTAGTTTAAGGTAGTTGCTTTGAAAAAAGTCAAGAAAATCATGAAATAAAAATTATTCATATTTTTTTTAATAAAGGTATCTCTTTATGCTAGTGAAATTAGAAAATAATGCTAGATATTTTTTGTTGAAAATTGAATTTTTAACATTTTTAATATAGGTGCTAAAAATATCACATTAATAATTTTTCAATAAGAAAAAAAAACAATACATAATAATCTATCTGTTTTTTTAATAAAAAAAAAAAAAAAAAAAAAAAACGGTGCATGACACATTACCGCTGATAATGTTAGTAAAAAACTATAATTATTGACCACGTAGTTTCAAAATGCAATAACAAATGACATTTGGCGACGTTCCATTCAAACGACTTTACACCCGTACCTAAAGATGTTTCACATCAAAAATTTAAATTTTTGCATATACTGATACTACTTTATAAAATGTATAACTTTTCTTTTCCGTGATACAGGATTTAACTATTATATTTTATCCAATTTTGAGCAGTTATTAACAATTTATAATTTTCGAAATGTCATTTTCTTAAAAACTATGGTTACCATGCTGGACTAAGGGCCACTTTGTAATTTTGAGCTGTTTGAATTTATACATATATACATATACATATAAAAATTGACATTTTGCACCGGAAGTGGCTTATCCCGGTCGTCGCACCAGGATTTGACTAGGCAACCCTAGCGCTTTTTCTTTGTCATAATTAATACTACCTTCCCTGAAAATTTCATCCTGTCACAAATGAGCTTCATATATTAACGCCCGCCTCTTGGTCTATTACACATACTATCAAAAATAATAAATTTTTAACTTCGTAACCATGGATACAAAGACCATAGATAACATAATGACGTCACACGCGTTCGGATTCTTTCGGCGCGTTATCGGAACTGAGTTTAAAAATTAATTTTTATTTAAATATAACTTTTTAATTAGTAAGCAAAAAAATTAAATAAAAACAGTTTTGCTATAAAACTTGTATGTGGTCCTTCCATTGAAGTAAAAAAAAAAATTCATTTAAAAACCCAATTATAATAATTGAACTGCAAGAATATGTAATTCGGGAATTCCCAAATTATGGCCGACTATAATCTAAATTTTCTCATTACCAGAACTTACTTTCATCATTTCTAAACCAGCAATCGTTTTGCTCATTCAGATAATATTATATTTTCAATTATGGTTTTTATTTTTAACTTCCTCATTGGAAGTTATTGTAATGGGTCCGGAAATCGAAATCAAAATGTATAACAAATTTTTATGTTTCAAAGTCACTACACTATTTTTAGAAAGATCTCTCTCTCTCTCTCTCTCTCTCTCTCTCTGTGTGTGTATGTGTGTACGTACGTACGTATGTGTCCATTTCTTTCTAAGACGAAATCTCGAGAATGAAAAATGATATCGACTACGTTAGGGTGCCAATCGACGCGTATTAACGTAAATATGTTCTGAAAGAAATTTTTTCAAAATCGGTTCAGCCGTTCTTTTTTCTTAACCAAATAGACTAAAAAAAAGTAGATTTTACACAATATCTCGCGAATAAAAAATTATATCGACTTCGTAAGGGTTGTCAATCGAGGCGTGTTAACGTCATTTTGATCCGACATAAATTTTATAAAAATCGGTTCAGCCGTTTTTTTTTTTTTTAATTATTGTTAAAAATAAATATTAATTATGTTTTAATGATTAAAATGATTACTTTTCTGTGTAATATCTAATTTAATTATTGTTATTAAATATTTATCAAACTGGGAAGTTCTTCGTGTGGACCTCAAGGGTCGCACTTTAGTCCTAATAAACGACCCACCTCACTGCTTGTTTTCAAAATTTAAAATGCACATCGTTGTAGATATTCAGAAAAAAAGCATAGAAACTGCAGTACAAGTTCAGTGAATAATTCACTGGAGCCACAGAATAAGTGTTAGAAGTTAGTGATTCTATGTTAGTGTCCTACTGAATTATTTTTTATGCCAAAAAAGCCAACTGCCTATACAGGGTGTCCAAGTTGACGTTGGCTAACATGGGTAACTTTGTTATTAGTGGAGATAGAAAGTCGGTTAAATGGGCAAAGTAGTGCAGAATTATGTGCTCATTAACGTCCCGTCGAAAAAACAATTGAATTTTGACACACTATGGATTTATTTAGAAAATAGTGAAAATTGCCGTTTTTGAAAACTGGCCATAACTTTTTTATTTATGAAGATATCTGAAAACTTCTTTAACCATTTTTTGATAACTGTTTATGATCTTTTCAGTGGCGTAGGTTTAATTTTTTTATATCCACTACATAATGAGATATTGACATGAACTTTGGTTTTTCTTATGGACGCCATTTTGGATTTTTAGATATTCGAATTCTGCTTATTTTTCTGATTAATTTGGTGTATCACATGCCACATTTAAATAAATGCAATTAACGTCCCATATTAGAGACACTATAAAAACAACTGACAGTCAAATTATATTTCAGTTCTGCCAAACTACGATTTATTATTAATTTTACACTTAAAATGTTCGCACTACTTAATTATAACTTGATTGTCAGTTGTTTTTAATGTCTCTTATATGGGACGTTAATTGCATTTTTTTTTAAATGTGGCATGTGATACACCAAATTAATCAGAAAAATAAGCAGAATTCGAATATCTAAAAATCCAAAATGGCGTCCATAAGAAAAACCAAAGTTCATGTCAATATCTCATTATGTAGTGGATACAAAAAAAATAAACCTACGCCACTGAAAAGATCATAAAAAGTTATCAAAAAATGGTTAAAGAAATTTTCAGATATCTTCATAAATAAAAAAGTTATGGCCAGTTTTCAAAAACGGCAATTTTCACTATTTTCTAAATAAATCCATAGTGTGTCAAAATTCAATTGTTTTTTCGACGGGACGTTAATGAGCACATAATTCTGCACTACTTTGCCCATTTAACCGACTTTCTATCTCCACTAATAACAAAGTTACCCATGTTAGCCAACGTCAACTTGGACAACCTGTATACAGGGTGTTAAAAAAAGAGTGTAACATATTTAAAGAGGTGATAGCATGGACCAAAATAAACAAAAAAGTCTTAGTAAACATGGGTCCGCAAAGTAACGGTTTCGGAGATATAGAGGGGGGCGGACCATGTATTATGGCCTGCAAGATCGCCTGATTTAAACCCTCTAGATTTCTTTTTTTGGGGATATTTGAAAACATTAGTCTATATGGTACTCCTGTAAAAAGCCTCGAGGAGCTGCAACTACGAACTAATCAAAAGTGCCAACAAATCCGAGTCAAAGAGGAGGTTTTAGAAAGAGTTCGAATATCTTTCAGGCAAAGATGTCGTGCCTGCAATTGGAAATGGAAGGAGGGCACTTTGAAAATCTTATAGAACTTTAATTTTTGGTTTTGCTAGAAGCTTCTTTTGTTTGTTTGTACATAATAAATAAGTAATAAATAATTGCAAAGGAATGTTTCAAAAAAGGATAACCTTCCATATCTCCGAAACCGTTACTTTGCGGATCCATGTTTACAAAGACTTTTTGGTTTATTTTGATCCATACTATTACATCTTTAATTATGTTCCACTCTTTTTTTAACGCCCTGTATATGGCTGACTAGTGACTATACAAAATTCATAAGGAAAACGGGCTTGAGAATAGCCGAGCGTGTAGCGATGCCGTTAACATTGTAGCAAACCCCAAGATGTTACGCCACTGCCTCCAATAGAAACCACGAGAAAGAAAGGTCACAGTAGTAAAGCGTGGAATGGTATCGAAGATTCCAGACAACGCTAGAGGATACGAGGACGCACTGAGCGTACACCGCACGCAGGTATATGAACAGGAGTGTGTCGTGTTGAATCAGTCAGTGAATGGTGAGTCGTGCCATCAGTCAGTACAGTGATATAAATATTGATCAGTCAACGGGAATCAGTCAGTGTAGATTGCACTGTGACAGTGTTGAACAGCGAAATAAATCTGATATAAATACAGTGACATAAATAATTACAAATAAATAATCCTTGTGTATATCGTTCGACTGGCTCACTTGGTCGAGCTCTAACCTATAGTACAGTATAGAATTACAAGCTGGAATCAATTTGTTAAAATTAATTGATTATTTAATTCTAATTATTATTTGCCAGGATTCATGTCACTACGCACAATCTGTGAAAATTTCAATTAGCTACCTCTTATCGTTTGTGAGATAGAGTCTTGACAGACAGATGGACAGACATCATAGGCTCAGTAATAGGGTTCCGTTCGGAGGTACGGAACCCCAAAAACGATAAAATGAAAACATGAAATGGTATCGAACCCAAATAACTCTGGCTGTTAGTGGCCTTAAAAAAAAGCAACAATTAAATGCACCTTACATATTATGTCATCAAATGAAATCATAACTTAACAAAACATAATTATTGCGTAGTAATTTGTTTAGAATCTTAGCCTAGGTTCAAAACTATGTAGTTGGAAGTTATTTATAAATAACTAAAACCACACAAAACTTGACAGACCATAGTTAACCATTGTGAACCGAAGTTGTTGATTTATTTGTAGAATTTACATAAACAAAGAAGAGAAGTGACATGCGGCATACGGCGTAAACAATACAAATATTTGCGCGGGTTTGTCTAAATATTTAAATAAATGCGTAATTATAAAAACAAATAAACGAAAGTGGCCAAATACTTAAGCCGGATATATAATATTCTTGGAAGTTAAGGTTGTTCGGACATTAATGCACTTATAAGATTAAAAGCTAATTTTTTAATATGTTATTAATCGCTATCACATACGTCTAAAATAATTTTTTTAAACAAATCTGACGAAGGGTTATCGCGTAATTAATTATTAAAAAACGGAAATTTAACATGTAGTCTATAGAGAATGTGGACAAAATGCACATATACCGAATTATGTAGCCTCTCCTGATAAAGATGAAAAAACAAAAAACTTCTATTTTTATTAATCAAATTTCGTAGAATACGTTAAAAATAAAATAAAAATTTTCTGACGAAGGCTTTTAAAAATATCTTAACAAGAATGACAAAAAATTCACGAAAATGTCAGTCCGCCATGCTTAAAAATGAATAAGTCACGTGACTCACAAAAGTGTGGCAACGTCACGTAAAATAAAACGCGCCAACTTTGAATTGTAATGAGTTCTGTTTATTTCTATGGGTCGTTTTTTTTATGAAAAGAAATTAATTTTTTTTTTAATTTATAAACTGCGGCAAAATAAAAAAATGAAACAAAAAAAATTTTAACATATAACCAGTTCCCTCACTGGTTGAACTTTTCGCCTGACGTATTCTTTCACACTTAGAACATTTCAAATGATAGACACTTGCTAGTCCACAAATATCTTCTTGTATGAGAAAACGAAAAGATAAAGGCCAATCACATGTCATACACCACATTTCCGCAGCTAATTTTTCCAAATCGACGATTCGTCGTCTACTTGGTAATTATACGTCTAAATTTTTATATTGCGTATGTAGTCTTTTCACGCTCTCACTTACATTTTTTTTTTCCAATTTATGATATTTTTTCTCGCAAGTGTCTAAATTGATTTGCATTACTCATTGTAATATTATAGATAAAATACAAATTACAACTGAACACTATACAGCAAGATTTACATAAACAGCTGTCAAACAAACAGCTATTAAACGCGATGTTGCCAGATCTATTTTATGTGAAAAAATACTTGAGTCAAAAGTGATTTATTTATTATTTTTGGTAATTAAGTTATTAAATTAATCCAAATAAAAATAATGATAGTTAACGTCTAAATTATAATAATGAATTTATGTATTAAAATTTTTAATTTTAGTAAAAAAAAAATTTAGATTCTATTATGACTTACGGAGTACTGTCCGAACAACCTTAAACATGTTTGTTTTATATTATTTATATTTTATATATAAACTAGCGGATCCGTCCCGGGGCTTCGCTCGGGTGGTATGAAATTATGATTTAATAGCGGTCACCCATTACTCCGCTCACGTATATTTAGTATAGCTGATCCGGCAAACGTTGTTAATAATTTCTAGGAATAATTACATTACTCACTCGCTTCGCTCGTTCGTTTGAATTTTATTAATACAGTACTCACTCGCTTCGCTCGTTCGCTTGAATGTTATAAATACACTACTCACTCGCTTCGCTCGTTCGCTTGAATATTTTCGCCTACTCACTCGCTTCGCTCGTTCGCTTGGATATTATAAATACCCTACTCACTCGCTTCGCTCGTTCGCCATATATGTATTTTTTAAAGCTTAATATAAAAATCGCGATTAAAAATCAGGGGTTGATCGTATAAGGGTGAAAATTTAGAGTTGTATGTATTTTTCAATGCTGAATCATGAAAAAATTAAAAAAAAAATTTTGTCCAAAAAATAAAAAAAAAAAATTTGGGGTGGACCACCCGTAACATTTAGGGGGATGAAAAATAGATGTTGTCCGATTCTCCACCCTACCCGATAAGCACACAAAATTTCATCAAAATCGGTCCAGCCGTTTCGGAGGAGTATAATAACGTACACCGCGACACGAGAATTTTATATATAAGATTATAATTTTATACCATGTACCTACTTGAGTATTGTCTTAAATTAAAATACTGCTAGGGTCTCAAAACGTGAAGATCTGTTAAAATCTCGAAATATTTTTTTCGGACTAAATCCATTACTTCTCTACCATAGTAGAGGTGGGAAGTAAAAAGACAAGAGCAGCACACATCAAAAACAAATGCATGTGAGGTAACCAGACGATGAAATAATAAATGTGAAATTAAATTTCAAATATCAATTGTTACACAACGCAAGACGCGTTTTCTCCCTTTGCACTTTATCCAACACACAATTAATTTCCTGATTGCTAGCACATAAAAACAAAATTGTGGCCATAAAATGCCAATAAAAACGATCGCCTTTGGCAACTTTCTGAAGAACATCAGAAGAATCACAAAGCTCGAAGGATCAATATTATTATCTATGTAACTATTTATATTATATACAGATTGCAAAAGCATATTAAATAGACGTGTGGTACGATAATATAATTCTGTAACTCACAAAATTAGTAACGTTCAAGATTCATTCATTATACCAAAACAGTTGCTTTATATTTTCGTTTTTAATAAGGATTTATTACTTCCCACCTCTACTATGGTAGGGAAGAAATGGATTTAGTCCGAAAAAAATATTTTGAGATTTGAACAGATCTTCACGTTTTGAGACCCTAGCAATCGTTTAAGATCATTTTCTGACTGATGTCTGTTGTGTGTGTATGTGGTCAATTTTTCGCCTTCGATATCGTAAAAACGGAACAACATACGGCTATGCCGATTGTTCTAGTGTGTTTATCAGCCTTTAACTTAGATCTGATTAGATTTTGAGTCAAATCGGTTCAGTGAATCCTGAGATATTAAAAAAACGTTCTCAATGTCACGTATTAACATAGGTAAAAAAAATAAATGAATTCTAGATGTTATAATATGAAAAAAATGTAAATATTTTTTTTCTCTAAAATGTAGTTTTCGAGAAAAAAATATTTTACTAAAAAAAATAAAAATCGTACGTAAATCAAGGTAACCATGATTTTTGCTATATTAAGCTAGCCATCAGTAGATCACTAAACAAAAAAGAGGGCCATGCTTATTTTCAAAGAATAAAAAAAGAGTGCTTATTTTTTGCAAATATTTACTAGGTGGGAAGTATAGGACTGGTCATCAGTCGAATTTTTTAATTAGACTTTTATATGCTGTAGATTGCTGAGAATGGATTGTAATCATACTTCTGGTTTTATTTAAAAACAAAACGTTAAAAATGTCATACGATTTTAAATCATAATATAAATATTAAAATAAAAATAAAACAACTTATAATTAATGATAATAATTGATTACTATTTTCAGATTATGTTCTTGACTGTTTATTTTTATTTATTTTCATTATTTTTAAGCAACCGCATAGGCGTGAAAAAATCGGACAGTGTGTTGGGACCTTTACTGTCGTAATAGTTTCGGATTTAGGGTAGAGTACAAGCCCCGGCCCTTAAACTTCAGTAACTCTAAAACTAACTCATCAACGCACAGTCGAAACCAGTGAACATAGGAACTTGAAACTTGATGTTTTCCCATTACGACATAGGAAGAATGGGTTCTTAACAGATTGAATGTTGCTTCAAAAGTGACATGTCGAGTCGCTCGGCAACAAGAAGCCGACACGCTGCTTGGATGTTTCTTTGCCGGAGCTTTGGTAGGTATACGGTGTATATAAACCATGGGTTAAACACGCAAGATACACGCTGGCGACATCGTGTCGCTGTCGCGTCGCTGTTGCTCCGCTTTGGTGGGACAAGGGCCTAACTGTTTTTACCCATACTTTATCAAGAAAAACACCAAAATCAAGAGAGAAACAAATCCTTAATTAAATTTTCTTTAATTCAAGAAAAAAGCGTGTCGGTTTTAGTACCACATCGCCCTTGATAAGTCCGCATGCGTTTAAATTATTCATGAATTTTGGCCTTTCGTGATCATGAGCATATTTATTTTCAGTGTATTTATTGTTTCTAGTTTCGTGAGGGTTGCAAAGTCGACATAGAATATATATGAATAAAAACACGCCGAATGTATCAAAAGAGTTGTTAATGCCGGAGGTTGTGATATTCAAATGTTTAATTTAGCCGAGATCGTAGGAATTTCGTGTTTACATAGCGTTTCCATGGCCCCTCTATTGCACACCTGTTAATAATAATAATAATAATTTTTGTTCAAAACCCGCAAGAAATATGTAATTTCGTGGCTCTACTGAGAGTGGGCGAAATAATGAATTCTCTGACTGTAGACGTAGAGAGTGGGCGAAATAGCATTTCACCCACGCTCATGTAGACGTAGGGAGTGGGCGAAACGCCATTTCGCCTACTAATGGGCGAAATAGCATTTCGCCCACGCTCATTACGGGGAACGTTTACGCAAGTGTTGATAGTTGCGTCAATCAATCAGGTCACCCATTATTTCGCCCACGCTCAGCAGAGCCACGAAATGAAATATTTCTTACGGTATAGTTGAACAAAATATTGTGTGCGACTTATTGGTCGAAAGAGGATATTCCTCTTTCTCCCATTAGTCGCACAATATACTATTTATTAATACAGTAGATCCAAAAGATAATAGTCCGAGAGCCCGGTCGATTTATCTACCGTGAATCCCCGGCCGATTTTAATGTTTTCTAAACGATTCGTTAAAAAGGCAACGGTGCCGGCGAAAATCCTGCCGGAAGCAATTGATATTAATTAATAATACTTATTTTATTCAAATTCGTCCAAATAGGAAGTTTCCATTGGACGAAAATACTAATTATGATATCACATCATTGTAATGAAGATTCTGAAAGAATTATTTTGATATCTTTAATTTCAACGGAGATATTCATACCATACACGCAATAGAAAAATTCGACTGATGACCAGTCCTATACTTCCCACCTAGTAAATATTTGCAAAAAATAAACACTCTTTTTTTATTCTTTGAAAAAAAAGCATGGCCCTCTTTTTTGTTTAGTGATCTACTGATGGCTAGTAATATAGCAAAAATTATGGTTACCTTGATTTACGTACAATTTTTTTTTTTTTTTAGTAAAATATTTTTGCTCGAAAACTATGCATTTTAGAGAAAAAAATTATTTACATTTTCTTCATATTATAACATCTAGAATTCATTTATATATTTTTTTTTACCTATGTTAATACGTAACATTGAGAACGTTTTTTTTAATATCTCAGGATCCACTGAACCGATTTGACTCAAAATCTAATCAGATCTAAGTTAAAAGCTGATAAACACAATAGAACAATCGGCATGGCCGTGTATGTTGTTCCGTTTTTTCGATATCGAAGGCGAAAAATTGACCACATAAAATTAAGAAAAATCGCAGGATAGTGGACAAAATATTGAATTTATTTAATTAAATGTACGACGTTTCGTCTATATATTTAGACTTTTTCAAGTACACAAAAAAATAACAATATTTATGAAAATTAATATTAATTACTAACCATAGCAATTAACATAAGATAGGGTACATAAGACAAAAAAAAAAAAAAATAAAAAAATAACCACCCGAGCGAAGCCCCGGGACGGGTCCGCTAGTTTATATATAAAATATAAATAATATAAAACAAACATGTTTAACTTCCAAGAATATTATATATCCGGCTTAAGTATTTGGCCACTTTCGTTTATTTGTTTTAATAATTACGCATTTATTTAAATATTTAGACAAACCCGCGCAAATATTTGTATTGTTTACGCCGTATGCCGCATGTCACTTCTCTTTTTTGTTTATGTAAATTCTACAAATAAATCAACAACTTCGGTTCACAATGGTTAACTATGGTCTGTCAAGTTTTGTGTGGTTTTAGTTATTTATTTATTTATTTTTTTTTTTTTTGTCTTATGTACCCTATCTTATGTTAATTGCTATGGTTAGTAATTAATATTAATTTTCATAAATATTGTTATTTTTTGTGTACTTGAAAAAGTCTAAATATATAGACGAAACGTCGTACATTTAATTAAATAAATTCAATATTTTGTCCACTATCCTGCGATTTTTCTTAATTTTATTATAATCACGATGGACACGATTTCTAATATAAATTGACCACATACACACACACACATACAGACATCAGTCAGAAAATGATTTTAAACGATTGCTATGGTCTCAAAACGTGAAGATCTGTTAAAATCTCGAAATATTTTTTTCGGACTAAATCCATTACTTCCCTACCATAGTAGAGGTGGGGAGTAAAAATGAACTGCGGGATGTGTGCAGTGGAACTTGTATTGTGTTACACCGTGTATACAAGTAAATATTTGTATTAAGTACATACATAAATTTACTGTATACCTATATTTGTTGTTGGTATGACTGTATTGTGTACAGCTGCGTGAAACTAAAACGTAAGTTTGGAAGTTCCATTAATGTATTTCTTGACCTCATCTATCGTTGTAATGTGATGTGTGTGTGTGTGTGTGTGACAGCGTGTGTATGTGAATATAAAGATCATTTTTACCAACTTCAGAAAAGGAGATTATTATATTATATCAAAAGCCCGTTCAAACAAAATTTTTAACAGATCAGGATAATCTTTTATCTCGTTTAATCATCCATTTGAAAAAAATGTATATCCAAATGGCACCCGAAAGACGGTTGTATAGCAGACGTTTTACGAAATATGTCTAAATCATTTTAGATTTTTTCAAAAGATTAAAACTTTTGACGCAGTTAGGTGTCCCCCGCAAAGTAGATGAAGAAATCATATTTTGGCCCATTAATTTATTATGGGAACTGTCCGCCATCTTGGATTTTGTTTTTGTCGATTTGCACGCGTATTTTGCATTTCTCGATAAAAACGTAAGTAACAAATTTGTAGACAATTTAATTCTCTAGAATCCTGATATAGTCAATATTTAAAAAAAAAATATTTATTGCTAATAATAAGCAAACAGTGTAAAAAATTAGGAAAGTGGCGCAGTTTTTTCAACTTTTGGACCATTTTTATTGAAAATAAGTGGCACATTTAAATGACAAAGTTGTAGAGGACTCATTTCCTAACAGTTTTCGTACAAACAAGTTTTTCGTACGAAGTGTGGATCACGGCCGGCAACGCGCTCAACACAACGATTTGGGGGGGAAAAACATGAAAATGCGCTATCGCTCGTTTTTACATACTGTAACCACTCGCTGTAATATGCCCCATTACGTGTCTAGACATACAATCTACTGTGTACAGTGCTTTCTGCGGTTGATTTACTGTATTTTCTGGCTATTGCTTGACTATTATTTTGTTCTCTTACCGACTTTTTCTGATCATTTTCCCAGTTCTGTACGCGCAGTTGTAGTGATGGGCGGTTACGAGATATTTTAGTCGATTGTCTCGATTGTTCAAACATCTCGATGACTCTCGATGGTTTTCACTTGGACTCGATTGTTGTTGTTTCATATTTCACCGAGACCAAGTTGCATAGTACTGAATCGTACAGACGACGTACACTGTCGAGAGCCACATAATATATAATCGTTCATCACTCAACAACTGTGGTCGAGTCAATGTATGGTCGATTGTGCAGTAATCGAATGCTCTGAGACCGACTGAACAGTGTGAACAGTGAATCAACGATGAACGAGTAGCGTAAACGTCAGACTTCATTCGACCAGCATTATAACCTTGAATCGCGATTATATGCATTCTCATTCGCTGGCAAATAATCGACTTGAGCAATCGAACATTTCGATTGTAAAATCAAACTCCGAGTCGATTGTGGACTCGATTGTTATTATGAACGATTGCGATTATTTCGATTGTAAAAACATCTCGTATTCGCCCAACGCTACGCAGTTGCATATATATATATGAACGAAACTTCAAGAACGAAATAGTCTGAACAGTGACATTTAATCAATAAGGTCACCCTATACTCATTAAGGAACGACTGCAGACAGAAATAGCTCCCTTAGTTATAATTAAATGGTTAAGGACACGGATGTTAATTAAAATGTTGATTAATAAAAATATATAATCACTGGCTTTTATTTTAATTAATGATAATCTATTTCAATTTTGTAGCAATGTTGAAAATAACAACAAATAATATATGCATTCAAGAAAAATGCCATTTTCAAATGAACGGAAAATCTTTTAATTTTATTGTCGAAATTCGTACGTTTTAATTTAAACTAACAAAACTTTCTTCTACTTTCAGTTGGTAAAAAAAAAACTCGGGTCGCAGTGCAGAACCCTGCCGACAATAATAGTAGAAAAACTCGGGTCGCAGTGCCAAAACCCTGCCGACAATATAGTGTATTTGCTAATACAGGCCTTGTGGCTTTAATACGTGAACTTAAGTTTGATTTTGGACAAAATAAAAAATTTAACCCCTTAATACATCCCTTAAAATAATATTTTTTTTTCTTAATTTCAATATTATTATCAATACAACCTCTGTACCAAATTAAATACACCCTTCAGTAAGTAAATCACTATCCGCAAACTAGTGTTTTCATAAAATTTGTAAGTCACGTCCTGTCGGGCCGATTTTATTAAAATTTTAGCAGCACATTTTGATTTTCACTACAGGGTTAAATTTCAATTTTGAAACAATTCTGAAAATTTTTTCGGTATTTTTGGGCCTAAAAACATTTTTCAACCCCTAAAAACCACCCTTAAAATGGTCCGATTGGGCCCATTTTAAATAGGCTTCGTGCGGTGATGGATTCCAACGTGCCTACCAAATTTCGTCAAAATCAATTAACTCTTTCTTTCGCGCACACACACACGCACACACGCACGCACACACGCACACGCACACACACACATATATATATATACATAGTATATAAACAGACATTTCCAAAAATGGTGCCAAAGTGTTCAGGAGGCTATGAAACGTCGAGAAATTTTGGTCCGACCCCTAGGTCCCGCCATCCGACCGATGCCAATAGTGTATGTGCCATATGGCAAATACACTAATAAGGTTTTTTGGAAATTTTTTGCAGCCAATGTATTTATTTGAAAGAGTTTTATTTATATTAAACGGTTCGCCTTTTTAGGCATCATCAGTAATATTATTTTATAGTGAAAATATGATTTATGAACATTATTTGAACGATGTTGTTATTAGCATGGATTTTAGACAAAAAAAAATCCATGCTAATAACAACATCGTTCAAATAATGTTCATAAATCATATTTTCACTATAAAATAATATTACTGATGATGCCTAAAAAGGCGAAACGTTTAATATAAATAAAACTCTTTCAAATAAATAAATTGGCTGCAAAAAATTTCCAAAAAACCAAATCCTCAGCCGTACTAAACTCACTACGCATAATAGTAGATATATATTTTGCTAATATGTATTTGCATTGTGGGCATATAAATTTATAATGTGAATTTAAATTATTTGTTTTTGGACAAAATAAGAAATTAAATCCCGTAATATACCCCTAATTTTTTTTCTTAATTTCAATATTTAGCGTACATTTTATCAATTCAACATTTACACGTCTTATAAGTATGATAATTTTATTCATTATCCGTATTTCAAACATTTTAAGTCCTGCACTGTCCGACCAATTTTGTTAACATTTTTGGAGCATATTTTCATCTCTAATAAAGGGTTAACTTTAGACTTTATAACAACTTCGCTAATTCTTTCGGTGCTTTTGGATACAAAAAATGTGAACGATTTTACTTGATCAGGTTTACGAAATTCAGTTAACGTCAAAATTCCTAGCCAGGGCCGGCGCTAGGATTTTCGGGCCCCGGGAAAGCGTTCTCAGGCCCGTCTCCTCCAAAAAAATTTTTACTCCAAAATTTGTTCTTTTTTTAAATAGTCAGAAAATTTTAATGCAAAAAATCAAATAACGTCTTTATTCCAAGTCCTTGTGGTTTCCGGGCTTGTAGGCCGTGGTCCGGTGGTATTTCTACCTGACGTTTCGTCTACAACTTCGGTAGACATTCTCAAAGGCGATGTGGCAGCGGTCGAAGTGTCCTCCTTGGCGACTCACAGGTCAGTGTGTCAGGTAGAAATACCACCGGACCACGGCCTACAAGCCCGGTAACCATGAAGACTTGGAACAATGCCGGCCGTGAAAGCTTGCACACTTGGATAAAACGTCTTTATTGTTGGGAAAATGTTTTAATGCTCAGATATAATAGGTAAGCCCCGGGCCGACGGGTCCTCTTCGGGGACCCGAACCCGGGGTACCTTTTCCCCGCTTACCCCTCCCCCTAACGCCGGCCCTGTTTCTAACTTAAAAACATAGGAGGGATCGAGGTCTACACTGTTTCCAGAACCACCAATTACTATTTCCGCCTACCTTATTTAAATAAGCACGAATTGTCACTACGTCACACCGTCCACTAAATTTCGATATAGAAAAACCAATCACAATTCACAACACATAAACTCTATCCGTCAACCGAACAGCGAGTGACCACCAATATTTTCTCAAGTTCAGGAAACCGAAACACGAGCGTTCAAAGTTCAACGATACTTTTGCAATGTTTAATCGATACCGTTCAACAATAGTCAGTCAGCACTCTATATCCAGTCTTCTTCATCACCGGGTTATGAACTGGAGACACAGTCGGTGTTATTGACTCGGCTTGCCTTCACCTTCAAACCTTGCGGCAGGAGAAAGTGTAACCTGGCGCTGGGAGATCTGCCTCGTGCGTTTATACCAGCCATGACATGGGTGCAATTATATACATAACAAAATAAACACGCTTAACTCGCTAATATAATGTAAACATAGTAAAAATTATCATAGATACAATGTTGTGAATAGACGATGCACTCAGTACAATGTGAAGAAATATTTTTATCGTAACATAAAAAACGTATAATTATATAGAGATTGTAATTTATTATACTTCTCATTAATAAACGATTAAAAACATGTGGCGTATTCAACATGTCTTTTTATAACTCCTGCTTCAATATTCGAGCACTGTGAGGCGGGCGTAAAGAGGCGTATTTTAGTCACCGTGCGTGAAAGTCCAAAGCGTCCGTAAAAGTACCGTCACAGTGCGTAAAAGTCTAAAGCGTGCGTAAAAGTACAATCTCTACATCTTATAAATTCGAAATTTCTGCACTTTGTACAATACGCACTATTCACTTGCTATCGATCGATGTGTTCCTATATATAGTATCGCGCATCCACATCATGAGAGAGTCATGTTTTTAATGATTTATACAGAAGTTAATAACTTTTCATATCAAATTTCTGCCGTTACAGAGCATGCAAAATTAATTTTGTTTAATGATTTAGATGCAGAATTTTATGTTCTAAAACTTTTATTCCAAGATATTTTTCCGAAAATAATTAGGGAAGCAGGAAATCGCAAAAGTTTGATTTTACGGGTTAAATCCCTATTACCCGCAAAGCAATTCAGCACCCTGTATACAAAAAAAAAATACAGTCCTGAGAATTTCCTCCTTTTTTTGAAGTCGGTAATTCTATACTTCCAATAATCCGACATCAAGACGGTCTTCACTGTGTGGGATTATCTAGTTTATATCTACCGTTTATTTCTACAAAAGGCACGGGTTTAGTTTTGTACCTAACTACTTAGTGTACCTACCTATAAAATTCAAGTCATATCGATCTCGTTTTTTTTTTTATTATACGTCTATACTTGCAGTAAGTCTATAGTGGTTATTTATACGTGCATCATGCAACCAGCGCCACGCGCAAGGAAATGAAGAATTTAAGGCTGGGCAATATAAAAAATTAAATGTAGTTTATCTACGACGAGTAAAATATAGTAACAATACGTAATACGACAGCATGGGGCACCCACACTATTTTTTTTAAATACAAACTTAAAATCGTATCCATCTCGCGGTTATCTTAAGTAGTTACTATACTCAATTCAATAATATATTTCCGATATAATCGCTAATCGATAAATGGCCCCAGCCCTAGAAAGACATCGCCATATCAGCGACGTACACACGTCTGTGTTGTGGCGGAGTTCTACCGGAGGGGTGCGGTGACGTCCGGTGATTCATTCAGGAACAGGTGTTTGACATTCCTATTACAATATGTTACCTATAGCGCCCATTTAACTAACTAATTAGTAATTATAATCTATCACGAACGACACCTCTGGGGGGGTTTCACTACCGCCGCTTTCATTTACTTTCCGCTATTTTGAGAGTCAATCGCGATTAATAAAATAATTATTATAATTTAAACGCTAAGATTTCACTATTAGACCAGGGTCGATAATTTTTGAAACCAAAAAAAATAATAGTAGGATGAAATCCATTGGAAAAGGAAGAGAATATAACAAAAATGAAAGGAAAAATAAT
Source organism: Mongoloraphidia duomilia (assembly GCA_039654895.1). Classification (NCBI taxonomy): domain Eukaryota; kingdom Metazoa; phylum Arthropoda; class Insecta; order Raphidioptera; family Raphidiidae; genus Mongoloraphidia; species Mongoloraphidia duomilia. The sequence goes on from CM077524.1 coordinate 4,908,922, forward strand.
TTACGGGCGATCTGAGGTCGGGAAGTGGTAGGGGGTGAGTTTTTAAGGGTAAAAAACGGTTTATCTCGATTTCCGGCAAAACTACAAGTCCTATGGAAAAAAGTTTAATGGCAAAGTTGTAGGTAATAAAGATCTACAACTTTTGTATCACACTTTTTTCACATAACCTCAAAATTTATGTGAAAAATTCAAATAACCAAGTTTTTGGTTTTTTATTTTTATCTTTATCTTTTACAAAAAAAATTTTTTTTCACGAAATTTGGTGAAAACTTACCTTTTTATGTCCCAAACACACTGTAATTTTTTTGATTTAAAATATTTATTTTTTCACCTTATTTTGACTTAATATCGAAAAAGCACCCTAATTTTCAATCGAAAATTCTCACGTCAAAATATCTGCTTTTTTAAAAAAGTCGGTGGGCTTTTTGTTCGTTGAAATCTCTACTTTATGATCGCCCGTAAATTATTTTTCCTTTCATTTTTGTTATATTCTCTTCCTTTTCCAATGGGTTTCATCCTACTATTATTTTTTTTCACTTTTTACCATTTTCAAAGGCTTCAGCCCTGGTCTATATAGAGAAGGAATGATATAATGTTTCACTATTCCTAGCTATTCAATTATCAACGGACTACATTACGATACTTCAATTCTTCTTACTTAACGGTCCACATACACGTTTATTTTCTTTGATCAATTTATAGAAGAAAATGTTTTAATGAATGAATGATTGTAAATTACAGACGCTCGAAAATATAATGTGTCGACACTCGACTGTCCGGTTCGAACCCCGCTTCTTTGAGAAGTGCAGACAATTTAATATGCACTAAGCTACCAGTAATGCATGCAAAATATGTTTTATTACCACAAGTCATAACGCATTAAAAATATATGGTTTGTTAATTTAACTACATAATTTATTAACTGTATTATTTTACTAGCGGCCCTGTTCGGATTCGCCCGGGTGCTAAGAAAGCCCGGGTACAATACACTACTCACTCGCTTCGCTCGTTCGCTTGAATATTATAATTACATTACTCACTCGCTTCGCTCGTTCGCTATATACTTATATAAACCTTCCGTGAAAAAATATCTAACTGATGGTGAAAACCGCATCAAAATCCGTTGCGTGGCTTAGGAATTACATTACTCACTCGCTTCGCTCGTTCGCTATATATATAATCCTTCCGTGAAAAATTATCTAACTGATAGTGAAAACCGCATCAAAATCCGTTGCGTGGTTTAGGTTATACAGACAGACAGGCAGATAGACAGACGCGGAAACCGACTTAATTTTATACTATGTTGAGAAGAGAAGCGCTGGGGATGCTATACCGACCGATGCAGGGTTGCCAGAATCTCCATTTCCTAACTGCAGACAAGTCCTATATTATGGTCTTTCAAAGAAATTATACACTTGCTTAAATAGCGTAAATAAAAACGTTGCCAGCTCGTAGCTATATTGCACATTATAAATTAAAAAAAATATTTTAGTTTTTCAAATTCATACATGTCGGTAATTAAATTAGCTAAAGGAAAAATGGAACACCCTAAAAGTTTCTAAATTTACATATTTAACAAGAAACTAAAATACAAATTCAGTTGGGTGGGTAATATTTTTGGCACATTTCCCATTTCTACTACTGCCGCATTTTAGCCAAGAAACTGACGTGTTTTGTTGGTTCAAAATATTATGCGACAGTTTTTGTTCCGACTAAAAATATGACATTGTGAACTTTTGCGGAATTCACATGTACTGTGATGAAATAATAACAAGTGTGAATTGACAAATACGAAAATCAGTTACGTTTTGGCACTCTATAAGTAAAAAATGCTCATTTAAGAGTTCCAGATTTTAACAGATCTTCACGTTTTGAGACCCTGGCAATCGTTTAAGATCATTTTCTGACTGATGTCTGTATGTGTATGTGGTCAATTTTTCGCCTTCGATATCGTAAAAACGGAACAACATACGGCCATGCCGATTGTTCTATTGTGTTTATCAGCCTTTAACTTAGATCTGATTAGATTTTGAGTCAAATCGGTTCAGTGGATCCTGAGATATTAAAAAAAAACGTTCTCAATGTCAAATGAATTCTAGATGTTATAATATGAAAAAAATGTAAATATCTTTTTCTCTAAAATGTAGTTTTCAAGAAAAAAAATATTTTACTAAAAAAAATAAAAATTGTACGTATATCAAGGTAACCATGATTTTTGCTATATTAAGCTAGCCATCAGTAGATCACTAAACAAAAAAGAGGGCCATGCTTTTTTCAAAGAATAAAAAAAGAGTGTTTATTTTTTGCAAATATTTACTAGGTGGGAAGTATAGGACTGGTCATCAGTCGAATTTTTAGTTCCTACAGGACCTCTATGAAGTTGGATAATTTCATCCCACTATGCAAAAGATACGTACAGAACTAGTAAACTGAAATATTTCTAAAGCAATCTAAACAAAGAAAACATTTTATGCGACTTTATCGACTATTGGTAAACTTATGACGTCAGAAGATAGACAAAAATGCATTATAAAAATAAGTGAAAAATTAATGACACTGAAAGTGTGTAGTGTTTATGTTTACGTGGGTGAAAACTGCTTTAGTGCAAGCACAATAAAATTAGTTAACATTTTTTTTCCGATGTTTGTTCAACAAAGTCAAGAAAATTAATTTGTCTAGGTTTTATATCGACTTTTATACCTATGCTGTTTTTATCATAATCTTTTTATGTATCACAAAAAATAAGGAACTTCCCAGAAACAAGATTGTTGAAAAGATCCAGCGATGAGTAATTTTCAGTATCTCTTTACACTGTAAGAAATGAGAAAGCCGATCACATAGATTATCGATGGTCCATTTGTAACCAGCGATTAATCTGGTAATAGACACACAAAGCGACAATGGCGTCGCCAACAGGTATCGCCACATCGCGTAAATTCCATAAAAACACATTGCGCATGCGTGATTACTAATTTTACATTAATCTGTTTTGTATTCATCCATTTTATATATGTAACTATACATTTTATTTTGTAATTTTTACACACTTTATTGGAATATTACACAAATTATGTAATTTTACTTTACTTTATGTAAAAATCACAAATTTGTTTAACTTTACAGTAAAAGTCCAAGTTTTTATGAAGTTTTTATAGTTTCTGTGTAAAAATAAATAATAAATCACTTAGAAAATCGAGCGAAATCTACCTTAACTTTCGAAGTATTTTTACATCCATTTTTTACAGTGTATGATAATTAATATAAAATAAAAGGTTTTTAAGCGTGTGGCGAAGCGACAGTGCCGTATTATACATTAAGCGTAGTGACCGGTCGGGCGAAAAGCTCATAAAACCGGTCCTGGCAAGCGTTAATTCATTAGCATGATTTTATATTTAATATAGGTATAAAGCAGATTATATAAATGTAGTGTATTTTTTATTTATTGTAGATTATAGACGCGTCGACAACTTAGGTCATTAGCGTCTTAATTACATAAAATAACAACTTTATTACAACTAAATGACATCACAAAATATCCATGAGCGGAGGTGGGATTCGAACCCACGACAGTATGATCCAAAGGTCGGCTACGCTAACCGTTACACCACACTGTCCTCGAAAATGTAGTGTAGTCTCACCATATAATAATGGTTCCGTTTTTTACCATTTTTTGTATGGAATGTGAAAAATTTGAGTTCTATTAATTGGGAACCGTCAGATGGGTGGAGCTTAAAAAACATGGCGGAGTTCGGGGAAAATTTTATTTACGGGATATAATTTTGCGGGTAATTTCGTGATTGTCAAAGTGATAAGAAATGATAAATATAAGTGCAATTTGTGATTGGGCCGGTACGAATCCTAAACAAAGGAATTTTTCATCCTTAAGGTTGAAACTGAGAGTTTCAACCCTAGGGATGAAAAATTTCAATTGTCGGTTTTCTCTATTTTTATAAAACAGGTACCGAAAATCGAATTTTCAATAGCGGCGTTGTGAAAATAGTACTTTACATCGATATTACAAATAGACCAAGAGGCAGGCGTAAATATACTAAGCACATTTGTGACAGGATGAAATTTTTCATCCCTAGGGTTGAAACTGAGATTTTCAACCCTAGGGATGAAAAATTTCAATTGTCGGTTTTCTCTATTTTTTTAGCGTTGGTAAGAGAGAGATAGTGATTGAGGAGCGCCAACTTCAATTCGCATTTATAGTTTATACACCAAAACGCCAAAATGACAGACATAGCCCCACATAAATAATTCACATTGATCTGACATTATGTTTGCGGATTTTTTGCGCGTCCAAATTGCAGGTAACTCAAATCAAATTGTCTTTTTAATTTTTTTTTTATTTATTGTAACTTATAAACGCGTCGACAACTTAGGTCATTAGCGTCTTAAATCAAATTGTCAATAATGTTGTTGTGAAAAATAATATGCATTTAATCGGAACGAAAGAAAGCGAATGCAACGTGTGTTATTTGCTGCCCTCGTAACTTCGGGTAGCAAACTTCATCACTACTTGCAAACGCTGTTTCGTCCCTTGTATTGCAATATATTATACTATTTCAGATAACTGTAAAAAATTACTATGGAGATAAATAATAAATCCGACTGCTATATAGATATCAATCTCTTTCCAAGATTATTTTTGCAATTTTAGTAATTTGAGAACTCTACTTAAATTGCAAGAAAGTAAATAATAATGCTGACTAGTACTTATATCTGATCAATTGCGGGGTCAAACCACAATTTCAAGAAAGTAAGAAATAAATAACAATTCAAAGGTCGTATATAATATGCTTTCGACAGACGTAAGTATATAGATTTCAAATTTTCGAAATATGTAACACTATTCAAAAGGCAAAATTATGTTTGTATTCAGTTAATGAATTTTATTCAATTAATTAATTATTAAATATTTTTGTACGACGAATCCTGCTCACTGCTATATTGGACAATAAATATATTCTATTCTATTGAACTCGAATTAAACTGGTTGTCTATTTTGATCTTATCAACTCAATTAGGACTTATACAAAATGCAGAAACAAAATACATAACGCTAAACAGTACTATATAACTTCAAAAGGCAAAAGTGTTTGACGATTTTTTGGTAATTTTTTCTATATTTCCGGACATATTTTCATTTTGTAACTCTATTTGATGAAACACTGAAGACATTTCTTCTTGATGACAGATCCAAATTCATTCACATACGTACATTTTAAATCTAAATAAACTCTAACCGGTAAGGCTGCGCCCGGAAAAATAGAGAAGAACCGTCTAGAAATTTCCAATTATTTTAAAATGAAATATGACATTTTAATTGTGTACTTGTCCATAGAACTTTTAGTGTAAAAATTAAACCAAAGACGACATTATGATGCCAAGACACTGGCCCATTCCTATACTACCTTAACGATCTATATATATTATAATACCTATAATATTCTGAATGCACTGCTGCAATACGTCAGATAATAATTATATGGCAAATATCAAAATTTCTATTCTGGTTTACAAAAATGCAAGCAGCGACGCAAATAGTAAGCTGTATATAAGTTTAAATTATACAGAATAACAAAAATGACAAACGGTTTTTCTAATACTACATATTTTATCAAGCAAATTATGTGTAACATTTTCTCTAATATATGTGTATTAAGTAGGTACCTCAATTTACAAGACGTGTGTTTGAAATTTAGAAAAAAAACTGTTGTCCAATAATTTATATTATATACAGTTGAAAATGTTGAAATATATTTTTACACGAATACAGAGTATTAACATGGCAGTGTCATCTGACAGTTGAAAAGCATTACGTCACCCATGTGTCAATTGAATATATTAAAAAAGATTACATCAAAATTCAAACTAAAAAAAAATTTGCACTTTGAAATCAAGCTGATTTGTTCAAATTTTAGTGGTCATAGGTATAACTGACATTTAAATATGGTAAAACGGAATGTCCGGATCAATAAGGAGGCAGCCAGAAAGGCGAAGTTCAAAATAACACATTTCAATTCGTAAATGTTCACGAATAAAAACATTTCACATAAATAATATATTGAACTGAATCTGAATAGGATTTAATATGACATATTAATACAAATAGCTAATGTACAAATAATACATTCCTAAAGGCAACCTGTGCAATATTTACTCCCAGGCACGGCCATTTTGGTATGTAAAAAGATGGGTCGTTAAAATGTAAAACAAATACATATAATTGACAAATAGAGACAAAAATAATAATAAACATGAACTTATGTGGTACTTACTGAATAAAACAACACAAAATATTAAAAAGTTGATCAAAAACTTCCTTCTAACGGCAAAATAAGACAGCTATCACTATACACTACCAACTCCAATGGACGTTCACAAAAAACTGCTTGAAATTAGTGAATTTGTTTCGTTCAGTATTACCACTGCCATCTGTCAACGAGTAGTTAAATGGATTGTATAACATTCTGCATCAGTGGCGCACATTCATGCTTTTCAAGGCGCATTTTTTGTTTTTGAGTTTTGACATCAAAAAATATTACATTTTAACGAATTTTGATTAATTAGAATACATTTTTACATTACAGATACATTTTTATTATTGTTAAAACTTCATTACATAACAAATATTAATCATTATCAAAAACATAAAAATTTACAACTTAAAAAAACATATTTTTATTGAAATTAGCTATTGGTTTCTTTGTTTTCTTGCTTCTCATTACGGGGATCCTTGTCAACATTACGCGTTTTTTCATCCACTTTATATTTTTCCTCTCTATCAGAAGTACTACTATCTTGATCATCTTTAGTTTCAGTGCTTTTATCTTCCAGTTGTTCATTAGAATTGTCTGATTCATTATCGTTATCACTTTCTTCAGACTGGCTAGACTGAACTTTTGTTTCTTTAACAAATTCATCCTTCTTTCTGTTTTTCGCTTTTAACTTCTTTTTCAAGCGTTTAGCACGTTTTTTTGCAGTTATTTCGTCTGCTTTACGTTTATTAGCCTCTAGTTTTTCTCGATATTGATCATTTAATTTTTCGGCTTCACTTTTTTCCTGTATAAATTTTTGTCGAGCATATTCTTTCCGCCGTAGGTGTCTATAAACATGAAATTCTCCTGAGCCTGCACCGGCACTTGAACCCATCACATTTCTCACAAAATCCGGTACTGATGGTGTATTTTTTGTTTTAGGTCTTTCAGGTATGACAACTGGTTTGTCCTGTAACATAATTAATAATAATTACATACCTATCTGACATAACTACCTTTTATAGTGCGCAAATCTCAACTTTTTCCTCTGCTACCTTAATAAGATCATCTTATGACAATTACAAGATTATGAATAATATTTAATAAATAGAAATCAATATCATGAGACGAGAGGCATTCAAGGGAATAAAATAGTGTTTTTTGAAAAGCAATATGATTCATTCCACAAACGACGCAAAAGCGTAATTTTGTTCACAAATTTTAAATAATACAAAGGGTCAAATATGGACATAAACAGAGTCGACAGTAGAAATCAAAACGCATATCTAAACAACCCATAGATCATGACATGCTCTTTGTGTCTGTATTCTCAATACAAATTATTTAAAAAAATATTTCCTACACAAACATAACCTAAAAATAATTCGCACTTACAATATTTTTCATCAACTTCTCTAATTTCAACCGTTGTAAATCTGCCAAATTTTTTATTTTTGTCGGTTTATCTTCATTCTCTTCATTTTTATTGTCCTTATCCATTTTGATTTCTTTTTGTAAATGTCAAATTTGCATAAATATTGCATAAATCAACAACAGTCGTGAAAATAGTAATATGCAAATTACAAACTAAATGCTGCCAATATAATCATGAGACATGAATATAACCACCACCGACGACACCAATGCACCACACCTTCTCAGGAGTTTAAATTTTCAGGAAGATATACAGGTTTGGAACAAAGATCTAGGTCCTAGATCATTAATTTGACGATAGGTACCGTTGGAAAAGTGTAAAATTAAAATGACCCTTTATCTTTTAATTGTACATTTTTCAGACGTAACTATTTTTGATATTGTAAAATATTGATTCATGTTATTAGTTAGAAATGTTAAAGAGCATAAATTATTCTGTTTTTACTTCAACGTCTACAACCATCAAATAACTGAGAAACAAACTCTTCGAAAAACACTTGTCGATAAGTGGCGCCAAATCAAATGATAACGATGGATAAACTTAACAAACGGCGTCGACCAGACTACGATGAGTTCCGAACACGTTAAAATTAGAATCGAATCGAACGAGAGAAAAAGAGATGGAGCGAACCGAAGATTATGTGCAAGAAAAGAGAAGAGAAAACAGAGAACAAGAGAAGATAGAGTGTTTTAGGGTAGTCAGTGCTGTCATCTATTGTTGCCTCTAATGAAATTTTCACTCCCCTTCGTAGGAACAGTAGAATTAGTAGAAATCTGTACACAGTGTCTTGTGTCCACAATAGAGCTTCTCAGGGTTTGTGTCTACGACTTTTTATAGGCAATGGTTTTTACAATCAAATTTAAAGTCATTTTAAATTTGAAAGAAAATTCGATTTCAAAGCATTGATTTGAAACCGAATTTCCTCACCAATTTAAAATTACTTTAAATTTGATTATAACACCGTTCGCTCCAACCAAAACATTAATATTATTCGTACTATAATATAATAAAAGGCATATTATATAATAATGTGTTTATTATGTAAATTACGTTTTCAATATAATTAATATTTATTTGCAATAACACGCTCGCCGCCAAGGCATTTTTGTCATTTTTCATTCACAGGCTACGATAAAAGTAGCCTGGGAGTGTTATTGTACGCCATAGGCTACGTGTTATTTTATAATTTTTGTTTTTTTAATAATATACACTGTAAAGTCTGGAATAAATGCTCTATCCAAATCCGTTAAAAAAATATAGATTGCTATATAAAAAAAAATTCAATGACGTCAGCTCAAAAACAAAACACAATCGAAAAATCCCAATCACGGAAAAAAGTGACATATTAAAAAATAAAGTTGACGTGTCGGAGGATTTTTCGTGAAAACCACTAGAAAAAAAGAATTTATTCCAGACTTCACGAGCTCTAAGCCATAATAATATATTTACTTACATAACTATATCCTTAATTATTCTAATTTAAAATTTTCTGACAAGAAATGATAGTATAAAAATAAAAAAAATACAATTAATAAACTGTTTGTAGTGCATTTCAACATAACAAACGTCACAATTACGAACACAGAAATTTAAACTATGGGCATTTTCACACTTGCCGATAACGATACCGGTGAACGCAAATCTCATGTAAAATTGAGAATTCTTTCACACGTAGCGACAAATCGGTATTGAGTCGTTATTATAGGCGCCGACATGTCGGCAAAGAGCTGTCACTCAGCTCGTGTCGTCACTGATTAAAAAAAAACGATTTTATTTACTATTACTGTTACCTAAGCAAATAATTAACGAAGTTGTACGTATTCCTAGTCACGCATTTTTTATTATCAAAATGATATAGGTAAATGTGAATATAAAATTTTGCCGGCGTGTTGGTGTCGGCGCTGTGCTGAAGTCGTGCCGGTGTCGTGGTCAGTAGATGTGAAAATGCCCTATGGATGACAAAATCTTCGCGTTAGCGTTATATAAACAAAGTGGAAAAGCCTACAGGTATTTATCAAACGTTTTTGCTCTACCATCAAGGAAGATTTTGTCATCTTTATTAAACTCAATTCCTTTTGAGTGTGGTGTTAACAAACATTTGTTCAATCATTTAAAAAAATCCGTCGAAAAAAAAAATATCGAAAAATACTGCTCCTTAATTTTTGATGAAATTTCGTTGGAATGTGGGTTACAGTATAACAAAAGAAGAGATTTAATTGAAGGTTTCGTAGATTTCGGGCAGTTCGACAGGCGTGCGAAATTCGCAGATCATGCACTAGTGTTTATGTTAAGAGGGGTCTATAGGAAATGGAAATAGGTAACCTATTTGTTTCACGTTTTGTGAAGGCACTACGAGCACAGCTGATTTAATTAGAATGCTAAAAGAAATTATTCGAGAAGTTAGAAGTATCGGGTTGAAAATAGTTTGCACTATCTGTGACCAAGGTTCTACTAACCAAGCTGCCATCAATGAGCTACTAAGTGAAACAAGAACATACTGCATAAAAAATAATATTGAAAATCGGTTTCAAGGCTATCTTATTGATAATGAGGAAATTATTCACTTATACGATTTTCCACATTTAATGAAAGGTATTCGCAATAATCTTTTAAACAAAAGTTTGCATTTCGAGATAAATGGCGAAAAAAGGTAGCATCTTGGTCACATATTGTGCAAGTTTACCAAAAGGATCAGCAACGAGGTAGATATTACAGAATGTTTCAGAAGTTAACTGATGAACATGTGGTGCCTAGCAAAATAAAAAAGATGAGAGTTAAAAATTGCACCCAAGTTTTCAGTCACACTGTAGGATCTGCCATGCGTGTGCAAGCGATAATGAGTAAAGATATTCCCACTACTTCAGAATTGTACATTGATCCGAAGGCAGCGGATACGGCAGAGTTACTGTTGTTTTTTGATAAGCTATTTGACAGCATCAACGGAAGTACCTTACATCCTCCCCATAGAAAAGAATTGCGAACTGTAATTTCCGCAACATCTCAGCATATGTCTTTTTGGAATTCCTGCCTTCCTGTACTACGTTCAAAGTTTTTTGTAGACGAAAAGAACAAAAAAACTGTAGCCCCATCTTTAAAAAATTGGATTTTTTCAATTAAATCTTTAGAATATCTATGGAAAAGTTTGCAGCAGAAGGGATTTAAGTATCTTGCGCCACGTAATTTAAATCAAGACCCCGTTGAAAACTACTTCTGTTGTGTCCGAAGCCATGGTGTAAGAAACATAAATCCTACTTGTTCTTCTTTTATTTCATCGAGTAAAGCCCTCCTGGTTAATAATTTTGTATCATCACACTCGGTGTCTGCAAACTGTGAGGATGATCAATGTACAAGAGCTTTAGACACATTAAAAGAATTTATTGAAAACCCTCTTGACATGATTTTAAATTTTCCGACACCTCCCTCGCCTACTATTTCACATGTATCGCAATATTCAATATCAGAAACTTCTAGTATAGTAAATGATTATGCGACTCCTTATGTTGCTGGTTTTGTCATTAAGAAAATTTTTAGTGTTTGTAAAATTGGCGTGTGTACAGTATGTAAGAATAATTTATGTACACAGGAAGTATTACCAGAAAATATTTTAATTCAAGAAAGACATTACTCACATTCAAAACTTCAGGAACCCACAAGACAATTTTCGTCGGTATTCAGAAAAAGCACAGGTCTTATTTTACATCACTTTCCCCTCATTATTACTACATTTCAAATTAAATCTCTTCTTTCCACTATAATTAAACAGGCTTTGTTACCCGAAATATCCGCATTATTTTGTGAAGAACACCAGAATTGTGCATCAACTTACATTGCAATATTGATTAACATAATTATGTTCAGTTATATTAAAAACGTTAATAAAATATTAAATGGACAAGATTTGAAGCTAAGCAAGATCGCATAACATCTCTTGCACTAGCCAAATACAGAAAGAGAGGTAGCGAATCAAATGGATGTTCAGTTCAATGCACATCTTGTAGGCGTTTGCGTTTTGTCGTATCGTTGCAGTTTTTCGTATCGTGTACTCGCGCGCTGGTTGAGGTTCCGCCTCGATATAATAGTTTTTTTTAATATCGGATATGTCGTTAAGCATACCTATCGATATGGTATGATACCTAACTCATATCCGTTATTAATTACGTTTTGATATATCGAACTTATGTCTAGTATTAGTAGATAATATTATAAACGCACGTTCATACAATTATGACATTACAACTTGATACGAGCAAAAGCATTTTTTAGCGGGCAAGGATTACATAAATATTTCAGAAATTATTTTAGATCTTATTTGAAATCGAAAAAATTAGTGATTTAGGTGTCATTTTGTTAAAAATTCACTGCTCTATTAAACACTGTTTATAGTTCCACTTCCACTGATTCAAGAAATTTAGTTAATTTACAATGGAACTGAATCAGAATAATACGTCGTCAATTTCACAGTGGCCTATCTCATTTTTTCCTATTTTACAGATGAACGAATTAAAGCTTTGTGTAATATGTGGTTTTAAAATACACTGTGATCTCAAAATCACAATTTTTGTAGATACGTCACTTTGTGAGATTGACGACGAATTTATAGTGTTATCATTATTATCATATCATATTTTTAATTAACAATATAATTATAAAAAAACTCGGGTCGCAGTGCCAAACCCTGCTGACAATATAGTGTATTTGCTAATACAGGCCTTGTGGCTTTAATACGTGAATTTAGGTTTGTTTTTGGACAAAAAAAAAATTTAACCCCTTAATACATCCCTTAAAATAATATTTTTTTTCTTAATTTCAATATTATTATCAATGCAATCTCTGTACCAAATTAAATACATCCTTCAGTAAGTAAATCCCTATCCGCAAACTAGTGTTTTCATAAAATTTGTAAGTCCGGTCCTGTCGGGCCGATTTTATTAAAATTTTAGCAGCACATTTTAATCTTTACTAAAGAGTTAAATTTCAATTTTGAAACGATTCTGACCAATTTTTCGGTATTTTTGGACCCAAAAACTTTTTGGAATCCCTAAATACAACCCTGAAAATGGTCCGATCGGGCCCATTTTAAATAGGCTTCTTGCGGTAATGGGTTCCAATGTGTGTACCAAATTTCGTTTCAATCGATTAAGTCTGTCGAGAGTTATCGTGTACACACATATATATAAATGTATATATATATATATATATATATATAAATATATAAATATATAAATAAATAAATATATATATATACATAAACATTTTCAAAAATAGTGAATTTGTACAGTATAGGAAGTAATAACAATATTGATTGTTAATCTAATTGTTAACTAAATAAGATACTGTAAGTAATTTTCTCGCAAATAATTGAAATTTTCAAAAATGGTGGCAAACTGTTCAGGAGGGTATGAAACGTCGAGAAATTTTGGTCCGACCCCTAGGTCCCGCCATCCGACCGACGCCAATAGTGTATGTGCCATATTATGGCAAATACACTAATAAATAACAATATATGAGTTAGGTAATTGTGGACAACAATATAATAATTATTAATTAATTCAACAATGAATTTTTTAATCCACAAGGCATCCACTTAGGTAGTGAATAGTATTTCTTTATCAGTCAGCATATTATGCCATCATGATTGTTAAACGTCAAACGATTGTTATAAGATATATAAGGAAAAAAAATATATATGTTAAGAAATACTATTCACTACCTAAGTGGATGCCTTGTGGATTAAAAAATTCATTGTTGAATTAATTAATAATTATTATATAATTATAAATTAAAATTTCATTTTCGGGCATGTGAATTTGAATCCACTGCCGAGCCTCATTTATGACGACAGATTACTACGCCAAACCAGACCACATCAATTTCATATACTAGTATTAAGAAATACAATGAGCCTTGCAATAAAGACTTTTACTTACAAAACTATATCCTTAATTATTATTCTAATTTGAAAATTTTTGACAAGAAATAATAGTATAAAAGTAAAGAAATACAAATAAACAGTAGTGCATAATATCAACGTAATACAACTTTTCTTAAATATTGTACAAAATAATAAAATCAATTTTCCAGCTCGGAGAATTCCGCATCTTGTTTTCATAAATGCGCCTTGTGCACATTATATTCGATTTAAACTGTAGTTTGTAAAAACGTCAATCTACTTGACTTGATAAATCCTTAATTATGATCAGGGTAATCTGTTAATGTAACATCAGCAAAATTTGTAATTTTTGAAGTGAAAACTTCTTTAGGCGCACTTTGCGTTCTTTCTGAATAGTGAACGAAAGTGAACCGTTACGCTCGGGTCGGTGACCACGTTTACTGTCTAATAAGGAGTGCATCGTTTCAAGAATTACGTTTTTATTATTACGTATTATAATAATAATGAAAGAATTGTATTTTATAGACGCTCGACAACTGAGTCATTAGCGTCTGAAAACAATAAATGTAAATAAAACAAAAGCAAAATCAAAAAACGACACACAACAAATTAAAACAATTGTAAGTACAAATAAAATGTGTCATATAATATAATGTAATAAGATACAAAGAAACAATCATAAAGGCTGTAAAGGGGCCTAAATATATACAAATAAACAAAATCAAATAAACCGGTCAAGACCGGTTTCCTTTAAAAATCGAAACAGCAGATCGACATTGTCAGGATCATTTTCTAAAACAACCGACATATTATAATTATAAAATAATAGTATAATATTTATGTATGTTTTGCATATAATCAAGTTTTCACTTCTGTCGTGTGGTCATAAGCACACACCAGCTTTTTTTTTATTTGTGCCTCTTTCTGTATTTGGCCAGTGCAAGAGATGTTATGCAATCTTGCTTAGCTTTTCTCAAATCTTGTCCCTTTAATATTTTATTAACGTTTTTAATATAACTGAACATAATTATGTTAATCAATATTGCAATGTAAGTTGATGCACAATTCTGGTGTTCTTCACAAAATAATGCGGATATTTCGGGTAACAAAGCCTGTTTAATTATAGTGGAAAGAAGAGATTTAATTTGAAATGTAGTAATAATGAGGGGAAAGTGATGTAAAATAAGACCTGTGCTTTTTCTGAATACCGACGAAAATTGTCTTGTGGGTTCCTGAAGTTTTGAATGTGAGTAATGTCTTTCTTGAATTAAAATATTTTCTGGTAATACTTCCTGTGTACATAAATTATTCTTACATACTGTACACTTGCCAATTTTACAAACACTAAAAATTTTCTTAATGACAAAACCAGCAACATAAGGAGTCGCATAATCATTTACTATACTAGAAGTTTCTGATATTGAATATTGCGATACATGTGAAATAGTAGGCGAGGGAGGTGTCGGAAAATTTAAATTCATGTCAAGAGGGTTTTCAATAAATTCTTTTAATGTGTCTAAAGCTCTTGTACATTGATCCTCCTCACAGTTTGCAGACACCGAGTGTGATGATACAAAATTATTAACCAGTAGGGCTTTACTCGATGAAATAAAAGAAGAACAAGTAGGATTTATGTTTCTTACACCATGGCTTCGGACACAACAGAAGTAATTTTCAACGGGGTCTTGATTTAAATTACGTGGCGCAAGATACTTAAATCCCTTCTGCTGCAAACTTTTCCATAAATATTCTAAAGATTTAATTGAAAAAATCCAATTTTTTAAAGATGGGGCTACAGTTTTTTTGTTCTTTTCATCTACAAAAAACATTGAACGTAGTACAGGAAGGCAGGAATTCCAAAAAGACATATGCTGAGATGTTGCGGAAATTACAGTTCGCAATTCTTTTCCATGGGGAGGATGTAAGGTACTTCCGTTGATGCTGTCAAATAGCTTATCAAAAAACAACAGTAACTCTGCCGTATCCGCTGCCTTCGGATCAATGTACAATTCTGAAGTAGTGGGAATATCTTTACTCATTATCGCTTGCACACGCATGGCAGATCCTACAGTGTGACTGAAAACTTGGGTGCAATTTTTAACTCTCATCTTTTTTATTTTGCTAGGCACCACATGTTCATCAGTTAACTTCTGAAACATGCTGTAATATCTACCTCGTTGCTGATCCTTTTGGTAAACTTGCACAATATGTGACCAAGATGCTACCTTTTTTTCGCCATTTATCTCGAAATGCAAACTTTTGTTTAAAAGATTATTGCGAATACCTTTCATTAAATGTGGAAAATCGTATAAGTGAATAATTTCCTCATTATCGATAAGATAGCCTTGAAACCGATTTTCAATATTATTTTTTATGCAGTATGCTCTTGTTTCACTTAGTAGCTCATTGATGGCAGCTTGGTTAGTAGAACCTTGGTCACAGATAGTGCAAACTATTTTCAACCCGATACTTCTAACTTCTCGAATAATTTCTTTTAGCATTCTAATTAAATCAGTTGTGCTCGTAGTGCCTTCACAAAACGTGAAACAAATAGGTTGTTTCCATTTCCTATAGACCCCTCTTAACATAAACACTAGTGCATGATCTGCGAATTTCGCACGCCTGTCGAACTGCCCGAAATCTACGAAACCTTCAACTAAATCTCTTCTTTTGTTATACTGTAACCCACATTCCAACGAAATTTCATCAAAAATTAAGGAGCAGTATTTTTCGATATTTTTTTTTTTTTCGACGGATTTTTTTAAATGATTGAACAAATGCTTGTTAACACCACACTCAAAAGGAATTGAGTTTAATAAAGATGACAAAATCTTCCTTGATGGTAGAGCAAAAACGTTTGATAAATACCTATAGGCTTTTCCACTTTGTTTATATAACGCTAACGCGAAGATTTTGTCATCCATCGTAAATCGCCTACCCCGGGGTTTAAATTTCTGTGTTCGTAATTGTGACGTTACAAATTTTGCTGTCGTTTCATTAACATTCAACAGATTTAAAAGATTTTCGTTATTTTGTAAATAATTAAGATTTTTTCTAACAGACTTACGTTGATTCAAGTTATGTTGCAATTTCTGCACTTTATTGTATAAAAATTTTGCTTTTGGTGTAAGCAATTTTTGCCTGGATACACCTATCTCTTGGAGAATTTTTCTTCGTTTTCCTGAAAAATAATTTTTTTTAATGCAAATATTCAAGTTTTATTCGCGTACTTTATCCAGTACTTATAAACTGAAATCGAAAACTGTATTAATTTCAAGCAGTGTTGCCAGTCTTAAATTGTAACAGATATATTATTTTTAGAGAGGCTTATTAAGTACTTTACTCTACTATTAAATTAAAACTTCTTTTTAAATCTTCTATTTTTTTATCAACTACACCTACAAACGCGCTTATATTTGATTAAGTTTGGGTCCAGAAAAACATTACTTTTTTGAAAATATATTATCTTTTAAAAACATTTGAAATTTTGAACGTTATAATAGTCGTACTTCGATAACTTGAACCATGACTTGTCACAAAAAACATTCGAGTTATCAAGGCTTCGAGTTATCAAATAATATTAATTTTCACTCTTGACGTCATTATTTGACAACTCGAATTTTTTGTGACAAGTGATGGTTCGAGTTATCAAAGTTCGACCGTATTTATAATTTTTACTGTCAAGGGGGAAAAAACGTCAAGTTGAGTCATACTATATCGGATGTCAGAACGACAAAGTGTCCGCTGTGGCTTAATAGTTTATATAGCTCTATTCACATATTATAATTCGATACGATAAAATGTCATGTCGGAAGTCACTCGGGTACAGTTTCATATAGTGCTGTTCACACTTATCGGCTACAGTCATAAGGAAGCTAAAGAAAATTCCTTTATGAGAAAACTTACGTTCAGTTTGCACTCCAGATGTGGATGGTACTGGTTCAGGACTTTCTGGTAAAATTGCGATACCTAGGGAAGCTGATAATTCTTTTATATTTTCATCTTCGGTGATATATTGTCTACTTGTACTAGCAATAGGACTAAATGGTCGTTTTCCATAATGTGTGTCTTTCGGAGGGTGAACTTCTACACTTTCATCTTCGGTAATATGTTGTCTACTTGTGCCAGCAACAGGACTGAATGGTCGCTTTCCGTATATCTCTTTCGGAGGTTGACCTTCCACACTTTTATCTTCAGTGATGTTTTCCCCACTAATGCTGGCAACGGCACTCAATTGTTTCTTTCCATAATAAAATTTTTTCGGAGGTTGAACTCTTATTTCTGGGCTATCCCCAAATGACGTCGTCTTAATCTTGACCATTTCAAGAGCATCTGTAAAATTAATAGATTTTTAAAAAATGGATAAACTTATAATTTAGTATACTTCTGGTATAACTACAATATTAGGAAAATATAGCGATGTCGAATAAAATTACTGTTTAGCACTCATAGTAATTGTTTTTTTTTGCTTTTGTTACCGATTACTGGTATAACTGTGCATGACTCATTGACAATTATTTTCGCACCGTACTATACACTTGTATTCGGCTGCACGTAACACGCAACTAGTGTTCGACTGAAACTTCGGCCAAAAAACACCATTTGGTCGAAATCAAAGTTTTGTATTCAGTCGCCGAAAAGGAACGTACTATTACGAATGACGTAAGCGCAACGCACTGCCAATCACGCGCAGGGAATCGTTTCGAGAGAGTTGTATTGATTAGCATGAGACACCGGTTAGCGACACAAAAGTTTGTAAACGCACGATTTGTGTATACTTTTTAGTCAGTGTTTTATAATTTCTAAGTATGGTTGAACCTTCGGCTTCAGCCAAAAACTGATCTGCGGTCGGACACAACAAAACAGATACATCTGCTTCGCCAAGATTTGACAGCCGATCGACCGGTTTTCACATATTTATAACTGCGGTTTTTTAGTTCATGCTTATACTACTAACAGATACTCGAAATATGGACATCACTACAAAAATACCTACCTCTAAGTTTTGGGGGTGTAACGTAACGATAGTCTTCTGTTGGTGGGAAGCTGAAACAATTTTCTTCTATGCCTTCAGATACATATTCTGAAAATTGATACGTCATTTTATTTTAATATAGGTAATTTAAATAAAATATTTGTGGAAAATTTCATTACTACTTAGTAACTTACCCGGTAAGCGTAAAGTTGGTAAAGCAAACTTCTTCAGTCTCTTATTTTCCTTACAAATTTCTTCAAAATGTTCATCACACACAACATAATTTTTTAAGTAACTTCTGTCCTCAACACCAAATAATTTAGGATTATTTATTCGCTGAATCCATATAATTCGGATTCTTCTTTCACTTGGTATTGAATACCTAAATAATTAATGCGAAAGTATTAATTATTGAAAATGTAACTATATTGAGAATGTAACACGATATAAGGCCAATTTAAAATATAACAAACTATTTTTTCTCTAAAATCAATTAAGTACACATTTCTATTATGGCCTTGTATTCTGTAACATTTTGAATAATATAATTAGTAATTAATGGCGTAGAAAAATATACTGTCGGAAACCGCTTCGGATTAAAATAATTTTTACATCTGTTCAGTATTGTATTATATTCTTCTCAAAAAACAAGAATGAATGCAAAAACTATGTCTCAAATAACAATAAAACATACTACAAACACTTTGTTACCTTGGAGCTGTTTTGTTTTCACAATTTGGAACGCAACATGGCCGCATTTTTACGTTTTCTTTGTTCACAGAACACCGGGAAATCACAAAGCACTGAACAGATAGACACGCAGACGCAGAATGCGGTTGTCGTTTGAAATTTGAAATGATCTTGAATTGATAGATAGATTGCTCATCAGCTGACCACGGTTGATAATGTAGGTTTGTTTTGTTGCGGTCAAAATTGTAAACTTCAGATTTATGAATGAGTTGTTGATTATAGACAACAGAGGTCACTAGCGTCAACTTTAGATTTAGTTCCATGATACGACGCTAGATATGCGTTGAAATACAATCACAAAACGCCCAATTCCAAGAGAGTAAGAGAACGGCGGCCAGTGTTCACTGTTCAGGGGGCTCACAGAACGAAACGTCCCACATCGGTGGTATGGTAGGTGCCTACCGTATGACATCTTATGAATCGATCCCATACATAGAGAGCGAATCGAGCAATAACACCCTGCCCCCGTCGTTTACAATAAAAAATGCACTCGAACCTACGGTCGGAGGTGTGTGTCACAGGGATAGTGATCGATAAGAAAAAATGACTGAATCACGTTGTGCGCTGACGTGATAAATAAATAAGACTGTGCTTATAGTGTGACGACACGATTGTGATTACGGTTAAAATGTTGATCGAGTGATATTTGCTTATAATAGTGTAAAACAATCACCGACCGTCAAGATGGCTGACCTGGAGGCTGTGTTAGCTGATGTCAGCTACTTGATGGCTATGGAGAAGTCCAAGTGCACGCCGGCGGCGAGGGCCAGCAAGAAAATTGTCCTGCCGGACCCTAGGTAAGGCTATACTTCATAACGAACCTCCTGCCTTGTACATGCCCTTCTGTCGAGCGCAAGACAGCCATTTCCGCGAGCGCGCTTTAATGCATTGCCCCGTTCGTCTCTAATGTATATTACGACAGAGGCAATAATCGCTTGCCCCGACATAAAAATGTTATTGACATCAATAGAAATTTTGCCCTGAATTTTTCACCGAAGTACTTTCTGATTTAAACCTGAATAATAGATAACAACCTGTGGATTGCATTATAATGAGTAATTATGGTGACTGTTAATAATCAAGCAATACAATTATTATTATAGAGCGCATAATTAGTAGTATATGTTAATTTTGAAACCACCCCATTTAATGTCGGTATCAGTTGGCTAAATATGCAATTGACATTAATGATTGATAATTTAAACGTGACGTGTAAAGTAAGTATGTTTTCGAATACAGTAATTTAACCCTGTCGAATTGATATAAATCCAATCAGCTTCTCAGTTCTGATTTGCGAGTGCGACAGGCGCTCTGTGAGTTGTTTATCAACTTTCCATTTAAGGATCCAATCAGGTAGTCCTCAGTTGTAACTTACTTATTTGAAAGTAAGGTAAACGTAAATTATGTTCAGATTAATACATTTTAATGGCTTGCTAAATTGCTACAAACACATGATATCCATCTGTGATACCAGTAATGGCATTTGATAGCTAATAATTACCACGATGATGTCACAGAGTATAAGGAATTATTGTTGATGTAAACCGCACAGTACATACGTATGACGTCACTTGAGGTAAAACAAAAGTTATAGGACACTAACATAATATATTTTGTGTTATCGTACAAATTTAACATTAACAATATTAACATGTTATGATAATATATGAAATCATAATAAAATATTTCTTGTTGATGTTAAGAGGGACCAAAGGGCTTTAATAATTTTATTCTCAGATTATTTGGTCAAGGCCTATCTTCCACGTAATAATTTTTTTTCTTTATTAGTTTACGCACCGCAATCATTTCATCAAATTGGACTTTGCATTTCATATTATTACAGTAGCGTACGCTATTTTTTAAGAAAGAAATACTCATTATTTTAAAATCAATCAATATTTATACAAAATTAAAAACTTAGGTAAATCTAATATTATACAATTTTGAAAACGATGCTGTGGTATATTTAAAATATATAAAGTATATTATGTAGATATTTGAGAGTTCAGACATTTTACAAATAAAGTGTTTTTTTTTAATTTCTAATCGACTTTAACTCAATATTAGTGTTGCTTAAGAAGTTAGAAAAAGTAGAATAGGTTGGGTGATAGATACTAGAAATTAAATAACGTTCATTATTCATCTATAATTATCCTAAATATATACTTGAAATGATGCATAAAATAAAGGTTATATATTAAGGATGTATTTTGCGTAAATTATTAATGTAGGTATTGATAGTTGATCCCAGTTCTAGCAGTAGTTAAAAAGAAAGAGGAAGCAACAAACTTGTCAAGCACCTATAATCCACAATATAATAATAGCATGATTGTATATTATACATTTTTGATAAATGGTCATTCTGGTACACAAATATTTGTAACTCTGCTTAAATTACACATTCAGTACCTACTTCACAATACCTACGTTGTTTTATTTTCTTTTTATAAAATAAAGAGACCGATTTGGCTCTATATATGTGTACACAAACAAATAGTTTATTGATTGATTGATTAATTGATGATGCTTTTCAAAACGTGCTCTCAAAATTCTATATGTACCTAGTTCTAATTTTTGAAAATTTTTGTCATCAAAAAATAGTTAAATTTTACAGAAAAATCCCTGTTATAAATATCATCTTTTAAATTGATGTAAAATACCATATTATATTTTGTATTTTTCATTCAAAATTATGGAATGTATTTATTTGTTTATGAAATAAGTACAATTTTTCGATTAAGTTTGTACAACGTTTCTGCGATAGAAATTGCAGGGTAACAGGATCTTCTTATGTAATCAAAGTAAAAATAAAAATTGATAGATATATGGTTTGTATTTCATTCTCCTATTACCATCAACTGAGTTAAAATTAGATGTAGGATGATACTTTATTAACTAGTAGGTCATTGAAATATTAACCCATTAAAATAATTGATTGTCAAGTAACCGATTGAATAATATTATATTTACTGCGTGTATTTTGACTAAATGTCCAGAATCTTTGTTTAGAGCCATCTTTATTAGGTTAAATAGCGAGTCGAAATGAGGTTGTAAAAATAAAAAAATAGTAAATTTATTATTGTTTTCTGTTAGAAATCAATGCCACAACAAACAATGGCGTTTATTTCGTTTCAATACCTACGTTACCTCACTGTATTAATACGGAGATGCAAATTTTTAAATTTTAATACCTGCTATACGTCATTAGAGTCAAAGCGCGTTCACTGCAAAGAATAAAGATGTGGCTATATACTCTACATATTGTTACAAAACTGTTTTCTGAGTTGGCGGAATAAATATTTATCTACAATAATTAAAAATACGATAACAATAAATGCAACAACGAAAAGTCAATTCAAACAATAAAAAAAAACTTAAACGGTAATTATTGAACTAAACGAGCCACTTAAATAACACTTAACAAATAACTATATATACAAGGATTATTTATTTGCAATTATTTATGTCACTGTATTTATATCAGATTTATTTCGCTGTTCAACACTGTAACAGTACAATCTATACTGACTGATTCCCGTTGACTGATCAATATTTATAAGTATCACTGATCCGCTTGATGGCACGACTCACCATTCACTGATTACCGATTGCGTGACACCGTCGACTGATTTACTGATCTCCGGTGACTGATTCCGATTCACTCGTACCGGCTTGTTTATATACCCTGCGCGGCTCAGCCTAGTACGTTCTCGCGTTTTCCAGAATGTTTGTGCAGTTACCAGTTGTTACAGGAAGCGGACCCCCGTTTCTCAGAATTCTTGCCTGCCGGTTATATACAGGGTGATCCGTAACAAAATTAACCAGGTAGTGTACGTTCCCTGCGTACACTGATCTCGTACGGCCAGAATGAGATAGATAATTGTATATTAAATATATGTGCTGTAGTTAGTAGGCTATGATATTTGGCACTAATGGCGGCAGTCTCTTGAAAGGAAAAATATTTATTTAACCAACTTCAAAAATGTTTTGTAAAGCCGTTTTAAGTGCCAGAAAAAATCCAACGGCGTTATTTAAATTGGACGGAGCTCATATCATTGACAATGAAAAAAGTCGTTTATTAGACTCATTTAGGCAGTTTTTTATACACTATCTACCACATAAATATTTTCAAATTTAGTTGGGTCCTTTTTGAGAAATCTGTAGTTTTACTTGTCTGTACAAATTTCTCAAAAACGATTAACTATAATTAGAAAACATTTCAATTTAAATCAGCTGTTTAATAAGCCAAAACGGAGATAAAGATTACTAAGGGCACAGTGGCTAGAAACTAGAAAAAAACGACAATTTTCTATTGGTTGTACACTTGAAAAGTTGTCGAGCGTCTATAATCTACAATTCATTCACTTGAAAAGTTCGAGAGCAATGCACTTATTATCAACAACTACTAAAAAGTGTAGTAGTTGCTGATGAAGGAGGGCATATTGCTCTTGAAATGTACATTCAATAATAAAATTATTGTGATTAAGAAATGACTAAATTATCCAGGTGTGCAAGCTTTCACGGCCGGCATTGTTCCAAGTCTTCATGGTTTCCGGGCTTGTATAAGGCCGTGGTATTTCTATCTGACGTTTCGTCTACAACTGCGGTAGACATTCTCAAAGGCGATGTGGCAGCGCTCGAAGTGTCACACTGACCTGTGAGCCGCCAAAGAGGACACTTCGACCGCTGCCACAACGCCTTTGAGAATGTCTACCGCAGTTGTAGACGAAACGTCAGGTAGAAATACCACCGGACCACGGCCTACAAGCCCGGAAACCATGAAGATTTGAAATGACTAAATTGTTCCAAATACCAGTATAAATTCACACAAGATACAAAACATTCTTTAATTAAATTAAATTAATTTTAAATTTATGACTAGACTCTTGGGATTACCAATAAATTCACAATCATTCGTATTAATTTTTAAAAATTGAAATTGTGTTTTAAAGACCACCAACAGTTAAGGTTATTTGGGCCTAGCACCAATTCATATTTTCAATTCATTATTTTTTTTTCTAATAATAAATTGAAAATCTAATTGACACTTTTACCAGCTCTCGGGTTAGAACCCGGGAACTGGAGACTTGTAATAGAGGAACCATAGCAACGCCATCTAAATAACAGCATTGCTACACGCTCGGCCATTTTCAAGCCCTATTAGTTTTTACAATGGCAAATATAATTAAAAAATAAAACAATAAAATTTTAAATATGTATGTTAAAACGAGCGCTAGCGAGTTTTAACAGTCACACGAGTCATATCATTACGCACGGGATACGTACAATATATTATGGTATTTTTTGCCATACCCACTATAAAATAGCTATTTTCACTTCATTTTCAGTATTTTCAAAAAAATTTTGACAGTTCATTTGCGTCGTCAATTTCAAATTTACAGCAGGCCATAAGTAGGTAATTATAGCGGGCGGATCAGAGCGAATAACCATAAATCACTATGGAAACTGTTTACTTACCACACTAGTGTCAAGTGTGTTATGAAAATACTTTCAACGCACACCTGCCTGTTAACTGACCCATTCCATGCATACATACACGCATGTTAAGCTGCTATTTTATATTTGGTATTTTATTTGGCCCCACACTGTAAGAAATAAGAAGGTCGATTACATAGATTATCGATGGTCCATTTGTAGTCAGCGATTTATCTGGTAATAGGCACACAAAGAGACAATGGCAACAGGTATCGCCTGCACATCGCATAGATTCCATAAAAACACATTGCGCATGCGTGGTTACTAATTTTACATTAATTTGTTTTGTATTAATCCATTTTATATATGTAACTATAAATTTTATTTTGTAATTTTTACACACTTTATTGGAATATTACACATATTATGTAATTTTAATTTACTTTATGTATAAAAATCACAAATTTGTTTAAGTTTACAGTAAAAGTCCAAGTTTTTATGAAGTTTTCTGTGTAAAAATAAATAATAATATAAAATCTCTTAGAAAATCGAGCGAATTCTACCATAACTTTCAAAGTATTTTTACATCCATTTTTTACAGTGCATTGTGGTATTCTAGGCTTTTAAATAATGTAATTTATTGATACCTGATAGCGATACCACGACATAAGGCGTAAATAACATAATATCTAATTACTCAAATCGTTATGGCATTTTATTAATGTTATGTCCTATGCGATTATTGCATACTTTAGACACACTAATGGATAAATTAATTATATCATTACAGACGAAATTGCGTTATTATTATCATTTATCAGTGTCGTCTTATTCCATTAGATTTTATTGCGCACAATTCACTGTATAATATGATTTCGTCTTTTGATGTATAGTATTTAGTAAATAATACAAAAAGCCAGAAGTTTTCTGCAGTTATCAATAATTAAGGAGGAAGTATAAGCCGCGTTTGTGTTCTGATAATTATATCAAAATCATGTTGAAACATATTAAAAAAGTGTAGGTAGGTACCTAGTTTTTTTGTTGTTATTTTCAATCCGATATTATTTTTACCCGACTATCGAAAGAGGAGTGGTAAGTACTGTTTTCATGATATACATATATACCTATATTTTTTGGGCAATTTATTTTTTATAGTTAACTGAAACATGTTTTTATTTTGCTGAATATCAGTTTTTTATGATAAATTAATAGATTTATACGGCTGAATTGCAATTGAAAATTTTTCGTTGGAAAGCAGCCAATTATATAATTGATTCCAACCATATTAAAAAAAAAATCATTTTACCAACCATAGTCATAGTCAGCATTCTAACCTGAACCTTTCATCAGTTTTTTATGGTACTGATAAATTGTTTGGTTTTAAAGGACATTTGCCGTCTTTTGACACCTTATTACACCTTATTACTACTGCAGAAAAAAATTATTAGAGCAATATTTAAAATATCCAAATATGAATCCTGCAAAGAGTATTTTGTGAACTACAATATTTTAACTCTGTACAGTCTATACTCATATGAAACAATTATTTATATAAAGAGCAATTTAAGTAAATTTAAATTAAATTTGGACATTCATAAACACAACACAAGAAAAAAAAACAACATATATATTGACAATTTTAATACCACTTATTATAGTAAAGGTGCAATCTGTTCCGGAATGTATATGTACAATGAATTACCCTCCGACATAAAAAATATAAACAGCTTAACATTGTTTAAAAAGAACCTAAAACAGTTTTTAATTAAAGCGTGTATGTACGACCATGCAAAATATGTTTAATGTAATTAATTTATGACGGTTTGTATCCTTGTTGGCTTAACAAATAAATGTATATTCTATTCTATTCTATTCTATTGAAGGACTTTATTTTGAAATAAAGGACGGTCCTTTGAAATAAAGGATGGTTTGCAACCTTAATTGAGACCCTCCCATTTATTATTATCATAGTAATAAACTTAAAATTCAATTGATATACTTTTAGCAGCTCTTAGAATATGATAACCTGGAAACTTGAGGTCTGTAATAAATGAACCATAGTAACTTCCGAATTGAAATATATTATGTAATATCGACGATTTTGAAATGCGTTTCTCGATGATCGTTTGTAAATTTAGATGTAAGCCAGATGTCGACAATAATTCACAATAGCTTCAGTGTGTTTTTAATAAATAAACAAAGTTTAATGTTATTATTTATCAATCCTGAATAAACTAACAATCATTATTACACCATAAGTTGTATAGTAAATATTATTATTTCGCTTAAAGAATAACTAAATTACATTATCTCCCTATTTATTGGTAGATTTCATCATAATAGGTAATGTCTATAAAAATGAATCAAAAATCAAATGTTTCATTTGAAATATAGGTACCTAACTACTTAATTGATTTTTTCTGCTCGATTCTTTTTTGACATCAACACCAGGGTTTTTTTTTGGCCTGGTACCAATTTATATTTTGTTATTATTTTAATGATAAATTGATACTTTTGCGAGTTCTCGGATTAGAACCTGGGAACTGCGAGCTTATATCTTCCACTGTCATCAAAGTAAGTAAAGGTCAAAGAAGCCTAAGAAAAGCATTAAACTCCCTAATGATGCTATACGTAACTATTCGACTCTTTCTAAAAACGACTGTAGGAAACTAAAATTATTCGCTAGAAATCATTCTGACAGAGGCTCTCGCTTATTTGGAAAATTAGAAATGTGTTCAGAGATCAAAAGCATAAAATCTCTCTCAATAATATCAAATAACAAACGTATACCTAAAATATTGTAAGAGTCTCCTATTGTATCTAACCCTACCCATCCCGGCCGTCCTTCTTCCTGGCCATCTTGTTTGTCTATTACCCGCTGAGCATGACCCGAGGCTAATCCTTGCCACCTATCCTAACATCCCTACGTTTTGTCCCTCTTGTGTCCCTGTCATTTATGTTGTGTTTTATCGCGTCGCTTATATGGTTTTTAATTATCAAACTTCAAAACCCGCACTGGCTAATTGCTGGTCAAAGCAAAGGCCATTCCGTTAAAAAAAAATACCTAAAATAATGTAAACACTTCAAATTACATAATTAATACAGCAATAATAATGACAATGAAAATATAAATAAACAACAATGAACTGCCGGATGTGTCTAGACTCTAGTGGGAATTAAGTATAGTGGTAAAACTTAGAAAATTGGGAGGCAAGTGGTTCTTAACAAACGTGAAATACAAGGATGATACTTCTTTAACAACCTGCATTTAATAAAAGTGTCTGAATTTGTAGTCTGTAGATACTGGCACTGCGCATTGAAAGTTAAGGAGGTGCACCCTTATAACATCAGGAGCAGTATCAATATTCTAGTCCCTTTTTAACACGCTTATATTAGCTTCACCTGTATGTTTGCTTGCTTGCTTGCTTGCTTGTTTGTCAGTTTGTAACCGACTTCTTTGAACTTGATTTTGACCAACTTTGAACGGTCAGATTTAGTTTAAACGTTGTCGACTTATCAAGGACCGACGACAATACAATAATTCAATAAGTTTGTCCCATTATCCTGACCAGGATCTCCAGGACTAAAAAAAAAGCAAAAAACTTCAGATTGAACTGAAACTTTGCACACTTATCAAGGACCGATTACAATACAATAATTCAATAAGTTTGTCCCATTATCCTGACCAGGATCTCCAGGACTAAAAAAAAAAAGCAAAAAACTTCAGATTGAACTGAAACTTTGCACACTTATCAAGGACCGATGACAATACAATAATTCCATAAGTTTGTCCCATTATCCTGACCAGGATCTCCAGGACTAAAAAAAGCAAAAAACTTCAGATTGAACTGAAACTTTGCACACTTATCAAGAACCAATTACAATACAATAATTCCATAAGTTTGTCCCATTATCCTGACCAGGATCTCCAGGACTAAAAAGCAAAAATAAATTATAATTTAAAAAAACTAAAAAACACGCTTTAATGAACTAAAAAGTAAAAAATAATTAATTTTATTGTAAAAAAGCGTGGGGTAGTATGAAAATATGATACAAAGCACCCCACGCTTTTTTACAATAAAATTAATTATTTTTTACTTTTTAGTTCATTAAAGCGTGTTTTTCAGTTTTTTTAAATTATAATTTATTTTAATCGTAACAAGTTAGCAAATGGGCCTACCTACTTGTCACTTAAATTGTACATTCAACTTTCAACTGCTAAAATCCATGTCTAATATTGAAATTTAGAAACATTTAATTATTTTAAGGGATGTATTAGGGGTTACATTTTTTATGTTACACTAATATTGTCGGCAGGGTTTGGCTCTACCATCCGAGTTTTTTTTTAATAATTATGATTTATTGGAGCAATAAAAATAACTAAATTTAAACGAGAATTTAAACAATGCATGACAAAGTGGTTGCACGTGTTCCATGAAAAATTATTCAATTTTGCAATGTGTATTCAAGATAAGCTTGCTATCTTCACGGAATTTGTAAATAATAGATATATAATATTACTATCTAATGATTATTCATTGAAAAGTGAAAACACAAAATTCGTAAAATTTAATTATTCTTCAATGGTTTTATTAAGTTCGACATGCTTTCAAAAAAACATATGGTCCTATTGTATATCCAGCAAACAAGTAAGAAGTATTATTTGAAGTCGTTTTAAAAAATGTGTTTTTGAACATATTTACGTAAACAGAAAATACGAAAGAAACCGTGGAATTTCAAATAAAAATTCAATTCTCCCAGAAGAGCTGCAGACAAGAGCACAACATAATGTAAGTCTGACGCGTTTTTAAGTTTAAAAGCAATATCAGATTTCTGTTATACTAGGGGTATTGCGGCATTAGTTCAACGTTCAGTTGCTTTCACTATAGAAATCTGACAAAAAGACATAAGTTGTAAATTTCTAGAACAAGTTTGTAAAAATGTTAAGTATAGTGCTTAATTTTAAACCGGATCCTGTTTCCGGTAAAAGATTTGTGGCGGAACTGGATCTGGTCTCGATATCCGGCTTTTTAAAGGAAGGAGAGTTTCTTCATCAATTTGATAAAAAAAGTTCATTCTGTGAACTCAGACAAAGTCGAATAAGAGCACTGCACCTTGTAAAAAGATTATTGATGTGAAACATCTTATGTCGGGCAGTGAACAGCCGCGTGAGGGGAAATATGCAACGAAATTTCAGGTCCGCTCCTTCGCTGCTGTTCTCCCCACCACTGCGGCACTTCTCTCTCGGCTTCCGCGCGCGCGGGCACGGGAAAAAGAGAGAAAGTATACATATACGAACGTACTGTAAAGCAAAAGTATATGTATACACGTGTAGGTATGTAATATAGATACTTCGCTGTGTATTTAGTTACGTTTCTGGCTCAGGCGTGCTTAAACGCCGCAACCGCGTGTGTTACAGTGCAGTATATAGGATTACGTCAGCATAACAGTTAGTTGCTGCTTTTGAAAAAATATATACTATAAGTACCTAGTACCTACTACATAGAGAATACCACCGAGTTCAATAACGTTTTCTTTGATGTTTCACATCTGTCGGGGGTTCCGAGACCCATACCCTTTTTTTTGGTAAACGCAGTTTTCGATCATATCAAGGACGATAAAAAAATCATATACCAACTCGTAAAATTTTGATTTGGATATTTTAAAGGGGAAAGGGCACTAACAATGAGAGGCCGGAACTATAAAAATCATTTTTTTTTTTTGTGAAACAAGACTCATCAGAAAAAGTACATTTTACATAAAACGATCCCATAGGCCATCTCTAGAATATTAAATTTTGAAAATGTCTATCAATTACACTGTAGTTTATACATTTTCAAAATTTAAAATTTTAGAAGATAAAAACAACAGCAGTATGTTCGCGTGCCAAGAACGTCCACGAACCAAAAAATTTTTATCGCGCTTACTAACACGCATTGCATATGCCACCCCTAGCCTATGGGATCGACTGGTGAAAAACGTTGTTCTTTTGGTTTCTAGTTTCATAAAAAAAAAATTGTCGAAATCGTCAACCCTTCAGCTCTGGGGGTTCTGTTGTACGTAAAACACTTTTTTATTATTTATTTAAAATGATTTTCTTCGCTTGCAAATTTTATTCACATATAACTCGTCTGTAATCTTTATAGTGAGTTTCGCTCTGTAAGTGATTCATTTTACCTATATCTAAAAAAACTTTTTAACAAAAAAAACCTTCTTCAAAAAGCCAGTAAAAAGAGGAAAATAATGAAATTTTGAGGTCTGTGCCAATTTAATAAAATATAAAGTCGGTTAAAAAGTATAGTATAGTGATTAATATCTTCTTTTTAACCAACTTCATATTTTATTAAATTAGCGCAGACCTCAAAATTTCATTATTTTCCTCTTTTTAGTGGCTTTTTGAAGGAGGTTTTTTTTTTTTTTGTTAAAAAGTTTTTTATTTTTTACTTTTTAGTGTCAAAAAGTGACATTTACCTTAACGAATCACACGCCGTTACTAACTTTTATTAAAATCAGCCGAACTATTGAACCGATTTTGATGAAATTTCTATGGGTCCAATCTGAAAGTATATAATCCTTTCAAATAAAAAATTTTCTAAATCGGTTCATAAATGACGGAGTTCTGAGGTAACATACATAAAAAAAATACAACTGAATTGAGAACCACCTCCTTTTTTTGAAGTCGGTTAAAAAGCATTCATTATTCTGTAATAATTTCGTTAATGTGTGAGCGGCGTAACTGATTTTTTGTGTTCTATTTCTTTTCACTAAACATAATATTATGTAAAAAGAGACAACAAGTCTGTTAATTTTAACAGAATGAGTATCGAATCGCTTAGGACAGCAGTTTCTGAACTGTTTTTTCAATGTTTGTATCATCTACAATCTATATATGATTTCTCACGTATTTTTGCCCGTCGATATACTAATACCGATTTAAAATCGTAAAGGAACCTATCTGTAATTTCATTTTATTTATTTATTTATTGTAGATTATAGACGCGTCGACATCTAAGGTCATTAGCGTCTTTCAACTACACTAAATAACAACTAACTTAAAACTAAATAACATCACAAAACATCCATGAGCGCAGGTGGGATTCGAACCCACGGCAGTCCAGTCTAGAGGTGACTCATTAGTATAATGATCGTATATTCGTATACAAAATTAAAACAATAAGTTATTATCGAGAATTAAATTTATTGTCTGTGATTTCGTTTTCTTGCATGTTTTTAGAGTTGCTATTTATTTTTCATGATCCCTAGATGGGAAAACGTTGCCCCAAAATGTTTGCCGGTCTATATACTAGTATCGCTCAAAAATTACGGGACCAATTTTGATGATTCAGTACCCAAACTTAAAATATAGGGCACTGGTTATCCGACTACAGCCAGGTTAAGGTAAGGTTTTTGTTGACGCCGACCGTAACACGAGCGAAGCCGCGGTTAAAGGCTAGTCAAGATGTGTGTTTAAGTGTAAAATAAAAATAAACAGGGTTTTATGGCTTATAATTAAGAAGTATGGAAAACACAGTACAAAGGAAGGGCTTGGAGTAAGAACGATTACCTATAGTGTGGTATAATTAGGCTTGCCATCCGTTCGGATTTGTCCGGACATATCCGGACTATCGGCGTTCCGTCCGAATTTGTCCGGCTGTTTAATTTGTCCGGATATTTGACTTAGATGGAAACATTTTGAATGCATGTTTGATTTTCGCATTAAATTACTTAGAAATAAAACATAGTATATCAGTCTAAAATCTTGGGACATTTTTTGATATGTCCGGCTTTTTGTCAGGACTTTTCAAATTTCGAAATGGTAACCCTAGGTGTAATCATCTCGACATCACCAGAACCTATATGCGGAATTGCTAAGGCAACAGCCGAGCATGCGGCGGCTAGTTGACTCACGGAACAACATAAATTGTATTGGACCAAAATCCCGGCGCAAACACATTCAAAGGCCTTCATTGAAGAACCTTCACGGAAAAGAACTACTGCAGAAGCTCTAAAACTCAGTAGGAATAATTTAAGAACGATGCCTGGGATACTAACAGGACATTGTCATCTTAACAAACACCTGCACAGGTTGGGTATTTCCAACAACGCCCTCTGCAGCAAGTGCAAAGAGGTGGAGGAAACCTCCGTCCACATACTTTGTAAGTGCGAAGTTATCGCACAGACAAGGTATAAACACTTTGGATTAGCTTCAATGTTACCTAAGGATTTTACAGACATCAGCTTAAGTAAGATACTAGACTATATAAATAGTCTGGGAATCCATAAGAACTGATGGAATATTAGGGGTGCACAATAGACCTTATTGGTCGCATTGTTTACCTTATGGCCCCTTTCTTTTAATTCTAATCATCTCGACAAATTACTGACAAATTACTTTGCGAATATCATAAATTAAGAACCACTGTTTAGTGTTGTGTTTCATGACGTAAGATTGTACAAGGTTCTCGCTGTAGCCGTACGCGTTTGAGGCCACTTGTACCGTAGACAAAATGCGGCTCGACACTAAAACATGCTGCTAAAATACCTGGTGTATTGCGAATAATCGAAATAATATACAGTCGACTCTTTTAGATTGCACCAGATGTGTAATTTCGGAGCACAAACCCCTACTCCTACTCCGATACAGCATTTCAGAAGACGACATATTGGGTAAGTTCGGTTTTGAGCTCAGATCAATCTGAGGGTGCGTTCGAATTTAACATTTATATGCTCTGAAAGATCTCTATCCTGCGTTCGGATTTAAAATCTGGAGGAGATCGAGCACGCTCTATGAGCTCCGAGGAAAGCGAGCGAGCAAGCAGATTTAACCATCTTCAGAGCATTCATTTTAAAAATGAGCGGAAACATTTGTTGTGAGAATGGGTAAATTTCGAAGTTTATTTATATGAGGTAATTTTTCAATAGGTAAAAATACACGAATAATATTTATTCAAAGAATAGTAATAACCAATAAGTCTATATCGCACTGAATTATTAAATAAAATATTTATTATATCTATGGATCGAAAAAATCTACAACCGGTAGTACTATTAATTTTAAAATAAAGGAATAAAAACGAAAAAATTGTGAATCATAATTTATTATTATAACAATGTTGAATTAAATCAACATGAGGAGCAATAAAGAATATATTTCGGTTTTAATAAGAAGAATTTAATTTACTGGCGCCATTTTATTCTGACGTTAGGAAAAATCTGCTAGATTACGTTCGGAATTGTTTAGATGGCTCGATTTGCTCGCTTGTCACGTGACCAAAAATCCGTTCGCTCGGCTCGATCAATCGAGTGCAAAACCGAACTTACCTGGCTGCGTTATGCAAAGATGATGTACCGGAAGACCATAATGATTAAATATAAATAAACCAAAAATTAAAATTTCGTATTAAGCATGAGTTGCAGAAACCATTGTCAGAAAATCTGATTTGACAATGACCTTAGATTGCGACCACACGTATATTTCTCCATAAGAAAAGTATTGTAGAATTTTTAAATTGATCCTGCTCGAAAAATAATAGATCGAATATCAATTGAAACGATATTTTTTTCAAACTGTGTAGACATCTATTTAACATACTTTTTTGTACAATTTCCATTTCGAAACAACATTTTTATAACTCCTGCTTCTAAAGTTCAATATTCGAGCACTGTGAGGCGGGCGTGAAGAGGCGTATTTTAGTAAGCGTGCGTAAAAGTACGGTCACCGTGCGTGAAAGTCCAAAGCGTGTGTAAAAGTACCGTCACCGTGCGTAAAAGTCCAAAGCGTGCGTAAAAGTACAATCTTTATAAATTCGAAATTTCCGAACTTTATACAATACAAGCACTATTTACTGGCTATCGATCGATGTGTTACGTATCTAGACATACAATCTACTATTTTACTATGTTTTATATTATATATTATATACAATATTATATACAAAAATATATATATTATATATATATTTTCAAGGTCATAACGTATACCGCTCGATATTGAAACCTACAATCATAGTACATTCGGTATATTTTTATTATGTTGCATATTATATTCTCCTGAAAATATTGTGCTTCCAGTGTAAACTATTATTCCACTTTAAAGTTAAAGCTATAATATTTTAATTACTAGTTTTGCTCAAAAACAAGTGCAAATAAAAACATACGCTGCATTGAAGTGCAATTCAGTGCACATTGTTTTTGTTTTGTTTTTTTTTTTTATATAAAATTATACAAACACTGGAGAGCATTAATTTTATTTTAATTTATGAATATGGATACATGGGCGTAAATAATGTAACAATAACATTACAAAATGGCATGCGTCACAGAGCAAAGCGTCGCGTCGCGTCTGTTGAGAGCCAGCGCTCACATGCTACTTTTTGTATCACGGTTTAGTCCAATTTAGTCGCTTGTAGATCGTCAGATGCAGTAACCAACAGAGTAAGCCCGCGCACTATTGTCTGAAATATACAACTGATGTATCGCAGAGGTGCGATTGTCGAAAATACATCACACTAAGTCGCACATTAGTGCGACACCATATGCCATGGATTCTTATGCGACTATCTTAAATTGTAACTTTGTTGTCCACTATATAGATACTCCGAAGATGACAAAACCTCTAAGTACCTCTAAAACAATAGTACTTTACATCTCCTAAAGTTATTTCTTTATCTATACAATTGGTACGCCTGGATACAAGTATACACACTTGCATACAAATACAGCAATACACTTACAATAGCTTCCATAACTTTCCTTCATTTTGAAAATAGAAACAGTAGTCTAAAATCCTTGCTAATGACAACATCGTTCAAATAATGTTCATAAATCATAATTTCACTATAAAATGTAAGTATTTTGAATCTAATTCATTCATTTAGCTTTATTTTCAAATACTATATTATAACTTGTTCATTTTAATGTATATATGTATAACATTTCAGAATATTACTGATGATGCCTAAAAAGGCGAAACGTTTAATATAAATATAACTCGTTCAAATAAATAAATTGGCTGCAAAAAATTTTCCAAAAAAACCCTATGACAAAACAGATTTTCGAAACTTCAGTACAATAAATGCAAATTTAACATAACAGTATATTCCTTTATTTTGATCCTGTGCTATGAACAAATTCTAATAATAATTGAAAGTTATTAATAAAATTCTGTTTACAATTTGAAATGAATGATCCTGCTAAGATAATAGACACTTCAACTTAATTTATCTTAATAAATTTGTTGTTCTTTTAATCAATAAAATCTTTTAATAAAAAAAAGTAATTACTGAATACTTCACACAGATGTACACCAACACTTCGGTCGGCTCCTTACAACATGTTTAGTGTGTGCCTTCGTGGTTGGCACACGAAATGCTAGAGATGTGTCGTTCACGCTGGACCCGTTCACTGTGAACGGGTCCAATAAGTGAACGATTATGAACGAATCTGAATTCAGTTCCCAATCGGATCTGGTTCAGTTTATAGGTAAACGGTTTAACCAACTCCGAGACCGACTGACTGACGAACGATGAACGAAATTGATAGGTCCTTATCAGGTAAGAAAAAAAGTTTAAAACTACCAGTACATTCTATTCTTACTCTATAGAATCTATTGTTTTATATGTGAATTTTTTGTTTTTTTCATCTTTATATTGAATTGGAAATTTTAAGTTTTGTGTGTTTTTTATAAATGTGGCATGTAGAATGTATCCAGATCTTTATTTTGAATTGAAAATTTTGAGTTGTTTTTTTTTTAAATAAATGTGACATTAATGTAGGTATCTTCATTGAAAGAATATTATATGAATTTTGTTATTACTAATAAATAAACGCGCGTTAAAATTAATAAAATAAATACGGTAATCAAAAATCATCAGTCATCACATTTAGAAGACCGAATCATCGGATCCTGTAACAGGCTGTAACACAGTGTACGTAAAAGGAATTTCGGTAGCGCATACTCATACACATAGAGATCATGGATCTATGGAGCCACTGGATCACTTGATCCGTTCAATCAGACCCGTTCATTAAGTGAACGAGATCCGGTTGGAACGAATCTTCGTTGTGACCCCGCCCATCTCTACGAAATGCTACCGCAAAAATGGAATTTGTACTTTTGTTATTTTTATTTCCCACCTCTACTATGGTAGGGAAGTAATGGATTTAGTCCGAAAAAAATATTTCGAGATTTTAACAGATCTCCACGTTTTGAGACCCTATAGCAATCGTTTTAAGATCATTTTCTGACTCCAAGTCTTCATGGTTTCCGGGCTTGTAGGCCGTGGTCCGGTGGTATTTCTACCTGACGTTTCGTCTACATTTTACAACTGCGGTAGACATTCTCAAAGGCGATGTGGCTGCCACATCTCTCTCTCTCTCTCTCTCGTGTGTGTACGGATGTATGTATGAGAATGAAAAATGATATCGACTACGTTAGGGTGCCAATCGACGCGTATTAACGTAAATATGATCTGAAAGAAATTTTTTCAAAATCGGTCAGCCGTTCTTTTTTCTTAACCAATTAGACTCCAAAAATGTAGATTTTACACAATATCTCGCGAATAAAAATGGTATTATTAAATATTTATCAAACTGGGAAGTTCGTCGTGTGGAAGGGTCGCACTTTAGTCCTAATAAACGACCCACCTCACGGCTTGTTATTATTTCACTTTGCAGTGTATTTAGATGTGTTGGGATAACAACTGTGGATCTGCATGATTATGCCAAACGTGGCACGTGTAGTGCACATCAGCGGGATTATTGACAAACAAAACTTTCGGAAGTAAGCGATAATCAAAACGTCCAGTAACATTCTTGCCTAATTAATTAATTAATTAATTAGACTTAAAAAATGACGATAACAATGCCTATATCGCTTGCGACTAAAGTACTTTTGTTTCAAAAATATGTACAAAAGTGACAGGAAAAGTTTCGTCTAAAAACATCATCTATTTTTAAGATAAATTAATAAGATTTATACGACTGAAACACTCGCATGTAGTGAAAATCTATTGATTTCGAAGCATATAAGGAAAATATTAGTTTGGTAATCATGTCACGGTTGACTACTGTAAGCTCATTCCGCCGCGAAAGTGGAAGGTTCAGGTTAGAATCCTGACTGTGACTATGGTTGGTAAAATGATTTTTTCCAATATGTTTTGAATCAATTATAAATTTGGCTGCTTTCCAACGAAAAATTTTCATCTATTTTTGCTCCCCAAGTGTAGGTTACGTACTATAGTGTATTCCAATAATTTTCTGAGCACGCCATACGGTTCGTTCTAAACTTAGGCCAGATTTGATTGCGTTTTGTTTTGGTTCAATACCTATTGTTGTTTTTATCTCAAACCCACATTTTTTTTTTGCGGAAGTGGATTTTTTGTTGACGTCAATTGCAAAATATATTATCTTTCCTTAACAATTATATTGCACATACCGCTACACTACTATAGCGGATGTGCTCTATTATGGCTTTGCGCGTCAGAACTGAGCTTCGTTCATATAAGAAGTTATATTTAGGTTAGATAAGATAAGATATGATTTTATTGTCATAAGGTAAAAATAAATGTAAATCTTGTTACAGATTTTAATATGGCGTTCCTATGACCTACCACTATAATTTTTTTGTATTTCAATACACAGTCTTTATTCTTTATCTTAATTTAACTTGTTTTTCTGGGAAAAGTTCTTAAAAAACCCAGAACGGTGCTTAAGTCGGTGATTAGTTAAGGATGTGTTTTATCCTCTTATGTTTATTTCGATGTGGCAAGTTATCGACACTGTAGTTCCCGATTACGCTGATAATTTTAAAGGTACTGACATTGTACTTGTTGTAAAAGTTCATTGTTAAATTTCGAACATGGTCTTTTATTAACCCTGTGTTAAGCATTTGGTGGAGAAGGAGTATAGGGGTATATCTAGGATATCCAGAAATAATTCTGAGAGATTTGTTCTGCACTATTTGTAATTTGTTAAAATTGGTTTTGCATGTGGAACTCCAGACTGGTGCGGCGTATGTTAATGTAGGACGGATGACTGATTTATATATTAATAATTTATTGGCACGACTTAGTTTATTGAAGTTGTTGAATAGGGGAAACAGTTGATGAATTGCAGCGTAGGCTTATATTTAGGTTAATTTCGCACGAAATCTATTCAAAGTGTAGCTTTTTCAAAAGGGAAGATTCTATTCTATAAAATGGAACCATTTTTAGATTGATTAGAGTTCATAATTACTCCTAAAATTGTAACTGAAAATCGCGAACAGCAGTTATCGGTTGGTCTGTGCGTACGTCCGAGTTCTACAGACTGCAATTTTTGACGAATCGCTTAGGATTATATTTTATTCGCTTTGTTTACTATCAGACTAGAACCCTATTTAAATTTTCTGAAATGCGTTCACTAGTTTAATTTTTATACCTAAACAATTTTATTTTATTAATTTTGACAGCTAATAGTTTAAAAAAAACATAATAAGAACAAATTAAGTGCTACACTGCTATACCATAAAAGTAGCTAAACACCTGTGGAGCTCCTGGACTAATGGATAAGGCTGTTGCTTATAGTACGGACAAGTTCGCCGGTTCGATCCCGGCCGACGTCATAATTTTCTTTTTTGCATCTAAAAAAGTAAGATACGCCATCGAACAACCACCCCTAAGCCTGACTTTCTTCTCACGAAGTTGCGTAACTGCGTGGTGGTAAAAATGGCAGTTACGTCTTTACGTGAGAGGGACGATTTATTGTAAACGTGTCTACCTTTTTACAAGCTTTTATTTAACTTGCAATGTATGTTAGTTAGTTTGTGTGTTTGTTAGTTTTGAAAGACTAAAATGCACAAAATAAATATTAGTAAAAAAAACTTTTTAGAGAAGCTTTTATTTAAATGCAGTAAAACGGAAAAAAATAATTTTTAATAAATTAGGTTCATAATTATAAAAGCGTGGGTCGTGAACTCTATGATAGTTCATTAATCACGACCCACGCTTTTATAATTATGAACCTAATTTATTAAAAATTATTTTTTCCTTTTTAGTGCATTTAAATAAAAGCTTGTCTCTAAAAAGTTTTTTTTAATAATATTTTTTCAAATAAAAACTGCTGTATCTTCTTAACCATTCTGTATATTGAGCACGTCCTGTTCATATGAACTTTTTGTCTTAAAATGACTGAAATAGTTACATTCCCTTGTGAAATCAGAAGTGAACCCAGACATAAAATAGTAATGGTATTGAAATGAACTGCGTTAAAAAAAGTATTCTCCTAAATGCAGGGTGTCCCAAAATTGCTGGGCTACCACGTGTAGTAGAGGTCAAAATAAGTCGATTGGACCCAATTTATTTATATACCAAAATGTACCGTTTACCCGTGAGAAGGGTTCAAAGTTTACATAAAATTTTGTATTATACAATTTTATTAAACTTGTACTAGGAATATCTGTTAGCATTATTTAAGAAAACATTTTTTTCCGACGGAACTATGCGGAATACGAAATTTTTACAAGAGTAACAAAATGAAGATAATTAATCAGTCTTCTCGCTAAAAAAATTTGAGAACCGTATTACCACCCCTAAGAAAGTTCTGAAAAAAATGTCAGGGGGTGAGGGTGGTTTTAACCCTTCTACAATTTCTTTTGGGTTTCTTTGATTACCGAAAGGAGAGTAATCCTCTAAAATGCACTTTTGTCAAATTTCATTCAATTTGTTTCACTCATTTCTGAACAGCGTACAAAAATGTGTTTTTTTATGTAAACTTTGAACTCTTCTCACGGGCAAAACGGTACATTTTGGTATATAAATAAATTGAGTCCAATCGACTTATTTTGACCTCTACTACACGTGGTAGCTCTGTGTCCCAGCAATTTTGGGACACCCTGTATATTAAAGGCGTATTACTAGCTTTTTCCGCCATTTCACTTAATTTTGATTTTTTCCGCAAAACGAAAACCATATACCTTAAATCCAAACGTTACGATTTATCAAAATCGGTTCAGCCATTTTTGAGTGATGCCGGTACAAAGTACATACTGACGAAATGCCAAACACGCGTTCTTCCGTCTAATCTTATACAAAAACTGAAAATCACGAAAAACCTGCAAGAAAACGAACAGAGAGTGGTCCAGTTTTAACAAATGTAGTTATATTGTGTACTATAGAGCTTTGAAATTTCTACGGTGCCTGATTTTATGATCACTCTTCTTGACACCGCTATAGTTAACGCCTACAGGATATATGTATACGACGTACTGCTGGACATTTGCCAATTATTAAATTAATTCATGTCAAGTATTTATGTTTACTCAAAATATGTCACGTGTGTTTTTTAAATTATTTTATAGACCGTGAATTTTTTTCAGTGCCACAAGTCAAGCGAAATAATTTAGTTTCACAGAAAAAATGGTGTTAGCAAAAATCTAAATGATTAATATCATTGCCATTTAAGGTAAACTGTTGATTGACCAACAGTTAGAATCTATTTAATTTATAATGTGTTTGACACATTGAATTATAATTAAAAATTATTGATTATAAAATTATTTACATCCATTTTTAACACAAGATAAAATGTGTGCCGTGTGAGAAAATAAATGTCCAGTCGGAGTAGGTTACGATAAAAAATTAAAATAATGCAATATAAGACAGAGCATACGCTATCTTCCAATATCCATATTACACTGTGCAACAGACAAGGACAACCGAAACAAGTTCGCGATTTATTAGATAAAGTCGCATTTATTTCGTTTAATAATCATATAAATCTGTATAAAAAAACTGTTTTGACACAATATTATACATGAAATCTATCTAAAATTTTCTGCTCTTTCGTTTAAGACAGGTTTTGAATCGATCTGACTTAAATTGAGCAAACTATAAGCAAAAAACACCGTTTTTTCTAATTTGCTCCCCTCTGGGGCCAAAATTCAAAAATCGGGCGACGTTAGGATCAAATAGACCCCGAGAGGAATCGAACAAAAAAAAGTTTTTGAAAATCGGTTCATCCGTTTGGGCTGTACGCGTGACACAAAATAGCGTGACAGATTCACAGATTCACAGACAAAGCGAGTGTATATAGGCGCTTCTAGCTTCGCTAAGATCGCGCCTAAAAAGCGTGTCTTAAATTACTTCAGTTTGCAGTTGCACAGCTGAATAAAAAAACTATTTATATCAGACATGCAATAAGACTCCCTATAAATAACGGCATTTCTCAAACCTGATCTGTTTTTAACTTCCCGCAATTGAAAATTTTCAAAAATTCGGGAGGTCTTTGGTTTCAATTCGATTTTCGAAAATCGAGTTTTCGACAGATCTCGACATTTTGAGGTCCTAGGAAGCAATTCTGATTTCTGACCATTTTGGGATGGACGTCCGTGTGTATGCGTGCGTGTGTATGTATGTATGTATGTGTGTGTAAAACTCTCGCATGTAAGATGATTCATAATAATCTCCTTAATAAAAATAACAACTCTCGCATGAAGTGAAATTATGAACGCGTTCTGCATATATGGGAAGATAGATTTATCAATACTTGTCACGGTTGAGTAAATGATAGCTCAATCCGCCACGATAGTGGAAAAGTTCGGATTTGAATCCCGACTGTGACAATGGTTGATAAGATAAATTTTTCCTAATATTGCAGAATACATTATGTAATTTGGCTGATGTACCAATATAACTCTACTTATTTATTTCTCAGTCGTACTAAATTCACTCTTTAAAATAAATAATAACGTTTTCGAGCTCTTTAGCTCGAAAATAAGTTTTCGGGTTTACCTGCAGGATCAATCGGTTTCCACATTTTTAATACGCTTATACTAGCTTCACCTGTATGCTTGCTTGCGGGCTTGCTTGTTTGTCAGTTTGTAACCGACTTCTTTGAACTTGATTTTGACCAACTTTGAACGGTCAGATTTAGTTTAAACTTTGCACACTTATCAAGGACCGACGACAATACAATAATTCCATAAGTTTGTCCCATTATCCTGACCAGGATCTCCAGGACTAAAAAAAAAGCAAAAAACTTCAGATTGAACTGAAACTTTGCACACTTATCAAGGACCGATTACAATACAATAATTCCATAAGTTTGTCCCATTATCCTGACCAGGATCTCCAGGACTAAAAAGCAAAAATAAATTATAATTTAAAAAAACTAAAAAACACGCTTTAATGAACTAAAAAGTAAAAAATAATTAATTTTATTGTAAAAAAGCGTGGGGTGCTTTGTATCATATTTTCATACTATCTACCCCACGCTTTTTTACATT
Organism: Mongoloraphidia duomilia; assembly: GCA_039654895.1. NCBI lineage: Eukaryota > Metazoa > Arthropoda > Insecta > Raphidioptera > Raphidiidae > Mongoloraphidia > Mongoloraphidia duomilia. Next base: position 4,951,933 of record CM077524.1, read on the forward strand.
TTACAATAAAATTAATTATTTTTTACTTTTTAGTTCATTAAAGCGTGTTTTTTAGTTTTTTTAAATTATAATTTATTTTTGTTTTAACTGTGATTTTTAGACTGGACAATTTACAAACACCTAATTTCAGAGAGACCATGTGATATAATCATAAATGACAGCTGTCAAACAAGTGACTTTTTTTTGATTGATGAACGTTCGAACGGAGACAGTTTCAAACAACCAACACTGGCCGAGAAGTAGAGACTTATTAATAAGAGTCTGGACGCGAGATGGCAACCTGCGATGGGTCAGCTCTTCTGGTATTTAAAAAAAAATTCACAGATTTCGCAATCCTTGCAACCATCGAGGACATTGGAAATGATAACAGCATATATGAAACATAATTAACTGTTTATTATACACACAATATTTATCAATGCACTGTTTAGTTTTGTCAGGAATAACCCTATTATTCTTCTGTTATATACGCGTTCACTTTTGCTTGATTACTTAACTTTTAAATGGATTTTTCTACAGTATTTATTAACATTTGCTCAAAAATAACACCGCAGATCGTCACAAATACCTTTCAATTAACTAGACATGATATAAAACACATTTCGAAAAAATTGCACTTGTTCAATTTTGCATGATTGCTCCTCACTTGATTGCGACACCGTTGTCTTTTGGCCTTGAACGAAAACTCGTAACTCTGCCCCCATATACGAACATAAACATTTCCAATGTTAAAATGGCGGCCATCTCTCGGGTCTTATTATAGGATCTCTACCTTAATGTTTAGTGCAGTGCGTTCTTTTGTTTACCTCTACATTATACTTATACTAGATTTTATGCTACTTTATACATCGGATTGTACACGCTTTCGAATTAACCACATTCGAAGAAATGCGAAAAACTTCAGATAAGAATCTTTCGGGCTTATGAGCCGTGGTCTACCGGAATGGCTTCTTCTTCTTCCAGACGTTTCGCTTGCAACTGCGGCAAGCATCTTCAGTGGTGTGTTCGACGTGGTCGTAGTGTTCTTCTCGGTGTCCTGCTGTCGACGTTAGGTTTTAAAGATCTCGTTTCGGTTCATACGAAGGCCTAATATTTTATATAAATGTCTCGACAGAAGAACGCGTTTATAGAATTTTTTTGCTTCTCTGTTTGTACCGGAATTATTCGCAAACGACTGGACCAATTTTAACGAAACTTAGTGCATATCATCAGTTAGTACCGAAACTTAAAGAGTAGGTAAGGGGTACTTTTTACCCAGCTGATCTTGGAGTAAGACATGATTCCATGTTAGTATTATTTTATGGTTTATTGAGTATACTGTACATTTATGGTGGCAGTCGCTGCGCAAATCATTCTGTATATTTGTGTGTGTGTACAATATATATTATATAAGTTTGTCAGACAGAAGAGTTGAAACCCAGGAGTTTTATATGGATTATGGACATGACATGTTTGATGTCTGACTGAATGATTGGTTTCGTTCACAAGTCTACAAACACACAATGCGCATCAATAAAGTCCCTCCCCCGTTCACGTTCAAACAACGTTACATAATTATTATTTTTCACTCTTTCATTGGGACATAGTCTTGTTAACTATTCAAATAAATAATAATAACAAAATAAGAATACACTCGACTCTTTAAATAACATTCTAATTATATAATGGAGTATAAATTCACAACGTTTGGAGCAAAAGTTGACTGGCTACATAGTGAGAGGATTCTGCTGTCATCAATTTGTGAAAAACTAAAATTGTTATGCTCCAAGTCTTCATGGTTTCCGGGCTTGTAGGCCGTGGTCCGGTGGTATTTCTACCTGACGTTCCGTCTACAACTGCGGTAGACATTCTCGCAAAGGAGATGTGGCAGCGGTCGAAGTGTCCTCCTTGGCGGCTCACAGGTCAGTGTGTCAGTGACTGGTGTCCTCCCTTCTTTTATGCCACATCGCCTTTGAGAATGTCTACCGCAGTTGTAGACGAAACGTCAGGTAGAAATAGGACCGGACCACGGCCTACAAGCCCGGAAACCATGAAGACTTGGAACAATGCCGGCCGTGAAAGATTGCACACCTGGATAAAACTAAAATTGTTATGGTTTGCGTTCAGAAATTAAGCCTCTCCTAGTTAGAACTAGAGATTTCTTAGAAAATACTACTTTTTGATTTACAAAAGTAAGTTCCAAAAGATAGCGCTTGAGCATTGATTATGTCTAGTTCCCGTATAAAAGCAGCACAGAGATTGTTTTTATAGTATCATAAAGTTCCCAATCCCTTACAGGATGTTGAAGACAACTTGTTTCCACCGCATTTTGTCTATTGCTGCAGATTTTAGAGCGAAAAAAGAGTTTGGATTTGACCATTTTTTAAGTTCACTGTCCATGTGATTCTCTTCCTTCCTCTTGACACATACCTCTTTATAGTTTACCACATACAGTGTGTCCACAGACTTATCCTCAACATGGGGATCTCCGTTGTTATGGGAGATAGAGATTTGGTTAAATGAGACAAAATGTGCAGAATCTCCAGTGCTACTACCCTGCGTAGTCAAACTTTCCATATTTTGCTTGGTTCGCGACCGACAGTTGAAAAACGAGATTTACCCATTTTCGTTTTTTGTTTATAACTCGCTTATTAAGTAAGTTAGAAAAAAAATATTTTCACTTTCTCAAGGCCCTTTTTTATGAAGATTTCAAATCTCTTTTCAAATTTTTATTTACTTTTATAGTTTTAGAGATACTTGTATTAACTTTGTTTTTTTAAATACACGTCAAAGATGGCCATGACACCATTCGAAAGAGATTTTTTTTCTCTTTAATTTGATATGAGGGTTGATGGATTTATTTTCAAAAATAACAGAGTTATACGTAAAACACTGATTTTTAATAGTAGGCTATGCTAAATTAATTGATAAAACAACAGAAGGCTTAGCAAACAGTTGAAATTCGCGTTGGCTTAGTAAACGGCTGTTTTGTTTTAGCTGTCAAAGTGTAGTTTGTTGCTAATTTGTCAGTTTACTAAGTGATTTATTAAATTTACTTTTGTTATCATGGAACCATTTTGTAACAATGAAAAGTTAGCGATTTTCAACAATTGATCGTAAAACAGTAGTTTTGTCTTCTTCACTTATTCGCGTTGACTTAGTAAACGGCTTTTTAAATGATTCATAGTTTATTAAATTTACTCGTAAGTTTCTGTAAATAGACGAATGAGGTTGTCTTCGTTCTGGATACTGATCGAAGTACATTTCTGCAGCTCTGGTCGAATTTTTGTGACATAGAATGTAACAAGATAACATATCAAATTTTTCATTGTTACAAAATGGTTCCATGATAACAAAAGTAAATTTAATAAATCACTTAGTAAACTGACAAATTAGCAACAAACTACACTTTGGCAGCTAAAACAAAACAGCCGTTTACTAAGCCAACGCGAATTTCAACTGTTTGCTAAGCCTTCTGTTGTTTTATCAATTAATTTAGCATAGCCTACTATTAAAAATCAGTGTTTTACGTATAACTCTGTTATTTTTGAAAATAAATCCATCAACCCTCATATCAAATTAAAGAGAAAAAAAATCTCTTTCGAATGGTGTCATGGCCATCTTTGACGTGTATTTAAAAAAACAAAGTTAATACAAGTATCTCTAAAACTATAAAAGTAAATAAAAATTTGAAAAGAGATTTGAAATCTTCATAAAAAAGGGCCTTGAGAAAGTGAAAATATTTTTTTTCTAACTTACTTAATAAGCGAGTTATAAACAAAAAACGAAAATGGGTAAATCTCGTTTTTCAACTGTCGGTCGCGAACCAAGCAAAATATGGAAAGTTTGACTACGCAGGGTAGTAGTACTGGAGATTCTGCACATTTTGTCTCATTTAACCAAATCTCTATCTCCCATAACAACGGAGATCCCCATGTTGAGGATGAGTCTGTGGACACACTGTATATAACTAACTTTTGCAGTTCGTATTCATTTCCTTTACAAATAGCCCAAAGTATTGTTATATTGGAGTTTCATGCTTTCACGGCCGGTAGACATCTTGGTAGCAAATGTTTCCGGGCTAAGTGGCCGTGGTTCAATGGATTTTACTCCGTACGTTTCGCCCAAAGCTCCGTTGGGCATCTTCAGCGGCGATTGGCAATACGATGTGATCTTCTTGCCGGCCGACTGGTGACTGAGGCACTGTTTGCGGTGTCTGTATTTATAAGGGGTGGCTGGTAGGTATGCGGCATCTGATTGGTCGGGGCTGGGTCAGGTAGGCTCTGATTGGCTTGGGTCGGAACAGGTACCTTCTGATGGGTCCGAGGTAAACTGGGCTTTGTGAGACATTGCCGTGGTGCTGGATTCCTTGTTTTGTCTATCCTAGTAGTAACATGGAATCCAGCACTACGGCAATGTCTCACAAAGCTCACCCCTTATAAATACAGACACCGCAAACAGTGCCTCAGTCACCAGTCGACCGGCAAGAAGATCACATCGTATTGCCAATCGCTGCTGAAGATGCCCAACGCAGCTTTGGGCGAAACGTACGGAGTAAAATCTATTGTTATATTCTTTTTTTTATGCGGTACCAGACACCTTCTTTTGGTAACTGTGCGAAATACCTCTTCGTTTTTAGGGTTCGGTACCTCAGAATGAAAAAACGGAACCTTTATAGGAGCACTTTTTTAGTTTGTCCGGCCACTTTATTTTTAACATTGTTCTAATGCGCCAAGTTTCAAAAGTTAATTGGGGTGGAGGGGGGCATTTTTATTTATTTTATTTTATTGTAGATTATAGACGCGTCGACATCTAAGGTCATTAGCGTCTTTCAACTACACTAAATAACAACTAACTTAAAACTAAATAACATCACAAAACGTCCATGAGCGCAGGTGGGATTCGAACCCACGGCAGTCCAGTCTAGAGGTTGCGGCGCCAAGCACGCTAACATCTAGGCTATACTGCCCTCGGGGGCATTTTTAACGGGCATTGTATGAAGAGAAAGACCGTGATGTATATAGAACGAACACTTACACGCGTGTGTAGTGATGCTCTGAGCTGAGGTCGGCGTGTTATTGTAGCATTGGGAGTCGTTTTATTGAGGTACGGTCGGGTGGTGACCGTCTCCCTATTGGGATGCCGCCGTCAGGACATTGTAAACAAAGATTGTATGGCATTGGCATCCTCTATATCCTGTTAGATGTCAGTGTTGGCTCATCTTTGATTCCATTCGTATCCCCGTCTCTGATCTTTGATGGCAGCCAACTGAGAAATGGTTATACGATAGAAAAATCAATAAGTTAAATTAAACTTTGTTTACGATTCATCGTCTTGTATTATATAAGTTTTGTGTCAACTGCTAAAGTCATATGGGCCCGATAGGAAAATGTGGAAGCGAGGATGCAGTCGTCGTCGATTTTGAATAAAGCGAGCGATTTTGACATTAATTGTTTGGAATGACGGACAAGATTATTGATTATTACGTTACTGTGACTCAATTAATACAGCCTGTCAAATTCATATGGGGTCGGTGGTAGAGAAATTTGATCGAAACGATCATTTCGATTTTCCGGGGTCATTCACTTCTCAGTTTATTATGATTTTTAATAAATTAAGACTCCTGTTGATACTTTCGTCAGTTCTCAGATTAGAACCTGGATAATGTCGAGCGTCTATAATTTACAATTCATTCATTCAGAACCTGGGTAATAAACGACCCATGGGAACAACGGCATTTTTAGGAGATCGGCTATTCTCTGCAAGTTTATCACTAACTGTTTGTTCTAAACTATTCGTCCCCGTCGACAAGAATGAAGACGCGCTCCTGGAGAGATTTTTATACTCTTTTGTAAAGAGAGGATGTGATCACTGATCACATGTTGACCGCATTATTTCTCTTCGTGCTGTTCTGTACGGGTAGCTTAGCGTTTCCGATTACTGGTACATCAAATAATTTTGCCATGTAGCAGGAAATTTTATGTACCTATATATTATGTACATTGTACATATTACCTGAAACTGCTAACCTAACTAATAAATACGTGACGCAATTACTTTTAGGCACAGTTTTATGGGTCGATCGGTTAGAAACAAAGCTATCAAGTTTGACTTCTATATATGACCAGTTGACCACCGAGTATTTGGCATCCCTCAGGGAAACATTGGAATGTAGTTTGCATTCCAATGTTTTGTTTTATTATGTAATTATCTCAATTTTGACAGTGATCTTTGATCCCTTGAATGTTGAGTCCAGTTTGGCAGCACTGCTGTAACATAATATAGCCGATGATCCTGCGAGAGTAATGCACGACATATGTTTTTATCTACACATCCAGGACTGTCTGTTCGGCTGGTCTTCGCGCCATTCGTTTTTATGTTTCTTCACAGAAGTGATTCTGTTATTGTTGTGCTTTGACACAAGAAAGGAAATAGTTCATAATATTTACACCACTACGTCGACATGGCCGTGACTTGCGACGACGACATGTAGGGGAAAGTTTCACACATTAAAACCATACATATTATACAGTAAAACAATGTGTAAAAGTCTGATTTTAATAAAAGTTAGTAACGGCGTGTGATTCCTTTAAGGTAAATGTCACTTTTTAACACTAAAAAGTAAAAAATAAAAAACTTTTTAACAAAAAAAATCTCCTTCAAAAAGCCATTAAAAAAAAAATAATGAAATTTTGAAGTCTGCGCCAATTTAATAAAATATGAAGTCGATTAAAAAGTATAGTATAGTGATTAATATCTTCTTTTTAACCAACTTCATATTTTATTAAATTGGCGCAGACCTCAAAATTTCATTATTTTCCTCTTTTTAGTGGTTTTTTGAGGGAGGTTTTTTTTTTGTTAAAAAGTTTTTATTTTTTACTTTTTAGTGTCAAAAAGTGACATTTACTGTAAAGGAATCACACGCCGCTACTCACTTTTATTAAACCGACTTTCTTACGCTGTCTGATGTGTCAAAAAGTGACATTTACCTTAATGAATCACACGCCGTTACTAACTTTTATTAAAATCAACCGAACTACTGAACTGATTTTGATGAAATTTCTATGGGATCAATCTGAAAGTATATCCTTTCAAATAAAATTTTTTTTTCCAAATCGGTTTATAAATGACGGAGTTCTAAGGTACTCAAGTTGCGCTGGATACGCATCCAGGCATCATGTACAGCATTTCTATCTTTGTGTCCCTCGTGCCTGGGGTTCCAGGTTATTGGTTCTTGTTCGTATAAGGTTAAAAATTCAGATATTACCTCGTTTTACCACGACATGTTGACACTTGCAAAGCTAAATGACTACCTACTGAATTAAAAAAATTACGATGGTAGATCTCGCGCCAGGCGTGTCACTCCACAGTCCACACACCGTGTAATGGCACCTTTAAATGCAAACTTTTGTGAAGTATAAACTGTAGAGTAAAAGTTCTCAATTTAGAAAAAAAAAAACAAATAAATTTCAGAATTTAACCATGCTAGTAAATTTTAAAGCGTACTTTTCTTGGATTTATTTCCAATAAATTTTTCTGCCTTACCTTTCAGTTCTTATCTAACTATGGAAAAACAGAAATAATATTGAATAAGAATAACAAAAATACAGGTTTTCAACCGGATATAAAATTGAAATAGGTAATAGTATAGTATCCAGTATATTACGTTTGTGAAGCCAACATTTGGAAGTGAAAAAAAGAGGTAAAAGGTGATGACACCTCAACTCTGACAACTATGTAATAAATCTCATTATCTTGTATAGGTTTAGATTTAACAAACAATAAATATGGACGCATAGATAATAATTATATTATCGTACTTCTAATAGTGCCTCAAAATTCAAATCTATACTAATAGTATAATATAAACATGTTTTCCTCAATAATTTCAGACGAATATCGAGATGGTTCCTTATTCAAGGCCATGGCCGATTACCTGTCAAATCCCTAACCTCCCAAAGTTGCCTACCTTATCATAATGTCCAATAATTCCTCCATTCGCACATTGCTATTAATTAAGTTGAAGTATAAAAATGTAATAAAACGGGAAGTGGTAAAAATGGAAAATAGTAATGGTGCGAATGGCGTCTGTTATGACATAATGTCGAGAAACGGACGTTAAACGCATTATTATTACAATATAAACATGCAACGTTTTTTTTTTGGGTTTATCCATGCTTATCTCAGAAAATGCTGAACCGATTTCAAAAATCCGATCGCTGTTTAAAAACCTATTTCTTCCCCATTATTATAAGCTGTATAACGTATCTCTGCAACAAAAGGGGAATGAGTAGTGGGCGAATCTAAATTTTTTCTCCCTGCACTGTTCTATTCGAAAAGAAAACCTTGGTTAAGTCAATCCATTATTATCAATGATTTTCACAGGTACCAAATTGTATAAATAGGTACCTTTATTTTGTAAATCCATGAAAAAATAATGAAAATATTTATCTTCAAAAGAATAACAGCCTTCAGTCTTTATTTTTTAGAGAATATCCATCTTAAAAAAATTGTGCATAAGTTATTTTAAATATCTCTTCTTTTTTAACAAGAAAATGTTTAAATGCTGAATTTGCAATTGCACCTATCCAGGCGAGTTGCTTCAGAGTTCTGATACGTCACAGTCACCATGGTGCGCGCGCATAGGTGTGGGCTGTCACAATACGTCCTTTAATAAATTATTATTGTTAGTGATATTATTTTGTGTTCAGATATTTATTATTAAGGTTCATATACTAATTGCTGTGTATCACAATGTTAATATTACTCCGTCTAGCTTTTCGCCGCTGACACAACGCTGCGCAGAACTAAACACGCACCGGTTCACTGTCTCCTTCAACACAATCTGCGTTGTAATTTATCTCTCACGCTTGCGCAAATTGGATAGGTCTATTAGAAAAATGTTGTGCGCTTGAAATCTAGATCAGTGCGATCTAAACGACCCCGATTGCAGTCGGCCTCGCAGAAAGCATTGCATGCGATGTTCTCTGTTAACGCATTCTGCATCACAATTCACAATCACGACATCCATTTCCATATTATGGAACTCTGAACACTTGTAGCGTTGTATTATTGAATGCAGGCATTGTAGAAAGCCCCCTAGTATCAATTGAAGAATTTAAGTTGTCAGTACCTCAGTACCTACTTCGACTGCTTCCATCTGTTGCAAATACATCGAACAATGGAGGTCTATCGCAGATCACAGATAAATACATTATCTAGAATAGTCCTCACTCCTCACCTGACCCTACACGCTATTTGACAATTAGCTTGATTTTCGACATAATTTACTGGACGTAGATAGATGAAATTTTTTTAATCGAACATTATTTGGACGATTTAAGATGCTTATTAAATTCCATGTTTCAGGTTTGACTGCTCTTAAAAATTTTTTTTTTTTGAAAAACTAAATTTTGAGAAATGTTATGTTTGTACTGATATAACCAAAATGTAGAGGTTTTATACCACTTTCCAAATTAGGTACCTACCTATAAATAAAAAAATCAAATATACTTTACAGTTTTTAGGGATATTATAATTTATAATTATTATGATGTATAGTATAGAACGTTTCAGGGAAAGGAATAAAAATGAACCACAATAGGTACTAAGTACTTACAATAACTCTCAAATAATCGGACAGTACCCAAAAGTTCATTGATGCGACCACAGAATGCTTGTTAATCGAATTGACTAAGGAAGTTTTCACTTCAAAAAACTGTCTGTTTTATTATTTACTGTCCACATACATGCGAATATATAATAGGTATGTTTGGTATCAAGGTGTAGTGTAGTGTAGATAATTTTTCACTGAAAAGTGTAAAAAGTTCACCAAAAGTGTAAACTAAATGTACACTTGTAACAAACGGGCTAGTGTACATTCTGAGTAGATTGTACATGCGCATTACAAAATAAATTAATGACAGATTGACTGAGTTCATTATTTCTAGTTTTTACTGTATTTTTAGTCGTAAAAATGTTAATCTCACTGCCATATTTATCTTGTACCATTACATTTTGAAGCTCATTCATTTTTAAGAGACAAAAAATGTAAAAACAGTACGAAAAAATTATCAAATCTGTCAAAGCGATTGTCAATTCAGACATATATCACGTGACCTACACTACACTACGTGCACCTGCTCAAGAGCCGGGACTAATAGTTGTTACACTTTTAGTCCCACACTGAAATAACAAACAGGTCAGTTATTTTGCACTTTTGTATAACAAACGTAATAGTGTCAAAAGTGTATACACTTTTTACACTACACCTTGATACCAAACGCGCCTATTATTATGTTGATTATTAAGTATCCAAAACTTAATTTTAAACAGATACTACTTATATGATGAAAAAGACGCCAAGTTTGTTATCGTTAACAATATTTCCTTATTCTGGGGAGTTCTCAGCCTTAAGTTTATTTATAACTTTTAGTTACTTTTCAGTTTCACAATCCGAACAAGCTTATCCTAAACTGTAAATGAGACACGAAAGTTCCCGTATCCTGTATCTAGTTGTACGTAGCAAGTATTTGAAGAGATTAGTGCCAACATAACACATTAATTGTCCCAAGTTTCAGTTGCAAGTTTCTACTTTTTGTGTCACAGGACTCAACATAGGCGCAACGAGTGCGCCGTTTGCACTGGGGTTAAAGCTATAGAGGATGTATAAGCATTTAAAAGTAAAACCAGTCGCCATTGTAATAATTAGGCCCTCATTTTATCTGTCAGAAGAAGAAGAAGAGAGTAATATTCCCAATCCATCCCGTGTTTTGCCGCCATGTTTGTTGTGACCTGTGACGTCAAACCTGTCTTAAATTTTATATAAGCAGTTGTATACGGTATGCATCCTCTACAGATTTTACCTCAGTGGCCGTTTGTAATATTTTAGATAATGTCACCTGTTTTACATACTTAATATTAAGTCTATAATTTATAGAAAAAATAACGCTGAATCGACTCCAACACCCCGCACTTTTAGTTTCAAAGATATAAACAGCATCTGAGAGATTTTTGAGTTTTCTTAAAAATGGCAAAAGTAAGAAGACCCCCCTCTTTGTACAAATTTGTGAAGTTTTTGAAAAATAAATTCGACCCGATTCGTTTAATATTAAGTCTATTTATAGAAAAAATAACGCTGAATCGACTCCAGCACCCCGCACTTTTAGTTTCAAAGATATAAACTGCATCTGAGAGATTTTTGAGTTTTCTTAAAAATGCCAAAAGTAAGAAGACCCCCCTCTTAGTCACAAATTTGTGAAGCTTTTGAAAAATAAATTCGACCCGATTCGTTTAATATTAAGTCTAATTATAGAAATAATAACGCTGAATCGACTTCTAGCACCCCGCACTTTTAGTTTCAAAGGTATAAACAGCATCTGAGAGATTTTTGAGTTTTCTTAAAAATGCCAAAAGTAAGAAGACCCCCCTCTTTGTACAAATTTGTGAAGTTTTTGAAAAATAATTTCGACCCGATTCGTTTAATATTAAGTCTATTTATAGAAAAATTAACGCTGAATCGACTCCAACACCCCGCACTTTTAGTTTCAAAGATATAAACAGCATCTGAGAGATTTTTGAGTTTTCTTAAAAATGTCAAAAGTAAGAAGACAAACCTCTTTGTACGAGGTTTTCGAAAAATAAATTCGACCCAATTCGTTTGATACAATACCGTTTTTTAGGCGTGAGTATATAGAATATGTATGTTGAAAAAGTAATAATTGCAAAGTGAAAAATGTTTTGAAAAAATGTGTCTCATGACTAGATTATTTTGATTGGCCTTATACAGTAAGGCGCGTTACTATACATATATACGAACACATCGATCGATACCCAGTAGTGCTTCTATTGTACAAAGTGCAGAATCTACCAATTTTATAATATTAGTTTAGATAGCAATTTCAATTTTCAACTACGAAACGCTATACCTGCGAGAGCTAATTTTGAAGTTATAAATAAAATGTCAATACTGGTTTGATTTAGTTGTTTTTCTAATAGTCTTATCCACGCAGTTACTCAGATCGCCTGTATTTGATCATACTGAATGTATTTTTATACTTAAAATAAATCCTCTCTATAATTAACAATTTTTAAATTATTAAATTAGGTTTTTAAAGACATTTGCAGTGGCCCTTACAGTTTATTAAGTTTTCAATTTTGCCCGGCTGCAAAAAAACGGTTACTCATCACTGTATTAAGGTACGTGCAGTACGGAGCTGGGATTCTAGATGGTAGCGTAGATCATAGCAGGGCTTGCTTAAATTAATGCATTGTTATATATTATGCGAGCGTACACAACGACGCAGTGAGTGTAGCAGGTATAAGCGCTGTTACAAGAGCTGGTAGATTCAAGAATGTATCTCACCATTCTTTCAGCGCGCTGACTACTACAATCAACGTGTGACAACTGTCAAATGGCCGTTACAAGTTTCGCAATGACATCGTGACTAGTTTAATAAGTGAAATTTTGCCAGTTTTTATTTAATTTGTTTTGAGTTTTTTCTAAGACGTATTTAAAAGTGTTAGGTTCCATACGTGAATATTCAAAAAACCGGTTTGGGTAAAATTTTAATTCTTGGTATAAATGATGAAATTCGCCATGTTTAGATCGTTTTCTATTAATAGGGTGGACATGACAGACTGACAGCTCCTACCCAAATCTATATTTAAAATATACCACTTTATAGCAGAAGAACACAAATATTCGTCTTCGCTATCTGACATTTCAAACGCGACTTAAGCTTGTATCAAAGCTTCGTTGTGCAAACCTATAAGCGCTTATAATTTCAGCCACCATCTACCATACATGCTACCATCTGGAATCCCAGCTGCGTACTGCACGTACCTTTAAATACCACAAAATCGTTCGGTAAAACAATAGAAGTCGCTGCTTACAGAATTTATTGCTAAAGAGAAATTGCAAAATTATTATTGATGTTGTAACGCTCAAACTAAATTAAAATATAAACAAGAAAATAACTTCCGCGCTATAAAACGTTTTATTATGCAAACAGGGAACATAAATCAGATACGTATATATTAATCTTTAACAAACATCCTATAATGCAAATTTATTAAACTCGATATCGATACGAGACGAAAGCAAAGACGGGAGTTGCTGAAGGAGAATGTGAATTCCTCCAATTATTCACGAGGAGGAATGTATATCTTGTCATTACTCAACGTGTATACATATTATGTATGTGTATAATTTGTAAATTCTCAAAATTGAAGAAGAAAAGGAACGATCTCAGTAGTAAAATAAAATTCACCTACTATGAATTTTTGGCTGGCGAAATCATTGTATATTGTATAGACAAATTATTCAGATTAACAAATACACTTAAAAATTGCATCAAATGTATTTTTGAATTTTTTTTCCGACGTTTCCTCATTAGGGGGGGGGGCTACTCCAATCTCAAGGTTGACTCTGCAGAACACCCATTTAAAATGTTCACGCGCCGCCACTGCTCTCAAGTAACGGAAATTTATTTTCTCAAAAACGGCTCCAACGAGTTTTATTTGTTTATATTTTATAAATCCAAATTTTTCGAAAAATTGTGCTCTAACGAAGGTTTTTCAAACTACTGTAGGTACATTGAACTGTGCGTGCGGGACACTAATGACCTTTGTTGTCGAGCGTCTATAATCCACAATTCATTCATTCTGTGCGTGCGTGTGATGTAACTACGTCAATGAATACAATTTTGTGATTGCGTCCTCTCCGATATGTGGTTAGCCAATGCATAATGCATTTTCAAACGTAATATTGGTTTTGGTTGGTGGGTGTTCATCTGCCGATGGATTTTCTCTGCGGTTTTCGATCGACCGACGGCCACCATATCCCTATTAAAAGTAGATAAAAAATAGTTTTTGTAATATGTTGTAAAATTCTAACAATAGCTCATTATTTAGAAATCCAAAAAATCGGTGATGATAATTAATAAAACAACAGTAACGAGACCTTACCCGATTTCAATATTCAATTATAATAGTAGAAATAAATTAATTGAAAACGTTTCGACAATAAAATTTTGTCATCTTCAGTTCATTGATAATTTTAAAACTCTGAAAGATTTTAGAATTACAGAAAGTTATTAATAAAACATGTGATTAAAAATTAAAACCTAACTTATGAAATAACTACTTACATTATAACATCATCAAGTATAGAGTTGTTAGACGAAAAAACCAAGATGTTTTATTAAATAGCTCATTATATTAGGTTTATAAAATCAACCTAAATGACAAGAATTATAGAATTTGAATCTTAATTTTGTTATACTAATTATATTAACTTCTTCATTGATCGGTCTATTTTCGCTTGATGAATTAACATTCTATTTTTTTTAATCAAAATAAAATATTTTCTTTTTTCTTTCTTGTAAATTGCAGTGTACAAATGAAATTTCATTCGACAATAAAGAAAATTTATAAATAAAAATAGCTAACAGGTAACAAAATTTTGCCATATCTATACTAATATTATAAAGCCGAAGAGTTTGTTTGTTTGGTTGAACGCGCTAATCTCAGGAACTACTGGTTCGAATTGAAAAATTATTTTTGTGTTGGATAGTCCATTTATCGAGGAAGGCTATAGGCCAGGGGTCGGCAAGTAATTATAGGTGGGGTCCGGATACTGTTGAAAATTTTTATCGAGGTCCCAAAAAAAAAACACTCATATTCTTTACTAATTTTTATTTTAATTTTCACTCACAAAATAATATGTAATACAATAGATAGGCATAATTGTATTCAAAAATCAAATTACATTTGCGGTCTTGAGTCAGTTTTTTAAAGTTAGGTTCACGCGGGGAGCAGCTTATGCGAAGAGTGTTTCAAGGTGGGCGGTCGTTAATCTAGAGTGATATTGGTTCTTCAAAATGTGCCTCTTTGTTACCGCCACAAGGCACTCGAAAATAAAACTTTCGTAGCGGAAAGTACAGAAAAAATATTTTGTAAATAATTCGAAAAAATTTTGGTGGTCCAGTTTTTGACCTTCCGCGGTCCGGACTTGGACCGCGGTCCGGACTTGGACCGCGGTCCGCCAGTTGCCGATCCCTGCTATAGGCTATAATAATATCACGCTACGACCAATAGGAGCGGAGCGTCAATGAAAAATGTTGCAAAAACGGGAAAAATTATTCCTTTTGAGAGCTTCCGTTGCGTGCGCTGCGTACACGGTTAAAGTTACGCAAAAATCATGTATGACGGGATTGTTCCCGGAAGGTTTATATATATTATAGCGAACGAGCGAAGCGAATGAGTAATGTAATCAATATTATCGCGACTTGATAGTGTTGAAAAATGATAACAGCTTCCAGATCGCATTTGTGATTCCCACAAGCGAATTTTGTTCTGGAACGCTTTCAGATGGCTGTACAGTGTACCATTCGTTTACCAACTGACCTTGTTTTTGAAGCTTCAAATTCAACTCGTTTTAATGACCCGTAATGTCAACTAGAAATGCTAAATCATGCATAATCATTTCTGATCACTGACTTCAGGCAATGGTTTTTCTTTAATTTTCATAAAATCAGCTATTATTCCTGTCTATAAGATCGTAAAATCTTTATAGCATTTTGCCATTGCTTAACCACCTTACTTCGCAATAATATGTCACATCACCATGTTCTGAAGAGAGCTCATCCAAAAATGCTTTGAACTTTTTCGATTTTAAAATGTTCTGCGGGCCGGATCAAAAGCCGAGGCGGGCCACATCCGGCCCGCGGGCCGGGCGTTACCCATATGTGCCTTATATTATTTAACCGGAACCTACAAATATGTCAGGTGACTTGTATATTGTTGCAGAAAAATATCTATTTTTAAAAAAGTTAGTGATTATAATTTTAGAAATTAATCATACACCATGCGGTAGAGATTTTATAAACGGTGCACATTGTTTGATCTAGTTAGCCAATAAGAGAATGTAGAATGTGTTTGTAAGAAAATAGTTAAACATAACATGTGCTAACCATCGCTTCGCACTTGTCGATGATGTTTTGTTTTATATACAGCACCGACTGTGTTTTATTGATATAAGAGTGATATATGCATCGAATGTCATGTCTATTTACATATGCATAGGGGGTGTAGTCTTAAATATTTTTGAGCACTTTATTGAAAATCGAATTATGTGCTTATTAGTGTATTTGCCATATGGCACATACACTATTGGCGTCGGTCGGATGGCGGGACCTAGGGGTCGCACCAAAATTTCTCGACGTTTCATAGCCTCCTGAACACTTTGGCACCATTTTTAGAAATGTTTATATATATATGTATATATATATATATATTTATTATATATATATATATATATATATATATATATATATATGTGTTCGCGGCATAACTCTCGAAAGACTTAATTGATTTGAACGAAATTTGGTAGACACGTTGGAATCCATCACCGCACGGAACCTATTTAAAATGGGCCCAATCGGACCATTTTAAGGGTAGTTTTTATAGGGGTTGAAAAAAGTTTTTGGGCCCAAAAATACCGAAAAAAATCTCAGAATTGTTTCAAAATTGGAATTTAACCCTTTAGTAGAGATTAAAATGCGTTGCTAAAATTTTAACAAAATCGGCACGACAGGACCGGACTTACAAATTTTATGAAAACACCAGTTTACGGATAGTGATTTATTTGCTGACGGGTGTATTTAATTTGGTACAGAGGTTGCATTGATAATAATATTGAAATTAGGAAAAAAAATATTATTTTAAGAGATGTATTAAGGGGATGAATTTTTCATTTTGTCCAAAAACAAACTTAAGTTAACATAATAAAGTCACAAGGCGTGTATTAGCAAATACACTATATTGTCGGCAGGGTTTTGGCACTGCGACCCGAGTTTTTTTTCGATTTAGTGTACTGATTATTATCGATGTTGTTATTCACTTTTAAAAATCGAACAAATTTTCTGAACATTGGCCGAATAGACTTGAGAATATAGTCGAGAACTTTAGAATACTGTTACGAAACTGTTTTCTGAGTTGGCGGAATAAATATTTATTTACAATAATTAAAAATTCAGTAACAATAAATGCAACAACGAAAAGTCAATTCTAACAATAAAAAAAACTTAAACGGTAATTATTGAACTAGACGAGCCACTTAAGTAACACTTAACAAATAACTATATATACAAGGATTATTTATTTGTAATTATTTATGTCACTGTATTTATATCAGATTTATTTCGAACACTGTCACAGTACAATCTACACTGACTGATTCCCGTTGACTGATCAATATTTATATCCGCTTGATGGCACGACTCACCATTCACTGATTGCCGATTGCGTGACACCGTCGACTGATTGCCTGTTCGCTTCACTCACTCGTTTATATACCTGCGCTGTCTAAGCCCAGGGTGTGCTCGTATTCTCTAGCGTTGTCTAGAATTTTCGCGTAGACACCAGTGTGTTCAACGTCAGACACCGTTTCTCAGAATTGTTGCCCGCCGTTCGTATACAACGTGATCCGTAACAATACTATTACCATTGCTAGTCTTACAAACCTCCAGTTCCCAGATGATAAAATTTGAATGGGTATACTGAGTCTAGATAATCCTAGAGCAGCTGGTAGAAAAAATTATAAAATCATGAAAATGTCTTTTGAGAGATTGTCAGGAAGTGTAATTATAAGTTATGAAGTTTTAAGACTCATTTTCAAAAAAAAAAAAAATTTGACTGATGACTTTCCACCTATAGTACTTAAATATTTGCAAAAAATAAACACTCTTTTTTTATTCTTTGAAAAAAAAGCATGGCCGTTGTTTGGTGATCTACTGATGGCTAGTAATATAGCAAAAATCATGGTTACTTTGATTTACGTACAATTTTCTTTTTTTAGTAAACTATTTTTTTTCTCGAAAACTATACATTTTAGAGAAAAAAAATATTTGCATTTTTTTCATATTATAACATCTAGAATTCGTTTATATTTTTTTTTGCCTATGTTAATACGTGACATTGAGAACGTTTTTTTTTAATATCTCAGGATCCACTGAACCGATTTGACTCAAAATCTAGTCAGATCTAAGTTAAAGGCTGATAAACACAATAGAATAATCGGCATGGCCGTATATGTTGTTCCGTTTTTACGATATCGAAGGAGAAAAATTGACCACACATAGATACAGGCATAAGTCAGAAAATGATCTTAAACGATTGCTAGGGTCTCAAAACGTAAGATCTGTTAAAATCTTGAAATATTTTTTTCGAACTAAATCCATTACTTCCCTACCATATAGTAGAGGTGGGAAGTAAAAATTAAAAATTAAAAACCATTTTGTGTTTTATATGTCTGAACAATCTATATACTATCTGGTCATTTAATTTAAAGTTAAATCTGCTTAGAAACAGATTATGTGACATGAAACAGACTGTAAATGTGAGAAACTACTTCCCTGATCTTTAAGACACCCGTCATTCATCAATAAAGTTTGTAGACTGTGAATAAAATCTCGTACCTTTGAAAGCTATTTCTTAATGACCGGAATATCTTTCACGACTTTTAAATTTCACATAAGCTATTATATACGATGTTCGTCATACACAGTAAGATATGAGAAGGCCGATTACATAGATTATCGATGGTCCATTTGTAGCCAGCGATTAATCTGGTAATAGGCTGCACACAAAGACACAATGGCGTCGCAAACAGGTATCGCCACATTGCGTAGATTCCATAAAAACACATTGCGCATGCGTGGTTACTAATTTTACATTAATTTGTTTTGTATTCATCCATTTTATATATAATAATAATAATAATAAATTTATTTATCACGTAGTCAACATAGTACATCGAATGTGACAAGTCAAGTAAATATAGAAAAATTAGGAAATCAAATTATCATCCAGATACTCATTTACGCTATAGTACAATTTATCTTGTAATAATTGCCTCACCGCTAAGTTAAATTTTTTTGAATTGCGGATATTAACCGGCAAATTATTATATAATCGAATGGCCATTGCAAGTGGACCACTGTTTGTAACACTAAGTCTATTAAATGGTATGTGGATATCAGTGCCAGATCGTGTATTGTAGCTATGGATGTCATTGTTAAAATATATATCAAATTGATTAAAATATTTTTTTAAAAAAGTCAACAATTTAAAAATATACAAAGATGCAATTGGCAAAATTTTTAGTCGTGCGAATAATGGTCGACTAGGGGTGCGCAAAGGTACACCACACATGTATCGAATAGCCCTTTTTTGCAATATGAAAACGTCATGTACGTTGGACGAGCCCCAAAAAATTATGCCATAAGAAAGATGGGATAAAAAATGTGCATTGTAAACTAATAGAAGGGTTTTAATGTCAGAAGTAGGACGTAGTTGTTTTAATAAATAGCAAGATTTGCTTAACTTAGTTGCAAGATATTTTAGATGTTCATTCCAAGATAATTTACAATCAATATTGACGCCGAGGAATTTTGAATGCATAACTTGCTGAAGAGATTTATTTTCAACCTTCAAAAATAAACTTTCTGACACACCAACATTTTTTGGCAAAAAGTTTATGAACTGTGATTTACTTGCGTTAAGTTTAAGTTTATTAGTAACACACCACTCATTTATTTTCTGAATCGCGAGATCAGCAATAGTTTTTAATTCACATTTAGATTTGTCGGATATATGTAACTATACATTTTATTTTGTAATTTTTACACAATTTATTGGAATATTACACAAATTATGTAATTTTAATACTTTATGTAAAAATCACAAATTTGTTTAACTTCACAGTAAAAGTCCAAGTTTTTATGAAGTTTTCTATGTAAAAATAAATAATAATGTAAAATCATTTAGAAAATCGAGCGAATTCTACCTTAACTTTCAAAGTACTTTTACATCCATTTTTTACAGTGTAGACGCGCACGCATGTCTTAAAGCAAATACGTAATTCTCAACGTAAATATCCCTCCTTTTTTTGTAGTCGGGTAAAAATACCGTCCACTTCTTGGTGTCAGCGCACGCATGTATCACGATTTTGCAAATAAATCGCTTGTAGATCGTCAGATGCAGCTAACAACAGCGTATAATAAGGCTACACACTATTCGCTGAAATATACAACTGGATGTATCACGAACGCGCGATCCTCTAAAACATATTGCACAGTGCACTGCACTTAGTCGCAGGTTTGCGCTACTCCATGCCATTGATTCCTATAAGGCGCTCGAATGCAAAATTAACGCATAGATCGCCAGATCGAGCGAAAGTGCGATTGCATCTCCATGCTGTTGCCAGAACGCGCGTTCAAACGAGAAATTTCGAGTAGCTGAGTAATTGCCAAATCGCGATACAGTTGCTAAATAATTTGTACGTTTTCAATACGAAAAAAATAGGTAAAAAAACTTTTAAGTTAAACGGTTTTATTTTAAATCATCAGCTGTACCAAAAACATAGAAAATAATTAGAACACAAACCAAGGGGCACTTTGTGTCGCTGCGCCAGCGGAATAAGTAATAAAAACGTGGGGCGCATTTGAAATATTTCTGTTGGTGGGCTTAGAAACACATTTTTCTAGACAAGCCGTTCTTATTTAATAATTATACAGTCGTTATACAGATTTTTATGCGCCCCACGTTTTTATTACTTATTCCGCTGACGCAGCGACACAAAGTGCCCCTTAGTTTGTGTCCTAATTATTTCCTAGTTTTTGGTACAGCTGATGATTCAAAATAAAACCGTTTAACTTAAAAGTTTTTTTACCTATTTTTAATTTCTAGTTTTTAGTTTGATTTCTGGCCCGTATCATTATGCAAACTCCTCATCCTTTCAACTGTCCACCTCCTGATTCCATCATCAGACCCTCGTTACCAAGTTGAAATTTTCATAATATTATATTGTCACGGGAACTCAATGTGTGTGCAAAGTCTCATAAGAATCGGTTATAAGTAGAAGTAGTTGAAAAAGCTGTCGCAAGATTTGAAATAAAGATAGTACAAACAAACAATTATACGGGGTCAAGCTAAATAAAACAGTTTAAAAAGTAGCATGTGTGCACGCTGACCCATAGTAAACATATTGCTTTCATGAAGAATCAATGTAACACGTTCGTATTTGTGAATGCCTTTTGGGGAGCGTGATATGTATAATTTAAAGACTTTGGATTCAGTCTTCATTAAAAATTGACAAAATGCGGAGATGAAAGAGAAAACAGAAATCTTTTTGTGCTATAGTAAAGGGTTCGGCAATCACTACTGGTGGTTTTAAACCACCTCGTATATGGTTATTGTTGAAATGTGAGAAATAACAACGACTTTCTTTTTAATTTCGGTATCTGCAATTTATTAATTTACGCTATTTTTAACACGCTTATATTAGCTTCACTTGTATGTTTGTAACCGACTTCTTTGAACTTGATTTTGACCAACTTTGAACGGTCAGATTTAGTTTAAACTTTGCACACTTATCAAGGACCCACTACAATACAATAATTCAATAAGTTTGTTCCATTATCCTGACCAGGATCTCCAGGACTAAAAAAAAAAAGCAAAAAACTTCAGATTGAACTGAAACTTTGCACACTTATCAAGGACCGATTACAATACAATAATTCCATAAGTTTGTCCCATTATCCTGACCAGGATCTCCAGGACTAAAAAAAAAAAGCAAAAAACTTCAGATTGAACTGAAACTTTGCACACTTATCAAGGACCGATTACAATACAATAATTCCATAAGTTTGTCCCATTATCCTGACCAGGATCTCCAGGACTAAAAAGCAAAAATAAATTATAATTTAAAAAAACTAAAAAACACGCTTTGATGAACTAAAAAGTAGAAAATAATTAATTAATTTTATTGTAAAAAAGCGTGGGGTGCTTTGTATCATATTTTCATACAACCCCACGCTTCTTTACAATAAAATTAATTAATTATTTTCTACTTTTTAGTTCATCAAAGCGTGTTTTTTAGTTTTTTTAAATTATAATTTATTTGAAAATAACATCTCTTAAGTGAGCGCCATTGCAGTTTAAACATTATTGGCATCTTAAGGTTTTGCATTACTCTTCGTAATAAACCAGGTCCAATATTTCTAATTTCATCTCGAATTGCGTTTTTCAGATCTTGAAGTATGCGTGGACGCTACTATGCACTCGGAACTGACCCACCCAATTCAAAATTGTGTCTCGTTTTGGTATTCTTCAGTGCCTGGCAACTTCAAATTCACGCCTAAAATTCCTTTGAGTCTGTACAATGCTCTGTGTTCGAATAAAATTTTCAACGAAAGCACGCTGATTTACTGGAAAATGACCCATAACTGGACAAATTGCATGAAATAAGTTTAACAATTACGGGCAACTGACAGTCGCACGTCAATTATTTTTCATTTCATAGGCTACTCGAATATGCCGGTACTGATTGTCGGACCCTTTATAATAAAAAAGAACTTTTAAAATTTTAAGCTTTATTCTATTAATCACAATTTAAGACTCTTTGTAGATGTATTATTTCCTCTAAGATTAAATAGTTCCGGGAGGCGGGAGTGTAAAAAGAACTTATCGGAAAAAAATTTGAAAGTTTTAAAACTTGACACTTTAGTACAGGTCCGATAACATAGCCGATGAAATGTGTAGAAGAGGACATGACACATCCGATGTGTAATAGCGTTTATCATTGGTCGAACTGGTGCGCACTCAATACGCTACGCAGGGGTAGAGATTCTCGCGGGGGAATAACAAATTAACAATATACTAAATATACGTGAGCGAAGCAATGGGTGACTGCTATTAAATAATAATTTCATACCACCTGGGCGAAGCCGGGACGGGCCGCTAGTATACCTATAAACTATTTAATATTGTTACAAAACTGTTTTCTGAGTTTGCGGAATAAATATTTATTTACAATAATTAAAAATACAACAACAATAAATGCAACAACGAAAAGTCAGTTCTAACAATAAAAAAACTTAAACGGTAATTATTGAACTAAACGAGCCACTTAAATAACACTTAACAAATAACTATATATACAAGGATTATTTATTTGTAATTATTTATGTCATTGTATTTATATCAGATTTATTTCGCTGTTCAACACTGTCACAGTACAATCTACACTGACTGATTCCCGTTGACTGATCAATATTTATATCACTGATCCTCTTGATGGCACGACTCACCATTCACTGATTACCGATTGCGTGACACCGTCGGCTGACTGCTTCACTCGTACCGGCTTGTTTATATACGCTACGCGGCCCAGCCTAGTATGTTCTCGTTGGCTCTAGCGTTGTCTAGAATCTTCTATTCCACGCTTTACTACTATGACCTTTCTTTCTCGTGGTTTCTATTGGAGGCACTGGCGTAACATCTTAGGGTTTGCTACAATATTTATTCTGCTCTATATGTTAGGGCTATAAGGACAGCTAAAATAAGTGGTGTGAACAAACATATACATAAACGGTTTTTTCTTTTGGCAACAGATATAATAATATAGTCTATCAGATATGTGGCTAATCTTGTTAAAAGACTGTGTTTTTGTGTAAATTATTTAAACATTGTTATTTTTGTTACAGCGTACGGAGCGTGATGCACAAATATTTAGAGAAGAAAAGCGAGGTCAACTTCGATAAGATCTTCAATCAAGTATTAGGTGAGTACCGCTTCTTCGTTCTTATAATTTTCTTTAAGGAAAACCACTTAACTTCTACAGGGTTAAAACTGCACGTCGACTAAAGTTTTTAAGTGTCATCGTTTTAAGTGTCTCGTCGAATATAAAAAAAATACAATATAGGAAATTGAAAAATATCAAATTCTTCAAAAAGCACTAAGTACTTAGTAGTTTTTAACGGATTACTACAAAACCAAGAGGGGTAATGTTTTTGAACATTATTTATAAAATAATTTCTTAGCATAATTATTGTTCCCAGATGTGATTTATTACTTACTTCACGTTTTTCAGTTTGCTTTTACAAGTAGCCGAAAAACCACGAAATTTTACCACCTTTTTTGCTTTTTTCGAAATCTCTCAGAGACGGTCGACTTAAGCAATTCTTTCATTATGTAATGTTTTAAATAGGATTACATTTTCTACAATTTTCATTCCCACAACTTTTCTATGGTATTAATGGTAAGCGCGCTGCAGCTTCTTGAAAATCACCCGCTCGGCTTTTTGTAACCTTGGTAACCAATGGTTAAAATGTAATGTTCTTTTCAATAGTTTTATTTATTATTTGTTCTTCATCGAACTTTAAATTGAAAATACACATGTTACACATTGGTTACCAAGGTTACAAAAAGCCGAGCGGGTGATTTTCAAGAAGCTGCAGCGCGCTTATCATTAGTACCACAGAAAAGATGTGGGAATGAAAATTGTAGGAAATGTAATCCTCTTTAAAACATTACATAATGAAAGAATTGCTTAAATCGACTGTTTCTGAGAGATTTCGAAAAATGCAAAAAAGGTGGTAAAATTTCGTGGTTTTTCGGCTTCCCCCACGTTAGCACAGGGCCCTCGAGGTCGAAAACTCAGATTCTACTCCACAGAGTACCCGCAAACAACACACCAAAATATCACTAACTTCGGAATACTTTTCAGGTAACCTCCTTCATTTATTACCTGCCAGTGGCGGCTCGTGGGGTAGTGCCACAGTGCCATGGCACTACTCCTAATTTTTCAATTTTCTCTAAAAATATTTTTTGTTAATATTTTTATTAATATATTTTTTTTAATCAATTTATAAAATTATCGATCGTCCGGACAGCAGAGTTCAGCCTAAATCGCACAAATTTCCTAAAACATTTTCACCACGCGATCAGTAACACGTATCCTGTGCCATTTAATAATAGGCACAGTGTAAACAAAGCATACCTTACGGTCCTTATATGTGAGCAAGAGAGATAGAACTATGACTCATGATTTCCCTATGCTGTAATGCTAAATCTAAATGAAATGTGTGCCAGGCACATTATTGGCGATATTCTGTTTGATCATTGTTGGAATTTACAACACATTGTTGTTTCGGTTAAATGTTATTTTCTATGTTTTATAGGTACTTCTTTTCTATTTTGACCTTCGTTTTGGCACCACCTGTCTAAACAGGCACGAGCCGCCTCTGTTACCTGCCGCTTGGACTATTAACCAAATTATCTCTTATATCGTTTAGGAAGTCCCCATGCATTTCACGCTTATCTTGGACAGCCCATATACTATGTAATAGGCAAATACATTAAAAATGTTTCACAGAATCTTTTATAAAATCCAATAAAAAGGAAACATTGAAAAAATAAAATGCTCGTAAGAGATAGATCGGTGTTCTTGTCAGGTCAAATTCCGCCTTTAATCGAAAGTTAAATGTGTGTGTTCAGCCATATGTTCGAAGCATCCAGCAATAAAATTGATTGGTTGATAATTCAGTCCATATAATCCGCCGACAGTGGATTAGAGTGAATAAAAGCTTCGGTTTATTGATGAGTTATTAAATGCCATTATATTATGAGTATGACCGATCACTTAACTATCATCTCTGATATGGGACGTTCTGCGCCCGGTGTGAACGTTTAATTTTAATTTTCACTCAATAAAAACAATATTTACTTTGTTTTATATGTATATTCCTCATGTGCGTGACTATAAAATAAGACTATGTGCACGGTTGCGTGTAGTGAAATCACGCGGTCACCATTCGCACTGTGAGACATGTTTCTTTTCTAACGTCTCTATTGAAACATCGATTTTCGGTACCTGTTTAGTGGGTTGAAACTTTTCAGCACACACAGAATTTCAACCGAAAAGATGAAGGCCTCAATCTCAGTAAAACCTGGACACCAGCACTCCGACATACAAAACCAATTACCAATCGTTCAAGGACGGAATACGACCGAGTAGAGAACTCACCCCCACCACTACACACTGCGCAGTTGACCAATTACAGAGAGACGGACTACGACCGAACAGAGAACACACTGGTACTAGGCATAAAAGAAGGGAGGACACCAGTCACTGACACACTGACCTGTGAGCCGTCAAGGAGGACACTTTGACCGCTGCCACATCGGCTTTGAGAATGCCTATCGCAGTTGTAGACGAAACGTCAGGTAGAAATACTACCGGACCATGGCCTACAAGCCCCGAAACCATGAAGACTTAGAGTAAATGATAAGCTCTAGTGGGGAACTCATTCCGTGCAAAAAACGAGTATTTTGGCTATTAATAAACAAACAAAATGATGGCAATCAGATTTAGGGATGGCTGACAGTAACATAAATTGTAATTTAATAAGCAATTAACAATATATACTCGAAAACGTCAAAATAGCAGACATAACACCATCAAAAATGTGCGGCTTTTTTTACGCGCCCAAATTGCAGGTACCTCAAATCGAATTGTCAATAGAGTTGTTGTGAAAAATAATATGCATTACTCGGAACGAAACACGCATATGATTTGCAAAGTGCACACTGGTTGCAAACGCTGTTTCTTCCCTTTGTAAATCAATATATTATTTCATCTCAGCTGTACGGGCAAAAACCAAAAATAAGTAATTGTTCACTGTATGCGTTTCATGCAGTTGTGTAAAAGTTACTGAAAGAAAAAAAATATTGGACAACATATTAATATGAAGTGAAAGAACGTTACTTTAAGATGCTCGGTTTTTTTTGACAATTACCCTATATAGCTGTTATATTACTACAAAACCAAGAGGGGTAATGTTTTTAAAGATTATTTATAAAATAATTTCTTAGCATAATTATTGTTCCCAGATGTGATTTATTACTTACTTCACGTTTTTCAGTTTGCTTTTACAAGTAGCCGAAAAATCACGAAATTTTACCACCTTTTTTGCTTTTTTCGAAATCTCTCAGAAACGGTCGACTTATGCAATTCTTTCATTATGTAATGTTTTAAATAGGATTACATTTCCTACAATTTTCATTCCCACAACTTTTCTGTGGTACTAATGGTAAGCGCGCTGCAGCTTCTTGAAAATCACCCGCTCGGCTTTTTGTAACCTTGGTAACCAATGGTTAAAACGTAATGTTTCATGCAGTTGTGTAAAAGTTACTGAAAGAAAAAAAATATTGGACAAAATATTAATATGAAGTGAAAGAACGTTACTTTACGATGCTCGGTTTTTTTGACAATGACCCTATAGTTGTTATATTATGTTCTAAAAATATAGGTATGTTTTAACAGCTGCAGCATCAGATCTTAATTGTTTCCAATACAGTTTGGTTTATTTATTTATTTTTTTATTTATTTATTGTATATTATAGACGCGCCACAACTTAGGTCATTAGCGTCTTGAATACATAAAATAACACCATCAATTAAAACGAAATTCAATTAGAGTGGAAAACAGTAAGCTGTAACAATCCCGCCACAATTTTGTAAATAATAAACAGCAATAATTTCAGCATACATCAGGATAAGAAACATGTTCTCGCTCCACCCAATCAAGGATAGGATAATTTCCGGGAATTTGTAATCCTTACTTATACATTTTAGTTCGTTATTTTCGAGAAACGAATTGAGAATGATTAATATTTTCTGTTAACTCGCAGTAGCCGTGATCGTTATAACATATTGTATGTTTGTTCCAACGTCAATAAAAAGCGATTGCTATTTTTCGACGTTCGATTTGCATGTTGCTCAAACAATAATAATATAAGATTGTATAACTATGACGTATAGTTTAAAAAGCGTTCTCACAACACAACGGCCGAAGCTGTGTAAACAAAACCGCCAACGCCATTATGAACACGTACGCGATGCTTAGGCATCGCGACGCTGTGCGTCGGTTTGTTCTATGTACACATGCATAACAGTCCAATGTTGCCAAACTAGGATTAACATCCAAGATTTTTTTTTTCATTAAAAATGTTACTGTTCATTCAAGAAGGTTGGACCGATTGATAATTTTTAACTTCTCATTGGAAGTTATTTTGTAGTAGGTCCAATTTTGCGAATGAAAAATTTTGACATATCTGGAAGTTTGAGGTCCCTAGAGTCTGAATCTACTGTTTTTAGAGAGATGTCTCTCTGCAGTGTGCGGTTGATGAACTTTTTTTCGATTCGCATATCTCGAGAACAAATAATGATATCGACTTCGGACCAGTTTCATTCGACACATAATTACATAATGAACAGCTGATTAGATTTGCAAATTTTTTTTTTTTATAAAAAAACTAAGGGCGTCCAATGGGAAGTCAGCAGTGTGGTTTTACCCACACACCAAGCCTCTTTTTAATGTTGTAATTTTTTATTTTACAAGAGGATATAGGTATGTATGATGTGTATACTACAATATGAATGACTTACATTTTCAGAATTTCTGGTGTACAAAATTGAAATTAAATTGTGTTTTAAAGACCACCAACAGCTAAGATTATTTGGGCCTAGCACCAATTCATATTTTCAATTCATTATTTTCTTTTTTTAATAATAAATTGAAAATCCAATTGACACTTTTACCAGCTCTCGGGCTAGAACCCGGGAACTGGGGACTTGTAATAGAGGAACGTAGCAACGCCATGTAAACAACAGCATTGCTACACTCTCGGTTTTCTTGTGTACAATGTAATATCAACATGGATAGGATTTGTTACAGAGCTAAAGTCTTGCGGTGAAAAACAGTAGAAAGAAAAATCCTGTGTCACTCCTGGATTTGAATCCAATACTTTCCGAATGCATCTGTCACTATAGACAAATTATTATCGTTTAAATAGGTTCTTTTTTTGCAAAACCAACGTACCCATATACAGGGTGTCCCAAAATTGCTGGGACACAGACCTACCACGTGTAGTAGAGGTCAAAATAAGTCGATTGGACCCAATTTATTTATATACCAAAATGTACCGCTTGCCCGCGAGAAGAGCTCAAAGTTTACATAAAAAAACACATTTTTGTACGCTGTTCAGAAATGTGTGAAACAAATTGAATAAAATTTGACAAAAGTGCATTTTAGAGGATTACTCTCCTTTCCGTAATCAAAGAAACCCAAAAGAAATTGTAGAAGGGTTAAAATCACCCTGACATCCTGACATTTTTTTCAGAACTTTCGTAGGGGTGGTAATACGGTTCTCAATTTTTTTTTAGCGAGAAGACTGATTAATTGTCTTCATTTTGTTACTCTTGTAAAAATTTCGCATTCCGCATAGTTTCGAAGGAAAAAAATGTTTTCTTAAATAATGCTAACAGATATTCCTAGTACAAGTTTAATAAAATTGTAATACAAAACTTTATGTAAACTTTAAACTCTTCTCACGGGCAAACGGTACATTTTGGTATATATATAAATTGGATCAATCGGCTTATTTTGACCTCTACTACACGTGGTAGCTCTGTGTCCCAGCAATTTTGGGACACCCTGTATATTTTACGTGTGTAATGCACATATGATGGAGAGTTCCGCAGGGTTCCGCACTATGGCCTGTTTTGTCTTTCTACACATATTATAGGCGTGCCATCATCTTAATGTGAAGTACTATAATGCTGATGACAACGTTATTAAAAGCCTCATATCACTGTCAAGACGATATACAGTACTGTGCAATGTAGACATATGCGTTAGTAATTTTTGAACCGTAGTAACTATAGAGTGTGCCAATTAAATAACAGCATATTTTATACTTGATCTGAATTGTGGACGGTGCAAAAAATAACATTCTTTCTAACTCTGAAATGCGCTATTTCTATAAAACGCAAACATGTGGCCATCATTTCAGTGGTAATTCAGCTCCGACAAATGTATCAAATATCAGAAATTTGAAAAAGAAGCAGCGTTCAATAGTAACGTTAAAGTTTAATTAGGTCGTTCCACGTATCAAAATTTGATAATTTTGAACTGTAACTGTCGGGACTTGAACCCGAAATTCCCAGTTTCCGGCAAGTCCCGACAGTGGCTTCTGATTTTTTCCTTATATATCTTATAACAATCGTTTGACGTTTAACAATCATGATGGCATAATATGCTGACTGATTTGTTAAGAAATACTATTTACTACCTAGTGGATGCCTTGTGGATTAAATTCATTGTTGAATTAATTAATAATTATTATATTGTTGTCCACAATTACCTAACTCACATATTGTTATTTATAATAGCTAATTGTGTTTGAGATTGATGTAGTTCCAGCCTAAACAATGGCAGAATATTGGTTGTTATTTTATTAACTTCCCTTGTACGCTGTGGGTGTAATTTCTGTGTTGTTCAGCGCGCAAAACTTCGGTGTTTATTTATTTCTTTATTGCAAAATAAAAAAAAAATGCGCATTAATATGTCGATGACTCCGATGAAGGCGAACAGTTCAAAACATAATATATAGAAACATAATATAGTTCAGTTCGGAAATTGTAGTTACTAACAAGTTTAATGGAGCGGAAAAGCAATAACACAATGTAAAGCATACCCGTTCTTAGATTTTCCAATGCGTAACAACTGTGCCGCTTATATGGCATTCTAAAACTGTATTAGTCACTGCCTGCAATTTCCGAACTGAACTATAGTACCAGCAGGTTAGCGTTTCAATGACGGTATATTTGTAAATATTTTATTTATAATATTATAACTAAAAACATTTAGACTAATGCAAACATAGTAAAATCTCTTCACGTCGGTGTGGTCACAGATCTGAAAAAGTGATATTTTCTAAGAAGTCAAGGAGAAAACATATAGTACCTATATTGCATTACATAAGGGTCAAAACGTAGCGTTTGCAACCAGTGTGAAGTTTGCTGCCCGAGGTACGAAGTCAGCAATCACACGCGTTCCGAGTAATTGCATATTATTTTTCACAACAACTCTGTTGACAATTCGATTTAAGGTACCTGCAAATTGGACGACCCTAATTCTGGAGAAAATCTTGAAAAGCCTTCCGACATGTAGATGTGGAAATCGGACCTCCCAATTATAAGTTCGTTAAAACTTATAATTTGTGAATAGAATAAACACTACTTATTTGGGCTTGATTCAATATCTTAACTGTAATATTTTGTTACAGGTTATTTACTATTCAAGGACTTCTGTGAAAACGTGGCAGAAGAACCTATACCCCAACTAAGGTTTTACGAAGAGGTGAGTAACGAAATATACTTGTTATTGTGTCGACTAGTAATAATAAAAGAGTGTGTGCAAAATAATTCTTTCATGATTGGCTCTTCTTAAATATTTGTAGGAACGGATCATTAGATTTTATCGCATTTTTTCGAAATCAAGGCTAAACTTCCAAAGTATTAGTCCGTGGACTTAAGAAATTACATTACAATTACATAATATATAATTATACAGGGTGTCCCAAAATTGCTGGGACACAGAGCTACCACGTGTAGTAGAGATCAAAATAAGTCGATTAGACCCAATTTATTTATATACCAAAATGTACCGTTTGCCCGTGAGAAGAGCTCAAGGTTGACATAAAAAACACATTTTTGTACGCTGCTCAGAAATGAGTGAAACAAATTAATTGAAATTTGACAAAAGTGCATTTTAGAGGATTACTCTCTTTTCGGTAATCAAAGAAACCCAAAAGAAATTGTAGAAGGGTTAAAACCACCCTCACTCCCTGACATTTTTTTCAGAACTTTCTTAGGGGTGGTAATACGGTTCTCAAATTTTCTTAGCGAGAAGATTGATTAATTATCTTCATTTTGTTACTCTTGTAAAAATTTCGTATTCCGCATAGTTCCGAAGGAAAAAAATGTTTTCTTAAATAATGCTAACAGATATTCCTAGTACAAGTTTAATAAAATTGTAATACAAAATTTTATGTAAACTTTGAACTCTTCTCACGGGCAAACGGTACATTTTGGTATATAAATAAATTGGGTCCAATCGACTTATTTTGACCTCTACTACACGTGGTAGCTCTGTGTCCCAGCAATTTTGGGACACCCTGTATATATTATATACCTACTATAGTGATTAACGTAGTAGTACTTGTACTGACTTTGTATTCGAGAAGCTCCAGGTTCAAATCCCAGCAGTCAGATGTGAAAAAAGATTTTTTTTCTACTGACTCTCCCACTGGGAAAGCGGTAATGTCTGTACCAGTCACTACTTGACAAGCACGTTGTGTTTTCGGTAGACATCTTCAAGCGTATACGTTTATTTGCAGTACAAACGACGTGTGAACGATTCTACAATCAAATTAAAGCTGTGCATAGGACGTTCTGTGTGTAAGATAGAGATGGATATAAAGCAATAAGTAAGAACAAGCCGTGAGGTGGGTCGTTTATTAGGACTAAAGTGCGACCCTTGAGGTCCACACGACGAACTTCCCAGTTTGATAAATATTTAATAATAATAATTAAATTAGATATTACACAGAAAAGTAATCATTTTAATCATTAAAACATCAATAATTAAAAAAAAAAAAAAAAAAAAAAAAAAACGGCTGAACCGATTTTTATAAAATTTATGTCGGATCAAAATGACGTTAACACGCCTCGATTGACACCCTTACGAAGTCGATATAATTTTTTATTCGCGAGATATTGTGTAAAATCTACTTTTTTGGAGGTTATTTGGTTAAGAAAAAAGAACGGCTGAACCGATTTTAAAAAAATTCCTTTCAGATCATATTTACGTTAATACGCGTCGATTGGCACCCCAACGTAGTCGATATCATTTTTCGTTCTCGAGATTTCGTCTTAGAAAAAATGGACACATACATACGTACGTACGTACGTACGTACATACGTACACACACACACACACACACACACAGACATCTTTCTAAAAGTAGTGTAAAAATAGTGTAGTGACCTTGAAACATAAAATTTTTTTTTCCTTTTTGATTTCGATTTTCGGACCCATTACAATAACTTCCAATGGGAAGTTAAAAAAACTCGGGTCGCAGTGCCAAACCCTGCCGACAATATAGTGTATTTGCTAATACAGGCATTGTGGCATTATTATGTAAACTTAAGTTTGTTTTTTGACAAAATAAAAAATTTAACCCCTTAATACAGCCCTTAAAATAATTAAATTTTTCTAAATTTCAATATTAGACATGGATTTTATCAGTACACCCAATTAAATACACCCTTCCATATCTAAGTAAATCCGTATCAACAAACTAGTGTTTTCATAAAATTTGAAAGTCCGGTCCTGTCGGGCCGATTTTATTAAAATTTTAACAGCACATTTTAATCTTTACTAAAGAGTTAAATTTCAATTTTGAAACGATTCTGACAAATTTTTCGGTATTTTTGGGCCCAAAAACTTTTTGGAACCCCTAAATACAACCCTGAAAATGGTCCGATCGGGCCCATTTTAAATAGGTTTCTTGCGGTGATGGGTTCCAATGTCTGTACCAAATTTCGTTTCAATCGATTAAGTCTGTCGAGAGTTATCGTGTACACACACATACACACACACACACACACACACACACACACACACACACACACATATATATATATATAAACATTTTCAAAAATGGTGCCAAAGTGTTCAGGAGGCTATGAAACGTCGAGAAATTTTGGTCCGACCCCTAGGTCCCGCATTCCGACCGACGGACGTAGTGTATGTGCCATATTATGGCAAATACACTAATAAGAACGAGATAAATAATCACTAATAGGAAGTTTCTGTAGTTACTGACTACTGAAATAAGAAATTATTGATAAAATCACAAAACAAAGATGACGCTATCAGGTTGTATGGGTATTAGGTATTTATTTACAGTAACTACAGAAATTTCCTATTAGCGATTATTTATCTCGTTCTTATTTACTGCTTTATATATCGATCTCTGTCTGACACACAGAACTCCCTATGCACAGCTTTAATTTGATACAATCTGTACATATAGTTATTGTATACGCCACTGTTTATTCGGTAAAATAAAAAAGAAATATATTACTATAATTTAGTAAATATAACGATTGTTCACAGTTAATTCAAATTCTAATATGTCGGCAATTTACGACTCTCTCCGCATTTCGTCGTCCGCATCTGTTAAGCGAATCTCTAATATTTACAAATCGTAAATTGCGTGAATCCACAGTCAACTAAAGTTCTATTGTGTCGACGATTTACAGTGTAATGATGCGGAGAGAGATAGTTAAAAGAGAAAGAAAGCGAGAGAGTTGATGACAGTACTATGCTATACTATTTTGAGATCGTATATTCCGTCTTTCTGGAGATGAGAAGAAGACAAGGGTTGTAATAATAATAATAATAATGTAGGTACGGCGTATGACATAACCGTATAATATTCCGAATAGACGCCGAGAATTTATTATTGTTGACTGTGTAAATATGTAGACGTAACGTAGTATGCATATATTACACAAAGGACTGCCGTATATATGATTGTATTACGGCACAAAGATGCGTTCACGCAAACGGAACAACGACCCAATAGAGTCTCAGTCTAAAAAATTGTAAAATTGTATTTTAAAGACCACCAACAGCTAAGGTTATTTGGGCCTAGCAACAATTCATATTTTCAATTCATTATTATTTAATTTTTTTTTTTAATAATAAATTGAAAATCCAATTGACATTTTTATCAGCTCTCGGGCTAGAACTCGGGAACTGGGGACTTGAATAGAGGAACCATAGCAAAGTCTCAGTCTAGAGTAGTTTTTCATAGTGCTCTTGGATCTTTTGAACTAATTCATCATTTCCATTCACTTATAATTATTAGATCTCGCGCGGCGAAAGATGAAGCCACCGCGTCATAGTAACGTGAATGCATTGCGCCCGCCTTCTATAGCTTGCTATTGGCTGTTTTGGAGATCCATGAGCGGTTTGCCAAAATTGTACCTAACATCATAAAACCCAATGTGCAGTTTTGTGTACACGGCACTGTCTGCGGGCAAGTAGGCGTTCACTAGCATATTATTGATGACGTGCCTGGCTTCATCTCTCACCGCGGGCACTAACTTCCCATTGGAAGTTATTGTAATGGGTCCGAAAATCAAAATCAAAATGTATAACAAATTTTTATGTTTCAAAGTCACTACACTATTTTTAGAAAGATGTCTGTGTGAGTGTATGTGTGTGTACGTATATGTGTCCATTTCTTTCTAAGACGAAATCTCGAGAATGTAAAGTGATATCGACTACGTTAGGGTGCCAATCGACGGTATTAACGTAAATATGATCTGAAAGAAATTTTTTCAAAATCGATTCAGTCGTTCTTTTTTCTTAACCAAATAGACTCCAAAAAAGTAGATTTTACACCATATCTCGCGAATAAAAAATTATATCGACTTCGTAAG
Organism: Mongoloraphidia duomilia; assembly: GCA_039654895.1. Taxonomy (NCBI): domain Eukaryota; kingdom Metazoa; phylum Arthropoda; class Insecta; order Raphidioptera; family Raphidiidae; genus Mongoloraphidia; species Mongoloraphidia duomilia. The sequence goes on from CM077524.1 coordinate 4,987,118, forward strand.
AGTGTCAATTGAGGCGTGTTAACATCATTTTGATCCGACATACATTTTATAAAAATCGGTTCAGCCGTTTTTTTTTTTTAATTATTGTTAAAAATAAATAATAATTATGTTTTAATGATTAAAATGATTACTTTTCTGTGTAATATCTAATTTAATTATTGTTATTAAATATTTATCAAACTGGGAAGTTCGTCGTGTAGACCTCAAGGGTCGCACTTTAGTCCTAATAAACGACCCACCTCACGGCTGGTTTATTTATGTAAGTTTATTATAACTACGAGGCAAATTATTTTAGATATTCCACATTTTGTGGTGTGATCCCCCAAATATGCCGCCCTAGGCCACGGCCTACTCGGCCTATTTGTAAATCCGACACAAATGAGAATATGGAAAAAAGATATTACATAACTATAGGAATAAGGCCAATATACTTTATTACCATTATCCAAATGTGTCCAAACGGAAATATATTATACGGGTAACCAAAAAGCCTCCATACTTTGAATGCGTACAGATTTTATTTCTATCTTCGAAAACGCGAATAGAACTTATAAAATCCTATGAAGTGAACATCTCAATTCAAAATGCACAGTTTGTATACATTCACATACAAAGGAGCGTCTCTCTGCTCCATTCCTTCCGTTAGATCAATAGCCTGGACCGTCGCCCCATCCTCCTACCACCCGCAACTCCGACCCACACCCTTAACGGCACCAGCACTACACTTGTCTGTCGAACAATCACATTTTACACGACCAAACTTTATAGCAGATCACTGCCGTCCATCGAACTTCCCAAGGCGATTTATACAAGCTGTTCGAAAGTTTAACAAATATCAACAATAATAATTACGTGTAGATCAAAAACAGGGCGCACCTTTAAATCGGCACGAAAAAATTGTGTTTTAAAGACCACTAACAGCTAAGGTTATTTGGGCTCAGCACCAATTCATATTTTCAATTCATTATTTTTACTTCCCACCTCTACTATGGTAGGGAAGTAATGGATTTAGTCCGAAAAAAATATTTCGAGATTTTAACAGATCTTCACGTTTTGAGACCCTAGCAATCGTTTAAGATCATTTTCTGACTGATGTGTGTGTGTATGTGGTCAATTTGTCGCCTTCGATATCGTAAAAACGGAACAACATACGGCCATGCCGATTGTTCTATTGTGTTTATCAGCCTTTAACTTAGATCTGATTAGATTTTGAGTCAAATCGGTTCAGTGGATCCTGAGATATTAAAAAAAAAACGTTCTTAATATCACGTATTAACATAGGTAAAAAAATATAAATGAATTCTAGATGTTATAATATGAATAAATATTTTACTAAAAAAAATAAAAATTGTACGTAAATCAAGGTAACCATGATTTTTGCTATATTACTAGCCATCATACCAAACAAAAAAGAGAGCCATGCTTTTTTTTCAAAGAATAAAAAAGAATGTTTATCTTTTGCAAATATTTACTAGGTGGGAAATATAGGACTTGTCATCAGTCGAATTTTTTTTTTAGAGGAACCATAGCAACGCCATGTAAACAACAGCACTGCTACACGCTCGGCCATTCTCAAGCCATTGTATATTATAGACGCGTCGACAATTTAGTCTCTTATCGTCTTGATTACATGATATAACAACACACTTAAAACTAAATGACATCACAAAACATCCATGAACGGAGGCGGGATTCGAACCCACGACAGTCTGATCCAGAGGCCGCGACGCTAACACCACACTGGCCTCTGGAAGACAAAGAATCGGAGTACAGATTCCTCGGACGAATTTTCTGAAAAAAGTTTACCTACAGCTATGTGTCAAAGATTACATAGGTCGTAGGTGTTTTTTTAAGTTGTAAGTTTTTCCAGGAAAATTTTTTCAATTTTTCGCCTGGCCCTGAGGGATCTGCAGTGTGATTCTTGGTCCTTGGTTTACCTGAACCCCTTAGCTTTCAAAGTTCAAACTAGCGTCGGGAGAGCCAAAACGGTTTTTAGGCATGGGAAAAGGATTTTAGATGAAGAAGGCAGGGGGACATTTCCGGTATCGAATACTCTTTAAGATTCTACGGAATAGTGAAAGCGGAATTTGCTACATTTAAAGAGAATATTGTAAATTACAAACGCTCGACAACTGAGGTCATTAGCGCGCTCATTGAAAGGTTCTAAGTCAGGGGTCGGCAACCTGCGGCTCGCGAGCCGCATGCGGCTCTTATGATGTCAAGATGCGGCTCTCCAGTTCCATGCGTAAATATTAATAATTATACTGCAAAAATAATAATATTATACTGCAAAAAAAACTTTAAACAGGATAAAAACACTTAACAGAGAATAGGTGGAGTAGAGAGAGAGAGTTGATATTTTTTAAATGTGGCAACACTGTTCTGTTTGTTTAGTTATAATCCTAATCAAATACCATAATATTGAAATAAAAATGTTAGTGACTCTTTAAAAACTGGGAAATTTTGTAAATTGTAACTTTTGGCTCTTCCGTCTCAAAAGGTTGCCGACCCCTGTTCAAAGTGCATTCTCAGTATCCGTTATTTAATGATTATTATATTATAATCAAATGCTGTCCACACATTATAATTTTTATTATGCCCAATGTCTAGAGTCTATGTTAGTTTGTTAGAAATGCAAGCGAGGGAGCGCGATCAAAAGATCTGTTTGAAACCTCGAAGCTCTTAGTGTGTTCGATTATTGCATTAATTTCCTGAGGCGGCGTTCATCAAAATATGACAGACTCTCTTTGCATATAAATACCTCTAAGCGTATAATCAACATGTAAAGTAGTTTATGTGGATACAGGCCAGTGTTAAGGTACGTGCAGTATGGAGCTGAGATTCTAGATGGTAGCGTAGATCATAGCAGGGCTTGCTTAAATTAATGCATTGTTATATATGCGAGCGTACACAACGAAGCAGTGAGTGTAGCAGGTATAAGCGCTGTTACAAGAGCTGGTAGATTCAAGAATGTATCTCACCATTCTTTCAGCGCGCTGACTACTACAATCAACGTGTGACAACTGTCAAATGGCCGTTACAAGTTTCGCAATGACATCGTGACTAGTTTAATAAGTGAAATTTTGCCAGTTTTTATTTAATTTGTTTTGAGTTTTTTCTAAGACGTATTTAAAAGTGGTAGGTTCCATACGTAAATATTCAAAAAACCGGTTTGGGTAAAATTTTAATTCTTGGTATAAATGATGAAATTCGCCATGTGTAGATAGTTTTCTTAGGATGGACATGATAGCTCCTACCCAAATTTGTATTTAAAATATACCACTTTGTAGCAGAAGAACACAAATATTCGTCTTCACTATCTGACATTTCAAACGCGATTTAAGCTTGTATCAATGCTAGTATCAAAGCTTCGTTGTGCAAACCTATAAGCGCTTATAATTTCAGCCACCATCTACCATACATGCTACCATCTAGAATCCCAGCTGCGTACTGCACGTACCTAAGACGCTCTATTATCTAGGGTAAGTCGAGGAGAGTTGGACCACGAAGAGAGACGGACTTTTGCGATAAGTTGTACTTTTCTTTGTTAGATGGCACTAATTTCTATGTAGACATGTTGCATTGTAATAATAGACGTGCGTTAAGGTGATATCTGTCAAATTATTACATAATTAGGGGAGTTATTGCAGTTTTATTATTTCACCATAGCCAAAAATTTTATCACGGTTCAAAATTCTAATCATTGTCATTTTTGTTGGCAGTTTTATCTAGATATTAATTATTTCACTACCAGACAAGGAGTGTGTCCATGCACCTAACCTAACAAAATAACTCATTAGTGTATTTGCCATTTTTGAAAATGTTTTTATATATACAGGGTGGACCAAGTTATAGTAGCAATAATTCACCATTCGATGGTCCATCGAAAAATAAGTAGACATGCATAATTTTATTTTTTTCCAAAACGCTTCCTAAGAGAGGTACAGCCCTTCAAAGTCCAGTTTTAAAAATCAATACTGACACGTGTCATAAATTATCTCAAAACCAAGTATCGCCTACTTTGTTGGTTATTTTCATAAGTTATTTATTTGTTGTTTTTAGTTTAATTAAAGAATTATTTATTTAAATTCGTCAAACAGTAAAAAGTTTACAATTGTTGTACAAGATTCCAGACCTATTATTTTCATAGGTGGCTATTTTAGAAGTGTTCTAAACTTTCAACTCTAATTATCTCGTAAACGAAGCCTCAAATCGAAATTTTGCAAGAGTGACTCTTTTTTTCTAAATTGAACAGGGAATTCGAAAAAAATGTTATTCTTTAAAAATATCCAGTGGCGCAGAAAATAGGGCGGGAAAAGTGAAACAAACCCCCTGTATCTACGCCACTTGACAATTTTGACAAAAGTTACTTACGTCAATTAATGAGTATCTATTGCATAAATACTTGTACCAAATTTGGTCAAAAACGCATTAATGACTTGAGAGTTAGAACAAAAAAAAGAATTTTAAAACTGAACTTTGAAGGGGTATATCTCCCTTAGGAAGCGTTTTGGAAAAAAATAAAATTATGCATGTCGACTTATTTTTCGATGGACCATCGAATGGTGAATTATTGCTACTATAACCTGGTCCACCCTGTATATATATGTGTGTGTGTGTGTGTGTGTGTGTGTGTTAGCACGATAACTCTCGAAAGACTCAATCGATTTTAACGAAATTTGATACACACGTTGGAATCCATCACCGCACGGAACCTATTTAAAATGGGCCCAATCGGACCATTTTAAGGGTGGGTTTTAGGGGTTGAAAAATGTTTTTGGGCCCAAAAATACCGAAAAAATTCTCAGAATTGTTTCAAAATTGAAACAACCTTTTAGTAAAGTTAAAAATGTGCTGCTAAAATTTTAATTAAATCGGCCCGACAGGACCGGACTTACAAATTTTATGAACACATTAGTTTGACAATAGTGCTTTACTTACTGAATGGTGTATTTAATTTGGTATAGAGGTTGCATTGATAATAATATTGAAATTAAGAAAAAAAGTATTATTTTAAGGGATGTATTAAGGGGTTAAATTTTTTATTTTGTCCAAAAACAAACTTAAATTCACATTATAACGCTACAATGCCTGTATTAGCAAATACACTATATTGTCGGCAGGGTTTTGGCACTGCGACCCGAGTTTTTCTTTGTTACTGACGGATAAAAAAGTGTTGCAAAAAGGTTTTATTCTAAATTCAGTAACTTCTAAATCGATGCGTTTTTGTTATAAACCAGCCAGCCAGACGGACAAACGAGTGATCCTATAAGGGTTCCGTTTTTTCTTATTGAGGTACGAAATCCTAAAAAGAGCGAATCTAGCGTAGTTGGCTTTACGTATTTTGTTTTTAGTTAAAGGTCAGTTTTTTATTTGAAGGAATGAAATGTGAATTATAGACGCTCGACAATTTTTTTTTTATTTGACGGAACATTTACAAACCGATGACGTTTTTACCTAAAAACTAGAAATTCAATTGAAACTGGGAAGTGATTTTGTAATTAAATTGAATTCTTATGTAGGTACACATGTACAAAAGTTATATATCTTTTGTGGACACATTATAACAAACATGAAATATTATAAAAATGTCAAAAATGCGATATGACCGCAAAATGAAAATGTTACTTCCTGCAGGCTTAGTTTTTTGTCGTAACTTTTTCAGACATACGTTTTCTATCATTCAAGCAACTTAATCTGCAAAAAAAAAAGAATGAACGAAGGTCAAGTCTATAAAGCTCAGATATACAGGGTGCTGAATTGCTTTGCGGGTAATAGGGATTTAACCCGTAAAATCAAACTTTTGCGATTTCCTGCTTCCTTAATTATTTTAGGAAAAATATCTTCGAATAAAAGTTTTAGAACAATAAAATTCTGCATCTAAATCATTAAACAAAATTAATTTTGCATGCTTTGTAACGGCAGAAATTTGATATGAAAATGTCAAAATTACCTCAAAAATAAATAGCGATAGCCATGGGACTTGAACAAAATGATGACGTTTTAGCTGTCAGAATAATTTCTAATCATTTTGTTCAAGTTCCATGACTATCGCTATCTGTTTTTGAGGTAATTTTGACATTTTCATATCAAATTTCTGCCGTTACAAAGCATGCAAAATTAATTTTGTTTAATGATTTAGATGCAGAATTTTATGTTCTAAAACTTTTATTCGAAGATATTTTTCCTAAAATAATTAGGGAAGCAGGAAATCACAAAAGTTTGTTTTTACGGGTATATGTGTGTGTGTGTACGGGCTATAACTTTCGAAAGAGTTAATTGATTTTGACGAAATTTGGTAGGCACGTTGGAATCCATCACCGCACGAAGCCTATTTAAAATGGGACCAATCGGACCATTTTAAGGGTGGTTTTTAAGGGTTGAAAAATGTTTTTGGACCCAAAAATACCGAAAAAATTCTCAGAATTGTTTCAAAATTGAAATTTAACCCTTCAGTGAAGATTAAAATGTGCTGCTAAAATTTTTATAAAATCGCCCCGACAGGTCCGGACTTACAAATTTTAAAAACACTAGTTTGCGGATAGTGATTTACTTACTGAAGGGTGTATTTAATTTGCTACAGAGGGTGCATTGATAATAATATTGAAATTAAGAAAAAAAATATTATTTTAAAGGATGTATTAAGGAGTTAAATTTTTTATTTTGTCCAAAAACAAACTTAAGTTCATGTATTAAAGCCACAAGGCCCGTATTAGCAAATACACTATATTGTCGGCAGGGTTTAGCATGCGACCCGAGTTTTTTTAATTAATGACATCAATTTATGAAATACAAACCAAATCGTTTGAGGCACTTTCAAGAAAATCACAGTTCCCGATTTTCTTTCATCTGTTAACTATTATTATTTGGGAGATTAGGGAAGAAATAAATGCTGAGGAATCCCCTAAAAACCCCAAGTTGAACGATGTGTCAGACAGGCCTCTGCGCATACTGACAATCGGACATTCAAAACACTTTTTCAGTATGTAGCGGCCATGATTTTTTTTCGCCATTATAAGACTTCACTTCTATGGTCACTCAAAAGTAATAAAACGTGGTAATTTTCATTTTAAATGACAATACAGTTTCCATTCAACAACCTGTGTATGTAAAGAATGGCGTGCATTTGAAAGAAACCTTTATAAAGACTGATAGAAGAAGGTGAGTGAAGGAAGAAGAAGCTTTTTATATGACACAGAGGTTGTGCTAGGCAGATGGCCTTCATTTATGAAGCTCATGAAGCTTCCAGCATACGACAGTAGCGTAGGACAGCCTAATTCTTTAAGCACTGTAATTAATATTACGACCCTTTACCAGATCTACGACACAGTCTCTGTCAAAATTAAAATTAACGCCCTGGTTTTTTTATGTGACCTAATCACAGTCGATAACTAACTTCGTAGAGTTGAAGAAAATTCGATCGAGTTTTCACTGTAAACGTAAGAATAATATTGTAGCAAACCCCAAGATGTTACGCCACTGCCTCCAAAAGAAACCACGAGAAAGAAAGGTTACAGTAGTAAAGCGTGGAATGGTATCGAAGATACTGAGCAACGAGTACTACCTGTCGGAATGTTCTAAAGAACGCGAGAACGTACTAGGCTGGGCCGCGCAGCGTATATAAACAAGCCGGTACGAGGGAACGGTGTCACGCAATCGAGTCAGTGAATGGTGAGTCGTGCCATCAGTCAATACAGTGATATAAATATTGATCAGTCAACGGGAATCAGTCAGTGTAGATACTGTGACAGTGTTGAACAGTGAAATAAATCTGATATAAATACCGTGATATAAATTCACCTGATAAAATAAATATTAGTGTAATCAATTGTATATAGTTAAGTGTTATTTAAGTGGCTCGTTTAGTTCAATAATTACCGTTTAAGTTTTTTTATTGTTAGAATTGAGTTTTCGTTGTTGCATTTATTGTTACGAATTATTGTAAATAAATATTTATTCCGCCAACTCAGAAAACAGTTTTGTAACAATATTATTAGTACGTAAATTCCTTCGTTTTTTTTTGCACTAAGTAAGTATGAAGGTACAAACTCATGAAGCACTGCATTGTATTGTAATTTAAAGACCACCAACAGCTAAGGTTATTTGGGCCTAGCACCAATTCATATTTTCAATTCATTATTATTTTTATTTTTTTTTTTTAATAATAAATTGAAAATCCAATTGACACTTTTACCAGCTCTCGGGCTAGAACCCGAGAACTGGGGACTTGTAATAGAGGAACCATAGCAACGCCATGTAAACAACAGCGCCGCTACCTTCTCGGCTATTCTCAAGCCCACGAAGCACTGCTAAAAGACAGATTATTTTTAACCGACTTCAAAAAAATGAGATCAGTATGTTTTTTGTTTTAGAGGCATCTCAAATGTTGCTAAAATTTAAAATTAACCCAACTGTGATGCACATAGCATCAGGCTAAAAATTTCTTAAAATTGAATTAAGTTGTCGAGCGTCTATAATTTACAACCTGTCTCTCGAAAATATAATAATATGTAGGATGTTGCATTTAAATAATATAGAAATGATTGATTATTCAAATAATCTTTCTTTAAATGGAAAACAAAATCAAAACAGAATAGAGAAAATAAAGATAGATTTACAAATAATAAATAATGTATGATTGTTAGTGGAAACAAGCTTCTTGTTTTACAATACGTGAAATGAGTATGAATGAATTTGTATGTGAAAAAGTCGCTGTAGAAAGGATCAAATGATTTAATAAAATACTTGTTATAAATTTTTGAAAAAAATAATAATGTAATACTTCGTAACCACACAGCTATACATCCCTATCAGTGTACAAGAGTACATGACTGGGGCTTTGGGTGTCTACCGTGTTCTATTATACAAAATTGCCCCAATGCAGAACGTATATATCTACTGTCGACACTTTATCACTTTTTTTGGCTTCTATTTCTGTTCCAGTTGGTGTCAAACCTTCCTTGAGAAATGCCGTTCGTTTTGCTTGTAAATTATAAAGCAGCCAGTCGTAAGCTGACATTTTTATGTTTTTCTGTTTTGTTCTCATTAAGTTATAACATTGATTTATAAGTTTTATATTGCAACAATAAAACTGTTATTTAAGATGTGCTCCGCATAATTAAGAGGGAATTAGTATATCTCTGTTTTTGAAAGTATACGTCTGAAAACAACGTCATGTTTTTTTCATGTTAATTGCTTATTAAATTACAATTTATGTTACTGTCAGCCATCCCTAAATCTGATTGCCATCATCTTGTTTGTTTATTAATAGCCAAAATACTCGTTTTTTGCACGGAATGAGTTCCCCACTAGAGCTTATCATTTACTCCAAGTCTTCAAGGTTTCCGGACTTGTAGGCCGTGGTCCGGTGGTATTTCTACCTGACGTTTCGTCTACAACTGCGGTAAACATTCTCAAAGGCGATGTGGCAGCGGTCGAAGTGTCCTCCTTGGCGGTCAGTGTGTCAGTGACTGGTGTCCTCCCTTCTTTTATGCCTAGTACTAGTGTGTTCTCTGCTCGGTCGTAGTCCGTCTCTCTGTAATTGGTCAACTGCGCAGTGTGTAGTGGTGGGGGTGAGTTCTCTACTCGGTTTTTAGTGTCATCTCACTACTAGTATATTACAACTTTTTCATGGAAACTTGTTTTGTAATAGACTACAGAAGTAGACGGTCCTAATATGAGCACGAAATTTAAAATGAAGTCGATAGGCGTTCAAAAATGTATGGGGTTTAACGGAATATTCGTTACTATTCTCTTAAAACACATTTCTTACCAAAACAATGACTGTTTCATAAAAATAATTAATACATCCCGTCATTATTGGCTACAAAACTTTATTATTTCGAAAAGAGGTTTGGAAATTTTCAGTCATTTAAAAAAGCCATGTACCAAGAGAAAATTTTAGTAAAATTTGTCAAAACAGTATATTTGATAAAATTAGAGAAAAAAATTTTTTTAGACGTTTCGCACAACTTTTCATAACATAACTGTAAGTAAACAAAATTCTTTTTTTCCTATATCTAAATTATTTATAAATTCTAATTACAAAAATTTCAATAATATTCATTATTAAAAATTACAGATGACTGATGATGCTACAAAGTGGCAAAACGTCTAAAAAATTTTTTTTCTCTAATTTTATCAAATATACTGTTTTGACAAAATTTACTAAAATTTTCTTTTGGTACATGGCTCTTTTAATGACTGAAAATTTCCAAACCTCTTTTATAATTTTAAAACAGTCGTATTAAATTTCTACGTAAGTATAATTTATTATTTCGTGTGAAATAAATTTTAAGTTGAAATTAAAAATTTATGAAAAATGAATGTCCTAACTTGATTCACAAAATGACGTTTATTCTAACCTAACTTAACATAGTTGACGTTTGTCGAGGTATAATTTAAGCAATTATAATTAGAAATTGAGTTTGTTCTTTCCATTTGGAGTTGAAAAAGTGTTATCAGTTTTACAACTTTTGTATTTAAACTTTTTTTCTATCTTCACCCAAAATCAATATATCGGCCGACAACGCAAGTCTTGGACATCCTGTATAAAACTAACGAATGTTAATATATTTGTTATTTGTCAATAGATATATTACTGCAGCTCAAAACAAAAAAAAAAAAAACAATTTACTGTAATTAACGTATTCATTCATCTATGACCAAGCGCTCTCTACTTTTGTCAGATGTCATCCAAACCGTATTCAACCGAAGTTAAGATATATTTTCATCCTTTGTACAAGTTTCGGTCGTCAGTCGCAGAAACGGCAAACGGAAGAATTTATATCTTCCTGTGACTGTGAAGCCCTATTAAGTTTTTTGGAAGCCACCGAATTCCGACTGACATTGTCTTCGTGTTAAATCTTTTGGAATCATTTGAAACTTTCCATTTTAAATCACAAGCTTAAAGCTCTGAAGTTTGGCATAAAAACTCACGTACATATATAAAACATGCAATTTTTATTTTATGTAGATCTTAAACTAGAAATTGCTTTCGTGAAAAGTATATTTGTGTGTGTGTGTGTGCGCGGGAGTGAATACGTTAAATCTAAAAATATACGAGCATATAATAACGATAAGGATCGCATTGAATTTACATGTTTATGAGGAATCGAAACTCGACAAATATGTGTCTTCACGTTCGCAAAGTTAACTTACGACTCATTGTAAAGAAATCTGTTATATTTTCTCCATAGTTGTGATGTAAAATGACGGTCATTTAAAATCGTGACAGCGTCACGATGTAAAATGACGGTCATTTAAAATCGTGACAGCGTCATGATGTAAAATTACGGTCATTTAAAATCGTGAGCGCGTCACGATCATTATGACAGTCATTTTGGTCATTTTCGGTCATTTTAAAATTATTGTTCATTACATAACACAGAAGACACGCGTGTTTATACCAGTTTCAACAAATATGTGACCGTTAGTTATGAAAATGACAGGTCATTTATAGAGTCATTTTTGCAAAATGACCGTCACAACCAATCGGTAGCATTTTTGCAAAAATGACCGTCACAACCAATGTGACGTGACGGTCATTTTGGTCATTGACAAAACTGAATATCAAAAGTGACTGCATCGGTGATTTTACGGCAGTGTCGTGCGAGCACACACATTTAAATGTATGCTCCACAGCAGGTACGATTAAAAAACTGATATCTATACGGCCAAGGGTGTTCGCAGAATTTTGTTCAGGAGAGGCCAATAGTTATGATAGGAAACATGGACATCCAGTTATCATACTGCAATTGGGTCATAAACGATAATCCAAAGGTTTTAAATTTTAAGTGCAATTCAGTTCATTTTCAGGCGCCAAAGGTCAGTAAATAAAAGCAATAAAGGTACGTTCAGTACGCAGCTGGGATTCTAGATGGTAGCATGCATGGTGATGGTGGCTGAAATTATAAGCGCTTATAGGGTTGGACAACGAAGCTTTGATACTAGTAATGATACAAACTTAAATCGCGTTTGAAATGCCAGATAGCGAAGACGAATATTTATGTTCTTCTGCTACAAAGTGGTATATTTTAAATACAAATTTGGGTAGGAGCTATCATGTCCACTCTATTAATAGAAAACGATCTAAACATGGCGAATTTCATCATTTATACCAAGAATTAAAATTTTACTCAAACCGATTTTTTTAATATTTACGTATGGAACCTAACACTTTTAAATACGTCTTAGAAAAAACTCAAAACAAATTAAATAAAAACTGGTAAAATTTCACTTATTAAACTAGTCACATCCATTGCGAAACTTGTATAACGGCCATTTGACAGTTGTCACACGTTGATTGTAGTAGTCAGCGCGCTGAAAGAATGGTGAGATACATTCTTGTATCTACCAGCTCTTGTAACAGCGCTTATACCTGCTACACTCACTGCTTCGTTGTGTACGCTCGCATATATAAGAATGCATTAATTTAAGCAAGCCCTGCTATGATCTACGCTACCATCTAGAATCCCAGCTCCATATTGCACGTACCTTTAGTATGAAGTAAGGCTGTAAGCTTCATGAATTTTCACACTTTATTTCATTATTTCAAATGGAGGGAGGAAGGGGCAGTGAGCCTCCCTTGTCCCCTCTTCGGTGCCCCGAATTCTGACTTTTTTTTTATTATTTCATTATTCCAGATCGTCAGTGGTTCTCCCTTGCACCCTCTTCGGTGCCCCGGATGCCGATTTTTTTTTGATCGCTGTATGTTGTGTAGATAGTTTGTTAACACACGTTACCAGTTAACTTTTCTTGTCTTCACTTCTCTTTAGTTTATGTTGCAATACGTATGGCTCTCTCATTCACTGTGTATATGTTTTATCAGTGTATTAAATGTAATTAATGGATGGCAATCGGGTGCTTGGGCACCAACGGAGCTTGCCTAATGACATCATGTGCCCATATCTCCCCTAATGATATGTCAACCTATGTATATAGTTTTTGTGTACATGTGTGTGTGTGTGTGTGTGAATTTGTGAACTAAGACCAGTGATCCTCAACGTGTTTGCAATTAACAAAGTTAATTTGGTGTCAGTCATTATAGGGTGACTCATTTACAAGAGAATAATAGTTTGTTAATTTTCAGCAATGACCCTTTTTTCAGTCTTTTGTATTTGATATTTACCCGACTGAAAAGGCAGGGTTATGTGTAAGTATATACACTTATCTATATATACAGGGTGTATCACAGGATTGAATACATAGAAAAGTAATGAGTGCAACAAGGAAAACATAAGCAAAATGAGTAGCGTGACAAAGATAGAATACACATGACTAACTTAACTAAATTAATTATCATGGTTTTTTACATGAATAGAGGGCAAAGAAATCTCTGATCTTAAGTAATTTGGACTGTGTACTTTTCCCCATGTTCGGTTTCTTGTGATACACCCTGTATAAAACAGTTCCGTTACTTACTCATGCTGATAGACAACGCCCAGGTCAAACCGCTGAAGATATAAACTTGAAATTTGGACAGTAGGTTCCTTTTGTGACGTAAGCACCCACTAAGAGAGGATTTTTGAAAATTAATCAACTAAAGGGGTTAAATAGGGGATAAAAGGAGGTTCGTCATTTTTGAAGTTAGAAACATAAAATTTTGTACAGAAGTTTCTTATATAACGTAGGTGAGCACTAAGAAATTTTTTTTGAAAATGCATCTCCTAAGGGGGTTAAAAAGGGGATGAAAGTTTGTATGGAAGTTCATCATTTTTGAAGTTAGAAGCATGAAATTTTGCACAGGAGTTACTTATATAACGTTGGTGAGCAACAGAAAGGATTTTTGAAAATCCATCCCCTAAGGGGATTAAATAGGGGATGAAAAGTTTGTATGAAGTTCGTCATTTTTGAAGTTAGAAGCATGAAATTTTGCACAGGAGTTTCTTATATAACGTAGGTGAGCACTAAGAAATTTTTTTTGAAAATGCATCTCCTAAGGGGGTTAAAAAGGGGATGAAAGTTTGTATGGAAGTTCATCATTTTTGAAGTTAGAAGCATGAAATTTTGCACAGGAGTTACTTATATAACGTTGGTGAGCAACAGAAAGGATTTTTGAAAATCCATCCCCTAAGGGGATTAAATAGGGGATGAAAAGTTTGTATGAAGTTCGTCATTTTTGAAGTTAGAAGCATGAAATTTTGCACAGGAGTTTCTTATATAACGTAGGTGAGCACTAAGAAATTTTTTTTGAAAATGCATCTCCTAAGGGGGTTAAAAAGGGGATGAAAGTTTGTATGGAAGTTCATCATTTTTGAAGTTAGAAGCATGAAATTTTGCACAGGAGTTACTTATATAACGTTGGTGAGCAACAGAAAGGATTTTTGAAAATCCATCCCCTAAGGGGATTAAATAGGGGATGAAAAGTTTGTATGAAGTTCGTCATTTTTGAAGTTAGAAGCATGAAATTTTGCACAGGAGTTTCTTATATAACGTAGGTGAGCACTAAGAAATTTTTTTTGAAAATGCATCTCCTATAAGGGGGTTAAAAAGGGGATGAAAGTTTGTATGGAAGTTCATCATTTTTGAAGTTAGAAGCATGAAATTTTGCACAGGAGTTACTTATATAACGTTGGTGAGCAACAGAAAGGATTTTTGAAAATCCATCCCCTAAGGGGATTAAATAGGGGATGAAAAGTTTGTATGGAAGTTCATCATTTTTGAAGTTAGAAGCATGAAATTTTGCACAGGAGTTACTTATATAACGTTGGTGAGCAACAGAAAGGATTTTTGAAAATCCATCCCCTAAGGGGATTAAATAGGGGATGAAAAGTTTGTATGAAGTTCGTCATTTTTGAAGTTAGAAGCATGAAATTTTGCACAGGAGTTTCTTATATAACGTAGATAAGCGCGAAGGAATTTTTTTTGAAAATAAACATTCGAGCGAAGCGAGTGAGTAATGTATTTATAATAGTCAAGCGAATGAGCGAAGCGAGTGAGTAGTCTTGTCTTGAAATATCAAGACTTCACTAAGTCTAAGTCTAGATTAAAAAACTCTTGTCTTGTCTTGAAAATTTCTAGACAAGACTTTTGCAAGTCTTGTCTTGAAAATCTAGACAAGACAAGACAAGAGTCTAGAAAGTCTGGATCTAGACGGCAACACTATTGATACGTTTGAAAACTTTGTCCGAAATTCCGGAATGTAAAAGCTCTAATAGTAATGTGATTGCACGAGTATCCTTTGTTGAAAGCTTAATTAGTTGCAAACACGTCGACAAGTATTCATTTACATACAGCATGTTCCTAGAAATTCCAAACATGATATGCATTTTATTAATATTAATTTCGCATAAGAGATGACTTAGCGGCATGTTTTGAATAAGTTTTACATGTGAAACCATGATAAAAACGACGACATTATGGACAAAAAATTCGACTGATGACCAGTCCTATACTTCCCACCTAGTGAATATTTGCAAAAAATACACACTCTTTTTTTATTCTTTGAAAAAAAGCATGGCGCTCTTTTTTGTTTAGTGATCTACTGATGGCTAACTTAACATAGCAAAAATCATGGTTACCTTGATTTACGTACAATTTTTATTTTTTTTAGTAAAATATTTTTTTTCTCGAAAACTGTACATTTTAGAGAAAAAAATATTTACATTTTTTTCATGTTATAACATCTAGAATTCATTTATATTTTTTTTTACCTATGTTAATACGTGACATTGAGAACGTTTTTTTTAATATCTCAGGATCCACTGAACCGATTTGACTCAAAATCTAATCAGATCTAAGTTAAAGGCTGATAAACACAATAGAACAGTCGGCATGACCGTATGTTGTTCCGTTTTTACGATATCGAAGGCGAAAAATTGACCACATACACACACTTACATACAGACATCAGTCAGAAAATGATCTTAAACGATTGCTAGGGTCTTAAAACGTGAAGATCTGTTAAAATCTCGAAATATTTTTTTCGGACTAAATCCATTACTTCCCTACCATAAAGACAAGTTTCACTACCCTTCGACGTATTTATAACGTAATACAAGCGAGAGATCGTTATTGCTTGTTTTGCAAGAAAAAGAGAGAGAAAATATGGTTGCGCACGCATACCGTGTTCTGTCAGCAGTCAGTAACAAACGACTGTTGCCTAGATATACCGGATTATCTATGAACACAGTATGATCGCGCGAATCCAGGTAAAAGTGACACGTAAATTATTTAAAATTAAGCACATTGATTTTGTTAAGATATGCAATTGTCATGATTTATAACAAAAATTTAACTACAGCAATAATCTTACCAAGAGCTTTTTAGAAATGACTAATTAATATAAATTAATAAGATTTATACGGCTGAATTGCAATTGAAAATTTTTCGTTGGAAAGCAGCCAATTATATAATTGATTCGAAACATATTGATTCCGAAGCATATAAGGAAAATATTAGTTTGGTATACATGTCACGGTTGAGTACTGTAAGCTCATTCCGCCGCGAAAGTGGAAAGGCTCAGGTTAGAATCCTGACTGTGACTATGGTTGGCAAAATGATTTTTTCCAATCAATTATATAATTGGCTGCTTTCTAACGAAAAATTTTCTTTTGAATAATTAATAACTTTATGAGTAGTACTTTGAGCGTCTATAATTTACAATTCATTCACAAATGTCGAGATTTTAGAAAAATGTATTTGACTGACGATTATTCAAAATAGCAACATTACACTTCAGAGAACAAAATAGTGAAGAATTTATCTAGTCGAACTTTTACTGGGAATATGCCCTTAAAATCTTCAGCGTTATTTTTGGGATAGACTGTATAGTGTATACATACAGGATGTCCACACAAAAACTTTTCACGCATTTCAAACTTTTGATTTAGAAATTGGAAACTTTGGGGAAGCTGGATATTAAAATGCCTATAAATTACTTTAAAAGTTATTTAAGAAAATCAAAAATAAAAATTAAACTTTGACACCCTGTATCTCTTTTAATATCAACTTACCCAACGATGTAGCTTAGTGGTACAGCACTAGACTCGCATTGGGAAGGTACTGGGTTCGAACCCCGGCGGGGGCAGTTGTGGCTAGGACTTTTTCCTACTGCCTCACGCCGAGAAACGGTAATTCCTGTACCGGCCATCTTGTTTGAGGTTTTCCATGGTTTCCCTCAATAATTCCAGATGAATATCGAGATGATTCCTTATTCAAGGCCATGGCCGAATACCTGTCAAACTCCTATGCTTCCACATTTGCCTACCTTATCCTAATTTCCTATAATTCCTCCATTTGCACATTGCTAATAAAAAAAAAAAGAGTTGAAGTTTAAAATATGTAGAAAACAACGGGAAGTGGTAAAATGGAAAATAGTAATGGTGCGAATGGCGTCTGTTATGACATAATGTCGAGAAACGGACGTTAAACGCATTATTATTATTATTATTATAATATCAACTTTCGGAATAGACAAGTTGGGGTCTATCGCAATATTTTTTTGTAAGGAATCAGCTGTTACTTTATATCCCACTCTTTTTGGGACACCCTGTATACGTGCATATTATGAATGATATGGTAATTAGCACATGGTGTAGGCGCAGGGTCTGTTGAAACGAACCTCGTAGATAAAAGTACTTAAATTAGTTATTCAAAGTGATGTGGCTGTAACTAATATGCTCTGTGTTTACGTTAGCGTCTTGCTCCACTTAACTAACAATATACATGTACTTAAATGAAACTTGCCTTTGATATAAGCTCGTACCTTCTGTTTAAAATCGAAACGGTAAAACACTCCACGTCACACACGTCATTCATTGCAATGAGGGCGCTCCTTGGAGTCTCGTCGCGTTCAATTCTCCGGGTAGGAGTTCTATTTAGACTAGGTATATACAGACTTCTAAAGATGATATCGTAAAACAACAAATCACCACCCGCAGACCGAGTCAATCGTCTGAAATAGGTATAATAGACCTGTCCGTCATTTCAGATAAGTTAGCGTTTGTAGTCCTTTTTACTTCCCACCTCTACTATGGTAGGGAAGTAATGGATTCAGTCCGAAAACAATATTTCGAGATTTTAACAGATCTTCACGTTTTGAGACCCTAGCAATCGTTTAAAATCATTTTCTGGCTGATGTCTGTATGTGTGTGTGTGTGTGTATGTGGTCAATTTTTCGCCTTCGATATCTTAAGAACGGAACAACATACGGGCATGCCGATTGTTCTATTGTGTTTATCAGCCTTTAACTTAGATCTGATTAGATTTTGAGTCAAATCGGTTCAGTGGATCCTGATATATTAAAAAAAACGACCTCAATGTCACGTATTAACATAGGTAAAAAAAAATATAAATGAATTATAGATGTTATAATATGAAAAAAATGTAAATATTTTTTTTCTCTAAAATGTATAGTTTTCGAGAAAAAAAATATTTTACTAAAAAAAATAAAAATTGTACGTAAATCAAGGTAACCATGATTTTTGCTATATTAAGTTAGCCATCAGTAGATCACCAAACAAAAAAGAGGGCCATGCTTTCTTCAAAGAATAAAAATTAAATTGTGTTTTAAAGACCACCAACAGCTAAGGTTAATTGGGCCTAGTCAAAGAATAAAAAAAAGAGTGTTTATTTTTTGCAAATATTTACTAGGTGGGAAGTATAGGACTGGTCATCAGTCGAATTTTTCCTCCTGTGCCTTACCGTTTTCAACCGTTACGAATCCCCCTTTCTGCTTATGCACGCCGTGATAAAGACTGCCGCATGTTAAATCTCGTAGCATGTTTGGTTTGAATAAAAATTATTAAACAAACACTTAAAAAATTCTACACATTTATTCATCTCAACGATCGTTTCGGGTTCCTAACCCACATCAGGAGTTTGCATTAATGTAAACTCCTGATGATGGGTTAGGAACCCGAAACGATCGTTGAGATGAATAAATGTGTAGAATTTTTCAAGTGTTTGTTTATTAATTTTTATTATTCAATCATGTTCTACCAA
The DNA here is from genome assembly GCA_039654895.1 of Mongoloraphidia duomilia. NCBI lineage: Eukaryota > Metazoa > Arthropoda > Insecta > Raphidioptera > Raphidiidae > Mongoloraphidia > Mongoloraphidia duomilia. The sequence goes on from CM077524.1 coordinate 5,006,063, forward strand.
GTGGCTAGCGATAATTCTATAGAATTTATGTTTGGTTTGGAGTTTGGACCAAACCTTTTTGTACCGTAGAGTACATTCAAGATTACAACGGACACCGTTTACTTTTTTAACACGCTTATATTAGCTTCACCTGTATGTTTGCTTGCTTGCTTGCTTGTTTGTCAGTTTGTAACCGACTTCTTTGAACTTGATTTTGACCAACTTTGAACGGTCAGATTTAGTTTAAACGTTGTCGACTTATTCAATAAGTTTGTCCCATTATCCTGACCAGGATCTCCAGGACTAAAAAGCAAAAATAAATTATAATTTAAAAAAACTAAAAAACACGCTTTAATGAACTAAAAAGTAAAAAATAATTAATTTTATTGTAAAAAAGCGTGGGGTAGTATGAAAATATGATACAAAGCACCCCACGCTTTTTTACAATAAAATTAATTATTTTTTACTTTTTAGTTCATTTAAGCGTGTTTTTTAGTTTTTTTAAATTATAATTTTTAAGGGAAAATTTATAATTTATTGGGCATAATGCACCTAATAAGTACACACAAAAACATGTTATTCCAGAATTCCAGAAAGAGTGTTATACGTGGTAAGACAAGCAACGGTAAGTTATTGCATAGCATAGGAACTGCAATTCTGGTGTAATAATTTGAGTACATAATACAGTTCTTTTCTGAGGTTGCAACTTTGAAGTTAAATTTAAAAAAAAAAAAAGACGGTCGTACCATTTTATAAAAAATTGGCCGTTACTCGCTGCGTCGCAACGAGCGAAACTGGATATAAAATAGTCTATTTTTAGTGTATTTGCCATATGGCACATACACTATTGGCGTCGGTCGGATGGCGGGACCTAGGGGTCGGACCAAAATTTCTCGACGTTTCATAGCCCCCTGAACACTTTGGCACCATTTTTAGAAATGTTTATATATATATGTGTGTGTGTATATATATATATATATATATATATATATATGTTCGCGGCATAACTCTCGAAAGACTTAATTGATTTGAACGAAATTTGGTACACACGTTGGAATCCATCACCGCACGGAACCTATTTAAAATGGGCCCAATCGGACTATTTTAAGGGTAGTTTTTAGGGGTTGAAAAAAGTTTTTGGGCCCGAAAATACCGAAAAAAATTTCAGAATTGTTTCAAAATTGAAATTTAACCTTTTAGTAAAGATCAAAATGTGCCGCTAAAATTTTAATAAAATCGGCCCGATAGGACCGGACTTACAAATTTTATGAAAACACTAGTTTTGCGGATAGTGATTTACTTACTGAAGGGTGTATTTAATTTGGTACAGAGGTTGTAATGATAATAATATTGAAATTAAGAAAAAAAATATTATTTTAAGGGATGTATTAAGGGGTTGAATTTTTTATTTTGTCCAAAAACAAACTTAAGTTCACGTATTAAAGCCACAAGGCCTGTATCAGCAAATACACTATATTGTCGGCAGGGTTTTGGCACTGCGACCCGAGTTTTTTTGAGTTGAGGAGTCCAATATCAGTGTACCAGATTTCCTTGAAATTGGATTAGGGGTTTAGTAGTTATGGTGGAACAGACAGACACAGGAAAAATCTCAAAATTACCATGAAAAAACTTACAGGAAAACCTAGACTTTTACAGCTGAATCCAATGACTGTGCGAAGAACGGTTGCTGAGTTACAGGCGTTTTGCCCCTGAAAGTTACGCAACTACCCTATCTACTGGCCCTGTCGCGGGGTCCAATATGGCTCCACTTCTTAAAGTGAAGATATGGGTCCGACCAACATTCGTACCGAGTGGCATCTCTCTATCACAAAGTGCAAGGTTGAAACGCTTAACAAGTTCATAATTCATTGCATAGTGGGTCCTATGCAATGAATTATGAACTTGTTTAAAATGCAACACTATGCAATGAATGAACTTGTTTAAAATGCAACACTTTTCTCGTACTTAGTTGTTTATTCAGAGACGTCTCGGTTTATGTTTCTCTCTTGGTGAACAAACATAGATACATCAATATGTTAAAGATGTGCACTATTTTTGTTTAGACAAAGCGTCGCTTATGCACAACAATGATAACAAACACCCATACAGAATGCCTCCATGCTGAACATGACAATACATATTGTTACAAAACTGTTTTCTGAGTTGGCCGAATAAATATTTATTTACAATAATTAATAACAATAACAATAAATGCAACAACGAAAAGTCAGTTCTAACAATAAAAAAACTTAAACGGTAATTATTGAACTAAACGAGCCACTTAAATAACACTTAACAAATAACTATATATACAAGGATTATTTATTTGTAATTATTTTATGTCACTGTATTTATATCAGATTTATTTCGCTGTTCAACACTGTCACAGTATAATCTACACTGACTGATACCCGTTGACTGCTCTCCGGTGACTGATCGCCTGACTCACTCGTACTTCGCTTATATAGGTCGCGCAGCCCAGCCTAGTACGTTCTCGCGTTCTCTAGAACATTCCAGCAGGTACTCGTTGTTCAGTATTCTTCTAGGAAGAGAAAATGATAGTCGTCTACAATAGCTATATATTTCTCTCATTTCTGTGCCTATAGTATAGGCCCGGGGAACGAACTCTTATGGACAAAACAGTTGTTACTTGATTAATGAAATAGTACGTAGAAAAAAAAACATATTTAGTATGTAGTAGCATTACGTGGGACACCCCGTGTTAAACATTTTACAGCAATCATAATATTATATTGCATTTATTGATTTTCAAGTGCCTACAAAAGAATAGCGTAATATAAAGGATGGAAAAATATCACCGCATTTAGAAAATGTATATTTACTTTCACAAAGTAGAAACTGGGAGATGAAATTTTTGTTGATGTATGGAAGATGAAAATTACCTCCGCACTGGAGACGAGAGCTCTATAGCTTGGAGGTATGTCTTATGATGCACTAGCCTAGTTCCATGCGGCTTAACGCCTTCGGTTTAAGGACGGTTGTTCTCTGGAAAATACATTACCACGTTTTGCTAACTTCGTATATAATAAAATAGACATTTATTCCGGAAAATTAAATTTTATACCGTTTTAACACAACTAACTTTAAAACTTCATTGTTTTATGGATTATGATACGTTGGTATTATGCTTGTGTGCATTTTTTTCTTTTCCGCGTTTTTATAACTACAGAGATACATTTACAACTATTATTTTTTATAACTCCTGCTTCTAAAGTTCTATATTCGAGCACTGTAAGGCGGGCGTAAAGAGGCGTATTTTAGTCACCGCGGTGCTTGAAAGTCCAAAGCGTGCGTAAAAGTACCGTCATAGTGCGTAAAAGTCCAAAGCGTGCGTAAAAGTAAATTCTCTACATCTTATAAATTCGAAATTTCCGCACTTTGTACAATACACTTACTGGCTATCGATCGATGTGTTCCTATATATAGTATCGCGCATACAAAGTCCACATCATGAGAGAGTCATATTTTTAATGATTTATACAGAAGTTAATAACTTTAATAAAAATAAACTAAATCGTAACTTAGTCTGTAATTGTAAAGTTCTTAGGACTAGAAGAGCGAATTTTCCGTTTTCATAATTTTTTTTCTCTCTATTAAACTTTAGAAGCAGTCGTTATAAAAAATTATGTTCGATACGTCCGCTTAAAGTAAGATATCTAGTAGGCTTAAATTGAGGCACTCGCTAAAGGGACTGACGCATACACAACGAGATCTCGTGCGCTTACCCCCACTCGCCTAACGGCTCGTGGGGGTATACAGCGCACTCGAGCTGGTTGTGTAATCGTCAATCTCTTAGCTCGTGTCTCAATTGAAACCTACTAGAATACCTCACTTTACGCACACGTATCGAAAATAACTATTAGTTAACCATGTATGGAAAACATGGAAATAATAAACGTATATAGGTGTTTAATTTTGAACTCATACCAAATTACAGTTTAATTATTGAAAAAGTTCATACTTTCTCAGTCAGTAGGTATTTTTTAGGGTTCTGTAGAAACTAGTTTACGTCATGTCCGTCGTATGTCACAGACCTCCTATCCTAACCTATTAAATTGAAATTTGGTATGCGGACATAGATTGATGACCCAAAAACAAAAATTATGTAAAACCATCAAAATTGACAATTGAGGAGTAATATTACTGTTGTCGAAAAAACTATTAAGTAATTTAAAAGTAACTTTTTAAAATTTAACCTCTTTTTAATTTCCGACGTGTTTTCTTTTCAAATAAGATAATTATATTTTTATTTCGGTATTTTACAAGTTCCTTCGCAACCCATCAAAAATTTAAATCGACCCAATATTAGGTCACGACCTAAAGGTTTAGAAATGCTGATATAGAATATACGTAAAACAGCAGACTGGTCTGGTATTGATTCTTGTTTGCAGTAAACAATCCCTCGAACGGCATCCTACTATTTATTCATAATATATTGGCATAACTGTAACTTCGTGTTTGGTTCATATACCCAACGTCTGAAGTTTGAAATACTGTTTTTATGGAGCGCTAACGTCTGATCACTTTTTCACTCCACTCAGGTACCTAATACACTTTTTACACACGATAACGTCGGTATATTACACAATCGAAGATATTTTTTATACTCACTTTTTCTACCTTCATCTTTTTACCATAATGCACTGTAAAAAATGGATGTAAAAATACTTTGAAAGTTAAGGTAGAATTCGCATGATTTTCTAAGTGATTTTACATTATTATTTATTTTTACACTGAAAACTTCATAAAAACTTGGACTTTTACTGTAAAGTTAAACAAATTTGTGATTTTTACATAAAGTAAATTAAAATTACATAATTTGTGTAATATTCCAATAAAGTGTGTAAAAATTACAAAATAAAATGTATAGTTACATATATAAAATGGATTAATACAAAACAAATTAATGTAAAATTAGTCACCATGCATGCGCAAAGTGTTTTTATGGAATCTACGCGATGTGCAGGCGATACCTGTTTGCGACGCTATTGTCTCTTTGTGTGCCTAGCTCAATTGGAAGTACCCTAGATTTATGATCAATCATATGTCAGCGAATGCCCAAAATTGTGATTTTTGGATATTCGTATCTTGGAAACTATTCCACCTAGACGTATAAAATTTGAAATAATGCTTCGTTTTGGTATAACCTTAACCCCCCTGAAAAAAATCAGTCCTGTAACGTAACTAGCTTCGGACATAGAGATGTGTCGAAAAAGACTCGAAATGGTTCGTGTAAATATTGCACAGTGCGCGCACGGTCGGTTTTGCTTGTGATAAAATGTATAAATAACAGTGGTATCTTATGTTTAAAAGTAGCATGTGATAAAAATTGCGGTGACGGGCGAGTCCTTATCACCGTAAGTGAACATTTAACTATCAAGCCAAGGCTGTGAGTGTGATCCTGTTTGATTTTTAATTTCCCATTGGAAGTTGTTGTAAAGGATCCGATTTTGCAAATGAAAAATTTGGGCATATCTCATGCACGTTTTGAGGTCCTTATAGAGTCCGAATCTACTGTTTTTAGAGATATGTCTGTGTGCATGTGTGTACGTATACGTACGTACGTTGGTGAACTTTTTTTCCGCTCGCATATCTCGAGAACAAATAATGATATCGACTCCGGAGCAATTTCATTCGACACATAATTATATAATGTGTGTATGAACACCTGATTAGGTTTGCAGGAAATTTTCAAATAGCGGTGTTTTGTTTATAACAAAAAAACTGAAAAAAAATCATAATATTGTAATAAAACTGTTTTCTACGTGGGTGGAATAACTATTTATTTACAATAATTAAAAATGTAAGCAACATTATACAATAATTCGTAACAATGAAAAGCCTACAGGACGCCATATTGTGAAAATGAAAGTCAATAAACTATGTCAAGTGGGGTATCGTTGAATAGGTATTTAAAAATCATTTTTAGTTTTCCGTCAACATTTTTCGATTCGACTGACCGTTTAGGATCTATATCGATTTATTTTTAACTAAAAACATTTGAAATAAAAATTTTATTTTAATAAAAAACAAAAAACCCGACTGCGTAGAAATCGAACTTAAAAGATGGAAACAAGATCAAATGATAACATGCAGTCGGAGGCATAGTAGTAACAAATTGAACAGAAATACCTCCGACTACATGTTATCATTTGATCTTGTTTCCATCTTTTAAGTTCGATTTTTACGCAGTCGGGTTTTTTGTTTTTTATTAAAATAAATTTTTTTTGTTTTATTAATTTTAACGGGATGCTAGTAATATTAAGTAATAAGATAGCTTTTTAACAGCTTTTAAAGATGAGCGCGAGCTAAAGAAGCCCAAGCTACATGAAGCTGCAATGCAAATACGTCCTCCGGTCCGTACGAGAAGAGTGTTATTGATATAGCTGAGATCCCGACCGTAATTTACCACAAAATAATCACATTTACATATTATTTCAGTGGTTAGCATGCTTTCCAGTCCTCATGCATGTACGTACTCATATCTATGTGGTTGTGTGTATGAGGGTGGTGAAAAAAAAACAATACGAGCGTTTTCACACACACCAGCTAAACAGATGCCAAGTCCGAAATGCTGTCCACACAAGTCGTGCCGGCACATGTACATAAGAAATCTGTACTGCTGATAGATCAAAAATCGTGAAGCCAACATACGTGCGGGTATATATTTCTGTCTTTTTTTATGGGAACCCAGCTGGCAGGTTCTTGATTGGCTACTTCCATAGACAAAGACAGAATTTTCAAAAGAGAGAAGGTATACTATTGACCACTGGGACACTGAGGTTTTACGTCAGTGGCATCCATGACATATTTCTTTGTCTTTATATATTACGTTTCAAGTGGTGTTTATACTTCAGTTCATGGAATACTTCAGTTGATAGTGATATTATTATGCCCAAAAAGATCCGAAACCTGTGTTTACTTCTTATATCACTATGAATTTCAAAGAATATGAGTAAAAAACTGTTTTTAACAAAATTAAACTAGGTTACGTTATAATGACAACAGCTGTCAAGCGTTTTGTTTACATTTTATTCAGATTGAACGTCCGTACATCGACCAATGACATCATCGGAATAAATGCAGAATAACTTCGTCAAAAGAGACACAGATATATTTTTGCTCCCTTTGTGGACTTCACTCACCGCACATTGAGTAAATGGACAATCCGCGGTATATAATTAAAGTATATGTGCCGGAATTAACTTAACGGTGTCGGCAACTAGTTTGCTTTTAGCCGTGATGAATGAATGAATTGTGGATTATAGACGCTCGACAACAGAGGTCATTAGCGTCTGATTAGCCGTGATGAAAGGATCTATTATCAATAGATATTATCTCCTTGGGCTATAATGTAGGTATGTATGTACCACTTAAAAGGGAGTACCAAAGAGACACAAACTAAAAAAACACGCTACATCCCATTTTGATTGTCAGATACTTGAAGAGAGTAGTGTAGCCTAATGGATAGCGTACTAATAAAGGTATGATTTTTAATTTCCCATTATGGAAGTTATTGTAATGGGTTTGAAAATCGATCAAAATGGAGAAAAAAAATTTATGTTTCAAGGTCACTACACTATTTTTACACTATTTTTAGAAAGATGTCTCTCTCTGTGTGTGTGTGTACGTACGTACGTATGTTTGTGTCCATTTCTTTCTAAGACGAAATCTCGAGAATGAAAAATGATATCGACTACGTTAGGGTGCCAATCGACGCGTATTAACGTAAATATGATCTGAAAGAAATTTTTTCAAAATCGGTTCAGCCGTTCTTTTTTCTTAACCAAATAACCTCCAAAAAAGTAGATTTTACACAATATCTCGCGAAAAAAAAATTATATCGACTTAGTAAGGGTGTCAATCGAGGCGTGTTAACGTCGTTTTGATCCGACATAAATTTTATAAAAATCGGTTCAACCGTTTTTTATTTTTAATTATTGTTAAAAATAAACAATAATTATGTTTTAATGATTAAAATGATTACTTTTCTGTGTAATATCTAATTTAATTATTATTATTAAATATTTATCAAACTGGGAAGTTCGTCGTGTGGACCTCAAGGGTCGCACTTTAGTCCTAATAAACGACCCACCTCACGGCTTGTTTATTTTTAATTATTGTTAAAAATAAACAATAATTATGTTTTAATGATTCATTAAAATGATTACTTTTCTGTCTAATATCTAATTTAATTATTGTTATTAAATATTTATCAAACTGGGAAGTTCGTCGTGTGGACCTCAAGGGTCGTACTTTAGTCCTAATAAACGACCCACCTCACGGCTTGTTTATTTTTAATTATTGTTAAAAATAAACAATAATTATGTTTTAATGATTAAAATGAATACTTTTCTGTGTAATATCTAATTTAATTATTATTATTAAATATTTATCAAACTGGGAAGTTCGTCGTGTGGACCTCAAGGGTCGCACTTTAGTCCTAATAAACGACCCACCTCACGGCTTGTTTCTTCATAAATTAAAACAGAAAATCATATAATTTTTCGTAAAATCAAATATTTGTCAAATCGGCGATTGGCAGCGACTGGTTTATGTTTGATCACCCTCGGTTTGTAATGGTGACGGCGAAGTTGCGAAGCATGTAAGAGCGACGGCAGCGGCGTTGCGTTCGCCACATCTCACTTGACGAACTCTTAGGACGCTTTAATTGCGGCCGTAATACCGTGCACTACGCTGAAATACGGATTGGACCAAGGTGCATTTTTTGTCCGAATCTCCTGCTTCAAAAAAAAAAACTTCTGTGTGAAAATGATTGACGTAACTTTATTCTTGATTCCAACCAGTTACTACTATATCCCTATATTATTAAACGAGCAAATGTTGGATATATGTACCTATATAAATATTTTCTCGAAAACGGCTCTAACGATTTTGATCAAATTTACCGAAAAGGGGTTTCGGGGGGCAAAAAATCGATCTAGCTAGGTCTCATCCCTGGAAAAATTCGTTTTCTTATCGATTTTATCATTTTAAAAAACCGTTTTAACGTTATAAAACAGTGTCGTATGGTGAGTAGGCTTTGGAAAAAACAAACTATTTTCATTATTTATGTCAAATTACTCTGACAGTCACTCTTTAACTTTTAATAAGTTAAAGAGTGACTGTCAGAGTAATGTGTAAGTATAATTATGTCAAGATTTTATTGTTGTTATTTTTTTAACTTATATTTAAATAAATAGGTATATTACTTTTATATTACCTATATAAAATATGTAGGTACATACGTTATGTAGTATGACGTATACTGACGTATAATAATATTATCCTACTTATAGGTATGTAATTTTTTTTTTTTCTTAAAAACGACTAACGATTTTGATGAAATGGGACCTTTAAGTACTATTTTTTTTGAACTCATCCGAGCAAAGCTCGGTCATCCAGATATTTAATACTGCTATTATTACTACTTAATATTAAAACCACAGGAATACCTGGAGTTACCGCACTAAAGTCGACAAAATCTTAATTATGTCGACTATGTGTGGCATTTTTTTCTGTATCTTTAAATATACAGGATGTCCCCAGGCCTGTATTTAGATTTTTTTTTAAGATAACCCCATTAAACCCTATATTTGTAAATTGGATGAAATTCTCTACAAGATGGTGCACCGTCCCCCTTTTTTCACTCCGCAAAAAAGCGCCATCGCATCATAATTTATAAAAAAAGAAATGGGTGTGTGCTTATGACCACACGACAGAAGTGAAAACTTCAGATTTTCTAATTTTTGGTGTCATCTATTGAAGCGTATTTATGAACTAAAAATAATTTATTAGTATAAAATATTAAAATTGTATTTTTAATTAATTCCACCTTGATTTCAAAAAAAATATAATTATTGTCAAAGAAAGAATATAACAAAAATAAAAAAATATATAAATAAATATCATGTAGAATTTAGGAAAAAACGCCAAAAATTGTACGCTGCCATCAGGTCTCGAACCCAGATTCCTATGCATAGAACGCAAAGACGTAAGCAACTGCGCTATGAATGCAAGTGTACAGCGTACCGTTTTTATGATATAGGTATGTCAGCCGCGTCACATTTATTGCGAACTGTTTCCTTTTTTTAACTACCTAGGAAAAGAGTGCTTAACGTGCCTGAGGAAGTTTTCACCTAATAAAATAATTGTCAATTTTGTTCCAAACTGTGTGCACGAACGTCCTGAATCTTTTATTGCAAGCGCACTCTGCATTTGATATGCAAGTTGTATTTAAGAGTTCTAGATACTGGTGATAGAAAACGGTGGCTTACGGGAATATGCAAGAAAAGAAATAATCAAGAACGTCTAAAAACACACTCTCACACACACATCAACTGTATGTATATTCGTCTTTTATAGAGCACTGGCGTCTTTGTCATTTTGTTATACTTGTTAACAGAACAGCAGAGATTAATATTCATGGATTTTTATACATATCTACAGGGTGAGTTCGACCACCCGTATCAGTCGTTTTTTTTCGAAAACGGTTAGTCGTAGAGAGTTGTGTCAAAAATTTGTATTATAAAAGCCCTAATAAAGAATCGAATGGTGATAATTTTTTTTCCGGGAAGGTCGACTTCCCTATTAGTTTGCTCCAGAATGTCCAGAACTCCGGAATTATAAATGTAACGATAGGTCGAAAGTAGTATTGTTGAAAAGATCTTTAAAAAATAAGCAAGTTTTGTAGGAAAATTTTTTTTATTACTACCACCCCTGTAAATTTCTAAAGTATAAATATAAATTATTATATGTTCAAAACTCCGGAATTTTAGAAAGCACGATAGGTTGAAAGTGGTGCTGTTGAAAAGGTCTTTAAAAAATAGGCAAGTTTTGTAGGAAAAATTATTTAATTACTGCCACCCCTGTTAAGTAACAATCGTTTGAAATTATTAAATCAAAATTTCATAATAACGATCAAAGTCGGCATTAAAAATCTAGCAACCTTAGACATTGTCACAAGTGTTCAAACTGTCTTCCATTTAATACATACTACTGAGCTCTTCTGGTTATACTGTGAGTGTATTTCTTCAGTGTTTAATGATCGATAGATAGGTAACTAGATTTTAAATGCGGACTTTTAAAAAGTTCGTTATTATGACATTTTAATTTAGTAATTTCAAACAAATATTACTTAACAGGGGTGGCAGTAATAAAAAAAAAATCCGTACAAAACTTGCTACTTTTTTAAAGATCTTTTCAACAATACCACTTTCGACCTATCGTTACATTTATAATTCCGGAGTTCTGGACATTCTGGAGCAAACTAATAGGGAAGCCGACCTTCCCGGAAAAAAAATTATCACCATTCGATTCTTTATTAGGGCTTTTATGATTCAAATTTTTGACACAACTCTCTACGACTAACCGTTTTCGAAAAAAACGACTGATACGGGTGGTCGAACTCACCCTGTATATGTTACGTACGGAATATACTATGAAAAAGCTAATTTAAAAAAAATGATACTGCATTTTACTTACACGCTACAGAAGTGAAACTTTTAGCCGCGTGACTGTAAACATATAGCTTTGTTCCAACCACTCTGAAAACCGGAATATTACCGTCACGCTCATGCGCAGTGGATAGAATTCGTTCCAACCGAACTTGTGATCGTTTGTGAACGATTCTTAAAGCGTTCCAACCGAATTTGTGATAGTAAAAATTTAAAATAAGTAAATGTTAGACGAACAATACAATTTTTAACAAACGCTCAAAAACATCACGACTACAAATTAATAATTTGCATATTTTTTTATTTCCAAAAAAAATGTAGCTAGCATTTTACCAAAAAATGTTTTTAACAGTTAAAACATTTAGTACGTTTATTTATTTATATTATTCTTACGACTAGCCATCAAATAAGTTATTCATTTTCAAAATGTTTTTAAATTACCATGTTATGTACTTCCAAAAACAATTTCTAGAACTAATTCATCTAAATATTCTTTCTGTTCGTATCTTTACAAGTTAAGGTAATTAATTGCATTGAACCTTATATCTATACGTCTTCTACCTTCATTTTCCGTCACACTCACGACTCAGGGTTATGCCAAAGTCAAAGGTGGTCAACCTAGCTCCAACCAACGGCCCCCAACTCTCTGGTTGATATATAATTATTAATGTAACCAAAATTAAAGATGTCAAATGAAGTTGGCCTACAAAATTTCGATACGTTAAAATTTATTAACTTGAAAACAAAAGGGCTTGAGAATAGCCTAGCGTGTAGCAACGCTGTTGTTTACATGGCGTTGCATTGTTTCAAAAAAAAATTCGACTGATGACCAGTCCTATACTTCCCACCTAGTAAATATTTGCAAAAAAAAAACACTCTTTTTTTTTTTATTCTTTGAGTAGGCCCAAATAACCTTAGCTGTTGGTGGTCTTTAAAACACAATTTAATTTTTATTCTTTGAAAAAAAGCATGGCCCTCTTTTTAACTTCCCACTGGAAGTTATTGTAATGGGTCCGAAAATCGAAATCAAAAATTTGGAGCATACAAGTAATTCAAGAATTACAAGGCGCGATATTCGTGTAGGTACTGTGTGTAAACGGTTTTATCGAACATAGGGAAAATAACACTGAGAAGATTTATAATTTTGTAGTAGGCTATGAGCCATAAGACCTAATATAAATATGTATTGGATTACATAGAAAAAATAGTACAGTGATTTTTTTAAACAATTTTCCATAGTAACGGTTGACTATTAAGCGTTCCCCGGAACCGGCTAAATAAAAAAGTCATGATGGGTCGTAAGACACCCGACAGAAGCTATGCTTCTTACGCATTGTATATAAAACCGAATTTATCAAAGATATAAATAATACAATTAAAAAGTTATTATTTGATCGCCATTTTGAAATCTGACGCCATTTTATTTTTTTGTGTCTTATTAAATTCTCAAATATCAATTTTCAAAAGAATCGGATAATTTTTACAAAGAAATATATACCTATGACCGCCATTTTGAAATATGACATCATTTTATTTTTTTGCATCCTATAAAACTCGCAAATATTAATTTTCAAAAAGATCGGATAATTTTTCAAAAAAGTGCATACGGGCGCCATTTTGAAATCTGAAGTAATTTTATTTTTTTGTGTCCTGTAAAACTCTCAAATATCAATTTTCAAAAGGATCGGATAATTTTAGCAAAAAAGTACCTACATATGGCCGCCATTTTAAAATATGACGTCATTTTATTTTTTTTGTGTCCTATGAAACTCTCAAATACCGATTTTCAAAAAGATCGGATCATTTTTGCAAAAAAGTACATTTGGCCACCATTTTGAAATCTGACGTAATTTTATTTTTTTGTGACCTATGAAACTCTCAAATACCGATTTTCAAAAAGATCGGATCATTTTTGCAAAAAAGTACATATGGCCACCATTTTGAAATCTGACGTAATTTTATTTTTTTGTGACCTATGAAACTCTCAAATATCAATTTTCAAAATGATCGGATAATTTTTACAAAAAAGTACATACGGCCGCCATTTTGAAATCTGACGTCATTTTATTTTTTTTTGTCCTATGAAACTCTCAAATACCGATTTTCAAAAGAATCGGGTAATTTTTACAAAAAAGTACATTTGGCCGCCATTTTTAAATCTGACGTTATTTTATTTTTTTGTGTTCTATGAAACTCTCAAATATCAATTTTCAAAAGGATCGGATAATTTTTACAAAAATGTACATACGGCCGCCATTTTGAAAAATGACGTCATTTTATTTTTAGGCGCGATCTTAGCGAAGCTAGAAGCGCCTATATACACTCGCTTTGTCTGTACGTCTGTGAATCTGTCAATCTGTGAATCTGTAACGGATTTTTTGTATCAGTCGTACAGCCCAAACGGGTTAACCGATTTTAAAAAACTTTTTTTTGTTCGATTCCTCTCGGGGTCTATTTGATCCTAACGTCGCCCGATTTTTGAATTTTGGCCCCAGAGGGGAGCAAATTAGAAAAAACGGTGTTTTTTGCTTATAGTTTGCTCAATTTAAGTCAGATCGATTCGAAACCTGTCTTAAACGAAAGAGCAGAAAATTTTAGATAGATTTCATGTATAATATTGTGTCAAAACAATTTTTTTATACAGATTTTTATGATTATTAAACTAAATAAATGCGACTTTATCTAATAAATCGCGAACTTGTTTCGGTTGTCCTTGTCTGTTGCACAGTGTGATATGGATATTGGAAGATAGCGTATGCTCTGTCTTATATTGCATTATTTTAATATAGTTATTCAATTTTTTGACTGCTGATGTTTGAATTTAAGTTTAGAAACCCTGGCCTACTGAGTTAAAATGACGTGTAACTAATTATTGACGTCGATCGGAGACCTAGGGATCGGACCAAAATTTCTCGACGTTCATACCTTCCCGAACAATTTGACTTTCTCTGTCTGTATGTCTCTTTGTACGCTTATAACTCGAGAACCACTGATCCGATTTACATGATTCTTTCAAGTAAATAACTTTTTTTTCAAAAAAAAACGTATGTTCTGGCATCACGCAAAAATAAGTAGGTAGTAGATGCTTTATTTTTTAAACGGTGGTTTTATTTAGCTTGATCCCGTATATTTGTTACAAATCTTGCGATCGATTGAGTTGAAATTTTGCACACATGTGTAGCTCCGGTGACAATACAATATTATGTTAACTAGCTCACCGGCCCGGCTTCGTCCGGGTGTAAATCGTACTTTTAAATTTTCACTCACTTCCTATGATCCGATTGCCTTGAAATTTTGCACACATGTGTAGCTCCAGTGATAATACAATACTATGGTAACTAGCTGACCGGCCCGGCTTTCGTCCGGGTGTAAATCGTACTTTTGAATTTTCACCCACTTCCCGTGATCTGATTGAGTTGAAATTTTGCACACATGTGTAGCTCCGGTAACAATACAATATTATGGTAAATAGCTGACCGGCCCGGCTTTCGTCCGGGTGCAAATCGTACTTTTGAATTTTCACAGACTAAAGGTCTTTCTCCGGTAACGTTTCGGATAAATGTAATAAAATCAGACTAAGGAAATAAAGCACACTAAACAATTGAAAAGTCACGTCACGAAGTAGCGTAACGTCACTTTTGTAAAAATTATTCGATCCTTTTAAAAATTATAATTTGAGAGTTTTATAGGACACAAAAAAATAAAATGGCGTCAGATTTAAAATTGGCGGCATATGTACTTTTTCGTAAACATTATCCGATTCTTTTGAAAATTAATATTTGAGAGTTTTATAGGACACAAAAAAATTAAATGGTGTCAGATTTCAAAATGGCGGCCATATGTACTTTTTTGTAAGAATTATCAGATCCTTTTGAAAATTGATATTTGAGAGTTTCATAGAACACAAAAAAATAAAATGACGTCACATTTCAAAATGGCGGCCATTATACATACTTTTTTTGTAAAAATTATCCGATCCTTTTGAAAATTGATATTTGCGAGTTTTATAGGACACAAAAAAATAAAATAACGTCAGATTTCAAAATGGCGGAAATATCTAGAACTCCTTCCTAAAAATTATACGATCCTTTTCAAAATTGATATTTGAGAGTTTCATAAGACACAAAAAAATAAAATGACGTCAGATTTCAAAATGGCGGCCGTATGTACATTTTTGTAAAAATTATCCGATCCTTTTGAAAATTGATATTTGAGAGTTTCATAGAACACAAAAAAATAAAATAACGTCAGATTTAAAAATGGCGGCCAAATGTACTTTTTTGTAAAAATTACCCGATTCTTTTGAAAATCGGTATTTGAGAGTTTCATAGACAAAAAAAATAAAATGACGTCAGATTTCAAAATGGCGGCCGTATGTACTTTTTGTAAAAATTATCCGATCATTTTGAAAATTGATATTTGAGAGTTTCATAGGTCACAAAAAAATAAAATTACGTCAGATTTCAAAATGGTGGCCATATGTACTTTTTTGCAAAAATGATCCGATCTTTTTGAAAATCGGTATTTGAGAGTTTCATAGGACACAAAAAAAATAAAATGACGACATATTTTAAAATGGCGGCCATATGTAGGTACTTTTTTGCTAAAATTATCCGATCCTTTTGAAAATTGATATTTGAGTTTTACAGGACACAAAAAAATAAAATTACTTCAGATTTCAAAATGGCGCCCGTATGCACTTTTTTGAAAAATTATCCGATCTTTTTGAAAATTAATATTTGCGAGTTTTATAGGATGCAAAAAAATAAAATGATATCATATTTCAAAATGGCGGTCATAGGTATATATTTCTTTGTAAAAATTATCCGATTCTTTTGAAAATTGATCTTTGAGAATTTAATAAGACACAAAAAAATAAAATGGCGTCAGATTTCAAAATGGCGATCAAATAATAACTCTTTAATTGTATTATTTATATCTTTGATAAATTCGGTTTTATATACAATGCGTAAGAAGCATAGCTTCTGTCGGGTGTCTTACGACCCATCATGACTTTTTTATTTAGCCGGTTCCGAGGAACGCTTAATAGTCAACCGTTGCTATGGAAAATTGTTTAAAAAATCACTGTACTATTTTTTCTATGTAATCCAATACATATTTATATTAGGTTTTATGGCTCATAGCCTACTACAAAATTATAAATCTTCTCAGTGTTATTTTCCCTATGTTCGATAATACCGTTTACACACAGTACCTACACGAATATCGCGCCTTGTAATTCTTGAATTACTTGTATGTTGTGTATTATGAAACTCTCAAATATCAATATTCAAAAGGATCGTATAATTTTTAGGAAGGAGTTCTACATATTTCCGCCATTTTGAAATCTGACGTTATTTTATTTTTTTGTGTCCTATAAAACTCGCAAATATCAATTTTCAAATGGATCGGATAATTTTTACAAAAAAGTATGTATAATGGCCGCCATTTGGAAATGTGACGTCATTTTATTTTTTTGTGTTCTATGAAACTCTCAAATATCAATTTTCAACAGGATCTGATAATTCTTACAATAAAGTACATATGGCCGCCATTTTGAAATCTGACACCATTTAATTTTTTTGTGTCCTATAAAACTCTCAAATATTAATTTTCAAAAGAATCGGATAATGTTTACAAAAAAGTACATATAGCCGCCATTTTGAAATCTGACGCCATTTTATTTTTTTGTGTCCTATAAAACTCTCAAATTATAATTTTCAAAAGGATCGGATAATTTTTACAAAAGTGACGTTACGCTACTTCGTGACGTGACTTTTCAATTGTTTAGTGTGCTTTATTTCCTTAGTCTGATTATATTACATTTATCCGAAACGTCACCGGAGAAAGACCTTTTGCCTGTGAAAATTCAAAAGTACGATTTGCACCCGGACGAAAGCCGGGCCGGTCAGCTAGTTATCATAGTATTGTATTGTTACCGGAGCTACACATGTGTGCAAAATTTCAACTCAATCAGATCACGGGAAGTGGGTGAAAATTCAAAAGTACGTTTTACACCCGGACGAAAGCCGGGCCGGTCAGCTAGTTACCATAGTATTGTATTATCACCGGAGTTACACATGTGCGCAAAATTTCAACTCAATCGGATCACGGGAAGTGGGTGAAAATTCAAAAGTACGATTTACACCCGAACGAAAGCCGGGCCGGTCAGATAGTTACCATAATATTGTATTGTCACCGGAGCTACACATGTGTGCAAAATTTCAACTCAATCGGATCATAGAAAGTGGGTGAAAATTCAAAAGTACGATTTACACCCGGACGAACCGGACCGGTGAGTTAGTTACCATAATATTGTTTTGTCACCGGAGCTACACATGTGTGCAAAATTTCAACTCAATCGATCGCAAGATTTGTAACAAATATACGGGATCAAGCTAAAAAAAAACCACCGTTTAAAAAACAAAGCATCTACTACCTACTTAATTTTGCGTGATGCCAGAATATTTTAAAACTCGCAGTCGCATAAGAAGTTATTTACTTGAAAAAAATCATGTAAATCGGATCAGTGGTTCTCGAGTTATAAGCGTACAGGTGTATACAGATAGAGAAAGTCAAATTGTTCGGGAAGGTATGAACGTCGAGAAAATTTGGTCCGATTCCTAGGTCTCGCCATCCGATTGACGTCAATAATTAGTTAAACGTCATTTTAACTCAGTAGGCCAGGGTTTTTAAACTTAAATTCAAACATCAGCAGTCAAAAAATTGAATAACTATATTAAAATAATGCAATATAAGACAGAGCATACGCTATCTTCCAATATCCATATCACACTGTGCAACAGACAAAGACAACCGAAACAAGTTCGCGATTTATTAGATAAAGTCGCATTTATTTCGTTTAATAATCATAAAAATCTGTATAAAAAAACTGTTTTGACACAATATTATACATGAAATCTATCTAAAATTTTCTGCTCTTTCGTTTAAGACAGGTTTCGAATCGATCTGACTTAAATTGAGCAAACTATAAGCAAAAAACACCGTTTTTTCTAATTTGCTCCCCTCTGGGGCCAAAATTCAAAAATCGGGCGACGTTAGGATCAAATAGACCCCGAGAGGAATCGAACAAAAAAAAGTTTTTCAAAATCGGTTAACCCGTTTGAGCTGTACGACTGATACAAAAAATCCGTTACAGATTCACAGATTCACAGATTCACAGACGTACAGACAAAGCGAGTGTATATAGGCGCTTCTAGCTTCGCTAAGATCGCGCCTAAAAAGGAAAAAAAATTTTTATGTTTCAAGGTCACTACACTATTTTTACACTACTTTTAGAAAGATGTCTGTGTGTGTGTGTGTGTGTGTGTGTGTGTGACGTACGTACGTACGTACGTACGTACGTATGTGTACATTTCTTTCAAAGACGAAATCTCGAGAACGAAAAATGGTATCGACTACGTTAGGGTGCCAATCGACGCGTATTAACGTAAATATGATCTGAAAGAAATTTTTTCAAAATCGGTTCAGCCGTTCTTTTTTCTTAACCAAATAACCTCCAAAAAAGTAGATTTTACACAATATCTCGCGAATAAAAAATTATATCGACTTCGTAAGGGTGTCAATCGAGGCGTGTTAACG
The DNA here is from genome assembly GCA_039654895.1 of Mongoloraphidia duomilia. Lineage (NCBI taxonomy): Eukaryota > Metazoa > Arthropoda > Insecta > Raphidioptera > Raphidiidae > Mongoloraphidia > Mongoloraphidia duomilia. The sequence continues at coordinate 5,025,121 of CM077524.1, forward strand.
TCATTTTGATCCGACATAAATTTTATAAAAATCGGTTCAGCCGTTTTTTTTTTTTTTTTTTTTTTTTTAAATTATTGATGTTTTAATGATTGAAATGATTACTTTTCTGTGTAATATCTAATTTAATTATTATTATTAAATATTTATCAAACTGGGAAGTTCGTCGTGTGGACCTCAAGGGTCGCACTTTAGTCCTAATAAACGACCCACCTCACGGCTTGTTTGTTTAGTGATCTACTGGTGGCTAACTAAAATCATGGTTACCTTGCTTTACGTACCTACAATTTTTATTTTTTTTAGTAAAATATTTTTTTCTCGAAAACTATACATTTTAGAGAAAAAAAATATTTACATTTTTTTCATATTATAACATCTAGAATTCATTTATATTTTTTTTTTATCTATGTTAATACGTGACATTGAGGACGTTTTTTGAATATCTCAGGATCCACTGAACCGATTTGACTCAAAATCTAATCAGATCTAAGTTAAAGGCTGATAAACACAATAGAACAATCGGCATGCCCGTATGTTGTTCCGTTCTTAAGATATCGAAGGCGATAAATTGCCCTACCACATCACACACACCCTACACACACACACATACAGACATCAGTCAGAAAATGATCTTAAACGATTTCTAGGGTCTCAAAACGTGAAAATCTGCTAAAATCTCGAAATATTTTTTTCGGACTAAATCCATTACTTCCCTATACCATAGTAGAGGTGGGAAGTAAAAATCTATAATATAAAAATATTGAAATGCTTTGTTTATCAATTGAGACATTTCGAAAACTAGTAAGAAACGAAGTTGTGTTCAAATTTCTACATCAATAAACATTACTTTTCCATTATCGCGGTGACGTAGAAGTGGTTAGGCATTACTGCAGCAGCAGCAGTATAGTACTTTTGGCCGACATTACTTTTCATAACCGCGAGACGTAGAAGCGGTTAAACAGTGAGTTTCAGACGACGTAAATTTTTTGTAACAATGGCGAGTGACAATTTAGTAGTATACGACTTAAACACATAACGCCCCTCTTTTGAATCAGTAGCTGTCTATTCAATCACTTAGTATACTTGCTAATTAGAGGGTCTTTAGAATGATCGAGAGTGTAGTGGTGCTGTTGTTTACATGGCGTTGCTATGGTTCCTCTATTACAAGTCCCCAGTTCCCGGGTTCTAACCCGAGAGCTGGTAAAAGTGTCAATTGGATTTTCAATTTATTATTAAAAAATAATGAATTGAAAATATGAATTGGTGCTAGGCCCAAATAACCTTAGCTGTTGGTGGTCTTTAAAACACAATTTTTGCTAATTAGAGTCAAATCTTGTGATCCAATTTTGACCTACATTCACATAACATCCGATCGATGTGCACATATACGTAGTTCCGATGACAATACATTTTCATGTCTTCGACCTAATGATTCAGATCGAGAACCTCTCCGAACTTTTCGATCGTGAACAGTGATCTTGCTCATTTCGCTTAACTTGGCGAGGAACTTCCACAAGGATTTTTATCCTTTTTAGTACATTTTTAATCGACATCAAAAAAGAGGTTCTATATTTGGGACCTATGTTAAGTATGTATGAATGAATGAATTAATGTTCTCCTGTATTTGTGAACCGATTTTGATGATTATTGTTTTATTTAATAGGGCATACCTCCGGGTTGGTCCCGTGTAAATTTTACTTAAATCGGTTTAGTAGTTCGACTGATTTTAATAAAAAGTTAGTAACGGACTGTAATACCGTTAAAATAAATGTCAGTTTAGACACAGCGTAAGTTATCAACGTTAATAACGTGCAAACTACATACCTATTGCAAATCCACTAAAAAGTAAAAAATAAAAACTTTTTTAACAAAAAAAAAAACCTTCAAAAAATCCGCTATATATTACTGCATATACTAACCACATTTCCTAGAGCAGCATATGACTCGGACTTAGTTCACTGATAGAAAAATCGGTCGTATCTAATTAGAACTCGACCCAGTTTTTTAACCGACTTCAAAAAAAAGAGGTTTCTCAATTCGACCGTATATATTTTTTATATGGTTATGTTTTATGTGTGTTGGCGGATAACTTCGTCGTTTATGAACCGATTTTGAAAATTTTTTTTTTATTTGAAAGGATATACTTTCAGATTGGTCCCATAGAAATTTCATCAAAATCGGTTCAGTAGTTCGGCTGATTTTAATAAAAGTAAGTAACGGCGTGTGATTCTTTAAGGTAAATGTTACTTTTTGACACTAAAAAATAAAAAATAAAAAACTTTTTAAAAAACCTCCTTCAAAAAGGCACTAAAAAGAGGAAAATAATGAAATTTTGAGGTCTGTGCCAATTGAAATATGAAGTCGGTTAAAAAAGTATAGTATAGTATAGTGATTAACCAACTTCATATTTTAATTGGCACAGACCTCAAAATTTCATTATTTTCCTCTTTTTAGTGCCTTTTTGAAGGAGGGTTTTTTTTTTAAAGTTTTTTTACTATATTGCTGGACCGGTACTGGATTTTTAGAAACTCGTACAACCCTATTAATTAATAATTTATTATTACTTTTGAACGACATAACACCTTGATGACGTAAGTAACGCCGCCGCCGGTTAGACACCATTAATTTTTAAACGATAGTTTTTCGTGACCGTGGCGTCGTAGTTGCGGTTAAAAAGCGCGAGTACATATTATGCGTACATCGTAGTACATATAACTAAGTGTAATATTCTGTTTACAGATCGTTAAAGACGTACAGAGAGAACAGTGCAGGCTGCGGGTTATTGCTTGCTATAGTTGTACGAAAATGATGATATCGTGATATGTAAATCCCATTTAATAAAGCCATTCTGTGTTAAACCTATTACGGTTATCCCCATTAAAGCGTAATGTAATCTTACTTTACCTAACAATGATAAGTAGATATTATTATCTTATGGGCATTCATACAATTATATAATATATTGCGTTTCTATTGTGTTTGGGATAATAAGTAAAACAATGTGCAAACTTAGCTGGTTTAAGCTTGAGAATAGCCGAGCATTCAGCGATTCCGTTGTTTATATTATGGCGTTTCCTCCCCTATTACAATTGCCCTCAGTTCCCAGGTTCTATTTGGAGAACTGGTAAAAGTACAATATTGTAGCAAAACTCAAGATGTTACGCCACTGCCTCCAATAGAAACCACGAGAAAGAAGGGTCATAGTATAAGTAAAGCGTGGAATGGTATCGAAGATACTGAACAACGAGTACCTGCCGGAATGTTCTAGAGAACGCGAGAACGTACTAGACTGGGCTGCGCGACCTATATAAGCGAAGTACGAGTGAGTCAGAGGATCAATCGACGGTGTCACGCAATGATATAAATATTGATCAGTCAACGGGAATCAGTCAGTGTAGATTGTACTGTGACAGTGTTGAACAGCGAAATAAATCTGATATAAATACAGTGACAGAAATAATTACAAATAAATAATCCTTGTATATATAGTTATTTGTTAAGTGTTATTTAAGTGGCTCGTTTAGTTCAATAATTATCTACCGTTTAAGTTTTTTTATTATATTATTATATTATATTATTTTATCATATCCACTTCATTTTTTTCAGTATTTTCAAAAAATTTTGACTGTTCATTTGCATCGCCATCTTTACATTTACAGCAGGCCGTGAGTATGTAATAGCAGGCGGATAGATGAAATAAACATAAGTTACTATATCGACCATTTACTTACCGCACTAGTTATGTTATGCCTGTTAAATGACCAGGCCGGTATACATGAATGGAAAGTAGCTATTTTGTAGTGGGTATGGCATAAATTTAATTACATCACATTTATTTGTATACCCACTGTGGATTCTGGTTAATGATATCCAAACTTTTCATTTTCTTCCTATACTGGTTCGTTGAGTTATTTTAACAATTTAAGGGCCACTGCGTCAAGCCACTCGACTCTAGTAATCCATTCAGGTTTTCAACGCACAAGTGCACATATTGGAGTTTATATACATAGTACATTATACACTATTGGTCAAAAAAACTACATCGTACTGTTGTTAATGTCCATCTAAACGTGCACCATTGTAAATAAGACAATATAACTTTTAATTCCTACACTGTAATATTATTAATCAAGTTCAACAAAATTAATAATTTTGTAAGAGATATATTTATATACAGGGTGTCCCAAAATTGCTGGGACACAGAGCTACCACGTGTAGTAGAGGTCAAAGTAAGTCGATTGGACCCAATTTATTTATATACCAAAATGTACCGTTTGCCCGTGAGAAGAGTTCAAAGTTTACATAAAATTTTGTATATAAAATTTTGTATTACAATTTTATTAAACTTGTACTAGGTATATCTGTTAGCATTATTTAAGAAAACATTTTTTTCCTTCGGAACTATGCGGAATACGAAATTTTTACAAGAGTAACAAAATGAAGATAATTAATCAGTCTTCTCGCTAAAAAAATTTTAGAACCGTATTACCACCCCTAAGAAAGTTCTGTAAAAAATGTCAGGGGGTGAGGGTGGTTTTAACCCTTCTACAATTTCTTTTGGATTTCTTTGATTACCGAAAGGAGAGTAATCCTCTAAAATGCACTTTTGTCAAATTTCATTCAATTTGTTTCACTCATTTCTGAACAGCGTACAAAAATGTGTTTTTTTATGTTAACTTTGAACTCTTCTCACGGGCAAACGGTACATTTTGGTATATAAATAAATTGGGTCAATCGACTTATTTTGACCTCTACTACACGTGGTAGCTCTGTGTCCCAGCAATCTTGGGACACCCTGTATATAAATTTTACAAAATGTGCAAAAGATTGAGACAGGTTCTGGGTAACAAAATGATAGAGGTTTGTAATAGATTTTCCATATCGAGTTAAGAAACCCCTTCGGAATATACGTGTGAGATTTTTATCAATAATTGAGCGTATCATCATCTCTTAAGGAACTTATTCATCGACCACCATTGAAACCTTCAAATTAATATCAATAGGTGTATTTGTTGGTTAAGTCCTAGAACGGTTTCTCGGACAAGTCGGACTGAATCATTAGAACTTAATCAGAATTGTTAATGTCGTCAGCATTCTGTTTTACATAAAATGGATTTATTACTATAATCAGTCCTGAGTAGTACGAGATTCTGTTGTAAAAGGATTACGTAAAGGGAATATAATCAGAGTGTACAATTCTGTACTGAAAATGTAAGAATTTACAGTGCTGTTAATGTTTTGTCACTTTCTAACAACTGTAATATTACAGAAGTTAAAATGAGACAAAAAGTCTAACATTGATCATACAGAATAGCACAATAGACCTAGACCAAGTTAACCAACAAACACGCATTTCTAACAGTCCGAAGAGTTTTGTAAGGCCATCGAGCGCTTTGGAACTGATAGGAAAATGCTTGTATAGAAAACTTATTCCCTGCGTGTATCAACTTGAAACTTGATATAAATAGTAAATACTCTTCAAAACAAATAATAAAACACGTATTTTAGGATTTTTTTAAGACAACGAGGAAAGGCATAAAAATATCTAAATATACGTGAGCGGAGCCACGGGTAACTGCTAGTTTTAAATAAACTTATTCTGTACACACTACTATGAACAGCCCACAGTAGTTATATAGCTGGCGCCCCTAGCGGTCAAATTTGGCAATACCCATCGCCATTGTGCAGCTCAAGATTGATTGCATTTTTATATAATATTATTCTCTTTGATTGTGTCTTCAGAACGATAGTGTACAGGCGTTTCAAAACAGTTTTATTTTTAAAACAGACAAACGTATATTAAAGGTACGTCTTGTTGTGTAAGAGAGACTATTGATTTATGTTTTCCGTCACTCTTTTTAATTTTTTTCGTGCTCTTTGTGTTGTACACTTCAGTCAATCCAAATAATATTTTTATTATTTCACTTAAAAAACGACATCATTAATGCGCGATGACAGCATACTAAATGGAAATGGAAATATAACTGTTTGATATCAAAGTCGCAGATTTTTAAAAAACACACAAGAAGTCACAAGACGGACATAATACAAGGCATTTCTAATACTTCATAATATTGTTACGGATCACCCTGTATATAAACGGCAGGCAAGAGTTCTGAGAAACGGGGTTTGCTTACTGTAACAATTAGTACCTGCGCGAAAGTTCTAGAGAAAGCGAGAACGCACTAGGCTTACGCCACGCAGCATATATAAACAGCCAGTACGAGTGAGTGAGGGAATCAGTCAACGGTGAGTCACGCATTCAAGTCTACGGTGGATCAGTAATATAAATAGTGCCGTGATATAAATAAATAAACTGATAAAATAAATACTAGTGTAGTGGTAATAATTACGAGTTATGCTTAGTTATTGTTTACTTGTGTTGATTGTTAGAACTGACTTTTCGTTGTTGCATTCATTATTATTGTGTTTTTAATTATTGTAAAAAAATATTTATTCCGCCTACTCAGAAAACAGTTTTGTAACAATATTCATATAGTGACTTGGAGACCCAACACTCTAAAAATGTATAAAATATAAAGCGAATCGGGGAGATTTGATATTTATGATGACTCTGTAGGAGATGTTGGATCTTTGTTGCTGTTGACTATTTCGCTGCAAAATCAAAATCTACCCGAGCGAAGCCGGTTCGGAAAGTTAATTATGAACCCTTTTAGGCTCGACCTCGCAATATCAGAAGAGCCTATATTTGCACCCTCCTTGTCTGTGTGTCTGTACGTTACGCTATTTGTATAGCTGTGTGTACAGCCCAAACGGACCAAGTTTCAACAAAAAAAAAACCTCCTTCAAAAAGCCACTAAAAAAGAGATAATTAATGAAATTTTGAGATCTGCGCCAATTTAATAAAATATGAAGTCGTTTAAAAAGTATAGTATAGTGATTAATATCTTCTTTTTATCATCATATTTTATTAAATTGGCGCAGATCTCAAAATTTCATTATTTTTCTCTTTTTAGTGGCTTTTTGAAGGAGGTTTTTTTTTTGATAAAAAGTTTTTTATTTTTTACTTTTTAGTGTCAAAAAGTGACATTTACTTTAAGGGAATCACACGCCGTTACTTACTTTTATTATAAAATCAGCCGAACTACTGAACCGATTTTGATGAAATTTCTATGGGACCACTCTGAAAGTATATCCTTGCAAATAAAAAAACCTTTTTCAAAATCGGTTCATAAACGACGAAGTTATCCGCGAACAAACATAAAACATAAAAAATATATACGGTCGAATTGAGTAACCTCTTTTTTTTGAAGTCGGTTAAAAATCAATTCAACCGTTTTCAGATGATGTTGGTACAAACAAAGCGTGTACACATAGAAAGACAAAAATTCGGAAAACGCGGTCTCCTGTCTAGGTATCACACAAAATTATTTGGTAAGTATATCATGTAAAAGCTCTCTAAAATAGCTACTATACAAGAATTACCATTTCTTGGAGGAAAGCAGTAGGAGAAAGAAGTTTACCACATTTACCAGTGCCGGAATTCAAACCCAGTACCTTCCTAATATGAATCAAGTACTCTATCATTGTACTCTACCCGCGTGCTGTTGTGTGACAATTTGATAAATATAGATTATATAATCAGAATTTACACATCAAATTAAAATTATATGTACTTAACGCGTCAGATCGATAATAACATGAAGTAGCAGATAGTTTTAAACATACGGCCGACAACATATATTAATTAAATTAAACATTTATGGTTGGATCGAATAAAATTTGTTTACCAACGTATATTGCAAAGGTGGAAATTCCACGACTCATGTATTATTATTATTTATTTACCAACATACATTTTCACTTGACAAATATTTATCACTTGCGGACCACTGGTTCTTTCCCGCAAATAAATAATTGTCAAAGGGCGGCAGATAATAATGTATCCATATATCTCATGTCATGTGAGTCACTGTCATGACAATATGGATCTAATAAACCGAGAGCTAGTGACAATTTTTTGGTGTTTCTTCAAGGTATTATTTTTGTGAAGATGTTGAGTGAGGCATATTAAAGTGCCCTGAGTAAGAGATTTTGCTAGATAGCGGTATGGGAGGGGTGCAGACCGTCCCCAACATGTAACAAAAAAATGGTCACGATTATAATTGATTCAAGGATGAAATTGTTTGTATACCTTGTCGGTGACCAAATAATGCCAATATAATATTTGTAGATTGATTGGTCAGTATTAAAGGGGTGGCAGATCACCCTAAACGTGTCACGTACCCGACAAAATTTATATTATTAGTTCAAGGTTCAAATTTTAATATGTTGTTACAGCGACTGTTTTAGGCATATATTTCAATTTGCAGAACAAAATGTCGGTATTAACCCCCTCTCTTAGAGGGAAACTTGCTCGGCTAGGTGCTTATATCGTTCTGCAAGGGGGTTAATACCGACATTTTGTTTTGCAAATTGAAATATATGCTTAAAACAGTCGCCATATAACAACATATTAAAATTTGAACCTTGAATTAATAATATAAATTTCGTCGGGTGCATGTCACGTTTAGGGTGATCTGCCACCCCTTTAATACTGACCAATCTGTCTACAAATATTATATTGGAATTATTGCGTCACCGACAAGCTATACAAACAATTTCAGCCTTGAAACAATAATAATTGTGACCATTTTTTTTTGTTACATGTTGGGGGAGGTCTGCATCCCTCCCATACCGCTATCTAGCAAAATCCCTTACTCAGGGCACTTCAATATGCCTCCCTCAACATATTTTCAAAAATAAGGCCTTGAATAAATAACATCAAAAAATTGTCACTAGCTCTCGATCTATAAACAAACATTTGACAAGTATATTTGTTAGCACGAACATTTTTCAAATATACCAGTCGTGCCTTGCACAATTATTTGTGTCGTGGGATTCCGACTTTAGTCGAGATCTTTGGGGCACCGTTATTTATATAGCGTTACCAAGAGCTTCGGCCAAAATCAAGCCGAAGGTTTTGCCGAAGCTAAAAAAAGCAAGAAATGAAAAAAATACTTTTTAACCTCAACGCAATTGCATTCAGCTTTAATAATAAGTAATTTCACTCGCTTTTTTAGCATTATACAACACCTTCGGGTTCGGTCGGAGGTTATGGCAAAAGCCGAACAATCGGCTTCGGCCAAAAACTGACCTTCGGTCGGAGTGTCGGACACTAGTTACCATGGTTGACAGTGTTGACACATTACAAAACAAGAATGGAACGGCGACATAGGCAATAAATTGAGAATTTCGAATGGTACCGTGTATACATGTGACAGTGACGTTAAGAAAATTAATGTAATTAAACTCATACAAATTAAAAATAACTATTTCTTGCTTCAAGATCCTATTGAAGAGTTAAATATAACCGACCTTTAAAATCGTAAAAGCGACATTCCCAAAAATTTAATTTTCTGAATTTACATTTTTCACAACTAACTATGACTAATTTAGATAATTGAGACTTTCTTCTGTACCCTGTATAATTTTAATAATTTATTATTGTGTATATAGTACTATAGAGTTCAAAAGCGTGTCCTTGAACGTTCAACAAACATAAATGTCATTTTGTAGCTAGTGACGCCATTGGCCGTTAAGCTAATATGTAAGCATTCGTTCAGAATAACGTATTTTGGTGAGATGGTAGAATGGCTAGGAAATCACCTGAAAATCATTTCATTTAACAAATTGAAATAAAGCTTCTACATATTTACGCAAATACCAAACGTTCTTCCATGACATTTTTCATCACATAAAAATCTATCAATGTTTAAAGAAAGTTTACATTAATTTTATGTTGGGTCACATTTATTACAACGTTGATGCGGCCCGCGGGTTGCAGGACAGCCCTCTTCTAAGTGATAAAATATGAATAAAATCTTTACAATTTTTTTCCTAAAATGTACAGATTACAAAAATAAACATGTTTTCTAAAAAAAATTTCGCGGAACTCACTTTAACGCTATTCCACTTTTATCTGCCTAATCAAAGTAACATATTTTTAGACTGTCATCAGTAAATCAATAAACAGGATGCGGTCATGCTTTTTATAAGAACATAAAAATAGGGTTGTTTTGTTTCAGTTTGGTCTATTAAATTATTAAATATTATTTTTTTCCTTTTTAGTACATATTTCAATAAAAGCTTGTCTCTAAAAAGTTTTTTTTACTAATATTTTATTTTGTTCATTTTAATCTTTCAAAATTTTAGTCCCTTTTGACACCCGTAGGGGTTGAATTTCGAGAAATCCTTTCTTAATGGATGCTTACGTCAGAAAAGGAACCAACTGTCCAAATTTCAAGTTTCTAGCTTCAGCGATTTGGCCTGGGCGTTGATTAGTCAAAAAAACCCTACATTCCCGTTTGAACCCCTTAGGGGTTGAATTTATTTCTAACAACGATTTATTCATGTATTGTCATCGGGAATACATAAGTATGTGTACAAAATTTCAAATCTGATCTGGTACGTGGAAGTCGTTTCAAATTGACTTGCAAGTTTTGACCTAAACACACAAGCAAACTAACTAACATATATTGCAAGTTAAATAAAAGCTTGTAAAAATGGTCTCACACATTAAAATATGAATGAAATCTTGATATTTTTTTCTAAAATGTAGATTTTGAGAGAAGAACGCGTTTTCTAAAAAAAATGGGCGCGGAAATCATTTTTTATTTGCTTAATCAAGCTATGATCCTAGTTGGCATTTAGTGGATCAACAAACAAATAAGAATTAAGAATATTGTTACGGATCACCCTGTATATAAACGTCAGGCAGGAATTCTGAGAATCGGTGTCTGCTTGCTGAACAACGAGTAACTGCACGAACATTCTAGAGAACGCGCTGTGCCTAAGCCAAGCGGTCTATATAAGCAAGCGAGTGCGAGGAAGTCAGGCAGTCAATGGTGAGTCGTGCAACCAAGCGGATCAGTGATATAAATATTAGTCAATCAACGGTCGAATCAGTCAGTACAGTGATATAAATAGTGGAGTGGATATAAATAAATAGTACTGAAGTAACTGAGTAAATGACCGACATAAATAAACGTTAGAAATAAATCTGATATAAATACAGTGATATAAATAGTTCCGTGATATAAATTCACCTAATAAAATAAATATTAGTGTAGTCAATTGTATATAGTTAAGTGTTAATTACTTGTGTTGATTGTTAGAACTGACTTTTGGATTGTTGTATTTATTATTGTGGTGTTTGTAATTATTGTAAATAAATATTTATTCCGCCAACTCAGAAAATAGTTTTGTAACAATATGAAAAGAAAATTGTTTTGTTGGGAAAATTTTGAGTAACGAGCGATTGTTTATTAGGTGGGAAGTATAGGACTGAAATTTTTTATTTCATAACGACAGCGAACAGCAGCTATCAAAAGAAAACGGTTTTGAAGAAAAGCTAACAACGTTCGCGTGTTTGAACAAACAGCAATGCATACTCTAACGATGACAAGTACAGATAACACGGGAAACACGAACAAGTCCGTCCACCTAAAATATACGTTCGATTCTTGCCGCCGCTAGTGCTGCTATTGCCGCTAGTCCTTCGGACACCCAATTGATATTAATGTGCTGTAATTACTCATTGCTCGGTTTAAATTATGACAGACTGATAAATGTTAACGGCAAGTCTTCAGTTCTCATTCCAGTCACTCAAATGATAAATAATATACTGTGTCACTATTAGTACAGTAAAACGGTATATTTTACTAAAAAAAAATACTTAATGGCTGAAATTTTGAGGGGGTGTTCGGGGGCATGTCCTGAGTCTAAAACCGAGTTTTCGTTTTCGAGGGGGTGGGGGAAGTTACATCCCCCGGTCAATATAGGGGTAAGTTTGTTTTAATTTTTTATCTTCGTTGCTATTGCCCGTACAGTCAAGTCCAAGAGATCAAACTTGTAGGAAATGAAATTATCTATCCAATGATAATAAAATCAAGGTCATAGGTCGATCAGGTCAGTCACAATGGCCGGTAAAAGGTCAAAAGTGAGGAGTAGTTTTATTTATTAATGTTCACAAAATTAGAATGAAAACTTCAGATAAGGCTTGTAATCTAATTCTTTCTATAAAATTCGATCAATTTTCTGACATTTCAAAATAAAACCTAGTTTAATATTATTATTTGAGATATTAGGATGTCCAAAATTTATACAATAACAGTGTTCTTGAGAAATTGGAATAGAAAAATAAATTTTTAATAAGTTTTATTTTGAAATGTCAGAAAATTGATCGACTTTTATAGAAAGAATTAGATTACAAGCCTTATCTGAAGTTTTCATTCTAATTTTGTGAACATTAATAAATAAAACTACCCCTCACTTTTGACCTTTTACCGACCATTGTGATTGACCTGATCGGCCTATGACCTTGATTTTATTATCATTGGATAGATAATTTCATTTCCTACAAGTTTGATCTCTTGGACTTGACTGTACGGGCAACAGCAACGAAGATAAAATATTAAAACAAACTTACCCCTATGTTGACCGGGGGATGTAACTTCCCCCACCCCCTCGAATACGAAAACTCGGTTTTAGACTCAGGACATGCCCCCGAACACCCCCTCAAAATTTCAGCCATTAAGTATTTTTTTTTAGTAAACGCGATTTTTGTGTCTCTATTTACTGTACTATATGGATTTGTTTAAGCAATTACATTGCCTGTTCTAACATTGATTCCCAAAGTGGTCCAGGTGGACCCCCAGGGGTCCACGGGAGACTCGACGGGGGTCTACGTTGGCGTGACAAAAAAATGGGGGTTCACAATTCGTAAGCGGGAGTCCACGAAAATGTATCTGGTTTCGATAGTGAAGAACTAAAATGTTGGCTTGACTTCACCTATCAATGTAGGCAGATAATATTTTAAGAAGCTCAGCGACTGTTACCTCACAATGTAATATGATAACAATAATAATTAATAGTGTAATATTGTCGGGCGTTTATAATTTACAATTCATTCATTCAATAGTGTAATAATTACATGTTTGAATAAGTACAACACAAGAAAATATACTATTTTTATTTTTACCACTCCGAATTGGGAGTTTTCTAAATAAAATAAGTAAGAATTGATTGGTTTCTTGTGCTGTGAGTAGATGTCAAAAAAGTAAAGTTGGATGGAATCACTTTTTTGATTGGCCAACTTTACTTTTTTGACATCCACTCACAGCACAATCAGTTAATTAACCAATCAATTCTCACTTTTTTTTCGAAAACTGTTAATTCGTGGTTGGAACTCAGCCGCAACGCAAATTTCCATAGTTAGATCTGATCTTCACATTTTTTGTCGAGTTTTGGGAATAGGGTAGAAATGTAGCTGCAGGGGGTCCACCGGAACCAGCAAAATTTTTAAAGTGGTATATGGGAACCTCTGCTCTAAATCTACGTTTTACTGCATATTTGAAACACGACTTTTCTGTATCAATAGTATATTGTGCGATTTAGTGGGAGAAAGAGAAGATTCCTCGAGCTTGGAGTTTGCCGCACAAGAGTAGCGAATGCAGTAGACCTCGCGCGGCGAAAGATGAAGCCACCGCGTCATAGTAACGTGAATGCATTGCGCCCGCCTTCTAGCTTGCTATTGGCTGTTTATTGTCATGAATAGCAGTTTGCCAAAATTGTAACTAACGTCATAAAACCCAATGTGCAGTTTTGTGTGCACGGCACTGTCTGCGGGCAAGCAGACGTTCACTAGCATGTTATTGATGACGTGCCTGGCTTCATCTCTCACCGCGGGTACTCTAACACGCGAGTGGAATCTTCTCTTTTGACTAATAAGTCGCACATAATATTTTGTTCAACAACCGCAAAGCAGTGTAAAACATTGATTTTTGGGTCGTAATATTTCCAACGCTTGCGTAAGTTTATCTCGAAATGAACGTGGGCGACATGGCATTTCGCCCACTCTGTACGTCAACAATCAGGGAATTATTATTTTGCCCACCCTCAATAGGGCCACGAAATTGCATATTTCTTGCGGGTGTTGAACAAATAATATTGTTTGATGTATTCTCACTTAAAATTTAATTTATTATATCGTAGTAACGTTTGAACTTTTATCATTCAAACACGTTATTAAACTTGAGGTAATGTCAGAACTCAGAATCTTCCTTGAGGCACGTAGCCATGATTTCACCCTACGTAGGGTGGAAAACGAACTCTCCGTAGTCTCTATACGCTGACTGGGACTTGGGAGAGTCGCGAGTATTTTTTACAAGCTTTTATTTAACTTGCAATGTATGTTAGTTTGTGTGTTTGTTTAGGTCAAATCTTGCAAGTCAATTTTGAACGACATCCACGTATCCGATCGATTTTAAATTTTGTACACATATGTATTCCCGATGACAATACATAAATAAATCGTTTATAGAAATAAATTCAACCCCTAAGGAGTTCAAACGGGGTTGTAGGGTTCTTTTTTTTGACTAATCAACGCCCAAGCCAAATCGCTGAAGCTAGAAACTTGAAATTTGGATAGATGGTTCCTTTTCTGACGTAAGCATCTACTAAGAAAAATTTCTCGACATTCAACCCCTACGGGTGTCAAAGGGGGGTAAAATTTAGAAAGACTAAAATGAACAAAATAAAATATTAGTAAAAAAAACTGTTTAGGAAAAAGCTTTTATTGAAATGTACTAAAAAGGAAAAAATAATATTTAATAATTATGAACCAAAATTATTAAATATTATTTTTTCCTTTTTGGTACATTTCAATAAAAGCTTGTCTCTAAAAAGTTTTTTTTACAAATATTTTATAAAAACAATATAATATTTGGGTATTCGGCCCGAATACCCAAATATTACAAATATCATTTTTTACGATCAATTGTGTGTGTGTGTTTTAAAGACCACCAACAGCTAAGGCTATTTGGGTCTAACACCAATTCATTATTTTTTTTTTTAATAATAAATTGAAAATCTAATTGATACTTTTACCAGCTCTCGGGCTAGAACCCGGGAACTGGGGACTTGTATTAGAGGAACCATAGCAACGCCATGTAAACAACAGCTTTGCTACACGCTCGGCTATTCTCAAGCTCTATAGTATCTATCACTTCTATAACCTTTATGGCTTATATATTTAACAATCTTTAATAACGAGTCTTTAATTCTGAATTGAGTAACACGTAGATAATGTCTAATTTCAAACAATTATTATGAAACTAAAACCCACGCATCGCATGGAAGGCAGGCCGTATTATAACATTTCAAATAAATAGATAAACATAATATTAAATGCTGAATGTACACAGACATATTTCAGTACTGAAACGTATGGGTGGAGAACTAGGGGCTGTAATGTACATAGTTAGCGAGAGAAGGTAACGCACAACTTTGTACTGCAGTGTCGCAGTGGGGTCGTCCCACGTATCAAAATTTAATAATTTTGAACAGTGCTTATTATTTCTCATCTATATACAGATTGTATCAAATTAAAGCTGTGCATAGGCCGTTCTGTGTGTAAGACAGAGATCGATATATAAAGTATTAAGTAAGAATGAGATAAATAATCACTAAAGGAAGTTACTGTGGTTACTGTAAATAAATAATATTTATACAACCTAATAACGTCATCTTTGTTTTTTCGCTCCTTCTGTGCTGTAAAAATGTAAATCTTTTACCAGTTTACCAACTTAAACAACTAATTAACCACAATATTAATTCGTAATATTATTTATATCTGGTACAAAAGTTTTAGCAATTATTTTATTAAGTGTTCGAAAAGACCTCCACGTTTTGCCAAACAATATCCTAATCGATTACAAAAATTTCCCCTCACATTGACTAACATTTGATGGTCAACGGACTGACATGCATTAGAAATTTTGAAAGGCAGCTACAAATAATTTTATTATGTCAGCGGTTGAATTACCACCATAAAACCATTTAATTATTTGAATTTTTTCCCAAACAGTTTAAATTGCCATTTTATCAATAATTTCAGTACGTAGTGACTATTTTTACTGCAGAAAACAACGATGACGCTATCAGGTTGTTCGTTATTATTTATTTACAGTAACCACAGTAACTTCCTATTAGCGATCATTTATCTCATTCTTACTTATTGCTTTATGTATCAATCTCTGTCTTACACACAGAATGCCCTATGCACAGGTTTAATTTGATACAATCTGTATATAAAAGAAAGTCGTGTTAGTTACACCATTTATAACGGCTGGACCGATTTTCATGATCTTTGATTTTTTGGATTTGTCTCCGCCATGGTTAGCAAAATGACCATTAAAACATCGGAAAAATTCACCCGGGAGTGAGCGAAACGAGTGAGTAATGTAATTATAATATTCAAGCGAACGAGCGAAGCGAGTGGGTAATGTACCATTCGGGAGCGAACGAGCGAAGTGAGTGAGTAATGTACCACACACTTTCTGGGTTTTTTTATTATATAAAAGGCTTTCAAAGATTTCTCAAAAAATTTGTTAGATTCCAACTGAAAAAAATGTGGGACGAGCCCCATTGTACCTCACTTATATTAGCCTTTATAGGAAGAACTACTATATGGTCAAATCTGTTTTCACTCACAGGCCACAGCGTATAAATTGCCGTCAAATTACAGTGAAATCATTGCGTGAACATTCCCTTCTCTGAACATTTCGCACGCCTCTTCATGTGTGTATTTCCCTGTAGAGTGTAGGTACCTATATTCAGTACACCTACATATATTTGGGCACATTTTAATTATTCAGAACCAACAGTCGTTTGCTCACCGGCCGGCGTTATTTAGTGGTATGCTAATCACATGAAGCCATTCCACTGTGTTACACCCTTAAATATATCGCACTACCTCCATTATATACACCGTACAACACACATTATATATCTACCTACTCGTAATATCTGTGTATATTGCGGATTTAAAACATTTTATGTACTCCGTCATAATTCACGCCTGATTGTTATTATTATTACACTGTGGCTGAGACAGTCGTCGTTTCAAACAGGTCCGCATTAAGACATTATATATTTTTATATAAGGCTATTAACTCGTAAGTATCTAACGCCGACGTGTTTTAAAAAACGGTTATGTCAGTAGAATGAATGAAATTTTACAGTTGCGTCGTGTCAATGGGTGAAGGGGAAGGGAAAAACTGATTCAATTCACAACGTACGTTTAACGCAGATTCTAGTTAGAAGGAGACAGTTGCGACTCCGCCACGCCTTACTTTCCTAATCCATTGCAACTGGGGAGTTATACCATCTCTGAGAAACAGATTTTTAGTACCTACAAGCAATTCTTATCTACATTTATGCTAGGTTTTTGACGCGACTTTAAACACTGAAAGTACTTTTAGCACAGAATTATCATTACCTACTAATTTTAAAAATAAAATTTGAAATTTAATATTGTTTGTATAAAAATTGAATTATATTGTTACGGAAATTATTTATACCGTTTTATTATGTCCGTAAAAATACACTTTTATTAGCTACGTTATAGTTATATACGTGTAGAACGCGCGTCGCCGTTCGCCGGGATGCCCCAATCCAATCCCCTCCATTTCCGCCTGCGGAGACCATTCACCGTGTGCCGTGTTGGCACAATTAGTTCTCGCCAGTGCCGCTAGGCTAATACATACGCCTTGTTGTTATTGTCTATGGTTATACGCCAGTGAACCTAAATCAGTAGTACAATACGATAGTCATCAGCCGAACTGAAGCGCCACTACTCTTGATGCGTGTAACAATATAATTTCGTTTTATCGTCTGTATGTGATGTTCAAACTCAGCAAATTAGTCGACAATTTTATCCATTTTAGCGTCACTTCTCTTTTAATTATTGCGTCATAAAAATATAGTGTCGATTATAATGTAATTATCGACACTTGCTTTATAATACTAGTATAAAGAGATTACCGCGGGAAAATACTTCTTGCAGGTAATTTCATCTATAGAGAATGTGTAATATTACAGCTAATAATTTCCAAACAGCTTCAGCTACAATCATAGAGATATCATAGACAGCGTCGTAGCTAGGGGCATCGGCGCTCCTGGCAAGATTCTGATTTCGCGCTCTTTGCTTGAAAATAATCATATTCGCATCGCTGATTTCGCTAATTGCGCCCTCCCGGGGTTAGCGCCCAGGGGCGCTAACCTGGTGCGGGCCCCGGTTGCCAGGTCCTAGCTACGATAGAGTAGGGGAGTCATAGGCACAATTACTGTAGGTGACTGTCAGTTTCGAAAAGAGAGATAGAAAACTGATAGTTTCTCTTTTCCTTGTCTTCTGACGTATTTGTGAATTTAAAAATTTATAGTAGGTATTGTTAATTTACATCTGTAACCATGGTTATGTGTTTGTGATAGAAACAGATAGAAGAACACTTCTATTCTCCACATCTATCTTTTGCATCGACACTTTTTTGGATGGCTTCCCTCCTCTATCTTATTTATTGTAGATTATAGACGCGTCGACATCTCAGGTCATTAGCGTCTTTCGACTACATCAAATAACAACTTTCTTAAAACTAAATGACATCACAAAACATCCATGAGCGCAGGTGGGATTCGAACCCACGACAGTAGTCTAGAGGCTGCGGTACCAAGTACGCTATCCACTAGGCTATACTGCCCCCCCTCCTCTATCTATGATATCTCTATGGCTATAATACCCTCGTCTAGACTAGACCAAATATAATGAATGCAAATTTAAAATTGCGTCCGGATTCCTTGTAGATCAATTCTGTAAAAAGAGTTGAACTTTACGGCAATGTTTATAATAGAAAAGTCAACTATTTTATCGACCATTTAAATTCATATTACATTCCGTTTTTTTTTCGATATGCAATATTTATAAAATGGGAGTTGAAATATTTTATCGAGAAGGCGACGCGGTGACATTTGGCTACGGCGTCAAACTACTACTTCATGCTACGTACAGTACAGTACTGCTTCGATTATTATTAAAAATGTTATCGTCTCGTTTACTTTCAGTATTTTACACGTATTCTGTTTCAAAAGATAAAACCGTTTACGACGTTAGTATAATTCTTGGTGCTTCGAGGATTTTAAGCAGATCGTTTAAAAAGGCACTGAAACACGCTCTGTGCCGATTAACTTTGACAAATAATTATTTTACCATATATCTGAAATGCTAGTATGTTAAATAAAAAAATCAGAATTTAGACGCAAAAAGCGGGACAAATTAGAAAAAAGCAGTCAAGTGCATGTGGAACTCGCGCTACGAGGGTTCCGTACCGTTACAACAATTATTGTAGGTAGACATATTCTGTGAAAATTTCGACCGGCTACATGTTACGGTTCCAAAGATACAGCCTTTAAAAGGTTTTTCCATTTTATGTGTGGGAACCTTTAATTTTTACTTTTTGTGATTTTTGGATTTTTCCCTTTACTTGTGCTACGAGACCTTGCTTTTTGTCAAATTTCATGATTCTAGGTGAACGGGAAGTATCTTATAGGTTTTTGATGAGTGAGTTTGCGAATATCAAAATAGGTATAGGATCCCCTTTAATTTTTACTTTTTGTGATTTTCAGATTTGTTTCTTTACTTATGCTGCGAGACCTTGCCAAATTTCATGATTCTAGGTCAACGGAAAGTACCCTATAGGAATAGGAATGAATGAATTGTGAATTATAGACGCTCGATATAGGAATAGGATAACCCTAAAGTTTTGGATAATCTTGACGGTAGTGTACTGACAGTACTTCCATCACATAACACAGGATACTGTTGAAATAAAGGCGGTAGAGGCAGGTGTTTGCAAGGAGTGGAACGCTCTGCGACGCCGGCGTCGTTGTTCCACCTTGCACCTGACGCCTGAAGGTGCGTGATGCACGGCCAACTGCGACCACTGTCAGTGAACAGAGAACTTCTCGTTGTCTCCTTCACATACTCGGCTATGCTTTCTAAAGTCTCTATACAGTTTATACCGAGCGACTCAAAATTGCTGGTTTTTCGATCGCAAGAATATTATCCAAATTTAGATTGAATTGAAGATCATCTGAAAATTTACTTAGGCCACATTGCATCGATTACTTTAAGTGCAAATATCTTGAAAAAGGTTACTCCTAGCCACTTTTACGAAGTATACCTTTTATACGGAAAAATGACGGAAAAATCAATTTTTTAATTCAAAAAAATAGTACGAGTGCGTACAAAAAAGTTATGATTATTTGAATGAGTGAAAAGGTGTGTAAGTTGTGCCCCCTACAAGTAAGAGCCATACCAAGGTCAGATTTGAATTTCTTATGTCAAAAAATCCCCATATACCAAATTTCATTAAAATGCCTAAATTATTTTAAGTTATTTAAGAAAATCAAAAATAAAAATTAAACTTTGACACCCTGTATCTCTTTTAATATCAACTTTCGGAATAGACAAGTTAGGATCTATCGCAATATTTTTTGTAAGGAATCAGCTGTTACTTTATGTCCCATTCTTTTTGGGACACCCTGTATATAAAATCGAATTTATTTACATATAAAAGCTATAGAAACCATATCAGCCCAGCCAATGAGATGCGTTTCATCGCCGCGTTGGAGGCCGCGTTCGTGACGATTTTTTTATATTTTAAGTTGGCTATGCCAAACGTGTGTTAAATAGCATAGCTCCAAAAATACAAGTGTTGCGCATCACAAAATCTACTGTTAGAAGTTTTATTGTAGGTTTGAGGAAGAATATTATGTCGCAGCCTGTATATACAAACGGCCACCTACGTGAGTGAATTTTTTAACAGTTTTCATAAAACGCTTATATACTTATAAACTCGGTTTGTAGTATACATTGCATGTATCCATATGTGTATGCTAGTATAAAATGTGAATTATTATTAATGCCTTCATATTATGTGCAAAACTAGATGGCCCTATTTAATAGCTCACTGATTTATTTAAGGACAATAGCAGACAACGCGGTTTTTGCCGAATCGACTGCCATCGGAGCACACATTACATGACCGTAGTACTCCTGAAAAAAAATTCACAGATTTCGCAATCCTTGCAACCATCGAGGACATTGGAAATGATAACAGCATATATGAAACATAATTAACTGTTTATTATACACACAATATTTATCAATGCTTTGTTTAGTTTTGTCAGGAATAACCCTATTATTCTTCTGTTATATACGCGTTCACTTTTGCTTGATTACTTAACTTTTAAATGGATTTTTCTACAGTATTTATTAACATTTGCTCAAAAATAACACCGCAGATCGTCGCAAATACCTCTCAATTAACTAGACATGATATAAAACACATTTAGAAAAAATTGCACTTGTTCAATTTTGTATGATTGCTCCTCACTTGATCGCGACACCGTTGTCTTTTGGCCTTGAACGAAAACTCGTAACTCTGCCCCCATATACGAACATAAACATTTCCAATGTTAAAATATTTATTGTTAAATTTACTCACTGCTCGCGTTAATGTCTGTTTTGGAGGAAACGTATCTTTAATATAAGTTTAAACATAAACAAACCGTGAGGTGGGTCGTTTATTAGGACTAAAGTGCGACCCTTGAGGTCCACACGATGAACTTTTCAGTTTGATAAATATTTAATAATAATAATTAAATTAGATATTACACAGAAAAGTAATCATTTTAATCATTAAAACATAAATCCTCGTGTCGTACTCCTGTGTATGAAAATAAGATGAACATCCTATATTTGCATTTCAGCAGTTGTACCTACTGGAAGTATTTGTCCCATCTGGAATATGTTCTTCAACGCTCTGCCGTTTTGTTGGTAAACTATTTCACAATTTATATTGAAGATTCGTTTGTATTTTATTAAAGAAAACTTTTTAAATGGAAAATAATGAATATTTAAACTGCACACATTACTTTTGTTTTTGTTTTCCTTTCTCTGCTAAAATCGTCAATGCTTTTATTGTGAAAAGAGATTATATTATTTGAAAATTTTAAATGTAAACCGAAGAATTATTTTATTCACAACCGCAAATAACCATGTAATGAAAACTGGAGGAGAGTCATCCCCTGCAGAGAAAGGCTATTATTAAGGAAAAAATAATAATTCTTTCATTTCCCTTTAAATTGAGAAAATCTAAATAATAATAATTATATCTAATAATAAAAAGGAATCATAAACCGATTTCTTACGCTGTGTGATGTGTCAAAAAGTGAGAATTGCCTTAAAGGAATGCCGCTACTCACTTTTAATAAAATCAGCCGAACTACTGAGCCGATTTAAGTAAAATTTATATGGGACCAATTTGGAGGTATACCAGCTATCCAATAAAAAAAGAATTTTTCAAATCGGTTTATAAATGACGGAGTTCTGAGAACAAACATAAAAAAATACAACCGAATTAAGAACCACCTCCTTTTTTGAAGTCGGTTAAAAATTCTTTTAAAAAAATCCTTATTGGATGTTAATAGCGTCAATTTACAATAATTACATTATACAGATAAGATGCAGGGATTGTATAAATTTTTTTTGTTAACAAAAAAAAAAGTTTTGACTTTTTACGCATGCAAAACAGTAGTTTAATGAGAGTTACTAAAATAGGACACATCCGGCTTTCCTGTTTTCCGGAAAGTATTAATGAATAATGATACAAGCGTTGGAAAGCATGAGAAACTCTACCGCTGGTTTCTTTATATAAAGCAAGAGGTAAAAGAAGTCGTATAACGTTGTCTCCGTCTTTTTTATGTGATACACCTTACTCCGTTTTAGTTAAACCGATGTATTTAATCTGGATTAAAAATATGAATGGACGCCAAACGGAATAGTAGGTATAGTCGAGTATCGATTAATAATTATCCGACATTCTTATTTATACAACACCGTCTGTGATCGTTTTATATTTTTAATTTTTTTATAGCAAGTGAAATTTTATTATTTTTACTTTATTCTTTCAAAGTAGGTACTACAGAATCGAATTTTGTCATAGGTATAATAGAACTGTAGATAGATAGATGGTAGTACATGATAAACGTTTGGCAATAGAGTTAATTGGGTTTTTAAACGAATTTTTTTTTTTATTTAAATGGAAGGACCACATCAAGTTTTATAGCAAAACTGTTTTTATTTAATTTTTTTGCTTACTAATTAAAAAGTTATATTTAAATAAAAATTAATTTTTAAACTCAGTTCCGATAACGCGCCGAAAGAATCCGAACGCGTGTGACGTCATTATGTTATCTATGGTCTTTGTATCCATGGTTACCAAGTTAAAAATTTATTATTTTTGATAGTTTATATTAGAAATCGTGTCCATCGTGATTATAATAAAATTAAGGAAAATCGCAGGATAGTGGACAAATATTTGATTTATTAAATTAAATGTACGACGTTTCGTTTATATATTTAAACTTTTTCAAGTACACAAAAATAACAATATTTATGAAAATTAATATTAATTACTAACCATAGCAATTAACATAAGATAGGGTACATAAGACAAAAACATGGTAACAAATTATGTTGACTAAAACTTTTTAACAATCAATAATAATAATAATACAAATTTTAGTATAATTTCATAACATAATTGTACTGACTACTTAAATTTTGAGTGTCTGTTCTATAATTGATTGAATTGTTTTTTCTAATAAAACACATTTCACTGATATTGCGTTTCTTCCAATTTGACTCTTTATCTAATATTTTAACTTCATTGAAAAGAAATTTATGCCCAGTGTCGAAATGATGAGATGACAACGCCGTCTTATTATCACTTAATAAGTTTATGTTTCTACAGTCCATTTTGTGCTGATAAAATTTGTGCTGATTATTTATCAGCACAAAATGGACTGTAGAAACATAAACTTATTAAGTGATAATAAGACGGCGTTGTCATCTCATCATTTCGACACTGGGCATAAATTTCTTTTCAATGAAGTTAAAATATTAGATAAAGAGTCAAATTGGAAGAAACGCAATATCAGTGAAATGTGTTTTATTAGAAAAAACAATTCAATCAATTATAGAACAGACACTCAAAATTTAAGTAGTCAGTACAATTATGTTATGAAATTATACTAAAATTTGTATTATTATTATTATTGATTGTTAAAAAGTTTTAGTCAACATAATTTGTTACCATGTTTTTGTCTTATGTACCCTATCTTATGTTAATTGCTATGGTTAGTAATTAATATTAATTTTCATAAATATTGTTATTTTTGTGTACTTGAAAAAGTTTAAATATATAAACGAAACGTCGTACATTTAATTTAATAAATCAAATATTTGTCCACTATCCTGCGATTTTCCTTAATTTTATTTTTGATAGTATGTGTAATACATATACACAAATACCAACAAATGCAGACACATTTTATCATAACGACGTCACAAACATTCCTGGCGCGTTTTGAAGTCACGTGATATTTTTTAAATTTTTATACATTTTAATTAATTTTTAGTAATTTATCTATAGCTTTAAACAAATTTTTCTTTTCGATTTTCAATATTATTTATGTTAAATTATTAGAAAAAATTAAAAAATTAATAATTTTTTTTAAACTTAAATACCTAATTGTAGTTAAAGCGTTAAAAAAAATATTTTTTAAATAACAAAAAACCCGACTGCGAAAAAACGAACTTAAAAGATGAAAACAAGATCAAATGATAACATGCTGCAGTCGGAACTCGAAGGCATCAGATATTTCTGTTCAGCTTGGTACTGCATCTATGCCTTCGACTGCATGTTATCATTTGATCTTGTTTTCATCTTTTAAGTTTTTTTTACGCAGTCGGATTTTTACTTTTTTTTAAATAAATTATTTTTATTTTCTTACTTTTAGTTGAATCTTCTCAACAGACATCAAACCTTTTCATGTGATATCCCACACAAAAGTTTTTACCGATTTCTTGCGTATAGATAGACAAAATGGCGTCTAGCGTTCGCCATATTGAATTGTTCGTAACGTCATATTTGAAAACTTTTCAACAAAGCCCTTCTTTTGATACCCACATCGATGTTTTTAAAAGAAAAATTACTTTAGCATTTTCACAAAATGGCGTCTAGCGTTCGCCATATTGAATTGTTCGTAACGTCATATTTGAAAACTTCTCAACGAAGACCTTCTTTTGATAAAAATTACTTTCGCATTTTCACAAAATGACGTTTAGCGTCCGCCATACTGAATATTCCGTGGCGTCATATACCCAGTAGTACTCGTGAGACTATGACGAATCTATAGATACTTCGTCTTTCAAAAGGCTACAGAAGGCGCCGACGAGAATGCAAAGTACATACATTCACTGTAAAAAATGGATGTAAAATTAATATAGAATTCGCTCGATTTTCTAAGGATTTTACATTATTATTCATTTTTACACAGAAAACTTCATAAAAACTTGAACTTTTACTGTAAAGTTAAACAAATTTGTGATTTTTATATAAAGTAAATTAAAATTACATAATTTGTGTAATATTCCAATAAAGTGTGTAAAAATTACAAAATAAAATGTATAATTACATATATAAAATGGATGAATACAAAAGTAACCACGCATGCGCAATGTGTTTTTATGGAATCTACGCGAAAAACATTACCCTCCTTGGACTGTCGGGTAAAAAGGCTAATCAAAGGCTATTTAATACAAAACTTGTACTTAACTTTCATTTAATTTTATTTTCTCTCATCCGGCATCGTGCATCCGTCATTTCAGTATTATATTGTAACAAAAATGTTTTCTTACGTGGGTGGAATAAATTATTTATTTACAATAATTAAAAAATGTAACAAAAATAGATAGGTAACAATAAAATGTAACAATTATATCTCAATTCTAATAGTCAACACTGTTTATATAATAATAACACGAACAGTAATTCTTAAACAAACTGAAGCGCTTTAATAACACTGAACAATTTATATGCTGTATTTATTTCCAATCGACACTGTCACACGACTCTCGTTGCTGCCTCTCCGGTGACTGCTCCTGCTTATATAGAACTAGCAGCTTGACCCCCACGCTCGCGCGCTTTCCAGAACATTCTGGTGGTTACCTGTGTCTTCGATATCAGGCCACACCTCACCATTGTTACTTGTTCTCGATGAATCCATTGTCGCCAGCGGCGTAACATCTGGGGTTTTGCCTCTCCATCCCGTTCATGTCGAAAAAAAAATTATTTGATAGTAAGTACTAGACCCAGATAACCTTGGTGGTTGGTGGCCATAAATAAATAATTAAGTAAAAAAATACAGTTTTTTATTATTGAAATTGAAAATTATATATAATTTGTTGCTTTTTTTTCTTTTTTCACAAACGTAATATTTTTTTCTATTATGTAATATGCAGATGAGAATCAGTTTTTAGAAAGGTTCAATACACTTTTAACATGCTATTTTGTTTGACTGTAAACAAAACATTGGATTGGTACAGAGTGGTAGATTGAAAATTTGATTGTATTAACATTTATCAAAACTGAACACAGACATTTAATTATAAATAAAATGTCAGTGACACAAAATTTTAATCAAGTTGACTTACAGGTTGATTCACAAAAGCTTCTATTATAGTATTTTTGGATATTCAACCATTTTTGTTGAACTTCCAATATATTGAATTAAATATGTCATTTTACAAAATGAAAATAATTTTTCACCTGAAAAATCTGTAATGTGCTTCTTGGTTTTTCATTTGACGTTTATCTGAACCTTTTTGCTTTAAAAATAGCGTCAGGGGAGTTGTAAGCGTTTTTTGGCGAGGGGAAAGGATTTGAGATGAAGAATGCAGGGGAAACTTCCTGTAGAGAATAGTTTTAATACGTTTCTACGAAATTATACTTGTTTTATAGATGAAGATATTTCGTATTTCAATTACCGACTATTTACAGAAATCAATATTATATCATAAACAATCCATGACAGGCTGACAACTTTTAACATTCAATTACAGTACACGAACGCTAAATGGTTGTTACGTTGCAAAATTAATTGGTGATCGTGATTCGTCCATATTAATTAAAATATGTTATTAAAAATATGTTTATCATTAATCAATGTCTCTTTTGTTTCAGATTAAAGCGTATGAAAAGTTGGAATGTCCGGACGAAAAGAGAAAACTAGCTCGGGAAATCTACGACAATTTTATAATGAAAGAACTTCTAGCGCACTCCCATGTAAGTATGCCATTTTTTAATTTTAATTAAAAAAAAAAACGACGC
Source organism: Mongoloraphidia duomilia (assembly GCA_039654895.1). NCBI lineage: Eukaryota > Metazoa > Arthropoda > Insecta > Raphidioptera > Raphidiidae > Mongoloraphidia > Mongoloraphidia duomilia. Next base: position 5,052,252 of record CM077524.1, read on the forward strand.
TTTTTATAAAATAGAAAATTAAAACTGAAAATTTTCTCTTGTATTAGATTGAAGGTATTTCAAGTCTTTATTTTTCTAATAACGTCTCTTTAGATCAGTGGTTCGCAGCCGGCGGTCCGTGATAAACATTCATCGGTCTACAAAGCTTAATACAAAAATTCGACTGATGACCAGTCCTATACTTCCCACCTAGTAAATATTTGCAAAAAATAAACACTCTTTTTTTATTCTTTGTAAAAAAGCATGGCCCTCTTTTTCGTTTAATGATCTAGCTTAATATAGCAAAAATCATGGTTACCTTGATTTACGTACAATTTTTTTTTTAGTAAAATATTTTTTTTCTCGAAAACTATACAAAACTATACAAAAAAATATTTACATTTTTTTCATATTATAACATCTAGAATTCATTTATATTTTTACTTCCCACCTCTACTACGGTAGGGAAGTAATGGATTTAGTCCGAAAAAAATATTTCGAGATTTTAACAGATCTTCACGTTTTGAGACCCTAGCAATCGTTTAAAATCATTTTCTGACTGATGTCTGTATGTATGTGTGTGTGTGTATGTGGTCAATTTTTCGCCTTCGATATCTTAAGAACGGAACAACATACGGGCATGCCGATTGTTCTATTGTGTTTATCAGCCTTTAACTTAGATCTGATTAGATTTTGAGTCAAATCGGTTCAGTGGATCCTGAGATATTCAAAAAAACGTTCTCAATGTCACGTATTAACATAGGTAAAAAAAATATAAATGAATTCTAGATGTTATAATATGAAAAATATTTTACTAAAAAAACTAAAAATTGTACGTAAATCAAGGTAACCATGATTTTTGCTATATTAAGCTAGCCATCAGTAGATCACCAAACAAAAAAGAGGGCCATGCTTTTTTCAAAGAATAAAAATTAAATTGTGTTTTAAAGACCACCAACAGCTAAGGTTATTTGGGCCTAGTCAAAGAATAAAAAAAAAGAGTGTTTATTTTTTTTTGCAAATATTTACTAGGTGGGAAGTATAGGACTGGTCATCAGTCGAATTTTTTTCACCTATGTTAATACGTGACATTGAGAACGTTTCTTTTAATATCTCAGGATCCACTGAACCGATTTGACTCAAAATCTAATCAGATCTAAGTTAAAGGCTGATAAACATAATAGAACAATCGACATGGCCGTATGTTGTTCCGTTTTTACGATATCGAAGGCGAAAAATTAACCACATACACACGCACACATACACATACATGAAGTGAATCCTCGTACCAGCGAGAGCCCAACATGTTGGGCTCTCGCTGGTACGAGGATTCACTTCATATCATAGCTATTGAATTATCATAATATATGAATTGACACTCGCTTGTAGTGAAAATCTATTGATTCTGAAGCATATAAGGAGAATATTAATTTAGCAATCATGTCACAGTTGAGTATTGTAAGCTCATTCCGCCGCGAAAGTGGAAAGGTTCAGGTTAAAATCCTGACTGTGACCACTGGTTGGTAAAATGATTTTTTCCAATATGTTTCGAAACAATTATATAATTGGCTGCTCTCCAACGAAAAAATTTTTCAATAAACAAGTAGCATAGAACTTTGCAGAAGTTTGTTCTGTAAATAATTTTTGTAAATTTTATAGACAAACATTTTTAAAGTTTATTTATTTTCATATCCGGGTCTTCAACAGATACCCTGACCCCTGGGAAGTTACCCCAGCTGATCCTCAAGGTCTCACCCCTCGTTGGGCCTGCTTTTAAGAAGTAAATGTGTGCATACAATTTGAATAATCTTTCAATTTTTAGGACTATTCTAAAGAAGCAGTCGCTCATGTACAGAAATACCTGATGAAAAACGAAGTACCACCTAATTTATTCGAGGTGAGTAAACCATTTATTATTTTTTAAATAAGTTGCTAAATGTCGGACATTTGCAACCAACTAATATCATAATAATTATTAACAATTCCAGAAGCAGTAGCATTCTTGGTAAATTTAAAAAATCGCCGAAAAGTATCTAACAAGTCTTTTCCGTATTAGCAGTTTTAAAAAGGCTTATGTTTTATATGTTTCTGCTCTCTGAAAAACATTTTTCTTCTATCTTTTACTTCATATATAAACGTTAATAAAAATAAACGTTAAAAAACTAAGACCCGACTACATATAAAAGAAGACAACAAATTTCCAATATGAAAAATAGTTGGATAAAAAGATACCTACGTCGGGTTTATCGTACATTTAACACGCTGTTTTGTTAATCGCAGTTAAATTTTTACACATAAAACATACGAAGTAACCATAGAAATAACAGCGAATTAACATAATTAATTAATTAATTGTAGATTATAGACGCGTCGACCTTGTATATTATGTCCGTCTTGTGACTTCTTGTGATTTAACATGACGCGTTTCAGCAACGAGTTGCCATCTTCAGGTGTGGTTAATTATTTTTTTACCCAATGTGTGTTAAAAATAATTAACCACACCTGAAGATGGCAACTCGTTGCTGAAACGCGTCGTGTTAAAACACAGGAAGTCACGAGACGGGCATCAAAAAATACAAGGTATTTCTAATACTTCATAATATAAATTCCGTCTTTTTAATTTCGAAAAACGGGATTAGGGAAATAGTATTTTCTATAAATAAACAAAAATTATGAAAACAAAACTTTCAAGTTTTTGTTGATTTATCATGCCATAATTTTCTGAGGCGATTAATCGTAGTTAGTGTAGAAAATGTAGACTCGCATAATGGCGTGGTATTGCATGTACTTATATCTAAAATTTGCAAAGGTGGCAAAAAATTCACAAGTTTTCTGATGTGGTAGCTGCTCGATGCTCTTTAATATACATTTTTCATCAAGATAGAAAATGGGTAGGCCAACCAATGTAAATTACTTTAGGTAGGGCGACAATTTTTACACTACCTACCCCCCATTTAGGGTTGCCAGATTTGCTGGCGTCGAATCCAGGACAAAAAAACGAAACCAATTTTTATGAAATTTTTTTATTTATATTTTTCATTTTTTTTTTGCGGATCTATAATTTTTTGGCCATCGGGCCCCCCAAGCATTTTAAAAAATTCAGAGCAAGAGAGATTAAAATTAACTCTTGTCTGGAGTTCCGCCTTAACCATATCCATGGACAGGCGGTTTCGTTCTTTTATCCATAAGTTACCCATTAATTAAAAATTCATTCACAAAACGCATTACTAATGGGAATGGACAAAATAAACGAAACCAGCCTGCCAAGGTTTGGACAATGCTCTTTTTTCAAGAACTCTGCTCATATTTGGTCGTTCATCTTATTTTCTTTCGGAAGATTGAAGACAGTTCGTAAACAAGAGAATTCTGTAAACAGTTCGTCAACATTAATTTTGTCATCATATATATATATGATTTCATGTTATGATTTTTTGAATTCCGGGACCCGGGACATACGTTCGCATTTCGAGACAATCCCGGTGGGTCCCGGCCACCTGGCAACCCTTCCTCCATCACGGCCCTTAAAACTTCTAGGATACCGAGGTCAACGATTTTTTTAATTATAAATATTAAACATTTTCGTCCGTGTTCTACAACCGAGACAAAGTTCTTTAAAACGGGACTGCCCCGTCAAATCCGAAACTGGTGGCAACCCTGACTACGTTCACTCAAAAATGAAAAATCCATGTATAAATAAATAAAGTACGTCATGTTTTTGTATATTTATTTTTATTTCGCGCAAATGTATTCAGGATGGGTAGTACATGGCAAATATGCGGTTTAAAAATAGCGGTTGCAAACATTAATATGAATTAGTATTTAACATTTGACTTGAAATTAATTTGTGTAATGGGAAACGATGTACGATTTTATTACTTGATAAACAGTACCCGTAGTAAACAGCTACTTCGATGTTAATAAAATAACTATACATGATATTAGTTACTGACATGACGATCGACTATCGAGGCCATAACTTTGTCGGTATGTCAGATTCCCATATTATCAACGCGTCGATATTGTTGAGCAACAATAATATTGCACTAATACTATTTTTTTTATAACTCCTGCTTCTAAAGTTCAATATTCGAGCACTGTGAGGCGGGCGTAAAGAGGCGTATTTTATTCACCGTGCGTGAAAGTCCAAAGCGTGCGTAAAGGTGCATTTTCATGTGACGCTCGACGCTGGCTTCTAGCGTCAAATGTGGTCACGTGACATAAACGCCATATTGAAAAAAATGTAGCGTCAAAGCTAAACATTGTTTAGCTTTTACGCTGGCGTCATTAGTTGTCTCTGGTCATTTATAATACGAGTTTTCTACAGCTAGGTACTGAGTTGTGCATCAAGTATCAACACACAGGCTTGCTAAAGAATTGCTTTATGTTGCTACTAGGGGGTTGATTCTACGAATTTAACCCATTGATTTTATTACTTCGAAAGTACCTATTTATTAAGGAAAATACTATCACCTGATGGTTTTTCGATGGTTAATTAAAATTCCCGTCTCACTTAGAACAAAACAATTTTTTTTTATTGAATACTAAAAACATTAAAATTTCTCAAAATACAATTTATTTTTTTCTCATATTCTGGTAGTGCATATAATTACCTATAAAAAAGTAAGCATAGTTATATTTTTAATTTTTATTCCTTATAATTCGTGTACTTTCGCCGGTTATTGAAGTCAAAAATATGGGAATTTCATTTTTGATAATCGTATTCAGACATTGTCTTTTCTGTTAATAAATTTACAAAGAGCTTATTTATTAATTATTATAACAAATTCACCAGGGTTTTGATTTATGGATGTCTTTATTTGACGCTCTCTTTACAAGTTTACAACTGTCAAAACCTTGCTGTCTGTTGACGCTAAAATTTGACGCTGGAACTTGACGCTACAGTTTTTCAAGATGGCGTTTATGTCACGTGACCACATTTGACGCTAGACGCCAGCGTCTAGCGTCACATGAAAATGCACCTTAAAAGTACAATCTCTACATCTTATAAATTCGAAATTTCCGCACTTTGTACAATACAACCATTTACTGACTATCGATCGATGTGTTCCTATATATAGTAGCGCGCATACAAAGTCCACATCATGAGAGAGTCATGTTTTTAATGATTTATACAGAAGTTAATAACTTTAACAAAAATAAACTAAATCGTAACTTAGTCTGTAATTGTAACGTTCTAAGGACTAGAAGAGCGAATTTTCCGTTTTCATAATTTTTTTTTTCTCTCTATTAAACTTTAGACGCAGTCGTTATAAAAAATTATGTTCGATACGTCCGCTTAAAGTGAGATATCTAGTAGGCTTAAATTGGGGCACCCGCTAAAGGGACTGACGCATACACAACGAGATCTCGTGCGCTTACCCCCACTCGCCTAATGGCTCGTAGGGGTATACATCGCACTCGATCTGGTTGTATATGCGTCAGTCCCTTAGCTCGTGTCTCAATTTAAGCCTACTAGAATACCTCAGTTTACGCACACGTATCGAAAATAACTATTTTCGCACTGATAATAGTAGGATTTCAGTGAAGAAAATTCTCAAGAGATTATTTTCGAGAGTAAAATTCTTCCTCCACCAAAGTATGTTTGGATTAAGTACTTTAATTTTATTAGTTCCTATATACATAAATAAATACATTGTATATCTAGATGCGTAATGAGGCATAATACTGACGAGTAGTGTATGTTAAAACGAGTGATAACGAGTTTTAACAATCACACGAGTCATAATATCATTACGCAAGAGATATATATGTAATTTTTTGCCATACCCACTATAAAATAGGTGCTTTTCACTTCATTTTCTGTATTTTCAAAATTTTTGGCAGTTCATTTGTGTCGCCATCTCCACTCCTATTGTAGGCCGCGGCACAAACAGGAGTATGTAATAGCGGGCGGATCAGGTGAATGAACATTCTGATTGGTCGACTACCCCATCTTGATGTCGTTTGACACACGCACACACACCCAAACAAACGTAACAACTAACTAGTGAACTCTGTATACTAATATGGATAGTTGATAGCGATTAAAAAATGGGTTTTGTATGTGGAGAATGTTCAAAGACATATTCTTCAAGACAGGCATTAATGTTTACAAAATTAGAATGAAAACTTCATATAATGCTTGTAATCTAATTCTTTCTATAAAAGTCGATCAATTTTCTGACATTTCAAAATAAAACTTAATTAAAATTTATTTTTCCAATCCAAATTCTCAAGAACACTGTTACTGTATAAATTTTCGACATCCTATAATATTTCAAATAATAATATTAAATTAGGTTTTATTTTGAAATGTCAGAAAATTGATCGACTTTTATAGAAAGAATTAGATTATAAGCCTTACTTGAAGTTTTCATTTTATTTTGTGAACATTAATGCCTCTCTTGAAGAATATGTATTTGAACATTGCCCACATACAAAACCCATTTTTTAATCGCAATCAACTATTAATATTAGTATACAGAGCTCACTTGTTAGTTGTTACGTTCGTTTAGGTGTGTGTGCGTGTGTCAAACGACATCAAGATGGGCTATTCGACCAATCAGAATGGATCCTGACTGCAGGACCTAGTCGCTTATGTAGATATGCAGGTACCTATCGAACAATAAAACTGAATTAATATTTATTTTCTCTTTTTTTTAGCCTTACATAGAAGAAATATTTAATCATTTAAGGGGGGAACCATTCAAAAAGTTTTTAGAAAGGTGAGCGTAAGGTAACTGTAAAATTACTTTTTATTTAATTTTTCCTCTTATACAGGGTGTTTCATAATATATGCGCAGGACTTTAGGATGTGATAGCTCGTCCAAAAATATGAAAAAAAGTTTCTATTAGCTTACACTCTAAAATGCACCATTTTAGAGATACAGGGTGTTGAAATTGAAAAAAAATTTCGTTTGCGAATATCTCCGGAACCGTTTATCGTACAGAAAACAGCTTTTGTAAGCATTTTCTACTCATAATAAGCTATGTTTTGTGCGGATTTTTTTTTTAAAGTCATAATTGGTGAAGGTTTTGAAGGGGTAGTGGGTGTTTTTCTTCCCAACTTCTACGCTACTGACAAAAGTACGGTTTTGAGACGTCCATTTGACCCGCCAATGTTTTCAACACAAAAAAGGTACTCTTGGTCATAAGCTCTAAAGTCGATCGTTTTCGAGAAAAATCAACTTTTATGTTGAAAAACATGATCAATTTTTTTTTAAATTAAATTTTTTTCTTACTAATTAAACAAAATGTATTTAAATGTTAGAACAAGTAACAAAACCAAACGTTAACTTCATAATTGCAAAATTGAAAAAAAAAAATGAAAAAATGATATAAATGTTGTCTTTTCAAAATTTCTGATACACCCTGTATCTCTAAAATGGTGCATTTTAGAGGGTAATTTAATAGAAACTTTTTTCATATTTTTGGACGAACTGTCACATCCTGAAGTCCTGCGCATATATTATGAAACACCCTGTATATATATGGCATGTTTCATAAAAAGCATATAATTTCCAAATTCGTAGGATTTGTATAAAATAATGAAACAGCCTGTATTTTCTATGTGTTTTCTTTGAACTTTCATCTGTAATTTTTTCACATTTTTAAGCTCTTTAGATTTACACTTTTACGTTTTTATATTAGTTTGTAGTTCAGTAAAAGTAAATATCCCATAAATGTTAAGCAAAAATTTAATTTTTTTTTCGAAAATTAAAGTAAAAAGAATTTGAGTATAACACAAAATATGTCTCTTTTGACTAGTTGGTCGGCCAAGAGTTAGATCGCTTCCCGCAAGGTATGATAATTAATGCCTAAACGCTATCAGTTTATAGACAATTTTTTGGGATCAAATGTCGTGGGATCAATTGTCGTTGGGATCACTTGTCGTGGTATAAAATTGCTGGGATCAATTAACGGCACACCGTAAAATTTTATCATTTTTTTTTAATAAACAACATGAAACTGAAGATCATTTTGATACCTACTTTTATCAGTTCTAAATTTGAACATAGGACCAAGGATTAAACGTATCTTACTTATTTCACGGCTATTATCTAGCCATTCATGAAATAAAATATCTATCTATCTAATCTTACTAATGTTATAAAAAAAACATTTTTTTGCCATTCCTTCCACTCGCCAAAACTGACGACCCCCAAAATCAAAATTCAGCTTTTCGTATTTCACGTCTGTATTTGGGCTACCATTTTCTACATCTATGCCAAGTTTCAACTTTCTATTTCAAACGGTCTCTGAGAAAAATGTCTGTGACACACACACACCGAGTGTTCCATTTTTACCAATTTTGGTACGGAACACCAAAAACACGTTCGAACGATCTAAACTTTTGCTATGCTATTTTATACCAAATTAACAGTTTCGCTTCAATATTTTTTCATTATTAAAACAAACACATCTACAGAGGCGAAGCCTTCTTCAAAGTTATAACGTAAGTATTTTAAATGTAATCCATGATCTATTAAAAATTTATAAATAACTTAAATTTAATCTCTAGTCCCTGATTGAGACAAATAATGTACTGTGTATTATGGGCTATTTATTTTTATGATTTATTTTAATGAATGTTTTTAAAATATTTCTTATAATATGTATTTAATTTTTGCAGTGACAAATACACGAGGTTTTGCCAATGGAAGAATTTAGAATTAAATATTCAAGTAAGTATATTTTCTTATTGCATTTAAACATCAATTCATTTAGAATAGTAATGCTGGGGCAGCGAAATTTGGTTCTTTTCTCCACTCCTGCATACCTCGGCCCGACAACCCTAGCCTTTCCATGTTCAGCGATGACTCACTGTACCTGAGACTCGTCAAACACATCAATTTCTAAGCAGACCGGGGGCCTCATTTAGTTCTGCCGCCCCAGGCCTCCGACGGGCTTAGGCCGCCATTGCCTATCATTTGATAGATAGATAGATAGATAGGCAATTTATTTGTGAGGCTATATATACAATATAGATACAAAACGTCATAAAACATAATATAAAGTACTAAAATGGCTATAAATAATTAAAACTCACTAAAAATATATCCTTGTAGTTTATATACCGGGTTTTTAACAAGCATGTTTTTAACTTCCCACTGGAAGTTATTGTAATGGGTCCGAAAATCGAAATCAAAAAGGAAAAAAAAATTTTATGTTTCAAGGTCACTACACTATTTTTACACTACTTTTAGAAAGATGTCTGTGTGTGTGTGTGTGTGTGTGTGTGTGTGTGTGTGTGTGTGTACGTACGTACGTACGTATGTGTACATTTCTTTCAAAGACGAAATCTCGAGAACGAAAAATGATATCGACTATGTTAGGGTGCCAATCGACGCGTATTAACGTAAATATGATCTGAAAGAAATTTTTTCAAAATCGGTTCAGCCGTTCTTTTTTCTTAACCAAATAACCTCCAAAAAAGTAGATTTTACACAATATCTCGCGAATAAAAAATTATATCGACTTCGTAAGGGTGTCAATCGAGGCGTGTTAACGTCATTTTGATCCGACATAAATTTTATAAAAATCGGTTCAGCCGTTTTTTTTTTTTTTTTTTTTTTAAATTATTGATGAATGATTGAAATGATTACTTTTCTGTGTAATATCTAATTTAATTATTATTATTAAATATTTATCAAACTGGGAAGTTCGTCGTGTGGACCTCAAGGGTCGCACTTTAGTCCTAATAAACGACCCACCTCACGGCTTGTTTAATTCCTTTTTAAATAATTTTACATCTGTGATATTTTTAAGTCTTTCCGGCAATGTATTATACATATCAACACCTGCAATAGATGGGGACTTACAACAGAATGTTTTGGAGAAGGTTTGTTTATATAGCAAATTGCGCTGGCGGGTGATATAAGAATGTTTTTGTGACACTGTTTCATATTTTTTTATATTTGTCTTAATGTATGACAACAATTTGTATAAGTAGATACCATATATCGTTAAAATTTTTTTCTGCTCAAAAACTGGCCTGCAGGTCTCTCTAAATCCCAATTTGAACATTACACGTAATATTCTTTTTTGTATGATGAAGATTCTTTCAACATGTGCAGAGTGACCCCATACAACAACATTGTAGTTTAGGTGACAATATACTGTTCCATAATATAAATTTATTATTTGCTCTTCATTCAGATATTTTGAAAGTGATTTTATTATGTAAAAAGACTGATTTAGTCTTTTACACACTGTATCTATGTGCAAATGCCAGTTTAGTTTATTATCTACAACAATACCTAAAAACTTTGCTTCGTTTGAGATTAATATTTTATTGCTATTTAGCTGAATGTCTAAGGTAGGAGTTGGTTTTACTTTATTGAAATATACACATTTTGTCTTTTTTTCATTTAGAACAAGGCTATGTGTGAATTACGGTCGTTCGCAACCTTTTTTCTCTTTATTTTTTGTTTTTTTATAAACAACTAGGTTATTTATACGCCCACATGCTCTACGGTTTAAATTTTATTACGAATTATTATGTAGAAATAAAACATTTTAGACAACTTTGGACAAAGTAGAAAATCGCAAAAAAGACATTTGTGACTAAAGAAATGTTATGTTAGTACAAGTTTTTTTACAAATTATGAGAAGTTAATTTAAAAAATCGATACATCGTATACTTTCATAAATACAGGATGCCCCACTAATGATTTCGAGGGCAAATGCGGTGTGAAATTTCCTTTGTCTCGCTTAGGCTCATTTCGCACCAAACCAGTCAAATCCAGTAGCGTCCGACTTGACTGGATGCGACTGGACTGGATTGGTTTGGTGCGAAATGAGCCTTATGCTACCTCTATGTTCATGGGATCGTCGTCGTTTATTTAAATTAAATTAGTAATGTCATTGTGGTTATTTTTTTTCAAGCTGACAATGAACGACTTCAGCGTGCATCGCATCATCGGCCGAGGAGGTTTCGGTGAGGTGTATGGTTGTCGCAAAGCCGATACGGGTAAAATGTATGCAATGAAATGTCTCGACAAGAAGCGCATAAAAATGAAGCAGGGCGAAACGTTGGCTCTCAACGAACGCATCATGTTATCCTTGGTGAGCACCGGAGCCGACTGTCCGTTCATTGTTTGCATGACGTATGCTTTCCACACGCCTGATAAGTTATGCTTTATACTCGATTTAATGAACGGTGGAGATTTACATTACCATCTCTCACAGCACGGTGTATTTAACGAGCCAGAAATGAAGTTTTACGCTGCTGAAGTGATATTAGGTAAGTTGAGAGGTCCAATGCCAACTGATCTGTCCTCTTTTCTCTAATTATAAAGGAGTAAATTATATTTTTGCCATACCTACTACAAAACAGCTATTTTCGATGTATGTATAGCGGCCTTTAATGAGTCATTTAACAGCCAAGTGTGCGGAAAGTGTTTTATTTTCCGCGCTAGTGCGGAAAATAACGGTTGCCATAGCAATTTCTGTTTATTCGCTCTTAATACGCCTGCGTGCGCCTCTCATTTCTGCGCATGTGCCCAATTCCGCCATGTTGAGACTTGTCATATTGACAGATGGCAAGTGATTGATTTTGAAAAAAGTAAATACCTAGAAATATTAATTAAAGAAGTGGTACAACCCCCTAGAAAAACATTTGAGTACTTTTGAAGATAAACTTTTTCCGATAAACAATTTATGACAGGTAGGATTCTAACCTTTCAACCAATTTTCGTTTACTTCCACCAGTTTTCCGGCCATGGCACTTCAACCACTGTCTCAATAGCACAAGTATGTTCTTCCACTGTTTTGTGCACTAATTTAGTATCGTCAGTAACATTTTCATCTAAATTAACATTGAAAACCGTTTCTGGGCTAGTCATTGCGTCAAAAAGCGTACGAAACTTTTGAAACCTGTGATCATAACCATGGCGACGGCGCTTGCGCGTAACTACTCGTGAAAAGGTCTATTACTTGCACGAACTTCACAGCACACTATGGAAGGAAAGATGGCAACGCAAATGAACTGTCAGAATTTTTTGAAAATGAAGTGAAAAGTAGGTATTTTGTAGTGGGTATGGCAAAAAATACCATAATGTCTCGTACATAATGGTATTACGGTTCGTGTGTCGCTCGTTTTTACGTACTGTCATTACTCATTATTCGCCGTAATATTGCCCATTACGTATCTAGACATACAATCTACTATTACATAGTTCCAGTTCGTAAATACGACTAATTTTATATACTGAAAAATTGTTTAACTTAAATGAAAATTAATTAACTCAGAATGCATAATGCTTTTTTCACTTATTAATTTATCTGAATACTGTTTGAGTCTTTGAGCTAAAGGATATTGATGAGCATCGATGGTCGATGTTTTTAAAACATCGATGTTTCCATGTCGATGTTCGATGTTTTTGACATCGATGGTAAGGGAACGATGATTTTCGTACATCGATGTTAACCAGCGATGTTTTCGTACATCGATGTTTTATAAACGCGGAATTGCTAATTTTATTTTCAACACTTAAAGTTTTTAAGAACACTCTTATCTCTTTGTCTAAATAAATCTCCAAAGTTGGGCAAACAGTTACCAAAGCCCGAAACAGACTACAGGGGAAAATGATATCCAAAGTGGTTTTCCTCCATTTCATTGATGATACACTTTGGAGCTGGGAATAATAAAAACAAGTAACTGTAAATAATACGTAGTAAACTATTTAGTTTTTGCAATTTAATAAATTTTACACCCACTTTTAATATAAAATTAGTTGAGTGTTTCATTGTATTTAGTATATTCCTACAATTACCTTTTTAAAATGATTTTTTCCTAAAACATCGATGTTTTGCACCGAAATACATCGATGTTTAGAGACTGATGTTTTCCACACATCGATGTTAACATCGATGGTCAACATCGATGTTTTCTCATCGATGCTCATCCCTACTAAAAGAGTCATCGAGATGTTTGTACAATCGAGACAATCGACTAAAATATCTCGTAATCGCGCATCACTAGCACAGTTCCGTTCCACTCTCGAATGTATCCAGTCGTAATGTGTGAGCTGGTGACATTAACAAAGTGTTCAATAGCGTCAACATGTAGTACAAGATACGAGATTTTTTTCTCTTCATGAGAAATACAGAAGTACCTAATAATTTAATTTAATAATGTATGTCTTTGTTATTTAGGTTTGGAGCATATGCACAGAAGGTATATAGTGTATCGGGATCTTAAGCCAGCTAATATTTTATTAGACGAACACGGCCATGTACGAATTTCAGATTTGGGGCTCGCTTGTGATTTTTCAAAGAAAAAGCCTCATGCTAGTGTGTAAGTTTTATTCGTTCCTTTAATCAATTTTATTTTTTATATAAATAAGCACAAACTGACCTTGATTCCAAAATAAGTGTGTGACCGTCTTTTCAAAAATATCATACCTCCTTGCCGGACCCTATAAAACACATTTCAAAGGCTTATACAGATTGTATCAAATTAAATCTGTGCATAGGGCATTCTGTGTGTAAGACAGAGATTGATACATAAAGCAGTAAGTAAGAATGAGATAAATGATCGCTATTAGGATGTTACGTGGTTACTGTAAATAAATATGTAATACCGAACAACTGTCACAGTAAAAATAGTCACTACTGAAATTATTGATAAAATGGCAAATTATACTGTTCGGGAAAAAATCAAATAATTAAATGGTTTTATGGTGGTAATTCAACCGCCAACATAATAAAATTATTTGTAGCTGCCTTTGAAAATAGCATAGAAGGAGTGAAAAAACAAAGATGACGCTATTAGGTTGTATAAATATTATTTATTTACAGTAACCACGTAACATCCTATTAGCGATCAGATCATTCTTACTTATTGCTTTATGTATCAATCTCTGTCTTACACACAGAATGCCCTATGCACAGGTTTAATTTGATACAATCTGTATTTTGAATACAAATGGACATGATATAATGAACAAATATGTTTGAAATTAACTTATTTGACTAAAATATCTACATAGAGACTTTTGGGACATTAATATATTTAAACTAAAGTAATACCAGTTTATAATAATAAAATGTTTATAACCCTTTTCCACAATACGAATTCACTTTCATAAGCGAATTGGTAATCCCCCAATGATTAGTGAATACGTATTGTGAAAAGAGTTTATAAACATTGATATTGTTACAAAACTGTTTTCTGCGGAATAAATATTTATTTACAATAATTAAAAACACAATAATGAATGCAACAACGAAAAGTCAGTTCTAACAATCAACACAAGTAAACATAAACTAAACAGTAATTCTTAAACAAAGCAAAACAAAACGATAAATAGCACTTAACTAATAACTCGTAATTATTTCCACTACACTAGTATTTATTTTATCAATCTATTTATTTATATCACTGATCCACCGTAGACTTGACTGCGTGACTCACCGTTGACTGATTGATTCACTCACTCGCACTGGCTGTTTATATATGCTGCGTGCCGTAAGCCTAGTGCGTTCTCGCTTCCTCTTGAACTTTCGCGCAGGTACTAGTTGTTACAGTACGCAGACCCCGTTTCTCAGAACTCTTGCCTGCCGTTTATATACAGGGTGATCCGTAACAATATTATAAACTAACATTTGTTGTTATCTACAAGCTACTTAAATCTCTTATTTATTTAATATTAATGCCATTTTTAATTACAGAGGTACGCATGGTTATATGGCACCAGAAGTATTATCTAAAGGCACAGCCTATGATTCAAGTGCAGATTGGTTTAGTTTTGGATGCATGCTTTATAAATTACTCAAGGGTCACTCTCCATTTCGCCAACACAAAACCAAAGACAAACACGAAATAGATCGAATGACATTAACGATGACAGTTGAATTACCCGAATCATTCAGTCGAGAACTAAGAATGCTGCTCGATGGACTGTTACAAAGGGACATTGATAAGCGGCTAGGATGTCGAGGCCAAGGTGCTGATGAAGTAAAGGAGCATGCGTTTTTTGCCGGTATTGACTGGCAACAGGTCAGTAGTTACCATTTCAATCACTATGTAGACCTCGCGCGGCGAAAGATGAAGCCACCGCGTCATAGTAACGTGAATGCATTGCGCCTGCCTTCTAGCTTGCTATAGACTGTCTGCAGGGGGGCGGAGTTATAATAATATCGACGTGAGCGCTTGTTGTGACATCCGTTGTAAACTCTGAACTGCAATTTTCCGTAACTGTCAGTGAGCATTATTGTTCAAAAAGTTAAGTAAGTAAAACCATGATTTTACTTCTAACTTATTTGGAAATTATTACTATAAATCTGATAAATTTGACACTTTTAAACCCGGTCCGCAAGATTACATGCGCCATGGTTTTAACTTTTAGGTTATATTTCCGTCTGTCAATATAAACCATAGACATAGGTCCTCCATGTCTGATATAAATTAATCAGTTATTTTTTATTATACGTCAAAATTGAAGAAGAAAAAAACTTAAAATCTATAATTTTTACGTACCCTTTTATGCTATGCTATTTATACTATTTACACACAGCTAGATAAAATGGTATCCGTTTATTAAAAAATTTCCCGATATAAGACAACAATAAAAAATAGTTCAATCGTACATTATTGCCCGCTAGCGGCGCTAGTAGGCTTCATGCACACAACCTATTGACTGTTTTGGAGATCCAATAGCAGGTTGCCAAAATTGTACCTAACGTCATAAAACCCAATGTGCAGTTTTGTGTACACGGCACTGTCTGCGGGCAAGCAAGCGTTCACTAGCATATTATTGATGACGTGCCTGGCTTCATCTCTCACCGCGGGCACTCTACTGTTATACTTCAGTGCACTGTCCAGCTTACAAAAACAAAATATAGTGCATTGAAGTTTCTATAATTGCGCGACTACAGGATCGTAAGAGAAGTAAATTCTGATATGCACAGAAAAACAAAATTACTACATCTGTACAAAAAAGGTCTCATATAGTTACGTTCTAATTGTCTAATTTTCTAACATTGCGTTACGCAACCTTGCAACAATGGGGTAACAATGGTTGCATTCCTAACAAGCAGCAACATACAGGGTGCTGAATTGCTTTGCGGGTAATAGGAATTTAACCCATAAAATCAAACTTTTGCGATTTCCTGCTTCCCTAATTATTTTAGGAAAAATATCTTCCAATAAAAGTTTTAGAACATAAAATTCTGCGTCTGAATCATTAAACAAAATTAATTTTGCATGCTTTGTAACGACAGAAATTTGATATGAAAATCTCAAAATTATCTCAAAAACAGATAGCGATAGCCATGGAATTTGAACAAAATGATTAGAAATTATTCTGACAGCTAAAACGTCATCATTTTGTTCAAGTTCCATGGCTATGGCTATCTGTTTTTGAGGTAATTTTGACATTTTCATATCAAATTTCTGCCGTTACAAAGCATGCAAAATTAATTTTGTTTAATGATTCAGACGCAGAATTTTATGTTCTAAAACTTTTATTGGAAGATATTTTTCCTAAAATAATTAGGGAAGCAGGAAGTTTGAATTTAAGGGTTAAATCCCTATTACCCGCAAAGCAATTCAGCACCCTGTATTATCAAAAATCAAATTGTCTTTCTGTTATAATATAATTTTCATATCAAATTTCTGCCGTTACAAAGCATGCAAAATTAATTTTGTTTAATGATTCAGACGCAGAATTTTATGTTCTAAAACTTTTATTGGAAGATATTTTTCCTAAAATAATTAGGGAAGCAGGAAGTTTGAATTTAAGGGTTAAATCCCTATTACCCGCAAAGCAATTCAGCACCCTGTATTATCAAAAATCAAATTGTCTTTCTGTTATAATATAATTTTTTTACTGAACCAATGTAATCACCAGTGCTAAACGATCTTTTACTTCTGCTGCTTTAAATAAATAAACGTTTTTAGGTTTATTTACAAAAATATACTCCACCTTTGATACCGCCTCGAGGAGAGGTAAATGCAGCGGATGCTTTTGATATTGGATCATTTGATGAAGAAGATACGAAAGGCATTAAATTAACAGACGCGGACCAGGAACTATACAAAAACTTCCCGCTTGTCATATCGGAAAGATGGCAATCAGAAGTAGCTGAAACTGTGTTTGAAACAGTAAACGCTGAAGCTGATAAACTTGAACAGAAACGTAAAGCGAAACAGAAACAAAAGTTTGATGCTGATGAGAAAGGTAAATAAACTGATTATCTAAAAAAACGCTCATAGAAATGCTAAAAATATTTTTGAAAAATTCATAAGTTATTTTTCACTTCATTGCCTTAAAAAAAAATCTGTAAATCGGTTGACCCTGCAGGCCATCTCTGGAACTTCCCGCTATTTTCAAACGCGTTGAGTTCGAAGTACTTGATAATACCCAAAAGTAGATTTTTGAGCTCTTCGAGCGTTTTGAATAACCCCTACAATTACACATAGGACATAATGTAGAACGCACGGTGTTCCTCGGCTAAGTTCGGAACGAATCGGACGCTAAAAATGTGTTTTGTTCAATTTTTTTTTCGGCCCGCCTAGATGATTTTTTATTTTATCTAGCCCTCCTCTTAAAAAGTTTGACCATGTCTGGTCTAAACAGTAGTCAGTGATATTAAATTTTTATACTCTTATTGAAAAGACAATGCTAATATGAGAAAAACCCCACCAGAATCCTAACGAAGAACCGATTGAGGGTGGGCTTTTCGGGCAACTAATCACGTCTTTTTTCGTTTCTTATCATAATATTTTGCTACACCAACCATTTCCCTGAAATTCTGCCACTGTATGTATTCTGCACAATATTGACGAGTCACACTTCTTTTATATTTCAGATTCAGATTGTATTTTACACGGCTATATAAAGAAATTAGGCGGACCATTTGCAAGTGCTTGGCAAACGCGTTACGCAAAACTGTATCCAAATAGATTGGAACTGCATCCCGAATCCGGTGGGGCAAAACCGGAACTTGTATTTATGGACCAGATAGAAGAAGTTAGTGCTGATTTAGTGCATGTCAAAAATGAACAGTGTATCGTCATAAGGACTAGAGATGCGAAAGTAGTCCTTACAAATCCAGTAAGTTGAAATAATACCTTAAATTATTTTATTCAATACACGCACGCTTTTAGTGTTTTTTCGTATCAGTTTTGCGGACCTTAAAAAGCCGTTTATTGACTAGTGACCATTATGTAACGCTTTTCAGTGCTATAATGGTTCATTGTGTAGCTAGTTACATAATGATCCATTATGCAACGCTTTTCAGTGCCATAATGAAAAACAGTTGCATAATGAACCATTATGTATCTGTTTTTTTTAAATTCTATTAAAGTCTAAAGCCATGCACGTGTTGAATAAAGTATAGTGTGCAACGCGTGTGCTAAATCTTTATGTCCCTCAGGGGAAACATTGGAATGTAGTTTGCATTCCAATGTTTTGTGGGAATTAGCGTTCCCAGAGACCCGAGCTCGTACCAGTCGGTTTGCGTATGCCGGCTGGCGGATTCTATTGCACAAATGAATTATTTGTTGTGTTGAAGACGCTAATGACCTGAGTTGTCGACGCGTCTATAATCTACAATAAATAAATAAATAAATCTTTATGCGTCAGGCGCGATGTTTTCAGCACTCGTATTTGGCTCGCGATGCTCACTCGCCAAGGCTCGTGTGCGCTCGCCTACTACTCGTTCTGAAAACATCGCGCCTAACGTATAAATACACACACAATATAACACAATATACTACACTCAGTTACATAAAAAGTGGATCACCTAAAAGCATATGTAATTTCGATTCGTTGTATTTTCAAAATTAATAAGCCGATTTTGAAAATTCTTTTTTTGTTTGATAGAGCAGAGTTTTAGGAACATTTTTATGTATGAATTTTGAATTTCAATCAAGGCTTGATTACAGTGGAGACGGAAGAATAAGACAATGTTTTTTTAGTCAAGTTTGAAGAATCCTATGGAAAGTAGCAGCAGCAGTAGAATTTTTTCCTTAATTGCATCTTATTCCTTGGCCTTTTTTGTATCGGTTCGTTTTTGTTTTCAGTAATTATCTCAAATAACACCCGAGTTATAAAGAAAAATTCAAAAAACTGCATTTATTCTTAATAATGTCGTGGCCATAAGTAGGCTGCGTCCATCATTAGTCAATGCCATTATGATTGCAACTTATTCAGGAGTTATTTGTTGCACCATTATTTATCCACATAAATGAAAAACTTAACAATAAACAATAATAACCATCAATAAATTTGGACTGCCAAAGAAATTACTCATTTGTTTTGTTCCTAAACACCGATACATTCCCAGCCTACTTATGACCACGACATTAATAAAGAATAAATGCAGTTTTTTGAATTTTTCTTTATAATTCGGGTGTTATTTGAGATAATTACTGAAAACAAAAACGAACCGATACAAAAAAGGCCAAGGAATAAGATGCAATTAAGGAAACAAATCCACTGCTGCTGCTACTTTCCGTAGGATTCTTCAAACTTGACTAAAAAAACATTGTCTTATTCTTCCGTCTCCACTGTAATCAAGCCTTGATTGAAATTCAAAATTCATACATAAAAATGTTCCTAAAACTCTGCTCTATCAAACAAAAAAAGAATTTTCAAAACCGGCTTATTAATTTTGAAAATACAACAAATCGAAATTACATATACTTTTAGGTGATCCACTTTTTATGTAACTGAGTGTATTTTAAGAGCTAAAATTAACACGGTCAGTAATTTTCACCTGTAGGTAACCCATAGGTAGGTAATGTTCGAGCGCCAATGAGTTTTGTTATGTGAGTGCAAAACTACATTTCAAACTGCATGCTAGAAAATATTTTCCATTGTTGTTTTTTCTATACCTTTTGTAATTGAATCTTCAATCTCCAACAGATATCATTTAAATAATATTTCTCTGAAAAACTCTGAAAATGTTTTTCAGAGAAATGCATTTCAGAGAGTTTGCATAGATATTCTCTGCAGTTCTCTGAAAACATCTGCAAATATTTCTCTGAAACTTCTCTGATAAAACAACACCTGTGTATGGGAGGGTGCTTTAAAGACTCAGTCATAAATGCAGAAAATGATGAAAAAATAAGCAAACAACCTTAAAAAAAAAAAAAGGGTGTGGGTCTCGGGACCCCCGACAGATGTGAAACATTAAAGAAAACGTTATTGAACTCGGTGGTATTCTCTATGTAGTAGTATATATTTTTTCAAAAGCAGCAACTAACTGTTATGCTGACGTAATACTATATACTGCACTGTAACACACGCGGTTGCCTTCCCGTGCCCGAGCGCGCGGAAGCCGAGAGAGAGAGTGCCGCAATGATGAGGAGAACAGCAGCGAAGGAGCGGACCATAAATTTCGTTGCATATTTCCCCTCCCGCGGCTGTTCACAGTCCGACATAAGATGTTTCACATAAAAAATGAAACTTCGCTACGCATGCCTTTTGCCAGAATCCCTCTCCGCTGATTGATATGCTTATTGATGAGGCCAAAATATTCCATTACATTAAAATTTATTTATTTAGAAATATATTAATGTCGTGAGGATTATATTGTTCATAGAACCACTTATAAAACATTAACAAAAATGAAAAGTTCGTTTTTTTTCCTACCGCACGGTGAAATCTGTTTGTACCTGTATTATGAGGCTTGGAGGTTTTGAATTATAATATATTTGCAATTTGAATAAAAAAAATAAGTGCCCTTTATTTTGCTATTTTAGGATGAAATTGGACTCAAGGAATGGGCACTGTCTCTACGTTCAGCACATAAGTGTTCGTTAGAACTTCTCGGCTCTATGGCTAAAAAAGCTGGGAAAATATACGGCACAGAACGAGATCCTAATAATCGAAGTGCTATAATAACACCACATCGGAACACAAATGGAAACTAAACGGCATTGAGATTAAAAGTAAATTAAAGTGAGACTACAGTCTTAAAAGTGAGTGACGAGAATGACAAGAAATAAGAATATATAATAAAAAACCATGCAAAATAATCTATTTTATAAATTAAAATATATAAAACTTTGTGGTAGCCAAAGTTTTTGCATGATTATATAGACGTACCATCTATTCTAAAAATATGATACTGAAATTATTTTCAAAAGTAAATAAATAAAAAAAAAACTTTGAAATAAAATTACATAAATGAAAAATAACGGTAAAAAATTATATGACAATCTAATGCTTTTGTTGTAATAGTAATAATACAATATGTGTAAAACAAATTTAAGTATTCAAAATTTGAATGTGGTATATATGTAGATAAAAAAAACAAATACCTAATCAGAAAAATAAAAATTTTCAAATCTGTGTCATTTAAAAAAAAGTTATAATTGTTGCAAAGTAAAACATGTTTTATGAATGCCAAAATTAACCCCAAATAATGTTAATAATTCGAAAAAAGTTGCATTCGTACAAAATGCGACAAAAATATAAAACACCTAGAAACAAGAATAAACTGTGCCAATATAAAAGAAAGTCGTAAGCAAGAAAAAATTAAATATAAACGAATAATAGAAGCGCGATTCGAAAAAATAAACTCAATTAGAAAAATAAAACACCAATGTATGCAAAACTGCTCTCTATTTAAAAATATTAAAGTTAGAATTGATGCATTAAAATAATGAACGGTAGAACAGAATGTTCAAGTTTAAAAAAATGAACCGATACTAGACTTAAACCGAAAACGAGATGGAACCATAATACTGTAAATATCTGCCATAACTTAATACTATTTTTATTATTTATTTATAAAAAAAAATACTTGTCATATAACTATAATAACTAAATGTGTGTATATTTAAACAGATGTGTTTTTTTCATATGAATAGTGTATCGAATTTAGCATGACGGAAGAATTTTTGTCTGTTTCTATCTATATATCATCTCATTACCCAAATAAATCTTCACACTGTACACGTTGTAATCTAAAAGATCCAATTTTTCATTTAAAGATTATCAAATAAATGTCCTGATTGTAAACTGCATCGATTCATTAGTTGAACACAACCAGTTAATGGTTCCATGACATTTGATCCCAGCAATTTTATACCACAACAAGTGATCCCACGACAACTGATCCCAACTACATTTGATCCCAACGACAATTGATCCCACGACATTTGATCCCAAAAAATTGTCTATAAACTGATAGCGTCTGATAAGTAATAAAGTTATTAAATTTTATTAATTTAATGAAATAAGTTAACACTAAAGGATTATTAACTCATAAACACATTATTTTATTACATTCGTTAGAATTCTAATAACAATGTAATTACAAATATATCATAACTTCTACAAATTTAATTCAAACAAATTTCCCGACAAAGGGAATAATCGATTAAATTATTTCATTAAATTAATAAAATTTAATAACTTTATTACTTATCAGACGCTATCAGTTTATAGACAATTTTTTGGGATCAAACGTCTTGGGATTAATTGTTGTTGGGATCATTTGTCGTTGGGATCACTTGTCGTGGTATAAAATTGCTGGGATCAATTAACGGCACACCCCAGTTAATAACCCTCTTTTGCTTTTGCACAGTCAGGTAAAAAGATGTGAGCAATAACTTTATCACATTATTATTTCATTGCGCTTATCCCCACTCGCCTAATGGCTCGTGGGGGTATACAGTGCACTCAATCTCGTTGTGTATGCGTCAGTCCCTTAGCTCGTATCTCAATTTAAGCCTACTAGAATACCTCACTTCACGCACACGTATCAAAAATAACTATTGGATAAACAGTGCAGACAAATGAAAGAACTACTTTAATACGGTCCCTACTTCCTATAGTATTACTTTTGGAGATCGGAGCACTAAAATGAAAACCACTTGTATAATATTATGCTTTTATACATATACTTAAAAGATTAATTTTTTAAGTACAGTAAACCCCAATAATACACGATAGTTAGAATCCTATAAAACCATGCTATACAGTATACACTAAGAATCAGTGCAAAAAATGACAAAAATACGCCATTAATAATTATGATTTTCCAATATTTTTTGCAAAACGTTGATTAAAAAGAAGAAGAATGGAAATCTCGAAAAATCACATCCAAAATGGCAAGAGTTTTTCGGCACAAAGGTCAAAATGTGAATACAAATAACTTTTTCTGTAGACAAAACACTCGTATGATGCCAGAAACATCACCCCAAGGCCCAAAGTTAGAAAGTAGTAACTAGTAACACATATAACATATTTGAGTGAAATAATCCATAGTAAATATTTTTTATGACATCACTGGAAGCACATTCAGACATTTTCTGGACAATTTATTGCATATTATAATATCTGTATTTGAATATGGGATCTTCATTTAAGATCACTATCAATAGACACACTAAGAAATTCACTAAAGTGGATTTAAGAATTAAGAAGTATGTTCACAAACCACTTAATGCAGTTTTCTGCAAGACAAAAATAGACAAAAACTATTCGACGCGACATCTCTTGACCGGAAGGTAGAGTTAAGTACTGAAACAAACTGCTTCCATTTTGGAGAAACGTCTATATATACTAAGTGGTTTGTGAGTATGTCGACATTAGAAATATTGGATCTTGGTTGCACGTTATATTCAAATCCTAAACAATATACGTATGTTATTCTGCCCATCAAGTGTTATCGCAATTACATAAACGCGATGCGGTTGAACTTTCAAACCTACTGTTATGTTAGAGTGCCCGCGGTGAGAGATGAAGCCAGGCACGTCATCAATAATATGCTAGTGAACGCCTGCTTGCCCGCAGACAGTGCCGTGTACACAAAACTGTACATTGAGTTTTATGACGTTAGGTACAATTTTGGCAAACTGCTATTCATGACAATAAACAGCCAATAGCAAGCTAGAAGGCGGGCGCAATGCATTCACGTTACTATGACGCGGTGGCTTCATCTTTCGCCGCGCGAGGTCTATGATAAATAATTATATGATTTTTTGTGACGTTTGTGAATTAGTTGTCGCGATATTTTTTATAAATGAAAAAAAAATACTTGCGCGAAACGGAACTTTATTATTCTCAATTTTTTAAAATAAGTATAATAATATTTTTGTTACTCTTTTCAAACATTTGTGTATAAAATATTTTGTAAGATAGAAAGCTGCCTAGTCAAAAATAATAAAAAAAAAATACAATACCTACTTTTAAAACGTACATGTACTCTTTATTTTATAATATGCAGTTTGAAATTTTTTATTGGAAAAATGTGGAATTAATTTTTGATTGTTACATTGTATACAAAAACAAAAACACACCAACACAAGCAAATATATATCCTCTATAAAATAATTATTACAAAATGCTAGAAAATGATAAAATACAATTAATATTTTTTACGACAGAAATCACAGTATATATTATAGGTAATCCCACATTAGTTCCAAATCACTTCGTACGTTGTTTTTTAATATTTATATTTTATAACAATAAGTTCAAAGAGCCTAGAAATTTAGAAGAAAAGATAACGGGCATGACAGAAAACAGTATTTTGTAGTAATAATGACAAATGAGGCATTGTTTTATTCACTTTAAATTCTAACAAAATCTTTTGAAAATATTAATTACTTTATGGTTACACAAAATATGAAATATTTTGTCTTATTGTTTAATATCAAAAATTGTGAAAAGTGAATTTTCACCTAAATTACTCCATTCCCCACTTGTGGAGGTGAAATGCAAAAATAAAATGTCATACAGAAATTTGAAAGGGTTTTTATCGCACAAATGAATGTAAAAACAATTAAATTTAAAAATATTTTACTCGGTCAATGAAACAATGTCCCCATGAACGTAAGTTTTGTAACGAAAAAATATTTCATACTTACCTACATTAATATTCCTAAAATATTTTGTACATTTCAGTTGTCAATACATCATTAAAATCAAAACTAAAACGCATTAATGTCCGAACAAGAAACATCGAAAAGTAGTGCATATTATTAATATATGCGCAATTTGCAATTTTATTAACCGGAATATGAAAACAAATTAATTATTATTGTTATTTATGTTAGAGATTGACATGTACACAATATTTATGTAATAAAAACTTATATAACAACCTAACTAATACATACCTATTAGAGACAAATATAAAAATAAATAACTAGGTAAATTACATAATGCTGTTAGACACTGTGTTGTACATATATTATGTAAGTAAATTAAATAAAATCACATTTTTAGATTCGAAAGTTTCTATTTGTTAATTTAATTTCTAATTCGTTCACAGGGAGCCGATTATATACTCTTTACGACTGCGTGGGTTCTTCATTTTGTCCGTTCGCTCATTCATAACATAGGGAACGTCATAATTATATTAGTAAATCATAATATTAATAAATCATACTACTGAAGCAACATTTTGTAAACATTTGTGACTGTTAAAAAAAAGATCATTTGTTATCTGCTTCGACTATATTTACATGGACAGCTTGAGCCTTATCCATTCTATATCAACATATCGATACATGCAGAATGCAAATTCAATAGACCAGTCTTTACCAAACCGTCGATCGCAAGATCGGTAGCTCGCATAGAAATTAAGCATCTGTTCATGTTTTATAAAATTGTAAATTGTATTTTAAAGACCACCAACAGCTAAGGTTATTTGGGCCTAGCACCAATTCATATTTTCAATTCATTATTTTTTTTTTTTTTTTTTTTTTTAATAATAAATTGAAAATCTAATTGACACTTTTACCAGCTCTCGGGCTAGAACTCGGGAACTGGGGACTTGTAATAGAGGAACCATAGC